>OZ024814.1:139505534-140755534 GCA_964017055.1 Chloromyia formosa
GTGTCAAAGTCACCGAGCAGTTTCAGTTTGGGAGGCACATAAAATTTATTTCCTGTCAAAAAAATGTGTGTTTTGTGTCATAATATGGAATAGTAAACATTGAAAGTAATTTTGCCGCCTAAAGGAAATTTGTCCGATTGTATCTATACTGAGGATTTAAGTTTCCTCTTGTCATTTGAGTTGACATTGGAATGCTAACTAAACCAAGACACACTCCCAGCATTAACATGCCCCGTTTTCGTGTTCGCTACTCTAATCTGCTCTCGATCATTCTTTTTGTCGCTTATCCTCTATTCTGGGGTCTATTCCACGAAACAAATTTACAACTCTGAACTTTGCATGTTGCACTTTCATCATTGTGGCGCAAAGGCCCATCCACGGACCTCGGCCATCTGGATAGTTTTCCTCCAATTGTCTCGGTCATTTGAACGATTAGCGAGACGACCAAGGTTCGACTATGGGCATTTGCGCCACAATGATGAAAGTGCAAAATCCCCCGTGTAATAGGCCCCTGGTCTGTACAAAAAAAACGCAGCTATTGTTGGACTAGGAACTCGAAGTAGGCACGAAAGTGGAAACCTATCCAGTGGCCATTCAATTGAAAGTAAAATGAATTGGCTATGAGGCTAAATGGATATCTTTCGTCCTACACATTCGACGGGAATCGCTTAGCCTAGCCACAACTTAAATCAGAGCCTATTTCATCAGTTGCCATAATTGATTACCATAACTCCGGATTGAGTATGAATGAAATTCCTGACTTTTTTTCAAATTCGATTATGAAGTGATTCATCGTTTTTGTGTTGTGTGGCTCGATAGTACCCGGGATTTTTAATTGACATTGGAAAGGACTGCAATTACGGAATGAAGCAAATAGTCTTCAATTTCGCCGGCCGGAGCAACATTAGCCGCCGAATCCAGTGTTAACTAAATGTTATAAATCACACCACACGAAATCCCAAAAATCTGCTAGAGGTTAAAAAGCACTTAAGAAGTAGGTTCTTGACCATTCTCAAAATCAACTAACTAACCCATATTACAATTATTTGTCGAATTTTTCAAGTCGCTAGCTTCATTCTATCGAAAGTTATTTCTTATTTGAAGTTTCATTTGTAGGCGAGGTAGGTGGGAAGACTGTGGCTTATTCTTACGCCACACTCTACTGGTGGATGTAAGACGAGGATTAAGGCTCCTCGCAATTACTTCTGAAAGGAAAATTCGAACAGCATTTACTAAACAATAATTGAATTAATATTTTACACATACAAAGGATACCTAGAAGCTAACCAAATATAAATCCCATATAACATTCTTCATAAACCTCCGCTGCAATACCTTCGAAACCCCTTTCAAAATCGTAAAAGTTCTTACTTACCATTTTCGCTTGTCGGCACGTTGCGAGGACGAGGTGGCGGTCTGGGTGGCAGCGGAGGTCCTTGATCCTCTTCCGATGTGGCACCGTCGGTTACTTTTACACCCGAATCAGTACCATCACTATACACTTCGATTTGACTCGAATAATTTCTCTCGTCCAAACTTGTTGTGCTGGGCACTTGAGAGGATTTGACAGGACCATTCTTAAGATGCCGCTGTTGTTGCGTAGTCGCATTTAATCTGTAAAGTTAATTAAAATTTTTGATGAAATCCTAATTGAGGTGAATAATAAATAAGGTTTGGTGATTGTTTGAAATGACGGAGCCGGAGAAGTTGGTGGAGGAAGTGTTATTCACGAGGAAGTTGGTAATATTTTTGAAGAGAATTAAAGCTCGGAAATCGAACGAAACGATTGGGGACTAATTTTGTCGAAATGTACATATATTATTTTCAACTGAATTCGAATTATGGTTTTCTATTGATAATACATCGTGGTTAAGTTGTCCGATTGGATGTAAATTACAGATGTATTTTTTTGCAACTTTATCGGGTCTAGTTTAGTCTCAGTAAAGTCGACTTTATAGGGTCTAGTATAGTTTAAGCGAAACCATTGCGCAAAACTACGCTTATTTGGCCCATATAAGGTAGGAACGGTAATTTCATATGAAATGGATGAAATCTCGAATAAAATTTTGATTATAAGTGATTGTCTTATTTGAATGTTTGAAAAAATTAAACAACTTACATAATTCTTAAATCATTAAATAAGAAAGTGCTGGTACCTGTGTACGACATATAGCGATAGTATTGTATGAAAGTGGTTTAACGTATGCGGAAAGACGCTGGACTATGAAACGAGCGACTGTTCAAACCCGGTAAGTGCTAAAAGTTTTACATTTCTTTCCCTCCCGCTCTCTCTCCCTTTCACTCATTCTTTCTATTTCTCATTACAGATGAAGGGGAATGACCGGTAGCTCAATACGTAGAGGCATCAGTTTCAAGTTTGACTACCGGCGTTTCGGGTTCGAATCTCGTCTAAGACGACGTTCGTGGCAATGGATGTTTGTGTTGTCTTCCCCCTGTGGTGCGGGGCGTAATAGCGCCACAGCATCTCCCAAAAAGTCGCTGGTAGGTGGCTAAATGGGGGAGCAGGAAGTGCATGCTGGCAACTGAATTCTTCGAAAATAGTTTATGCCAACGAAACGTCAACTGGGTCACATGGAGCAGTGGACGCTCTATGCCCCACAAGGGGTTAGGGCAATTGAGTATTACAGATGAACAATTTATTGGAAATAAATAAAACGCAAAAAAAAATACGCGATGAGGAAACTCCAGCCCAAATCACAGTTAGATTTTCAATTAATGAAAAATAAATTTCGAAAAGGGCTCAACTTCTATGGATAATGAATGGAGATGAGCTCTTTCCGTAATTCGCGATTCGATTATTTTGCAGATCTTAAATCTACCATATATTTTTTCGTATATATTTCTCTATGAAATTTTGTATCAAGATTTACATATCTTACATTTTTCTCATAATTTCTTGTATTTTCTGCCATCCGCGTCTCATAAATCTCACTTCGGGATCTCTTCCATGATGATTTAAGTAAGTGCCTTATTGACATTTAAGTTTAAGTATTCTTATTCTCATCATCACCGTGGCGCAACATCCCGAAGCTTGTCGGTTCTGCAGTCTGCGTCTGCTGAACGACACTCTCGTTGTCACACATATTTACTTAATTAGAAAATCAAGGAGAAAGAAGAAGGAGAGTGTGAGCGGTGAGCAGAAATATTTCCATCTCGGTGATCATTTGATCATGGTCACCTAGAGCAGAAGCTGCTCAGTACCGTCAGAACCCACCCAATGATACGTAGAGGGTCTATCCAAACAATTCAGCTTACATTTTTGAAGTGGAAACACTGATACCACACTTGACAGATATGGAATGCGCAAATAAAATCGTTTATTTTACTATCAATTGCTTTTTTATTCATTTCAATCTAACGGATTGAGACATTCGTCCTTTGAAGTTTTAGCCAACACGATTTTGGAAAATTCGTACACGACGTCCACGGCCATTATTGCGCATACGACGATTGCGTAGACGACGATTGCGAAGACGACGTTGACGTTGACGTTGGCGACGGCCATTCAGACGGCGGCGTTGTTGCAAACGTCTTTGTCGTTGACGACGCTGACGCAATCGACGCTGACGACGCAGACGACGCTGACGACGCAGGCGACGCAAACGACGTAGGCGACGCAAACGAGCTGCATTATTGACTCCACTGCCCGAATTCGAGGTTGTGGTTGTCGATGAAACGACGGGCAATGCCGTGGTGGGACCACCAGGAGCGGCTGTGGAAGCTGTTGTGGTATCTGTATCCGGGGTCTCCGTTGCCTCTTGTCTCACAAAGCGATCCAAGTCCAATTCGGCCGCATCATCCTAGAAATCAAAGTAGGAAAAAAATTAAGGACTAGCGTGGTATGCTTTGTATCGAAATCCTCTGAAGATGTTCCATCACATGTGATAAAACACTTACTTCGAAACTGCTTATAGACGCTGTACGTATGGTTGGCACTAGTATGGCTAAAGCCACCAGAATAAGCGCAAAGCCTTTCATTTTTCCGATGAAAAGCCAAATTCAAACTACATACTATTCATGCGTGACTATCGTCTTTTATAGGATTCAATTATTTGTTTGTTATTTGCACAATTGTTATTAGCCAGAACCAATGCCTCGGCTGTTATTTTCTTTTCTTGCTACTAGTTGGGACGCTAAGCGATTTGACCTTGCAAAATATGATAAAAGTTTTGCTAAGTTTTTCGTCAGATAAATTTAATTCCGCGCAGCTGCTGGGCTCCCAAAATTGGAGGACGCGGTCACGTAACCGAGATAATTGGAGGACAATGATCCAGGCGGCCAAGGCCCGACATCGGGCTGTCGCGCCACGATGATGATGAATTTAATTAACTAGGTCATAATTTAATTTATTCCATAATTTCGAAGTTCAAGCAACTTATATGACACTTTAGGTTGGTTCCTGATGTATTTGGTCATTTTGAGTCGAATGAAATCAACCGCAATTCCGTACAACCACTAGTTCAAAAAATATTCACATTTTTCCAGATTTTGTTATTGATTAAAAAAGACTTTTTTTATTAAATAGGTTTAAAATAAAAAGCTTTGTTTTTAGCAGAACTTTTATAAACAAGGATAAAATATCTACGAATTGAGGCTAAACCAACACTTTTAGCTGTTTTATTTATCGAGATATAGCTATTAAGGCTCAAATCGCTAAAAAACCATTTCTGCATTTTCGCTCACAACTACACTAAAAACGGGCCGATTTGAAAAGTATTGGGCTAGTCAGATTAATTTAATTCCGCGCAGCTGCTGGGCTCCCAAAATTGAAGGACGCGGTCACGTGACCGAGATAATGGAGGACAATGATCCAGGCGGCCAAGGCCCGACATTGGGCTGTCGCGCCACGATGATGATGAATTTAATTAACTAGTTAATAATTTAATTTATTCCATAATTTCGAAGTTCAAGCAACTTATATGACACTTTAGGTTGGTTCCTGATGTATTTGGTCATTTTGAGTCGAATGAAATCAACCGCAATTCCGTACAATCACTAGTTCAAAAAATATTCACATTTTTCCAGATTTTGTTATTAATTAAAAAAGACTTTTTTTATTAAATAGGTTTAAAATAAAAAGCTTTGTTTTTAGTAGAACTTTTATAAACAAGGATAAAATATCTACGAATTGAGGCTAAACCAACTGTTATGTCCTTTGATCAATGAAACGACTTGGTCTGATCAATATATAACAATCTTTTATTCCCACAATCTGTAGTGTGCTCACACGTTGACAGTAAGATGATGACTGGCTCAAATGGCCAGTTACTAATACATACACAACATCCCTTCACACCGGGATGAAGCTAGTCAGATCAAGAATTCAAATTGAGTTTAATTATTAATTATTATTTACGAACTTTTGAAGAAAGATGTTTGTTTCCTACGTCTGATTGTTCTTCTCCGCAACAGTGGTAGATTCGCCTTCGATGCCTCTGTCGTTTCGTTCTCCTGCACCTGACTTCCATTAGTAATTGATACTGGATCGCAGCAAATAGACTCAGAATCTGAGTCACTCTCGGTTACTGTTGGTCCAGTCGGCCTAATATTGCCGGTCTCTTCCACCGCTCTCTGTAGTTCTGAATCCGTTGTTGATACCTGCGGCAGGATAAATTCGGGCTCCTCTCGAATCCGATTCCGCAACTGGAATTCGTGCCTTTTATATATAGCGCCATCCTCGAACTCAACGGAGTAAACACGGAATCCAACTTGCCGCAGAATTTTGGCCTTCACCCAGGATTTCTTGTTTGCCTGATATTTTCTCGCCCAAACTGTTTGCATTTCGCGAAATTTGCCTACTTTGAATAATCGCTTCTTCTTCGGACGCAGCTTGTCGAAATATGTCTCGATACGTCGGCCCATCAGTAACTCTGACGGTGATTGTCCGTTGCAGATGGGCATGGAATGGGACACTAGCAGATAGCAGGCCAATTCTTCGCCGATGTTGTCTTCCGTGGTCAATTTTTTTAAGAAGTTCTTGGCGGACTGAACCGCCCGTTCCGCCAATCCGTTCGACGATGCCATATACGGTGCAATGCGATAATGTTCGATTGCATTGCGTGAACAAAAACGATTGAACTCTTGGGACGTGAATCCTCGGCCATTGTCCGAAACGATAGAGTCCGGCAAACCGTGCGTGGCGAACAATTCTCGCAACCTAGCAATAGTAGGTGCAGATGCGGTGGATGAAACAATTGAAACATCTACCCAACGTGAGTAGGCGTCCATGACAATTAGGAAAAGCTTATCCCTAAACGGCCCAGCATGATCAACATGTATACGAGACCATGGCTTCTCCGCTTGCTCCCATGGGTGAACAACCTTCTTGGGGTCTGCTCTTGTCTCCTGGCATGTCTTGCAGCATCCCACCAACTCTTCGATCGCTTTGTCAATCGATGGCCAATACACATATTGTCTGGCCAACGTCTTCATTTTGACTATACCTGGATGGCTTACGTGCAACGTTCGCAATATGTCTTTTCGTACACATGCTGGAATGATGACCCTTGCTCCCCATAACAGACAGCCTTCAACAATTGATATTTCGTTCCGCTTCACGAAATAAGGAAGCAATTCTGGATTCATTTCCTTTGGTGATGTAGGCCAACCGTCTCGTGCGTGCTTGATAATCTCCAGCAAAATCCTGTCCTTCGCGGTACGTGCAGCTAATTCAGCTGAAGTGAACGAAATAATATCCTTAGTGTCAATGAAACTGATTTTCTCATTTTCTATCGGGGCTCTACTGAGATAATCCGCATTCGACATTTTATTCCCTGGTCGATATTGCAACTCGTAATCGTATGCAGAAAGGAAAATTCGCCGCCGGAGCATGGTTGGTGCGATCACATCGGGGCACTGCTTCTGACCCAATATTCCCAATAAAGGCCGATGATCAGTCATGATTGTAAATCTTCGCCCGTGCAAAAAATTGTGGAATTTCTTTACTGCTGACACGATTGCTAGTGCCTCCCTGTCCGTCTGCGCATAGTTCCTCTCTGCAGATGTCAATGTCCGGGAGTAAAAGGCAATCGGTTTCTCTAACCCGTTTTCCATCGTGTGATACAATACTGCCCCAACACCGAACGGTGAGGCATCAGCAACAATTCCTACTGGGCGATGTAGACTGTAATGCACCAGTACCTGGTCAGAAGACAATGCGTTTTTTAACTCCTCCACTGCCGAGGTATGTTCCCTTGTCCACGTCCAGTCTGCTCCCTTGTCCAAAAGGCGATGTAGCGGCTCCGCAATTGTGGCCTTTCCCTTTAGAAAAGCTTGATAAAATCCGATGATCCCCAGAAACGCCTGCAACTCTTTTTTGTTGGACGGTAAGGGCGCTTTCTTGATAGCCTCCACCTTGCTGCAAATTGGTTTGATCCCATCTCCGGTCACTTGATGACCAAGGAACGGTACTGAGTAAGATGAGAAAACACACTTGTCCTTTCGTAGCCGTAGACCGTTTTGTTTGAAGGTTGCCAGTACACCACGTAGTTTCGCGGCCAGATCGAATTCGTCGCTCGCTATGATGATAATATCATCGAAGTACGGCAAAACTCCTTGCAGTTTACCTAGCATGCGCTCCATCAAACTTTGAAAAATTCCCGGTGCGGCAGCAATTCCAAATTGAAGGCGTTTTACGATATATGTACCTTTATGAGTGGTAATGGCCTGGATCTTGGCTGTCTCTTCGTTGACTGACAGCTGTTGATATGCCTGGGACATGTCTAACTTGGCAAATACTTTACCGTTCTCAATACGTGCCATCAAATCGTTGACAGAAGGTACCTTGTGTGCATACGGCTTTATCTGTGGGTTAACCGTAGACTTATAATCCCCACAGATGCGAATGGATCCGTCGTGTTTCTTGACCGCTACGATTGGTGTCGCCCAATCCGAGTAATCAACTCGTTGCAGTACTCCTTGGCTTTCTAATTTCACCAATTCCTTCTCAACCGATTCTCGTAATGCCATAGCTACATTCCTCGGTTTACGCGCGACGGGTATTGCAGTTTCCTTTAACTCTAACTTTACCGGTGGCCCTGTGTATCTTCCCAGATCTTGTTGGAACACTTCTTCGAATTCTTCAACCACCTCCATCACTGTAGACGACGTACTCACTCTGTGAACACCCTCAATCGAGATGCCCATCTTCGGAAACCAATTCCTACCCAAAATTGGAGACGAATTGCAGTTGACTACCAGCAGTGGAAGACCAACAATTTTCGTGCCGTTGTAGATGACATCAACATCTGCTTCTCCTGCTACGTTGATTCGGGCTCCCTGGAAATCATGAATGTTAACAGTCTTCTTCCTTATTGTAGTGCTCGGGAGGATCTGTTTAAAAATCTGACTCGAAATGATGGTATATGGAGATCCGCTGTCCACCTCAAAACGAATGATCCGTTCACCAATTTTTACCGACGCAAACTGTTGATTGCTGGATAGCGTTTTGATATTGTTGATCGACTTCCCACTGCGGTTCGAGTCCGATTTTTTTTCCGATTGTAGCCTTCGCTGAGATTCATCTTTCCCCGCCGCAGACAGACACACCTTTTCCAAGTGACCTTTTTTTCGGCAACGGTTACAGATGGAGTTGGTATACCTGCACTGTCCAGTGTGACTAGTGCCACAACGAAAACATAGCCGCAATTCTTCTTCCCGTTGCTTCGTGTTATTGTTCGATATTACGCGATGTACAGGTTCTTCTTTTATCTGCAATTGTTGTTTCTTTGCGCTCTCCGCCGCGACTGCTGTATCCATCGCGAACTTTTTCGTAATCACGTCCTCCTTTTCCTGTAGCAGTCGACGTTGCAACGATTCGTCATTGAGGCCGCAAATGAACTGAGTTATCAGCATACTGTCTAGCAATGATTGGAACTGACAATCGTTGGCGAGGTGCTGGAGTTCTGCCATGAACTGGTTTGCTGCCTCGTCCGGATGCTGGTTTCTCTTGAAGAAATTGTACCGCGCGATCCAAATTGATTTCCGCGGAACAAAATATGAAGTTAATTTAGCGGTTATGCTATCGTATGCCAAATTATTTACCTGGACGGGGGCGGCCAAGCTGGAGATCGTCCTAAACAATCTCTGACCGCCCACCGTGACAAGCATCGCCCGCTTTCGGTCCGGACACGTAATCTCGTTCGACTCCAGGAAAAATTCAAAACGCTGGATGTAATTCGTCCACTCCTCTGGATTGTCTATGTCAAACGGCTCCATTGACCCCATCAAACCCATTTGTCGATTTACAGGCGTAATTCCCCTTTTTTCATCGTTTGGAAGAATTTCTTTCTCCGTCATCGAAGTCGCCATCGATTGAGGTTAGGCTGACCACGTTTTATTGTTACTCGCGCACAATATTGTAGGATAACGTAAAAAATACTGCGTAGCTCGATACTACACCGACTGCGCCACTTGTTATGTCCTTTGATCAATGAAACGACTTGGTCTGATCAATATATAACAATCTTTTATTCCCACAATCTGTAGTGTGCTCACACGTTGACAGTAAGATGATGACTGGCTCAAATGGCCAGTTACTAATACATACACAACACCAACACTTTTAGCTGTTTTATTTATCGAGATATAGCTATTAAGGCTCAAATCGCTAAAAAACCATTTCTGCATTTTCGCTCACAACTACACTAAAAACGGGCCGATTTGAAAAGTATTGGGCTTATTAAACTTGAAATAGAAATGTCTTCAACTTTTATCGGACAAGTTTTTAGATTTCTAGCATCGGTTTCAGAGATATGTGAGCTTGAAAAGCAAAATAGTGTGATTTTCCTCCAAACCCTCAAATGTGACGTTTTTCGACTATCGGTTTTGACTATACTACTAAACCGAATTCCAACTTTGAGCAATGCATTGGATGTAGAATATGACGCTCTTTAATTTAAATACTATTAAGTTTTTCGATCCGAGGCACCGCAGTAAAATTAATATTTTTTTATAGATTATAATGTCTGTAGATTAAATTTTAAACTAATAATTTGATTAAAAAAATAATGCCAGCAAAGTTTAATATTTAAACCAGTGAAGTTTACGGAAGCAATTGTAATATTAAAATCTAATACAATTTTGGTGTCATCATATACGTAAACGGAATTAGCATTGATAATAGACCAGGATTTTTAACTGTGTAGGTAAGGGTGTATTCTGAATCCTGGTAATGAGCCCAATGCACTGGAGTTCTGTTAAAGACATTTTGAGTCCTTCGGTTCGGACTGATGGCATTTTGCGTCTTTTGGAGAGGAAAAAGGACTTTCTTGGAAAAGAAGTGATATCAAGGGATGATGGGTATCATATATCTGGGGGAGATGAGGCGAATGCAGTAGACTACTGTTGCAGGCATTTTGAGTCCTTTGGGGACAAAACAAGGATGTTATTCGCAAGGAATCGATATCTAGGCAAGATAAGTATCATAAAACGGGGGGTGATTAGGCGAATGTATAGGGTGACCAGATACTAATGATAGTTTTTCGAATTGTTATGTTTCAGCAGCTGTCAAAGTTACCATTTACATTCGGCTGTCAAAATATTCAGTAAGGTTTGCCATTTCGTCATGCATCGTTCTAAGCTTCCCGAGCGTTTGGAAATAATTAAAAAACATAAAAGAACTACGATTGGGGTAAACCCCAATCATGCAATACTCTAGATGAATTTGAACCTGGTTAAAGCCAATAAATAATGTTGGTTGCAATCTCGGATGCATCGTTAAGACGTAAGACGTAAGTCGTTAAGACGTTAAGACGTATTTCATGAAATAGTGCAGTTTGTATGGGAGGGGGTAGAAGGAGGGTGAGGATTACAATAAATTTTATAATGTAGGTTACAATTATCATAAAAGTGATATATTCAAAATTTCAAAGCAATATGTTTTATAGTTTCTGAGAAAATCTGATTATTGTAAATTATCAAAAATGTGTCATTTTGTATGGGAGGGGGTAGACGGAGTAAGGGTAATCGATTACTTTTTTTTGATTCTAACTGATATTGTTAATTAAGTGTTAAGTACAAAATTTCAGCCCGATAAATTGTATAGGTAATGAGTAAATTGGCTTAACGTATTTCATGAAATAGTGCAGTTTGTATGGGAGGGGGTAGAAGGAGGGTGAGGATTACAATAAATTTTATAATGTAGGTTACGATTATCATAAAAGTGATAGATTCAAAATTTCAAAGCAAGATGTTTTATAGTTTCTGAGAAAATCTGATTATTGTAAATTATCAAAAATGTGTCATTTTGTATGGGAGGGGGTAGACGGAGTAAGGGTAATCGATTAATTTTTTTGAATCTAACTGATATTATTAATTAAGTGTTAAGTACAAAATTTCAGCCCGATAAATTGTATACGTACTGAGTAAATTGGCTTAACGTATTTCATGAAATAGTGCAGTTTGTATGGGAGGGGGTAGAAGGAGGGTGAGGATTACAATAAGTTTTATAACATAGGTTGCAATTATCATAAAAGTGATATATTAAAAATTTCAAAGCAATATGTTTTATAGTTTCTGAGAAAATCTGATTATTGTAAATTTTCAAAAATGTGTCATTTTGTATGGGAGGGGGTAGAAGGGGTGGAGCGATTTAGCCCGTTCACGAACTTAGCCTTCATTTTTCGTCAAAAATAACGTGTGCAAAATTTGAACTTCATAGCTCAACGCGTTCTCGAGCTAGAGAGGTCACGGACGGACGGACGGACAGACGGACAGACGGACAGACGGACAGACGGACAGACGGACATCCGGTTTTGAGATATTCGAGTGATAATATGAACTTCTGTATCATTCATTTTTTTCTGCGAGCCTTATTTCTTAGCGTTACAAACTTTGTGGCAAACTTATAATACTCTCAGATTTCATCTAGAGTATAAATATTATCGAAATTCCGGCTCAGTCGTAAATACGCAACGTGAATTTCGTCATGAGTTCGATCGTCATCATGGCTTCAGTGAGCAGGCAATTCGTCGCACCGTGGAAAAGTTTGCGAGTGAGTACACTAGTTTGGACCTTAAGCCACCAACCAGGCAGAGATTGGTGCGAAGTGAAGGAAACATAGCCTCCGTAGCGGCCAGTGTCGATGAAGACCCAGAAATGTCGATTCGGCGCCGATCAGCTGAATTGGGCATCGCCAGAGAGTCAACCCGGTTTATTTTACGGTTGAGTTTGCGCCTACATTCGCATAAGATCATGTTGACGCAATAATTGAAGCCGGACGACCATAGAAAACGCCGTGAGTTCGCTAACCGGGCGCTGCAAATGTTGGCCTAAGATCCAGTTTTTGGCCAAAAAAAATCATCTTCTCGGACGAGGCCCATTTTTTGCTCAGCAAAAGCAAAATTGACCACAATCCACAAGTGTTTCACCAAGCATCATTGCATCTACAAAGATTAACTGTCTGGTGCGATTTACGGCACGGCGGCATCATTGGATCTTATTTCTTTCGAAATGAGGAAGGAGACGCCGTTACCGTCAATGGTCCTCGGTATAGAGCGATGTTAACCGACTTTCTGTGGCCAGGGCTCGAGAACATCGATATATCAGAGCTGTGGTTCCAACAAGACGGCGCTACATGCCATACAAGCAACGCAACGATCGAAGTTGTGAAGGAGAGATTTGGCGACTGGGTTATCTCACGGCGAGCGTTCATCAATTGGCCGCCGCGATTATTTTTTCTGGTGCTACGTCAAGTCCTTAGTCTACACTAACAAGCTAACCACTTTAGACGAGCTCGAGGCCTACATTCGAGACGCTATTGCTGGAATAACACCGCAGTTACTGGACCGAGTCAAAAATTGGACCGATCGCTTGAAACACTGCAAGCGAAGCCGAGGCGGCCAATTGAATTACGTGCTATTTCATACGTAATGGCATGAATGTAGCTTCAAAATAAAACTAGAATCGATTTGATATCTCACACCGTTGTTGTTTTATTCAAATTTCTTTTCCTATCGTTTTTATCTGGTCACCCTATACTAGACTACCGTTGAAGGCATTTTGACCCTTTGGACTGGAAAAGTAGTATTCGTGGCAAGGAAGCGATATCTAGGCGGGATGGGTTTCATACGACTGGGGATCGTGGTGTGAATGCACTAGAGTACTGCTTATGGTTTTTGAGTCCTTTAGTTTGGAAAGAGCACCTTCTTAAGCATGAAATTAAACAGAAACCAAATCTAGAAAAGATCAGCTTCGACTTAAGGAACATGTAGGATATAAATAACTCAACGGACTTAAAGGACCGAAAGACGTAATTTCATCGAAGAAAACTTATAGTGATGCCAGAGGCACATTTACTCAATAATGTGCACCCAAATTATTAGTTCCTTTAGGTAACACTTTTCAAAGCAATGAATGAATAGCTCTTTTTGTATCATTCAGACAACCCAGCCCAGCCCGACACATATTCTGATCTACCGACTTTATTTTAAGTTTAAGTAAACTGGAGTTCGGCGTGGTAATGTAGAATGATGGCTCGGACAATTTCAAACCCACAGATTGGTAAAACTTAGAGAAAAGAATTTCATACGCAAAAAAAAACAGTTTTAGGTATCCATAATTAAAATACTTCAGTTTCCTTTAAGTCAACGATTGGTCTCTATTTTACCGTGTACGTATTTCGGCAGCTACTTGCTGCTTTCTTCAGCGGAAGAAGGTAACATAACAGTATTCAGTTTTAGGATTCAGGTTCTGTAAAATGGAAGTTGGGAATCTGGGAATTTGGTATCAATTGCAGCAAATTGTTTCAGGTGTTGTTTTATGTATTAAAAATCAACACGTTGGTAATCAATAGAACATAACGATAAATTATATGCACTCTAAAGCAGTTTTGGAATTCATATATGGGTTCTTCCTCCATAAAATGCAAAAAGATGTGATATCTCCCAAAAAACAACTCTATTGTAAAAAATTGCTCGCAAAAAAAAAAACAAACTCATCCGCCGCCAAAAAGATTAATCTGAACATAACTCCGCCAAAGTACTCGTACCTTTGCGCCTCGCTCTAGGGCATGGATATTATTGAACCTTGATTAAATTATTTTAATTTATTTATTTTAACGCTGTTTCGCGGGGAGCTTGCTTAAAATAACCAGACCGAAGCTTCGCTTCAACTAAAATATATCCCAGTACAAATATTTGACCAAAATTTCAAGTCATTTGCTTCATTTGATCGAAAGTGTAATGAACCATGTTATGGTCTGGTAGTGCTGCTCCCACCGGCAGATCGAAGCAGCACCTGATGAGTAGTGATCTGTTGGTGGTACGAAACCAGAGGCCGAGGGTCCCATTACACCCGGACCCAGATTCGACCGCTTGGGCGTCTGATCCGTCCGCCAACCATTCCATCCTTATCGACTATTTTTTTTCATTCCCCATTTTTACCTCCCCTGTTGGTGTTGTCTTCCCCAGGCCTATGAATTTTTGTTAATACGCAAAGGACAGGGGCAACGAGCGGCGAAAACCCCGCCCACATCTCCCGAACTGAGCTACAGCAAGCATAGGCCGCTGCTTAGCTCGTTGATGGGCCTTTTTGCTTCGCCAGATGGCACAGCCCAACCTTCACGGTCATTATGCTACCTAAGACTCCGTCCTCACGGGCATCTTCAGATGCCCACCAAACCGTCCGTTACAAAAGTTATCGCTTATTTGAAGTTTCATTTGTAGGGGAGGTAGGGGTTTCTTGGGTCGAATCTTGCCCATCATTGTCACCAACCAATTATATCATGCTTCGAACATTTAAGCAAAATTTCAAGTCTCTGGCTTCATTCTATCGGAAGTTATCGCTTATCTGAAGTTTCATTTGTAGGAGAAGTAGGGATTCCTTGGGTTGCGTCTTGCCCATTTTCAATACCAACCAACTAGATCTTACTACGGAGGTTGCCTTTTATATTTCGGGATTGGACAACCCTAGTGTTACAATCTGGTAACTGACAGCTTTATCGTAAAGTTTGACATTTTTGAGGCTATACGTATTCAGAACGTTTTGACATACGAGCGCTATTTGTTTTTTTTACAGTAACTTAAAAGATCAATCTCGGCCAAATAATGGAATTCAATCGTGAACATTTTCGTGCGATTTTTTTTTACAACTTTCGACGTGGATTAACTCAGCAACAGTGCATGGATGAACTGAATTCAATTTTTGGCGATGAAGCTCCATCAAGGACCAGTGTTTATCGATGGTATGGTGAATTCAATCGAGGTCGTAGTTCACTCCAAGACGAATTTCGTGAAGGTCGTCCAAAATCAGTTGTTGTTCCGGAAACCATTGATGCTGTGCGCGAACTGATATTGCAAGATCGTCATGTGACCTATCGTGAGATTGAGACAACCTTAGGCATTAGTGGGACCAGCATACATTCAATATTGCATGAACATTTGACTGTCAAAAAAAATTGTTCGCGTTGGATCCCACACAATTTGTCAATCGCTCAAAAAAAGGCTCGTGTCGATTGGTCGAAAGAAATGCTCAAAAAATACGATCGCGGTGCTTCGAAACACGTCTATGACATCGTGACAGGTGATGAATCGTGAATTTACGCGTATGAGCCCGAAAGTAAACAGCAGTCGACTGTATGGGTGTTTCAAGATAAGCCAAACCCAACAAAAGTTGTTCGCGCACGAAGCACTTCCGAGCAAGTGGTCGCCTGTTTTTTCGGAGAAACGGGACATGTCGCAACCGTACCACTAGAACAACGCAGAACAGTCAATTCTGAGTGGTACACAACCATTTGTTTGCCAGTTGTCTTCCAAGAAATCAGGAAAACCAACCGCCGAAGACGGATCACTCTTCACCACGACAATGCGAGCTCTCACACATCAGCTCAAACAACTGCATTTTTGAGCACTCAAAACATAAATTTGATGGGTCATCCGCCGTATAGTCCTGACTTGGCACCGAATGACTTCTTTTTATTCCCAAACGTGAAAAACAAACTGAGAGGTCAACGTTTTTCAACACCTGAAGAAGCGGTTGCTGCGTTCAGAATGCATATTTTGGAGACACCTCAATCAGAGTGGCAAAAGTGCTTTGACAATTGGTTCAAACGCATGCAAAAGTGTATAGATCTTCATGGAGAATATTTTGAAAAACAATAAAGCGATTTTCAATGATTAATATTTGTTTTTGTTCTCTAATCCCGAAATATAAAAGGCAACCCTCGTAGCAACATTTTAAAAAATTTTGAACTCGCTAGTGTCATTCTATCGAAAGTTATCGTAGTTAAAGGAATATTTAATTTGTAGGGGAGGTAGGCGCTCCTTTGATCTGATTATGTCAAACTTACTAGAACTCAAGCAGCTTCCTACTTCAGGGTTACATGCCGAAAATCAGGTGTCTATGACAATTAGTTATAGAGTTATAGACAAAAAACCTGAAAAGTAGGGTAGAACGGGGCCCTTTTTTGTAAGAAAATTACCGTTAGTTTTCAACTGATCGATTTTATTTTCCCAGGAGAGTAGCTCACGAGCAATCTTCCAAAACTAGAGCTTTTCATGTTTATTTAATCGGTAGTTATAGATACATTTAATTATTTTACGTATGTAGGGGAGGCAGGCGTTCTCTTGGCCTGATCATGCCCATTTTCAATACTAACCAACTAGATCATACTTGCAACATTTGACCAAAATTTCAAGGCTTTAGCTTCATTCTGTCGAAAGTTATCGTGCGAACGGACAGACAGACAGACAGACGGACAGACAGACAGACAGACAGACATGGCTTAATCGAATCAAAAGGTGACCCTGATCATTTATATATATACATTGCTATACCTACGGAGCCTCCTTTAAAGTGTTACAAATTTCCGTCGTGACAAAAACAATATACCCTATACTAAAAGTCTAGGGTATAAAAAGAAACTATGTATAGTATTAGCCGGTTTTTTAGGGTTTTGTAGTAAAACAAAACCCTTATGAAATCGGTCATGCGTCCGTCTGTCTGTCTGTCTGTCTGTCCATGGAATATCTCACGAACCGCTGAGGCTACATGTATGAAATTTAGTGAAAATATGTAGAAGTACTATAATTCTCTGGAGATGCATCGTTATAGGTCAACTTTGAGGGGGGGTCCCCATAGAGGGGAAATGAAGGACGAAATTTTTTTTTCATTTGGTATAGGCAAGTGGGGTATCGTAAGAAAGGTACCGTTGAGTACATTCCATTTCTGGAATTTTCTTCAAATTTGAACAAAGGGGAAAAGAGGGAGAGGGGAAAATATGTGGTCCGAGTTTGCCCCCCCCCCCCCTTGCATTTCGAGACCGTTATAGCTAGACATATGAAAATTTACAGAAAAGCGGCATTTTACTAACATAGAAAACTATAAATAATAGAATTCCAAAATCTCATCAAAAAAGGTTAATAATAGTACATTTCTATTTTTTCAGTTAGTACACCCCTGCACCCCTTAAGTACACCCGAGGTCAAAAATATTGATGGCCAATGATAACCAACACCATAGGCAATAATGCCTCTACGTTTCATTACAGCCATGTAATATTTAACAATAGTACATTCACTTAAAGTTAGGCATTTTTACACTATTCATACAAAAAATACACCTACCGGCTTCAAAGGTGCGAGTACTACTTGCATGTTGTTTTTCGTAGTGCGAATCGCAGTTATTATTACATATTATGGTTAATCACATTTATGAAAGGGTAAAGATTGGTAGGGGGCGATGTGTGATAATTGGCCAACTGTAACGGGCGGTGGAGGCGAGGGTGAGGGTTAAAATTAAGGTCAAATTTTGTTTATCGACTGGTATAGGCAAGTGGGGTGTTGTGAAAAAGGTAATGTTGAGTTTACTTTACTTATATTTGAAATGAAACCGGAATATAGAGGGCTACGCCCGCAATTCGAGGGTTTTGTAGCAAGCGCTTATTTTGGCATGTAAATACTGGCTCCCTGTTCTTCTTGGTACCCCTCAGCTGAATAAAAACACCATAATTAAATGTTTTACCCATGATATAGTATCTTACATGCCAATTTACAAAAAGACTGCATCTGTCACCTCTTAAAGTAATAGTTTTAATACGAGAAGCTGTAGATAGATATGTATGTATACGAGATAAACTGTCCCACTCTTCGAGATGCTTAACCATTCATATTAAGACGACATTGCAAATTGCAAACTTGTGTAACGGCTTCGAAATTCAGGGCGGCTGGGACAAATTACGGTCTAATATTTTTTCCTCCTCCACTGTTCCCCTTTCTACAAATCTCAAGAAAATGCCAAAAATGGAATGTACTCAACATTACCTTTCTCAAGACACCCCACTTGGCTATACCAGTGGATAAAAAAAATTTACCTTAATTTCGCCTCTATGTGGACGCCCCTCCCCCCCCCCCCTTAAAGTTGGCCAATTACAATACAACGCTATCTCCAGAAAATTATAGCATTTCTACACATTCTCGCCGAATTATGTGTGCAGCTTCAGCCGTTCGTAAGATATTCTATGAACAGACGGACAGACAGGTATTTGACCGATTTTGTAAGATTTAAGACACAAAACCGTAAAAAAATTAACTGTGTGAATAGTTATTGTTAGGATCACCAATCACCAATCTTCACCCTTCCAAAGTTGGTTCATTAAATAACTGCAATTCGCACTACGAAAAACAACATGTAAGTAGTACACGCATATCTATGCGTGAGGCCGGTAGGTGTATTTTTTGTATGGATAGTGTCAAAATGCATAACTTTAAGTCAATGTACTATTATTAAATATCATGTCATTGTAATGAAACTTAGAGGTATTATTGCCTATGATGTTAGTTATCATTAGCCATCAATATTTTTGACTTAGGGTTTGCTTGAGGGGTGCAGGGGTGTGCTAACTGCAACTATAGAAATGTACTATTATTAACCTTTTTGGATGAGATTTGAAAATTCTATTATTTTCGGTTTTCTATGCTAGTGAAATGCCGCTTTTCTGTAAATTTTCATATGTCTAGCTATAACGGTCTCGAAATGCAAGGGCGGGGGGGCAAACTCGAACCACATATTTTCCCCTCTCCCTCTTTTCCCCTTTCTTCAAATTTGAAAAAAATTCCAGAAATGGAATGTACTCAACGGTACCTTTCTTACGATACCCCACTTGCCTATACCAAACGAAAAAAAAATTTCGACCTTCATTTCCCCTCTATGGCGACCCCCCCTTAAAGTTGACCTATTACGACGCATCGCTTTCTCCAGAGAATTATAGTATTTTTACATATTTTCACCAAATTTCATGCATGTAGCTTCAGCGGTTCGTGAGATATTTCATGGACAGACGGACAGACAGACGGACAGGCGGACAGACGGACAGACGGACGCATGACCGATTTCATAAGGGTTTTGTTTTTATACAAAACCCTAAAAAGGGGAACAATGAGGGAGGATAAATTATTAGCTCGTAATTTGCCCCCCCCCCCCCCCCCCCACCACCCCTTGCATTTCCAGACCGTTTCACTTAGAAAAATGAAAACTTCCAGGAAGGTGGGTTCCCAACAGTATATAAAATGGGAAATAATGGAATTTGTATATCTCCTCAAAATAGGTTAATAATAGTTTGTTTCCATAGTTACAGTTAGCGCATCCCTGCATCCCTTAAACACGTCCGAGATCAAAAGTACCGATGGCCAAGGATAACCAACACCATAGGCAATAATATCCGTATGTTCTAAGTTTCGTTACAATCACGTAATATGATTGGGCATATAAGATACTATATTATGGCTGAGACATTTTATTTTTTTTATCCATCTAAGTGGTACCAAGAAGAGCAAGGAGCCGATACTTACATACCAAAATAAGTACTTGCCACAAAACCCTCGGATTGCGGGCGTAGCCCTCTATATTCCGGTTTCATTTCCTTTGTGCAGTGGAAATCAAGTGCAGAACAACAATCACAAGCATTACACTAACAACCTGCTCAACCCAGACCAATTTTGTTAGTATGACGCTTGCAATTCTTGTTCTGCTCTGATCTGTGCTGAGCACACAATACGGATATTGTCCATTAATCACTTCTGGCCTAAAGTGCATCTTTAGTCTTTTATAAGGTAGGGAGCTTTATAAAGCAAACCGGGCAAGAAGACAGTACTTAACATCAGACCTTAAGCTTACAAAGCTCTCCGCCAATCAGCGTTAAAGGAAATTAATTAATTTAATCAGGGTTGAATATGCATACCCTAGAGCGGGGGCGCAAAGCTATGAGTACTTTGGCGGAGTTATGTTCATATCAATCCTTTTTGTGGCTGCTTTTTTTTTTTTTCGCGGGCAATTTTTTTACAACAGACTCGTTTTTAGGAGATTCTAATTAATTGTTCTCACCCAAACAAAAATCCTAAAAAATCAGTGAAAATGAGCCTCTTGGATCGGGTCTCGACGAGACTGGTCTCTTGAAGCATGATTAAAGAATGATAAAGAACATCGCCAAAAAGCCGATCTAACAAATTATGTTGCTATAACGTGGTTGGTATGGTATGGTATGGTATGGTCAGAAGACCTGCCGTATACTATACAGCACACTTAGACCAGGTTGAAAGTCCCTTATATTACCCAGGAATTAAATAATTCCATCCGTCGTCCATTGTTGCACCATCCAGAGCTTATAGCGAGCCATTGGAACTGACCTACACCACATTAGCTAAGTCCCCTGGATCAGAATTGACATATTCCCCAAGAATTAAATTTCTCTGAAAGGCTAACGCCGAGTAGGAGGTGCATGCTGGCAACTGTATTCTCCGAAAACTAGTTTATGTCAACGAAAGGTCAACCGGGCTACATGGAATAGTTGGTACGCTTCTGCCCCAGAAGGGGTTAGGCTAATTGAGTAATGCCGGGTAGGTGCAGAGTACATAAAAGGTCCTTTCCTCCTCGTCAGAAGTCATAGCGAATACACCGATAGCACAATAACCGATAATAACTCCCACCACGAGTTTGAAGTCGCGTTTTCTCATCGATAGCAGTTTCGAAGAATGATTTACATCCAGTATCGGCCATATCAACTACGCATTGTAGCAGGAATAACGACTTAGAGATCTCGAATTAACCTTGTCTTTCGCGGTCATAGTCTATTTTTACAAATGGAAATGGACATGGTCAAACCCCGATATATCTAAAGAGTATTGTCGGTTATTCCCGACGGGCGACGGGCTTCCTATCCTAATTTAAGTTAACCCCTTTAAGTGCGTCGATGCGGAAAGCATGTGGAGCTTACGATAACATTCTTACTGCAGACAAAGTCGATTAATCGTTTAAAGTTACCATTGCATCCCTCATGGAGGGAGGCTATGTTCTCCAGTGGTTCCCCGATGCAAAATTTCGTTTCCAATTTTCGCATTAAAATCTCCCAGCAGTCGTTTGTTGGAAGTGAGTCGAACAGTGTCTCCAAGCGGGCATGCAATTCGTCTTTCACTGCATCTTCCTTGACTTCAGTCGGGGCGTGCACGTTGATGAGCCAGAGGATGAAAAACGAGTCTGAATGCGAATCGCAAACAACCTTTGATTAATTGGTTTGAAGTCAACAACGCGCGATTTGAGCTGCTTGCTCACTATGAGTGCAACTCCAAACTGCTTATGATCCGATGGTTTGCTGCTTTTGGAAATTGTGGGCGAATTCATGTCATCTATCTCGCTACAAGTCCAATTTTTTTCCAGGATTGCAGTGATGATCAGTTTGTAATTCTCGCCCACGGTTTGTTCAGGGGGCGTACATTACAGGATCAGAAAGAAAAATCCGTTAAACGTTTGCGCGGTTGTCGTGATTGTTGTGTTGATCATTCCAATCCCAGGCTTTTGTTCCAGGTTTCTTGACATGGAGTAGTTTTCGCAAGGATGTGCTGTCGGCCCATCGCTAAACCCCACTCGGGGGTGGACTCAGCGATAGCTGTTTCAGGTGGTTCATAACGTGCCAGAGTTCACACACCTATGTTGCAGGTCTGACTACGTAATTCATGGCACCCTACTGACCTGAGACGCTTAGGTGAGACTCAGTCATTCAGGCTACAGCTATCCTTCCCTTCTCCTTTCACAACCATGGGTTGAGACAGGCTTGGGCGAAGTTCATTCTTCTTCTACTTTTTAGATGTTTCTAGAGAAATCTCTAGAAATGTATAAGAAGCAATTAAAAGAGTTTGTGGCTAGTTGGGATGAATCTATCTTCGAACTAACAACCGAACTCTTACACTACAAAGAAGCAAATATATATAGAGCCCTTTACCATCTAGGTCTAGGGTATAAATAAGATTTGTTTAGTTCACTTTCGTGATCTACGACATCGAAAATTTGATTATTTTTGTTCACCTAATTTGAGATTATGTACCGCTGTGGCTTCCATAGTACAATTAAAATACTCGTAGATTATGATGTTTTCAACGTTTCCGAAAATGCTTAGAAGACAATGGCTGCGGTCAGAAGGTACCCAAGTGCATGAACAGCTGGCGAGCGGTTTCGCAGCTTGTCAGTTCTGCAGTCTGTGCCTGCTGAACGCCACTATCGTTGTCACACATATTCACTTAATAAGAAAGTCAAGGAGATAGAAGAAAAAGGAGAGCGTGAGCGGTGAGCAGAAATATTTCCATCTCGGTGATCATTTGATCATGAACACCTAGGGCAGAAGCTGCTCGGTGAGCCCACCCAATGATACGTAGAGGGTATATTCAAACAATTCAGCTTAAATTCTTGAAGTGGAAACAATGATACCACACTTGACAGATATGGAATGTGCAAATAAAATCGTGTGTCTTACTATCAATTGCTTTTTTATTCATTTCAATCTAACGGATTGAGACATTCGTCCTTTGAAGGTTTAGCCAGCACGATTTTGGAAAACTCGTACACGACGTCCACGTCCACGTCCACGACGTCCACGGCGATTATTGCGCCCACGACGATTGCGTAGACGACGATTGCGAAGACGACGTTGACGACGTTGACGTTGGCGACGGTTATTCAGACGGCGGCGGCGTTGTTGCAAACGTCTTTGTCGTTGACGACGCTGACGACGCAGACGACGCTGACGACGCAGGCGACGCAGGCGACGCAAACGACGCAAACGAGCTGCATTATTGCCTCCCGTGCCCGTGCCCGTGCCCGAGCCCGAATTCGTGGCTGTAGTTGTGCTTGTGGCTGGTACTGGTGCTACGGTGGTGGGACCACCAGGAGCGGCTGTTGTGGTATCTGTATCCGGGGTCTCCGTTGCCTCTTGTCTCACAAAGCGATCCAAATCCAATTCGGCCGCATCATCCTAGAAATTAAAGTACGAAAAAAATGAAGGACTAGCATGGTATCCTTTGTATCGAAATACTTTGAATATGTTCATCATGTAATAAAGCACTTACTTCGAAACTGCTTATAGACGCTGTCCGTATGGTTGGCACTAGTATGGCTAAAGCCACCAGAATAAGCGCAAAGCCTTTCATTTTTCCGATGAAAAGCCAAATTCAAACTACATACTATTGGTACGTGACTATCGTCTTTTATAGGATTCAATTATTTGTTTGTTATTTGCACAATTGTCTTTAGCCAGTGCCAATGCATCGGCTGTTATTTTCTTTTCTTGCTAATTCCACCATACGGAAGACAAATTTTAGAGAAACGAGAATAAAATGAAATGAACGAATATCAAAAAATATCAATATATGCAGGCATTGAAATTGGAATAGGTTGACCCACGGAAAGGGCAATCAGGAATAAAAAGTCTTTTGCTATGAAATATTGCTTTTATCAAGATTCATTTATTATCGTTTCTCAATCACTTGATAAGTCCGGTTGGCAGTTGATCCCATAAAATAGCGTAAGAACCTGATCAATCCTTTGTATTTATTTAGTTATAACCGATTTCAGTTCTGAAACATCAGAAAACACGCAAACTTGTCGGAGTAACAAACCCCAGAGCTTCTCGTTGTTTAATCTAAGTACTTCCTGCTGGTGGATCAAAATCCTAGCACTTGGCGTACATCTACGAGTATACTTTATCTACGCCGCCTGCATTATTCTGTTGGAAAACTCAACTTTAGCTCGGCTCGGAATTTGCACATTCTCCAAAAGTTCAGTGAATCCTATAGCACTTATTTGACCATAGAAAAATATTTGCTGTTCTACCAGTGCGAGGACTGGCCAAACTACAACCCGTGACAGACGATCGTCGTTAAACATGTTTGCGTCAATGATCATTAAGTCCAAATCCAACGTGTTTATCGTTGACTAGTGACACACGTGAAAAACATAATTACGTTCGAACTGTCAAAGTATCGAATGTGAGAAAAGAGAATTTGCAGAGCAAAAACACACAAAAACACCTTCTAACACACTCCAGACGGTCGACACCAATAATGGGACTAGCACTAGCGGGAACCAGAACAAGATTTGTGCGGTTTTGGACGTGAACGGATGACATTGCCGTTCAAACAATTGCAAATGACAACTGGAAACCAGCTGTTCTTTCCATTTTTTCCAAAGAATGGCGCGGCGAGCGGTTGAAAGTGAACGTAATTAAGTCGTAATGACGTTATGTTAATGACGATCGAAATGATGTCTTTCAATTATCATCAGGTGAAACAGCACATGACAGACGTGCTTCGCAAACATAATTATCTGATAATGATAATTCTCGCCTATCGTCTGTCTAGAGTTTTAGCTGACGATCATAGCACAGTCCTTTTCCCTCTACAGTACGTCTACAGATGATAAAATGTAGATTCATTGAGATAAAATAATGGCACAATACCCAATTTTATACGGGAACTGTTCTAGTAAAATCCCAGATGACAACCCGATAGTTTACTGCATAAATTATCACAAATATTAATGGTATAATATCCGTATTGATACAGGAATACAACTGATACAATACCAGACAAAATACCGTATTATTTACAGGAAAATGGTGGGTTATTTACGAGTGTAATAACGTGGAATAACACGCCTTTCCCACGAGCTACTTCCTCCTACCGATACATAGTTCTCCTCATTTCTGGCTCCAATTTAGCTCAGTATACACGAAACACATTTTTTCGATGCTTGCCACACATGGGGTGCAGTTAGCATAAAAAACGACAGCGACATAATTTCAAAAAGATAATCTTGAGACACCGAAAACAAACATTCACGTTACCATAGTGTTTTCAGGGATTGATATGGTTATCGCTACCAAAGCAATAACCATATATAAAACGCAGGAAGCAGTCGGTATTCGTTCGGTAAAAGACACCCCAAATATACCTAAGTTTGGTAAGCACGGTATTTAATTCAGTTTGCTTGTGTTTGTGGTCGCACAAAAAAAAATTATTTGGTATTAGCAAAGGGCGGCGGTTCGACAAAATTTTTGAATACATTTTCAGTGATTTTCACACATACTATGAAAGATGCTGCACACCAACAAAGATCTAAAAGGCGTAGGCAACTTTTCTGGATTGGGGGCATTGATTTGGCGCGTAAATTTGAATTAAATTATCGGAAAAAATTTTACTTTTATGTATTCAATGTTCTTGCAATGTGCAAATGCGAATTATTTCAGTGTTAATTGGAATTTTTGTGACACTTGGTTTCATTCTGCACACCAAGTTCGTATGCATCTGTAGCTTAGCTCGGGAGAGAATTTGAGAATGAAAAAATATTTGGTCCAGTTGCGGGGCTTGAAACGTAGAAGACCGCAAAAAATGCCCGGTGCGTTACCGAGCTAAGCTGTAGCATACTAAGTTGGCGTGCAAAATGAAACCAAATTGTCACATAAAATTCCGGCAAAAATTATTTATCCAAAATGCAGGGGGCCAAGGCCCGACGTCGGGCTGTCGCGCTGCAATGATGATGATGATAGCAACCATAAATCATTCCAGTGACAAAGGCATATTTATAGTAGGGGGATTCATGCTCACGTCGTAAACGTCGTATTTGTCGTAAAGTTGTAAACTTCTGTCATTTTACTATGGAGATGACAGAAGTTTACGACAAATGCGACATATACGACAGGGAGCGTGAATCCCCCTTGTATATTTGGAGTATTTTCATCGTGGCTACATTGACTAGTATTTTTTTTATGGATTTTAACAAAAGTCCATGACAGATTACATTCTGGTCCGGGTCCAAATGGACGCATGGTGAGACGACTTTATATCGTGCAAAATACCGCATTCTTACTAATGCAAAATTGATAGTTTTGGGCTTGATTTAATATGGATTGACCTTTCAAACTAAGTATTAAATTTAGTCCGGTCCGAGAAATCCCCGCTGTCATAAAAAGGGTAGATTGAGGACTAATGCGAGAAATTGAATACTTAGAACTTCAGTCAACTCGATCATATTCTGAGCTTCCAAAGCACCTGATGAGAAGAAATTATATTACGTCTACACTATAGGCAGATTGCTTCACCAGCGGCTTAATCTGGGTGTTGTGAATTGAAAATCGTATGGATTTGACAGTTTCAGATTCATTTCAGCTGGCACAGATGAAATAATGTAGGTGTAGTGTGAACGTATAATAATATAACCCAAATGATTTACATACAAACTGTTTTGAAGATATTGACTGACATTTTATTACAATGAAAATTCCATGTATTTAGTACAAATCCATCACCACCTGCATCTAAGGCCCGACGTCGGGCTGTCGCGCCGCGATGATGATGAGTACAAATGCACATACATGCTACTACCATTTGCTCCGATGCTGATTTCATGAACGATGTTATCAATGATTCTGCATTTTGCATATCATCATCATCGTGGCGCAACAGTCCGACGTCGGGCTCTGGCCGCCTAGATCGTTGTCCTCCAATTATCTCGGTCACGTGACCGCATCCTCCAATCTTAAAAGCCCAGTATTTGCTCGGCGCCAGCATATACTGAGATCTCCCAATGAGCTCTCGATCTTCCTGGCAGACTCGCTCCGTCGACGCGCCGTCCGTTACTTGTTTAGGCATGCGAACATCGTTCATTCGTTGTACATGTAAGACGTTGAAGACGTTGTAGTTTGACGATTTTGGAAACTTCCAACTCATCGTAGCGTTCATACAACTCATGGTTGTACCGGATGCGCCATCCATCTCGGTCGTAAACTGCTTCGAAAATTTGCCGAAGGACTCTCCGTTCGAACGTGTTTTCGATTTTAGAATGGCAGAAACCTAGAATATACAATAAATTAGAAAAAAACATGATCACTTTTATTTAATTGTGAATGAATTAGTACTTACCCTCTTTAACGACTGTTTTTGCGTATTTTCAAACTCCTTCAATTAAAATTGTTTAACCACAACGACCTTGTGGTACTATCTTGCGGAAAACTGTAAATATATTTTATAATGTACATTAAAAATTTAATTTCAATATCAAATTTACCAGCCCCCCTAAAAAAATATTTTAGACTACGCCAATGGCACATAACAAAAGACAAAAGTCATTTGGATGACAAAAGTCAAGTCGGCGATTCTTGTTTGCTTACACTGCACCGAATTCGTAAAAAAATGCAAATTTTAAATGAACACCGTGAAAATTACCAGTTGATTTTAAGGAGACTTCATCACAAATCATATAAATATATATACTTACATGTGAAACGATACGCAATTTGGACGTAAATACGTGGTGTTTTCGCGACCCGGTACAACGCACTTTATTATTAGTTTTATAAAAGTTCACGGCAATGACACGCGCTAATTATCGGCACAATCACTTTTAAATTCGTTTGTAATCGAGTAATTAATGCCAAATCGGCTAAACACAAGGCGAGAGCACTGGTATTTAGTCGCGAAACTGACGATACGACAAAAACTTTCGATCAGATGGCTTTGGAATGACGTTTCTGTCCAAAGTGACACAATCGTCCAATGACGTTTGTGTCCAAACTGACACAATCGTTCTACAAACTCAAAGAGGGGGAGAGTGACGGGATTACACTTATGTTTCAAACACGTATGGGCTCTGTGTGAAAACCCCCGTTCCATATTATCTTCTAGTTCTTTGGGTATTAGTAGTTTCAGTAGCGATTTCTGACTGAACCATATGGAACAGTTGACGCGCTATGCCCCACAAGGGGCTAGGGCAATTGAGTATGTTTAAAACCATCATTACACATGGAAGCTTGTGATTAGATTCAATTGCCCTAATCCCTTGTAGGGTATAGCGCGTCATCTTTTCTATGTGGCCCAGTTGACATTTCGTTGGTACTCGTATAAACTATGTAGTTTCAGAGAATGCAGTCGCCAGTATGCACCTCTTGCTCCCCCATTTAGCCGCCTACCTGCGACAAGATGAGAGTTGCTGTCGCTTATTATTACGCCCCGCACCACAGGGGAAGACAATGTAAACATTCATGGCCACCGAAACGCCGGTAGTCAGACATGAGACTGATGCCTTTACGCACTGAGTAGTAGTTTTCTCTTCAAAAAAGGAGGATGTGTATTTTTAAACATTCCTGATGGCATTGTATAAAACATACTTGCGGAAATTAAGGTAAGTTTCTATTGCGAAAGTCTCTTATTGTGACGTTGTTCTATCATAATACAATATATTTAGTAAATAATTACTTTTCCTAAACTCGACACAGTTTCCACCTGTTTAAGCTTTCGTCCTCATGTTTAAATATTGAATTTAAATTGCGACTTTCTAATTGTCACAGTGTTTATGGTAATCCATCTAATTTCCAACTGAGTAAATCTATTGCTATGAAAATATTAAAATTCATTTTTATGGATGTTTAGGATAGATGATTGACTATTGTGCACGAGTGGATATGCAATTACGTGAACTAGAATAAATATTTACAAATGCCGCCAACTGAATAACGGATCAGAATACTTGTTTATTCTTTTTGCATATAACAAATTTTCTCTGGCTTTGTTCTTCTAAAACAACCAAGGTTTTTTTGTCGAATCTGAGATATTTACGCCAATCGACTTCAAAATATCCACTTCATGTGTTAAAATAACCAAGACGTGACATTGGGCTCCCTGGTAGGGTTCCTTTATGATGGATATAATTTTATCTGATATACCTCTCCTACGTAAAGCCCTCCAGATGTATTCCCGGTCAACGCTGTCAAACGCCCTCTCGAAATCGATGAACATGAGATGTAATGGGGATCTCCACTCTGCGGATTGTTCAATAATAATTCGGAGGGTGTTGATGTGGTCGCTACATGAGAAACTCTCACGAAAGCCGGCCTGTTCATCATTCAATGTGCGGTCAACTGTGTGTTTGACCCGGTTCAAGATTATTTTGCCATCAGTTTGGAGACTACTGGAAGAAAACAGATCCCACGCTAATTACTGAAATCCTTCAGGTCGCCATTCTTGGGGTCTTAATAATGACGTCCTTTCTCCACTATTTAGGGAGAGTTTCGGTTTCCCAACACTCTTGAATAAGGGGAAGAAGAATACCCGCAGCAGCGTTGATATTCGCCTTGAAGAGTTCCACCGGAATCCCATCTATTCCCGACGCTTGTCCCGCTTCATTCGATTTAATAGCCACAGTTACTTCCAGTTTGGATGGTGGACTTTGGCTATTGAGGAATATATCTGCTTCTAGTGAAGATGAAATCAAATGTCCAAAGGTGTTGTTGAGGACCTCAATGAAGTACTCTCTTCACCGTCGAAGTTGGTGTTCATCAGTGACCAGTAGGGACCCGTCTTTATCTTCCACGGGATGTTCAGTTACAAAAGATTTGCCAGTTAATGGCTTGATAAGTTTGTAAACAGTTCCACTGTCACCTTGGTAAGCCGCTACCTCTGCCTTCTCCGCTAACGCATTGATATAGCTGCGTTTGTCCCGTCTTACGCTTCTTTGTTTTTACTACGAAACCCTAAAAAGGAATAAAAATATACAATAATACTCGTAATATAAATAAAGAAGTCATAGAACTCCTCATTGTCATTGTCATTGTGGGGTAGTAGTTTGTTGTTATAATTAATTATCTATATTATGCATTTATTATCGTGAAGTATTGTACATAAATATTATTCTTTAGTTGGCGTATACTTGGCCCCATTGGCCGGTTTTGTACCCGCAATGGATGCAAGCATCAAGTTGGCGGGTATGGATGACTTGGGCAGGTGTTACGCCGGCATCCTGATCCCAAACGTGCATAAATGTTAGAGGAGGTCGCCGAGCACTTTCCGCAGAATTGCATAAGTATGCAGAATAACGTGTTTCTGCATTTTTTTGTGTCAATCAATTAGTGCAGCAGGTTCAATTTGCTGAGTGAAATCAGAAGGTCTTTGGGTATTATACCGGTAGCCGACAATATTACAGGCACTATTCGTACACGGTCAAGATGCCAAAGTTGTTTGATTTCTTGAGCCAGTGCACTATAGTTTGCCCTTATCTCCGCATGTTTTTCTCGATGTTGCTATTATGGGGTATATTAGCATCGATAATGTATGCAGAGCTACTCGTCCTTTCGACTAGGAGAACATCGGGTTTGTTGTGGGCAACCGGGTGATCAGTGTTTACCTGGCGATATCAATACATCGTGAAGCAAGTGCTGTCAAGCACTGCTTGTGAAGTGTACTGGTAGATCGGTACGGTTTCGCTGATCAACCCGTGCTTGTATGCAAGGTGAATGCCTTGCATACAGCATTGTGTCTGTCCGTGTACTCTACCGACGCCATTACAGAACAACCAGAAATGAGATGGTTAAGTGTTTTCAACAACGAATCCCAAAGTTTGCACCGGTCGTCATCCACCCTTTGCTTGCATATATGCTTAAAATAAGCACGGGTGGGGACCACGCCGTCCTGAATGGCAACCATTGAACCTTCTGTTTGGCAAAGAGGTACCCTGCACGAAGCCACCTGTTAAACAGGTGAAAATCGACAAATGGCTGCCAAAGACAAGTCGCATGTTTACCATGCATTGCCTTTGCCTTCTATATGTCCACCTTCTATTGGTCTGACTTCACCAGACTCACAGGAGAAAATGATTGATCCTGTAAGTTGAGAGGAGTTAAAGCACCATCTGCCTTGCAGACAGCATCATGCAGAGTACTCTATGTTGCTTTGCCTCTGAAAAAAGTGCGAAGTGAGTTGACTTGCTGATGATGTAAGTTCGCAATTTCAACTAAACCTCTACCTCCGATGTCACGAGATAGACATATTCGCTCCACTGACGATTTTGGATGTAGCGTTCAATATCCGCCAAAGATGTGACAAACCACGGGACTATTCTGAATGAATAGGTCAGTGAAGGAATGTCATACAAGTTGATCGCACTTATTTTATTCCTTCCCGATAAGTTGAATTTTAGCACCAATTTCAACCTGCGCCAGAACTCAACCAGCAGTCCTTCTCTCAAGTCACAAGTGCTGGGGTGTTCACCTTGCAGAACTCCCAGGTATTTGTAAAAGTCTGCCTCCGACAGTGCACCTATATGGATATCATCCGGGGTGCGGTACGTGAATGCCTTTGCGGATGGCACGGATTCGGCACTTGTCTAACCCAAAGCATATCCGAATATCATGGCTGAAATTTTCGGTGATCCGCAGCAGGCTTTTAAGATGGGCGTCGCTTCCCGAGTATAGCTTGATGTCATCTAAGTACATCAGGTGAGTCAGCTCGAAAAACATTCCAAGAATACCATGCTTGATCGTATAGCCGCACTGTCTAGCCGAACTCAAAAGTGATGAAAGGGGATTCAGCGCCATGCAGAACCAGAGAGGACTCAAGGAATCCTCTTCCGATATGCACCGGCTGATAGAGCATATTGCCTTCGGCTGATGGCACTGATAGTGTTGTGCGCCATCCTTCCATCACTTTTGTTAGGATATTTATTAGAGCAGGATCTACGCGGTACATGTGGAGGACCTCGATTAGCCTGCCATGGGGGATGATGGCAAACGCTTTGGCGTAATCAATGTAGCAGCAATACAGATCCCTCTGATTGCGCGTAGCTTGTCTTACCGAGTCGATAGTTAATTGTTCCTTGCGACCCCCTCCTCGGCAAGGATATTGTTCTGCTTGAGGTGCGTATAGATCCTGCCACTAATAATGGCTGTTGTGTACATGTACAGTGTCGGCAAGCACGTTATAAGCCTCGTTTCAGCAGGGTTCTCCGCTGTTTCAAGTTTAGGTAACAAATATGTTGCATCTGCTTTGAGGAGAGGTGGAAATTCCGCATGCCTAGTAATCAATAAATTAATCTGTTCAGTGAGCTGACCACATATACTCGGCAATCGCTTATACCAGAAATTCTACAATTTGTCGGGACCAGGCCCCTTCCAATTTTTGGAGCGCTTAATAACTTCGCGGACATCGGATTCAGTGACCTCAGCGAAAATCATGCCAGGCAAGCTGGCATGTCGGGTGGTTTCGGCATTGATCCATTCAGTATGTTTGGTGTGTTGGGCGGGAGTTTGCCAAAGTCCACCTCAGTATTATTCGCACCACTGAGAAGTTAATAGTGGGGCTGGCTTGTTGGTCTTCATTGATGGTCTTGTAGAAGTTCCGCTGGCTTTTGGTGAAAGCAGCGTTCTGAACACGTCTTGAGAGGTTCAACACGTATCGTCAGAGACGGTTTGTGATGACTGCGAGCTTCTGTTTTAGTGTGTCCAGTACCTTCACCAAGGAATTTCCGAAATGAGTGGAATATTTACGGAGGTTCTTTTCCACTTTTGTGTTCAACCGCCTATACGTATTGCCGGCGACGGATTGAGTCAATGGGCCAATATCCTGTCGTAAGGAATCTCTCTTTAGCTCAAGTCGTCTTGATCTTCCGGGCTGGTTCTTGTTTTTGTTTCACGCCGACAACGCTATCACGGATCCTCTGACCATATAATGTGATAGCCGCCACTGCTCCGTAATACACAAAGGATTGCAGTTCCAGTAACGTCGTATCAGAGCTGAGCCTTGATGCGATTTCGCTGTCAATTTGAGAAAGAATATCAGGTGTTGCAGCAGATGTATGTAACTTAGGAATGCAAGGCCTGTGCAGGGGATGTATCACCTGATATTCCAAGCCAGCTCTTTCATATTCGTCATGAAATTCAGAAGAGACTTCCACTTGGCGGTGAAATACTGTATTTTGTCTGGTGTTGTAGGTACTCCTGTGCGGGACAGAGTGACGTATAGGTGGTGGGGGTGCCACATCCTACCCCCTGGTTTCGAGTTGCCTCCAAAACCTCAAGTCGAATTCTTTCCTTTGTCGTCTCCGGTAGTGCACTCCTTCGCACAGTGAAGCGGTACTGATCTGAAACCCGCTGCATTGACACTTGTGCAAATTGTAGAAATCACTCGACGAACCTCTGATGTAGCAAGGGACGATACGATGTTGTCCCTTGCGAGAATTCGATCTCGTAGTAGGCACGGATGATAAAAAGGTTCGTTTCTCCTGTCCATTTCATCCGTTTCCTATGTGAGACTGTAGCCGCGGTCGCCTGGATGCCAGGCGAAACAGCAGCCATAGGTGAAGGGGGGCTCCCCGGTGGTGCTGGAGCGGTACGCGTCCTACCGGTTTGTGCGGATACACAGCCTGCCACCTTTTGGTTGGTGGGCGCACGCCCGCACGCTCATTTACCGCTAGCGACTGCCCCTCATGTAGAGTGGAAGCCCTCGCTGGAGGTCGCGTTTCCCTCCGACACTTGGGTAGATATTCCTGCCCGTCATCTTTCTTCCATGTTTCTGGTTAGCATGGTTTTTTTTTTTTCTCCCATCTGGGGTTTCCAGATCCCTGTTAGACTTCTTATGACGTCGTTATTATTATTATTATTTTGAAGATTAGGCTACTTACTTGCTTGCTCTGCATACCTATGAACTGTATTGACACAATAAAACAAATCAATAGCTCGGGTTCCAGCTACAAACATATTTATTTCGTGTAGATACTAGTATTTCGGGAGCAACCTATTCCTTCTTTATTACATAGTTTTGTACTAAAGAAGGGAAATACTCTCGAAATACTAGTATATACACGAAATTAATCTTTCCAATTGGAACCTGAGCTATTCGTTTGTTTTATTATAACAAAACTACAAACCATCGGAAATAAAGTAATAAAGTAAACGTTGTATTGACGCAGCTAATTTCATTGGATGCCCCATTTTATAAGCTTGAATAACAAACAATTCTCGCGAATTTTTTTCAAATTTGTCAATTCAACTGTATTCTGAAGATTATGTAATTATATTCTAAGATGCTCTAACTTTTATAAGTATAAATGCGAACTGCAATGTGCTATGCCTTTAGTAAGAACTCGTCTTTCAAAAATATACGATGAAAGCCATTTCGCATGGCATCATCATAGTTGCCCTACTTACGCCGGCGATTTGGGCAGCTTTTATAGTCGTACCTGAGGTGAGTATTTTCTTTTAAAAAGTACAAACGCGAAGAATTATGTTTTTCTATGAATTTCGCTTCGACAGGATACTGGCGATTCGAGAAACCTACACAGATGGGTCAGACAAGCTAGTACTAGTACTGGTACTATTACAGCTACAGGAGGTGGTACAGGAGGTGGTACAGGAGGGGATACAGGAGGTGGAACAGGAGGTGGAGCGGGAGGTGGAACGGGAGGTGGAACAGGAGGTGGAACAGGAGGTGGAACAGGAGGTGGTGATGGTGGTGGTACCGGTGGTGGTATTGGCGGTGGTGCTACTGGCATCGGAAGTGGTACTGGTGGTGGTATAGGAGGTGGCACAGGCGGTGGAAATCTCCCCGGTGTTGGAAATGGTGGGGTTGGCGGAGGCGGAGGCGGTAATCCCGCTGCTGCTCGAAGACGGAGGTTAGCTAGACAACGTAGACAACGTCGAAGGCGTCAACAAAGACGCAAAAGACGTCAACAAGCGTTACGACGTCAGCAAGCACGACGTCGAAGAAGACGTCAACAAGCGGCACGCCGTCGACGTCAAAATCGTTTGAATCGACGTCGACGTGGTTGATCTAGTTTTTAATATTATCATCAATTAAAGGAGGCCAAAAATTAAACAAATGTTTTCAATCAACTCGTAGAATTGTTTTACTTTAAGTCAGAACTATTTACTGAAGTACAAGGTTAAAAAACAACGAAACTTACACTGGTACAATATGCTAAGCTTGATATGCAAAACGTTTTCTCTTGTAATTCCTGTGTAGGGAATATAGGAGAGTGAAAAGATGCAGACTGCCATCCGAAATAGGTGGCAGTTATTATTATGGGTAGGACGCGAAACATGCATTCTGGACGCGGTCCTTGATATTCGTTCATCGTAGACAGTTCTACTTATTCTTAAAGTGTTCACTTTTCAGTCCTTGACAACTTCGCTTTTCAGACATTTTCGAGAAATAAAAAGATAACTTCCTCGAAAAATTCGATTCGATTACCCAAATTCCGAGTATGAAAAAATTGTGAACCACGGCTTTTCTGTTAGTTTTTGTCTGGAAGGTATAGGAAGGTTGAGAAATGAAGTGCGCCGCGCGGAAAAGCGGTCGAGGAAGCGGAGTCAGGGGAAGAGCACGACTTTTCTCTTTCCTTCAGGATTGAGTTAAAAAAAAATTAATAAGACCTTTAAATTTGTATTTAAAAATGTCTTTATTCGTTCGAGGTGTTCTTAAGACTAAATTAACAAATTCATACAGGTAATAACTATGCTTTATGCGAATCAGCAATTTCGATTGTCGTTGTAACTAAGTGTTAGATTTCAAAAAGATGAAATCCTAAACGTATGCCACTCTGGGATGTTGCAATCTTGAACATTCCCACGAGTTGGCATGTATGTTATTTTTTCTGCTGACGATGGAGTTACCGGTAACGTAACCCGACCCCCATTAGAGTTAGGATACTCCTGGATCCGTTCAATGATTTTTGATTTGAAAGTTCTACATTTAAATATTAAAATGAAAATCAATATCAATAATAAGATAATAACTATAGTTATAAATGAGCTGACTGTAGAGATTATAATTTTGTGATATTTTAATTCTTTGATTTCTTTAATATTATTTTCTTGATTTGTTACAATTTCTTCAAAAGTTAGTTTAGATTCAGAAAAAGGTGATTGTTTGTTTTCAGTAACTATCAGTAACTAACTAATTTGCTGATAAATTTTTTGACTTTATTGCTATAAATTCGGTTATCTATTTGGATTGTACAATTTTGAAAGTTTACAAAATAATTTCCATTAAGCGAAAGTATTCGGTCATCGCAAGATCTATTAAATGTTACGTTTTTAACGTTTGAAATTATTACAATATCTTCTTCAATTTCAATTAATTCCATTTCAGTATTTTTTCTAAATTTACAATTATTTTTCAATATACAATTTTTACTCAGAAACAGTTCGTTAAATGATTTATTTTCCTGGTAGCTAAATGTTTTATTATTCCATTCAATTACAAATTCCAATTCTTGATCTATTTGTTTACTATCCGAATTTACAATAGGAATCAAAAGTTTTTTGTTAAATGTTTTAGTTTCAGTTGGAATTTTAATAGCAATAATGATAGAATTGTTCACATATTTTGCAACTCCTAGTTTTATGTTTGACAATTTGTTAAAATCAATACCATAAGTAATTATTTCTTCTTCTGTTAGTATGCTAGGATGTAAAATGCCTGATTTTGCAGAAACGATGTTGTCCTGAATGTTATCAATTTGATTTTTCAAAAGTTCTAATTTCATCATTTGTTCTAGGAAAAGGATTTGTGCAACATTTCTTTTAGTTGATTTATTTATGTCATTAAGGATTCCTGTAATTTGCAATCTGTCCGATTCTATCGAATTTTTAAGAAGAGTGAAAGTTTTATTAAATTTGTCATTTATTTTTACTTGTTGGTTTGTTTGCTCAATGATGTTATGGTTGTTTTTGTCAATAATGTCCAAGTGGTTTTGTATGTTTTGTCGGTCTTCGTCGTCCATAGTACCAAATACCCAATTCATCATAGTGCCTCCAAGATTAACCAAACCTCTTTTTGCTCGGTGCGGGATTAACGTTTTAACCGAATTTCTAATATTTTCAACGTAATGAGCGGCAAAATTTTGATTCACTTCGGGACCAAATAATTTTATTGTAGATTCTAACTGATTTATGATGTCTAACATTTCTGATGGATATATGATATGTAAGTCTATGTCGTATTGGGTAGTTATTTCAACTTCGTCTGTCTGAATTTTGGCATATCCTGATTCCGAATTTATTTCTTGAATAATTAACGTTTGTTGTGTTGAGGGAATTATTAGGAATAATAATCCTAACATGAAAAGAATCTGAAAATTTGAAATAGTTATTATACATATATTAAAAGAGTTTTCCGTTAAGAATTTCTAAAATTATCTTTTGTCGGAGATACGGCATGTTTTTCTGTGAAAATGTTAAACTATGGTTTCGCGAAATGTATTCTGCGAAAGTGCAACTGAATATTCCACAGTCACAACTAGACGATTGTTTTGGTCCATCCTTTAGGGATTCCATTACAAAATGAGATATGTCAAAAGGTTCTTTTCGTTTATCTATTGATTCTGATTGTAGGTATTCTCCAAGAATTTTCAATACTTCCGGGTTTGGAGAACCGAAAGGATCATAGTATAAGATTTTCTTGTCCTTGAGGTGAATGCTGGCCATACACCAATGGGACTGTCTGACATGTACTGGGACTAGTACTATGTCATAGGAAAATATGTCAATTTTTCGGGTCCATCTTTTGACTTTGTCAAAACCGTGTTTTAAAAGAGATGGTAGGAAGAAAGTATTCATTGCGTAGATTTTAGCAATATTTTTAGATGGTTCTTTCTCACTGCGATCTATGAGAAGGTTCATGTAAAAGTTGATTATATTGTCATTTACCCATTGCTCCGGAGCTAAGGTTTTAATATCGCTCCTGGTAATGCTTATGTTAAATTTAGAAATCAACGTTTCATGAGATGGGCCTTGATTTAAAGCTTTACTGATAATATCCTTTTCCCTACTAGAAATTTCTGGAAATTCTGTTTCCGAAATAGTTATATCGTTATTTTTGTTTAAATGAGTAAAGTTATCTGAACTGTTTTCGAATTTTAGAGGTCTTCTGATGTTGCACTCATGTACATTATCTAATTTATGTTTCCTAAATTTTGGTTCTTCCTTGTGTCTAAGCGACTTGTAATTTTTTATAAATCCTTCTTTTCTGGCCTCGGTGAAGTCTTCCCTGGTTTTATTCAATTTGTCGATAACTTTCTGTTTAGTATTTTCAATACGTTCCCTGATAATCTTATGATCAACTTGACGTTCCTGAACTTGTAAAGGGGTTGATTTTATAGTGGAATGATACGAATTGTTATAGCACTTTATTGCTTGAAGCAGTTGAATTCTAATTGGAAGTTTTTCTTCCAAATTTAGTGCTCTAATTTTCTCGGTAACGGTGCTATGAAACCTTTCAATGTCCGCATTACCGGTATGGCTATTTGGTTTTGTGAAATGGTATTCCACTTGTTCCTGTTTGAGGAAGTCTTTAATGTTTATTGTGTTGAATTCGTTATCGAAAATAAATTTCTTTATTGTGCCTTTGATTGATAAAAATTGCCTAATTTTTTCAAGAAGTGTTTGGGAGTTTTTGTCTTCCAAGTAAAAACTGACTACATGTTTTGAAAATTTGTCGATGAAATTTATAAATGAGTGTTTGCAAATAGTAAAGACGTCTACATGAACTATTTCATTGGTAGTAGATGGAACTTCAGTCAAGTGAAATTTTTTCCTAATGGGATTTCTGTCGTATTTAGCTCCTGTGCAAATATCGCAATTGTTAATAATTTTATGAACCGAAATTTTTAAATTGGGGTTATAAATTTTGCTTTTGATGCTTTCATAGGTTGCAATTATTCCGGAATGTCCTAATTCGTTTTTGTGGAATAAAGATATTTGTTTGTTTAGTTCTTCCGCATCCTCAATATCAGTTGCGAAAAAACTGCATTTAACAAACTTCAAGGTGTCTGAACTTTTAAACAGATTAATAATTACTTGCTGTAGCTTATTATACTCATGGTCATTAAGAAATGAATAAATTCCTACCTTTCCTTTGGAAATATATCTTCGCAATATATCATTTGCGTTTCCGTTAACCAAGTCTTGTTTATCAATAAATATTCTTCTATTTTTGAATGGATATTCAATTCCCATTTCCTTATTATCTTTTAAAATAATTTGGGTTTTAAAACGGTTTACAACCGTGTCCAGAATAGGAATGTGATCGTTGAAATTCTCCTCTTGGGAATGGATGGTTTCAACATCAAGTGATTCATTCGCATTGACTTCCTCCTCAAAGGATTCATCAGGAATGACTTCGAAAATATTATTAAGTTCGTGGGATAAATTTTCATTTTCAAGCAAATTAATTTCGTTTTGGGAATTAATGCGACTCAAGAAATCTGCTATTTTATTTTCTTTTCCTTTAATATAATCGATTTTCATATCATACTCTCCGAGTGATATGAGCCATCTTTGCAATCGGGGATTGATGTCCTTCCCGGAATATTTTGCGTGGAGCCATTTAATCGGCTGGTGATCGGTTTGAAGATCGAATTCTCTTCCGAATAAATATGGCCTAAAATATTTGGTACCCCAAACGATTGCGAGGAGTTCTTTCTCAATCGTCGAGTAATTTGTTTCATGGCTGTTAAGTGTTCGAGACGCATAGCATATTGGGTGTCCATCTTGAGTTAGGGCAGCTCCAAGAGCAAAATTGCTGGCGTCTGTTACTAATTTGAAGCGTTTATTAAAATTTGGGTATCTCAATATAGGATGGTTAGTTATAATATCCTTGAGCTTTTCGAAAGAAGTTATATAAAATAATTTGGATCGTTTGGGTTTATTTTCATTCCCTTTTTCAAATACTTGGTTATAGGATGTGCCACCTTGGCATAATCCTTAATAAATTTCCGGTAATACCCGGTCACACCAAGAAATTGCTTTATTTGTTTAGCTGTAGTAGGTAGTTTTAAATTTCGGATTGATTCGATTTTATTTGGGTTTGGTTTTACTCCTTGAGGAGTTAAAACATGACCCAGGTATTCGGTTTCTTTCTTCAGAAAGCTACACTTGTCTATCTGGATCTTTAAATTAGATTCCAGCAAGCGATTGAATACCTTTTTTAAATTGTCCAGATGCTCTTCTAAGGAAGTGCTAAAAATTAATATGTCGTCTAAGAAGACAACACATATTTTATTTATTAAACCCTTCAGTACATTGTTCATTAGCCGTTGGAAGGTTGATGGGGCGTTTTTCAGCCCAAACGGCATACGAACATACTCGTAGTGCCCAAAAGGAGTTGAGAAGGCGGTTTTTTTCCTATCCTCCGGTTTAACTAGGATTTGGTGGAAACCCTTCGCCAAATCCAAAGTGGAAAAATATTGAGCACGACCGAGTTTGTCAAGGATTCCGTCAATGTTTGGTATGGGGAATTTATCGCTTACAGTGACCTCATTTAGATGTCTGTAATCGATAACGATACGCCATTTCTGTTTTCCGGAATTGTCTGCCTTTTTAGGGACAATCCACAGAGGACTATTGTAAGGAGAGTTACTGTGGGTAATTATTCCTTGGTCTAACATCTCCTGTATTTGTCTCTCGATTTCATGCTCGTGAACTCGAGGATACCGATAAATCTTTGAATGAATAGGGTCACTAGTTATCGTGACTATCTCATGTTGAGTTTCATTCGTAGAAGTTAATGTATCCCCTTCTTTATAGAATAGTTCTTCATATTCTTTCAAAAGTTTTGTTATATTTTGTTTTTCTAAAGAATTCAGGTGATCCAAGTTTAACTGATCAATATTTCCTGATTCTAGGTTATATACTTCGTTTATAACATAGGAATGATCGTTATATTCAAAAAATTGTTTATTTTGGTTCACTTCAATGAACCCTTGTTCTAGATTGATTTTGGCTTTGAGGGGTATTAAGAAATTTTGTCCAATGATAGCGTCGTATTTACGACCAACTAGATCCATCGATTTCCACGAAAGACTTCCCGATATTTTGAATTCTTCGGGTATCGGGGTGATAATTTTATTTCGAACCTCGTTAATTCCGTTCAGAGTTGTAAAAAAGATAGGTTTTGGAAGCTTTTGTTCCTTGTAATTATCAAAAATATTGGGTTTAAGAATACTCGTCTCAGACCCAGTGTCAATTAAACATTTAATTTTGATTTGGTCGATTGTTAGTGTTGTTATGGGCAATCGGTTTCCCGAGGCCCTTCTAAAAAATTTACGTCCTGTTCTTGAATATTGTCCACTTCCATCGTTTGTGGTGTATTCCAACTAGGATTTTGAGTCTGTCTGTACTGTCCAGAGTTATTGTATCTGTCGCTTTGTTTGTTATTGTTATTTCTAAACTGTCCAGAGTTATTGTTGTTATAATTGTACTGTCTGTCAGAATAATTGTTACTGTTATTGTAGTTATAATTGTACTGTCTGTCAGAATAATTGTTACTGTTATTGTTGTTTCTGCTAAATTGATTTTGTTTAAATTGACCAGAATTGTTGTTATAATTACTATTGCTTCTATAAAATTTTTGTTCACCATTGTTATTGGGTTTTTTGTTGTGGGAATTTTTGGAATCATAGTTACTATTAACATTTTTGTTGTTACTGTTAAGATTTTTGTTGTTATTGTTAAAATTTTTATTGTTATTGTGATTGTTAAGATTATTTCCTTTGTTTTGATTATTATTGTTATGTTTTTGTTTCCGATATTGGTAATGGATGACATCTGTTTCGTCCAGGAGACAAAGTTCATCAAATTTGTTGAACACATCAATTAAGTTCATTTGTTTTGTAACTATAGGACGGTAGCTGCCTGTTAGCATGTCCTTCACGACATCCGTTAAATTCCTATCATTATTTTCTGGGTTATAGTTTGAGGGTTTAAAGTCGTCGAATTCATAGAGTTCGTTTAATCGTCTATTTATATGGTTAATAATGTAAAAAAGTTCTCTCAAATTGTGTACCTTTAAATTTCTGCTCTCGTCCATTAGTTTTTTGAAGTTGGTTCTCGGTCGGAAATGTGTCTTTAAAGCTGATTTTGCTTGCTCCCAGGTGATGTCATCTCCCTGTCGCTGGATACAAACTCTTGCTTCACCTTGGATTTTCTCCTTCAAAACCCTAAGGAGCCCGAAACGTAATAGATGTTCATCTTGGTTGCACAATGTTGCGGTGTTCTCTACAGAATTTATAAATTCCTGCAGAGGATACTGTTGATTCTGGCCCGTGAATGTCCTAATATGATCAAACTTCTTCAGAACTTGATCCGGACTCAGTTGAAAGGTTCGAATTGGTTGGGCCCTCTGCTCTGCTAATTGAGATCGTAAAGACTCCATTTCCTGCTGGTGTTGTATTTGCAGTTGTTGCATCGCCTGGCGCAACAAGTCTAATTCTCCTTCGGCCATTTGGATATTACTGTTATTGTCGAAGGATTGCTGACGATGTTTTTTCATAAACACATACACTGTTCACAATCCAATTCACGGATATTGTTAATTGGCAATTAACTACTTCACTTTGTCACGATTATCGCGGACCGAAATATAAAAAGTTCGAATAACACTAGATCCACTTTCTTCAGAAAGGGATCCTACCGACTGCGCCACTTTTCTCTTTCCTTCAGGATTGAGTTAAAAAAAATTAATAAGACCTTTAAATTTGTATTTAAAAATGTCTTTATTCGTTCGAGGTGTTCTTAAGACTAAATTAACAAATTCATACAGGTAATAACTATGCTTTATGCGAATCAGCAATTTCGATTGTCGTTGTAACTAAGTGTTAGATTTCAAAAAGATGAAATCCTAAACGTATGCCACTCTGGGATGTTGCAATCTTGAACATTCCCACGAGTTGGCATCTATGTTATTTTTTCTGCTGACGGTGGAGTTACCGGTAACGTAACCCACGCGTAGCGTGGTCTGGAAGCCCATCGTAATTCGATAACAGCTCATCGTAGAAAACTCAAATTGTTAACTTTTTAGTTCACTATAAAATGACATCTTTTCAACATTTGTGAAAAATTTATTATTTCCCTGAAGAACTCAATCAAAAATTAAATCCAATTAAGATGATTTAAAGGTATTCCAAAGAGAATATATTAGAAGTGGAACGAAATACTTTAAAAAACCTGTGATAAATTACAAACAAATGAAAAAAAACATACAAAAAAACATCCGAATGTCAAAAATTATTGTCAAATTGTGGAAATATGCATTTCTTGCTGTGTTTTCTATGCTGAATTGATGTTTTGACGATTGGAAAAATCCAATGTTAAGACTGGATCTGAGAGAGAGTGACTTTTTGGACAATAGTACTTCTTTATAAATAATTTTACCTAAACACGTATTTGAGAGATATTGGGCCGTATGTATAAAAAATAGTAAATGCTAGTTTAGTAGCAATCACTATTTTATTTTTGTTTCGGATGCATAAAAAGCTTTTACTAGCTAGTAAATATTAGAAGTGTGTGCTACTTTAATTTCGAAATACTAGTATGCCAAAAATGGTATGCGTAAAACTAGCATTCACTAGAAAACTAATAGCATTTACTATTAAAATTTCTAGTGAGCTAAATAGGTTCCCAGTTTGTATGTTGACGATTTTTTTTGGCAATTTTTAATAAAATTAAGTTCAAATGGTTCCATTTATGGTCGTTAGTCCAAGAAAAACTAAAGTATACAAAGAACGGAGGCCAGGAGATGGTAATAATTATTAATTTGTATCGTTTTTCTCACGAAAACGTTGAATGGGTGGCTAAGCAACATACAAAAAATGCAAACGTTTTTAAGATATATTGCTGATCCTGAATTTCAAGTAAATTTTTTTATGTTGAAAATTATATATGTATAAACTAATAATTTGTAACCTTTTTAGAGCGGTATTGGTATCGGATATCGGCATTCATCAATGTACTGTTAGCCGAACGGCCTGGTAAGCTTGCCAACAACAACTGCTCACTCATTTTAGCAGCTGCGTCTGCTTTCAACTTTGTCCATGCTGGTGTCAAACCTTCTGATAATAACACTTTGCCATATTTTTTTATCAATTCAGTAAACACTGAATCCAAAACACCCGATAACGCTTGATGCTTCATTGGAATCTTTCTTTAGTTTCACTGAAAACCAATTTTCTTGATTGAATTCGCGAATTTCATCATCATTCGGCTGATATTCATCAGTTTCAGTAGCACCATTAAATTTAAAATTTATTTCTTCAAATAAATCGGCACTTAATTACATGGTAGATGATTTCGCCATTTTTTTACTTTTGAAAAACCAAAAACACACCTTGACTGTTCACGCAGTGAATGCAAATGCATTGGTAAAGCTAATACTATTTTCGAACGATTCGAAAATAGTATAATCAAAAAAATTTCATGCATACCAAAACTAGTATTTGCTAGCACCTTTCGCTAAGGGCTAGCAAATACTAGTTTCAAGCATTTACTTGTTTTTATGCATACGGGCCCATTGAGTGATCTTCTGCCCGAAACCCTAAATTCGAACAAATTGTTTTTTTTTATTCATTTTCTATGTAACTACTACCGTGTAGGTGTGATTTTACCTGAAAACTCGACCGTGAAGGTTTAGATGGTATGAAGTACTTATATTAACTGGAAAGAGGGCGAGAAGTGGAGATATTTGTTCCCTGGCAATTTTACTTAATGGGCCGTATGCATAAAACTTAAGTACATACTAGTAGTAAAAGGTTTAAGTAAATGCTAGTTATACTATTAGAAGTTAATATTTTAAGTATTTACTAGATTTAATATGCATAAAAATAAGTTTTGACTTGCTAGCAAATACTTCTAGTAAATACTGGATTCATCTAAGTAAATACTACCAATTCACCTAAAATTGGTAGTATATACTTATTTTCTATTATCGCTTAATCGTTATTGCACATAAATTGTTCCGTAAACTACACCGGTATTTTCATACGGTTTCTTTAATTTTTGTCCTTTAAACAATCTCGTTGGGCTTTTATTTCATAAGTAGTACTCAAAAGAAAGAGCCATGACAAGCGAAGCTTCTAGTCAAATGCAATTAGCTTTTGTACAAATTTTAAAAGGGCTTACCGTACTTATGAATAAGTCACAAAAACCGTCTGTTAAAAAGGACAAGTCGGAAACTATGCAATTATTTTTGAATGAAGGCAATGACCGGTGTTCAACTATTGGAAGATAAAATTAGGAAGAGGATTAATAATAAAGACAGCAGATGTGAAGAAGAAGACTGACCTGAAGAAAACGGGAAATAAGCCCATAAAACTTAAAGAATGGGAAGTGATTTTTTTAGAGCTGTTGAACGCTGATGAAAACCCATCTATCTCTTGCATTCCTGGTATGTATTGTTTTATAGAGCTAATTATACTACCTATATACTTATAATTCTACTAACATCGTTTCCATAAAGGTGGCTTATCCGTGGGAGCAGATAATTCCATTCGAATGGCAAGTGAAACTGCACTGGGGATGACCAGTGCTGCAGATGAAATCGAAGAGTTACCGCGAGATTCCCCAGTGACAAAACGGAAGAAAATTGAGGTTCGATGAGACTGAGGAGACAAAAAAACTTACAAATGGAGAGCTTTAACGTATGGTGTTGCTCGAGCAATTGAAACTAATACGGATGCAGCAGGAGCAAATCAAAAAAAGGAGCGAAACTAACAACCAAAAATATAATAATTCAAATCCCACTTACTCGTATAATTCATCCACCAACATGTTAACTGAAGGTGAACTAATATACGTAAACCTGTAAAGGCAGAAAAAAAAAGACGAGTAATTGTAAATTTTTATTGAAATAAGATTTTTTTGGAACTACATTTGTATTTACAGTTATTATTTTTTCATGTGTTATGAAGATACATATATGCGTACAATAAAATTCTATGAATTTATGTTATGTATTACTCCTGCTAATTCCGTTGTCTTTATCTGCCCCAACCGTCGGATTTGAAGTACACTGGCCATTATTTCTTCATCACCATGAACAGAAATCTCATTTTCTACATCTTTCGGGATCTGAAAATCATTATCCTTTAAATGCTTTGCAATATTGTGCACGCCACAATTATTGTATATTTGGTATATTTTGTATATTCAGACGTATGCAATTTAGTAGAATTGGAAATCTCCTCTTCAGTTGTCCGAAACATCTTTTAATTATTACCCTCTCTTTTGAATGTAATTTATTGAATGCCTTTTCTTGATTACTTGTCGGATTCCTAAAAGGTGTCATTAACCAAGGTGCAATTCCATACTCTTCGTCTCAAAAACGCTGTTAGTGGAATTTCTCATTATCGGTTCAAGAAAACTGTTTCTCCAAATTCTGGAATCGTGAACTGAGCCTGGCCATTGGCAATCCACATTTGTAAAACACTTCGTTGCATCACATGTTGCTTGAATATTGATGGAGGCATATCCCTTTCGATTAATATATTCTTTCGATGGAAGTGTGGCTTCAATATTTCTACATGAGTGCAGTCCAAGGCTCCTATACACGATGGGAAGCTAAATTTGCTTAGCCAATCATGCTTCGCTTTCAAGTGTTCTTCATAATTGGACGGAAACTTTATCCATTGAGCAGCTTTATCTGTTATGAGTTTTGCAATGGAATTTACTGTTCTCGAAACAGTACTCTGATGTACACCAATGTCTTCACCTACCCCAACTTGAAATCCAGGATCTCCAACGTATCTTAAAAAGATCCTAATCTTTTCTTGAGGTGAAATGGCCCGTTTTCCTTGTCAAAACAGTAAAGCATTTTAAAATTAGACTCGGTAGCCCTTCGCTTCTTGTAAACTTTTTCAGAATTAATACGTAAAAATGCAGCCATTTCGGTAAATACAGCGACCTGATTCCTTCAAAATGAGACCCATGACTGTAGTCCTATATAGTGCTGTGACATCGATATCGATGTTATCGAAAAATCGATATTTTTTCCTAAATATCGATGCTTTTTCCATCGATGTCATGGATCCGATATTTTCCACATATCGATGTTTTTCGTTCGATATTTATCGTATCGTGCTCCGTCCGGTAGTTCAATTTCATTTTCAATTCAGCTCTCCGCGCCACAATGGTAACTGCTGCGGATATGGAATTTTAAAAAAAATCGGTATTGCTTTTGAGACCAAGGCAAGCACATATAACTGAATATAAAATAATTATACCTTAGATCAATTTTGAATTTGTTATAATTAATTAATTTAATTAATTTCGTATTTAACACAGAAAAGCATTTGCTACCAAATTTTCAAGTTGCTATTTACCAACTTGAAAAAAGTCAAGTAAATACTACAAAAAAATAAGTACTTACCAGTTTTTTATGCATATGATATAAAGTATTTGCTAGTGAAATTCATCCGCATGTAGTAAGTGCTATGTCCCCTAGTAAATGCTTGTTCTGAAGCATTTACTTGAGTTTTATGCAAATGAAAATCAAGTATTTACTTAAAAAATGGTTAGTAAAAGCATTTACTAGCTTTTATGCATACGACGGAATGTATTGGGTGTAGAACTTGGCTTCCGCCGTTTTCTTCCTGGAATTAAAAGCTTAATTGTCAAAAAGTACTTACAGAAGTATTATTCCAAGTACTGTCCATCGCTAGCGACAACTTTCGCCTATCTCTCCGGCAATTTTCGGATTCCGTCTCGGCAAAAGGAGGCGTCTTTCGACGGGATCCATGATCATCAAATAAATCGGATCAAGTAGCTCAAATATCTGAAGATTTGCATTGCGAAAGCCCTAGTGCGGGGCTTAAGACTAAGTACTTGAGCTTGGATCCAGGAAGGCAAAGCGGAATTTATGTTTCAGAGCAAGCAGTCGAGAAAGTTGAAAATTTTTGCTATGTCGGAAGCGTAGTTACAGCAGATGGTGGAGCGGATGCCGATGTACCGTCTCGCATCAACAAGGCTCGAGCAGCTTTTTTTTTCAGTTTGACTTCTTTCTGGCAAAACAACAACATTTCCAGACGCACCAAACTCCGGATCTTCGAAACCAACGTAAAATCGGTGCTTTTATATGGCTGTTCAACTTGGAAGGTGACCAATGGAATAGCAACTAGATTGAACATTTTTGTGAACTAGTGTCTAAGGCGCATCCTGCATATACGGTGGCCGGAGGTCATTTCTAACCACGACCTCCTTACTATTACTGGTCAGGACAGGACAAACACTTCCATTAAAAGGCGAAAGGAGGCAATGGATAGGTCACACTCTACGAAAAGGGCCGAACAACATTGCTCAACAGGCCCTCGATTGGAACCCGCAGGGAACGAACGCATGTCGCCGTGTTGGACAACCTAGTAACATCTGGAAAATATCGGTTATGAGAGAGAGTGCCTCAATAGGCAAGTCGTGGAGTGAGCTGAAAGCGTTGGCGATGAACAGGACGAGGTGGAAAGTAGGCGTGGTTATTTCCCTACGGGGTTAACAGGAACCAGAGACAGAGAGCACAACTTCCAGAAGTTTCGGAACAAATTGTGCGTGAAAGCAAACAGTACCAAAAATAGGAACCTTTTGTATTACGTGTGGAAGTTTAATTTATGCTAAAAATATCATCATGCATTTGATTTAGCTTTGTTTTTGGATTATCCAAAAAAATATAAAATTAAAATTGAGCTAAAATATTTTTTGTCTCTCGAATTTAGGAAATACAAGCTATGATACCCTTCACGCTTCGCGTATCCATTCCTTGTATTTTGTGGTACATTTGCCTTTTTGAAATTAGTAGTAAAACTTGTTCCGATTTCACTGTTCCTATAAGAGGTATATGAAATAGTGGGCCAATTTTAACCAAATTTAGGAACGTGGCTTAGCAGTCAATACGATTGAATAATATGCAATTTCGTAAAGATCTTCAGAAATAAAAAAAATTTCTGACAAAAACTTGCTTTTGGAACGGTCGTTCTTATGACAGCTATTTTATATGATAGAGTAGTCCGATTTCAACCAAATTCGGAAATATGATTTCGCTAAAGATACTTTTGATTATTGTGAATTTTGAAAACAATACCTTTAGAAATAAAAAAGTTTTTCTCACAAAGACGAATTTTTGGACCGGTCGTTTCTATGGCAGCAATATGACGTAGTGGCCCGATTCCGTTGGTTCCGATATATATACTGCCTGCAATAGAAAGAAGGCTCTGAACAAAATTTCAGCTCGATAGCTTTAAAACTGAGGGACTAGTTTGCATAGAAACAGACAGACAGACGGACAGACAGACAGACAGACGGACAGACAGACAGACGGACAAAGCTTAATCGACTCGTCTCATCATACTGACCAAGAATATATATATTGTAGTTTATATGGTCGGATGTGCTTCCTTCTGTGCGTTGCAAACTTCATGACAAAGTTAATATACCCTATCACATCCGTGAAGGGTATAAAAAGTCGGTATAAGCATTATTTAAGATATATATTTTATAATTTTGCCGATTAGGATACAGACTTCCTGGTTCTGAATAACCACTATGAACCGTATTGACACAGCTTGAATAACAGACAATCCCAATTCCTAAGCAATTTTTTACAGGTTTGTCAATACAACAAAGTATAAATGCGAACTGGTGCAGACCAAGGCTTTTATTAACACCTTTACTTTCCAATATATACGATGAAAGCCATTTCACTTGGCATCATCGTGGTTGCGCTACTTGCGCCGGCGATTTGGGCAGCCTGCATATCTGCACCTGAGGTGAGTATTCTCTTTTGAAAAGTAGAAACGCGAAGAATGATGTTTTTCCACTATTTTCGCTTCGACAGGATCCTGAAGAATCACGAAACCTACACAGACGGGTTAGACAAACACATACTGGTGGTGGCACTTCTGCCATCGGTGGTGCTACTGGTACTAGTGGTGGTATTGGAGGTGTAACTGGACACAATGCAGTCGGTGGAATTCCCGCCGGTATTGGAAGTGGCGGTGATAATTCCGCCGCAGCTCGAAGACGGTGGTTAGCTCGCAGACGTTCGTTAGGTCGAAGGCAGAGGCTAGCTCGCAGACGATCGTTAGGTCGAAGGCAGAGGTTAGCTCGCAGACGGTCGTTAGGTCGAAGGCAGAGGTTAGCTCGCAGACGATTGTTAGCTCGAAAACGGTGGTTAGCTCGAAGGCGACAACGTGCTCAAAGATGCAGAAAACGTCAACGTACAAACGCGAAGAATGGTGTTTTTCTGCAACTTTCGATTAAGCAGAATTTTGGAGGACGACGTCCTGGTACTGGTCCTAGTACTGGTACGGGTACTAGTACTAATACTGGGACTGGCACTGGTGGTGGTACTGAAATGCCAACTGAAATAGCAGTCACTTAGTAGTGGCTTCTAGTTTTCAATATACATATATGTATTAACCTCAATTAAAGGAAACCAAAAATCAAGCAAGTATTCTCATTTATCTCGTAGAATTTTATCTAACTTTAAGTCAGAACTATTTACCGAAACAAAGGGTGAAAGTACAAACAATCTAACACTGGTCCATTCTGATCTTAGGTACTGTTCGTTTCACGGAATTTCAGTTTCAGACCGAAAAGAACGCCACGGATCTGTGACAAGCAACCACAACCACCATACAGATACTACGCCGCGTGGAGGTGAATTGCGGACTTAGTATACATTTAGATAGGGGCGAAACCAGTTAACGTACAACCAATTCACTTTCAACTCTGATCCGATGAGATCCCATACGAGACCTGGATTTAAACCGGTCCGTCATTTTGTATGAAAATGGTCTGGGATCCGGTGAATCGAAAGCGTCTAATATCACAATCAAAATGACCGACTGAGACCCAATAATATATTCCAGCATTTTATTATCTAGTTATACGATAGAGGGTTAAGCACTTCCATACTTAAGAACCCTGTCGTCTTGATGCATGTCTAGGTCTCTCGTCCATTTAATTTTACCACCAACGAATAAAGACAGAGTATGAACCTGAAATGCTCACCACTTTAGTTGCCTTTGAAATGTGCCCAAATCAGCGAGTTTCTCGCTAAGTTATCACGAAGTACATTTCTCACTTGAATCTTCACAAAGCAAGTTTCACGCTTAAGTCTTTGAGATCGAGAAATTCGCAAAATAAGCTCATCGACTGATGTCTGAGACTTGCGTTTAGAAGAAAGAAGGATTATTTCAGAGTTTGGCTGATGCAGTCCTGTTCCACAACTGAACTTTGTCAGCGTTTTTCTCCTGTGGCAATTTTACGTCTAGCCGTCACTAGAAATTTATCTTTTTACATTTTATTAGATTATTTAGTAGGTTAATTCGAGTATCTAAAATGGGTACGTTAGGTTCAGGATATCGGTGGAGGAAGTCAATGGCTGTCTTTTCTGACTGAGCTAGTCTACCAGCGAGCATCAATTACCACTTGTCGTCAAAAACTCCTCTTCCATAGTCCTCCGCGTGGGCGCCCCCTGGAACGGCAGTGGTCACTGACCATTGCCAACCAACGTCAAGCCGCCAGTGATGGCGGTGCGATGATTTGGTTGAGGTACCCCTGTGGTGTGGGGTGTGAAAAAAAAAATACCACGGCCTTTCCCTTTGAGGGCCTGTCGTTGGAACCGACAACCAAAGGACAAGATGTGTATGCCAGCAACTTGCACTATCCGAAATCTTTATATGCTAACGAAACGTCAACTATGCCTCGGATAAGGACTGACTCAACGGTTACGACTTTTAGCTATCGTACAATGACAAAGATTGGATTCTGGAATGTGCGTACTCTCCTGGACAATGGATCAGAAGGTCCCCAGAACGCACGATTTCTTCAATTAGAGAGTGAATTTCTGAGGTACAAATAAAATATATTAGGAGTTAGTGAGATAAGATGGTGGAACAGCGGAGAATTCATCTCTCCAACGGGCAGCACTGTAATGTTGTATTCCGGTAAAGCTACCGGTAGTCGTCGTGAGTCAGGTGTGGGGCTCCTTTTAACCAGAGCCGCGCGAAACTGTCTCTTATCCTGGGAACCGGTCTCTGACAGGGTCTTGACCGCCAGGTTCCGGACCAAAATGAGGAGCATCTCAATAATACAATGTTATGCCCCTACTGAACCCGACAATGTCTTGGCAAAAGACTCCTTCTACGAAGAACTAAACGCCTTTCAGAGCAGAACACCTAAAGGTGACATTATAATGGTTATGGGTGATTTGAATGCGAAAGTTGGCGCTGATAACTATGGGCTCAGATATGTGATGGGGAGACACGGTCTTGGTGATCGTAATGACAACGGTGAAAGATTTGTGGAGTTCTGCAACTTTCACAGTCTCTTCATCGGTGGTACTATGTTTGAGCATAAGGATCACCACAAAATCAGTTGGTCCTCTGTTGATCGGCGCAGAACACAAAATCAGATCGACCATTTTGCCATTAGTAAAAGATTCAAGAGTTGCCTCCTGGACGTGCGAAACAAGAAGGGTGCCGATATTGGGATGGGAAGAGACCATTATCTTATGATCGCTAATGTTCGATTGCGTATTGCAGCCGTGCGCCGCCCCAGCGACGAAAGATCCAGGCCCCGCAAATTCAACACCGCTCGACTAAAAAATCCAGCTGTCTTACAACAATATAATGACCATCTTGCGCAAAAAGCGGCTGAGATAACTAGTAACCCAGATAGTGACATAAACGAAAACTGGGATGCCATAAAAAATGCGTACATTAATAGCGCAAATACCATCCTTGGCCCAAACCCGGATTGCCGGAATAAGCCCTGGATGTCCGACGCTTCATGGCAGCGGATTGTTGAAAGAAAGGAGCTGAAAGTTCGTTTGGCTGCAGCCTCAGACGACAATCGAAGCAGCATCGAACTCCTTTACCGTCAGAAAGCTCGAGAAGTTCAGCGTAGTGTGCGACGCGATAAAAGAGTTTATGCCAATTCTCTTTTAGCGTCAGCAGAAGAAGCCGCTAGAAGTAACAACTTAAACGCCGTATACGGTGTCATCAAGGAGTTTACAGGTGGTCGTAACTCCTGCCAACATCCGGTGAAAGATAGTGATGGAAAGCTACTTATCTTGGAAGAAGATCAAATGAGGCGGTGGAAAGAACACTTCGCCGCGGTCTTGAACCGTGTAACCTCTGGTGAAGTTCCTCCTCATATAGATAATTTAGCTAACCATCAAAATGTGCGTATACGGTCCACTGCCCCGACTAAAGAGGAAATAGTCACTGCAATTATTGCACTAAAACGAGGAAAGGCCGCCGGACTTGACGGCATCCCTGCCGAACTTTATCAAGCAGCGCCAAGCGTAACTGCCGATTTGCTGCACCCACTTGTTGATAAAGCGTGGAATACAGAGACCTTTCCCACTGAGTGGAAGGAAGGTTTGATCATCAAACTTCCAAAGAAGGGTAGCCTCACAGACTGTAATAAAATCGTCCTGGAAAGACTAAAGGCCCACTTAGAAAGCACAATTGATGAAGAGCAGGCTGGCTTTCGATCCGGATTCTCCTGTGTCGATCACATTAACACCTTGCGAATCATCATCGAGCAATGCGCTGAATACGATTCTCCGCTTCACTTGCTTTTCATCGATTTCGAAAAGGCTTTCGATAGTGTGAACCGGGATTCTATATGGGCGGCCTTGCGCAGGAGAGGCATCCCTGAGAAGCTTGTGGCTATTATTAAGGCAACCTATGACGGCGCGAAATGTCGCGTTCTGCATAAAGGTAAGGTGTCGGGGGACTTTGAGATTCGCAGTGGAGTTCGGCAGGGGTGCATCCTCTCACCGATCCTATTCCTCATTGTGATCGGCGATGTGTTGCATGCAGCCCTATCCGGACTCGACAGAGGAATTCAATGGACTTTGACATCTTATCTACAACATCTTGACTACGCTGACGACATATGCCTACTCTCCCACAAAATCATGGATCTGTCCGCAATGGCGTTAGATCTCGAGAGGGAGGCAAGCAAGGTTGGGCTAAAGATTAATACCAACAAGACCAAGGTTCTTAGCCCGCCGTTGCGAAAAAGAAATCCGACACCTATTGCCATCAATATTAATGGGCAGCCTGTGGAGAAGGTGGACAACTTCGTCTACCTGGGTAGCATTGTTGCCGAAAATGGTGGTACGGAGCAGGACATCGCTCGTCGTATCAACCAGGCTAAACGCGCATACGGCATGCTGTCCAAAATCTGGCAGAGCAGTTATCTCAGCATCAAGACCAAGCTGGGCCTGTTTCGCTCCCTGGTACTATCAGTGCTTTTGTATGGGAGCAGTACATGGAAAGTTTCCGTAGGAGTTACCAGAAAACTGCAAGTTTTCGTCAACTCATGTCTTCGTCGAATTTTAAGAATTTTCTGGCCCGAAACAATATCAAATGAAGAGCTAAGTCGGCGTACGGGTCAGATGCCAATCGACGAATTGATACGCAGGCGAAAATGGCAGTGGATAGGTCACACATTGCGGAAGAGTGATAACTGCATTGCTTTGCATGCCATGAAATGGAACCCCATTTCCAACCAAGGCCGACCAAGAGGGGGTCCTCAAATCACATGGCGTCGATCTGTGGCAAAGGAGTGTCAGGTACTGGGTAAGTCTTTTGGGGAGTTGCGCCCCATTGCCCAGAACAGAGTACGATGGCGCGCAGGAGTAGTTGACGCGCTATGCCCCGCTAGGGGTTAAGGCAAAGTAGTAGTATCTGACCTCCATTACACCTAGTGCTGTAACAAGTCTTTTACAGCATTGTAGCCATCGTGTTCGTTTTCAGCTTTAATAAAAATGAAGGACTATCTTTACTCCACGATCATTTTTGCACCAGCCTCTTTATTTTTTTAAGCATTTTAACAACTTTTTAATTTAATTATGTCCTGGACCTAATAAGGTTGTAGTCCAGATGGCGACACTGCACACTGCAGTAAAAGAGAATATAACTATTTTTTTATGTAAATTTTAGGTTATCTGGAATAAAAATATATATGGGGTTTTATATAGTTCAATTATCATTGATTTTGATTTGTAGTAGGAATGCCTTTCGCTATCATTGTTAGTTGCTTCATTTAAATAACATTTGCATCCTTACCATGCATGTATAACACTTATTCGCTCCTTGAATAATTTGAAAATTTATTAGCTTACAAAGTAGCTGTAGCTTTGCAGAATCAAAACAAATAATTACTATTACATACATTAGTTTCCGTCTGCAACATATCAAATTATGAATGGGAAATATTTATTACTTTTCAGGAGAAGCGATTTTCGTGAAAAATCGCATTGAGTGAAACGTAGATACTGGTCATCCGTTCATTCGTAAAAAAAATGTAACTAAAATCCTTGCTAGTTAATTAGCATTTTTTTTATCTTTTATGCGCCATCTGAAGAACACGTGGGTTTCGTATTCAAGTAACTCTTCTAAATGATTTTGCTTGGCAAATATTTGTCGCAAATAATTTAATTTGTAAGATATAAATACAATGTTCAGTTTGTAAAATGATCACTTGCGAACTGTTCGATTGAAGTTGAAGTAAATATATTCGAAATGGAAGACGGTTGTACAAAACTGGAGACGAGTATGCTAATCGCTCTGGGGGGCAAAAATTTCTCTTCCATAGTCCTCCGCGTGGGCGCCCCCTGGAAAGGCAATAGTCACTGATCATTGCTAACCAATGTCAAGCCGCCAGTGATGGCGGTGCGATGATTTGATTGAGGTAAACCTCCCCCCCACCCCCCTGTGGTGTGTTGTGTAAAAATAATACCACGGCTTTTCCCTTTGAGGGTCTGTCGTTAATACCGACAAACAAAGGATAGAATGTGTATGCCAGCAACTTGCATATAACTATGGGCTCAGACATGTAATGGGGAGACACGGTCTTGGTGATCGTAATGACAACGGTGAAAGATTTGTAGAGTTCTGCAACTTTCACAGTCTCTTCATCGGTGGTACTATGTTTGAGCATAAGGACCATCACAAAATCAGTTGGTCCTCTGTTGATCGGCGCAGAACACAAAATCAGATCGACCATTTTGCCATTAGTAAAAGATTCAAGAGTTGCCTCCTGGACGTGCGACACAAGAAGGGTGCCGATATTGGGATGGGAAGAGACCAGTATCTTATGATCGCCAATGTTCGACTGCGTCCTAGCGACGAAAGATCCAGGCCCCGCAAATTCAACACCGCTCGATTAAAAAAATCCAGCTGCCTTACAACAATACGAGTATAATGACCATCTTGCGCAAAAATCAGCTGAGATAACTAGTCACCCAAATAGTGATATACCTAGTCTAGCCATAAATATTGTTACAAGGTTTGGCAACCCTGCAGAAGGGAACCGTTATATTGCATTTCTTAAAAATTGAGCTAATCGCTATAGTACGCTTGTGCTTGATGCATTTGTCATCATTTGAGTTTAATTTTTAGTGTAGTGAACATGGATTGGGGTGACAAAGAAAATAGAATTGCTGTGATTGCACTTCATAAAGTAGGAATGCAACCAAGTGATATTTTTAAGACTCTGCATACCCTTGGTATAAGCCGAATGTTTGTATATCGGGCTATTGAAAGATTTAATGATACGTCTGGAGTAAGTGACCGTGAAAGAAGTGGCCGTCCGCGAACTACTCGAACACCTCAAGCGGTTAAAGCCGTGCGCGAGAGAATTCGCCGTAATCCTCTTCAGAAACAAAAAATTTTATCGCGTGAGATGAAAATACCCCAAAGAACAATTTCACGTATCATCAAAAGTGACTTGGGGTTGGGCGCTTATCGTAGATCTACCGGGCATTTACTAACAGATTCGTTAAAGAAAAATAGAGTGGAAAAATCAAAACGATTACTTTGCCGGTACGCAAACCAAGAACACCGTAAAATTTTGTTTACGGACGAAAAAATTTTTACTGTCGAAGAAACATTTAATAAACAAAACGATAGGGTTTATGCTCGCAGTGCCAGAGAAGCTTCTCAAGTTGCCCAAAAGGTTCAAAGAGGTCATCATCCAGCCTCAGTAATGGTTTGGTGGGGTGTTAGCTACAACGGGGTGACAAAGTTGCATTTTTGTGAGAAGGGCGTCAAAACGTCTGCCAAAATTTATCAAGAAAGTGTAGTGAAACCTCTCAACACGTCATTATTCAAAAATCAGCCTTGGAGTTTCCAGCAAGATTCTGCACCAGGTCATAAGGCGAAGTCAACCCAAAAATGGCTTGAAGAAAATGTTCCAGATTTTATTAAAGCTGAAGATTGGCCTTCCTCTAGCCCAGACCTGAATCCGCTGGATTACGAATTATGGTCTGTCTTAGAGCAAATGACGTGCTCTAAAAGACATTCTAATATCGAATCCTTAAAGAAGTCTCTTCCACATGCAGTTGCCAACTTTCCGATTGAAGTCGTGCGTGCTTCCATAGATAAGTGGCCAGCTCGATTAAAGGCTTGTATAAAGGCAAAAGGCAATCACTTCGAATAACTTGTTGCAATTTCCGTTGTTGACAATGCATTTAATAAATAAACAATGATTTCTTAACATATAACACCTCTTTTATTGAACAGTGCTTCAAAAAGTTTGTAACAGTATTTATGGCTAGACTAGGTAAATGAAAACTGGGATGCCATAAAAAATGCGTATATTGATAGCACAAATACCATCCTTGGCATAAATACGGATTGCCGGAATAAGCCCTGGACGTCTGACGCTTCATGGCAGCGGATTGTTAGAAGAAAGGAGCTGAGGGTTCGTTTGGCTGCAGCAGCAGACGACAATCGAAGCAGCATCGAACTCCTTTACCGTCAGAAAGCCCGAGAAGTTCAGCGTAGTGTGCGACGCGATAAAAGAATTTATGCTAATTCTCTTTTAGCCTCAGCAGAAGAAGCCGCAAGAAGTAACAACTTAAACGCCGTATACGGTGTCATCAAGGAGTTTACAGGTGGTCGTAACTCCTGCCAACAGCCGGTGAAAGATAGTGATGGAAAGCTACTTATCTTGGAAAAAGATCAAATGAGGCGATGGAAAGAACACTTCGCCGCGGTCTTGAACCGTGTAACCTCAGGTGAAGTTCCCCCTCATATAGATAATTTGTAGGGACGTTATTAAACAAAACAAAAAGTATATATAATTAATTCGCTTTTATTGTTCACAATTAATGTTTATATTAAGATGAGCTCCTAAATTCGTTATTTTTGAGCATCCTGTACTAGCATTCCTGTTTTTTTTTTGGCAAGTAGTAGTTTTTTTATTATCTTTTTTTACGCGACTCTACAAAGTTCGTCTTCGCCCACCCACCCCACTGCTGGGTAGCTGGCCGAATGTCGCGTTTTATAGAAGACGAAAACAAATTTTATTTTTCAGCGGATCTTACGGGAACACTCTTTCAAGTCTATTGTAACAGCTTTTCATTTAGCGACTACATCAATACCTTTCGAATTGTTATTGAACAATCCACAGAGTGGAGATCCCCATTACATCTCATGTTCATCGATTTCAAGAAGGCGTACGACGGGGTTGACCGGGAATACTTTTGGAGGGCTTTACGTAGGAGAGGTATACTAGATAAAATTATATCTATCATCAAGGAGTCCTATAGGGGAGCCCAATGTCACGTCTTACATAAGGGCAGACTTCCTGATCCCTTCGAGGTACATAGTTTTTGGATTGCCATTAACGACGCACTCTGCCGCGCGCTTCATGAACACCAGAGGAAAGGTATCAGATGAAGGCTGTTTGGATACCTTCAACATCTGGATTACGCTGAGGATATTTGTCTTTTTTCAAATAAATCGGATACTTTAGTTCGAAAGTCGTAAAGCCGGCCTTAAAATCAATGCTGACAAAACTAAGTGATTGAGCTTGGATCCAGTAAGACAGACCGAAATTTGTGTTTCGGGGCAGACGGTGGAAAAATACGAAAATTTTTACTGCCTCGGAAGCGTAGTTACAACAGATAGTGGAGCGGGTGCTAATGTATTGTCTCACATCAATGAGGCTCGGGCAGCTTTTTTTTCACTTTGACTTCTTTCTGGCAAAACAACAACATCTCCATACGCATTAAACGCGAATTATTCGAAGCCAATGTGAAACCTGAGCTTCTATATGGCTCTTGAACTTGGAAGTTGACCAAGGCGATAACAACTAGATTGCAAACTTTCGTGAACCAGTGTCTACGGCGCAGCCTACACATATGCGAAGTCATTTCTGACGACGACCTCCTGTTCATTAATGGCCAGGACAAGATGAACACCTCCAAAAAAAGGCGAAAGTGGCAATGGATGGGTCACAAACTTCAAAAAGGGCCGGAAAACATTGCTAAACAGGCCCTCGATTGAAAAACACAGGGAACGGATGCAGTTCGCCGCGTTGGACGACCTAGAAACACCTGGAGAAGATCAGTTGAGGTCGAGGGTAACTCAATAGGCAAATCGTGGAGTCAGTTGAAGGTGATGGCGGCGAACAGAACGAGGTAGAAACTCGGTGTGGTTAATGTCATATGCTCCACAAGGGGTTAACAGGAACCAGAAAAAGAGATCACGATCATCGTTAAACGATAGTCGCAATATGATTATCAAGCGAAACACAGTTTTTATATTGTACATTTCCCTCTTTTAAAACAAGAGGGTGAAGCACTCTTGACTATTTGTTTTTTTTTTTCGTTAACATTAAAATATCTGTATATCCGTAATATAAGCAATTTGTTATTTTAAAAATCGCTCATAATTATAGTAACCATTTCCCAATTGACACAGCTAATTTCATGAGAAAAGAAAATCAATTTTTTTTGTGAAAGCCCAATTAAATAACAGACAATTCCCGATCAATTCCTTTGAAATACATGTCAAGACAACTGTATTATGAAAATAGCGATTAAATTTGTTTACACAAGATGTAGCCTAATTATGACAAGTATAAATGCGAGTAAGTGCATGTACTGCATTCAGAAGGAAGTCGACTTTCAAAAATATACGATGAAAGCCCTTTTAATTGGCATCATCGTAGCTGCGCTACTTGCGCCAGCGATTTCGAAATCTTCTATAACCGGACCTGGAGTAGATATTCCTAGATCAGCTATAGGCGAAGCTCCAGGTACAGAAGAAACTCCAGGAACTAGTACAGTAGAGTACAGTAGTACTCCAGCAGCGTGGACTGGTAATGGAATTGGCGATGAATGCGGTCATCATAATTCCGTTTTAGCGCGAAGACGGTGTTTAGCTCAGAAGTTAGCTCGCAGACGGTTGTTAGCTCGAAGACGGTTGCAAGCTCGCAGACGGTTTTTAGCTCGCAGGCGAATGTTAGCTCGCAGACGAATGTTAGCTCGCAGACGGTCGTTAGCTCGAAGACGGTGGTTGGCTCGACGGCAACAACGTGCTCAAAGATGCAGAAACCGTCAACGTACAAACACGAAGAATGGTGTTTTCCTACAACTTTCGATTAAGCAGAATTTCGGAGGACCACAAAACCTAGGTGGAAATAACACTCCAGGAACTGGTAATCCTACTGGTACTGGTGATGTTAGTCCTACTAGTACTGGTGGTGATACTGGTACTGAAACGCCATCTGGTACTGGTATGGGAACTGTTTCTCGTCTTAGTACTCTATAGTTTCCAGTTTTCAATACTAACCTCAATTAAAAGAAACCAAAACTTAAACAAGTATTTTTATTCATCTCGTAGTATTGTCTTACTTTAAGTCAGCACTATTCACTGAAACAGAGAGTGAAAGTACAATCAATCTAACATTGGTCCATTCTGATCTTAGGCAACTAATAGCCTCGTTCAACCAATTCACTTTCAATTTTGATCCGACGATTAGAAGTTTAGCACTTCTATGCTAAAGAGCTATGTCGTCTTGATGCATTTCCAGGTCTCTAGTTCATTTAATTTTACCGCAAACGAATAACTTAACTTTGTCAACGTTTATCTGGGGAATTTGACGTCTAGGCGTCACTAGAAGTTTATCTTTTTTACATTTTATTAGATTATTTAGTAGCTTAATTCGATTATGTTCAATGGGTACGTTAGGTTCAGGATATCAGTGGAGGAATTTAATGGCTGCCTTTTCTGAGCTGGTCTACCAGCGAACATCAATAACCACTCCTCCGTCATCTGTCCTCCATTACATCTAGCGCCGTTACAGTTCTTTTACAGCATCGACTAAAACAAGTTCGATTGTAGCCATCGTGCTCGTTTTCAGCTTTAATAAAAATGAAGAAAGAGTATCTTTACTCCGCGATGAGGTTGTGCTACTACTACTCCTGAGCCAATTTAAAAAATTTTGTCACTGTTCGCACTATACAGGTATCCCGCCTACAACACGGTATCCTACACTGTTTCACTCTTACACAATTTAAAAATTACGGAAAACCTCATATAACACGGCTTGCTATAACACAATTTCATTTTAACACCGTAACGAAATTGCGGAAACCCTCGTATAATACGGATCTAAAATTATTCTATAAATGTAAAATTAAAGGAGTCCCGGCATTATTTTACATCGAGATTAGTTCGAATTTACAATAGGTCTTCTAAGTGTAAAGGAATTGGAATTGTGAAGTGGTGTGATAATCTCCCGCCATTTAGAAAAATGTCACCCAGCTAGCATCTTGCGTTATGGAGTTATTTTGTTTGGAAAATTTTGCCGTTATATAGCTGTAACTTTTGAACCGTTTGATGCATTTTTCTGAAATTAGATATTAGTCCAGTCCTCCTCAACATCCACCAACTGGATAGGTTTCACCGAGCTAGTTTCTTCCGTTATGTAGTTGTTTTGTTTTTTAAATTACGCCGGTATATAGCTGAAACTTTTTAACCGCTTTATCGATACTGCTGGATTTTATTAGCAGCCGGATTGCCACTGAAATCTATCAACTGGAAAAGTTTCACTTCGCTTACGACTTCCGTTCGACTGTTGTCGTGTCCACAACATTTTGCGGATATATGTATATATATAGATGGGCGATCCGATAAGTACTTAGCCTACAAAAGAAAAACGAAAATTTCGGAAAAGTGGCGATTTATTTTTCAACATAGTCTCCTTTTAGCTCGATACACTCGACCCAGCGATGGTCCAACTTCTTTAACCCGTCTGAAAAATTACGTTTTCTCGAGGTCTGCAAAGTAGGCCTCCGTGGCGGCGGTCACCTCCTCAGTCGACTCAAATTTCTGCCCAGCGAGTGACTTTTTCAAGTTTGGAAACAAAAAGAAGTCGCACGAGGCCAAATCTGGAGAATACGGTGGATGGGGCAGCGATTCGTAGCCCAATTCAACCAATTTGGCTGTGGCGATGGCGGAGGTGTGAGCCGGTGCGTTGTCATGGTATCGCCAAATGGGGCTGTTTCTTCTGCAATTCGGCGTCAAATCGGCCCAATAATTCGGCATAGTAGAGCCCTGTGACCGTTTTGCCCTTCTCCAGGGAGTCGATGTAGATCACACCTTGTGAATCCCAGAAAACGGTGGCCATCACTTTTCCGCCTTATTCGGAGCACGTTCACTGGGTGAAGTCCACTGTTTCGACTGTTCCTTGGTCTCTGGTGTGTACCAGTGGATCCATGTTTCGTCGACGGTCACGATACGACGCAGAAACTCCTTCGTCTTAAACAGTGTCAAACACTGCTCTGAAGTGGTCTCACGGATGCGCTTGTTGTCCGGAGTGGGCAAACGCGGCACCCATCGCGCCGACAGCTTTCTCATGCCCAAAATTTCATGAAGGATATGACCCACGCGGTATTTTGAGATGCGTACTGTCTCAGCTATCTCGCGCACCTTCAATCGGCGGTCTGCCAATATGCCAATACGAGATCGTGGATTTTTGTCACGTTATCCTCCATGGTAGCTGTTTTTGAGGCACCTGGGCATGGCACGTCAAAAAACGCGCAATTTCCCTTCCAAAAACAAAAATCGAATCACCGACCGATATTGCTCTTTTTCCATTTTTCTAAAATCCGCGGACACGCCCGCTTCCACACGCGGTCGAAACAGAACTACGAGTCCGATTCGGCTGAAATTTTGACAGTAGCCGTCTACGAGAATATACTACACGATAGTAAATTTCTCTTGTGATAGTGGCGCCATCGGGCGGTGAGGCTACTTATCAGACCGCCCTCGTACATAAATGACACTAAAAAAATCTAATGATGCCAATCGATTTCTGGGGTCTTGAAACGTAAAGAAAACTAACTCCGGGGTCGAAACTCGTTAACGAGTGAATAACTGACTTTTTCTTCAAAAATCTGTTAAAAATAATTTACGAAAGAAAGCAAGGTCGGCATTAGCTGGCGCCAGATCCCCATTTTTTTCCAAATGGACATCTGAACTAATAAATGATTACATTAAGTACGAATTAATCAAATTATAAGATACCAGTATGATTAAATAAAGCTTAATGCGTGTTAGGTACTGAATGGGTTTTTATCTATTTTGATTTGGAAAAAAATTGGATCAATGCAACTGTAGGCAATGCTCACGGATGACAGAACTTTTACAATTATTGGTCGCCCAGATGTCTTCCTCCTTTTACATACTGATTTTAAATTGAGGCAGTGCTTCATCATCCCTTTCACCCGGTACCTCAGTAATTCCCGAAAGTACGAAATGCCAATTTGGTTGCTGAAGGCTAAAAGTGTTCTGACTCTCTGCAGCATAGCTGATTTTGCCACCAGTTAAAAGATTTTGTTAATTGAAGTTAATTTTAACATAGTCCTGAAAAACTTTTTAACCATTTTTTATTCATCGGCAGGAGCACGCAGTAGCGTGAGGCTCAAGTAGGCTGACTGACGGTTAATGGTTGTGATCTTGAAACGGATTATTGGAGATAATTTTATCAATTTACAATTTTCTTGACTAAGTTCACACTTCTCGAAAATTTCCATTAGACAGTACAAACCTACCTACTTATGACGAATATATAAAATTTTCTTTTTACCTCTCTGTTTACCAAACGAGTGGCCGAAGGGGAATCTTACTTTTACTCTTCGAGTTTCCGCCACTCTATGTGAACATGAATTCCCTCTTTTAAAGGTTAATTTAGTACATTGCATTACATGATTTTGAACTGTCTAACGATTGATGCATTTTTTGGTTCCTCCGATAATAAAAACGTAAAATAGAGGCACATGAGGTACACCCATGAGTTATACAGCCTATACGACGAGCTGATAGTTTCGAAAATCGTGGAACTTCAAACGACTGCAATTGGCAGGAGATATACAACGCATGGAAGTTAGCACGACGTCCACTTATTCCGATTCAGCATTATGCACTTGCCCTGTCGGACATTGTTTACCTTCCCTCAATAGCTGATCCGCATTACCAATATTTCTCAATAATTATCAAGTACCGTGCATACACGTTGAACTCGATGAATTAGCTTTTTTATGTAAATGTAAAACTTTTTATTTCGCGATTATTGGCTAATCAGGATAACTAAAATAAGGTCATATATATTCCGATGTGTAATTTTAACATAAACAATCAGCAATTGGTGACACAGCTCATAAGGACATAGGGCAGCTAACGTCTAATTCGGCTGCGGAGCCCCCACTCTCTTCCAGCTCAGATGCCGTTAACGAGGGCAGAGTACGATCCTCAGGCAGTGACACCGATCCCATGGAAACGGATCACCTGCGGGATAATTTAGCTACGGGACCCACACTCCCACCCAATTCAGAGGGCGGAGAACCATCTACAGTAGCCGGTGACTTGGCTCCCATGGACACGGAACAGCTATCGACTACGAGTACATCACTCTAATCCAGTTTAGATGCCGTTAACAAGCGCAAGGCATCACTGTCAGCAGTCGGTGACATCGCTCCTATGGACTCGGAGTAGATAGAACCCCTGCTCTTATGCGAATCCACATATGCAGCAGAATATTAATCAGAGTGCAAGCAAACATGCACCACCCCAAAGCTGTCTTAGAGGCACTAGTGGCCATGTTCATTAGGGAAGAGCCAAGGAAAAACAAAGGAGAAATAAAGGGACTGTTGACAGGTAATGTTCACTGAATTTGTAACACGAATTCAAGCCGTCCACGCGCATGTGTTTTCGTTAGACGTGACATAAACTACATATTTCTTTCAGAATTTACGAACCGTGACCTGGTATCAACTCATATGGCACAAGCAACGGAACAACAACTGTGATTACGTCAACTTACCCTTCCCCCTATAATGGATAACTCCCCACTACTCTTGATAAGGCCATGAAGGCATTATGGATATGTAGACTATTTGCAGGTAAAACTTGGGGATCCAGCCCTGCCATTGCAATCCGGATTATTTAGCTATTGTTAGACTTTAGTAGAGTATGACACGATGGTCTGGTGCAAAAGGACAAGCGCCACTGATGGTAAGATAGCACTGGGAAAGATACAGAGGCTGGTCTGCCTCATTGTGACCGGGATTATCCAAACTTACCCCACTGCGGCTCTAAAGGTTTTGGTGGATTTGCCCTCACTGCATATCCATATCTTGGCGAAAGCAAGAATAGCATGCGCAAGACTTGGTGCAAGGAACTGCAACATCAAGCTTAGTCCACCACAGCAACTTTGAAGCATTGAGAGCATTGAAGCAAAAATGCCATCGGACCATTTGGTAAAGTAATTAGCCCTGAACCACTCCTACTCCGCAGTAATCTTGAGTACATTGGGAAGAGAAGTACTTAGAATTATCCTTCGACACCATAAAATTGTTTACGGATGGCTCTAAGACTGGGGCGGACATTGTCGGCCCCGAGCTACACTTCATCCCTATAGGAGGATTTCCTACAGTTTTTCAAGCAGAAATACAGAATTCTGTGCTCTGCTTTGCAGGACTGCTGGGTACTATAATAGGTCCATAGCAATCTATTCTGATAGTCAGGGCAGTCATCAAAGCGCTCAAACAAGCAAGGTTGGCATCGTCTAAAAGATGTATTAGAGTTTGGGAGAGAACCGAGGCCGCAGCATATTGGGACGGTCTTCCGGGTTTGAGAGAAGCAAAGCTGTTTATCGCCGGATACTCACAAAAACGAGCCTCACTACTACTCAGTATGAGTCGACTTAATGTCAGAAGCATTTGCGGTCACTCATACTTAAGACATCATCATTTAGCAACGTTGGGTTTGGCCCCAGATTCAACCTGTCGTTTACGTCTGGAAGAAGACGAGACTTCGCAACATATTCTCAGGAGGTGCGAGGGCTTCGCTCGCTTCCGCATAAAATGTTTTGGGTGTGCTTTTCTTCTTCATTAGTACAACCAAGCTTGATCGACAGGCCTGGCCCTGTAAGCAGACAAAGGGCTACAGCACAATAGACCATCAGCTGGCAGTGCTGGTGGGCCAGCCCACGGCCTATCTCCAATCTAATCTAATCTAGTATGTATTTATAAACCGGAGTTATGTATTATTTTTTGACCTGCGCAAGCTGTGTGAGATTACTTGGATGATAACCAACTGCCTGAACGTGTATCAAAAAGGGCGCAACTGTGGAACCTCCTCCATGGGCGCGTCAACATCGCTTGCATTGGTATGCCTTGTTGACGTTTCGATAGCTTATATATTGTATTTCGGATAACTTGAAAGAAAATGGATTAAAATTAAAATGTACTTGCATGGGACGGGCCTTAAGTGCCGATGAACATCATCGCTCTTTTTGTGTCATTATTAACGCGACAAGGATAAAACCCATGTTCTCTAGATGCAGCATCGTAGATTGGTGACCGAGACTTCACGGTTGCCAAGCGCGCCCAAAATGTAATGAGGTTGAAAAAAAAAATATATATATATAGCCGTATTGAATCTATGTCTTAATGGGTCATTGTCGTTTGGTAAATAAAGCTAATTATAACACGATCATCGTTGGACTATTATAGTCGCAATACGATTATCAAGCAAAATTCAGTTTTAAAAAAACCGATTTCCCTTTTTGTTAAACAAAATGAAGGAGCGCTCTTGACTGTTTATTTACTTATTTTTTTTTTCTTTTTTTTTCTAAGCAGTAAAATATCTTGATATCAATAATATAAGCCATTTGCTGCTTTTGAATAATTTCCCAATTGACACAGCTAATTTCATTGGAAAAACCTATTTTTTTGTGAAAGTTCAATTAAATAACAAACAATTCTCATCAATTTCTTTGAAATACATGTCAAGACAACTGTATTATGAAGATAGCAATTAAAATTGTTTACGCGAGATATAGCCTAATTTAGTTGAGTATAAATGCGAGCTGGCTCTGTAATACATTTAGTAAAAAGTCAACTTTCAAAAATATACGATGAAAGCCATTTCAATTGGCATCATCATAGCTGCGCTACTTGCGCCAGCGATTTGGGCAGCTTTCATAGCCCTTCCTGAAGTAGGTATTCCCTTTTAATATGGAGAAAATATATTTCTACTAATTGTTGCTCGACAGGATCATGGAGAATCACGAAACCTAGATAGATGGGTTCGACAAACTGATGGTGGAACTGGAGGTACGCCAGGAGGTACGCCAGGAGGTACGCCAGGAGGTACGCCAGGAGGTACTCCAGGAGGTACTCCAGGAGGTACTCCAGGAGGTACTCCAGGAGGTACTCCAGGAGGTACTCCAGGAGGTACTCCAGGAGGTACTCCAGGAGGTACTCCAGGAGGTACTCCAGGAGGTACTCCAGGAGGTACTCCAGGAGGTACTCCAGGAGGTACTCCAGGAGGTACTCCAGGAGGTGGTACTGGAGGTACTCCAGGAGATGGTACTGGAGGTACTGGAGGTGATGGTGGAGGTGGTATCACTGGTACTCAGACTGGATCTGGAAGTGGAGATGGTAGTGGAGCTGGTAGCGGACCTACAGGCGAAACTCTAACCGGTGTTGGAAATGGTGGGGGTGGTGTTGGAAATGGTGGAGGTGGCGTTGGTGGCGTCGGTGGCGGTGGTGGAGGTAATTCCGCCGCAGCGCGAAGACGGAGATTAGCTCGATTACGCAGGCAACGTCAAAGGCGTCAACGTGCACGTAGAAGACGCCAGCGAGCACAACGACAAAGAAGACGCCAGCAAGCACAGCGCCGGCGCCGTAGACGTCAAGAAGCGCAGCGCCGACGACGCCGAAGACAAAATCAGAATCGACCACGACCGGGGTAATTAAGCTCGTTTATAGGAATCTCAATTGAAGGAAACGAAAACTTAAGCAAGTATATTATATTAATCTCGTTAAACTGATGTTGGTTGGCACTATTCACTGAAACAAACGGTAAAAGTGCAATAAATCAAACACTAGTCCGTTTCGTCCTAGATAATTAGTATCGCATCTGAACTAACAGATTGAAACTAAATAAAATTTGTCCATTGTTTAAAGCAAGCGGTATAATCGAGTTTTTATTAGCCCGAAATGTAAGGATTTATTCCTTCAAGTGCATGTCCATAGGGGCCGTGGAAAGTACGACAGGCGATCCGCAGATGAATAATGGAATTTGGATGTCCTGAAATAGCCACCTGCTGTTAACAAATCTCCCTTGCAGCATCCACAAACAAAGTTTAAATACATATTTTGACGTGACAACGTCTATGGGGAGTGTGTCGAGAAAATGTGGAACGGGAGTAGAGTTGAAAAAGAATTAAATTGAATCGGCATGAATTGGAATCTAGGAAATGCGGGTGTCGGCCGAATCGGAATGAAGAGGCCAAGGCAATGAAATGTTGTTGTGGGCGCTTAATTATCAATTTTCCTGGTTAATTTCCACTGTTCATGGCTTATATGAATCTAAATTTCTGAATTACTATACACAACGATTTTGTAATTCAGAAATTCAGATATTAAATATATGAAATCCTGTGTCACAACAAATATCTTCTTTGTGACACATATATATACATTATCCAATATTTTTCTCAATAAAAGGAAAAATGCCGTGTAATATTTTTTAAGTTTTCTTTGAAAACACTTTGACGTTATCACGCAAGAACTTAGGCAGTGCTCCAGGCACTGCCCGTGGATTTTTGTTACCATGTTCACCTCCATTTTTAATAAAAATTTAGGATACTCTCTGTACTCTGAGATGATAATAATCTGCTTATATTTTGGAAGCAGTATAACAACCATTTAATACCTAGACCTGTTATTGTCACAACGATAAATGTAACTCCTTCGAGCAGTCTTCGAAAGTATACTATACTACTGTGTACAACTTTGCTTCCGCCGTTTTTTCCTGGAAGTAAAAGCTTAATTGTCAAAAAGTACTTGCAGATGTATTATTCAAAGTACTGTCCATCGCTAGCGACAACTTTCGCCCATCTCTCTGGCAATTTTCGGACTCTATCTCGGAAAAAGGAGGCGTCTTTCGACGCGATCCATGATTGGATCCATTTTTCGATTTCCTCGTACGAACGAAAATTCTGATCAGCCAGGCCGTGTGCCATGGAACGAAACAGATGGTAGTCGGAAGGAGCGATGTCTGGGGAGTACGGCGGGTGGGGCAAGATTTCCCATTTCAGGGTTTTCAAGTATGTCTTGACCACTTTTGCGACGTGTGGCCGAGCATTGTCATGCTGGAGCTGGAGGACGACTTTGTCGTGTCTCTCTTGGTACTGTGGTCGTTTTTCCTTGCTCGAGTTAAACGCATCAATTGCGTTCGGTACCGATCTCCTGTGATACTTTCATTCGGTTTCAGTAGTTCGTAGTATATCACACCGAGCTAGTCCCACCAAATGCAAAGCATAACCTTGGCGCCGTGAATATTCCGTTTTGCCGTCGGCGTTGAGGCATGTCCGGACATCCCCATGACTTTCTGCGCTTGGGATTATCGTAACGGACCCAGTTTTCGTCGCCGTTGAAGCAGTTGTTCGCATGCAATTAATTGCCGTTCAATATCTCTCGGTTTTAACTCGTACAGAACCCAATTTCCTTGTTTCTGAATAATGCCCATGGCCTTGAAGCGTTTCGAGATGGCTTGCTGAGTCACTCTTAGTGATTCAGCTAATTCTTCTTGCGTTTGGCACGAATCTACATCAAGCAGTGCTTCCAATTCGTCGTCTTTGAAAATTTTTTCTCTCCCACCACCATACTTGTCCTCGATATTGAAATCGCCACTTTTAGAACGTTGAAACCAGTCACGACATGTTCTGTCACTCAGAGCAACCTCATCGTAAGTATCTAAGAGCATTCGATGAGCCTCAGCTGCAGTTTTTTCAAATGGAAACAGAAGATCAAAACTTCCCGCAAATGACGAGAACTTGGCTCGGAAACAGACATTTTGAATAGCGAATCTTATTAAAAATGCGAACAACTTTTACTAATGCGGGGATGTTGATACGTTCACAGACGTCCAAACTCACTTTGTGACACTTTTGAACTACATATTTTGACCACGTCTGTCAGAAAACGGCGGAAACGAAGTTGTACGCCTAATAATTTTCCACTAACGCCTTAAAGGGTATAGCGCGTCGATTATTCCTAAACGATCTAGTTGTCATTTCGTTAGCATATTCAAGGGTTTTGGCTGATGCGTGTTGCTGGCGTAAACATACTGTCCATTTGACCACCTTCTACGACAAGCGAAGAGAGGCATGGGTAATCCGTAGGCATGACTATATATTATATGCTAAGAGCCCTTCCCGTAGAGCCGTGATATCGATGTTTGTCTGTCTTTTCTCACGATAAAGTCAATAGAATGAAGCTAACGATTTGAAACATTGGTTAAGTATTCCTAAGATTTAGTTGATTGCGGGTTGCGGATTGTTTATAACTCTTGAACAAATTCGCGTAGGGAGCTGATATTTGACATGTGGGCTTCAGTTGAGACAAAAGTTCACTACACGTAGCACAGTTATCGTGATATATATTGCTATGAACTTCATAATAATCAACCTACAAAGTTGTGGCTGCAATCATAGGCACCGATTACGAGGGACATGGCACTTTTTCACCCCCCGCAATCCAAAATTGGGGAGGGGATGGTAAGCAAGATTTTAGGCGCAAGTATCGCTATTAATCGTTTCGCAAGAAAACCTATCCTCACTCGACTTCTTCGTTCAAGCAATCAAACATTTATTTAGCTATGACTCATAGGGAAAAAAAAGCTCCTACAGGCATTGAGGGTTGTACCCAGGGCCGTCGAGAGGGGGGGGGGGGGGGCGGAAGGAGCGAATCACACCGGGCCCTTGTTTTTTAAGGGGCCCGGTAATTCAAAAAAATTAAAATAAAAATTTTTTTTCCCATAACGCATTTCATATATTGAATACAATATGGTATTGTACCATTGAAACTTGTGCTTTAATAAGGCTTATAAGGAAAGAAAACTACGACTTAACGATGCTATAAAGTCTTAGTCGATACTTAGTTTTAGTAACATTTAACATTTTGTGCCCCCTTCTCCTTCGTACAGAGAATAAAAAAAGTTACAAGAGCATTTTTTTAGTTATTACAGGTTCTTTTTTTACACAAAAGTGAAACAATATAACTTCGTCTTTTGCGTACCCATTGTTTCGAGCTCACATTGGGTGAACGAATGAGCCATTAATAAACCCATATCAGAAGCCATTGGCCAATGAGTCCACTCCTACGCATAATATGCTGGCAACCTACCAGCATACCTAGATACGGAACTACACTCTTTCCGTTGGATTGAAAGAGGATTCTTTTGTCGCCTTCCTAGCTAACGAAGGCGCTTTTAACAACATAAAATCGGCTGCCACCACCAGTGCACTCCCAAATCTGGGTACACACGACTCAATCTGCAAGCTAATTAACATGATCTGTATGTACTGGAGGAGTGGGCGAGGTTGGGGTTATCGTGAATCCAACCAGGAAGTACAGGATACCTTCGTTTGAACCACTGTTTTCGGTGGGTACAAGCCTCATTCTAGATAAGAAATAATGCTAGTTACCTAACATTCAGGTGCGAGTTACAAAGACAACTGTTGCCAGGTGGTTTTAAGATCGTCGTCTGGCGGGAGGTACTTATCATCGCGTCTTATAGAGACTCATTGGAGAACGTCCAAAGGATTATGTGATTTGCCATTTCGGGAGCTCTTAAAACGCATCCCTTGAAACTATACTGAATCTGACTTCTTTATACATTTTGGCCGAAAAGTTAGCTGCAAATGTGACCATTCGCTTTATTGAAACAGGTCAGTGGACTATGTTCAATACAGGACAGTCGCCTGTATAGTAACAACCAAGATGTTCCTGAGGTCACGGACTACACCACTCCTTAATACTTTTCCGTAAAAATGTTAGCAGCCTGATCCCTTATCGGGAGGATATTTCTACAGTTATCGACGAATCTATCTACGAAAGACATAGTAACTTATACTGAAATCAATCGGTAATTAAAATAAATCGCTTGATTCTACTGCGGCCAACTCGAAGACAGGTTTTTTTTTCGCATTACTCTTTTTGGATTCTAGGCTACAGCAATTTTGTCGGAAACTGGAAAAAAAAAATGCCTCTGGCAACCTGTGAATTGCCCTTAAAGGCTACTGCCACTATGAAGGTGAACACCAGATGGAGTATTGGAAATACATGCCATGCAAAGAGGCGATTGTGGCCTAGACTAAATCCGAAGCGCTCTTGAGAGTTGGTTTTGTTGGATAGAAGGCACATTAGAAATGCTATGGGGATTATCACTGGTCATTGCTTCATTGGAGAGCATGCCACGAACCTTCGAATGCCAGACAATGATTATTGCATTGTGTAGGTGAGAATTATGAGTGCTATTTTGATTTGCTCTCCACTTGGCTTGCCGAAAGACCATCTTTTGCTTCACTACTTCACTGAATCTGATGACCTTAAGAAGGTAGGTATCAGTCAGTTCCATTGTCCACTCCGGACAGTTCGAGGGTTAGGTCTTGATCAGAATTTGTTGAGTCCTATATTGGTATCACAACAGTGAAAGACATCCTTCGGTTCACTACTTCGCCGAATCGGATGACCTTAAGAAGGTGGGTATCGATCAATTCCATTGTCTGCTCCGGACGGTTCGAGGATTAGGTCTTGATCAGAAGTGATTGAGTCCTATATTGGTATCACAACGGACCCAAAAGTGTTCTGAGTGTGCTCTGTATATCGGGGCAGCCCGCTTTAACCTAACCTAACCTATGAGTCCTTGATACTAACATCTGAAAGCACTATTTAAACAGTAATGAATATAGAGCAACTTACCGGTTCAACATTGTTGAAGACAGACAGACAGTACGACATGTGCTATGCTCATTTTAAGAATCAATACATACAAATCTACCGGCGGAGGCTAAAGTTGTGTGGAGTGAGCTTTCTTGTGTAGTCTATACTATTGGTCAATACATACAAATCCACTGGCAGAGGCGACAGTTCGATGGAGTGATCACTCTTGCGGAATCTATACTATTTGCTACAACTTTCTGAGCAGTGACTGAATTTTCGAATTTTCCAATACAGATGTACATACATATAGTACATAATTGAAATACGAGTAAAGTATGAATATATTTTCATTTCCTTTAGAACAAAATAGACGACATAGTTTTTTCGTTTTTTTTTCACTTCCATGTACCCTGTTTCTTTTTTTTAATGATCCGGTTTTCGGACTAACCGTTACTTTACGTCTGAAAAAACGGGACGGAATAAGAAAATAACCAGTATAACCGAAAACCGGTACTTCCAATAATTTTTACCTCCCTACCTTGAAGGGGTTACCGGTAGCGCAGTGTGTTGAGGCATCAGTCTCATGTTTGACTACCGGCGTTTCGGGTTCGAATCCCGTCCACGACGACGTTCGTGGCCATGGATGTGCAGGAGGTGCATGCTGGCAACTGCATTCTCCGAAACCAGTTTATGCCGAGAAACGTCAACTGGGCCACATGGAACAGTTGACGCGCTATGCCCCACAAGGGGTTAGGGCAATTGAGAGAGACCTTGGAGTCAAAAGAAGTTGCTTAGGCGAGGCGTGTGTTAAGACACACATTGGTGAGGTAATGCCGGGTGACACACAGCACAGATTTTCACAGGCTCACGCCACGAGGAAAATACTCACATTGGAAGAAACTCAAGTCATCTCAACATTCGCCTAGCATTAAATTTTGCTGATTTTGATAGTCCTTTTAGAAAAAGTACATCGATGAAAAACCAACGTCCGTTACACCGTAACCGTACGTCAATTTTTGCGCGGTGTAAACTCTCCAACTGAAGTCAATGCACTTCCGGAACGAACGTTGAAAATAACGCAATAACGGACATACCTTTTACACAAGTTTGGCGGCGATGTTATTTGGACTGGGATATTCAAGCATCTGTACGCCCGGCCCGACCGAAGCAAATTGCTTTTCTGCCAATTTTAAAATATTTGTTAATTATCAATATACAGTCATCCCTTGTATAACGCGATAGATCGGTTCCTGAAAAATGCCGCGTTATAGAAATCGCGTAATATGAAACTTGAGTTTCATATGGATGGATGGGATACGTTTCTCAATGCTGCATGCAATGATATTAATAAAAAAAACTAAAACATAAATATTTCTACTTGTAATTCAAAGTGCTTTATTAAGATGCTTAAATTAACATTTTTAATTTAGAAAAGTTTTTTATTATAAACTATTTTTTTTAAAGTTTATTCAGTTTTCTGGGGTTGGATACTTTAAGACCTGTTTGATGGCCTGGTTGATATGAAGTCTGTTATACAACTCTGCCTAGCGGTTTGCTGCAGGTTTCTTTGAATCTGATTGTATGGAGCTAATGCATTTTCTAACTGTCTTCGAAAATTTTCAAAACGTTCAGCGCAAGGATCATTATCTTCAAATAAGATTTCAAGCCGTCTTGCCAAATCTAAACCAGCCTTAAGAGTTTGCGCTGTCAGTTCTTTCGATGGGGTCGTTGAAAAATCGACGTAGCCATCGCTGTCTTCGACATTTACATGACCATCAGCATTTAGTATCATCTGCTCCAATTCCGTCTCACTAAGCTCCGGTACTTCATTGATAAGATTGTCGATATCATCTTCAGTCATATCGTCGAATCCTTCGCCACCAAAAGTACGCGCGATGTTTAGTATACGTTGTACGTCAACTTCAACTGAGGGTATGACATTGTCCTTCCATACAATTTCGGGCCAAATTTTTCTCCAGCAAGCATTCAGGGTCGAAGGTTTAATTTCCTTGATGCATTGAGAAACGATATCCACACAGTTCAAAATGGAAAATTCCTTCCACAATTCAGGCAAAGTTTTATCTGGACCAGCTTCAATTTTGTTTAAAATTTCCTCAAAAGCTCAACGTATGTAGTACACTTTAAATGCTGCTATAATCTGTTGGTCTAGTGGTTGGATAAGTGACGTCGTAGTTGGTGGTAAATATATAATTTTAACGTTTGGATGGATCATCTTTTTTGTATGGGTGCATTGTCTACAATGAGGAGGATTTTGAAACTGATGTTCTTTTTTTCAGTATAATTTTGGACTTCCGGAATGAAAAATTTGAAAAACCAATCATCAAATAAGCTTGAAGTCATCCAAGCCTTTGGGTTGGCCCGCCAGTAAACAGGGAAGGGAGAGTGGATTTGTTTGTATTTTTCATTGCACGAGGATTAAGCGAGCGATTTATGAAGAAAGGTTTTGCCAAATAATCACCTGATGCATTCGAACAAAGAAGTATCGTTATTCTATCTTTCGAAACTTTAAATCCGCTAGCAGTTTTTTCACTTTTTGCGACATACGTGCGTTTTGGCATCTTTTTCCAATTTAAACCAAATTCGTCCGCGTTAAACACCTGGTCCGCAGTGTAGCCCCTTTCATTTATTATTTTGAGTAGTTCTTCTGGAATCTTACGGGCAGCTTGGGCATCTGCCGATGCTGATTCCCCATGAATTTTCAAATTATGTAAGTTAAAACGCCGTTTAAAATTTTCAAACCAGCCTTTGCTGGCAGAAAACACATGATCAGACGAATTTTTGGAGATTATTTGGGGCATCTTTATAATGGGAATTGATCTTTAAAGCTTTTTGTTTAATTATACCGGAACCGAGAGGAATTCTTTTCTGTGTGCAATCATCAATCCAAATCATTAAAGATTTCTCCATTTTTTCCATTAATAAATCTCTTACTCGGGCAACTCGTCCAGCACTAACAGCAGATCCAGCATTAACATTTTCCCGGATTTTTTCTTCATTTCGCTTTATCGCTCTTACTGTTGATTCATTTATGTTTAAGCTCCTTGCAATAGATGCTGCCTTCCCCATTTTCCAAACGATCTAAAATTTTACTTTTGTCTTCCAAAGAAATAAACTTTCGTTTCAGTGCAGGTTTTTCGGTAAACTCGCCATTTCTACATTATGGAACCTACATTAGTGTGTGTTGATGTAACCTAGGTTTGCAATTAATCCAGCCAATATAAACTTTGAATCGGAATAGTTACCCTTCAGCTGACGTAATCAAGTCTTAAGGTGGCCACCCATTGACGAGCACAACCACGACCAAACTTCCATCGAACCATCAAATATCATAGAACGGAAGTGAAAAAAACGAGTTTGCCTTAAGGGCAGTGCAACCATTTCACAGTCCAACCCCGACCAAACACACATCATCGTTATTTTTCTAATTTCCCTTGTTCTACTTAATCAATTTTAATCCGGTTTATTTTATATCATTCAGCATACTGTATTTTATTATATTATACTTCAAAAATAGACTATCTATTTTATGTTCCACGAGAGAACTTTGGAAAGTTGACTTTTAAAGTCTCATTTTTATGGTTAGATCAATTTTTCTTCCGAATGCCTGGTCCAATTTTTTAAAATTTACAATGGGTTTGTTCCTTATTAGATGTTTTTAATTTGAATAGAGGATTTTTTACATTAATTACAATTTATATTAAAAAATAATAATAAAATAAGTGTGAAAATCCGAGGTCTGGTATGTCTACCAGCATGTAGCAAGCGTAATGTATCACTCAACAGCACAGCAAATAATGATTACGGGGAGTTCCCCAATTCGAAGGAACCCAATTATTTTTGCTTAAACGTTGTGTATGCATTTCATCTAAAGTCGACATTTTCCAACCGCGTTATACAAATCGAAATACCGCGCTTTGCAAGAGAATGCCGCAATTTACAAATCGCGTTAAAACGAAACCGCGTTGTGCGAGGGATTACTGTATATCAGAAAAAATATCAGAATTTTCACACAGCTAACTATATTAGAGAAACCCAGTTTGTTTTAAGTTTAAATAAAGAACAGACAAATTTGGAATTTTTTTTAAATTCAATGTCATGCCAGCAACATGCATAGTTCGAAACCAGTTTATGCTAATGAAACTTCATCTAGGCCATATGAGAGTAGTTGACGGATTATGCCCCACTAGGGGTTAGGACAAATAGTAGTAGTATCAGCACAACTGTATTTTGTCAAAGTTTGATAAAACTGGTGTTTTTTGCGACTTTAACGGGTCTAGTGTAATTTAAGCTATGCCACTGTGCAAAAAAAAATTGTTATTGCCCCGTATAGAGTAGTTTGCACGTATTTGCAATGAAATGGATAGAGTCTGGGATAAAATTTGCATTATAGGTTATTTTCTAATTGGAATATTTGAAAAAAAATAGCTATTAGAACTAAACTTGATCCCTATGTATCACAAACGATCATCAAGCTTGTCAAATCCAACTATGAAAAGAGAAATTAATTGAATCCAAATAGTTTCCTAATACTTCAAAATTAATATTTACATTCAATTGCGGCGAAATGAGGCGGAAAAAAGTGATACTTTTTTCGTCTTGCCATTTTTGCATAGGAATTGCATTTTTTTCGTCCGATTTGTATGAGGATTGTCATCCCTACTACACTTCAAAGGTGTGTAATACACCTAGTATCCGGTATCAAACGGATTGTATTAGCAGCGACTGAGTAACAGCGTTACCGGGAGTATGTAGTTTAGTAATAGTAACATATTTTCGATGGATAGGGTCTGTCAGACCACATCTTGTATACGGAAGGTTAACTGTATTATAAAGTTTGCAACGCATAGAAGAAAGCATCTCCAACCCAATAAGCTATTTATATTGTTGGTCAGTATGACGAGATGAGTTCATTAAGCTTTGTTCGTCTGTCTGTCCGTCTGTTTCTATGCAAACTAGAGTCACAATTTTAAAACTATCGAGCTGAAATTTTGCACAAAGCCTTCTTTCTATATATGTTGGAACTAACGGAATCGGACCACTGCGTCCTATAGCGGCCATAGGAACAATCGGGCCAAAAGTCTGATTTTATCAGAAAATTGATTTCGTTTCTAAAGATATCTTAAACAAATTTTACATTTTTCAATGGTATCTATTGCCAAAATGCATTCCCGAAATTTGTTGAAACTGGACTACTATATCAGTCATATAGCTGTCATAGGAACGACCGATCCAAAAGTAGGTTTTTCACAAAAAATTTTTTTTTCTAAAGCTATCCTTACCAAATTTCATATTAAGCGATCATATTTAAGGCCAAACCACGCTTATAAATTTGGGTGAAATTGGCCCACTATTTTATATACCTTTCATAGGAACAGGGGTATCGGAACAAGTTTTACTGCTAATTTCAAAGTGGTAAATGGAAAATGGTTGATCCATTCTGCATTTACCATTTACAGCAACGCAGCTTCGCGTGAAGCCGAGGCCTAGCTTGTTTTAAAGATAATAATGGTTCAAAATACAAAAACACAATTATTTTCTTCAAGGAGATGGGTGAGCCTGATGGGAGATGATTTATGATGAGGTTCATAACCGCACTAAAAACACGTTCACTAAATAAAAAGACGGGGAAGCGATCAAATGCTTCTGTACAGTTGCCCATAATGCAGGAATCTGTTTTTGTAGCCAGAATTTTTGGTGTCCTTGCTGAAATATTAAAATAGTATTAGCTCCTCATTTGTTGATATTTCAGTAAGTTGGTCTTGTATTAATATGGATTCTTCTGAGTTGAATTGGATTACTTGCAAATGGGTTCAAAATTCAGTCGGGAATAATCAATTGAAGAATGTCTTCAAATCTTTTGCTAAAGTCAGAATGAAGTGTCGTTAATTATTGACAATAAGCCGATGATGCTTCTCGTTTTGACTAAATTTAATTACTCAATTGCCCTAACCCCTTGTGGGGCATAGCGCGTCAACTGTTCCATGTGGCTCAGTTCAAGTTTCGTTGGCATAAACTGGTTTCGGAGAATGCAGTTGTCAGCATGCACATCCATGGCCACGAACGCCGTCGTGGACAGAATTCGAACCCGAAACGCCGGTAGTCAAACATGAGACTGATGCCTCAACACACTCCGCTACCGGTCGACCAAAAATAGCAAAAAAGAATTGTGAACTCTCTCATATTTTAACTTAATGAAAAATAATGAAAATGGTTCACAATTTTATTTTATACCAAATCATTCGCGGACCCCCTGACGTCATCCACGGACCCGCAAATCAATTTTGAATCTGCCTCACTACCCCCCGGGGGTCCGTAGAGACCACTTTGGGAACCTATGGCCTAGGCGAATCCTAAATAAAGTACGTCTTTTACCCTATCGAGTGTAAGATTCACACGAGATAAATATCCGTAGTAGAAAAGTTGTTGTTGTAAAGTGTCTTGTTACTCTAACCTGTATAGATTAAAAGTCTAAAAAAGGCACCTATTGTACCCCAATTAAATACGTATAAATATCGCCTCGCCAATTCAGTGCATTTTAGTAGATATTCGACTTAGATAAGATGAAAGTCGTTACGTTTGGTATCGTCACAGTTGCGTTAATTGTGCTAGTTGCGCCAGCGGCTTGGGCAGGCTTCATAGCCGTTCCCGAAGTAAGTATCTCTACTATAGACTAATAGAAATTCGTATAATGTTTTCCGCTAATTTCGGTTCGACAGAATTTCGGAGAATCAAGAGTCCTACACAGATGGGCTCGTCAAGCTTCAACTGGAGGTGGTACTGGAGGTGCAACTGGGGGTGGTACTGGAGGTGACGGTGGAACAGATGCTGGTCCTGGAGGTAGTACCGGCGGCGGTACTGGCGGTGGTACAGGCGGTGGTACTGGGGGCGGTACTGGTGGCGGTGCTGGTGGTGGCACAGGTGTAGGTACGGGAGGTGGTTCTGGTGCTGGCAGCGGCGATGGTTCTGTCACTAATATTGATGCTGGTGTTGGAACTCTCCCTGGAAATGGTAATTCTGGAGGTAGTGTTGGTGGAAATTCTTCTGCAGCTCGTAGGCGGAGGTTGGCTCGACAGCGCAGACAGCGTCAACAGCGCCAGCGACGTCAACGTGCTCAAAGACGTAGAAGACGTCAGCAAGCTCAACGACGTAGACGTCAACAAGCCCAGCGCCGCCGACGTCGTAGACAGAATCGTCCGAATCGTTTGAATCGGCCTAATAGAACTGGTTAAATAAGCTCTGTTTTGTCAATAAAAGATAAATAAAAACGTGACTAATGAATTTGTGGCGAAATTGTGGTACTTTTCTCCGGATCTGGTAAGTTTGGACCATTTGACTGAGATATCACTCGAGTTGTCCGCTTGGAACTTGGGAATGTTTTATCACATTTCGACAGATTATAATACCATCGCGCTCGGTGGCCGTGATCGTTCGGTCACCACTCTACGATAGTAATCTGGAGCTCGGAGATCAAATCTCGGCGCGATCAAAAACTGCTTGTGAGTACTAATAGAACTCTCACAGTGCTCCGAGCTTGTCAGTATAAAGACGGCGCGGATAGGAGGTGCATGCTAGCAACTGCACTTCCGAAAAGTAGATATGCTATTGAAACGTCAACAAAGCAGAGAAATGCTAGAGATGTTGACACGCCGATGCCCCTGGGGGGGTCAAGACAATTAGTATGACATAAATATTGCACAAAAGAGCGATCGGAATTGAAAGCTGCTCACATGTATTGAAGACAATAATACTAAGTACATATTATAAATATAGGAATTCAGTGGAGTGGAGCAATGATTACTCCGAGAAACTCGAACCTTATAGCACGGTTTGAAATCGATCTTTAATTTAAATACTTAACTTGGACCATTCCACCCGAATTATAGCTCATTGAGGCTCTATTTTGGGACCAGAATGCACTGGCTAGAGGGGCCTACACTATACTCATTGCCCACAAGGGAGGTTAGCCTCCAAGAGGAAGATAAAGTAAAGTATTCCCCTTTTCGTTTCGAATCGAATCACACGGGATACGAAGTGCAGTATGTCAGATCCTACGAGATCCGAGGCGAATCGAATGCACCTAATATCGCTGTGGTATCGCTTTTACGGCGCTTCGATATCGATTTTATATTGCTTTGGTATAGCCTCAATGTCGCTTTGATATCTGATATCAACACGAAAGTGTTAAGAAGACGGACCATCAACAACATTCCATTGCATTAGCCTCATCACCCCTACTGAGACGACACTCGTGTTTCCTAGAATTCACTATATGTTCAAGAATATGTGTCATCTCAGCACCATAGGCTTAAAAGCTCCTATAACAACACTCCATTGCATTGGTCTCCTTATCCCGATTCAGGTAACACCCGTATTTCCTAAATTTCACTTCATGTCCAAGAATGTGTTCATCTCAACACCATAAGGTTAACGCATTAAACAACACTCCAGAGTACTGGCCTCATCACCCCAATTCATAGACACCCGTATTTCCTAGATTTAATTAAGGCAATTAATTGTCCAAAAGTATGCTTGTGTCAACACCAAAGCGTTTAATTCAATTCAATTGGTTTTCAACTCCACTTCCGTCCCACATTTTCTCGACACACTGCCCATAGAAGTAGTCACGTCAAAAAAGTACCGAATTCCTGAATAATATAAATAGATAGAACTGCAAAAACCACTTGGCGCCATGGACACAATAATCTTGCCGAAATCGAATATTCTGTGTTACAAAAAAAAATATATTTAGCTCGATTATTACAGCGTGTAGAAACACCGCATTCTGTCATCGCAAAGCGTGTTTTGATCAAAAATTTCTACTGCCTTATGTCCGAAAGGATCATTTTCGCCTCACCAAAGAGTTAAAATACTTTCACCGGCACTCTTGTGAACTCCTCCTTTCACATCGAATCACGCGACACTCATATGAAGTGGGATCATGTACAGAAATGTCCATTTCGCCACGCCAAATGGTTAAAATGCTTTAACCAGCACTCGTCTGCATTCCTCCTTTGACATCGACTCAGACAAAAAGATCGATTTCGCCACACCAAAGGGTTAAAATGCTTTCATCAGCACTCCTGTGCACTTCTCCTTTCACATCAAATCACGCGAAAACCATTTTGGCCATTCTCCGCTTCATGTACAAAAGGGTCCTTTTCGCCTCGTCAAGGGTTAAAACACTTTCACCAGCACTCCTGTGCACTCCTCCTTTCACCCCGAATCACCCATATCGCCCATATACCGCTTCCATATTGAAACTTATACCATTATGACCACCTTGATTTTGAAACAGGTGACAAAAGTTACAATTAATTGATCATAGTTTTCTAAAGTTTTTTAGCCAATCTACTCAGACGAATACAATGTTGCTTCAAGAATAAATTCCCCATTAAATTTTCCTTGAAAAAAAAATTCAGATGCAATTTCCTCTTCCAGTTTGCCATAGCCTATCACTATTCCATCATCACTTAAAATACAATTTCCCTTAGCAAATTCCTGAAAACAAAACCCAGAAAAATAGGAAAACTACTCGTTTCAAACAGTACATACCTGTTGCTTCGATGTTTGCACTTCCGTCTGCCATTATTTTCCTCCGAACCGCTGACTAACGTTTCATCAGCCGATACGATCCTTGAACTTCGACCACTTTGCTCCTGACCGCTCTGATTACAATCACAAGAATCGTCGCCGGGCGAATCGAGAGCCTGATATTGGTGGGAGTGTTGTTGATGCACGGTGACAGCCACGTGTTGCTCCCCGCTAATCTGTCGTTCGGTGTCCTCGTGCGCAGCAGGTCCTGCTGTCGAGCCGATGCAACGCAATGCAATATGAGCTGCTCCACTGCCGCCCGATGATATAGGCGGATGATGGTAGTGATGTGGGGATTGAGGGGCAGCCAACAGGCCACCGCCCGGCGTTGGATGATGATGACCGGCGGGATGGTGATGATGATTGTGGTGAAAGTGATGGGCACAGGAACATTGTGACGAAGGATGCGTTGGTTGTTGTTGACTCGAAGCGGCAGACGTCACTACGTGGGGTTGATGCAAATGATGGCAGGATACAGTATTTGGTGCTGGTTGTGGATGGAATGAAGCCGATGCTGATGGAGTTTTGGGAGACGGGGATTGTTCGTTCGATGCGGAATTTCCAATATCATTCGACTGCGATTGGGAGGACATCATGCCGGCGATTCCAATGATTTGGTAATGGTTAGAAGCTATGAAAGGGTGACATTCGAAAGGTTACGGTGTGGGTGTCATTGCTGGAATTGATTTGATTCGGGCGGTAATGACCTGAAAACAAAAGATAAATGAAATTAATATGATATACGAGTAAAACAAATAAAATTTGAAGTAAAAATATAAAAATTCTTAGGAGGACTTTATACATTTTCACACATTTTTTATTGGTTCACAAAATCTGCTACATATCAGCAAACGACTATTAATCAAGTTACGTTTGTAGCGGAAACAACCATGCTGCATCGCTAACGATCGCTTAGGTTTTGAAAAATGTTACACGCGTTACCACTATCAATTTCATGTTGGTTGGTGAAATTGAAGCTGGTGGGCTGTCAAGGCACTGAGGTGAAGGCCTTGTCTCTTGTTCCATTTGGGAGACCCCGATTTTTGTCGGCCATGGGGTCTCAATGGTTGGATTTCATGGGTAAAGTGGCCAAGGGTCCCCAACATATGGGCCCGGAGCGTGTGTGCATGAGCCGGTCGGCGATCGTTGCCACCATTGTTTTACTAGTTTTCTGGGTCTGTGGGACCCAGCTGTATTATTTGTTGTGTTTGCCGATCCCCAAGGCACACGATATATGTACATTGTCAGTGTAATGGCTAGGACAACGAGCGGACAAAAACCCCGCAAGCATCTCCCGAAACTGACCTGTAATATGCATGTGCCGCCGCTCAGCGCCTTGTAGGAGTATTCGCTCATAGCGCCGCCGGACATTCACGGTCACTTTGGTAAACTTACGGCTCCTTCCCCGAAAACACCATCCGGTGACCACCTCGCTTATTACAATCGTCACGGCTACTACTAATCAATTGCCCTAACCCCTTGTGTGGCATAGCTCGTCAACTGTTTCATGTGGCCAAGTTGACGTTTCGTTGGCATAAACTAGTTTCGGAGAATGCAGTTGTCAGCATGCACCTCCTGCTCCCCCATTTAGCTGCCTACCTGCGACAAATCAGGAGATACTCTGGCTTTTTATAACGTCCCGCACCACAGGGGGAACACAATACAAACATCCATGGCCACGAAACGTCGTCGTGGACGGGATTCTAACCCGAAACGCCGGTAGGCAGACATAAGACTGATGCCTCTACGCACTGAGCTACCGGTCACCACAAAATCCAATAAAAATTTTAAAATCCCAAAGTGCCCGAAGCTGTACGGCCCGAAAATGCCGGACAAACACTTTATCCATAGACGTTTCAAATGCTAAAGAGCAGGAATAACATAACAAAAGTAAAGTTGTGTCAAAGATTAAACATTACAAAGATACCCTACTTCATACAAATTAAGCATTTAAGATACCTCTCGCGGTGCCAATAATTCAAAGGTAAATCGCCTTGGGAGAGATAGAGACGGCAACACTTCAGTAATGACAACTGCCTATAAAGTTTCATTTTGTGAATAGCATGCTTGTCAATTGGTACTACCTTCTACTGCAAGGCCTGCAAAGAGGTAGAAACTGAGAACAGAGTGTGCTGTAAAAAGTAAAAAAAAAGAACTGGGCCCATGAGCTAGTCGGCAACCATTGTAGAGGAGAAAAATAGCACAGAGAAAAGAAAAAAAAATACTGCATATCTCAACATCCAGATGATCAACAGGTTATAGAGAATCCTGCGGCCAGCAGAAGTGCAACACTGCATTTCATGCCGTAATTCACCCATAAACTCTGTAAGCTGCTGAGCACATGAATAATGGAAAAATGCAATACTGGGATACCAAAAATGTTAAATTGACGTGAAAAGACAATACTGGCAAACAGAAAGGTACCCAGGGCTCCTTCGCGCTTGGTCCGGACACCAAAGAAGCTCCAAATGCCGATATTTGAAATCAAATCGATTATATCTACGAATGTTTGCATGGGACGGGCCAAAAGTTCCGATGACCATTGTACACATTTCTGTCATATAATCGATTTTATTGACACCACCACTAAGGCTGTTCTAGCAGAAAGATAATCAAAGACCTTGGGGCTTTCCTTGTTTATAACAAGAAACATTAACAAACACTCCGAGACACCATTTCACCCCACAAGACGTACCACCTTCCCATTGGGAAGTACAAAATGCTTTCTTCTCTCTTACTTCTTCTTTCTCTCCATCCAAAAAGGACACGCAATTTTCGGTATAAATTTGTATGTAAACTAGGCTGAAACAATAATAAAAAGCTGTTCCGAATGTGTTATTATCATGTTGTTTTTGTTGCCATCGAGGGAAATGTATTTTCCAACCAACAAGGATCACGACCAGTGAAAATCATGTGAAAATCGTGAAAATCCTTCCTTCCAAAAGCGGAATGTTAAGGAAAAAGATGCGGTCGTCCGGCCGGAACAGGATCCAGTACATGAAGAACAATATTGCTTAACGTACAGAGACAAACAAAACAATGGAGGGCAATGGAAAAGAGGAAAAGTGGCCAAACGGCAAGAGGTTAAAGTGCCGCTTAATGTAATGAGAAACATTTAAGCGGAATGGAATCTAATTTACATTTCTTGGGCGTTATTTTAAGATCGTCCGTGACTACTGTAAAAGTTCCTAAATTCAGATTAAGGCAGTACTATGAGTGGGATTGCGAAGGGCGATGAGAAGATGTTAATCGTATTTCTAGAGACTGTGGAGATATCTGTAATAGAATGTTATCTTATGAAAATAATTCGTGCACTCTTGCCCTATAGAACTGCTTAAGAGGACCAGACCATGATTGAGTCATTTTTAGAATGCTAGTTTACTAATCCTGTAATGTAATGAAGTATTTAAATTGAAGATGGTAATTATTTCGAATTTTAGATCCATTTATTACGTTTTGGTACTCTCAAGCTGTAGAACTCTTCACAGCCCATAGAAAATAAGTAACAAATACATTCATCACTTATCACATGTTCAATTGAAAGCCCACGGTAATGTTTGAAGTTTCGCCAACAAGGACACATTCGCTAGAGAAATGACTTGAGGATATCTACGGCTATTTTCAACGCTCATCCTTCATTTTCAAAACAATCTTCCTAGCTCCCCGTCCAAGCTACCTCTCGACCGTAAAATTGGGCAAATGACGCTTCGTCCAACAATTTCCCGGCAAACTCATCAAATTATTATTCGTCCTTCTTTCCTTTACGTTTCATACGTTTCACTTTCACTTGGCAGTCATCATCAATCAACTTCCCAATGTCAATATACAGGCTGATCAATCCAAATAGCATGTTCGGTAATAATGTGTTTTACCTTGACCCATCATGTAGTATATTGTTGGATATCAAATAAATCGTCAAATTAGAGTTTTGCCAGCCTGGAATGGGGCTCTCAATACCAAAGACCGTGGCGCAGTTTTGCTCAGCAACAAATCGTTTTGCTTTTGTATACAAACCATTAGCGAACGAACCTTGAAACGAATCGTTTCCTTTGATTAACGTACGATGAAGAGGAAGGTGAAGCACACGCTATACTTGCCACTTCCCGAAAATATTTACCAGGAAAAAGGACTTTGATATGAGCGTGTGTTAGTAACACTGGGGCGAAAACAACTTGTGAGGAAAGTGTTTACCGACTTTTCGTTTTTACTTCTCTGTAAACGAGTCGTCGCCAACCGATGTAGACGTGTATGCTCCTAGCAATTGTTCCGATTCTCAAGGTGAGTAAATTGTTGGCATAATGGCTATGGAATAGCACAAAGCGAGAATAAGTTTACACCGAGAAGAAAAGGATTCAAATGTACAATGGACTGATGACAAGCATTGTACGAGTATAGTGAAAGTAGAATGGATTGGCATACGTGTGTCGAGTATGAAGTTCTCAGTGGATTTCAAGTGGCGAATTTTCTTGAAAATGTGAAAATGGCAAATGGAAAGTGGCTTCCCTTTGATGGGAGAGATGAAAGTCTGCTCCAATTCGAATACATAGTCGTACACGGCAATTTTATTTATGACACATGCCGCAAATTTTATGCGAAAGGAGACTCAAAGCTAAGCAGCTACTATTACAAGTATGGGGAAATGGATCAGGTTGAGTTAGTACAAAGGCTTGTTAGGTAACTATGATCCATTATACAAGCAAGTATTGGGTTCAATTCCAAGCTGTATCAACTTTCAATACCAAATTATACTAAATTTTACTAGAAACATGCACTCGATGAATAAAACCCGATTCTATCGTTCGCTTCCCTGTTTAAATTGATGATGAAGGACACGTGCAACAGTTACTGCAAGGCCGGCCATAGGTTAGGTTAGGTTAAGGGGCTATCATGATACAACACAGTACGTTTCACCTCACTAAAAAGAAACCTAGGTCCTCCAAACAGCGTGTGCTGGGAATGTATTGACTGAGCTGTATCAGGCTCATATCGTTGTGGGCCTCCAAGTCACAGTAAACATAGGAGCCCAGGAATTTCCTCCTTCTGATCGCCAACGCTGAACAGTGACACAGAAGGTGCTAAAAAGTCTCCTTCTTCTCATCCGCATTCTCACAGCAGACGGAGCCTTCATACGAGCACACTGACGGCAAACAGTTCGAAACTGCCGATCTCCCACAGAATCTTTTGTTTGCAGAGAATAGGCGCTACATCACATGCCGTAGGTAAGGTTACTGCCGGGATAGCAGGAAAGTGTGCAACAAGCAAAAGTTCAATGGATTCTTTGCTTGATGATGTCCATGAGCCATCCTGCCTCTACAAAAAACTGCACAGAGGTAGGTTCGACGACAAAGTTTTGCGAAGTCTAGAGGCCTCGCTACACCCTCTGACGCGTTCGCACAAGCTCTTTCAAGACCTGCATTTGTGTTAATTGTCTTGATCCCTCCAGGGGCATGGGCGCGTCAACATCTCCAGCATTACTATACCTGGTTGACGTTTCGATATCTGTATCTACTTTTCGGAAATGCGGTTGCTAGCATGCACCTCCTTTCCGCGCCCTCTTTATACTGACAAGTTCGGAGGACTATGAGAGTTCTATCAGGACCAACAGGCAGTTTTTGATCGTGCCAAAATTTGAACTCCGAGCTTTAGATTACTATCGAAGAGCGGTGACCGTACGAACACGGCCACCGACCACGAAAAGTTGCGTTTAGCGCCTCTCAATTCTTTTTTGAATAGGTTAAGTTGCCTTTCATAGGACCGCCAGTGCGACTCCAGAATAGAAGCTTTTGCCTTCTTAAAAGCCTTCCTGCATACAGCCCTAAGCTCGGATAACTTACCGTTCCACCACATTGGTTTCTTCTTTCCTGTATATGAGCTAACAGGACACCATGAGGATGCTTTGATTACACCGGTCAGCGTATTAATCAGGCTATCTACTTCATATTCGTTGGAGGGTTGATCTGGTAAAGGTGGCAGCAATTCCAGAAGAGTTCCCCCCCCCCCCCCCCTCTTCCCCAAGAATGAATATGATCGGAGATGCTTGCTTCTGTGCCTTGCCAACTTCTTGACAAAGTTAATGTACGCTGTCATTTGTGAAGGGTATAAAAAAAAATTATCTGTGCGTACTATCTGAACACGCACAGCGTTCCGAACTTGACAGTAAAAAACGCTATACTGATAAGAGGTGTATGCTAGCATCCAAAATTTACATGATAACGAAACGTCAATAAGGCATTGCATGAGATGTTGGCGCGACCATGCCCCATTGGAGGGGTTAAGGCAATTAGTAAGTAAGGTATCTTCTTAAAGAAATGCAATTCATAGTTCACCTGTTAATGTTGTTCGACCTCTATACATACATATACATAAAATATTGTATTTGACTCCTTTTAACAGCCGTTGCTGATTTTTCTTTCCATTCGGTGAATTAATACTCCTGGTTACTTGGTGTATTTATTTGACATAACAAAATCGGAAAAAAATTAGTGAATCGGTAGCTTAGTGCGATCCGAGTCCGATCTGTTCATCTTTCCATTCAAGGATTAAAATGCAGCATTGGATCTTGTCCGATTTTTTTTTGTCGATTTGAATTAAAATTACATATTCACCGTATGGATAATTTCTTTCCACTGTTTTGGTAGATAATATTTAATCCATTCGGAATATCGACGTGAAACGAAATAAAACTTTAAAGATTATTTAGAACACCCCCGAAGTCTTCCAAACCAATGCAGAAAAAAAGCGCGTGAAATCCCGTGGTAACGATTGAATAGAAGCTTAGATATAAATTCTCCGGAAATATGTTCACAAAGGTTGACAACTAATATTCAACGTGCTCTTATCGATTATCCGAACTGTCTATTATATTTTTTTAGGGAAAATGTTTGCTTCCATTGAAAACTGTATCCGATTGATTTGAAAAGAAAGTTAGAATAGGATTTGCATTTTCTCCTATTCATACCATGAAGGCATAGACGACGAGAGAAGATGAGAAGCGATATGGAGTTTTACAAACAAACACAGATTTAACGTATTTGGAGTTGGGGTGACTCAATACAGTTTGACTACATGACTTTGCAGTAATCATCCTGAGATTACCGGCGTAATGGTTTTATTACGGTGGAAACTGCGAATCTGAACAAGATATGACTTTCTAAAAATTTAATCCCCCAATTATTTATTACTAACCCAATACATTAGATAGTTATTTCATTTAGTATATGTTCGGTTGGATACTCAAATAACTGGGCGGAATTTTAATGCTGCTAAAAAAAAATGGCCATAGTCCCCCGTCTCCCAGAAGGAAAAAAGATAATGTCCAAAATGACCGGGTGCAGTGTCGAACCTATACGGATAGTTTACAGGATCGCTGGAATTAAAGGTGGCATTCCCCATGCAAAAACCGGGAATCGAACCTGCGAGACGCACGCCTCAACGAACTGAGTCTCCTAGACATATTGGGTACACACTCGTAAATAACGGTAAAATTAAAGTAAAAGTTCAGTTGAAAGTTTCTCTGGTAAAAAATTTATAAATTAATAGCATCGTTAGATTCATTTGGATCAGATAAATTTTCATACAAAACTGACCGGCTTTTGATACAAGTCTCGAATGGATCAGATCTGGATCAGAATTGAAAGTGAATTGATTAAACTTCAAACAGGCGTGTGTTTTTGCGTAACCGTGTAGGGTCCCTGCCCTGGTTGTGCAAAAAAACACTCTAGGGTGGCATCCAGGTTAAATTCCGAATCGTGAAGTTGTCTACACTGACGTCAAGTGATGCGCCTCATATGTGGTGAAAATAAATTAAAAATTCAGATGAAATTTCAGATTGATTGTCGGATCGTTTATTTATTGCGACGGCGGACATTTATAAACTTGGCGTACCGCTCTAACTTAACAAACATCATTCAAACGAGTTATTTATTAGTGACACCTGCAAGTGCAACTCTATCCAAATGGGTCGCGTTTTCGATCCCCAGCAAATTCTTCTCTTTTTTTACGGTTACGCAAAAAAACATGCCTAATATGCATGGGCCCATCAGAGCCAGACCTAATATTAGTTTACCAATGAATTTGGCTGAGTGACAGAAACACAAGCGTGCCAACATCGACATATTACGTTCTACAGGACACCAGAGCCATCTGTGTGTCATGCATGTGGAATTTATTGAGGGGTTATAGCGTGTAGGGCAGCCACCCTACTAAGCTATATAGGTTAATGTTGTTGGTGTAACGCATGTGTTATTTTGCCCTACACGCGATAAATTCCCAAAAAAAAACACGCCTAACTTGTTTCTCGGCAATTCGGTCTGTATATTGCAAAGTCCGCTATTCGCCGTCCCGCAGCGAATCATCTGTATAGTGGCTATTTGAATTCACCCGTCACTTGATCCAGGCCGTTCGTTTCAGTCATCAATTATGTCCGGTTTGTATCGAACGGGGCGAATACTTGAAATTGAATTAATTTGACTGGACTGTTCGTGATGGAGCATTTAATTATTAAAAGGTCGATTCTGCCAAATTATCTTGATTTAATAACCATATTTTATCGACAACTAAACTGAACATGAATCTTCAAACTAATGATCCAAATACGCACTTGTACATTAACTGATAAATTATTCAATTCAAATTGTGCCTAATAACTTGATGGGCTCTACATCATTTATACTCGTGTGATGGATTCAGCGCTGTCTTGGTTTATATGTTGGCACAACGTTTAAATCGCCTCCTGAATCACAAATCACATGTAAGGAAGCCACTCCCATCATATGAATGGAAGGGATCATTATCGAGCCTAAACTGAAAGCCGGATAGTTCAAAGATATTACGTGGATACACATGAAACGTGAAGGTTCATATTTCACTCATCCTTCTGGATGGTAATATCATTTACGGAAGCCTTGAAAATAGTTAAGGGTATCATCGATGGAGACGGTGTCCCGGGCGAATGGGTTATATTCGTCAAGTTGGAACAAAGAGTCGATGATGTGTTATACCGTGCGAAATCGACCACTTTAATATTTTCCGTAAATTTCCGCTCGGGCCTTTCACGTAGAGTTTAGGCTAAGTGGAAATTGAATGGTAAAATCACAAGCCTGTGTTGATTCAGTTGAGGAATTAAGCAGTCGAAGGATAACATAGTGATGGATAAAGTGAGAGACCCTTCTAATTCTGGCATCGTGGCATCATGCATTAATAATTTCAAAGAGGACGAATTAGATCGTTACGAAACAAAATACATTATGTACATTTGCTAATCCAAAGGTATCAATCAAATATCATGTTGTGCGTGTCCATATATAAAGGCGACCAATTATCAGTGTTACATCGTAGCTTCCGACTGATAAAAACAAAACATTAATTAAAGGAAATTCATCCAAACAAAAGTCACGACAAGGAGAAGGTAACAATCCTCTCGCTTTATCGTGAATTTCCGTTCCTACATATCCTCGTATAATCACTATAACATGTCCCACAAGAATACACTAACATACATCGTCTAATAGCGCAATAATCACTCGTTAGCCAAACCGTCATAATGATGGATTGGTTTTTAAGCACGCACGACTATGCAATTATCCTCAAATGGCAATTCACCGGTTCGCCAAACGAAATGGAAATTTTATTGAGCACAACCTATTGTCATTTTCAATTCTATGTTGCCTCTCATGTCATTCAAATTACAACGTACTCACGCAAACGATTTTATCCAACTGAAGTTGTTCCATAAGTTCATGAATAGTGAAGTACCACTGTAAAGATGTAGTAGGAAATCCAAACAACTACTCGTACTAAAAATACAGCAGTCTTATGAAACTGGTTCCTTCTTTGCCTTAGCTTGGATCCTATGGTTCAACCGTCAAGGCCCTACAGTCTAGGCGAAATACAAAATCACAAACACACCGTGGAATGGTACTGGATAGTTAACCGGACAATGATACGCCTATTAACTAGTAAGTCAACCATTCGCCGCACCATTTTCACCATCTCGTATCAAGATCACTTGAAAGATGGTTAGATAAAAAATACAGTAATGATAATCCAATCGTATATTTATAATGCGAGAGGTCTATATGTTTGTAAGCGTAGTTGTAGTGAACTACTTGAATAATATCGTTACTGGTCTTTAAAGTAGTTAGATAAGTTTACGATTTTACCTCAAAGCATGCATCTCATGGGATGAGTGCTCGGATGCGTCTTATTTGACGGTGAAAAGCTGACAATGTTGGTAATAACTTGTCAAGATTCAGTCACATTTTTTACAGTAAATTGCAGCTACTAAGCTTTATAGGAAGACGGAAAGAGCTTTTCTCCAAACCCACTGGAAATAAAATTCTGATTCGAGTTGAAAATCTTGAGAAAGATGATATTAAAACGAGACCACGTCCCGAGTCCGACGAGTGGATACCCTAGACCTGTGCGGACCTAGTGGTCATACCCAAAACTACAAACTGGCAACGCCCATATACATTAAATTATTATGTTGTTCTTAATCACAAAATCCAGCTCTTTTATAAATTTTGTTTATTTATCATTTACCGCTTCGCCTTTTTTTTTTGTATCATCCGGAGATTTATCTATAAATACAATATGTAAGACATTTTCATTCGTAATTCACTAAAAAAAAAACTTAAATCAAAATTTTATAAATATTTGGTTTAACTATGCAAATTTGTAATTTTTAAAATATCCGCACACCACACTTTGCAAAAGACTAGTGATGTGTAGAACAGTAACGATTCGTTCATTTTGAACGAATCAACAGAATGAGCGAAAGATTCGGCACAACGACACAGTCTCCGAGTCGTTCAATTTGACACACTGTAGAACTAATTCCCAAACTAGCCCCCCGCATAAATACTACCCAACGCATAACCAATCCACGCTTATTTCTTATTACATATAATGTACTACAGTCTTTTACCACCCATTCCATTATCTATCTAAAACTAAAGCTACCATTATCTATCTACCAAAGCAATCCCATCTAAATCCATTCATAATCATCTCTATGCAGTATGCACCCATGTGTATACTCCTATATTCGGATATGTACACAACAACCCATACTAACTGCAAGCAAATCAATAATCATTTACTTATTTTACGCCACCACACATCAAAGTTTCCCAAATACAGAAAATAGTCCCCACATTCTAAAATAAAAGTATTCGTTATATAAATAATCATCTCAAGCTCAACTTTAGGTGAAACCCAATAAAAACCCATGGCTTCCACTTCCACTACAGCTACAGTGAGAGAAAATTCAAATTTTCAGCTGCTGTAATACATAGTCTAACATCATACAAGAACGATACAAAATCGAATCGTTCATATCGTTCAAAAAGAGTCGTTTAAAACGAAGGATACAAAAGCGAATCGTTCATATCGTTCAAAAAGAACGAGACAAAATCGAAACGTTCATATCGTTCAAAAAGAGTCAAAATCGAATCGTATCATATCGTTCAAAAACAGTCGTTCGAAAAGAGTCAAAGAGCCCATCCCAGATTGGCAACCACATTTTCATGGGAAATAGTGGTCCGATTTAGCTGGCTCAAACTAAAGGGCATTGGCGGGTTGCTGACTCAGAATCTGGGGTCAAAAAAGAGAAAAATAAAATAGGGTCGCTCATCTCAGATTGCCAGCCCCATTTCCATGGGAAATAGTGGTTCGATTTGGCTGGCTCCAACTAAAGGGCATTGGTAAGTCGCTGACTCAGAATCTGGGGTCAGAAAAGAGAAAAAAAAGTTGGGGTCGCCCATCCTAGATTGGCAACCCCGTTTTCATGAGAAATAGTGGTCCGATCTGGCTGGTTCGAACTTAAGCGCACATAGCTGTACATGGATGCCGGTAACTCAGAATCTGGGGTAAAAAAAGAGAAAAAAAAATTGGGATCGCCCATCCCAGATTGGACACCCTGTTTTCATGGGAAATAGTGGTCCGATCTGGCTGGCTCGAACTAAAGGCCATTGCGAAAAAAAAATCCTACACCTATTTCCATCAATATTAATGGGCAGCCTATGGAGAATGTGGACAACTTCGTCTACCTGGGTAGCATTATTGCCGAAAATGGTGGTACGGAGCAGGACATCACTCGCCGTATCAACCAGGCTACATGCGCATACGATATGCTGTCAAAACCCTGGCAGAGCAGTTATCTCAGCATCGAGACGGAGCTGAGCCTGTTTCGCTCCCTGGCACTGCCTGCCAGTACATGGAAAATTTCTGTAAGATATACCAGAAAGCTGCAAGTTTTCGTCAACTTTGTCTTCGTCGAATTCTTAGAATTTTTTGGCCCGAAACTATATCAAATGAAGAGCTAAGTCGGCGTACGGGTCAGATGCCAATCGGCGAATTGATACGCAGGCGAAAAGGTCACACAATGCGGTAGGATAACTGCATTGCTTTTCATGCATTTACAATATATTCACGTAGCGATAAATAACAACTTTTTAGAAATTCATTTCGCCTTACGTACATGTCTTGCTCTCTTAAAAGAACAGACCAATACACACACGTTTAAATCCCTTTTTCAGTCAAGAATTTCATTCGACAAATAAGCCTGGGAACCAGAGTAGGACGAAAAAACCTACCTACATAGGTTTTATACAAAAATACCTTTTTTTTCGAACAGTAATTCTGCTACAGCAAAAGATACTATTCTCGATTCTAAGAAATCCAATTCGATTGCGAGATAATGATCTTTTTTTACTTTGAGTGCATATCTCGATCGTCTGATGATTATTCGAATTGATCTTGTATATGCACAGCTAACGAAGATTGGACTTAAAAAAACCCAAGACTATCCCTTATAAGGTACTTTTTTTTACTAAAACTACTGGAAACATGGTGGAACTCTTTTTATTGTACAAACATGAGAAAGTCACTAGATTAATGATAATGCGGACTTAATATGATATTTTATGGGTCAATGGTAATTAATCATTATCAGACGACCGTGGTGACTATGTTAACGTTGGGGCAGGTTGTTCATTGAAGAAAAGGATGCTTTTATCATCATCTCATTTTCCACGAGTAGATCGTGACGGTGTACATAGAGGTGTGTGATCAGCAACACGCTCAACCGAGTTAATTACTCAATTTTTTTTTAGAATAACCTCGCTTTTTTGTGTCGCTTTTCTAGTCGCTTTCTATATAAACAGCCTCCCAAAATACATTTTCATATTAAAAAGAAAAAACAAAAGAAATGCTCGACACGACGGGAATTAGAACCCGGGACCGCACCGGGCATGTTCTACGAGTATAGTCCACCAAGCTACCGATGCAGCTACGCAGCTCATAACGCAAACTATTATTTGAGCACACTTAACTTAAGCACGGTATACATAAAGTTGAGAATGCAAAGAATTCACATGTACACACACAAAGGTATTGTTTACGCATTCCACAGATTCTATGGTTTTACCCCGTACCGAGCGATAAGATGTTTACATACCAAAAATTTAACTCTAACTTAAAAATGTTTTTTTTTTTGTTTTTTTTTTTTGTACTAAAAATTGCCCGAAAAATGCAATATCTTTAACACTAACATTCGCCTGCCAGGCCACTCGGAAGCCTATATCTCAGTGACGGAAGTGCATATTAGGACTTCAGTTAACATATAAGCTTCGTACAGGGCCCAACTGTTTTGTCACTAACACTCGATTTGATATCATCAAACGATCGCGAAATATCGTGAAAAAAAACGAAAATGTCTAGGGTTAATCCAAGTCTCGTGAGGTATCTCATCGGATCATAGTTGAAAGTGAATTGCTTAAACGTCAACTTGTTTCGCCCCCTATCTGTATACTGAGTCCGCAATTCGCCCCCACACGTGGCGAAGTATCTGAATGATGGCTGTTTAAGTCCGCTCGTCGCCGATCCGTGGCCGTTCTTTGCACTCGTGGTCGGTCTATTAATAAAAAATGCAACGATTTAGAGAAAACACAACTTACTATGTACAACTAAGAAACAAGAGAAGATCGTTTGCAAAATTCAAAAACCATTCAAATTGAAATATTTTCCATATCAGGTTAATACAAAAAAAAATATCTAAAACAAATTCCTACGAATATTTCAGCATCTCTGTTGAAATTAGAATAGTAAATTTGGAATTTCTTAATTAAATCGTTCTTCAAAAAAGCACCAACAAAACATAAAAAGAAAATTTCGTAGGTGTAACACACCTTCCATTGGGCTACCAGTTTCATTATCTCTACGCATACACCTTTGTAGTAAATCTCTATTTTAAATTTAGAAAAAAAGTTAAACGGATCCACTAATCAGCTGAAAGTCGTGATGCTTAGTACCCGATTTGGTAAATTCCATGTGGTGTCTTCATCATAAACTATCTGATTTTTCCTTTTAATTCTAATTACCGCCCGTTTTCAGCATGAAAATGAAATCCCAATATAAAATTAATTCAGTTTAATTGCGTTAACGCTGTAATAGTCTGTTTTTCGGCATGTATATTTGCAGAGTCAGTGTTTCTTTTTTTTTTGTAACCAGGACAGAACAGATTAGCGGCACCGAAAGAGGAGTTTAGGGCAAAACGGAGTATTCCCTTCATTCAAAGTGTATCTTGGTTAGAGTAGCGTTCAAAATTCGACTAAAATGTCAAAAGAAAACTTAAATTTTAATAAGAAATGCAAATATGATACAATCTAACAAATTTTTGTTGGGCACCCACCAGAACATCTATGTATAATAATAATTCACAAAATCAATAAAATTCAACACTTTATCCGCAGGAAATAAACTGTATGATCGGCCTATACAGCATAATTAAACAAAATTGCCTGCAGCGAATTCCGAATATTTCACAATGACAAGTCCCTTAGAGAACAAGTTTCTTGCACCAACACCATCGAGAATTATCGGGCACAATATTTTTAGTGTAGTGCGCGTGCTTACATAAACTGTTCTATTGTACAAAAAAAACGCAATAAAATCAACTGAACAAAGACCGGATACATATTTTATGCGGAAACCTTAAAAAATATTTCATCGATCTTATAAATTTCCAGAGAACTTAGTTACGTTGATTCGGAATATGCTCTTTTCGTAAATATTTTTTTGACACTTTATGTGCGGTATTATTTTTAATGACTTGAATCAAGCATTAAAATAAATTTTATATTTTGAATTGAGCATTTATTTGATCAAGTTATAAAGAAGGTGGTGATGATGACCATGTTATAGTTTGATATGAATAGGTGCTATTCTGTTTGGCATAGGCTCATAAAATTTGCATATATGGATGTTAACAAAGTTGGCATTGGTTTTTTAATAATAGAAGAAAACTATAAGAATCATGATCAGATTTTTATGCAGTTTGAGCTAAATTATAGCACTTGCTGCCATAAAAGAATACTCAATGTTGGAATCCCAAGCATTAAAACGTCAACGGTATTCGTAGTTTTAGATTTCTCATTGAACCATTAAAAGAATTTAAAGAAAATTCCAGGAATTAATTTTGATGAAATATTTACATGTCCAAACTGTACCCACGCAACAAAAATAGAGTTGTTAATACGGCTCTTCTTCCAATTTTTTTTATATCTTTTATAAACCGGTCCACCAATATAAAATCCAAGTTCACGACCTTGAAATCTATGTGCATGTGCCGCCATCTTGCACTTTTTTTTTCAGTTTTTACTCATAACTTGGTTCCGGAGTACTTTTTCGAAAAATAAGTACAAAGCAAACTTGTAGAAGACAAATTTTCCTAATACCAATGATTTTTTTCTAGCTCAAATAGGAACCGAGATACAAAGTCGCAAAAATAAGATTATTTTGCAAAAATCAATAAAAAAGGACAGCTCTGTTGTATTTTTCGTTTCCGCTGTAATTTCGAGGAAAAAATGATGAGTATTGTCATTGTAGAATTCGAAAGTATTTTAGTGGCATTTTATTCCAACGCAAAAATCGTTGAGACTAACCTTCTATCTATGCCTTGAAAACTGAATTAAGTACAATGGGTGACGACTAATCCAAGCTTCATTTTATTCGGCGTTAAATACCATCCCACCCTTAGTCGCTTGGTTCGTCCATACGAAGGATCAACTCATCAGGTGCTGCATTGATCCATCGAGGAAGCAGTATTCAGCAGATATTCACTCAGGCTTTTATCAGTGATTAATAATTAGCACCAGGTCCAACTCTAATACATACGCAGACAGTATGTATATTTAAAGAGGATGTCATTATGAAGGGGCGCGAAATCTCTTCTTAATTAAACATCACGCTACATTTTAAAAATTATAGGCATCCTTAAGGTGGGGTCTAAGAAGGGTTCGGTACTTATGTCTCGTGACTAACGGTATGTTCACTTCAATTTAATTGACTGACACAATCACACTGATCCCCTGTTGGGCTCTAAATATGCTCAAGCCGTTACGCTCCAATTTTCGACTATTTTTCACTGCAAATTTGTAATAACATAGGATAAAAAAAAAACCTTGAGCTAACTTTAAGGTGACGTGTGGTAACCTTAAGGTCGATTAAGATTCAGAAATGTTTAGAATTGTGTGTCTTGTGACTAACAATATCACGCATCTATTTTGATTGCCCGATTTAGTTTCATTGAATTGATCATCCCCACCATAGACCATTTTCTACTGAAACTTTCCATTATGCAGCATTAACCGTAGCCTTAAGCTTATTTTTATGGTAAAGTCTCAAAATATTTCGAGTTTTGTGTCATGTGACTGATGACATTACTTCTAGTTAAGTTTTGGGGTTTTAGTTAAAAAGAAAATATTAATTTTCCAGACAATGTTCAGATTTTCTTAAGATTTCTGAAAGATTCCTCCCCTTATCTACGACGCCACTGTAGTCCTTATATTAATTGCACAGTTGGGAGTATTTTAAACTCAAGTTGCAGATTCACTTTTCAGTACATCCAGTTGTCTACTACTAACTTACCTTAACCCCTAGTGGGGCATAGCGCGTCAACTACTCCTGCATGGCAGTATACCCGACAATGGGATGCAGCTGTCTCCATGACTTATCCAGCAAAGCACACTCGGCGCCATGATTTTCTAGGACGCCCCCTTAGTCGGCCTTCATTGGGAATGGGGTCCCATTTCATGTCCAACAATGCAGTTTTCATCCTGCCGCAATGTATGACCTATACACTGCCATTTTCGCCTGCGTATCAGTTTGTCGATTGGCATTTGATTCGTACGCCGACTCAGCTCTTCATTTAATATTGTTTTGGGTTAATCTTAAAATTCAAAGACTAGAGTTGACGAAAACTTGCAGCTTGCTGGTAACAATTACGGAAACTTTCCATATACTGCTCCCATACATAGCCTAGACAGACTGAGATAACTGCTTGAAAAGATACATTTAGCCTGGTTGATACGACGAGCGATGTCGTGCACCATCGCCATTTTTGGTAACAATGCTACCTAGATAAACGAATTCGTCCACCTTCTCCACAGGCTGCCCACTAATATTGATGGCAATAGGAGGAGCTGGACATCTTTTTCAACTTCGAAATAACACCCGCGAGACTGGCTCAGAACCTTGGTCTAGTTGGTTATAATGTTTAGTCCAGCCTTATTGGCTTCACTTTCGAAATTTAAAGCCAGATCCATGATTTGGCAAGAGAATAGGCATATGTCGTCAGATAATATCTTGCAGATAACATGTTAAGGTCCATCGAAATCATCTCTATCTTGTCCTGTCAGTGTTGTTCGAAACAGTGAGCAGTCGTTTCTCGAAATTAGTTCCACGTACGCGAAGCGCTTTGAGGCTGTCTTTTTGTGCACACATGCAAAACAACCGAAATTATCATATTCCGCGGCAGCTAAAGTTATTAAAAAGTCAAAGAAGTTCGTTGAGAAGTGGGTGAAAAGGTACAAAGAGACAGCAAATGTTGATGATCTTCCTGAACGCGGGAAAACAAGAGCGACGTCCAGCAAACACGACGAAGTGATAGTACAGATATTCAGGTGTCATCCCACTCTGCGCCTGCGCGAAGCCAAGGTCAAACTCACCAGGAAGGAAATTCATGTCAGCCTCAACACGATAAGGCAACGTTTACATGAAGCCAAGCTGCTATACCAATATACGAGCTCGTAAGCTCTTCCAAGCGCAACCCTCATGGAAAAATGCCTGAACTGGGCGGAGGATCGCGATTGGTCGAAAACTATTTTCTCGGATGAAACAACTTTTTAGACGTGGGTTCCAGTGAAGAGTGCCTGGTTGGGAAGCAGTACCGATTTCGTTCAGCGCACTGTCAAACATCCGTTAAAAGTAAATGTCTGAGGGTGCTTGCGGCGTTTCACGCCGAATTAGAATGCATTGAAAGTGCTTGAAATTTATGATACAAACGAAGCCTCATGAAGTCGGCCGAGAAAATGTTTGGACTTGATGACAGAAATTGGGTCCTTCAAGAGGACAACAACCCGAAGCATCGAAGCCGCCTCTGCTGCGCCTGGGAGGAGGAAAATGGCGTCAACACCTTAGACTGGCCCTTCCAATCTCCTGACGCAAACCCCATAGAAAATGTCTTGGCCGTTATGAAGAGCAAGCTTGCGGGAAAGCCTGTTCACAATTTGAAGCAGCTTTCTCGAGAGATCGGAAAGATTTGGCGTTCCTTCCAACAAGCTACGCTAAAAACCTCGTTGGAAGCATGCCTCGAAGGTGTCAGGCCATTCCCAATGCTGAAGGTGACTACACTATTTACTAATAGATTGCGCCGAAGCTTTTTACTTGTCTTACACTGTAAAAAAAATTGGAATAAATATTTTGATAACTATCGAAATGCTCGCACCTCCCTTCTTATGGGACAGACTGTATATGCTGAATACATGACACACGATTGACGACCCACTGGCAGACTTCTCCCATTTTACATGTTTGCCGACAAAGGTTCATCAGCCAATCATCTCATCATCGGCGATCCTGATAGCAGAATGTTTCGAATTTGCTTTCGTGGTCTGCACAACCTGATAACATGTGTGCTCAATCTTCTGATTATCGGCAAATGGTATTGCTCATTGATGCAAATAACGACACCGGGAAGCTAAAGTCAGCTAAAGACAGGAGCAGCCCGACAATTGCAAATTGGCATGCAAGGCGATTTTCTTTTTAATAAAGTGCTTGTCATGCAAGTCACGAGAGAATGTTTCAACCAACCGAATGCATGTTGCATAGAGAGTGACTTCGCTGTCTACGAGTACCCCGGGGGGGGGGACGCATCATGGTGATGATGAACTTCAGGACTCTGCTCGTGTATGCTGATGGCGTTATCCACCGTGGTTCCTGAACTTGCTCCCCATAACAGAAAAAAAAATATTGCATATGGTTAAATTGAATGCCAACGGAAAGAAGAACATGATGCCATTAAGCAGTCAACGCGTGTGTGCTAAATGAAATTGCATGCATTATTAACGCAATGTGCCTGCTTTTATCACGGAATGTCCCGAAAAGGTCTTGTCCCAGTTTGGCGTTCTTGCATCTTGATGGACGAACAACAACACCAACTGAGACAACTGTTGCATTTTTAAGTGCCACGAATCACTTAAATTGGTTACGACTATGTAACGCTCCGTACGACAGATATAATATCGAAATGAATGCAAGATGTATGATAATGGCAAAGATGATGATGCATTTCATTGAAACAACATGCGAGCCACAGCACATCATCAAGACGTTAGCAACATATCACTGCAAATGACACATGAATGCATTTCAGCTGACTTTTTGTTCGTTTTTTCTCTTCAAAAGTCGGAAAGGAAGTTCAGAATTTATTGATGAACATATCAATCTTGTGTGCCTAAAGATTGTTGGTAGGAGGTGATAATGCATACTGTTATTGAGGTGGGGCTATCAATCATATCCTTATTTGATGGGGCTTTGGTTCACCTTTCATACAGTATACATAGGGTGACCAACTGTACCGAAATTTCACAGTACAGTAGTGAAATGTCGACCTCTTGTACCGTGTACCAAAGCGATGCTTACAAGTATGGTACATGAAAATAGGTAGGTACATACACCGAAATTTCATCATAAAAATATTTCCCCTTTGGTCGAATAGTTTCTTCAAGTACAGTTTTTATCTGATTCTTTTCTGTGTGTATAGTAGTGATGTGGGGCGACCGGTAGCACTGTGTGTTGAGCCATCAGTCTCATGTTTGACTACCGGCGTTTCGGGTTCAAATCCCGTCCACGACGACGTTCGTGACCATAGATGTGCAGCAGGTGCATGATGGCAACTCCATTCTCCGGAACCAGTTTATGCCGACGAAACGTCAACTGGTCCACATGGAACTGTTGACGCACTACGCCCCACAAGGGGTTAGTGCAATTGAGAGAGATGGTAGTGATGTGTAGCACAGTCACGAGTCGTTCATTTTGAACGCCTCAACAGAATGAGCGAAAGATTCGGCGCAACGACATAGCCTCCGAGTCGTTCAATTTAAGAATGACACACGGTAAAATTAATACCCAAACTAGCCCCTCGCGTAAATACTACCCAACGCATTACCAATCCACGCTCATTTCTCATTACAAATAATGTACTATATTCATTCTCATCCTATCTATCTATCTTTCCACATAGAGGCGAAATTAATGTCAATTTTTTTATCGACTGGCGTAGGCATGTGGGGTGTCGTAAGAAAGGTAATGTTGAGTACATCCCGTTTTTGGCATTTTCTTTAAATTTAAAAAAAGGGAACAGTGGGGAAGGAGAAAATATCAGATCGTAATTTGTCCCACCCCCCTAAGTGGTAAGTTTCGTTATAATCACGTAATATGAAGAAGAGCAAGGAGCCGATAGTTACATACCAAAATAAGCGCTTGCTACAAAACCCTCGGATTGCGGGCGTAGCCCTCTATATTCCGGTTTCATTATTAAACTGTTAACGATCTTTCACTTTGTCTCAAAAGTTTTTCGCTGGGGTTGACGATTTGCAAAATATTTTAAGAACAATTTTTTTTTCTGCTATGACCCATATAACACCGAAAATTTTCGGCGGCAGATTCTTAATTAGCATCCCAAAAAAACATAAACGAATAAAAAATCAAAATTACACCACAATTTGCTTAGAACAGTTCCTCTAAGAACGTAATGATATCCCACGGCTAAATTTTAGACTGAGAGAAGGTGAGTGTTTGAAGTTGAACAAAATGAGAAATCTTCAGTTGGAAAGTATGACCCCCACCCCACGGCATACCCCCATTTGTTGCAGCGCCAGGAATAAACGCATTTATGTAGGAAATTATGTGTGTAACGATTTGTGATTATGATTATACTCCATCTTCAAAGCTGGTGCTAACCTTTTTGTGCGAAAATTTTATTTATCCTACGAAAACTGGACAGTGGAAACTTGCACATAGCACATATCCGCGGCGCTCTACACGACAATTGAACTTTCCATTCTCATTCAAAAGAGAGCGTTCACCACTGTGATAAGCGGGTTTCATGTGAAATAAAATGCTAAGCAATTGTTTTCGCATGGAAATCGGAATCGAATGTGGAGAATTTTTCCTATGTGTGCAGCTTCATGTGAAATATGTTAGTACCGAGGTAGCGAGAACTTTTGGCGCGAACAAAATTTTTTGACAAGTTCTGTATGAGATTTCGGACGAAAAACAGATTTTACTCATTTGCCCTATACCCCTAGTGGGGCATAGCGCGTTAATGTGATGTGACTTAGCTTAGCTAAACCAGTTTCGAACGATGCACGTTGTCAGCATGCACCTCCTGCTCCCATTTAGCCGACTACCTGCGAGAAATCGGGAGATGTTGTGGCTTATTATTACGGTCACGAACGCCGTGGGCGGGACTTGAACTCGTAACGACCGTAGTCAGACATGAGACTGACACCTCTACGCACTGAGCTACCGGTCGCTCCAACAAGTTAAGCTTAAGGAAAAAACACTATGGTTTCCTTTTCATTTCTTTTTTTTTAATTACTGAATTTATAGTTATGGTGGTAGTTATGCGTGGTTTAATGGCTGTTCCAATAAGTGGCCTAATGACTGGTCTGATAGGTGGTCTATTGGCTTGTTGGTCTAACATGTAGAAAGCACTTAAGCATAGAGTAGGAGAGTATCGAAATTCGCTCGGGAAAAGTTGACAACGCTAAGTGTACACCATTCGAAAGCACATGCTGTCAACTTCCGATTTATTTTTGATAAAAAACTGGAAAATATATCGAGGAATAAATAAATAAATTTATAGTTTGATTGAAGGACAGCTAACTATTTTTTGCCCCAACCATTTGGGGCATAGCGCGTCAATTATTCCAAAGAGGCATTGACGTTTCATTAGTGGTTTCAGACGATGCATGTTGCTCTACAAGGTTGACTCTTTCTTAGTTGGTTCATGTCAAAAACCATATTTACTCGCGAGTCGGATAAAAATCAGAGGTGGGCCGTAGTTGACCGACCCCTTCTTTAGTCCACTTCTATTTGATTCTATTTTCCGCTATGTAACTTTTAGTTCAGTTCAAACTATGTACGAGTATGTAAGGTACATTACATACACACGAATACTAGTACGTACATTTGCTACATTGAATGGAGAGATAATGTGATTAAAACAACCACAATTCTGTGGTTTTGCACTCAAGCATCAACATGAAATGTTTTTGGTTTTTGGCTTGTGTTCATTATGCTCATGTTTGTGGTGAATTCGAAAAAACCCCAACATTTTCTTGGCACATGGATACATTCCTGAATGGACATTGTACACCCCAGTACAACACCTGTCAGGTATTTAGGTGTTCTTTTGAGGATTTACGTGCGAGTCCAGATGTGTGTTGAGATATGTTCAGCCCAAAACTATTATTTAGAAGGATGCGATAAGAATAATTTTGTGGCTTTGTGCGTCACTTTTTGACCACAAATCGAAATGCTTGAAAGAGAGAAATTTTGAAATCAATTTCAAACGTAAAGGCTGGATACGTTGTTACGGGTTGTTTTCTTATAACCTTACAAAACTTTTAATTAAGAATTAGGTTAAGGTTAAGAATAGGGTAGTTAAGTTAGATAATTTGTTAGGGGACGGCATGGCATGGCAAAGGATTAGTTGGCGATATGTAATTTGCCTTGCCTCCTGACTGGGGTGGTGATGACCCGGAATACGTGAACGATTTCCTGAAAAATCGACACAAAGAATCTTCGTCCATACATTCTATAAGCCATATATTTTACTTGTCTGACAAATAATGTCGAAAGGGTACACCATCGAAACAAACAGGCTTTTCACCACCAACATTACAAGCAGCGTAATGAACTGGAGAAGATTCATCCTTTGCTCTGAACCCACCACCAAAATATGCCTCGACCTCGCACAACATTGACACTTAATTGTTTATAAACAGCAAAGTACCGTTACAACAGGTGCGTTTTTTTTTGTACAGAGCAGAATAGAGCAAAATAAGAAGCTAAAAGCAGATCAGAGTATTAAAGACGAAAACGGGGCATGTATTTGCTGGGAGTTTGTCTTGGTTTAGTCTAGTATTCAAGCGTCAACTCAAATTTCAAGAGGAAACTTTAGTCCTTAGTAGAGGTTCAATTGCACAAATTTGCTTGTTTACTATTTCATATAATTACTCAAAACGAACATTTTATTGGTGTTTCCATTAGCTAGGTTTCCATTAATCTTCAGCAACTACTCAATTGCCCTAACCAATTGTGGGGCATAGCGCGTCAACTGTTCCATGTGGACCAGTTGACGTTTCGTTGGCATAAACTGGTTTCGGAGAATGCAGTTGCCAGCATGCACCTCCTGCACATCCATGGTCACGAACGTCGTCGTGGACGGGATTCGAACCCGAAACGCCGGTAGTCAAACATGAGACTGATGCCTCAACACACTGCGCTACTGGTCGCCCCAATCTTCAACAACTGCTCGTCAAAGTATTTACGTTTCTTACGTTTAATTATTCTATTCAATATTCGTCTTACCTCGTCATATTTTTCTTTTTTGGCTCTAGTTGCACGTTGGATATATTGTTTGTAGGCTATAGAAACGTAGATACTTCTTCTTGATTGCGTACTCACCATTTCATTGCCTACCGACTAGTGCACCGTGTACAGTGAAGCGGTCGGGCCCTCCATCCCCATATCCGCCCTGCAATCATCGTACATCTGGAATACGACTGCCTGACGTGCCATAGGCAAACAAATGTTACTTACTTACTGTATTATCCAAAGGATAAAAAAGGAGCAAAGGCAATACGAAGGAAATGCTCGTGAGTTGATATAATATGAAGGACCCGTGAAAATATCATACATCGGCTACTTCCGGTAGGCAATAGACAACCCTGTTTGGTTCCCTACGGTCCAATTAGACCGTCCAACTCGATGTGGCACCTAAACAAGTATGATAGTGTCGTTTTGAGTCAAGAACTTTGATGCGTAGAGTAAGGGTTGAGATAAACGATTATCTGCGCCTGATAGGTACGCAAAACAGCAATGGCAAGTCAACACGTAATCAAATATGTGCCACAAACTGTTTTAAACGCAAATCCATGACTCATCATCATCACCGTGGCGCGACAGCCCGACGTCGGGCCTTGACCGCCTGCAATCCACGGCTGCATACCAAAAGTCATCGAAATTGGCCCAAAAATAGCGGAAGAAACCCGAAATCGCTGAAATTGCCCCTCAATTATAAACAAATGTTGCCCCTGCAGGCGGCTCTGCCACCCTGGCAACATTTCTTAATATGAAGTTTCGTATTGAAGTATTAATTCCCATCTTTGGAAAATTGCCTGATACCGGTTCCTCTGTTGATTCTTATTGGGTTCCGTGCGAGAAAAAGTTTGATTGTGAAAAGATTCGACGAGTTGTGCAGGTATCAGCACACCCTTCTTAGAAGAAGACAGCGATTACGACAGCGACCACGAGAAGGCGTGCGAAGGGATTGGGAGATCTAGATAGCATGTTTGTTGCCCCAGTTGTTGACTTGAAGACCACTAGTGTAGAAACAGATTTAAGACAGTTACTGACAGTTTATAAGAATAAATTTTTTAACGAATACTCTGTACATATTCTTGATAAGAGTGCTCTGGGATTCGGTGAGTGGAACCGCGTCCTCATATTCTGGCTTGACGATGAAATTTTTGGCTCTCCACACGGTAGGTGAAATATTAAGCGTGTGGTGTCCCACGGCCCTACTCCGCGACAAGCTGGTCCAGCTTTGGCGAGTTCCCAGTGTAACAACGTTTCATAGTTGAACGAAAAATGATTGAAACTAATAAAAAAACATAAAAGAACTACGATTGGGGTAAACCCCAATCATGCAATACTCTAGATGAATTTGAACCTGGTTAAAGCCAGACGGAGTAAGGGTAATCGACTATTTTTTTTGAATCTAACTGATATTGTTAATTAAGTGTTAAGTACAAAATTTCAGCCCGATAAATTGTATAGGTACTGAGTAAATAGGCTTAACGTATTTCATGAAATATTGCAGTTTGTATGGGAGGGGGTAGAAGGAGGGTGAAGATTACAATAAATTTTATAATGTAGGTTACAATTATCAGAAAAGTGATATATTCAAAATTTCAAAGCAAGATGTTTTATAGTTTCTGAGAAAATCTGATTATTGTAAATTATCAAAAATGTGTCATTTTGTATGGGAGGGGGTAGACGGAGTAAGGGTAATCGATTAATTTTTTTGAATCTAACTGATATTGTTAATTAAGTGTTAAGTACAAAATTTCAGCCCGATAAATTGTATACGTACTGAGTAAATTGGCTTAACGTATTTCATGAAATAGTGCAGTTTGTATGGGAGGGGGTAGAAGGAGGGTGAGGATTACAATAAGTTTTATAACATAGGTTACAATTATCATAAAAGTGATATATTAAAAATTTCAAAGCAATATGTTTTATAGTTTCTGAGAAAATCTGATTATTGTAAATTTTCAAAAATGTGTCATTTTGTATGGGAGGGGGTAGACGGAGTAAGGGTAATCGATTAATTTTTTTGAATCTAACTGATATTGTTAATTAAGTGTTAAGTACAAAATTTCAGCCCGATAAATTGTATACGTACTGAGTAAATTGGCTTAACGTATTTCATGAAATAGTGCAGTTTGTATGGGAGGGGGTAGAAGGAGGGTGAGGATTACAGTAAGTTTTATAACATAGGTTACAATTATCATAAAAGTTATATATTAAAAATTTCAAAGCAATATGTTTTATAGTTTCTGAGAAAATCTGATTATTGTAAATTTTCAAAAATGTGTCATTTTGTATGGGAGGAGGTAGAAGGGGTGGAGCGATTTAGCCCGTTCACGAACTTAGCCTTAATTTTTTGTCAAAAATAACGTGTGCAAAATTTGAACTTCATAGCTCAACGCGTTCTCGAGCTAGAGAGGTCACGGACGGACGGACGGACAGACGGACAGACGGACAGACGGACAGACGGACAGACGGACAGACGGACAGACGGACAGACGGACAGACGGACATCCGGTTTTGAGATATTCGAGTGATAATATGAACTTCTGTATCATTCATTTTTTTCTGCGAGCCTTATTTCTTAGCGTTACAAACTTTGTGGCAAACTTATAATACTCTCAGATTTCATCTAGAGTATAAACATAAAAGAACTACGATTGGGGTAAACCCCAATCATGCAATACTCTAGATGAATTTGAATCTGGTTAAAGCCAATAAATAATTTCAGACTAATAGCTGTAACACTTTTCGAGAAAATCAGCTTATTGTCAAAAGACAACATTTTGTATTAGCTCAAAGCGATATCAAGCTAGAGAGCAACGTTGGTATTTTAAAATGTGTCATATTGTATAGGAGCGGGTAGACGGAGTAAGGGTAATCGACTATTTTTTTTGAATCTAACTGATATTGTTAATTAAGTGTTAAGTACAAAATTTCAGCCCGATAAATTGTATATGTACTCAGTAAATAGGCTTAACGTATTTCATGAAATAGTGCAGTTTGTATGGGAGGGGGTAGAAGGAGGGTGAGGATTACAATAATTTTTATAATGTAGGTTACAATTATCATAAAAGTGATATATTCAAAATTTCAAAGCAAGATATTTTATAGTTTCTGAGAAAATCTGATTATTGTAAATTATCAAAAATGTGTAATTTTGTATGGGAGGGGGTAGACGGAGTAAGGGTAATCGATTACTTTTTTTGAATCTAACTGATATTGTTAATTAAGTGTTAAGTACAAAATTTCAGCCCGATAAATTGTATACGTACTGAGTAAATTGGCTTAACGTATTTCATGAAATAGTGCAGTTTGTATGGGAGGGGGTAGAAGGAGGGTGAGGATTACAATAAGTTTTATAATATAGGTTACAATTATCATAAAAGTGATATATTAAAAATTTCAAAGCAATATGTTTTATAGTTTCTGAGAAAATCTGATTATTGTAAATTTTCAAAAATGTGTCATTTTGTATGGGAGGGGGTAGAAGGGGTGCAGCGATTTAGCCCGTTCACGAACTTAGCCTTCATTTTTTGTCAAAAATAACGTGTGCAAAATTTGAACTTCATAGCTCAACGCGTTCTCGAGCTAGAGAGGTCACGGACGGACGGACGGACAGACGGACAGACGGACATCCGGTTTTGAGATATTCGAGTGATAATATGAACTTCTGTATCATTCATTTTTTTCTGCGAGCCTTATTTCTTAGCGTTACAAACTTTGTGGCAAACTTATAATACTCTCAGATTTCATCTAGAGTATAAAAATAGGACAGAAAAAGGATATGCTAAGTTATGTTTTCATTGCATATAAGTTTCCATATTTTTACGAAGTCATCGACCATCCGACCATCTTTCAAACTCTCGACTATGCAATTATTTAGTCGCAAGATGCTCCCTAATTGCAATATGTAGATATGTATTTGCATAATAAATACCCTGTCAGCTATGCAACACTTAATTCTCCAGTCATCGGCAACACAAACAGACCACTAAATACAAAGTCAGTCTTATGTTAATCAGAATGCATAATTACATTTTCAAGTCATCTTTTTCAAGATTTATTAATTTTCCAGCATATTTTTCCACTAAATCTTGTCTTTCCTGGGGAAAAAGAAACACAAATATGTAGAACGAGCATGTCCTGCTTCGCGGGGGACAAATGCATGTAAGAACAACCCAAAAAGCTAAAGCTTAGGGAGCAGCAGCAGCGAATCCAAAGTCATAATAAAATTTCCGTTTGAAATGATAAATAATTATTATGGGGCAATATAAATGGAATGAATGTCTCCATCTTTCTTATAAAAATGTAAATTAGATTAAGGCCAAAAGGAAGGAATATGAGGCGAAGAATTACGAGTATTTGCAAGGAAAAAGTAAATTAATGGGTGATTTGTTATTCTCTCTTTAGAGTTCCGGGTTTTTTTAAAGGGTTTTCGGGGGATATGCGGTAAGGTGTAATTTTGCATGTTTTTTGGTGTATTAATTGAAATTGTGAGCGCCGTTGATGGCGGTTCGACATAATTTGAAGAATAAGTGGAGGTTGGATGGTTTTAGGCATATTAGATGTTATGAAATGAAAAGAGTATCATGTGGATTTAGGTGAGGGATGGCTATTTATTAGCTCTGAATATACGTATTGTGATTATCACCAAGCCGTTCATATTCGTCTCATCGACGTTGCCAATGCCAATTTAGCAAATTCTCCAAAAATCTAAGTCAAATGACCTAATTTTTGGTAGAATAATGTACCGATTCCCCACAAGTTCCCCACATATTATCGTAGAAAAAAAAATTTTTTTTTTGTCAAAATCAATATTATTTATTCATTTATTCTGATTTAGTTGTGCCTTTTGCCATTTCTCGCTTAATGTTGTTTATATTTTGAAATTTAATTCATCAAAATTAAATTTCGAACTACTCCGTTGGTTTTTAATTTTTTCCCTGTTTTTTTTTCTAATTTTCTTTCTACGGGTGCATTTGCCAATGGCAACACATGCAAGAAGCAGATACCGATTTTTAATTCTGAGAACATCCATTGTCCGTTTTTATCTTATGGCGAATTTAGAAATCGAGTTTGGAGGCGCCCCGACTTATTCAACTTCGGCCCTCAAAAGGTATGTGTGAATTGATAGCGCGGATATGTTCCTCATTAAAGAGAAGCATGCAGTGATCAACTTACAAAACCTCGTACTAATGTAAGGTTAAGTACAAGGGATCCTATGCTCACCACAGAACAGACGGACTTCGAGAGGGTTCGTTCCGTTGCCACCAGGGACTCATCACCAGACAATCCGGATCATTGAACCACAAGGAACTCCCAATAAAACGATAGCGTTTCCCACAATCAACAGTAGCTAAGTCATCTAGTTCAGTGAAGAAATGGGTTCCAAGAAATGTCTTCTTCTTTCATGTCAGAACAGGACAGGCGCAGAGAAGATAAAGAGTGCACTCCTCTTTTTTCTCGTCACAGCTGCTTCGGGCTGCCAATTATGCAATTCTTAGGCCCAAATCAAATTGAAGGCAGAAATCAGTAGCAGCGGCAGAAGCAACAACAACAGGTAGATCTGTCGCGATGACACAGGGTCTTTTTCTGGGCCAGATGGCACGGCCTAACCTTCACGGTTATCATGCTACTTGTAACCGACGGTTTGGTGGGCATCCGAAGATGCCCGTGGGGACGGAGCAAAGGGTAGCATAATTGACCGTGAAGGTTGGGCTGTGCCATCTGGCGAAGAAAAAGGCTCCTCAACGAGCTAAGCAGCGGCCTATGCTTGCTGTAGCTCAGTTCGGGAGATGTGGGCGGGGTTTTCGCCGCTCGTTGCCCTATCCTTTACGTATTAACAAAAATTCATAGGCCTGGGGAAAACAACACAAACAAGGGAGGTAAAAATGGGGAATGATAAAAAGTGAAGCGATAAGGATGGAATGGTTGGCGGACGGCGCAGATTTCCTCGCGTTCGTATCAGGGTCCAGGCGTAATGGGACCCTAAGCCTCTGGTTTCGTTTCACCGACAGATCATTACTTATCAGGTGCTGCCATAGATCTGCCGGTGGAAGCAGCACTACCAGACCATAATATGGTTAATTACAGATGGTTCATAACGTACTTTAGGCTCCATCCCCTCGGGCATCTTCGGAAGCCCACCAAACCGCCCGTTACAACATCTCAACGAATTTGAAATGTGTAGGGTTGTGACATTACTAGAGGAAGGTCATTGATCCGGCGAAGTGAGCCACCGGCTTGGAGAGAGATATTCTGTCATCCAAAGTGCTTAGGAATGATTCCAGGAGTCAGGACAATTCACAAGAAGGCAAGGACAGCGCCGACCAAGAACAATATCTTACACCGAGGTCCGATTTATATCATTAAATGCCCTCAGAAACTGTTGTAACATGGTACCTTCCACACTAAATGACCTCTGACACGCCACAGGAATCGTTATTTCCAAACAAACCATACGTAATCGTTCGAGGGGAAATGACTCGCTTTCCAGATATCCGGCAAAAGGACTGCGATCAACAAGAAGGCACAAAATCGCACGACATCGGTTGGCCAGCAATCACCGCAATTGGAGTATGAGACAATGAGGTAGAGTTTTCTTCTCTGATAAATCAAAATTTTGCCTGTGTGAAAATGATGGTCGAGCTAGGGCCTGGAGAAGAGGAAAGAAACGTTTCCTTCCCTGTGCCCTTCAGCCCACATCTCTTTTTGCGATGCATCCAGTATGGTGTTTGGTGCTACTTCCCTAAATGACAACTGAGATTTAGTTGTGATGGCTAATGACAATTTGACAGCTCAGCGATACTTCAACGAAGGGCTAAGCCTTCATGTTAAGACGTGCTGATGGACAGGATTTCACTTTGATGAAAGATGCAGCCCGCACTCATACTGCAAATATAGTGTGAATTCCACACTGTCAATAATATCGATCAATGGGCAGCGTGCAGCCCAGGTTTACTCAATTGCCCTAACCCCTTGTGGGGCATAGCGCGTCAACAGTTCCATGTGGCCCAGTTGACGTTTCGTTGGCATAAATTGGTTTCAGAGAATGTTGTTGCCAGCATACACCTCCTGCACATCCATGGCCACGAACGTTGTCGTGGACGGGATTCGAACCCGAAACGCCGGTAGTCAAACATGAGACTGATGCCTCAACACACTGCGCTACCGGTCGCCCCAACCCAGGTTTAAATCCCACAGAATATTTATGGGACCAGTTGGGACAACGCATCAGAACCCGTTCCAACCCACGTGACACCGTACGAGAGCTAGAACAAGTTCCGAAGGACGAAAGGGGCGAACATTTTTCAGGGAGATTTCATGTGTCTCATAACAAGCATGCCTAAGCGAATTTAGCCTGTTATTCGCGCTCCTGGTAGCAATACGCGCAACTAAGCAGCCGGCGCAGCAGAATAAACATAATAAAATATTAAAAAATAGAAATAAACATAAAAGAACTACGATTGGGGTAAACCCCAATCATGCAATACTCTAGATGAATTTGAACCTGGTTAAAGCCAGACGGAGTAAGGGTAATCGACTATTTTTTTTGAATCTAACTGATATTGTTAATTAAGTGTTAAGTACAAAATTTCAGCCCGATAAATTGTATAGGTACTGAGTAAATAGGCTTAACGTATTTCATGAAATATTGCAGTTTGTATGGGAGGGGGTAGAAGGAGGGTGAAGATTACAATAAATTTTATAATGTAGGTTACAATTATCAGAAAAGTGATATATTCAAAATTTCAAAGCAAGATGTTTTATAGTTTCTGAGAAAATCTGATTATTGTAAATTATCAAAAATGTGTCATTTTGTATGGGAGGGGGTAGACGGAGTAAGGGTAATCGATTAATTTTTTTGAATCTAACTGATATTGTTAATTAAGTGTTAAGTACAAAATTTCAGCCCGATAAATTGTATACGTACTGAGTAAATTGGCTTAACGTATTTCATGAAATAGTGCAGTTTGTATGGGAGGGGGTAGAAGGAGGGTGAGGATTACAATAAGTTTTATAACATAGGTTACAATTATCATAAAAGTGATATATTAAAAATTTCAAAGCAATATGTTTTATAGTTTCTGAGAAAATCTGATTATTGTAAATTTTCAAAAATGTGTCATTTTGTATGGGAGGGGGTAGACGGAGTAAGGGTAATCGATTAATTTTTTTGAATCTAACTGATATTGTTAATTAAGTGTTAAGTACAAAATTTCAGCCCGATAAATTGTATACGTACTGAGTAAATTGGCTTAACGTATTTCATGAAATAGTGCAGTTTGTATGGGAGGGGGTAGAAGGAGGGTGAGGATTACAGTAAGTTTTATAACATAGGTTACAATTATCATAAAAGTTATATATTAAAAATTTCAAAGCAATATGTTTTATAGTTTCTGAGAAAATCTGATTATTGTAAATTTTCAAAAATGTGTCATTTTGTATGGGAGGAGGTAGAAGGGGTGGAGCGATTTAGCCCGTTCACGAACTTAGCCTTAATTTTTTGTCAAAAATAACGTGTGCAAAATTTGAACTTCATAGCTCAACGCGTTCTCGAGCTAGAGAGGTCACGGACGGACGGACGGACAGACGGACAGACGGACAGACGGACAGACGGACAGACGGACAGACGGACATCCGGTTTTGAGATATTCGAGTGATAATATGAACTTCTGTATCATTCATTTTTTTCTGCGAGCCTTATTTCTTAGCGTTACAAACTTTGTGGCAAACTTATAATACTCTCAGATTTCATCTAGAGTATAAAAATATACCGTTATGTTCGAAATAATTTCTAAAAATGTTTTATATTTTTTTCCGCCTTGGCTTCCTTACTCGTTTCAGTAGACAGAATTTAGGACTTTTTTAAGTGACCCTTTAATTGTTTTGCGGTGAGTACTTTTCGATAAAGTAAAAAATGTCCGCCCTCTCATTCCGAAAGTCGTTAACACAGTTCGGAAGGATACGCTATTACTCCTAAGCTACTTGCTATTTCTCAAGGCTCATCAATCATCTTAATTCTAATGAACCGTCTTCGAATTTACGCAGAAAATTTCTTGACAAAACCTTGACTTTGTTATAGAAGCTTGAATAACAAACAATTTTCGAGCAATTTCTTTGAAATGGTTGTTAGTACAGCTGAATTTTGAGGACTGCAACTGCAGCAGTTTTCATAAGATGCTCCCTAGTTTAGATAAGTATAAATACGACATGGACCATATAATAATTTTAGTAGAAATTCGACTTTCGAAAATATACGATGAAAGCCATTTCACTTGGTATCATCGCAGTGGCGTTACTTGCGCCGGTGATTTGGGCAGCCTTCATACCGGTTCCAGAAGTAAGTACATATTCCTTTTGCATAGGAAAAACCGAATATAACGAGATTTTTTAACTTCGACAGGATCCTGGAGAATCACAAAGCCTAGAGAGATGGGCTCGAGAAGATCCTGCTGGTGGTGAAGAAACTCCAGTGGATGCGGGAGAGACTCCAGAAGATACTGCAGGAGAAACTCCTGAAGATCCGGAGGGAGAAACTCCAGAAGTTCCTGCAGGAGAGACACCAGAAGTACCTGCAGAGGAGACTCCAGAAGTACCTGCAGAGGAGACTCCAGGCGGAGGCGAAACTCCAGGCGGCGGAGAAACTCCAGGAGGTGGTACCGGAGAAACTCCCGGTGGTGGTACAGGCGAAACTCCAGGCGGTGGTACCGGAGAAACTCCAGGAGGTGGTACAGGAGAAACTCCAGGTGGCGGTACAGGTGAAACTCCAGGAGGTGGTACCGGAGAAACTCCAGGAGGTGGTACAGGAGAAACTCCAGGTGGCGGAGAAACTCCAGGAGGTGGTACCGGAGAAACTCCCGGCGGTGGTACAGGCGAAACTCCCGGCGGTGGTACCGGAGAAACTCCAGGAGGCGGTACAGGAGAAACTCCAGGAGGTGGTACAGGAGAAGGTGGCATTTCACCTACAATTACAGGAGGTGATACAGGCAGCACTCCAGGAGGTGGTACACCCGGCACTCCAGGAGGTGGTACAAACCCCATTCCAGGCAATGGTGGTGTCGGTACTCCTGGAGGTAACGGTGGAATTCGCCCCGGAAATGGAGGTAACATTGGCGGTAACTCTAATGCAGCTCGAAGACAGAGGCGCAGACAACAGATCTTACGTCGAAGGCGTCAACAAAGAAGACGCCAACAGGCATTGCGGCGTCGACGAACAATGCAACGAAGACGTCAACAAACATTACGGCAAAGACGTCAACAAGCATTGCGACGAAGACGTCAGCAAACACAACGCCGTAGAAGTCAGCAAGCGCGCCGTCGCCAACGTCGTAGTGGCTGATTAAACTGTTCATAACTAAGGCGAAACACGCTCAACCGTAGTGGGCAGTACGTAAAAGTGTACTAAGCCACTGTATAAAAAAAACATGAATAAACATTTCGCAAAACAACCGTTTTTTATTGACATTGAGAGGCGGGTGTACAATTCACAGTTTAAAAAGAAAAGCATTTAAACGTTGTAACTAGAATCTCCGTTTAACCAACGATTCGTATTTAGCCCGTTGCATAATATATTCGAACGAATGCTTAGCTAAACAGCTGCTTAACCAATTGATGGTGATCAAACAGCAGTTTAGCAAAGATTGAGAACCATGACAAACCAAAGGACAATTTAATTGCATCTGTGATTCTACTTTACTTTCGACGCATAGGGGGGTTTGAGCAGTGAGGGAGGTTCAATTGTGGTTGTGCTTGATTGTGTGTCGCGACCAAAAAGTTAGGAAATAAGAATAACTCGGATTAATCAGAATTACAGATATTTAGATAGAGTATTGTGACAATTTGTGAAAGGGTGTGTTTGCGGAGAAGATTCTGTGTATAATTGTAGCATGGCGCGGCAAAACTCGCTTCTTCCATTATAAGTGAATTTTCAGGAAAAGCAAAAAACCTCTACCAGGGTATCAAATTATTTTACTAACATATTTTGACATGCAAACGAAACATATATCAACGCTAAACGACTTGTAAAAGAGAAAAATACTTTTGATAACAATTGCGCCATTTAGAATTGAAATTTGTAAGAAACGAGTTTGGATTCAACCTGCTCAGGAGCTTTGATTCTTACCGATATGTGGAAGAAGAAAGTTTTGCAAGGAATTGCAACGTTCAAAGGCTTTGAAACAAGGTAAGGCACGCATTTTCACAAAAACTGAGATTATTTCTGAATAGAGCAGGAAAAATACTATCGAGAGAAAACCATAACTCATTTTTTTTCCGAAAATGGAAGAAGCGAGTTTTGCTGCGCCATGCTACAATTATTCAAGGTAGCAATTGCGTTGCGTCTGTACACCGACTGCTAACCTTCTCTTTAAGTACAACAGTTCATTTCAAGAAATTTGGAAAAAACCTCGGACGTTTCTTTTGCCTGTTGGCATTGGGCACTACAAAACCCTTGGATCGGGGACGCATCCCTCTACTTTATGACATCATTCACAAAAAATACGTCTATCACTTCAAACGCCAACCGACATACTATAATTGCACGATGATAAAATGACATTGACTAAACAATTGATTAAACTGTGGTGTGCGGCGTAGGAATAACACCACGGCCTATCCGGCCTGTCGTAGAAACCGACAAACAAGAGACCATGATATGAGATGAGATATGCCAACAACTTGCACTATCCGTAATCTTCGATATGCTAATGAAACGTCAACAATGCCTCAGAAAAGGATTGACTCAACGGTTACAACTTTTGGCTATCGTACAATGACAAAGATTAGATATCGGAATGTGCATATTCTCCTGGAGGGGCGCCCGGTAGCGCAGTGTGTTGAGGCATCAGTCTCATGTTTGACTACCGGCGTTTCGGGTTCGAATCCCGTCCACGATGACGTTCGTGGCCATGGATGTGCAGGAGGTGCATGCTGGCAACTGCATTCTCTGAAACCAATTTATGCCAACGAAACGTCAACTGGGCCACATGGAACAGTTGACGCGCTATGCCCCTCAAGGGGTTAGGGCAATTGAGTATATTCTCCTGGACAATAGATCAGAAGGTCCCCAGAACGCACGATTTCTTCAATTAGAGAGTGAATTTCTGCGGTATAAATCATCAATTTGGCTGCGATTTTTATGTATCAAACCGCCACCAGGCGGCCCTAGTGATATGACATTTTGAAGTATAAGTACTGCTACCTTGGCTTATGGAGTCATTTCGGTTTTGAACTTCATGGTGATCGGCGAAAAAAAAAAGAAAAAGCGAGTGAAAAACGACTATTTCTCCTTTACGAATAATCTAGAGCACAACGCAAAGGAAGTAACGAGGAATATCAACAGGGCATTTGGACCTGATACGGTTAACGAACGAACCACTCAGCGGTGGTTCGAAAAATTTCGATCCGAAGATGTGGACCTTGGAAATGAACCGGGTGGAAACCCAAGACCATCGATCAATAACGACGAACTGCGTGCATTAGTGAAGTCTGACCCCCGCCAAACCATAAGGATCTTGCGGAGAAATTGGGCGTGCACCATTCGACAGTTTGCCGCCACTTACAACAACTTGGAAAAGTGAAAAACTTGGCAAGTGGGTTCTGCATGCTATTATCGAGCAAATTATGGCGTGTCGAATGGAGATTTCCAGTTACGAGTATTTTCTCTTCCGCAACAGAAACGAAACGTTCTTGAACCGAATTTTGACCTGCGATTAAAAATGGATACTATACGATAATCGTTGCTGATCGGCCCAATGGCTAGATGTTGATGAAGCTCCAAGATACATGCCGAAACCAAGCCTTCATACAAAAGACTGTTTGGTGGTCTGTAGCTTGATTTATCCACTACTCGTTCCTGAAACCTTGCGAAACCATCAATGCTGAGAAATACTGCGCTCAACTGGACCAAATGCATCAGAAATTGACAGTTCAACGACCTAGGCTAGTCAACAGGGATGAAGTTATACTGCTTCATGACAACGCACGACCACATGTATCGAGAACAACGATCTAAAAATTGAACGAGTTGCGCTATAAGACTCTTCCTCAGCCGCTATATTCACCAGACCTCTCACCAACAGATTAAAATGTCTTTAAACATTTGGATCACTTTTTGACAGGAAAACAGTTTAACAATGAAGCAACTGTCAAAAATGCCTTCGAAGAGTTTCTTCGAACCAGAAATTCGGACTTCTACGAAACAGGAATAAAAGCGCTTGTATCTCGTTGGGAACAGTGTTTCGCATCCGCTGGTACCTATTTCGATTAATAAAATTACCTTTATAAAAAGTTACAGCTGTTCAAAAATGTATTACTTAATCCGACATTACATCTGCACTAACCTAATATTAAGTTCGGACTTTTGTTCGTATACGAGTATAGATTCCAGTTTAACCATTATATCAGATGCACTTCCACAGTTTTCTATTAATGCAATTTGCTTAAAGTCCATCGATGAGGTTATGATGAACATCGCGGTGCCATCACGTTTAAGCCAATCGGAGGGATTTTTTTTTGGTTTCGGCTCGCTGACATCGATTTCTTTTGCTCGAAGAGCACATTTAATTTGGAACCTCCACTGCCGAAAATTGTTCCCGTCGAAGCGTTCCTTATTAAATTTTACAGTTTCTATTTCGAAAGTGACAAATACGCGGTGTCCAATTTTCAGTCGGACACATTACTATTCTTCTTTTGTTTTTACCGAGTTTAACTCCCTACTGTTTTTATTAAAATCCTGGGCCCATAACCTGTTAACTTGTTTGTCACGCTCGGTGGCCGTGATCGTTCGGTCACCGCTCTATGATACTAATCTAGAGCTCGCAGATCAAATCTCGGCGCGATGAAAAACTGCCTGTGAGCACTAATAGAACTCTCACAGTGCTCCGGGCTTGTCAGTATAAAGACGGCGCGGATAGCAGATGCATGCTAGCAACAGCACTTCCGAAAAGTAGATATGCTATTGAAACATCAACAAGGCATAGAAATGCTCGAGATGTTGACGCGCCCATGCCCCTGGAGGGGTCAAGGCAATGGTTAAGATAATAAAACCGGCAGGATTTCTAGATTTAAGTACTTATTTAAGCCGATGAAAACTGTTAATTCAAAGTTGCGACTCACGACAAAGCTAAAATAGTTTGAGCGAGAGTGAGTCAGGAAGTAAAAGAACGAAAGTAACTCTAACTGGGTGTGAAATATCAAACCAAATTAAATGAAGTTACTTCCTACTTCACTCTTAATAATCCCACCGCTAATTTTTGACGGCAAACCACAGATTCTTAATCAGCCCCCAAAAAACATAAATGAATAAAAGCTCAAAACTACACCGCAATTGGCTTTAGAACAGAACTAAAATTTAGACTGAGAGGCAGTGAGAGTTTTAAGTTGAGCAAAATGAGAGATTTTCAGTGGCAAAGTATCACCCCACGGCATACTCCCGTTAGTTGCAGCACCAGAAATAAACGCTTTTATGTGAGAAATATATAAAAGTGTTAAGATTTTTGATTATATTCTATCTTAAGGCTGGCACTAAATTTTTGTGCGAAAACCTCATTTATCCGACGAAAAGTGGACAGTGTGAACACACAGCCCATATTCGCGGCGCTCTACACAACAATTAAACTTCCCCTTTTCAAGCAAAATAGAGCGATGGCGATCACCATTGTAATGACCGGTTTTCATTCATAAGATACAAAGCAATTGTTTTCGCGTGGAAATTGCTCACAATGGATTTTTTCCTAAAGGCCGAAATACATGTAGACATAGACGGACGAGCGTATTTTCTTTTGGGTGCAGACGTGCATAATTTCAATTGAACTCATTTGTTTGCAATTTCCTTCAACGGCAATCAATTGTTTCCCCTTGGATCGTTCACGAAACAAGATTTTTCCAAAGTTCATTAAGTTTACAGATGCGGGACGTTGTGAAGTATGCTACTTCCTCACGAGGCGAACATTTCAGAGCTTTGTGATTGCATTTACCACCCATTGATGAGAAACTCACTATTGCTCATGGGGAAATAGATCTTCGGAGATCATTGTCGTACATATTCAGGATAAATTATGAATACATCGTGTTCGTCGACTTTTCGCGGAGAGCAATGAAATTTGTAAGCTTTCGTTTGCAAGCACTGACTGTTACAGAATTTAGAATTTGTATAATTTGGGAAAAAGTGCATACATTGTGTGTGCAAAATTGACTGTGAATAAGAATAATTGATCAAAAAGATGATGAACCGAAAATTGTCATCCGTCCGAGATAGCGAAAATTGTTGGAGTGAAATTTTTGACGATTTTCGCTTGAGTTTTCACACAAAAAAACTGATATCAGTACATAACTTAAAGAAAAACACGGGTTTTCTTTTGTTTTATGTTAATGACTGCATTCATAATTAATATTTGAAAAATAGTAATAGGGGGTTTAATTCGTGGTCTAATGGCTGTTCTTATAAGTGGTCTAATGGCTTGTTAGGTTAAGTACAGGGGCTGCCGTGATGTGTCACAGCACACTTAGACCAATATTGGATCCATTGTGGTACCACCGCTATCATCTTCACTTGAACCTACATATCAAACCAGCCTGTGCTGGCGATGTAACGATTGAGCCGTGTGGCGGTCTCCTGGCATGCTTCCCTATTGGGCAGTGTCCTGTAATAACTCCTACTACCTTGCCAATGTGCTTCCTGTTCAACGCCAGCAATGTGACAGGACGGCGGGGATCGATTCTCGGCCAAATCATCCTTGTTGCTTCGCATATATTGCCGCGGCGCTATCTAACATTAGCCCTATCCACGGCAGCGGTTTTAATTGCCAATTTGCACAGGATAAATAGCACCCTTATTTCTTTGCGGCTTTCATCAACCGCACCAGTTGTCCCCTCTCGGGCCAACTCATCTGCCTTGCAGTTACCCGCAAAGCCACTGTGGCTCGGAATCCAACAGAGGGTAATATTGAAGAAGCCAGCCATTTCTGCGAGCGCTAAGCGACAGTTCTCGATAATTTTAGATGTCGTCAATACGAATTCAAGTGAACGAATTGACGCCTGACTATCTGTATAAATAGTAATGTCCCTCTCAGTAATGACAGGGCTGCCTAGCCAGGACAGAGCTTCCGAGATAGCCGAAACCTCCGCCTGTAAGATACTGCAAAACTCAGGGAGACCGAGTGATAGGTTAATCCCCAGTCCCTCCGAGTATATGCCTATCTCGACTCTTTCGTCGGTCTTAGAGCCATCTGTATAGATGGCCATGGGTTGGGTGGTGGAGACCGCGTCTCCCAACCATAGGCTCCTCGCCGGAATGAGACTAGTGTAGTCTTTGCCAAATTGGCTTGTTGGTCTAACGTGTAAAAAGCCCTTAACCAGAAAGTGCCTTAGATCTTTTACGGGAAATATGACTGTTTCGATTTATGTGTACCGCAATTAAATCGGAAAAGGTGACTACATACCAAAATTTGTACTGAAAAGATGGGCGTGTGCCGAAATTCACTCGGAAAAAGTTGGTCACGCTAGGTATACCTAAATTACATACGCATATGAATTTTTTAGAAAAATAATCGTCGACATTACATTGCTTAAAACGCAATAACTCAAAAATTACGTCTTCAGCAGTAGTCTGGTGCATTCGCTTTAGCAAAACGTGTCATATGATACCCATCTTGTCCAGATATCACTTTAATGTCAAGAAGGTACTTTTATCCTAACGCAAACCTGCAGCAGGACCAAAATATCACCACGTTTTATGTACAACGACCTAAAGAAGCTACGTGTCGAATTTCGTTAAAATTGATCCACGGGAAAAGCCAGGAAAAACGATTGTTGGAAAGACTTAGGCGAGTAACTCTGGTTTGAACACAGCAGAATATACCGTTAGTGCAGTTAATAACTGAATTTGTTATGCCACCGTTTCGAGATCAGGGTCACTCAATTTGGTTAAGATCGTATCACGGGAAGTGTTCGGACTAACGCACAAACAAACAAACGCACAGCATGGATCATTGCATATGTCCATCCATCATATGAATATAGTGGGACGGGCCAAATATTATGTTCAGAGAAAATGAATCTGATTTTTTTTAGTAAATGTCCCTTCTTAAAATCTACATGATACAGCGACACTATCTCTCTCCTACGAACACATACATAGCACTTTACATCTCCGTTACTCACTGTTACTAACTAGATCCGAATTATAAAACGTCAGAACGTAGCCAATGAAACGGTCCCGAATTTACGCAGCTAATTTCATTGGAAAAAAACCCACTTTTTTGTGGAAACTTAAATAACAGACAATTGTCGAGCTATTTCCTTGAAATGGTTGTTAATACAGCTGCATTTTAAAGTCTGCAATTCTAGTAGTTTCCATAAGATGCTCCCTAGATTCGTATAAATACAAGCTGGTGCAGACAATGCTATTAGTGAGGAGTCGACTTTCACAAATATACGATGAAAGTCATTTCACTTCGCATCATCGTAGTTGCGCTACTTGCGCCGGTGATTTGGGCGGCTTTTGTACCAGTTCCTGAAGTAAGTACATATTCCCTTCGGATGAGTAGAAACGCGTTTAATGAGGCTTTCTAAAAATTTTTGCTCGACAGGATCCTGGAGAATCACAAAACCTCGACAGATGGGCTCGAGAAGATACTGCAGTAGATCCTCCAGTAGATGATACAGGAGAAACTCCAGTGGATGATACAGAAGGAACTCCAGAAGATGATGCAGGAGAGACACCAGGAGATGGCGCAGGAGAAATTCCAGAAGATGGCGCGGGGGAGACTCCAGATGATACCGCAGGGGAGACTCCAGGAGAAACTCCAGGCGGTGGTACAGGAGAAACTCCAGGCGGTGGTACGGGTGAAACTCCAGGAGATGGAACAGGAGGTACCCCAGGAGGTGGTACGGGAGGTACCCCAGGAGGTGGTACGGGAGGTACCCCAGGTGGTGGTGTGGTACGTCCTGGTCGCGGCAACGGATCAGGCGGCGGTAATTCTGGTGTAAGTCGAAGACAGAGACAGTTAGCTCTTTTACGCAGACAACGCCAGCAACAAATTCAACGTAGACGTCAACAACAACGACGGCGTCAACAACGCCAGCGAGCAATACAACGAAGACGGCAACAAGCACAACGAAGACGTACACAAGCACAACGACGTCGACTAGCAGCTAACCGTCAACGTCCAGCAGCGAACCGTCGTCAACGTGCTGGACGGAATTAAGTGAATCGAGCTAATCAAACTGGCTGAAAAAAAACTCTACAACTCAATTAAAGCAATTCAAAAATGGAACAAGTGTTTTTTACCCTCTCAAACAGACTTACTCGTCCAATGAATCTAACACTACTCCATTTTATCTTAGATAAATATGCTAACGAAACGTCATCTAAGCCAAATGGGAGTAGTATACACAATGTCTTACTAGCGGTTAGAGCAGATAGCAAGCTTAAAAAAACGCATAAAATAGTTTGAGTCAGCAGGCACGGTTTCCTATTTTTCGAGAATGATTTCCTGTAGCTTTTGAAAATTATCCAAATCATCTTTCGGAGTTCTAATTTATCTAATTATCTTATGACACACGTGCTCTAAGTGCACTTTCACACGAAGAGCCGGACGGCTCTCGCTCGCGAGTGAGAGCTTTTTCCGCTCCCACCTTCCATTCATTCACACGAAGAGCCGTACGGCTCTCGCTCGCGAATGGGAGCGAGGCGCGTAAGACTGAAAGGCAAAGAATACACTTCTGCTTTCACACGGGGAGCACGAGCTTTTACGTCGCGCGAGTGAGAGCCGTGCATCTCGAGCCGTCGCGCCACTTGGTCTAAATGCACAGCGAGAAGTGTCGGTATTCACATAGGAAGAGCGACAAAGGCTCTCGCTCCTCAGTCCCCGCTACCCGCTAGGATGGACCCAATATGCTTTGGAACGTTGCCGTTTTTGTCTTCGAAAACGGCGTCGACGGTAAAGAAGATACGTAGTCACAACACTCGAGAGCCTTTGTCGCTCTTCCCATGTGAATGCCGGCACTCCTCGCTTTGCATTTATATCAAGAGCCGCGACGCACGGCTCCAGATGCACGAGACGTACCGGCTCTCACTCGCGCGACGTAAAGGCTCGCGCTCCCCGTGTGAAAGCTGCAGAGTAGTCTTTGCATTTCAGTCTTACCCGGCTCGCTTTCACTCGCGAGCGAGAGCCGTGCGGTTCTTCGTGTTAAAGTGCACTAAGGGATTTAAGTCTACGGACTGCGTAGGTTACTCCGTTCGAGAAAAGCAATTATCAAAAATATCTGAAGGAATTCCAGGTGAGGTCACTAAGTTGAATATTCAGGAGCGCATAAATAAGGCTAATATCGCACTCTAATGTTGTGAGAACACCATCGGAAAAAGGTGGGGCTAGCAACCAAAGGTTGTGCATTGGCTCTATTTGTGGCGCTTATCCGCCCCATTCTTTTGCATGGCATTGTTGTGTGGTGGAACACACTTAAGACTACAGTAAATTGTAGATTAGTGGGAAAAGTGCAAAGATTAGCTAGTTTGACAATTAGCGGGGCTCTCAGAATGACCACTTCGGATGCCATGAATATAATACTCAACCTGCTCCCGCTAGATATTTTTGGCGAACAAGTAACCCTCTAGAGTTATCTCCCAAAGTTTGATCTATTCGCGTTTACTCAATTGTGTGTTTTAGAAACATTTAGTTATTTTACTTCTGTAGGGGAAGTAGGCATTCCATTCGCCGAATCATGCTTATTTCCAACACAAAACATTTAGATAATACTAAAAACATTTGACCAAAATTTCAAGCCTCTAGTTTCATTCTATTGAAAGTTATCGTGCGAACCGAATGACGAACGGACAGACAGACATAGCTAAATCGAGCCAGGAGGTGACGCTTATCATTTATCAGATCATTTTCATACAAAACTACAAACAGGGTTTTAATCGAGCTCTCGTATAGGATCTCACTGAATCAAATTTGAAAGCAAACTGGTTGAACATCAAATTATTTCTCTCTCTCTCTCTGATTCCTGTTAAGCCCTTGTGGGGCATAGAGCATTAACTTTTAGCCTTTTAATGGACGTGTCTATCCTGTCCTGACCAGTAATAGTAAGGAGGTCGTCGGCCACCGTATGCGCAGGATGTGCTGTAGGCACTGGTTCACAAAAGTTTGCAATCTAGTTGTTATTTCATTGGTCACCTTCCAAGTTGAACAGCTATACATATAAAAGCACTGACTTTACGTTGGTTTCGAAGATCCGGAGTTTGGTGCGTCTGGAAATGTTGTTGTTTTGCCAGAAAGGAGTCAAACTGAAAAAAAGCTGCTCGAGCCTTGTTGATGCAAGACTGTACATCAGCTCCACCATCTGCTGTAACTACACTACCGAGGTAGCAAAAATTTCTCGACTGCCTGCCCCGAAACACAAATTCCGCTTTGCCATCCTGGATCCAAGCTCAAGTACTTAGTTGGCAACATTGATTTTAAGCCCCGCATTACGGTTTTCGCAATGCAGAGCATCAGACATTTGAGCTACTTGATCTGAATTATTTGATAGAAGACAATTATCGTCAGCATAGTCTAAGTGTTGAAGGTATTTGAACAACTTCCATCTTAAACCATTGTTATGGTGTTCTTGAAGCGCACCGCTTAGTACATCATTAATAGCAATTAAAAACAAAGGTGACAAAATGCAGCCTTGTCTCACTCCGCTAGGCACCTCCAAGGGATCTGATAGCTTACGCTTGTGTAAGACGTGACATTGGACTCCCTGCTAGGACTCCTTGATGATGGAAAATATTTTATTTGGTATGCCTCTCCTACGTAAAGCCCTACAGATGTATTCCCGGTCAACGCTGTTAAACGCCTTCTCGAAATCGATGAACATGAGATGTATTTTAATAGGGATCTCCACTCTGCGGATTTCTCAATAATAATTCGAAGGGTGTTGATGTGGTCGCTACATGAGAAGGCCTCACGAAAGCCGGCATGTTCATCATTCAATGTGCAGTGAACTGTTTGTTTGTCCCGGTTCAAGATTATTTTGCCATCAGTTTGGAGACTACTGGAAGAAGACAGATCCCACAACAATTATTGCAATCCTTCAAGTCACCATTCTTGGGGTCCTAATAATGACATCCTTTTTCCACTCTTTAGGGAGAGTTTCGGCTTCCCACCACTCTTGGATAAGGGGGAGAAGAATATCCGCAGTAGCATTGGCATCCGCTATAAGAAGCTCCACCGAAATTCCATCTAACCCCGGGGCTTTACTCGCTTCCATCGATTTAATAGCCGCAGTTACTTCCAGCTTAGATGATGGGCTATTATCAACACTGGTTATTTGTGGAATATCTTCTGCTACTTATGAAGATGAATTCGAAGGTCCAAAGGTGCTGTTGAGGACCTCAATGAAGTGTTCTCTCCATCTCCGCAGTTGGTGTTCTTCGGTTACCGGTAGAGACCCATCTTTGTCTTTCACATGATGTTCTGTTGCAAAAGATTTGCCAGTTAATGGCTTGATAAGCTTAAAAAGGGTTCCACTCTCACCGCGGTAAGCCGCTTCCGCTGCCATCTCCAGCAATGCGTTTATTTAATTTCACATGCCCCGTTTTACACTTCTTTGCACGCCTTTCTGTAGTGAACGTTATTCAGCTCTGAGTCTGTCTTTGGCTGAGCCGTCAGCAGCTGAGTTAATCTTTTCAGTAACTCTCTTGCGTGCTGAGATTAGAGACCATGTAGAGTCGCTAATGAATGGTCTCCTATCGCGCTCCAATCCATCCGCAAATGTTACGCCACACGAAATAAATGAGTCCTTAGCGACTTTCCATCTATCATCAATTGTAGGATTCTCACAAAGTGGTGGTGCAATAGCTCTCTCGTGCAAGGCGGTGGAATATGCACGTCTTATTGAGGGATCTTTAAGCTTTTGCACATTAAAACGTGGCAAGATTCGTGCATTTTGAGGACGCTGGATCGCTGCCGTTCGTAAGCGTATTTTTGCGTTAACAAGTTGACGGTCGCTGCAAACATCAGCACCTCGCTCAGGCCTGACGTCCAAAAGACAATTCCTTCATGTCTTGGAAACGGCTATATGGTCAATCTGGCTTTATGTTCTGCCATCCAGAGAGGTCCAGATTGTTAAGTGGCAGCGTTTGTGCTTTAACAGGGTACCGCCAATAACGAGACATTACAATGCTTAAAACGCAATAACTCAAAAGTTACGAATGAAAGAATACTGCAGTTGCAGCGTTAATCTAGTGTCTAAAATTCATCCCGCAAAACTGAAATTAATCGTTTGCAAAGTATGGTTCTGTAAAGCAGTGCTTTTCCCCTCTTATTAGGAAAGTCGTTAATACGATTGAGAAAACCATTACCATAATACACTAATTGCCATTTCTTATGCCTGCTACAAACAATGGGCCATGACTGGTAATTGGAAGCCATTGCCATCGTGTACCTACGCGTACACACAGAAAATTGCCTTAAAAGCCATTATGAGCAAATTGCTGGTAGCCATCATCGCCACAAACTGCTATCTGCCCAGATCCACGATAGCAACTGACAGCGATGGGCCATTGTCTGAAGCAGTTACTGGGCATTACTCCTTTGTGTACACACTATGAGAACCAACACATATGCAGCTACTAGTCATTGCGTTAATTTGTACGAAACGCGGTACTATCTTAGTAATGTCTAATCTTTGGCATATATCAACACATAGCAATTCCGAGGGCAGATATGGCAAACGGCCTATTTTCGTTATCGGTATCGCTTACTAATTGCACTAAATAGAATGAGATAAAACAAGCTAGCCTTCGGCTAGCTACCTTCGTTGTGACTTATGGTGCATTTGCCACTTTGAAATTAGTAGTAAAACTTGTTCCGATTTCACTGTTCCTATAAGAGGTATATGAAATAGTAGGCCGATTTCAACCAAATGGAATGAGGTTTAGCAGTCAATATTATTGCATAATATGAAATTTGGTAAAGATATCTTCAGAAATAAAAAAGTTTTTCCAATAAAAACTTGTTTTGGAACGGTCATTCCTATGACAGCTATCCGATAGAGTAGTCCAATTTCAACCAAATTCGGGAATGTGATTTTAACAAAAATACTATTGATTAGTGTGAAATTTGAAAAAGATATTTTTAGAAATGAACAAGTTTTTCTCACAAAGACGAATTTTTGAACCGGTCGTTCCTTTGGCAGCTATATGATGTAGTGGTCCGATTCCGTTGGTTCCCATATATCTACAGCGTGCAGTAAAAAGAAGGCTTTATACGAAATTTCAGCACGATAGCTTCGAAACGGAGGGACTAGTTGGCATAGAAACAGACAGATAGACGAACAGACGGACAAAGCTTAATCGATTCGTCTCATCATACTGACCAAGAATATATTTAATTTGAATGCTCGGAGATGCTTCCTTCCGTGCGTTGCAAACTTCATGACAAAGTTAATATACCCTATCACATCCGTGAAGGGTATAAAAAACCCAGTTTCCCTCAAGTGTCACTCTCATATCGTAGAGCTATTATTTAATGACACAAAAAGAGCAATGAAGTTCATCGGCACTTTCGGCCCGTCCCGTGCAATTACATCTGTTGAGCAACAGATACAGAATCGACAAAGAACAGACACAGCAAACATAAACAACATCTACTGAGTAAAAGAAAGAAAAAGCAACAGATACAATATCCATTGAGCAACAGATAAGTGTCCTTTTTCCCTCACCAAGGAACACGAAATACCTTCAGCTGTAGTCCAGTGCATTCGTCTAAACACCCCCAGTCTTATGATAACCATTTTGCCTATATATGACTTCATTGCCAAAAATGTCCTTTTCCTCGACGAAGGACTCAAAAGACCATCAATGTTAATTCACCAGAAAGTCCTTTGTCCTTACCAAAGGATTCAAAATGACTTCAACAGTAGTCTAGTGCATTCGCCTCAGCAAAACGTGTCATATTATACCCATCTTGTCCAGATATCACTTTAAAGTCAAGAAGGTACTTTTATCCTGACAAAAACCTGCAGCAGGGCCAAAATATCACTACGTTTTAAGTACAACAACCTAAGGTGGCTAAGTCTCGAATTTCGGTAAAATTCGTTCACGGGAAACGCCAGGAAAAATAATTGTTGAAAAGACTTAGGCGGGTAGCACTGGCTTGAACACGGCAGAATATACCGTTAGTGCAGTTAATGACCGAATTTGTCATGCCACCGTTTCGAGATCAGGGTCACTCAATTTGGTTAAGATTGGATCACGGGAAGTGCTCGGACTAACACACAAACAAACAATAAGCATGGATCATTGAATATGTCCGCCCATCATATGAATACATGGGAAGGGCCAAATATTATGTTCAGAGGAAACGAATCTGATTTTTTTCATAAATGTCCCTTCTTAAAATCCACATGATTCGGGATGATACAGCGATACTGTCTCTCTTCTCCACGTACACACATAGCACTTTACATCTTCGTTACTCACTAACTAGATCCGAATCAGAAAACGTCAGAACGGGACCAATGGAACGGTCCCGAATTTGCGCAGCTAATTTCATTGGAAAAAAACCCACTTTTTTGTGGAAACTTAAATAACAGACAAGTGTCGAGCTATTTCCTTGAAATGGTTGTTAATACAGCTGCATTAGTCTGCAGTTCTAGTAGTTTCCAGAAGATGCTCCCTAGATTCGTATAAATACAAGCTGGTGCAGACAATGCTATTAGTGAGGAGTCGACTTTCACAAATATACGATGAAAGTCATTTCACTTCGTATCATCGTAGTTGCGCTACTTGCGCCGGTTATTTGGGCGGCCTTTGTACCAGTTCCTGAAGTAAGTACATATTCCTTTCGGATGAGTAGAAACGCATATAATGAGGCTTTCTAACAATTTTTGCTCGACAGGATCCTGGAGAATCACAAAACCTAGACAGATGGGCTCGACAAGATACTGCAGTAGATCCTCCAGTAGATGATATAGGAGAAATTCCAGTGGATGATATAGAAGGAGCTCCAGGAGATGGCGCAGGAGAAACTCCAGAAGATGGCGCAGGGGAGACTCCAGAAGATACCGCAGGGGAGACTCCAGGAGAAACTCCAGGCGGTGGTATAGGAGAAACTCCAGGAGGTACACCAGGAGGTGGTACTGGTGAAACTCCAGGCGATGGTACAGGAGGTACACCAGGAGGTGGTACGGGAGGTACTCCAGGAGGTACCCCAGGAAGCGCTATAGGAGGTACCCCAGGAGGTATCCCATGTGATCGTGTGGTATTTCCTGGTCGCGGAAACGGCGGCGGTAATTCTGTTCAAGGTCGAGGACCGATACAGACAGCTATTTTACGCAGACAACGCCAACTACGGCGTCAGCAACGGCGAGCACTAAGACGCCTGCGAGCAATACGACGAAAACGTCAACAATTGCGACGTCAACAAGCAGCGATCCTTCAAGCGAACCGTTCACGTGCTGGGTAGAATTAAGTGAATCGAGCTAATCAAACTGGCTGAAAAAAAACTTTACAACTCAATTAAAGCAAATCAAAAATGGAACAAGTGTTTTTTCACCCTCTCAAACAGACTTCTAACGAAATGTCATCTAAGCCGAATGGGAGTAGTATCACAATATCTTACTAGCGGTTAGAGTAAATACCAAGCTTAAAAACGCATAAAAATAGTTCGAGTCACCAGGCACGTTATCCAATTTTTCGATAATGATTTCCTGTAGCTCTTGAAAATGATCCAAATCATCTTCCAGAGCTCTAATTTATCTACTATCTTGTGACACACATGCTCTAAGGGATTTAGGTATGGGGTCTGCGTAGGTCACCCCGTTCGAGCAAAGCAATTATCAGAAATATATGAAGGAATTACAGGTGAGTCACTTCAAAACGGAGCTAAGTTGAATATTCAGGAGCGCATAAATAAGGCTAAAATCGCGTCTGGCATAACCGAATTTTAATGACTTCCCAGCAAAAAACCGTACCCCCCGGTAACGCGTACCACTCAAAATAGCTATGCTAAGTAGCCATCCTGGCGTAACCACCATTTTCCCTAAGCCCATAGGCTTTCCAAGAAATCCATGGCGGGGGCTACGATTTTCATGATTTAGGTAACCTAGATACGTACCCAACGTATTCGGGGCTACGATATTCTTGATTTAGATAACCCATTCACGTACCCAACTTAGTTAACCACTTTTCATGCTGAGACAATATTGCTTATAAAGCATTATTTGGAAACCATTCTATATTAGTCTCGATGGCGTATGTGGTAGCGCGATGGCTTCTGAGGCAGAACGACCCGAGTTTGAATTCCAGTCGGACATGCAAACACAAAAATTTGATTTAAATGTTGAAAAAATTATAAAAACAATTCTTAGGAAAACGACCCAACCGAAAAATCAAATGGGCATACTAACCGGATGTAGTTGATTTTTTTTTTACTTTTGGTGGGTATTTAGGGGACCAACTTAGGAAAGGTAAATACGGTAGTAGCCTACGTTAGTAACATTGGGGGGCACCGTTGGTTGGCAAAATACCTGTGACATTGATGCATTTTTTTATTACCCTCTCCTTAACATTTCGTACCACCCATGCGGGGGCTACGATTTTGATGTTTTGGTTATGACCTATCCTACTTGGTTACCTACCCTACTTGGTTAGCCTTGCTTTTTGCTGGGTTTGTTTAACCTACGATTCATTGCCTTTGTGTACTCAATGCGCTGACATCTTTACCTGAAAAAAAGAAAGAAATAAAATCAAAGTTAGGTGTTTAGCATGTTTACTATCAGTATTTTTTATGAATATAATTTACTAACTATTAATGTTGCTCAATCAATTTTGTTCGACAATCTTAAAGCTTCCAATAATATTTACGCTTTTAAGAATTCTCCTTTCAGACATTTACGAACACTTAAGAATAACTCAACCGAACCAGACGAAACTTCTATTTTTTTTTCTTATCAAGGACATATCTCACTATACGTCCTCCCCGAAGCGTCGCATTGCCTGCCGAGCATTTGCACAGTAAGTAACTTTTTATGCGACTCTACATTGTATGCCATGGAAAAGTTCGTCCCTTAGGAATGCCAAAAAACGAAATACATCCATACAAAATATTTTCCTAAGTCATCATTTAACTGAAAAACTGCCAAATAACCGAGCTCAAACATAGAGAAAAATACAAAGATACTGGTTCTTTGCATTCACCATGCTGGAATCAATACTGAACGTACTGTGGTGGTGACAAGGAGTGTGTTTCGTGACAAATCTGTCGCCTGATTTATTCCTTTTGTCTGCCAATGATGGCACTAGAGATAATCCCTAACTTATTCGATAGTTTAGTTTTATATAGTGTATGTATTTTATTTCAACGTTCAAACTTCATGCGATATGGGGCTTTTTTATCCAGTCGATGATTCTTTCGAATGGATGGAAGATAATAGCAGAAAGTTGGTTTATCTTTTTTTATCAGGAAGAAAGAAGTTTGAATTGAGACGTATAATACTTTGGTCAATAGCCAGGATACTGATGTGGCAAGAATGAAACTCATCTTCGCACTTCTTCGAACTTCAACAAAGCTCATTATTTTATATTCTTCACTACAACTTCTCCATGAAACACTGGCTGCTTTTTATTAAAAAAAAATCGTTATTTGCAACAGCCATGTGCATTAAAAGTGATCATTTGCAGGGGAAGTAGGGGCTCTTTTGTCATTTTCAATAACAACAAATAAGATTCTACTACAAATATTTGACCAAAATCTCAAGTCGCTAGCTTCATTCTATCAAAAGTTATCGTGTGAATGGGCAGCTGAGTAGTCAGTCGAACGAACAGACAGACGGACGGACAAACAGACAGATAGACATTGCTAAATCGATTCTGGAGGTGACCCTGATAATTTCCATGTATGTATTGCTATACCTACCTATTGCAACCTCCTGTAAAGTGTTACATATTTTCGTTGTGAGAAAAACAAAACATACCCTATACATTATAAGGTCTAGGGTATAAAAAGAACCAGGCTTAAAGCCTAGGAGACAAAAGCGCCACGCTACACATGTCTTTTGTTGTGAGCCTGGTGGACACACAGGCTGAATTTGGCTCTAAAATATCCCCGAATTCATGCCAACTGAACCCAACAACAATTTACGTCTTTTCAAATAAAGAGAAACAATACCAGGGTCATTTGAGAAGCCACCAGCCTTTTTACTATTTATACTTGTGTCTGGAACCAAAAGACGTTCGAATAAATGTCTGCAATTGACTTGACTTTTTGTGTCGGAGGGTCTAGGTCTATAAAACGAGTTTAGAAATATTCAAATTATAAGTAGGGACGGTAAGCGATTGGACCTTGCAAAATATGATAGAGAAATGCCGTTTAGTACGAATGTTGATGGTCCCCATACATTCATTTTAAGAGATAGTCGAAAAATGTCACCTTTTGAGGCTTTGGAGAAAAATTACACTATATCTATATCAAGCTCATATCTCTAAAACCGATGCTACAAATGGAAATGGACGCCTCTTGAGTCACTAGAGCTACTCAGGCGACAGTTTTCCTCATACGTGGATGTGATTGCCACCAGGGCTTCTAAACAGAGCCACCATCATCATCATCATAGTGGCGCGACAGCCCGACGTCGGGCCTTGGCCGCCTGGAAGCAGAGCCACCCTGATACTTTATTGTCCACCATATCGAGATTTTCATGCAAAGGGACTGATTATCCTTCCTTCTGCTCGTATTGACTTGGTTCAATGCGGCTATGTCAAATTGCATCGGGGAGGGATGACTCACTCCCAGCTTATTACAGACATGCAAATCAAACATAAACTTCCTCATAAGGATATGGTATGAACTCAATAGATATTTCAGAAAGCACTTTTATCCAGATCGTCATCTGACCCTAAATTTTCGGGTTAGTGTCAAAAACTGAAATTCTAAGATGTCTTACTACAAACAATACTGCTGGGTCGTTGGCTTCTTTACAACGAATACACTGTCTAGGCATCATAAATTCTTCAATTAATAATTGAATACCATCATGAAGTAGCAGCCGTGATTGGTATTCGACTTTTCCCATGGTACTATTAACAAGCAAGGGTACTTATTATTGATTCACTTCTCATATTAAGAATCACCCATCTATGTTACAAAATAGTACCTGGACATATGACCAACAATGGAGAAAACTTCAATCAATCGTACGTCCGTCAACCGAACAGAAAATTCCCAACTACTAAGCTCATTACGCTCCGTAGGAAACTTGAAATCTTACAATAACGTGCAATTAACGTCGGCAAAAGGAAAATCTAATTCCATATTGTTTCTACTTTTTCAACTGTGTTACAAACTACTGACTACTCTTCGGTTAATTGTTTGCTCATTACTTAGCCTTTCTTTCGATTATTCTTCAGCATCACAGAGCAACTCGGCAAAAGAAGGAAACAAATCTTTCAACGGGAAGATTCTGAACATGTTACACCATGTTGCAGAAATAAGTTTCTTCATCAACTTCTTGCTACCGGTCAGCTGAAAAACTAGTATCCAAGCGACCAACAAACACCATCCCTGAGAACATTCTTTTGTCCTTCAACCAGCTCTCCAGTCCGATATCATTTCATCCGAACAAAGTATAACATTTACTCGGTCCTCCAATATCTTGGCATGAGAAGTCATTTAGGCTATCAAGTAGTCATGTGAACTCCCAAGTGTGTGGACAGGTTAGTTGAAGACTTTTCGTTGATGGATAATCGACTATCGTATGTCCATTGTGGAAGATTTACTACCTGTGTGTAATCATCTCAAAGTTGCCGTAATAGAATGACCATAATGAAAGCTCAGCCTACTACTTAAGACCCGCTATAGTACGGGCAGTGCTACCACTCATTTCGAGTGAGGAATTGATGATGAAAACCGAAAGCCTGCTATATCAGAAACCCATCTTTTTCGGGCAAATCACTGTAATTAGAGTTTATGAGGAAGGTGGCAACGATCCAAACTGAAAAAAGGAAAAACTGCTTGTTAGCGTTTCCATTTCACTAACAACAAATAATTTGGTTGGAGTGGAGTAAAGTGGGTTTTTATGATGATACCCGTATTCTTTATGACAAAATTGCATGATTGGTAGTGATAAATTACGGAAGCTCGTACGTTCGAGTACATCAATCTTATGGATTTGAAAGTAGACACCTTGCCTATTATCTTCTTTTCTTTGTAATGTCGGATTTCTTTTGAATTGTAATCAGCTTTTTAACATAATTTACACCGAACAAAAATTCGTAATAATTAACATTAGCGCAATGTCATTTTACTTATACCTTATATGTTAATAACCATAAATTCTCCAGGTTACAAACTAAAAGTTCGTCCTCGGTCATTTGCCATTTGGAGCACGTTCACCGAGCACCGAGCCATTGGTTCAAATCCTACTGCAGGCAGTAGTCTTTTCGATAAAATGGAATTTCTGAGTCGGACTATGAGCCCACTATTAAATGAGTACCCATTCGGGGTATATACTCGTATTAGGTGTACAACTTTGCTTCCGCCGTTTTCCGACAGACGGCTGCATCGGTAAAGGCTGGTCAAAATAAGTAGTTCAAAAGTGTCACATAATGAGTTTGGACCTCTGTGAACGTATCGAGATCCCCGCATTAGTAAAAGTTGTTCGCATTTTTAATAAGATTCGCTATTCAAAATGTCTGTTTTCGAGCCAAGTTCTCGTCATTTGCGGAAAGTTTTGATCTTCTGCTTCCATTTGAAAAAAAAACTGCAGCTGAGGCTCATCAAATGGTCTCAGATACTTACGGTGAGGTTGCTCTGAGTGATAGAACATGTCGTGACTGGTTTCAACGTTTTAAAAGTGACGATTTCAATGTCGAGGACAAGCATGGTGGTGGGAGAGAAAAAATTTTCAAAGACGACGAATTGGAAGCACTGCTCGATGAAGATTCGTGCCAAACACAAGAAGAATTAGCTGAATCACTGGGAGTGACTCAACAAGCCATCTCGAAACGCCTCAAGGCCATAGGAATGATTCAGGAACAAGCATCGAATGTCAAAGAACTGTCAAAAATGACAACATAGTTTATCAGGTGTACCAGTTGTAAGTTCTTTCACGATTAAAATAAAATCTCTTGTTTATCCACAATAACTATCAGTTAGCTATCCGAGAGACTAAATTAAACGTTAGCGTATGCAACGCTCATGATAATGATGTAGAAAAATCAGTTAATGCAGTAGAAAATAAGCTGATTTTCTTAGTGGAATTCATCCGGCTGTTCTACTCTAGGTCAATACCGTCTATCAGCATTAATTTGCGACCGAGATGGTTTCAAATCCTCTTCCATCGAGTTTAATTGTCTCATTTCAATGTGCAAACGTAAACAGTTCTAGCTGTCAAAGTCTCAGCAGCCCGTATCATTTGGAATTATCGTTCAATAAGTTTTTAACTGGAGGATAGGTGCCGTTTAGCGTTTATCTGTTTATCTGTTTATATGGGCCAGTAAACATTTTTTTCTTTATCAACTTATAGAGGTGAAAAAGTAAATTTGGGTCTTAAATTGGTCGCCAACTTATAGAATTCGGAGGCGCTCAACATACTGAAGCTTACGTCTATGAAACGACGTAAAAGGTAAAAGGGCTGAGCAGTACAAAAATGGCTTACTTGGAAATACGGTCAAAATACGGAGGCTGCCTTTTATATTTCGGGATTGGACAACCCTAGTATTGCAATCTGGCAACTGGAAGCTCTATCGTAAAGTTTGACATTTTTGAGGTTATACGAACTCAGAACGTTTTGACATACGAGCGCTATTTGTGTTTTTTTACAGTAACTTAAAAGATTAATCTCGGCCAAATAATGGAATTCAATCGTGAACATTTTCGTGCGATTATTTTTTACAACTTTCGACGTGGATTAACTCAGCAACAGTGCATGGATGAACTGAATTCAATTTTTGGCGATGAAGTTCCATCAAGGACCAGTGTTTATCGATGGTGTGGTGAATTCAATCGAGGTCGTAGTTCACTCCAAGACGAATTTCGTGAAGGTCGTCCAAAAGGTGAAGGTCGTCCGGAAACCATTGATGTTGTGCGCGAACTGATATTGCAAGATCGTCATGTGACCTATCGTGAGATTGAGACAACCTTAGGCATTAGTGGGACCAGCATACATTCAATATTGCATGAACATTTGACTGTCAAAAAAATTTGTTCGCGTTGGATCCCACACAATTTCTCAATCGCTCAAAAAAAGGCTCGTGTCGATTGGTCGAAAGAAATGCTCAAAAAATACGATCGCGGTGCTTCGAAACACGTCTATGACATCGTGACAGGTGATGAATCGTGGATTTACGCGTCAGAGCCCGAAAGTAAACAGCAGTCGACTGTATGGGTGTTTCAAGATGAGCCAAACCCAACAAAAGTTGTTCGCGCACGAAGCACTTCCAAGCAAATGGTCGCCTGTTTTTTCGGAAAAACTGGACATGTCGCAACCGTACCACTAGAACAACGCAGAACAGTCAATTCTGAGTAATACACAACCATTTGTTTGCCAGTTGTCTTCCAAGAAATCAGGAAAACCAACCGCCGAAGACGGATCACTCTTCACCACGACAATGCGAGCTCTCACACATCAGCTCAAACAACCGCATTTTTGAGCACTCAAAACATAGATTTGATGGGTCATCCGCCGTATAGTCCTGACTTGGCACCGAATGACTTCTTTTTATTCCCGTACGTAAAAAAACAAACTGAGAGGTCAACGTTTTTCAACACCTGAAGAAGTGGTTGCTGCGTTCAGAATGCATGTTTTGCAGACACCTCAATCAGAGTGGCAAAAGTGCTTTGACAACTGGTTCAAACGCATGCAAAAGTGTATAGATCTTCATGGGGAATATTTTGAAAAACAATAAAGCGATTTTCAATGGTTAATATTTGTTTTTGTTCTCTAATCCCGAAATATAAAAGGCAACCCTCGTACAGAGGTTCTGCTAAACATTGAGGAAAAACACCAATCCCCAATTTTGCAAAGAGATTCAATGTCATATATGGATCTACCTGAATCGTTAGTTTTGTTTGGAGCTCGACCCAAATCCAAGCAAATTGAGCCCACATATTATCTCCATAATACAATATTTTGTTTTTGTTGAGCCAATATAATAGCCTAGAACAGAATACATTGTGCCTTTCTAAATACTGCTGTTTATCAAATTTCTAAAATAAATATAACCAGCAACAACCAGATGCCTTTGATTTCATTTTATTACCCAAAAATCTTGTTCTATTACAAGTCATCGCATTCACATCTAGTAGTACAAAGAGCCAAGGAAAAATATCATATTAACGTGACAAAACTGGACAATCACACTCAACTTTGAAATAGAAACGCAGTCGCTCATGGTAACGAGCGTTTTACGAGGCAGACCGCAATAAAAACTAGGATATAAAGACAACAGGCAGATTAAACAACAAAACCCACGATTATTCGTAATCGGACTACTTAACATTTTTTCTACCCCTTTTAGAGAGTGACTTCTTTGGTTAGTGTCAGAATTGTAGGCACAGACAATACCCAATACTCCAGTGATACTGTTGCGCCTCATGGTTAGATAATGACGAACACATTAAACATTTTTATGAAACGCTGTTACTTTCGATGACGACTCGTCAAGTAACGAGAGGCAGGCTAATAAATTCAAATGCATTTTGTAAGAATGGACGCTTAACTTACAATAAACAATCAGAAGGGGTCAATTTTCTTCTGCATGCCACATGACAAGCATACACGATCAATAACGAAGGCCAACAGGTAAGCACGTTATTCTGAACACTGCACCTCTCACGATGAATTGCAATACAATGAGATGTTATAAGGAAACTGGTTATTAATATGTATTTTATTAGGTACATTTTTACGCATCCATAAAATCTATGAAGTTTAAGGGTGGGGTTAAGGAAAGGCATTGTACATTGAGTGCGACGCGTTTCGGTTTTTGTGGCGATTTTCGCAATGCAGTGGCGTAGATATGGGGGGATTAAGGGGATCAATCCCCCCTTCTTAATGAGTCCTTTTACAATATGCGTAAGATAAAAGTATATATAGATATATTTCATAGATATATTAGACTGGAAAAAGCGTCGCGATCGTTACGCTACGTTACAGAAAATATATTCAGATCCCCACCCAAAAAAAACATATACATGTCAAAACCAAACAGATGATCTGTATAGGGGAAAAACATAAATTTCATATGAAATAGACTCGAGCCTTGGATAACATTTGGACTATAGGATAAGTGAATGTCCAGTTTGAATGTTGGCGGAAAACAGAATCTAACCTCCCTAATCTGTAAATCTCTAGCCTGCCCCGTATAGATGTAAAAAAACGCACCTACTAGGCGCGTTTTTAGCTGTTAAAATAGCGCGCCTAGTAGGTGCAGAGCAGAGTAGGTTAAGACCAAACAATTACACTAACAATTTGATCTGAGCTGCTCTTGATAGAAGGTTAGTGCAAGAATTCCACTCGGTTAAGTAGTTTGAGTTTTCAAATGCAGGCGTCGAAGTTTTCGGGCAGTTTTGGGAAGCACATGAAATCATTTTCCTGTCAATAAAGTGCTAATTTTCTGTAATTATGTGAAATAGTAAACATGCCTAAAGGAAATTTGTCCGATTGTATATGTACTAAGGATTTAAGTTTCCTCTTGAAATTTGAGTTGTCGTTTGAATTCTAACTAAGCCCAGTCACAATCCCAGCAAAGACATGCCCCGTTTTCGTGTTCACTACCCTAATATGATCTCGGTCGTTTTCTTTTTTTCGCTTAACCAGCCCTACTTTGCTCTATACAAAAAAACGCAGCTACTGTGTACTTTGCTAATAGCAAATATATTTATTTATGTATACATATACTTTGGTGGCTCTCATAATGAATTACTTATTTGCCCTACCTCCAAGTAGGGCTGTGGCTTAGCTGACGTTTCGTTGGCATAAACCAGTTTCGGACGATGCACGTTGCCAGCATGCACCTTCTGCCCCAATTTGTCGCACACCTGCGACAAGTCGGGAGATGATGTGGCTTATTTTTCCGCCCCGCACCACAGAGGGAAGACAACACAAACATCCATTGCCACGAGCGCCGTGGACGGAACTTTAACCCGTAACAACTGTAGTCAAACATGAAACTAAAGCCTCTTCGCACTGAACTACCGGCCGCCCGGTGTGGCTTACCGGATCAACAAGGAAGATGGGCAATCAAAGAAAAGATTTATTTTGAATTTTAAATTTTTTATCAAATTCACAAATAAATGGAAGATAACAGTCAATACATAAATTCACCAATTCACCACAATCATTTCCAGTCCTCCCCGAAAAAAAACCCTTCAAACAAACTACCAAAGCGGTTGAAACGTGAAATTAAACACAGCGCCGAGAATAAATTCGAAAATTCCCACCAACAAACAGAATTAATTACTGTGCAGGAAACGCGTTTTGGGAGCACTTAATCAGCGGTCGCATGGAAACGCAGATGTTTTGTACGATTTCACCCGAAAATTCATTTTCTCGCCTCCGCATTCGTCCTTTTGCGACATCCAACAAATTAACAACAACTAAACAAAGTCTGATGCAGGATTTGATCAACCCACCATATGCCGGGCCGAATATTGGAGGAAACATTTCGAATGCTGCCATTACTCTGGCAACAGCAACACAAAACACACAATTCTAGACAAATTGCTGAGGTTTCACGACTCTCCCTAGCTCATACTATCGAGGTGGTGTTTTATGGAAAACCTACCGCACAAGGATTGCAGGACCTTCAATGAATTTTTAATTGACACGAACACGGCATTAAAGTTTTATTATACCGATGATGATGCTGATGCTATATAGCAATGTGTTGAATTGGGGTCCTGAAGAAGAAGATTGCGTCATTGTGGTCCGGATTTTTTGTCGATAGAGTGTCTCCGAGGAATTCTGAATGGCCTGTTGTAGGTGTCAGGGGATGATGATGCACTCGACCACTACGAATAGAATGATTGTAGAGATAACAAAAAAGGAAGGAGTATACTAGAGGAAAATTGGTTTGTTCAATTAGACGAGAAACCTCCCAGATCCATTTCTAACATAGAAAATGAATTAAAACGTTCAGTAACCATCCGGATTGATTGGAATATTATAATTGGGTAGAGGCGACGACGCAACGTGAATTTAAAATGGTCATTATGAAGTGTCTCGTGTATTATGTAGACATGAAATAGGCATAAATTCCATGGTATGTAGACAGGCCCGGCTCTGCCATATACGAGTATGCAGACTGCGCACTTGAACAGGATGTCATTATGCGAGAACCCCTAATTAAACAAAACGCGACTTTTTAAAAATCGTAAGGTAGCGCTAATATAAAACCTCAAAGTGTTTCCTTTTTTTCGCGACTAACGGTATTGACTAAATAACACTGACCCCACATTGGGTGCCGTAACGTGTCAGGCTTTTCCGACCAATTCTCGTCTATTTTCTATTATAAGTTTTCGCTGACGTAAAATGAACAATATCTTAAGGTACCCTTAAAGTGACCTTCTGATAAAGCCTATAAAGCTTCAGATTTCGTGTCTTTTGATAATGCGCGCCTATTCGATTGCCCGATGCTTTTGTACATGCGGAGCTTCGTGTTTCTGTGCACATGCTTCGATTTCACTATGGGGAGAACCGAGAAAAGTCATATTAGGTAGCTGTATCCGTCGCTTGATTTCGTCAGTTTCGTTGGCGTCCCTTGGCAAGTTGCTACCCAGGTATATGGAATCGTTCACGAACTCGATGTTGAGGCCGCCCACATTGATGCTTAATTGTGGCGGCGTCCTTGTCCTCGATTGCATCATTATTTCAGTTTTACCCTCGTACGTAGTCTAACTTCTTTTGCAGCGGTGTCGAGCCTATGTAGAAGTTCTTCTGCGTCGGTCAATGATGTTCCAAATCAAGTTCAACTGTAACTATTGAAATGTGTTAGCACAAAAAAAGGAAATACATAATATTTTCCCCTTCGTCAATTGAACTGTAAATAGCAATCTTCTTGCACAAACTTCTGGATAAATGAGAAGAACAAACACAAGCCCCATGAAAACAATATCCAAAATTACATGGTCTATTGTCCAGCACAAACGTTTGCGGCGAAAATGACACGTACACCATTTATACTCGTACAATTCTGTTTACCTGCAAATTGAAATGTGCTTGTGTACAGATAGGTTGTTATAATATGGACAGCCCAAAAAGTTAGCAACGGAGACCGGGCCGCTGTTGCTTTGTTATTTATAAATAATTTATATTCATTATTCATTCTCTCAGATGATTAACATGAATTCAATTCTTGCTGGATACTTTTGTCTCCGTACTCCGAACTGCTTACATTTTAAATTCAAATGGGGATCAGATAATCCTTTGAGTAAACTGCCTAAAACTCATGTAACTAGGCATTTATGGCAAAATTAAATCCTAATCGTTCTTTTGAGCTAAAGATGGCGAAGAGAAGGCACCTTTGTTTACACTGCGGGCACTGCCCAATAGGTGAACATTACGTGTTCACAGTGCCTCGTTTCAACAAAAATCGAAAAAAAAACATGTTTTTTATTGCAACCTGCATTAAGCGAACACATCTGAGAGTATGGAACATGTACTGAAGAGAGGCTCTCATCACACACACTCCATACGTGTTTCGTACACATTTTTTCCTTAGCATACACACTTTTTCGCCTCGTTTGCCAAATTAACTGACTGAAAGTTGCAATTTCTGTCAGCTTTTTACACTTTTTTTTTCATTACCTACGAAGTACGGTATGATTGAAAATCACAACAAATTATTTGACAGTCGGGGGAACATTTTTGTGGTGTGTGTAATATGTCACAGTGTGTAAACGGTAACCAAAAATTTAAGCTGATTTCCGTTCTTTATACAGTCTTCAAATTCTCAGGAACACATTGAAACATACGAGAAAAAAAAATGTTTTTAAGTTTGTATTTTTTTAATACCGTTCTTGTTTGTCCGTAGCCTCAAAACTTCGGACTCCCAGTAATCCGGATGACATATAAATTTGTATTAAGCACTCGATAGTCCGAGTTTTGAGAGCCTTCATAATCCGGATCTACTTTTCCTCTTAGTATTCGCAATAATAATAATTTCCTCTTAGTATTCGCAGAGAAGACAACAATGGGACAAAATAACGGACTCTTTTTTTTGCAAAAATAATAATATAAATATTTGCATGATTTTCATTGAAATGTACATGCCTACATTTGCATTTCTGTTGTCTGACTAGTCAGGCTTCCTCGCTAGTTCCGACCATCCACCCATGTTTAAATTAGTCCGGACTAGCGAGGATGTACTTTAATATTATACAATAGGTTAAAGGCTAGTACTCAGATTTCCCTGCGAAAATGTTGCACGTTTCGCTTAAAGACAGAGTCCTTCTCATTCAGAATCACGTGGCTATTCCACGAAACTTTGCAACTCTGAACTTTGCATTTTGCACTTTTCTCATTGTAGCCCAGAGGCCCGTCGTCGGACCTTGGCCATCTGGATAGTTTTCCTCAAATTTTCTCGGTTATTTGACCGACTATCCAGATTTCCCAGACGGCCAAGGTCCGACGATGACAGGCCGTTGCAACAAAATGATAAAAACGCAAAATGCCAAGTTCAGAGTTGCAAAGTTTCGTGGAATAGCTCCTGGTTATATTTTTTAGATAGACAATGGGTCTGGCTTACAGACTGAGGTAAAGAATATAAAAAAATTATATGTACAACAAAAATAATTCTTAAAAAAAAAACTTTCAGCAAGGATTAAAAAAAAAGTTTTGGATGACAGTTACTTGAAGGTGCATCTAATATATCTCCACTACTACTCGTTTCCTAACCCTCAGAATCGCATAAACATAAAGGCTCGCTTTGCGTGCAATGGCAACCACAACAATCATACACATAATCTGTATTGACTTATAAATCTAAAATCATATGCTCAATATCATGAGCCAGCCAACATGCCAAAGTACATAGTCATTCATTCGACTAAACTTTTCCTAAATAGGAAACTATTGGGCTGTCGAATAAACTTTTCATTTAAAGCATACTATCGGGCTATCGAAACTATCCACCGATAGTCCCGATAGTTATTCGAATAGCTATCGACCGATAGTCCCGATAGTTTCGACAGACCGATAGTTATTCGAAAAACCATCGATAGTAAAAAATATCGATTAACTATCGGGACTATCGGCCGATAGTTTTTAGTATCGATAGTAAAAGCTATCGAATAACTTTCTGATAGTTATTTGATAGTGCCCTCCACTAGTTTGAGCCCAACAGAGTATACCGTTAATCCAGTCGATGATCTAAAGTACGGTGCTTACGATTAGTGCTCCGCGTCGGACATGGGACGTACGTATCAAAGGAAAAAAAAAGAAACGGCGACGAACACGATGCATGCATAATGCATAATACGACGATTGTCTCCAAAAATTTATTTTCCCATGAACAGCAGTGAGTTTCTCTTCAGTGGGTGGTAAGTGCAAGCAAACAGCTCTGAGATGCTCGCCTCCTGAGGAAGTAGCCTACTTCACAACGTCCCGCATCTATAAACATAACGAACATTTAAAAAAAAAATTTACGTGAGCGATCCAAGGGGATCATGTACGTCTGCCCCTGACCCCATGATAATACCTAACAAAAAATACGTCCGTCCGTCCACGTCTACATGTATTTCGGCCTTTACATTTCATCTATCATCTATCTTGGTTGAGCTTACACGTGTGCGTCATCCTCACAAACGAACGAAGTAGCTATACTTGTCGCTTCCATATAAAACTCAATCATCTGGCAAAAGGGTAGCGAGCACGCGGATGTATACTATTTGCCCTAACCCCTAGTGAAACATAGTGGTTAGGACATAATCATATCCTTGAAGAAAGAAAATTTCAGTAACTTCTCCATATTTTCCTATACATATAGCAGCCCCAAACTTACATACTGCCACCGTCAAAAAAAAACTAATTATTTATTTAACATAATTCTCACACGTATCAGAATTCTAATATTGCAGCCAACAAATCGTTACATGTATCTCTCAAACCCATAAAAGATCGTTAATCGATTTATCATTCTGTTTGAATACTCGTACATTACAATTCAGAATTAGAAATAATTTTTACCCGAACATGTGTACACACTTAGAAAAATTAGCATTTTCTTTGTGACTTGAACACTGGACACTAAGTTGAACAAATCGTTTTGATTAAACCAGTTACTGAAATGGCAACTCTTCTCTTTCCTATTCATCAACACTCGACGCAGATGTTCCTAGAGCTAAACGGGCAATTCCACCCCACGATCATGACCACGCGAATAATTTATGACTATTAGATTTGGTTCATTGTTAAATAAAAAAAATTAATTAAACTATATAATCGATTTGTATGTCTATGTTTATTTAAATAAAACCGATTGAATGAGGCAAGTTTGTTAAGAATTTATGCAGATTTGTTTGGATTTCTTTACGTTATGTGCACAAATAAATAATTTCAATTTACGAATTGAGTTTTGCTTCGACAAGGCGATATTTGGTCGCCTGGTCTTTGAAGCTCATCATGTCTGAAAATATGCATAATTTACATAATTTATTTATTAACATTAGGACAGCATTCGATTTTTTCATCTATGACCGGACTTCAACTTGACGTCCAGCATCCGTATAGGTGGAATCGAGATACTGGAGGCCTGGAAAATTATCTGGGCTTTTTGTCATAAATTCCGAACGAACGTTCTCCGTTTCGAGTTAATGGAAAACTTGTGTATCTTTTGGAGCTTGATCGAAATTATTATTCTCGGACGACACACTCCATTCAGATTCTGCATAAAAATCCATTGAATAGAGACTATCTATGTATGTCCACATATTTTACATGGACGGCAACAGGTTTGAAACGTCTTCGATGTGGAAACAAAAAGACGCAACCAAGAGTGTACAGTGCTGGAAAAAAAATGGTTATTCCCTTCTCACTAAAATTCTTGGAAGTAGAGTTCCAATGTTTTATTGGCCCAGATAATAACAAATTATGTGTATTCTGTCGAGAAACAGAGAAAACTTTTCAAAGAAATTAATCAGTGGGCGAAAATAGCCTAACAAGCAAAAACAACTTGAGTGAAAAAATTGAAACAAATTTGTGCAAAAAAAAACGTTTTTTTTTACCAAATAGGTGAAAGGCTAGATATTCTGAATATTCCTCAGCGTCCTGGGCCAGAGTACTTGAAGAAGTTTTGAGAAATGGGCACCGCCGAGCGGACGAAGGGCTTTCGACGGTTAAGAAAAACTACTCCAGAGGTCGCAAAGCCGTCGGAACCGCTTCAAAACTTCTTCTGACATTAGGAACGATCTTTTTCTAGCAACGGGTAAACAAGTCTCATCAAGTTTGGTAAGAAAAAGACTTGTGGCAGCTGGCAAATGTGCATTGAAACCAGTTCATAAGCCAAACTTTTCGTTAAAAATCAGGCTAAAAACGTTTGCTATGGGCTCAGGAGCATGTCATTTGGACTTAGAAGATGTGGAACGCTGTGCTTTTTCTGGACAAGTCAAAATTTAATCTATGTATATGTTACAATGGGATGAATTTGCGTGTCAGAAGAAGTTTTGAAGCGGTTACGACGGCTTTGGAAAGATAGGAAGCGATCTACCCCCAGAGTGGTTTTCTTGATCGTCCAGAGCCTTTCTTCCGGTCGGCGCGGCAGTGGAAACTTCTTCAAGTACTATGATACAGCACGCTGAGGAATATCCAGTAATTCACCTATTTCGCAAGTAGTTCGATTTTATCGCTCCAAAACCAAAATATTGTTTTGTTTTCCGCACGAACTTTTTCCCATTTTTTCACTCAAATTGCACTTTCTTGCTTATTACGCTATTTTAACCACCTGAATTAATTCCTTTGAAAAGTTTTCTCTATTTCTAGACATGGTAAAATAAAATACATATAATTTGATTTTATCTGAGCCAATGAAACATTGGGACTCTAACTCTAACGAATTTCTGTGAAAAAGGGAATAAAATAATTTGAGTACCTTTTTTTCCAGCACTGTATATGTAAGTATCATCATTCTGGACCATTTATTTCCTCAGCCCCAACTTCCATAAAATACGAAGATGACAATTTTTGGTGACAGGGTATAGCGTGTATTGTGATTAATTTAATCAAGTTGCCTCGGTCTTTTTTTCGATCTGTCGAAGCAGCTAGATATATAGTATATTATCTTATCCACTGGTAGAATCGAATTTCATTGAGGTGGCTCCTGATATTTCGAACTCCTGCTGTGTCAATATCGCCAAAAACCTTTTTGCAATTTCGTTTGATCTCGTTTAGATTTTGCATGTATATAAGTATGTATGTATCTTGCGTTTAAACGTTCTAATCTGATTGCTCATGATTTCATTTTGGCACTTAATTAGCAATCTATTGACGAATGTGAAATGCAATTAACAAGGTAATGGGGGTTTCGTATTGCGTGTAAAGCCTGCTACAGACAGTGGATAATGGCGCGAAGCCGTCATTACTGTCAACAACGATAGGCCATGGAATGGCCAAAAATAGCTTCGAGAACCATTTAATTCCACGCGATGGCCCATCGCGTATGCAACTTTAAACAGCTGATTTTAGTTAACAGGCTAAACAATTATCGCAATGCTACTTACTATCACTGACCATCTGTCAGCTTTCAATTTCAATTGCCCACTATGCGCAATTTCCTGATGGCCCAATGAAAAAAAGTGTGTGGACGTTCCTAAAACCGGTGCACCCGTTTGGTACAGTTTTTTCCCCAGTACCGGTACCAATCTTGACGAGTACCGGTTTGTATTCGGGGTCCTTGGGTTAGAAAATAGGGGCATTCTTGCATTCGTCTGGTAGATATGGGTAGATAGATAGATATGGGGAGGGGGGCGTGGATCATGTTGATATGGATATCTCCATAGATCAATCATAAACAACTTGAAAATAAATGGATTAAATTAAAAATCTGTCCCATGCAAGTGGACAGGCCTAAAGTGCCGAGGAACAACATTGCTCTTTTTATATCATTAAAACCACCACCCTGGGAGTATGGAACATGTAATGATGAGAGGCTCATCATCATCATCACCACCCACAATCCATACGTGTTTCGAACACATTTTTTTTCATCGCCTATACCTTATTTATCCCTCATTTGTCAAATAGACTGACTGACAATTGAAATTTTTGTTGGCTTCTTACATTTTTTTTTTCATCCCCTACTTTCTCCTATCTGCTCGTACTTCCTCTGATCAACATTGAAAATCACAACAAATTATTTGACAGCCGGGGGAACATTTTTGTGGTGTGTGTAGTATGTCACAGTGTATAAACGGGTACCAAAAATGTTGGCTTATGTCCGTTCTTTATAATAGGTGCGTTTTTTGGGAATTTATCGAGTATAGGGTAAAAAAATACACGCGTTATACCAATAACATTAAACTGGATAGCTTAGTCGGATGGCTACCCTACACTCGATAACCCCTAAATAACTTCCACATGCATGACACATAGATGGCGTTAGTGTCGTGTGGAATCTAATATGTTGATGTTGGCACGTTTATGTTTTCGCCAATCAGTCAAGTTCATTGTTAAACTAACATTACGTTTGGCTCTGATAGGCACATGCCTATTATTAAATAATATATTTTCAATAGAATTACCACAAATCTCAATTGGAACAAATGAAAAGGAAAAAAAAGATAAGAATTATGCTGAACCCATTTGGATAGTGTTTCACTTGTGGCTGTGAATGATGTTTGTTCAATTGGAGCGGTACGCTGGGATTATAAACGTCCGCCGTCGCATTAAATAAACGATCCGATAATCAAACTGATATTTCTTCCGAATTTATAATTTATTTTCACCAAATATGAGGTGCACCACTTGACATCAGGGTAGACAACTTGACGATTAAAAACTGAACATTTTTTATGACTTATGGGTTTGTGTATTACAAGAAATGCCAAACTGGGTTGCCGCCGTTACACTCAATGCGAGCGAAGTGAGCGTTCTTGTTTGTGCGGTACTGAGGGATCCCTTCAGGGTGGGGTGAGCGTAGTTAGCGGAACCCACACAAGAGAAAATATGTAAGGAAAATATAAAAATTTCCTTTATGTATTAATGTTCTTGCAAATGTACAAGTTCGAATCATTTCAATGAAAATTGGAATTGTTTGTGACACTTGGTTTCATTCTGCACACCAACTTAGTATGCGTCTGTAGCTTAGCTGGGTAACGCACCGGGCATTTTTTGCTACTCGAAACCCGGTCTCTGCAGTTCGCACCACGCAACGGGACCAACTATTTTTTATTCTCAAATTCCCTCTGAATTAATTTCTCCGAGCTTAGTGGTCTCGTATGGATAGTAGCACTCATCAGCTCTTGCATCTTTGCAGCTATCCATGTGCAAGACGACCACGAAAGTGTGAGAATTCTGTTTGTATAAGCCGTGAAGGCGTGATTTTACTTGAAAACTCGACCGTGGAGGTCTAGTGGTCAAAGTTAAGGTAAATAATTACCAAAATTTTTGTTGGCAAACCTCAGTTTCGTGGTCACAAAAAACTTTAAATCTCAAAGTTCAAGGATCTTGAACTATAAGTAAACATTTAAATAGCTCAGTTTAGTCAATAAAATTTGTTAAATTAAGCGATCAAATGATTATAATGGCAACGCTGCTTGTGTCTAAGCCCGGTTTAATATTTCACTCTCCACACAAGAAATAATCATGGTCATTATAAATAAAAAATGGAGTGTTCTTCATTTTTTTCGTTGTGCTGCCATTAATCCTGAAAAATGGTCCGCCTTTACTGTCGAATTTACCTCATATCTTTCAGTTGGCATCCCGTTTTTTCGGAATCAATTGGAGCTGCAAGCTCATCGCTATTCGTTTCTCATAATTAATAAACGAAACCCACCTCAATAAGGTTCAAAGATACACGGTTAGAAAAAATGGTTTAAATTTTATATATTTTGGTATACATATAATTCCATAGACTTTACTGTATTAAAACAATACAATGCTGATTTATTGATCAAAACTATTCGCGGAAGGTGTAAAGTTTAAACAAAATGTGTATAAACTATTCGAATAACTTAACGTAATTAAAATAATCGTACTACAGTATAAATAGTATTAATCTGAACATATTATTAAAACTATATATTGATCTTATTAAAAGTTTAAACTTTATTGTTATAAAATTAATAAAAATCTTTATTAATTTATATCCGACAAACGTATAAGAAAAAGTATAAACACGTATAAATAATTTATACAGGTTATGTATAAGTTTTATACCCAGGTTTGAAGATTTTCACGGAGGTTTACTGAAACAAATTTTATATTTATTTGACAGTTTATTTTATTATATATTTGTATATGTATACATCAAATATTTGGTAAAACACAAAAATTCAAAATTCAATTTTACATAACAATAATTTTAAGATAATCTTTTAGAGAAAACATATTTTTTATTAGTTTTTCTTGAAATTGATGCAGAATAAATATCTGCATGTTTGTATTTATCGTACTTAACTAAAATATGGTTATTTTCATGTTTTTCTTCTAACTTAAATGCATTGTGAAAGTCATCAAATAAATCACATCCCACTTCTATACATAGTATCCAATATTCTTGTCGGTAGTAGAGAATATATTTTATTTCTAGGAAGCCATAATGTCCGTTAGTCCTAGAAACATTACTTTTCAAATATACTCCAGGTCTTAAGTGGTTTAACTCTTGGATCCATGGTACAATCACTATTTCATCATGTTGACAGTAATCTGGGAGATATTTTGAATACTTAAATATAAAATGTTTATCTGCTGGTACAAATTTTCCAACTTTCGGAACTTTCTGTAAATCAATCTGAGAATAGACTGACGCTAAGCGTTGCTGGTGCCGTCGGGCCAAAGTCTGGCAGAGATTTATATAATTTTTCAAAGTTGAACTTAAAGACTTCAGTGTTTGATGCTTCGATTCATATCTGATGGCGCTAAAATGGGAAACAGGTCCCATTTTGGAAATTAGGGTGGGGTAATGGGTTAAAATGTGATGTTTCGGAATCAATGTTAAATCAAATTCATCAACTATTATGCGCAAATGGCGGGCAATTAAATCTTTTAAACGATATATATCATCAACTTTAATTTGCCTAGAAAATATAATTGTTAGAATTTGCAATATAGTTGTTATTGCTTCCCATTTCGTAATGTTCGAATCATCTATTAAGTCACCAATTATAAATGGAAGGTGTACAATCAGGCACCAGCACTGAGAAGCAGAATATGGAAACGAATCTTTTGTTATCGAAGCAGTAGGCAAATTCTTCCTATAATGATAGCCGTAGTCGAAGGAATGTATACGATTGTTCAATTCACCTAATTTAATTTTTTTGTTAGCGACTAAGTGTTTACAAATAATTGTAATTGCAAATGGTACAACGCCTTCCAATAAATCATGCATTGGTTCTACAGTACAGTTATCAATTATATTGTAATTCCTAATCTCATTAAATGCTGAAAAAAATTTGACTCCTTTAGTTTCGTTTAAGTCGCAATTTTCATTTAATGATTGAATTCGTATGCTTTCAAGAGTACGCAGTTTACTTATATCTTCATAAAACTGACTTTGAATATCTTTTTTGTGGGTCTCACAAATTCGGCAGAAATAATTTGCCATAAAGCTTCCTGCGAAACCAAGCATACAATTAGCGGCTAAATTGTCATGTACAATAGCGACTAACGTTCCCCGCAGTTGAGTTGAATCTATAAGAATACCTTCCTTTTCTAAAATTTTTAATTCATTTATGATTGGTTTAAGTACCTCATTATATGTTGAACATTGGTTCAAATCGTTAATATTAAATAATGCTACTAAATAAATAAAGTCAAGCTGAGTTGAGTAAAATGGATGAAGATTACGAACAGTGAAATATATAGATCCGATTTTATGAATAGTTTTCCGACTTCCTATTGGATTCGTACATTCAAAATCGTCATAGAATAATACTATCTGAATTGTATTCTCCGTCTTTAAAAAGGCATTATTTTTGCTAGTAGTACCGCAACAAAAACCTCTCAATTCTGTTTCATTGCACACATGGTCTTTTTTAAAGTACAATTCTTTAAAAGTTTTGGTTTTGAATAAACTCTCAAGAGATTTTAATATAGGAACATATTGCATAGTAGCTTGCACAAGAAAACTTTTATATGAATTTGTTATAGTGCAAAATTTTTTGTCCCACCTACTGCCAATGGCTATCTCTTGTGGTTGAACATAGAATTCCGATGATTTCAAAAATAAATCTCTCTTATATTTAGTGGCAATAGTCTCAAATGGATTTAAGGTTTGCATAGTAAGATGCGAAAATTTTTCACTTAAGGAACTGTTTCCAGAAATGTCGTCATTCAATATCAACGAAATATTAGTTAAAGTACTTTGGACAAGATCACGAGTTTTCTTCATTATAATGTCGATTTTACTGTCTGGCAACCCTAGCATATTTAACTCTGATGCGAAAGAGGTTACTGACAAGTTAGGATCTACATAGATGGAAATTTTTTGTTCACCAATATCTTGTTCATTATAGTTTCTGACAGAATTTTTCATTGTAGGCTTACTACCGCGTTTTGATTGGATATTGTTTTGATTCTTACAGTTAATTACATGTCTTTTTAAACCACTATAGGTATTAAACTGAGATTTGCATTCTTTACTTTTGACACATTTTAATACAAGAAACTTAGAGTCTAATAGTCCATGAATTAATTTCAAATGTTGAATCATTTTCGTAATCATTGACGTTTTTGCTCCACACACAAAACAATTAAAATCCATTTTAATTTCTAAATTGTTATTCGTATGAAATAATAGTATCTATCTTCAAACAATATTGTTTCTTTTTTCAAATTCAGTCATTAAAAATGTTATTTTAATATTAGCTTCCTTAACTATAGATGAAGAGCAGATGTATTTCTTATGGGGTGTTTCAGAAATCTTATAAATAAAGTGCTGGATGTAATTCCAAAAGGATTTTAAATTATGATCATACCTGATATCAAAAATGAAATGAAGTTTAAAAATGATATCTAGACACTCTAAAAATGAAATGTTATTCCTTAACTTAATCAATTGAGAGTCGACAACGGCGTAGTAGTCAACAATATCACACTTGGTCGTACCTACAGCTACAATATACGGCGCTTTGTTTTCGGAGCCTTCCAAAAGTTCTTCGTTGGTCATACCCGGCTGAAAAAATATAAGGCATCTCAATCTTTTTTTTTCAAAGATAACAAAAATCTTACTTGTTTCAATATAATGATTCGGTTTACGGCCTCCTCGTCTGTAACTCTGTTAATTTTCTTATTTCCATTAGGTTGCGGTGGAAGTAGTCTCAATAAATTCATAACTGATATAGTGGCTGCATCCCAATCTGTTAATAAAAATCATATAAGTGCTACTCTGTTGCTATAATCGACAATTTTCTCATTATACAATATTGCAAATCTAGAATTATCTAATATATTAAACAAAATAAGCCCCAAATTTAACGTTTCGGCTATACAAAATAGTCACCTAATAAAAGCCAACTACTCACCCAATTCTCTATCTAGTTCCGTAAAAAGAACTTGCTTCCCCGCATTCTTAACTGCAGTCAAAATGACCGGCTGAACTTTTTTCCATTCGTCAACAAATGCAAGAGTCGGGCCACACAGTAAGTTAAATTCGTAATGAATCTAAGTTAAGAAAATATATACATAAAAAAATAAACGTGCAATAGCCAATTCGTATAATTACCAACTCTGGACATAAGAAAAAGCACGGATATGATTCAAAAGGAGTTGTTTTGCAGGCAACGTTACGCGCTCTGTATCCTGAAGTAGCTTTCAGAATATTTTTTACCAAATCTATTTGGTCTGGTAGTATAGCTGATTTCAGGTTTTCTAAATTTTGTTGGTATTCCGCGTGAGTAATTTCTTTAAGTGACTCAATATTAGAAACTTCTTGATCAGAAGTTAACTCTGAAAATTCCCTTTCTATCTTCCGCTTTTTTACTCTGTCATTCTTAAGTTTAATCTGAAGAAATCCTGAATTGGTGTTGTTTACTAGCAAGTCCTGAAGTAGATAAACGCATTTTAAAAACAGTTTACTTCTAATAGCGTAAATAGAAAGAAGCATCTCATTATGATTAACTACAATACAATATATTATCAGTTGCTATTCGCTCTCTTTCTTGCTCGCATTTATGTATAAATTATAAAGTATTTCTTACCAATTCGTTTTCTCCGTCTGCTTTTAAAGATGGAAACAGTTTGACACAGGCCGACGCCGCTGCAAGCAGCTCCGTTCTGTCTGGCGAAAATCCAAAATTTTCTTCTAAAAATGATGCCGTAAACCAGATTACCTTCCTTCTATGGCTATCAGAAAGTATATTCTTTGTGCTATACTCCTGCAGCAGTAAAGCCCCGCCTGCTTTCTTCTGAATGTACTCGCGAAGATCCTATAAATATAAGTGATTAAATTTAAAATTAAAACCTTTTAAAATAAGGCCGAGAAAAATGTCAAATCCTTTTTTTTATAGGAATACGCCAGAAATATTGTTTATTCTTCGATCAAAATTTACAAATAGTAGTAAAAAAAGCTTACTTTAGAAGAAACGATGAGTTCCAAACCATACCTCGCATTACACCTCTTCACTGCTCCAGGGGATCTTCGCGGTGTATTATCTAGTAAATGAAACCACAGTTAGATCCGTTTAAAACACTAAGGGTTTTTACACAATGTTTTTGTACCATACGGACCGAAAACTTAGCTATATCATGGAGAGACATTCACTTTCGAACAGTTTTCACAACATTCGGCCCAGAAACATTTTGTAAAGATTGGGAAGTTTACACCTACCTATTTTTTGTAGCGGCAAGTTTACTCGAATCTTAATGAAAAAACACGGATGAAAGCTGAATTGGCTTACATATTGCTGAAATTGGCTTTCTTCAATAGCCGCATCGTTGATAGTGTAGAAACCCAGGAAATTTTCTTTTCTAATATTGAAACCTTTCAAGGCTAAATTGTAAATATGAGATTTTGAATACATATTACCAAAACAAATCGTAACACTTACCCGCCTCGACAAAATCATCATATGACAAATCAGGCGATGAAGTCGAGAACACTTGCACTAATTTTCTGTCGCCTTCCAAGTCGAATGTGATAAATATTCCCGAATAAAGCGCCATTGACAAAAAGATATTCCGATGCCACTTAACAAACAATACGACTATTAATTGTTCGCAAAAAAACACCGAGTATACAGAATAATATGTTTGAAATAATCACTTCAATAATTCTATAAATTACTCAATTCACTTACTTCAATTTCACTTTACCACCTCACTACTGCGAAACACGAGACAATATAAACATTTCACGCAATTTCAGACCGTTAGGTGAAATTTCTAGAAACATACATACATCCAGCAATCATACGTTTTTTGGATAAACTTTATATTGCTTTGGTATAAATTCTTATTTGCGATAAAACATGTCGGCATCGGCAAATTCTATGAGCTTAATATATTAAACAGATGATCGACTGGTATGGAATTTAGTAGTTGAAAGTTTAAAGTCAATAACATATTTTTATGGAAGTTTTATATAAATATTGTATTAATTTTATTATAGTTTAGGATGATTATTGTAACAATTACTTACAGTGTTTATACAAACAGAGGATATTAAATATTTTAATACGAATTTCGGTTAATTTTCATCGAAAAACTTATAAACATGATTCATACATTGCTATTTATTGCGATTTATACTAAAAAATGTATGCACGAACTTTATAGTTTCAATTGTTATAAATAATACACCAGAATTTCTAACCGTGTACGGATACAATATTTCTTTCAAATACATTTTTTCTCCTGCCTCCATGAATGATGTGGCAGAACGATCAATTTAGCTAGATAACTCGATCCACTTATTTTGCAAGATAAGAAGCGGAAAACGATGGCAAAAATCATAAATAGGAGCGATAAATGTTTGATTCAAAACGACAAATAGAAGCGACTGTCAGAAATTCCCTCTCGATTATGAATTAATTTCAGATAATTACAGAACGATTTACAAATTATGCGACTGGAATAGTTTCAAGTGACACACAAATGGCAGTTTTGAGTGAAGCTACTTTTCGTTTTCATCGTATTGATGGCGTTAATTAATTGATAATTATCTTTTTATCGTCTAATTAACAAACAGCTGATGAATATTTGCACACTATTGTTAGGGTACAGACGCGACAGGAAATTCACTAGCATGAGAGAAATTGATGAATAATGTTGATGGTAGGGAATGATGAATGAAGGATAATGACGATGGCGATATTAAGTAGGACTATTGAATGAAGTGAATATGCATAGTGAAGTGACTGTGGGACTAGAATCACATAACTACATATCGCCATCATTATCACCGCAAGTCGTAGTCTTCATCTTTCAACTTTCCCCGAATGGAAATTGCATCGGCACTTTTGTCTCTATAATCGGCATTGGAAAAACGATAGCCTTTGAACAACCCATAAAGGTGCGTTTAGATTTAGCGAAACCACTCGCGAAACTGATGAGCGAGTCAAAATTGCGCGAAGTGTGAACGTGTTCCTCACCCGAAACTGTCAGACTGGCCACGGGTGAATTTCAGGTGAGTTTCCTCGAGCAATAGTTTCGCAAGTGGTTTGAATGTAAACGCACATTAAGAATTGTCATTTACATATCATCATAGAGAATAAGCGTTAGGCGCTCCACTCATTGGTCTGCTCGACCTCGACTCGTTGTCATCGCAGAAATCGTCGTACATACATCATCACCTAGTCAGCATCATCGCCTTGCCATCAATACTCAATCATCATCATCGCATTGATTGTCCCGAGGAACAGACAACTTTTGCGTCGAGACCCAGTTCACTCTGACTGATAGAACACATTTTATTGTGTATATGCCCGCTTACGTGTAAACACACTTAATGACATTGCTGTTCAAATATGTCGCATGTGTTGTGCAGAGCTCGAATCGGAGTCGCGTCGAGGTGGAGAGGAAAAGTACCGGGGGAAAAGGCTGATCTTTATATTATAGAGAGGTAGGAATTAACGTCATGCAGAAGATTTTATCACGAAAATCAATCGTCCTATTTGCTTTTTGCAGAGTAATGCCTCATCATACCGGTTATTCAAATCCCGTCGTGGTCATGGATTTCTTTGTTTCCTTCCCCACAAAAGAGTATATACTAGGAGTTCGTAGTTGACCTTCATCCCTGTAACATGCAGTTATTACTATTTTATATCCAGCCTATTCGGTCATTTTTAGAACCCAGTAACTTGCCTGATATTAGCCACTCCCGGATAGCAAATATTTATATAATTATACAAAAGAAAAGTGAAACTATCCATGTGCAAGACGACCACTAAGTTTGGAGAAATTAAACAGAGGGAATTTGAGAGTAAAAAAAAGTATTTGATTCCGTTGCGGGGCTTGAACCGCAGACGACCGTGTTTCGAATAGTGCTCTGCCGAGCTAAGCTACAGACACATACTACTTGGTGTGCAGAATGAAACCAAGTGTCACAAAAATTCCAATTTTCATCAAATGAAGAGGTTAGTCGGCGTACGGGTCGGTTGCCAATCGACGAATTGATAATCAAACGAAATCGGCAGTGGATAGGTCACACATTACGGAAGAATGATAACTGCATTGATTGCATACTATGAAATGGAACCCCCTTTCCAACCAAGGCCGACCAAGAGCGGGTCCTTAAATCACATGGCATCGATCTGTGGCAAAGGAGTGCAAGGCGCTGGGTAAGTCGTTTGGGGAAGTTGCGCCCCATTGCCCAGAACAGAGTACGATGGCGCGCAGGGGTAGTCGATGCGCTTTGCCCCACTAGGGGTTAAGGCAAAGTAGTATCTCTCTGTCAATTGCCCTAACCCCTTGTGGGGCATAGCGCGTCAACTGTTCCATGTGGCCCAGTTGACGTTTCGACGGTATAAACTGGTTTCGGAGAATGCAGTTGCCAGCATGCACCTCCTGCACATCCATCGACCGTCGTCGTGGACAGGATTCGAGCCCGAAACGCCGGTAGTCAAACATGAGACTGACGCCTCAACACACTGCGCTACCGGTCGCCCCAATGTTAAACCTCGGGTTGAGAAATAAATATCTGTACAGACCTATTCGGCGCTCCCGCCTATCCGGTATTCGGTATATGGCCAAATAACTATTCGTTACATCTCTACTATTTCACCCTTAGCATTTTAAGTCTATTCCTTTTTTCCAATAATTTGGGAATACATATTTCAAAGCATTCAACACTCTTCCACTGACTGTTTCGAACTAATCGCAAACCATCACTACATTTTCAACTTATCCGACATTGATCCGATGCGACAAAGTCCATACAGATAACAATCGAAACAGATATTGCAAGAGTTTCATCGTCCCTTTCTGGGTCACAATGATTGTCCGAGCGAGTCCGTTGTAAGGACTCATTTCACACAACAAATGGTTGCTCCGGGTACAGCTTCTTCAATACTTTTGCGATATTCTGCAGTGACAACGACAAGTTCAAGTCATGCAATGAGGCGAATAAAGTGACAATAAAAATAAAGATATTGGATTTTGAAGTTTTCAAACGGATATGTTCAGCAATAAGATGGAATTTTTGGCAAGGACGTCCGGTCGGCACTGGCACATACCCTAGTGTCCATTGAAAATATTGTTCTAAATAATTGCTCCATTTGCATGGAAATTGGAAATGCGAACTGGCATGGCGAATCGATTTTGATTTGATGTGAAAGGATTTTATGGCTAGTCCGGTTACGAGAATGTGATGTAATCATGAAATTTCAATTTATGCATCGGATATCATCTCGTGCACCATATGTGTAAATTCGATCAAATTTTATTCACTATGTGATTCCATTAGATATCAGACAGTAACACTTCGACCCCGACAAACATTCACGTAACTAGTATCATCAGTAAGTCATCATAACGGAAATAAGGCAATTACCGAGAAATCGATTATAACATTTTCAATTCGGCAATGACCGATTGAAGCATAGAGCCCGGGTGTACGTATGGATATGTGTGCAGCAATCAATCTGAAACAATCAATAACGTATCTTGTGAACTGAAAGTCGAGCGACTTTAATTTCCCGATTTCCTTGAGAATGGTGATGCGAAAGAAAGATGTAAATCAATTCAAAAGCAATTTGCATGGCCTAATTTTTCCCATGAATCCATCATAGTACTCAATAAAGTAATGTTTGTACTCGTATGTGTGTCTATGATACCCGTTCAGTACTAATAATGCATTTGTACGTGTTTACAATGATTAAAGGAAATTGCTTTGATAATATACATATACTATATTATAAATACAAATATGTAATTGGGACATGGAAAATTCGTTCTAAATATCTTTTATTAACTTGTACGCTAATCGAGAATATATAAGGCGTGTTTTTTTGTACTGCGGTGCAGGTTAATTGGGAGTTATCCAGGTTACATAACTTACACACATTACACAAACAAGAAGGGTATGTTGTTTGTGTAATGTGTGTAAGTTAACCCGGATAGCCCCCAATTAACCTTCACCGCAGTACAAAAAAACACACCTATTTTCGATTCACTCGGTCTCATATTCAGATTGAATCGAACGCCACGGATCTGCGACGAGCGAACTTAAACAGCCACCACACAGATACTCCACCGCGTGGGGGACTCAGTATACATTTAGATAGGGGTGAAAAAAGTTGACGTTCAACCAATTCACTTTCAACTTAGATCCGATGAGATCCCATACGAGATCTGGATCTGTCGTTTTGTATGAATATGGATCTGAGACCGGGTGAAACGAAAACGCCTAATACATATGTACAAGTATGGAACATGAACGTGTTTAGCTTAGCTGCAAAGAGTGTATAGGTACAATACAATATGAGTATGTACATACCTACCTACTTACTGTTTTCATTACACAAGTACTTGTTACAAAAAGTGTTTTTGTTTAAATTTATTGGAAGCATGCGGCCCTTGACCTTAAATGGGAATTAGTGTAAAGTATTTAATTTCAAATTTAACTTTGCGATAAATATACTTATAATCTTTTGTGTACATATGTCAACAGTTTACGGCGATATTTGTTCAGAATGTTTTTCTAAAGGGAAAGTTGTACTCGTATATTCACTTTGGTACCAAACCAATCAATTCGTATAGCAAACATTGTTCTTTAGTTGGTATTATTTCAATTAAGTAAAAATTTCCGCTAAAGTATTCCCCTATAATCGCCTCGAGGGTAGGTACTCATACAATCACCAATTGATAGTAGAAGAATTTAAATTAACCCACATTAGAGCGCATGAAAAAAATCACATAATTGGTCGCTGGGGATCACTGGTGACCCGGACAATAATCAGTAAATTTGTAGGAAATCGGATTAATTCCACTTCCTTGGGCTCCGCTCGCTAGGCGGCTCCGCTTCTTAAAGGTGTGCTACCACCAGTATACCGCCCTGGAACGCTTGCTCGCTCGCTCTTTACATTACAGCGGTAAAACCACTGTCGACCAAGACGCGAACCACGATGCGTCACACGGTGAAATAAGAATATGTATACTAAAATATTAATTGTATTTTAACCGAGTATACAATATATGTATTGTATACTCGGTTAAACAAATACAAATTTGCAAAAAAAAATATACATTTTTTCGATATATTCCTACGTCACCGGGCGACGCATCGTGGCTTTGGCTAATAATGGGTTTACTGATGTGGGATATAGAGCGAACGCAGTGAGAGTTCCGGGGCTGTATACTGACGGTAGCAACCGCTTAAGCCGCCCACGGAAGGGGAGTGAGAAATCCACTCAATTAGAACCCATTATCGATCAAAGACGCGAACCACTGCGCATCGCCCGGTCACGTAGAAATGTTCGAAATTTTCAACTAACAAAAAAAGTAACGTGGTCACACCACAAAAGCGCACCTGCACGTGCGCACAAGCTTAGCTTAACTTAGCGGAGTTAATCGTCTAACCGAGCGAGCGACACGCTCTATACGCTTCAATGGTAAAACCACTATTAGCCAAGACGAGAACCACAATGCGTCGATCGGTGAAATAGGAATATACCCCGTCTTTTACCGACAAGCTTGGGGCGCTGTGGCAGCTCTAATAATATCCACAGGTAGTTTTCCGATTTTATTAACTTTGTGGAGGCGACTGGTTTCCACATCTCACAGGAAATTAGGAAACAAACGAAAACATTCGAAGCAAGAACATGTTTAATTATGCGCCCAACTATGGGTTAAATACTCTTCACAAAAGCTTAGAACTTCCTTTTACACTACATACAAATAACATTCCTCCATCATTCTACCAATGTTCGTTGATTGCTCCAACGACCTAAATATTTTCAAACCTACAACACTAACCGCAATACACAGAACAACATACTCGTACCTTTTAACAAACTAACGTTGATAGAATCTATTTTTACACTTCGAAGATTTATTAGGAAGAAGAGTCAAAGACCACATCGTTTTAGCGGTTAAATTTCAGATTGATTGAAAGCTAAGCCGATTAGCTACCGCGCCCCAAAATGGTGTGTACAGACCATGTACCATCAAATTGATTACACCCAATAATAATTAAGCAATCGGCTAATGGTCAATGTGGCGGCTAACTGACTTAATGGTCTTGAAGATGCCGCTGGAGGCGGCATTATAGTAAATCATATTGGCGTTAAGAATTCAGAAAACAGTTTAATAATTTACGAATATTAAGGCTCATTATTGGATGTGAAAACTGTTGATGAGGAAACGGAACTTTTATCAACCAATATTTTGACAATCCATAAGATTTCTACAGGTGCTATATATAAAAAAACAACCTCGAAAACTGATCTACTATTTTACAATCAAAAATTAGCAAAGACAACAAAAAAAGGATAGCTTCGGGCGTATGGAAGATGGATATCCTAGACCTTAGACAAATTGTTAGTAATTCCCAGTATCTCTTCAAACAATGTATCATACGAAAGCAAAAACATATGTATGGAAGTTCAGCGTACTTTTTGTTTAATTGAAGCAATTTTTCCTTAAGATGCGTTTTTTGTGACTTTACCCGGTTTAGTGTAGGTTATAGGTATAGGTATATAGGGTAGGAGTATGAAGTTGTAATAATAGCTTGTTAAATCCAACTGCGAAAACAGAAATTAACGTGATTCCTTATAACTTTCTAATAGTTCAAAGAAAATAATTTCTCCAATCAAAACATTTATAAATTGCCGCGAAATGAGGCGAAAACATAGTGACACGGACAAACTTCAGACCGATTCCCCCAGATGCAGCCTAGTTGAGAGAAAAATGGCCCCAAAACCCGAGTGGAAAGTCTATCGTCTATGTGGGCATAACGAAAAAGCGCGTATTTCAGGATTTTCCAGAGTGGATTTCCGCTTTAGTGCCAATGCACTTGAGCATCAAAAGTAATCAGGACGCCGCGTTTTCCTATCCAATCCTATCTCTTTGACACCTATCGGCGTTTTAGTACACATGAAGTGAGAGGACGCAGTGTGATTCTGTATTAGATTAGCTCGACCACACACTGTCAATGCCCAACTAGGGGTTAGGGCAAATGAGTAGTATTAAATAAACCAAGAGCAACCTACATTTATCAAGCCAACAAACATTCCATATACCTAATACAGCTTTTAACATTACATTTTTAGCAAAAAAAAAACAACTTACATGTTGAATCTACATCTACCTAAATTTTATATTATTGATAATAAGCAACGGTCAGTTTGGAAGCTCAAAAAGACTCATCCGAACTTTTCCCAGGCAAATTCCAGGGGAGCCTTGCCTTATTTATACCTCTGTATTTTCTGCCCATTCATCCTAAACTATTGTCCATCATCAATATTCTTCAATTGCGAATATTCTCATTAATTTTAACGAACTTTCCAACTGAACACACCAGGGTGGTTAGTGCAAGCCAAATTTTCTCCAATTCCAAGTTCTCCTGATCGCATTTGCGAGTAGACATACCATACTTAGTGCTAGGTAAGTCGATTAATCCATTATGGCAACGGTCGACGCTAACGACCCCTGCTGTAGTTGAAGAAAAGATATCCGGTCACCTAACAAGATATCATTAATTTAAGATACGTTTCTCTTTTGTCTGCGATTTTCATCGCATCGCTCTCCTGTCTTATGTTGGTCACAAGGAACGGAAGTCAAAGGCAATGCAAGTACCTAACATTTCTCACCTTTGTCGATTTTATCTTTCAATTAGTATTACGTTCAAAACGCAATAGACGAATTATATCGGCCGATGTACATAGACGTAGTACAGGATACTCATCTAATCAGATGTTAATTGAATCTCATTAGTCCAACCAGGCTCATTACTCATTACCGCAAGTATTATAGGTACATGGTTATATCATGAAGGTGGAGAAGCGTGGGGCGTCTTCACGCATCTTGATTCGGTGTCGTCTACTCGTCGTACGAGTATGTCTGGATTGTGGTTGCGATGAAATGAAAGTCGCTGTGAGCCTCCTTATTTGCTTCAAACCAAATTGTATTGTTGTTCCGCGGGTGGGTTGAATTATTATGAGAACTTCTTGAACTTACAGCCATTGATGTTGCCGTCAATTGTTGAAAAGATTGCCCGATTGTCTTATGAGCACACCTAAATGTTGATCAAATAGTTGTTTTGTCGTATGACAGTTTTTATTTGAATAATGATTTGTTTGATCAAATGTGGTAACCGGTATTTTATGAAGATTAATACAAATTTAGGCGGTAGCAATTGAACAAAAATCGGTCGTTATGTTATGTACATAACGTAAATTTGTGAAAGTTTAAATTGTCAACATTAGAAGTTAGATTAAATATAGATTCAAATCGCAGAATTAAGCCAGTAAAAATGAGATTGTAATAGAAAATATTGGGGAAAGATCTGGAAATCACTGGAATCCCTTCTACAGATCCTAAATACATTAATAATGTGCAAAAAGTAAGTAAGTGTTACTTTTTCACTGTTACTTCTGATCGTACTTTTTCACTGTTACTTCTGTGAAAAAGTAACAGCGATAACTAGTACGTCACGAGCCATGAAAATCACTAAAGTAACTAAAAATAACAAGAAATTACTAAAAGTAACAATAAGTCACTAAAGTAACTCTAGTTAAATCATCAAAAGTAACAATAAACTACACTACAGTAACCAAAAGTAACAAGAAATCACTAAAAGTAGTACAAAAGTCACTAAAAGTAACAAGAACAAGTGGCCAACATCTTGAAATTTGTCTCGCTGTGGGAGATAAGGTCATGTTCTATACTGATCTTATTCTGGCATTTAACTTTGCAGTTTTTTTTTGAGTCTTTGATTTCGAACAACTCTTAGCACGTTCGCCTTCTATGCACTGATCCCCGGTTCGATTACTACTGAATGCGGTAGTCTTCACTAAAAAACGGGGATTTACGTGTCGGTCTATGAGCCCACCCAGCTGTTAAATGAGTACCCATTTGGGGTAAATAGCTTGGTTGAGCTTGTTGCTGATTACACCTCTATACAAAACACACCGTCACGAAAAGAAAATAAGAATGATGCTTTGGACCAAGGCCTCGAGATGAGATCGAGGCGTTGGTCTAAAATTTAACTGTTGTGCCAGTTATTTATTTTTAGGTTACCTGGCAGAAACTATAAGGGCGGCTAGGTATACAGGTGTGCGTAGGTCCACAGATTTGAAAGAACAGAAGATCAGTGCTGGGTAGATACGTAGACCCACTCCTTCCTTATCAATGGAGTAGCTCTGGTTACACAGGTTTTGAAAGAACAGAACATCAGGAGTCTGGATATGGGTAGATTAACTGTTAGGGGTTTTTTGGGTCGCTGATCACAAATCTGATATCAAAATTGCAAAAATAATGCACAAGGAAAAACGGCACGATAACTCCCGATGGAATATAGTTAGCGACACAAAAATCAAATTGATCAAATATTCTGATTGAGATCTAGTTGACTGAGACTGCAAATAGGCACGATCTGACCAAAAGTACGCCTACCTCCCCTATAAATATTATTTTTTCAAACACGCCAATTACGCCCCACCGAATTCAAGTAGGGAGGTAAAATTCGGGTGGATGACTGCTTAGAAACTTACTATACTCCCATATAAAAATTAGTTCAATTTAATGAAAACCCAGGCTACTTTCCATACAAGGGTGTCCTTGTATGTTAATATCCAAGGAAAAGTTCAACGTTGACTTCGGCCTTTTTTCCCTACACTTCGGGACAGTATCAACGGGAGCTTGGGGCATATTCAGAGGATTGACCTCATTAAGCTTGCAAAATTTCAAAACTACACGATTTTTTTCCAGTTTCTATAGCGATGTCTACACTAAAAAACCGAAATATTCAAGGAAAACTGCAAAAAATTGACTTTTAACCCCTTCTTCCCACACTTTCGGAACATCTATCAACGGGGACTGTGGAGAATATATTATATTCAGAGGACTCTCCACATAAATTGTGCCAAGTTTCGAAAGTACACGATTTCTCTTCCGGTTTTGCGATCGATGGATTGACTTTAAAAATCTAAAAAGTAGTGCTTAGGGCACCTTTTACGGAAATTAGCTTTGATTTCCATCCGATTGAACTGATTTTTACAGTGAAGTATAGTAAGGTACTGAGCAGTCATCCACCCGAATTAGACCTGCTTACTTCATGGCATGTATGCATAAAAATATTTATAGGGGAGGTTGGCCTACATTTACTACCTATTTTCGGTATCAGCCAACTAGATCTCAATCTGAATATTTGACCAAATTTTCATGCCGCCTACGGTATTCTATCGGGAGTTATTGTGCAGGTATAAAGCAATACACCCTATACTATTTTATGGTCTAGTGTATAATACGCCATTTGATAGTCGAGTGTATGATAAATCGTTTTGTAGGAAATTTTGCCTGCTTGGATTTGACTTCAGAACATTTTCTTGTAGAATCCTTAGTTTTCAAAATAATCAAGGAAAAATGAAAAAGGGCCTTGGACCCCCTCTCCCCTACACTTCCGGACCCTCAATCACCGGGGACTTTTGAGCACATATTCAGGGGACTCTCTCCAATAATTGTGCAAAATTTCAAAACTACAGGATTTTTTTTCCTAATCAAGCTTTTTTGGACTTCCTAACCTGGACTAATACTATTCAACCGAATTCCGACTTTAAGCAGCGCTCTAGACGCAGAATTCAAAGCTCTTTAATTTCATCCTATAAAATTGAACATATAAGGAAAACTAAAAAAAAGGATCTATTTTTTCGGGTTTTCGCCTCCCTATATTTAAGCTCACCTTCTGCGAACGTGCAAACTCAGTTTCCATTATTTAGAATGGATTAAAATTATTTCGAGATCTTTCGACTTGATGTTACTAGCCTACATAAATATTCGTCAAAGAAATTAATAAATAATAAAAAAAAAAAATCTCGCTTTCCAAAAAGCCGAGGGTCGGCTCCAGCTGCCTGTTCTCTGATTATTTTGGCTCCAGCAATTCAATTCCGTCCTCTTGACTCTCATATGTGCCAGCAAACCGTCGACCACTTCTTCTGCTTCCGACCAACATGTGCTCCTGCCTCGAAAGGTTTTCCGCTTCGATTTTGCTTGCTTGTTGTGCCCTTTCCGGTCAACTCATTGAAAGCACGTTCATAATTTCGTCCAGGGGGTAATTGTTTTATCAAAGCCATCCAGTCAGGTTTATTCCCTCCGGTTTGGATCCACTCCAATTTATGTGTAGCGGAAAATTTATTAGCCTCCGGGACGATTCAATGATTCAAGTGGGCACTTAGTAAGGGGTTTCAAACGTGGTCGTTGTTATTCTTGACATGGAGAGAAGAATGAGCCGTCGAAAGTGGTCGCGATAAGATCCGTAATTAACATGTAATTAGAATCGACGGTAATTACGTGGTCTTGTGAAAAGACAAATTGTTTTCCTTCCACTGGGCTACGTTGCAGTGTAGAGTGTACTATTGCTCAACCAGGGGAATGAAGTTTTATGTAGGTTTCGATAAGGGTATCATCTCATGTTTCCACTAACCGGCGGAGTTATTTCATCGGCTGTAGTGTCATGACGAAATACGAATCTATTTTTCTGTGACTGTCATAGTACAAAAGAGGGAGGAAGGCGTTCTAACTTTTCACGACAAAATCCTAATGAAATTTAATGATCCGATGATATGGTGAGGTACAGCCAACAAGGATGTTCGACGAAAGCAAAACGAGTATCCTTAAGGATAGAGACATTTTCCCTTGAAACATTTTCCTAGATTTTCTCGGGATATTATGCTATTGTTGAGTCCTTTATTTTATTTTATCATCGTCGTAGATCGTGACTTCGAGAAAATTTATGGCACGGAAAGAAAAACTTTATTGCATTGCAATGACTATCAATTTTAATGAACTTTTTGAAAGATCTCGAAATTGATATATTGTTAAGGATTGCGATGTGGTCTTTTTGGATAATTAGAATCTACATAAGATGCATTCTAATGAATGTTAATGTTTCTTTTTCGTTCGGAAAAATAAGCTCTAAGTTTTTAACTCTGAATTAGAACGTTCGTTTTAGGTGAAATCAAAGAAGCACGGTTTAGGCGTTAGGAAATGTAGAATCCGAATTCTACATGTTTAAGAAAGGGCTGTAAGTGTTTCGGGGTACGCGGTTGTAGTCCCCTCACCTGTGTACCAGAAAATTAAACATATGTATATAGATATTTTTTTTTTAATTTTGTGTGTTTAATTGACTCCAGTGGTATTTAAAAGGACCATCACAAACATATGATTTGCCATAGATTTCATCTAACTTGTTTTTTTTTGCGTACTGTACAATTTGGTATACCAGCAAAACTAGTACGGCTAACAAAGACGACAATGAATAACCCCGTATCACAGGAAAGGATCCAGAACAGATTGACTGATCCTTTTGAAACACGTACTGGTTTGAAGCAGGGCGATAGATTGGCGTCGAAGTTCTTCAACGTAGCACTTGAACACGCCATTCGGATAATGGATACGAACACCAGCGGAACGCTACTCAGCAAGTCGACACAAATGATAGCGTACGCAGACGACATCAACATCATGTCCCGAAAACTGACCGACGCAGAAGAACTCCTGCATACTCTTGACACCACTGCAAAAGAAGTTGAACTACGAATTAACGAGGTCAAAACAAAAGTAATAATGCAATCAAGAACCAGGCGGTCGGCACAATCGAGCATCAGCATAGGGGACTTCAGCATTAAATTCATAAACGACTTCACATACCTGGATAGCAACCTATCAGAGGCCGCCAGCGAAACTGACGAAATCAAGCGACGGATACAGCTAGCAAATAAGACTTTTTTCTCGGTCCACCCCATAATAAAATCAAAGCATATGCACAGAAACACGAAGCTCCGCGTTTACAAAACCATAATTCAACCAGTGCAATGCTATGGCTGCGAAACTTGGACCCTAGCCCAAGTTTCCGAAAACATGCTAAACATATTCGAACGGAAAGTCCTTCGGCTAATTTTCGGATCCGTTTACGATCGAGATAGATAGCGCATCCGATACAACCATGAATTGAATGAAATGTACGATGAGCTGGAAATTTTGAAAATCGTCAAACTACAACGTCTTCAATGGGCAGGGCATGTAAAACGAATAAACGATGTTCGTATGCCTGAACAAATAATGAACGGAAGGCGAGTTCGCGGAGCACGACTGCGAGGAAGACCGAGAGCTCGTTGGGAGAGCTCAGTATATGCTGACGCCCAGCAACTACTGGACAGCCAAGATTGGAGGACACGGTCACGTTGCCGAGATAATTGGAGGACAACGATCCAAGCGGCCAGAGCCCGACGACGGGCTGTTGCGCCACAATGATGATTAATTTCTTGGAAACTTTTATAAAGAAAAAAAAAAAAAACGTGCCTAGACTACTGCGCGTGAAAAGTGCAACTTGAAAACAGGATTGCTGATTAAAAGTTGCGGCTAGCGAAACTTTGATTATGTTTCATCAAATTCAGATTACGTGAAAAATTTCAGTGTGTCGTATCGCAGAGGAATTGTTTACTATTAACCCATTGGTTCGGTGAAAGAGGGTTTTACTGGTCGCTCAGCCGCTTCTAGCAGCACAAACCCTTATATGTATATACTGCAATTTCAACACGCGCCGCGCCGCATCCTTTAATTCAACTTTAACTAAATTATTTTCACACAATCATTTATATCCATCCACTTTCACGAGACCTCGCACCAGCGAGCTCGTATTATCCAAAATAATGGCTTATGCCATAAATTAGGCGATAAATTTTTAGAACGTGCTAAAGGCATGCTTTAAACCAAACCATAAAACAAAATATTAAATCAATTTTCATCAATCTCCCACGTGTAATGTCCGCAACTCATTCACGGACAAATATTTAAATTGGATTCCTCCATTGAGCCATGGTGGTCATTAGCCAAATTTCATCGTGTCCCAATTTTTACAATTCACGTAAAAATTGCATGCAAAATTGCCAATTGAGAACTTGCCCAGTCCGACAAAAAAAAAGAATAACAGCTCACTAAACTTGGACAAAAGAAAGAAATTTTCTGAAAGGCCATTGAAATTCGACGTCTTATTGTCAGCCAGCAAGTTCTCCATGGACGATGGGAAAAAAAACGAAGGCAAATCGACCCAAAACATTAAAAATCGACAACGACCCAGAGGCAATTTACGTGTAGTCAGTTGTAGGCACCTTCATTGTGGCAATGAAAGGAATGGTGGTAGGTAGATAGTTAGTGAGGTATCTCTTGGTATTTGCGAACATAAAGTCTTTGTCGCATTCCAATTTCGACTAAGTGTAGTAGTTCTCTTCCAGGGTCTAGTTCCTGGTAGGTTCTGGACTTCGGGCGCCAAAGGTTCCTCCTGGTCCTGATACTAATAATTATCAGAAGATATGCATCTTCTTAATTGGAATCTTTTATGAGCCTACATTGTCGCACAACTAGCAATTAGCTAATTACTATCTAGAAAAGGAAGAGTTTTTGTATTTGGAATTTGAAATACCCACGAGCACCAGCAAGCCATTTGTTGGAACAGAGGAGGAAAACAACCGGCTTTTTATCCATAGTAGATACCTAGGCATTGATACTCGTATTTTATATGCAATGGTCAGTCCGTTCTGTGCTACACGTGGACGTTGGATGAAATAATAGTAGCCCTCCGGAGGTTCTGTCTATAATCAGACGGTTGTCGAGTGGAAAACTACGTACAGGGCAGAGTAAACAGACAATTAACTCGCTCGGGAAGGTGGAGACAACTCAACAGTCCGAATGAAAACAATAGTTTTGAGAAGAAAAGTGGTAGGATCGGAGAATAGTGGGTTGGTTAAGTTTATCAGGGAAATCTCTGACCATTTCCATCTTCCCATCATGTTAGAAGCGTGTATGGAGGCACTAGTTTTAGTAAATAACTCAAGGAAGCTAACTGCCGTTTCGCGAAGATGTGTTCATCATTCATGCCCCTCAACTAAAGTGCTATCAGGGTTGTTCATTCGGGCAAGCCCAAATCAATAAACACAAAAGTTTTTCCCATTTTTCGATAAAAAAAAATTGAATTTATGGGTCGGACTATGACTGTTAAATGAGTACTCATTTGGGGTAAATAACTCGGTTGAGCGTGTTGCTGACCATACGCCTCTGAACAAAACACACACTCAAGATCTAGTAATGCTAACTCATCTCGAGGCCTTGGTGAAAAAATTGGAATGTTGCATCCGTTTTTTATTTTTTTTTATCTTCGCATTGTGACAAATATTGGATCTGTAAAGAACTATATTCTGGTCTGGTTGTGCTGCTTCCACCAGCAGATCTATGGCAGCACCTGATGAGTAAGGATCTGTCGGTGGTACGAAACCAGAGGCCGAGGGTCCCATTACGCCTGGACCTTGATGGGAACACGAGGGAATCTGCGCCGTCCGCAAACTATTCCATCCTTATCGCCCCATTTTTTTATCATTCCCCATTTTTACCTCCCCTGTTTGTGTTGTTTTTCCCAGGCCTATAAATTTTTGTTAATATGTAAAGGACAGGGGCAATGAGCGGCGAAAACCCCGCCCACGTTTTCCGAACTGAGCTACAACAAGCATAGGCCGCTGCTTAGTTCGTTGAGGTGCGCTGGGTAAGTCTTTTGGGGAGTTGCGTCCCATTGCCCAGAACAGAGTACGATGGCGCGCAGGGGTAGTTGGCGCGCTATGCCCCACTAGGGGTTAAGGCAAAATAGTATAATCGTATATATTTTTTGAATTGAACTAAAAAATCGTATGCTCGATTTTTCAAAATCGTAAAATTTGTTCTAAACTTCGATAAAAATTCATAAAATCGTATTTGAAGTTGAAAATCGTAAAAAATGCGATAAATCTTACTATTTGGCATCGCTGCTCGATAAGTATAACAGCTAGTTTCGTTTCAGTCTCAATAGAAATTATTTACGTTAGTTTTAAAAAGTTGGAACATTCCTGTCTCGCGAATATTAGGAGAATTCTCTCTATTGCATTTAGGGAGAATTTTTAAAATTCCTTAATTTCCGGAATTTCCGCTTTAGGTAGTCCATTTCTACTTTAGGTGGTAAGAGCCTAGAACACACGCGAAGGGATTTGTATGTCCTAAAGCGGAAATTCCTTGAGTTTTGTGAAAATTCTCTGTAATTGAATTGAGAGGATTCTCCCAATTATTGCGATACAGGAATGTTCCCATTAGACTACGTATCAGAGCAGCTTAATAGGTAGTCTAAGGCATGATCTAATGGCTCTAATAGGTGGTCTAATCTCTCGTCTGATAAGTTGTCTAAAGCGTTGTCTAATTGCTGGTCTGATAGGTGATCTATACGTGATCTAATGCGGCTAGGTGGTCTAACGTGTAGAAAGCCTTTTAAAACAACATCATCTAACGAATATAAAGAAAAAACAAGCAAATCACGATCAGATTTATTGGATAATCAAAGTCGTGTCAAATCGTGTAAATCAAATCGTTCACAGTTTCCGTTCGATCTTTGCTTGACAAGATCTCAATCAATTTCGATGGATCTCATACACATTTATTCCCGCAATCCAATCTATTTCGGCAGAATCGTGCAATATTTTATTGTTGAGGAGACATTTTCATGAAAAATACTCTTATGATTATCTAAAATACTTCGATCGATGCCCTATGAAGTATTTATGAAAATACATCGTTGGCGATGACGATCTTCATGACCTTCTTCTGCAAACTCCAAGAAATGTGAACACGTCGCATGTCATCCCAACATCCCACGCAAACATCATATTCGTTCGATATTCTCTAAATGTTAACAATTACATCTAGAGAACAGAACTCCACTCCTCGATAGCTATTTTCTGTTTATTTATACATAACCATAGAACGTCGATTAGCTCCATCCTCCATGTTAGGGCAATATGGAGTCCATCGACTTTTCCGGACTAGCTGTATCAATCTTTATGGCCCGCATCATTTCACGATCGAATTCTTATTATGGACGCTGGCAACCTGAACCCATCGTGACTATGGCCTATTGACGAATTGGCAAATCCAACTATCTATCCATTGGTACAAATAATGACAATCATATATTATTGCCTACCACCTGGTCAAAAAGATGATGATCATCATCGATCGTTTCCGAGGTGGACCATAATCAGTCCATCTTGCAAATATACGTACACGAGTACTATAGTAATGACTCGTATTTCTTCCGAACAGTCATATTTTAAATAGCCTGCTGTGATGACTACTATAAATCAGATTTTATATGAGTTTCGGACACATTAGTGCGCAAACTGATTTCAATTGTGCCAAGGCTCAGGTAAAAATACTTTATTAAGTCTTGGGTATATAAACCCGGAGAAATTATTCTAACGGAATAGACAAGAAGCAAGAAAATGATAAAGTGAACTGTCTTCGGCAAGTAATAGTGAGACCAAAGAGTTTTGAATGTACACACACACACCTATATTTCTATGAAACTTAAATGCATTCAATTGTAATCGAATTTGTTTTTTACTTTTAAATAATTTATATATTTCGAAAGGTATCTATTCAAGAGCTCGCACATCATTTTCAAAAGTCACAGGTAATATCTTGTTGGAATGCTTCTAAACTTAACTGGCTAAAGTGATCGGTTTCGTTAACCAGCGAATATGCCACATTACACATTATGTGAGCAGAAGTGCTAATTGAAAAATGATAAAATTCATTTAGCTACTTGTAGATAATTGAAATCAAACGGTTAGTACAACCAGCAAAATTCTATTGAATTCATGATATAGCGATATACGCATAGCTATTTGAATCTCGTTCTATGTAAATTAGTCCGCTAAATGACGACTGAACGCTACATAATGGCAAACCATTCTCAACCTGTCGGCCGATGACGAATGTCCTAGGCTTGTTTATAACTTTACGTAACAAAAGCAATCTACCCCCACCCCATCCAACTGCAACTGGTTTAAACTAGAGATTGACTTGCTCAGTATATCTGTTATTTTATAGCCGCTAATCACGTTTATCATGAGCAGATTGTTGCTACTGCTTAAAAACTAAAAGAGACATAACAGCAGATGTAGCAGTACACTTAACATAACTACTCAGAATAAAAAATCACCATCTCCACCCCACCCTAACACGATTCATTTGAATAAACACAATGTTCAAACAAAATTGTTAATTTCCCGCCACCATGAAATTAGTTATTTGAAAATTAGCCATTAATGAACAATTTCGGATGAATTCGAAAGTGGCCATGCCATCATCATCATCCTGGCGCGACAGCCCGATGTCGGGCCTTGGCCGCCTGAATCATTGTCCTCCAATTATCTCGGTCACATGACCGCGTCCTCCAATTTTGGAAGCCCAGTAGCTGCGCGGCGTTCACTCAGTCTCGCTCCGTCGACTCGTTCTGCATTCATTACTCTCTTAGGCATGCGATCATCGTCCATTCTTTGTACATGCCCTGCCATGCCATGGCCACTTTCGAATTCACATTGAATGTTCAATTTCATTTAAAAACGAAAGTGAGTATATACATGGCTATTGTCACTTTCCTTCCCATACCTTATTTCGATTTGAAACCGAAATTGTACATGGACCAAAAAAAAATGCTGGATGCAGACATGCTAGGACGAAACGGATGCTGGTACTATACATATAGAAGGAGTGAAACGAGCGACCTAGGGCTATATACGGGGGGTCGCAACCCCCTAGGGGCGAAGCTAGTGCAGCTCGTTCCAAACCGAAATTGTGCATGTACACTTTGTGCGATACTGAGGGTTGTGAATCGACAGTCCCTTGTGTGGGCCACGCTCGCTCCGCGTTTAAGGGATCTCTGCTTATTCAATTAATATTGACTGACTGTGGAAAATAAAGGAAGTAATACGAAAATACACAGTGGCGGATCTAGAAATCGAGTTCGAAGGGGGCCCGACATTGTTCGTTACCTGGAAAGCTAAGGGTATGTCCACACTTATCCAACTTTAGGACCTCAAGAGGCAGATAAAGGGCTGCTGTGCTCACCACAGAACACATGGACTGAAATAGGATCCGTTCCGTTACTACTACAGACTCATCACCCGACAATCCTAATCATTGAACCGGGCAAAACTTCCAATTAAACGATGAGTATGCCACCATCACCATTAGTTAAGTCATCAGTTTCGTGAAGAAGTGAGATCCAAGATATGTCTTCCTCCTTCTTATGCCAAAGCAGAAACGAAACGAAACCACTGCGACCCAGAATCCAATATAAAAAATGATAAAAAGCATTGGACAACATCCAGCCACAGTCTTTGACGTAATCAGACCCGGTCCGAGAGGCTTAATGAGACATGGGACAGGTTAGAGCTTCAGTAATTACCGTAATCTTGGCCTGGGAAATACTGGAGTTCAGGGAGATTGAAATAGTGATTTAGGTTAATGAGAGAAAACCTCAACTCATAAGCCTTTATCTGAATAGATTTCTACTCAATTAGGCAACAGAAATACCTTCACATCCAATTGACTGCGTAATAATGAGGCTGTCAAAATCATTGTCAAGCGTATATTTGGGTTGGGGTTCTGTTGCATTCGCTGTCATTTGTACAAATCATTTTCGAGCATATTCTTGAATTTTCCAAGACCAAGCTATAATTACCAAACTTTTTGGAGGGAGCCGGGGCCCCCATGGCCCCCTCTGGATCCGCCACTGAAAATACACAACCCTGAGACTCGCACAAACATGAACACTCGCTCTCGGTGCAATACGATCTTGTGTGGACTCCGATTAAGAATCAACAGTTCCTTATGTTGGCTCCGCTCGCTACGATCGCTCCGCGCTTAAGGGATCACAACACTCAGTATCGCACAAACATGAACGCTCGCTTCGCTCGCTCTGGACAGTGCATGGCTATTTCCATTTTTTTCACATGCCTTATTTCCATTTGAAACCGATATTGTCCATGTATGGATTATTTCGTTTATTTTCCGATGGAAACTTTCGGTTTAAAACGCAAGTATCCACATAGATTATTTCGGATGGCCACTTTCGCCATGGCTAATTTCGGTGCTCCTCATTTCCCACTCAAATGATCATCAATTAAATATATACTGCGCATAGGTTAGGTTAGAGGGGCTGCCATGAAGTGTCACAGCTCACTTAAACCACAGATGGGTCCGTTGTGTTACTTGGGGTATTTGCCAACCTGCATAGACGAGCTATCGAAACGTCAACAAGGCATACATAGAAATGCTAGAGTTAGTTAACGCTAACTCACACATGGTTTGGAATAATTTGATTGGATAAGACATACATCCAAATGAAGGCCCGGCTAACCCATTGATTTTTTACAGTGCATAACTGTTGCTCAGGAAATTGTCATAGGCGATATTAGCCAACCTCCCCAATACATGGGGTGTGTAGGGGCTCAAAAAATAATGTTCAAAACAACCCAGATTAGCGTCAAACCCAGAGTCCGGTGGGATTCATGATAGCATTCCCAATAAAATACCGCTAAAATCCAAATTGAGTATGAGAAAAAACACTCTGAATTCGGAAGTACGACAAACTTAGATACTAGAATTAGTAAATTAAGGGCTATTCCTTGGAATTACACAAAAAAAAAACATAATTATTGACATATATATTGCAGGCGGCCGTAGTCCGGATGGCGCAACGGTTAGCACGTTCGCCTTCAACGCACTGGGCCCCGGTTCGATTCCGGGGATTTACGTGTCGGACTATGAGCCCACTCAGCTGTTAAATGAGTACCCATTATGGGGTAAATAACTCGGTTGAGCGTGTTGCTGATCACATACCTCTGCACAAAAACCGTCACGATCTAGAAAAATGAGATGATGCTAACTCATCTCGAGGCCGTGGTTCAAATTGGACTGTTGCGCCAGTTATTTATTTTATTTTATTGCAGGCGGCCAAGGCCCGATGTCTGGCTGTCGCGCCACGATGATGATGATTGACGCGGAACTCGGGAATATTGCGTTTGTCATTTTATTGGTGTCATCTAACGTCCAATAGTTAACATAGCAGAATATCTGCACCACTTCCCTATCCAGAACTATTGAGGAAATGTTTTGAGTGTAATTTGTGCCATCCACTCCGTGGGACAAAAAAAAACAGGGCTATCGACTCGTTAGGATTGAAGTTTACAAAGCCTAAAAAGACCTCATGAAGATTCTATTTTTTTTAATATACCTAGGTAGAGAGAGAGAAAGACATAAACTTTCAGGGTTACATACGATTTTCTGAATATGTATATACTTACTTCGTCAACAGACAATGTTTTCAATCATTGTCTAAAATATTCTCTACTGTATAATTACCCTTTTCTATAAATGAGCCCTTCCCATTCCCATTAGTCTCTCTACGAGCCTACATGCATACGTATTCATGTGTAATCATATCATATCAAGTTTTTTGTTTTCAATTCTAAAATTTTTTTTAAAATTCCACCCAGCTAATAACAGAGTAGTCACACTATCCAAGCATCTGCCCGGACGTGTATGTGTACTGCAAACCAAGCATAGCAATCCAATTGAAAGGCTCCAAAGACGATCCGAAATGTTTAAGCCCCTTCTGAGCCTCCACGTTCAAGTTCTTGTTGCCGGAGAGCGCACTGACATTTTCAACTACACACGTTCCTTCATTTTTCATTCATTCTGCATAATAGATCACCACGCAGAGCAGATGATAATCATGTCGGCAATGGGATAAAGGAGTGGATAAATAGAAATGCATTAAATTTCATCATCCATCATGCTAAGACCAAGACACCGGAGCCGACCACAGCAATTGAGCTGAGCCTATGATCCATCCGCAGTCAGACCAATCCAGATCATGGAGGTCAGCTTCAACTGACCATGTAGAATTCAAATCGAGTTATGCCGAAAGGCCGAACTTCTTTGTATTTGCAGATGGTGGAGTGGAGTGATCAGCAAATATAGTGGCTCTGCCTAATGCGATGATTAGACGGATTAGAGCACATTGGAATCATCGAAGGAAATCACAGCCAGAGATGTGGGGCGTGTGAACTGTGTAATTGGAAACGTAACTGCTATACGTCGGTTTCATAAGCAGCAACTGAATTTTCAAAATAAACTAATGCAACAACCGTGGATAACATGATCGGATCTTGTGAAATGGGAAACGATAAAAGAGAGTGAAAAGCGTATTACGTTTATCATCGATTCCACGACTATAGATTCAAAAGTGACAATGCGGATAATTACTTTTTAACACGAGTAATCGCCACATTGATCAGTTCGATTAGATCAAACGATAGGCAACTGGCCGGAAAGAAATTCGATTGTGAATGAATTTTTGCAAGAGATCGCCATGCAATGCTTTGAGAAACTGTAGTGGTCATGAACAAAGCATGGTAAAGCAAGGATCATTTGTCCTTTTTTGCTTAAAAATTGAGAACAGATGATAGAACGAACATCTAGCATCCCTCCGGCCGAATAAGGAGAGACTGGTCTGAAGCGTTGTTCTCCGGGAGTACAAATCACAAGCACAACCATTAATCAAGGAGGTTTTCGTTCCTACGGTAGCCGGTTCTTCGGACAGGAGTGAACTTTTCATTAGCAACGACCAAGAGCTGCAAAACCCCTTCAACGACCAAATGAAAGTATCTGTGTGTGTGTGTGTTTGTTTTTGTCAGCACAGATTTTTTGATCCATCCCATATAATCAAATAATGAGCGGGCATATATATAGGGCAACCGGTAGCGCAGTGCGTAGAGGAAGGCATCAGTCTCATGTCTGACTACCGGCGTTTCGGGTTCGAATTCCGTCCACGGTGACGTTCGTGGCCATGGATGTTTGTGTTGTCTCCCCCCTGTGGTGCGGAGCGGAATAATAAGCCACACTATCTCCAGACTGTTCGCAGGTAGACGGCTAAATGAGAGAGCAAGGGATGCATGCTGGCAACTGCATTCTCCGAAACTAGTTTATGCCAACGAAACGTTAACTTAGACCCATGGAACAGTTGATGCGTTATCCCTACAAGGGGTTAGGGCAATTGAGTATGATGTGCGTTTGTAGGTTCGTGCGATAGTCCAAGCACTCGCCGTGGTCCGATCTTAACCAAATTCGGTATGTTGGTTCCATGGATGAGCCTGACCTCAACACGGTGGCAGAAAATTCGGTTATCGACTGGACTAACGGTATATTCTGCTGTGTTTAAACCAGAGTTACACACCCCAATCTCCAAATTTCCACCGATCCTGCCTACCTTTCCAACATCAGCCGTCAGATTGGCAGATGAGAGAGACCGCATCCGCAGCTGTAACCCCAGCGATCCTAGAATCAGAGACCTGAATTTTCAAGAGCAAAATAGAACTCCAACTTAAATAGCTGCAATCTCAAATCTGGCGTCACCAAGCTTTGGTCTACAGCAGAGTATTGAAATTATTTAGCTACAATTATTTATTACTAATTAAATTCTTTCTAAAAAATAATTAAATACTATTTTTCAATAAGAGTAATTGTAATCCAAAAGTAATAATTCAAAGGTAATAATTACTTTTTCAGAAAAGTATGAAATGAAAAATAATGCAAAGTAATTAATAAGTATTTATTAAATCAAAATTTTGGAGTAATTGCATCCAATATATTTACTTTTCACCAAAAACACGAAGTAAGGCGATATTCAGATCAGCTACATTTTCAGCTCCGACGCAGCCACGCACAATAGCCATGCATAGTCGATCGTATCGTATGCTGAGCGATGAGTGTGAATCCGCCCATTTGATGCTGTGTATCTCGACTGAAATTTCAAGCAGTCGTGCAGCGCGGTGTCGTGTGTGTGAATTTCGCCTAATTGAGTAGTAAGTATTTATTAAATCAAAAAAGACCATATACAGAGTTTAGGGATAAAAAATAACTCAGGAGAATCAAAGAGGGCGTCTCTCCAGGAGGAGTTTTATATCACCAACTCTACTCAACATCTACTTATCTAGACTCCCAACACCGCCTGATGGATTCCAGATCATTTCCTACGCAGATGACTGTACGACTGTAGCTACTAGCAACGACATTCATTATACATGATCACCCAAAAATCCTTGGTATCACCTTGGATAGTATGGCAACATTATCGGCCCATGCTTCAACGGTTTACTACAAAATGAGAACTCGTAGCAATGAAAAATGAAAAAAAAACCTCCCAACTTCATTTCCCATATTTTTCACAAAAGATATTATATGCATATTTGGATCTTAATCGCATTATTCTTGTGTAACTGTTAGATAAATATATATGAAAATGCAGATACAATTTTATATTTAGATCAGACACTTTATTTGCATCGATATACTCGTATATTATTTACATATTTTCGTCGTTAATTTAAAAAAAGAACAATAAACAACAAAAGTTATACGTACACATTTATAACATATTTATTTATCAGTGAAATTGGAATTTTTGTGACACTTAGTTTCATTATGCACTTTGTATGCGTCTGTAGCAACGATGATTTTTTTGCTACTCGAAACATGATCCTTTTAGGTAACCAAACTACACTAAAAAAATGCATATTTTACCAACTCACATCGCCAAATTTGCTTCAATATCGAAAATGGAATGTACTCAACTTCCCCTTTGATATGATACCCCACGTGCCTTTATCCATTCCAGAAGAAAAAGTGAGCCTCACTTCACCTCTATGGGGACAAATCTAGAGCTACATATACTTGTCACTATCACTGATAAAGAACTCATTTGAATGATGTTTGTAACGGACGGTTTGGTGGGCATCCGAAGATACCCGTGGGGACGGAGCCTAAGGTAGCATATGACCGTGAAGGTCGGACTGTACCATCTGGCAAAGAAAAAGGCTCCTCAACAAGCTAAGCAGCGCCCTATGCTTGCTGTAGTTCAGTTCGGGAGATGTGGGTGGGGTTTTCTCCGCTCGTTGCCCCTGTCCTTTAAATATTAACAAAAATTCATAGGCCTGGGGAAAATAATACAAATGTGAGAGGCGGAAATGGGGAATGATAAAAAAATAGGGTGATAAGGATGGAATGATTGGCGGGCGGTGCAGATTCCCTCGAGCTCTCATTGGGGTCCAAGCGTAATGGGACCCTCGGCCTTTGGTTTTGTACCACCGACAGATTCTCACTCATCAGGTGCTGACATAGATCTGCCGGTGGAAGCAGCACTACCAGGGTATGGTCCATTGCAGGTGGTTCATTACACGTTGTTAAGTTGGAACAGTATAAGCTGAGTTTATAAACGTCCGCCGTCGCATTAAATAAACGATCCAATAAATCAAACTGATATTTTCGAATTTGTAATTTATTTTCACCACTTGGGTGGTGAGTTTAGATCGAGATAAATTGCGTGCATAATCTGCTGCAGATGAAGCTACGCCAGATGAAGTAATCTGCTCTTTAATCTAGCCCAGATTAATTGATCTGCGCGCAGATGAAGTAATCTGGGTATAGTGTAAACGTAATATTACACTGGATGAGATGAATTTGTCAAACACATGATTTCAAAAGGACATCGCGTCCCTCTTGCAATATAATTGAGCTTCATATACATTCGCTTGCTTTAATGACAAGCTGAACACTTGCATGAATAGTAAAGGCATGCAAACATAAGCGCACTATATGCGTTGCGATCCATTGTACAACACTTGTGACTGGTCAACTGATGAGCGATGGTTAGTAGGGATAGGGACTTGATGCTATGAAATATCTCAAGGACGATGACCCTTAGGCTTCTTCATCAGTGGTAATATCGAGCTCTCCAGGAAAAAATTAAATTTAAATTAAACTGTAAGTAACCACCAAATAGCAAAATTTATGATATTAACAAACTATAAGTACATGACTTCAATTTAGGATAATTGGAATAAACTCTCTCCATTCCGTTCCCTTAAAACCTGTTTAACAAATATCAAATGATTCCGTGCAGACCATACCTTTTTACGATCCCGCATCTACAGCATATCAAATTCGTAATCCGTTTAGTCCGTAAGCGCATACGATGACAATGATGATGGTTCGTCTGACTTTACAATCCGTAACCTGATCGCTGTCGACCGTTTCACATGGCCACCACACACATGCTCCTGTGAAAATTTCAGGCATCCCTTAAAAGTTACAGGACCGCACCACACTATACACATTCATTCACCTGTGCGAAAGGAACACAGCACCTTATCGATCACTTTGTACACTCAATTGCACCAAATTAGAGCTAATGTGCCGCCCAGCACACGGCCCTAAACCACAAAGCACATACCTAAAAATCACAAAAACCCATAAAACGGGTCCACTTTTCGCGACAGCGAGATGCGGATGAACTGACTGAGATGAGATGTCACACGATGCTATGCAGGCAGGGTGAATTCTGAACTATGTATGTACCAACAAAAAAAAGATGCGCCCAAGGACTGGTTCTCTGCAAAAATGTGCAATTACGTGCACCGTTGGAGTTGGAGCTATTTTTTGCACTACCCATGGAATGCACTAATGCACCTCTAAGCTTCTTAGTTGTCTCGCGATGGATGTACCTTGTACGCGCTGCTCTTTGGATGCATCCTTCGCCAATCTTCACGACACCAAACAAATGCACGTAGCCCGGGGGATCACGATAAACCGATTGCGATCACGGAGCCGGTGTGATGCGTTTCGCACGGACGAACGGACGCAGGTACCCGTAGTAGAGTGTAACCGAAAACCTGTTGGGACGTAAAGTGACTCAAATCACTTGACTGCAATTCGATTAAATTGAATTCGCCTCACTTTGGTGCACCCCGGTGCATCTGATCCGCGACCCAAAGCGATGGTATCGTCTTCATGTATTCGAGCGGAGCTTTTTTTGTAGCGAGGATAGCAGCAAAGCGTCAAAACGCAAAAAAATATCAATGCGGTCGTAACTACAATCCGACGAGTGAACAAATGAACGAAAGCAAAGGTGCGAAAAAAAGTATGCACGCGCACGTAAACCTGTTCACACACCAAACAGGGAACGTAAACTGATCTTAAGAAATGCCATGGACTGAAGATTTCTTCAAGAAGTGCCGGTCGAAGATGTGGCTGGGTTGCCGACTTTTAAAAGTGATTGTAGGAATAAAGTTATGTTAGTGGTTATTATTGAGATATTAATTTTGTAATTATTTTAGTGGCCATTGTCTTTGAGTTATACTCTAAGCAAATTTTGTAGATTATTCTCTCATGGTAATTGAACAGTTGCATATCGTGTATTTGCAATGCGTTCTAGCAAACGACTTTAACAATCGAATTTCTTATGTGGTTCTTAAACACAAGACCAAACGTCAGACCAATTATTCGATCTGTTGACTGCGTGTCTCATGTCTGGTCTCGCAGTATGTCTAAACGCTGATCTCGTAGCAGATCTAGTGGCTGGTCTCACAGTAGGTTTTGTAGCTGGTTTCGAGGCTGATTGACCCTGTATCTAAAAACCACTATATGTGGCCACCCAAATATATGCCGTACCTAGGCTAGGGAAAGACATGCAAAATATCTACATATAATTAATGTTTAAAGTGCTCACTACTATTACCCTGATTCTACTCAATTGTCCTAACCCCTTGTGGGACATAAAGCGTCAACTATTCCATGTGGCCCAGTTGACGTTTCATTGGCATAAACTGGTTTCGGAGAATGCAATTGCCAGCACGCAGCTCCTGCACATTCATGGCCATGGGCGGGATTCGAACCCAAAACGCCGGTTGTCAAACATGAGACTGATGCCTCAACACACTGTGCTACCGGTCGCCCCACCCTGATACTATATTAGCTACTACCTAATTATATTATAACGCTAAATAAAGGTTCTCAAAGTCGAGATAAGTTTGTAAGTTTGTAGAACAAGGGTCCAACATTCCGAAGATTTATTTGATTTGCACTTAAATTTAAAGACTTTCTAAACCAAGTACTCGTATGCAATGCCCTTCCGATTGAAATTAGCAGTTTTCAGTATCATGATTATTGCCGAATAAATTAACGACTTTTCAAATGTAGTTTATGATTTTCCGATTAAATTTACTGATTTTTTCTGTGATTCCTAATCTAAAATTTTATAGGTAGGTAAAACATTGGAAAATAACTACCGTGATTTTTTTTTAATGCTAACTTATTGGGCCCGATACACCCTATCTACCAGCGCATATACTCGTATACATAATCGCAAAAAATTCCCTACGTAATAGGTCCCTCACACTGCACAAATTGTTCTGCAATAATATAATTGCTTTTACACTTACACTATTTTTGAACAAAAACTTAAAGCTCTGGTGTTGGAGCGAAAACATTGCACTAGAATAGCAGGTGCTTGCGGTTAATATTTCCACACAAATACCAGAGCTATAAGTTTTTGTTCGAAAGTTTGTACAAAAATGTGCTTTTGTGAGGGAGGTGTGCGAAGCAAATATCTAAACCGCAAAAATTATCAAGTGGTTTCAACATTTTTGCGGACACTTCAATTTGTTGCCGACTATTTCACATTTTTGGGAATGGAGTTCCGTATGAGGGCAATTGCATTCATCCCTTCTGTCTGTGCGCAGCTTTGAGGGATTCACGATTAGCAAATTTCCAAACCACTGGCAAAGTTCTAAGCCTCAGTGATTTTTGTACAAAAATGTATCACTCCTGATAGGGTACTTTACTCTTCTGCAGAGTCAGGATGCGGCCATTGAAATCTGCGTTGCTGCCGGTTGTGCCTCTAAGTAGTCGAAGCATCACTCAATCTTTAGCCAAAGGTGCGACATAATCTGCTACGTCTCGATGCGCTTCTTAGAGGGAGCTTCGTCAGGCCTAAAATTTCCGGCCAATGGTGAAATTACCAGAACAGCACAAATTTGAAGAGGCCACACAACTGCATATTGTACTCAGCTAGGGTTTTAATGTGGAATACACTGTCTCGAAGGATGTTACTGTCCGGAAAATAATGAAATCTTTCGTGGGCATGCTATGAAGTCCCATTCACCCCACAGCGCATGGACTTCTGCCTGAAAAACGCTAGCTGCAGTAATTAGAGACCATTTATGAAAAAAAGGAGCTCGCTTTTAGAAAAGCGAAAATACCAAAAATATTTTCTTCAACGTAATTTTTTATATTCAAAGCAAATGCCTACTGGGGAATCCAATTATGTATATTGCACCACTTTCATGTACAAAATTCTAAAATCAATTTTATCTCAACATTGCGTCCTCTAGAACCAAGAAAAAACTCTTTCGTTGTTATTCATTCAAGCCCATGAAAAGTAATTGTTGTGTTGTTTGACGATGCTGTAGTCCATAAACGTTATTTACTTAAGTACCTCCCAGACAATTCTGCGTAGGTATAAGGGATGGTAACTATTAGTTCCATTATGGTTTAAATCAGGTCAATATTTATTTAGGGCTGATTTAGATCATTTATATCATTTATCCTTTCCCTCCTTTCGGAGCACGGTTAGCACGTTCGCCTTCAACGCACTGGGCCCCGGTTCGATTCCGGGGATTTACGTGTCGGACTATGAGCCTACTCAGCTGTTAAATGAGTACCCATTATGGGGTAAATAACTCGGTTGAGCGTGTTGCTGATCACATACCTCTGCACAAAAACCGTCACGAACTAGAAAATGACATGATGCTAACTCATCTCGAGGCCGTGGTTCAAATTGGACTGTTGCGCCAGTTATTTATTATTATTTCCCTCCTTTCGTCTCTTAGTCCCTTCGTCCTAGGTCGCATGTTCTTCGTTCCTCGTCCAGTCGAGCTCAGTATTCTCCCCCCCCCCCCCCCCCCCCCCTCTTTTCCAATCTATTCCTCCGCTGTCCTGCCCTCCAAACCCCTCGACTACACTTGGGCCGAAGCGTCACGGTCTCAATAATTTTTCGACTTTACTCTCCGATAACACACAGATTCATTTTGTACTAAACTGTCCTGTTATTTAGTAATCTCATAACTTTCACCGTCTCGTAAAAATTTCAGTTAAGAGTTAAAACCACAAACGACAACCCTCCTCCGAACATTTCTCCTCTGATCGCGACTTCTTCGCTACACCAATCGACCAATCCTTCACTTGATCCGAAGAAGTTGAGCCAGTTCTCGTAACCAAAAAAAAAACAACAAAGTCATCTGTTTCACCTTTGCCTGACCGTAGTGCTATGGTCAAAGAATGGGGTGCAAGAAATTCTCAAAGTAAACCTGGTAGTTAGAATCAATCATTGGAATCGTTACCATAGGTGAGTCAGTGAATATTGGCCAGCGTTGGCAAATTTGGGCTGTTCTGTTACATGCTCGCTTATTTAAAATCGGTTAAGTGTAATAGACCAGGAAAACCCCTGACCTGACAGATACAATCTAATTCGTTAATCTCAAAAATCAACAATGTTTGAATAAGCCCCATGGTATTCGCGAGCGAAGATCAATCGATCAACTCAAGGCCGTTCACTTCTCACGATCGTCACGATCAGCAACCTTCCTTCATCATACGAGTACATGCTACACGTAAACCTATGCGTATCGATTTGCAATATTTTCCCAAGACGTTTTGTTTATTTACTTTTGCCTTCTTCGACTCAGCCTCTAGATCGGCGATCATTTTGGCGATCAACACCACCATACTGAGCCACCATACGATCACACATCGTCAGGTATGATTGGGACAGTTTGAAAGACCGGTATAAAGATCCAACCACCACCAACAGGTAGAGTGGTACGGGGAGGCGAATCACTAACTCATTCTATCTCTCATATGTGCAGGTAACGTGCACTCGGGCAAGGTAAGAATTTTTACTATGTGATCCGATGTTTGGGTTTCAGCGACTTGCCATACCATCATGGACTTGTTGTTGATGCTATTTTGGTTCGATATTAGTCGGGCTCACGACATGTTGTTTTAGAGTCGATGATCCTAAAAATCGTGAGGAATGCTAATATGGTTTGCATAAGAACTGGAAATACTGCCTGAACGCATAACTTTGGGGAACATTATTCATGGCAAAATGTTATCCGCCCCTTGTCATCAAGTCGTTGAAGAGTTAGGATCTTTGTAGTGTTCATTATAATATCCTTCGTCGTAAAGTATGTTGTGTTCTGAGGATTCTGTTCAATGAGAGGTAAGGACAGAGGGCAGAGCCGTGCGAATAGAAGAATATAATAAAAAGGATAATTATTTTTATTTTTTATTTTGTTTCGTATTACAAATTATTTATTGATATTTTATTTCAGATATCTCAAATAAGCACCTGATCTCAACTAGTATCTTGCCCTTATTTTTTGCATATTTATCACTTTTTCTCCAAAGACTTTATTTAAAAAATCTGATCTAAATTTTCTAAACCATTTTCATTCATAGGCGTGCAACCGCCAGAAATTATGAAATTAGGATGGAATGATCTAGGCACGATTTACTCATGGGAAAATAGATATTCGATTTTTGAAATAAGACTTGTACATTAGCTGCGTTTTATTTGTACAGAGCCGGATAGAGCAGACTAAAAGGCAAAAAAAAATATGTAGAGCATACCAGAGTAGCGAAGACGAAAGTGGGGCATTTATTTGCCTGGGAGTGTGTTTTGGTTTAGTTAGCATTCAAACGTTAACTCAAATTTAAAGAGGAAACTTAAACCCTCAGTACAGATACAATCTGACAAATTTCCTTTAGGCAGCAGAATCATGTCGTGTGTTTACTATTCCATTTAATTACACAACATCAACATTTTATTGGCAGGAAATGAATGCTATGTGCTTCCCAAACTGTAAACTGCCCGAAAACTTCGACACCTGCGCCGCCTGGATTTGAAAACGCAGAAATTCCTAACAGAGTAGAATTAGTTCACTAGTGTTCTATACAGAGCAACTCAGATCAAGTTGTTAGTGTAATCGTATGATGTTAAAAACGCACCTATACTGTATAAGAAAATTACAGAAAAAGTTATAAAAGGGCAAGATTTTAAACAATAAAAAAATGCCATTTTAAAGAGGTACAATCAACAAACTATTCCTCTGATTTCTATGGAATAAGTTTTGAAAATAAGGGTAAGGCACTAGTTAAGATTAGGTGTTTATTTGAAAGTTCTAGCCTGCTTCGGGTTCGAGTCCCGTCCACGACAATGTTCATGGCCGTGTATGTGCAGGAGGTGCTTGCTGATAACTGCATTCTCCGAAATCAGTTTATGTCGACGAAACGTCAACTGGGCCACATGGAACAGTTGACGCACTATGCCCCACAAGGGGTTAGGGCAATTCAAAGAGAGCTTACGTAGTCTTCCAGCTACTACGTTTTTAGTTGACAATTTCTACTATCTGGAAGGCGTAGTTAAAGCAGATGGTGGAGCGGATGCCGATGTATAGTCTCGCACCAACAAGGGTCGAGCAGCTTTTTTCAGTTTAACTCCTTTCTGGCAAAACAACGTAAAATCAGTGCTTCCATATGGCTGTTCGACTTGGAAGGTGACCAATAAGATAACAACTAGATTGCAGACTTTTGTGAACCAGTGTCTACGGCGCATCCTACATATACGGTGGTCGGAAGTTATTTCTAAGGCCCTAACCGGATTGAGCGCAGAATGCAGCAGCAGCGGAAGAAGCAACAACGACAACAGGTAGATCTGTCGCGGTGACAAAGCGGCGATGACAGATCTACCTGTTGTTGTTGTTGCTTCTGACGCTGCTGCTGCATTCTCCGTTCAATCTGGTTAGGGCCTAACGATGGCCTCCTTACTATTACTGGTCAGGACAGGATAGACACTTCCATTAAAAGGCAAAAGTGGCAATGGATAGGTCACACACTCCAAAAACGCCCGAACAACATTGCTCAACAGGCTCTCGATTGGAACCCGCAGGAAACCAACGCAAGTCGCCGTGTTGGACGACCTAGTAACACCTGGACAAGTTTAGTAGTTCAGTTCAGTTCTACATGCAAGTCGTGGAGTGAGCTGAAAGCGATAGCGATGAATAGGACGAGGTGGAAAGTAGGCGTGGTTTTCGTAGCGTAGTTTTCCAGATATTGTGTTTTTAGTAATGTGAGATAGGCAATTTTCATAAAAAAAGTGTAAATGGCTATATCAGGTAAAGGGTTAAGAATTTGAGAAAATGTTCCATAATATTTTTTGCTGGAACTTACGTGGCGGTGCTTTTATGCGCCAATTTTCAGACATTCTGCATATGAACTCCAAACTCCAGACGCGACGAAAAATTATTTATAAAGCCTGACACACAGATTGTCGTGGAATGGGAAGCACCGTGAAATCCATTCAAAAATTGCACACCGGTTGATCGGTGAAAAGTTGGGCTTGCGTTTTGTACGGGATTTCACGGTAGTTTTAATTCCGCAATGAGCTGTGTACCAGGCTTTAGAGTGCGCATATATGATCATGATCACTGCAAGAAGCTATGTAGTCTAGATAGCGAAATGGTTAGCACGTTAGCCTTCTATGCACTGGACCCTGGTTCGAATCTTACTGAAGCAAGTAGTTTTTTCGATGAAAGGGGATTTACATGTCGGATTATGAGCCCATTCAGCTGTTAGTTGACTACCTATTTGAGGTAAAATAATTCGGTTGAGCGTGTTGCTTATCACAATCCTCTACATAAAGACAAAACACACTGTCATGATCTAGTAAATGAGATGATGCTAACTCATTTCCAGACCTTGGTTCGAAATTGGACGGCTGCGTCAGTTATAGCCTTAAAATGTTTGTATAATTTTTCGTACATATAATTTTGAAGAATTGTAGCGTGAGGTCGTGCAAAACTCTGCAAATTTTGAAAAATAAATCGTTTTCAGAAATTTTAACAAAATTGTTGAAGACATGCATATTCGGTGAAACACACATGTACTAACACACACACACACACATACTCATAAAATATGCGTACTTCGTACTCTAAAAAAAAATGGGAAATTATGTTACGTTTTGACAATTAAAAACAGGAAGAAGAGGTATGAGATACATGAGAATTTCAAAAAAGGGTTTTATAACGATGTGTTGGATGTCACTCTCGCGGTCAATTTGTACAAATGTCCTTTTTTGAAATGCGCTATTGAAATTCCCAGATATCAAACTCGTTTTTGGCGCCCGCTGTTAATGGCGCCAGGGGCGATCGCCCACTTTGCACGGCTCTAGGTAAGGGTATAAACAATTTATGATCTATCATGAATGCAGACAACCTGATTTCTACACAATTATTGAGAATTGCTCAAATGACTTATATCCCCTTATTAGGGCTATTTTTCAATTATTCTTCACATTTACATTTACATTTATCCAACTGAAAAATTGTAAGATTGTAAAAACCAGCAAAATTACAATATTCGCCCACCATCATTAAATTTAAATTATTTTACCTTTATACAATTTTCGCTAATCATTCTTACAACAATGAGTAAGCCTCCAAAATCTTGACACGATGTTTAAAAAAAAATATAATCTCACTTTTTGAAAAAGGTCACACTTTCAACTAGCCAGGTGAGATCAGACGAATAAATGACCATAACTAGCGTCCAATTTTAGTTGGCGGAGTTTGAGTCGATCGAAGAATTACCGCGAATGTCTCAAAACCGCAATCTTGCTGCTGTACAACCTTGGCGTGCATAATGCACTTCACGGTCCATAAGATCCAGCCTGCTTGATTCCAACTCGTTAGGTAACAGCGTGTTAGTCATGTAGCTGGCACCTCTCAACCGCAAGATTGATCTGTTGGACACTATAGGTATACCGGTGTATTCAAAGTTCTTAAGTTTCAGTGGACAAAATTGGAATTCTGCATTCATTAAGTGGAATTGATGAATTTTCAATATTGTTTTTTCACACAAATAAGGCTGGGACAAGTTCTCGTTGGATTATAAAACAATGCTGTGCGTTTTTGATTTAAATGAAATATTGAGAAACTATGGAAAATTAGAACTTGATCGAATTACTTGCCTTAATTGAAATACACGACTTGTTGGGAAATTTATTTTAAAAGCTGAATTATTCCTTCCATGATATGTTATCGGCTCTCTTATTGTTTTGGAAGACTTTACAGCTGCTATAATGAAGACCAACTCATAAAAAAAATATTCATCACGATCGAAACATCGATACTAGCCTAATCCGCAAATCGAAATTTGCATCCAAGTTCATAGGGTGAAGGAATGAATGCAGATGTATCACGATCGTAAATAATAAGATTGTATTTTTATCTCGGATTCTGCTATCATGGACCGCTTGTTCGAATTATGTCTACATCTAATCGATTCGTAACAAAGCATATGCGGATTGTTTTTGTCCATTATTTTTCAGTTGCCTTTAAACCAATAACAGTATCTGAGATTATGCTAATCTCAAAGAAAACACAACTCTAATTTTATATTTTATTTTGATTTATTCTCGATTGTTTTAACTTTTTCAGATTTTTATTTGAGGAGATCATCCTTCAAATCTGTTTCATCACTCAAATAATGCAAACTTTCGTGACCTGCCGGCGCCCATTATAAGCGGACGATGGAATGGATCTAATGTCGAATAATCACCCCTAAATATATAGTAGGGGAGCGTGGAGTAAGACAGGCTAGTTGAGGTTTCATGACGAATAAATAGATATCGATTGGACGAGATCATCCTTCAAATTTGTTTCATAACTCAAATAATGCAACCTGCCGGCGCCTATTAAATATTGTATAAGCGAACGATGGAATGGAATGGATCTAATGGAGTAGAATAATTGCCCCTAAATATATAGTAGAGGATCGTGGGGTAAGACATTGAAACACTTGGAGAAGATCAGTTTGAGGTCGAGGACAGGATCCAGAGAAAGAGAAACCACCGATAAACTGTTGTTCTCAAAGGAGCAGATGTGGGATAACATTTCTGCAACCATTGCAACGATTGTTCAGAAGTTTTCCCATCAAAACAAAATGTTTGATCAAGATGCGATATTCCTGTTTTTCCATTTGTTTTTACGAAGGCGAAAGTAGCGTCACTCAAACGATTGTAGCTTGTAAACGAATGGACGAAATGTCATAAAACTTCATTCACAAACTAGTGATAGATGAACCTCTCGAAATAAGTCATGTTCATTTTCTAGTGGTGCTACCTATTGAGAAATCCCGCGACATTTCAGCCCATGTATTATAGTATATTACTTCATTCCCAAGAATGTGTTTTTCCTAACCAAACGACTTAAAATCACTTAAACAGTAGTCTACACAGTAGTCACACCCCCGATCTTGCCTATATATCACTTCATTACCAAAAATGTCCTTTTTTCCCGCCGAAGGACTCAAAATGCCATCAGCAGTAGTCTCGTGCATTCGCCGCATCACCCCCAGGCAAATTATACCCACCTTGCCTTTACTTCTTTGACAAAAACGTCCTTTTTCCTTACGAGAGCACTCAAAATGTCATCAATGCTAGTTCACCAGAATTTCCTTTTTCCTTACCAAAGGATTCAAATGACTTCAACAATATATTCGCTTAAACGAACCGTGTCATATGATACCCATCTTGTCTAGATATCACTTTAATATAAGAAGGTTCTTTTATTCGGACGCACACCCGCAGTAGCACTAAAATATAACCGCGTGTTATTTATAATAACCCAGAGAAGCTATGTGTAAAATTTCGTTAAAATTGGACCACGGAAAAAGAGTTATTTCTAAAAAGACTGTAATGAACTACCTGTAATGAACTATATTCTGCTCTGGTAGTGCTGCTTCCACTGGCAGATCGAAGGCAGTACCTGATGAATAGTGATCTGTCAGTGGTATGAAACCAGAGGCCACATGGACACATGGACCCCGATGCGAGCAAAAGGCCATCCGCCAACCATACCATCCTTATCGCCTCATTTTTTTAAAATTATTCCCAATGTTTGCCTCCCATGTTTGTGTTGTCTTTCCCAAGCCTATGAATTTTTATTAATACGTTAAGGACACGGGCAACGAGCGGCAAAAACCCCGCCCACGTGTCCCGAACTGAGCTACAGCAGGCATGGGCCGCTGCTTAGCTCCTTGAGGAGCCTTTTTCTTCACCTACCTTAGGCTCCGTCCCCACAGGCATCTTTGGATGCCCACCCAACTGTCAATTACATATTTGGCGCCCAACGTGGGGCCCGTTTCTGGTAAAGAAGAGGACTAAAAAGGACCTCGTCGTGTTCCTTTTTGGTCCTTCCACCGATTTGTATCCCCACAAGCACAGTAAGTCTACTAACTCTAAGTCTTAGGACTTAGCCACTTTACTTCACGTATTTTCTCTTCAAGTAACTGTGCTTTCCTCTATAGCACCCCCCTCCTTCCTATAGAGTATTTTTTCCTTTTAGATTCAGTTTAACAAGGCAGTCGTGGCTTTGTGTTTGTCTTTTGTGGTTTAGCCACGTATTTAAGGCCTCCATAAAGGCTTCGAATGCCGACATTGGGAGTCTCTTCGGTGACCGGACGAAGCGAGGAGGAGCCCTGGATACCTTTTTGTTTGCAAGGATTGTCCTTTTAAGTAACTTAAAAAAAATTTCTTCAGACAGTATTACATTTTGATATTATTCATGTGCTCAGCAGCTTGCAGAGTTTATGAGTGAATTACGGGAAAAAAGTGCAGTGTTGCGCCTCTGCTGGCCTCAGGATTCTCTGTAACCTGTTGACCACCTGAATAATGGGGGAATGTATAATAGTATTTTTTTTCCTCTCTTTGCTGTTTTTCTCGTCTACAATGGTTGCCAGCTAGCTCAGGAGCCAAGCTCTTTTTTTTTGCAGCACACTCTGGCTTCAGATTCTACTTCTTCGCAGGCCTCGATGGAGGTGGGTGTAGTATGCCTTTTCTTTTATAAAATTAAACCCACGAGTTTTTTTGTTCAGGCGGCCCTATCTAAGTGGATAAGAAATATGCTAGTTAAAATTTATCAACTCCAGCATTTTAAGTACAGTCAATTAAAATTGATGTAAAAGCTGACAGTTTGTATTACAATCGGCGAGACAGCAAATTATTTCATATTCAATTGGGGCTTTCTGGCTATGCTATTATATTGCATAATATCCCATTGTCGGATCTCTAATAATACCTAATCATTCTGTTAAAATCAGGTATCAAACTACCAAAAGGCCCCTTGAAACCTTTAACTAATTAAATCGAAACATAATCCCTCCGCCGGCTGATGAATATTTAATTAACTGCGCTGTCATTGATAAGTACGTGTACACCTCACTCATACCAAACGACCATTGTAATATTGAGATCCATTTGAATTCCACTTCTATTATCATCACAGCCATTCACTCCATTGCTCCATTGAACATCCGAGTAAATCAATTAACGTGACCTAATTACTTCCTTCCTTCCCGGGCACCCAGTTCTGCCTCCATACTTTAACCATTCCTTATACAGTCAAAGCATTCAGAATTTCAACAACAAAGAAGAAAAAGGAAATGTCTTTCGACTGACAGAAAAAGTTAAGGCGATTCTTTTGTCTTTTCCTTCCCCGGACCCGACTAAGAAGCTTTTGCTCCTTTTAACCCAGAGATTGCTCCTTAATCGGAAAGCCTTTTAATGCATTTGTTCAGGAAAGAATCGTCCATTTGCCTTGAATGAAATTGCCGACTAAAACTCAACACAGGACTATAGGAAGAACGAAACGTTCCTGAAACTGAACGAAAAGGACTTTATGATTTTGTTCGGTGAAGAATGATAAGCCGCAAAACACGTCTGTAGCTATGAAAAGGAGCCTGAATAGATAAACGGGCGGAAGTTTATAAATGGGTGGATTTCAGTTTATAAAAACAGAAAGATATACGCGATGAAGGATTTTACGTACGGCGAAAACAATTCAAAAAGTATTTGGTATTTATATTATCCTCCTAAAGAGGATAATTCACGTGTTTTCTGTAGAATAATCTGATTTTTTCAAAGTATGTATTTTTTTTTTTCTTTTAATATTTAGAAAGATATCAGAGATAATACAATTTTTGAGGATATGTATTGAAATTCTTATTTTTCTAGTGTCCTGGCACTAATCGAAATATTATGACATCCTCCTGAACCCGAAGTTTTTCCCAATCATTTTTGTTCAATTCCAATCACAATCTTTAAATAATGTCCATGTCCAAAATGTCCATGTTTTCCTCAATGTCCAGGTGTAGAAACGCAGCTGCCTCAGCAGGATTATCCCATAGCGCAGTAGGTGTTAGGCGCGTGGGAGCTGCAGGACAGTTAAAGATGTGCTCAACATCGTGTGGAGTGAGGCCACGGGCTGGACAGGAGTTCTGTATGTCGTTATCAATGCGGAATAGGTACGAGCTCAGACGTGAGCACCAACCAGAACGGAGTTGGGCGAGTGTAGTCCTAATTGCTCTAGGAAGCCGTAGTTCGTCTGAAGATATAGCAGGTGGTTGCGCATTTAGTACCCTGTTTGGTTTCATGTCCGCGATTGACACTATGCAGTGTTGGGATGATCGATCTGTAGCTGGCGTTATCGAAGGAAACTCTTTTAAGCCTTTGGATCTCCAGCTCGCGGTCCCTCATATTACGTCTTACATGACTTGGCGGTGGGATTCTGTCCATTAGGTTAGAGTTAGGATGGTCACTCCAATAACAGCCAATCAGATACTTCTTCGTTAGAAGTGTGTTGTGGCTTCTTAGGGGTATAATTCTGGTTTCTTGGTGAAGATGGTCCTCGACGACATCAGTAGGCAGCCTGTGACAGCTCTATGAGCTGCATTTTAGCAGATCTGGACGTTCCTCCATTGAGTGTCACATAAGTTTTCCGACCAGATGAGAGCCGCATAATTGCCCACAGATCTCCCGATAGACTTGTAAGTCGTTAGTAGGGTCTCCTTGTCTTTCCCCCAGGAACTGCCAGCTAGAGCTTTGAAGATTTTGTTGCTGCTGCTCATCTTGTTACAAATGATTGACGCATGGGCCGAGAAGGTAGCCATGCTATCAAGGGTGACACCGAAAATTTTAGGGTGGTCAATGGTGGGGATATTTTGACCGTCTACGGCGATATGCAGTTGGTCCATGTGTAGGACTGTCTGCCGGCAAGACAGTTGGCGATCCACTTTATAATATGCGACGGAAGCGTTGTACCGCATATGTCAGACAGGAGAAACGAGTGGCTGAAAGTGTCAAAAGCCTTTGACAAGTCTAATACCACCAAACTCGTTTGTTGACAAGATCGTGCTTGGTTGAGGCCATTAAGTATTTTTGATGTAATGACACCCAAAGCCGTCGTGGTGCTGTGCATCCTTCTAAAGCCATGTTAGTAGACGGCCATCTGAATATGAGTCGCAATTATAGGGTGGAGCAGCGCTTCTATGGTCTTGGCTACAGCAGACAAAAGTGTAATGGAATTTTTTTAATTGATTGCGCTTAGGGTGAATCATTTTGGGTCTGTTGTGATGAAATCCAATTGAAGTATCAACTTTTAAATCAAAAGCAACATCAATAAGTAACAACATCAACGAATTTCAAGTTACACCTAGGAAAAATATGGTGTGAGCGCAAAAGAGGGAAGATGTGAAGATACTTATTCAATTCTTCACCATGCCTGAAACCGCCAACGAATTTTACTCACAAATTCTGTAAGGAGGATACTTGCGAAACTATTGAAAGAAATTAAAGATGAAGTAGAAGACACTCTTTGAATTAATACTTCTACTTTGCATGTTAGTGCTGCTTGAAGCTGAAGATAGTTTTTGAGTCAATACTGTTACAATACTGTTACTTGAATTATCATTTGTTTTTCTACTTTCAACAATGAATTTATGGTACGTTTTCAGAAATTAAAATTGAGTAAATCATGGAGTTATCTATAGTAAAGAAAGTGGGCTTTTATTTACACCATAATAATATGAACAGCTTTTGCCAAACGAAACAGCTTCAGTAATTGTTTTAATTTTGAAAAAAACTATCGTACTTAAAAGTGAGTAAGTTTATTATTCCTTTAAGTTTTATTGAACTGGCTTCGCTTTACGTATCTAAGTTTATTAAAACTTTCAAAAGTCGTTTAATGATTTGAAAAATAAAAATAACTGCCTCCTGAAAATTTTAGAATAAGTGGACTTTGAAAAACGGTCCTCTATTATTTGAAATGGAGATTCATTACTAATGTGGCAGTCTCTTGAATTCTGACCGACAAGTTCAGATGGCTTAGCATGGATAATAATTTCGATTGTGATTCCGCAAATTTCCTGATAAATCACAGATAGAAATAGAGGCGGCTAGATTAGCTATCATTTCATCCGCTCCTGCTTTTTTGTATTAACTCTAAAACTATATTTATATAAAATAAATAAAATAATATATATATAAATATATAACCGCTTTTGAAAACGAACCTTCGGAACAGGCCAAGAAAGATGAAATTATATTGGTATAATAATAATGTGTCTTTGAAGAGGAAGGTCCTACTTGATACTGTTGTTATGGATGCCATTATTGTTGTTATAGTCGGGAGCTCTAATTCTGTTCCTGAAGTCCATAAATGTTTTTTTTGCTTTATCCAAGCGGTAGTCTATATCATTTTTATGTGGAGGATAAAGCGGATCATCATTAAGTGCTTTATGAGGCAGAATGAAATTTGGAGATTATGAGCTTGGGCATAGGTAAAGAAAGATGAAGAAGAAATGCTTGAATAAGAATGAAAAATGTTGGTAACAGTCAAGTTCTTCATTTTGCCAGGTATACATGATAAATGACTGAAAAAAGTGGATAAGAACGGATAAAGATGGCTATTAAATGCGAAAGGGACTGGTTTATAAAGTGACCATTATCAATTTGTCCTTGGGTGTGATTGTATTAAATAATTAACTAAATTACTCGTATCATGAAAAGTGTCCTTAAGGAATTTCATTGCTTAAAAGTATGCGGTACCATGTGTAGTGGTCACTTCTTTTTTTAGACTATGTTTACAAACTTGATAGAGAGGTGAGTGATGATCCTTCTCTCTTTCCTGCACTATTTTCTATCAAATCGATGTACTATAAACCAATCGACTCGCAGCCTGCGAAAATAGCGTCAATTGGAACATACCTGAGGCACGGTTCGAAACTGAGACCTTTCGCTTTATAGACCGTCGCTCTCAGCTGTAAATGACTTGTGTATTTTATATTGTGTATATCCAAGGACACTGTTCGAGCAGAAGTTTAAGGAGTATGGCGTTCGTAAAACTTACGAATTTGTCTTTCGCGCCAGTTTTTAATATTGATTTGCCGAAGGATTTTCCATGCGAATGTGTTTAGCATATTTTCGGAGGCTTGGGTTAGGGTCCAAATTTCGCAGCCATATCCGCGTTGTATCCGCGGAACTTCGTGTTTCTGTGCACATGCTTCGATTTCATTATGAGGAGGACCGAGAAGAAAGTCTTGTTTGCTAGCAGTATCCGTCGCTTGATTTCGTCAGTTTCTTTTACTTTCTTTGACAGGTTGCTACCCGGGTATGTGAAGTCGTCTACGAATTCGATGCTGAGGTCCCATACGTTGATGTTCGATTGAGCTGCTGGCGTCCTGGATTTGACTATGTATATCATTATTTTTGTTTCTTCCTCGTTGATACGTAGTCCAACTTCTTTTGCAGTCGTGTTAAGAGTATGCAAAAGGTCTTCTGCGTCGGTCAGTTTTCGAGACATGATGTTAAGCTATCAATTGTGTCGACTTGATGAGTAGCGTTCCGCTGGTGTCCGTATCCATTACTCGAATGGCGTATTCAAGTGCTAGGTTGAAGAGCGTCGGCGCCAGGCTTTAAACCAGATCTTCTCCAAGTGTTACTAGCTCGTCCAACAGAGCGACTTGCGTGGTTCCCTCCAGGTTTCAATCGAGGGCCTGTTGAGCAATGTTGTTCAGCCCTTTTTGAAGAATGTGACCTATCCATTGTCACTTTCGCCTTTTAATGGAGGAATCTATCCTGCCCTGACCAGAAATACGGAGGTCGTCGTTAGAAATGACCTCCGGCCACCGTTTGTGTAGGATGCGCCGTAGACCCTGGTTCACAATAGTTGTTATCTTGTTTGTCACCTTCCAAGTTGAGCAGCCAGAAGCACCGATTTCACGTTGGTTTCGAAGATCCTGACCTTGGTGCGTTTTGAAATGTTGTTGTTTTGCCAGAAAGGATTCAAACTTAAAATGAAAATAATGAAGTATAACAATCTTATAGAAAATTTTGTTCTCTTTAATTTTGACATACATCTTTCTTTTTACGGTGAACGACTTCCGAGATATACGTATATGCGAAAAACTGAAAAATGGCACCTTCCTTGTTCATCCTCCTCCTTCCTTTTCCACACCTCGTAGATCCGGGGACTTTTTTTTAGTATGTTCTACTAACTAGTCCAAATTAAACCCCATAGTTCATTTTAGTGGTACCGACATTTCTATCTAGAAAGTTTTATTGCCTAGGGTACTCGTAACTCTCAGTTCTCAGATATATTTTCATGTTAGAAGTCACCGCATTCATAACTATAAAAGCGTTTACGCATGTTTTTGGAAACCAGTTTATGGTTCATTCAATACCCATTAAAAAAACACCCCTATAAAAAAAAATTACCAATTTACATTAATATTATTCATATGAATGAAGTCGTAAATTTCGTCAATCGTCACTGAGACGGATAAACAATAAGTTGTTTATCTAAAAGTCGAACTAGGGCCGGAAATCTGTTCATCTTCTCGTAAGAATATAAATGAGCGAATCCAATCACAATATTGGATATATAAATTGAAATTCAATTCAAAATTTAAAATCGATTAAGAATAGCAAATCCTGAAAAGTGCTTCATGAATTTTAAAAGATTTCTTTAAACTTGAAAACCGAGGTGGAAACTATAGCAATTGGATTTTTTTTATCACAAAGAATTCTGTAATAATATTTGGTCAAACACCTCAGGACTTACAGCAACAGATAATTCAACAGGTTGGACTTAATAAAGACAAGAGCTGAACATATTTGTATTAGGAAAGCTAGCGAATTACTAGAGTCAAGGTAAAGTTAGCGGATTACTGACTTTTAAGGAAAATGGGAATCTAATATTATTTAACGTCTGCGGGCCCAGTGGTTACTGAGATACTCCAACAGGCGCCGGTTATCAATTGTATTAAAATTAATGTTAAAACTTAATACCTAATAACTTTCCTTTCAGCCTTTTTGCTGCCACGATATTAGATAACTGGCCACACTAACAGTCTAACAGTTTTTGTTTTTACTTTTAAGGGTTTTATAGTAAAAACAAAACCCTTCTGAAATCGGTAAAACGTCCGTCAAGGTAATCGAAGAAAAAACATACCCTTGTTGTTTCTGTAATATGTGTAAGTTAACCCGGATAACCCTCAATTAACCTCCACCGCAGTACAAAAAAAAACACGCCTATTATTAAATTGAGTTATTTATCTAACATTTATCTAACAGGTACACGGTTCCGCATTGCTACTACACATACTCGCAATTGAAATAAAAAATACAAGCCCTCTACACCTCCGATAAATTACTAGTAGAAAGCGAGTAAGTAAATCGTATCTTTCTTCTGGTTCGGCTAAATGATTTATTTTGTTAAATCCATGCCTGTAGAGTACACAACCGAAAAGCTAATTTCATTGTTCAAGGTTCGAAATAAAATCGATTGAACTTAAGTGAAACAAATTAACTTAATTGTAATTTATTTAAACTACCAGAGTCCATGGGCCAAGTATGCAATGAGTCTTAATGAAATTTTCAAATGAGGGCTTTTGGAAAAAAATCAATTAAGTATAGAAAACGGAAAACAGGTAGCCTGAATACGCGAAAGTTCAATCAGAAATTGGAAAGAAAAATGAAAGTACGTTTGATAGTGACTTCAAATTTATCATGAAGCGAATTTTCGCTCTTTAAATAAAACCTGGCAACCACCTGACGCACACACATAAAGATGTTTAAAGATAAAATACCATAAAATCTAATTCAAATCCATTCAATTGAAACCGTCTTTTTCCTCTTCCTTGGCGATGATAATTCATTTTCCTGCTGAATGGTGTGGTGTACTCACCTACATCCTCCAGTAAATCATCGCATCGCCATAAATCGAGAGCGATATTGAAACCTAATTTAGCTCATCTTAATAAATTCCGGAGAACACGGATAAAAGGATATTCAAGGAAAGCACTGGACTGGTAATGTGGATCCAAAAACAAAGGCAAAGACGATAGGGAAGATGTGGAGATGTATTTTGTGGAATAATTTCAAGATATCGATTTGCCGTCTTCACATGAAGGAGCAATGAAAAGAAGCCAACGCATCAGCGAACACAATCCAATTATCCACAACCGCAATATCGCCGTCTTCTGAGCCAGGCTAGAAAAAAACAACATTCGATTTATGTACAATAAATTTGCCTCACTTTAAAGTCCCTTGACTGCAGAGACTGCGAATTGTCCTGTACGGACTGTTGTCATTGTAGATCTAGGTATGCTTGTGTTGATCGGTTAAGATTAAGAGCTAGTATTTTGAATGCGTGGTTATCACGAAATATAATAAATATAATAAATACAATATAATATGTGACTCTGGTGTAGTATGTTATCTCCAACTACTCGTAAGGTAAGGTTTGGCTTCAGTAAGACACTCAACTATTCGAAGAAGGAGAAAGAAGAGGTGACCAAACCCAATGCTTACATCTCCAAGTAAGCGTGTGTAACGTATAACATTCATGCAAATAATTAAAAGGTTGAATCAGAGTCGGGGTTAAAGAAGAATTCAATGGAATTCAAATTCAAACGCGATATTCCAGCAATTTCGCAACTTTTTACCGGCTGTGTGGATGTTAGTCGATTTAGAAATTTATTTGGCGTCTACTTGGAAGTTCCCTTGGTCCACACACTCGTGGTGTAAAATAACTTGGAATAAGTGTTCTTGGCCAAACGTATTCGGTCCAAGTAGTAATCCAAGTGGACTTGGACCGTGTCAACCGGGCTTTTTTTTTTCACAAATTATACACCGACTTCGTTCACGGAATTTTTGCCTTGTGTCAATAATTTTAAAAATCGCTGTACTATACATATGTATACGTGTGTATTGCACTTATACGGCACGCACTTACTCATACATAAAGGGGGAAACGACGGCGACAATAATTGAATGATTACCATTGATATTGATAGTGCCCCTGTCGCGACACTAAAAACATATTCATGTTGAAAAATGGTCGCATGTTTTTGATCAGCGTGACAAAATTCATTAACTTTGAAATTTTTGAAGAACTGGTACGCGTGGGATCTCCTTAGTATCATTTAAGGTACAAAACTCATCTCTTCTTCATCTATAACTCTCTGGTTCTTGGAATAAACGACAAATGATGTTGATGGCATGGTACTATCTCTCTCTGTCCGCACGATAACGCTCTCCGCATATTGGATCGTTTTTGTATGTTTCTGCTTGCCACTGGTGTCGGTCTTTTTTCAACTATTTGCTCTCTTTCTTCAAAAAATTTCAGAAATATGTTTGACTTGGCAACGACACGAAAACAATTTTATTTCATCAAATCGCCAGAAAGTATGCAAAACCCAATCACTCACTTTCCTATAAAACCCTAGCATTATGCAAAACATACAATAACTGATTTGAATGGTCTCCCGATGGTTTGAGCAGCGCTGTAAATTTCCTGTGGAAGTTTTTTGGGGAAACGTACATACAGTCCACGATACTTATATCTTAGCAATTTTAAGGAAATCGAGCATTAAAAAAATAGATAGTATTCGTGCGTATATTCGTAGATTGCTGACACAAGATGGCCTCTTCATCCTTAAAAATATCAATTTAATGTGGACGATCACTGACCAGCTTCCGAGTTCGCCATGTATTCTGTAGGCACTAAAACATATCAGAGTTGCGAAATGCTGCTATTGAATCAACGAACAAGTAGGATTTTAAACTCATTTAAGCTGGCAGAGAAAAAGTAGCAGACATAATTGAAAGAAGTGAACTAAATTCGGGCCTATTTAATGCTTATTTTGTACAGTAAAAAACAATTATTGCACTTTACTTTTAAAGACTACAGTAAACCGTAAACACATTTTTTTTGTCACTAATTGCTCGTTATATTATATTTTACATTCGAAAATATATAATTACATCTTTTTCTAAAAAGTTACGGTAGTGTCTGCCAGCTTTAAACTTAAGCTAGCAGAGCATCGAAAAAAATTGTTTTTTTTTTTTCGTCAAAAATTACTTGTTGTATTCAGTGCTAATTTAGTACAGGCGATGGAAGTTTATTAGACTTGTTTTTTAAAAGCTACAGTAGTGCCTGCCGGCTTAAGACTTAAGCCGGCAGACAACCGAAAATTTTAATCAAGTACAGCCCTCCCGCTCCGAAACAACCGGAAGCCGTGTGTTTCGCAATTCAAAGTTATGCACGTGACATTATTCAAATTAAACAGTTGTGTGGGTTGACGCTATTGGATGCAGAGCGAGCGCTCATGTTTGTGCGATACTCAGCGATGAGATACCTTAAGAGCGGAGCGAGCGTAGCCTACACTTCCGAGTATTTTTTCCCGAGTGGAAAAGCTGTACTAAATTAGCACTAAATACAACAAGCTGACTTTGACTGAAAAGAAGAAAAAATTTTCGGTTGTCTGCCAGCTTAAGACTTAAGCATGATCATCACTGACGAATTCATCAAGGCCGGTTGCAGAATTCACATGAACGTATACATACAAAAGTCCACCGCGACCGCATACTGATGGGCCATGTTTAGCTAAGATCAATGTGGAAAAATTAATATAGGTATACAAGAACTCAAGACTTCATACAGTAACAAATTTCAGTACACCATAATTAAAATTGCATTATCCATTTATGCAAAAGCCACAAAATTGTCTTGATAACAAAAAAAAAAGAAATTAAAAAAAAAATTCGGCGCGACGGGAACTTGAACCCAGGCCTGATTTATCAGTCCGGTGCGTTACCGACTCAGCTATGACAGCTTCTGACGAGAGTTGTGCCTTGTGCACGCTATATAGTGTACATAAAATGAAGCATAATACAAACTGAGAAATCACACACACTAATGCTGTTTACGCATTCCACAGTTTGCACGGTCTTACACCGTACCGTACCATAAGATGTTTACACATCAATAATACATTCATTTAAAGTTGTGCATAATGACACTGTCCATACAAAAAATGCACCTACCGGCCTCACGTATAAATGCTAGTACTTCATACTAGGATATTGTTTTCCGTAAAGCGAATTGTAGTTTAACCATTTCTGAAAGGGTAAAGATTGGTGGGAGAGGCAGGAGGGAGAGGGTAGGCTGGTCTCCGATTCTACTTTCTATAATTATTCACACAATTTATTTTTTTTTATATTTTTTTAATGGAAGCTTGCAATTTTCAGTGTCGTCTTAACATGAATGGTTAAGCATCTCAAAGAGTAGGAGAGTTCATCTCGTATAGATACATACAGAACAGCTTCTAGTTTTAAAATTATTACTTTGAGATTGATTTGACGTGATTTTACGTGACTTTTTACCCTGTATTGAGAACGTCAAAAGGAACGTGTATGCAAAAATTCAGCTTATTGTCTTTCATTCCGAGTTTACCCATTTTCAGGTCTTATTTTCCTGGAGTTGACTTCTCTCTACTTTGTCACCATGCGACAACGAATCCTCAAACTAAATTAAAATCGCCTTAGCAAATAAACTTAAGAACAAAACTTTCTGTGTTATGTGTCCTACATACGAACATTTACTAAGTACGAGTCTATTACAACTAGGGCGGAAAATCTTCTGATTAATATAAAACTTTTGTGCACACTGCGTAAATTATCCTGATTACATACTCAAACTAAAATCATACAATAAAGTGGCAAAATCATTACATTATATCGCAAAAGTCGGTGAAAAAACAAGGAAACAAGAACTAGTTAACGAAAATTACCCAGATATGTTTTGTCTGTCGACTTGAAAAGGACTTACACGGTTGCTTCGGATATTTATGCCATCATTTTAGTTCTGTGCGAACTTTATCCTTTTCCGTGAAAGAAGATGATGACAACGTCATCACTGCTGACTCCATACATTGACAATAAAAAAGAAGTTCGTAAACTCTCCTAACTAACTAAACTAACAGTATCGTGTTAAAACACACATATAGACCCCGACTTTGACTTGGGCGAGCAATGCCATTGAAAAACTTCCGCATATAAAACAATTCTGACATTAGTGTCGAAAGTTTTCTGTTTGATATCATCAACTTGCCTGAAAACTACGAGTAGATAGGTAGTTCTTGCTCTTGGTATCTCCATATTAAAATAGACCTTTCGTAGTCGAACTTGGTGCCTTTTATACAAGGATATGAGTTGTCGTTATACAAATATGTAAGAGGTCCTTCTCGGAAGCCGGCTTGTGATCCATCTTACCCCTCGTCCCACTCACCTTAGTTCACTATCTTTGTGATTTTTCTGGGAACTGAGTTTCCACTCAATTTCATAGTCGACGAACTGGTCCACTGAGCAAACATCAACTTTTCTAATAACACACACAGTGTACAGTGAATCCTGGTTACAAAGTTTTCACATCAAAATCCATGCCTTCAGTTTTATACGCCCCCGTTACTGAGGAGCTGGGTTAAATTTGTGACGGGAACTCATTGCCTTCGTCTATCCTGAGGCAAAGTACATACTATGTGGATAGTGTGTATTGGTTGGACGCAGTACACTGGCAGAAAGATGGAGTGGAAAAGGATGAAGTGAAAAGTTAAAGGTGATAGTGTTTCGGAAATGATAAACTTGTCATGTTGATTTGTTGCGATGCCTCGTCTATGACAAAATTGAATTTTTCACTCCAAGTGAAGTCACTGATAGTCTAAGCCAATGGCTCCCAAACTATGGGTCGCGACCCCAAATGGAGGATGAAATTCCTGGCTGTAATCCTCGACAGGAAGGCTAACATTCAGTAGCGCGTGAACAAAGCCTGGACCTGCTACATAGTTGTGTGGGCTCCAGCACGTTTATTAAACCATCTGAAGCAGCTATCTCCGAGGCCATCCCCCGAATGGGGTTAAGCGACGTGCTGACAACTCGTCCTTGTAAAAACCACTCCATGTCAAGAAACCTGGAACAAAAGCCTCGGATTGGACGGATCAACAACGACGACCACGCAAACGAATAAAAGATTATTCTTTCGGATCCTGGAATGTACGCTCCCTGAACAAACCGGGGGCCGAGAAGGCCCTCCTTCAACAGGTCGAAAAGTACAAACTGAGCATTACTGCAGTCCAGGAAACAAATTGGCTTGGCAGCGAGATTAATGACAAGAAATCGCACACAATTTTTACAAGTGGCAAACCATCGGGCCGCAAGGAGTTTGGAGTAGCATTTATAGTGGACAATCACCTCAAACCGCATATTACTGACTTCAAACCCATAAATGAACGGCTGTGTGCGATTCGCATCAAGACTCGATTCTTCAATCTCTGGCTCATCAATGTGCATGCCCCCACTGAAGTTAAAGAAGACGCAGTAAAAGACGAGTTCTACGCCCGCCTTGAAACTCTCTTCGACTCACTTCCAACAAACGACGTCAAATTGCTGCTGGGAGACTTTAACGCGAAAGTCGGGAATGAAAGTTGGCATCGGGGGACCTCTGGAGGCCACAGCCTCCATGAAGAATGTAACGATAACGGCCAGCGACTTATCGACTTCGCCTGCAGCAGGAATCTAGTCGTAAGCTCTACGTGTTTCCCGCATCGACGCATTCACAAGCAGACCTGGAAGTCTCCAGACGCACATACCGTCAACCAAATTGACCACGTCCTCATTTGCAGGAGATGGGCGTCTAGTGTCATGGATGTCCGCTCCTATCGAGGAGCAAACTGCGACTCAGATCATCACTTGGTGAAGACGACCTACAGATGTAGAATTTCCTCAGTGCACCAGTCAAGAATCAGCCCTCCCAAAATCTTTGCGGTTGATAAGCTCTTGAGTGATGCTACAGCGGTGGCGTATACTACCGCCCTTGAGGAAAAACTATCACCTATGCTACACAACATCAGCAACACAGGCATCCATGGGTTCTGGGAAGAACTCAAGGGTACCATCAAGGATGTCGCAGAGAAGGTCGTGGGATATAAAGTCCGGCGAGCGCGAAATGACTGGTTCGACGAAGAATGCAAAAATTCACTTGACGCGAAAAACGAGGCCTACAGACAATGGATTCAACGAGGAACCAGAGCCAGAAGAGAAAAATATGACGAGCTACGGCGAATATCGAATAGAATAATTAGACGTAAGAAACGTAAATACTTTGACGAGCAGTTGCTGAACATAAACGAAAACTTAGCTAATAGGAACACCAGACAAGCGTACAAACTAGTAAATACAATTAAGAACGGCTACCAACCCAGGACTAGCCTTTGTAAGGACAAGGATGGAAACATCATCAGCGACACCGATGGTATTAACAAACGATGGGCCTCTTATTTTGAAGAGCTTCTAAACCGACCATCTAACATCCCCACACAGGAAGCTCTCGATGATATTGTTGATCTAGGCCCACCCATTCAACCCCCGACAGTAGAGGAAGTTGATCTCGCGTTGCGGTCACTAAAACGAAATAAAGCGCCAGGCGCTGACGAGATCCCAGCTGAACTGCTAAGATTCGGTGGAACGAGTCTAGTTGATGCCATACATCAATTACTCCTGCGAGTATGGGAGAACGAGGAGATCCCAGACGATTGGCGCAGAAGCATCATCTGTCCAATCCATAAAAAGGGAGATAAATTGCGATGTGAGAATTACAGGGGCATCTCACTAGTTTGTACGTCCTATAAAATTTTGACGAAAATTCTGGAAAATAGAATAAAACCGTACGCAGAACGAGTCATTGGCGAATATCAAAGCGGTTTCAGACCTGGTCGCTCCACAACCGATCAGCTCTTCTCAGTCAAACTGATACTCCAGAGGTGCTGGGAATACAACGTAAACGTATACCAAATCTTTGTCGACTTCAAGCAGGCATACGACAGTATCGATCGTGGAGTACTGTACAACATCATGCTGCAATTTGGTATACCAGCAAAATTAGTGCGACTGACAAAGATGACGATGACCAACTCCGTCTCACAAGTCAGGATCCAGAATAGACTTACTGATCTATTTGAAACACGCACTGGTTTGAAACAGGGCGATGGACTGGCACCGACGCTCTTCAACCTAGCACTGGAATACGTTATTCGGGCCATGAATATGGACAACAGCAAGACGCTGCTCATCAAGTCGACACAATTAGCAGCGTACGCCGACGACATCAACATCATGTCCCGAAGATTGGCTGACGCAGAAGAACTTCTGCATACGCTCGATACCGCTGCAAAGGAAGTTGGATTACGTATTAACGAGGGTAAAACTAAAATAATGATGCAATCGGTGACAAGGACACCTGCACAACCGAGCATCAACGTGGGGGACCTCAACATCGAGTTCGTGAACAACTTCATCTACCTGGGTTGCAACCTGTCAAGGGACGCCAACGAAACTGACGAAATCAAGCGACGGATACAGTTAGCTAATAAGACTTTTTTCTCGGTTCTCCCCATAATGAAATCGAAGCATGTGCACAGAAACACGAAGCTCCGCGTGTACAAAACCATTATACGACCAGTGCTATGCTATGGCTGCGAAGCATGGACCCTAACTCAAGCCTCCGAAAACATGCTAGACACTTTCGAACGTAAGGTTCTACGGCGAATTGTCGGGGCTGTTTGCGATCGAGATGGATGGCGCATCCGGTACAACCATGAGTTGTATGAAATGTACGATGAGCTGCAAGTCTCGAAAATCGTCAAACTACAACGACTTCAATGGGCAGGGCATGTACAAAGAATGGACGATGATCGCATGCCTAAGAGAGTAATGAATGCAGAACGAGTCGACGGAGCGAGACTGCGAGGACGACCGAGATCTCGTTGGGAGAGCTCAGTAGGTGTGGACGCCGCGCAGCTGCTGGGCTCCCAAAATTGGAGGACGCGGTCACGTGACCGAGATAATTGGAGGACAATGATCCAGGTGGCCAAGGCCCGACGTCGGGCTGTCGCGCCACGATGATGATGATGGTGAACAAAGCCAATAACGCTCTATGCTGCTGTAGGAAAGCTGTTAGAAGAAATTGATGCCTGCAGACCAAAGTTCCGCGGTGGCTCTATATATCTGTCATGCGTACCTTACTGATGTATGGCACTGTGGTGTGGTGGGCTGCACTTAATACAGCAGTAAATCACAGTCTACTGAGAACGGTTAGATGTACTGATGCTGAACGCTCCTCCCTCTTTGAAATCTATCTACGTTTTAATTCACATCATGTGATAGGACGCAGCGTGACTCTGTATTATATAAGCCGGGCCACATAATTGCGAACGCGAACTTGAAATTTATGTGAAGTGTCCTGAATCATACAGAGGAAATTTCAAAGTATCGATTGAGTAAAATAGCGAATGGCTTAAGAACTTCACCCAAATCACAATCAATTGTGACCGTGTTCATGCTCCGAGTTCGAGTGTATGTTGCCCGGCTTAATAGAAACTGATCCGCGGACGCGTCAACTGCCGCAGATGGGAGCAGAAACCAGCGGCATCCTAGATAGCTATCGCGACGGCCAAGTGACGCCGATTGCTTTCGGATAGCTATCGGCGTCTCTTGTGCATCGCTCCATTGTTCACAATTTATTTCCTTCTATCCGATTGAAAGTGACGCGGCGTCCTGCGTCATTTGGACGCGCATGGGCATCGGGGCTAAATCTGCTCCTTCTTGATATCCTAGCCGAACAGATAGCTGCGTACACGGCCATCCGTCTTAGCGAATCAGGCCACTGGACAACACCAAGTACGGGTCATTCGATAATTCTGAACAACCGGGGCATCCCCGCTACGACGGACTATATTACACCAGACTATATGTTTTTGATAGGAATTTCATTAATGGGGGTTCCATTACGGAGTCAGTGGGTGGTGACCTTCGATGTCAGATTCGTTATGTATCTGCAGAGATCGATCTAAAAATAAGGCGACTGAAGATAGGATTATTTATCCGTCTCCTAAATCATTGTAGCGTTTTCCAAGCGGAGCTCTCGGCGATCAAGGAAGCCATGACGTGTTTGGGGGTAACCTTGTATCGGCGAGGGAAGTCACCATTAGATAGCAGTCAGAGTCCTCGAGTCTATTCTGACCACATCACAGTGTTGGACTGCAGCGCTTCTCTCTCGGAAATGAACAACTTCCTTAACATCAGAGCTGATGGGCTCACTTGACGGGGAAAACGCGCTTTCTTAAACTATTGGTTATATTGGAATATTAGTATCCCCCTTGACTGTTGCAAGAATACTCTCAAACTGACCGCGATTAGCAAGGCTAACTGAAGATGGTCTAATAACCGCACGTGTCGAGTAACGAAGATAATGTAGCCTAGGAGGTTTGATTTAAGTCGTTCCATGAGATTAATTTCGCTAAGTAGGAGTCATATAAGTGCCGCCTTGAGTTTCATAACTGGACACTGCGTAATCGGGAATCATTCAAGGATGCTTCGGCTTCCTTTGAATGACTTCTGTAGGAGCTGCATTTATCATTTATAGCAACACATACTATCGAAGGTGTGATACCCTTTACGCAAAGATCCTTGTAAGCTCGCTGTTGGCCCATCTCCATCATTCCGTTGTAGGTACTCGTAAAATCAGATAAATCAGATTCATACCTATCCGCTAGTTTTCCAAATTTCATCGCGCCATCAAGACTGCCGGGATTTCGTGGAAATTCAATAAACGTTATTACGTTGAGTACCCTACGTACGTTCTTGTAGATTTTTTTTATGGAGTACATGACTGTATATGATTTTTGAGGTGTAGTTTACGACCTGATAGCAGCTAACGTAATGTGCTCGTATGCATGCTATGCCGCCGCGCTGCGCCGTTACGATGTTTCAAATACATGAATACAAAGATGCTTCCATGTCGGTTACTGCAACATGCCGGATTACACAGAACCGTCAATGGAGTGATAGCTTTTATGTTCATACTACGTAACATTGTAACATAATACAATACATTACAAGAATATTTCAGTGATATGATGATGAGACACAAAGAGCATTTTTTTTAATAATGCGGAATATGATTGCAAAATGAGCTCAGACGCTTTTTATACCATACACTTACTGCTTTAAAAGCTTCAATGTTCAGTATACAGGGTGTATCGTAGCGACCGGTAGCTCAGTGCGTAAAGGCGTCAGTCTCAAATCTTATTACGGTCGTTACGGGTTCAAGTCGCGACCATGGCGTACGTGGCCATAGATGTTTGCATTGTCGTCCCCCGGTGGTACGGGGCGTAATTATAAGCCACAATATCTCCCGATTTGTCGGGTAGGCGGCTAAATGGGAGCAGGAGGTGCATGTTGGCAACGTGCATCATCCGAAGCTGGTTTATGCCAACGAAACTTCAGCTTAGCCACATGGGATAGTTGACGCGCTATGCCCCACTAGTGATTAGGGCAAATGAGTTTTGTTTATGTTCACGAGTAGCTTTCTTATCATCTACTCAAGTACAAGGTTGAATAGCATAGGAGCCAACCCATTACCCTGCTTTTGCCCCACTCGCATCTCAAACGATTCGGTCAAGTTGTTCTTAACCCTGACCTATGTATATAGGTAGTCTGACATTGAGTGGGTTCAGGTCGCGCAACGTTTTAAACGCAAATGCAAACAGTTCGACTGATTTTGCTCGTGGACGGTCCGTTTCAGTTTGCGTTTGATCTACCACATATCGGGGAAATTGACCAGAAATTTTTCCTGGTTAATTTCCGGTCAACCGGGGGGTAAGGGGTATTAGCGTATTTGACAGTTGTTAGTTGACGTATTGCATATGGTGTGGATTTTCGTTTTCGGTTTCTTGATTTTTACATGGCGTCTTGTATGCTTATTTACACCGGAGCAACAGAAATTTGTGGCGATTTTGCAGTATTGTTCATTTTTCCTGAAACCGTCGCGAATTTAATTGAAGTTTTGTTTGAAATTCAATAGCGAATCGGCTATCAGGTGTTTAATACATGACAACTGCAAAACAAGTCGTTCGGGTTAAGAGTTTATGGTTGGGTGGAGGGAAAATCCTTACCGCAATTACAACGTTGCGGAACGTGAACGCAGGCATTGTCATACTTGTCAGTCAGACTAATTTTGATGCTATGTATTCCGAAATGCAGCATTTCGGTCGATAATGTCATACGTCTGTCTGACTGAACTGAATATGTACTGAAAAAAATAACGACACGCTCTCGAGTTCGTCCTGTTACTTCGCTCTTCCACCAACATATGGCGAACGGAAGTAATCAAGACAGCCTTACAGACCAATTTACATATTTTTAACACGTGCATATTACCTGTATACAAATATTCTTGCCCGCGAATTTCGGCCATACAATGAAATATGCATCCAATTAATGTTACTTCCGTTCCACCTTTGACGTGGTGAAGGATTGTTCTATTCCTTAATACTGTGTAATAGTACAAGGCAAAAGCAAAACGCATATAACTGTCGCACACACATAACACATGATTGCAAGCAGACCCTGAATCCACATCCAGTCACTCCATGATCCCGAAGGATCGAGGATTCAATGATGGAAGAGTGTGGTACATGGTATTCCTGTGCAGAGAAATGGATATACATATTGCAGGGCCAGTGGCTAAGGGATTCAGGTTCGGCCAAATTAAATTGAACTCTCAAAAATGATGATATGCGGCCATGTACATAAGAGTATTATAGGAGCGGTTGAATTGGAAGCAGCTGCACTTTCGAAATAATTTTTGTGCCAGCGACGACAGTTTGGCTCGTGCCTTGAACCTTCTTAACAGGCGGCCCGGTTCTGAATTGAATTGAATGAGAAGGACTGAAATCTTTTCTTTTCTTTTTTTGGTTTAGGTTTTATCAGCTGTTACGAAATGAATTTTTATCAAAACTCATCAATGGGTTTTCAGTGTGCATATGTCCCGTATGTTTACGCAAGATAGTGTAGTTTTCTAGGTCAGAAAAAAATAAAGTGTAAATGTTGACAAGGTAAAGTTGAATGACTTCCAAATCAGCGAAGGAATGATTTTTAGAAATGTTGAAATGTTTCGGAATTAATAAATAATGTATCCAGTGTAGAGTAAAGAATGCTATATACGGACAATGGCCCAGAACTGATAGTTCGAAGTATCTTGACGGATAGCGTAAAGTGGCGATGCCGGCTGCCAGAGAATGACTCGCAATTACTTCCAAAGCTACGAGTATTTTCTGCCAACTACCATCACCAATACTCGCTATCCGCCCAGACACACGATGACAATGACTTCCAACTGCCAATATTGCATGCATCTCTCTAATTGCCTTGACCCCTCCAGGAGCATGGGCGCGTCAACATCTCTAGCATCTCCATGCCTTGTTGACGTTTCAATAGCATATCTACTTTTTCGGAAGTGCAGTTGCTAGCATGCACCTCCTATCCGCGCCGTCTTTACACTGACAAGCTCGGAGCACTGTGAGAGTTCTATTAGTACTCACAGGCAATTTTTGATCGCGCCGAGATTTGATCTCCGAGCTCTAGATTAGTATCGCAGCGCGGTGACCGAACAATCACGGCCACCGAGCGCGATAAAATTCATCAAAATAGAGAGTATATTGTTTTCTCCCTGAAATAATTTAGACGACTAAAGAGAGCTTTGCTTTCATTAAATTCGATGATATATTTTTTCCTGACTGATATTCTCATATAAAATGGGTTGCATTTCACAGCTGCCTGGTATTCTTGTTACGCAAATACACCTCATTTGATAAGGGCTGGGGCTTAATTGATAAGAGTCATCGCAATGGCGCTCGTTCTGAGGAACATATTTGGGCTAACTTTAACCATGGTTTCAGTTTGCTTCTACACTAAAAAAAATGAATGCTTAAGGTTTTGAAATCGTATATAAACATCAGATTATACTGTTTCTTCGCAAATATAGCTTTATCGCATTTTCAGTTAAAGAGAACGTCGGATATTATCACAATCACGATAATATTTTGATACTTTCCACAAAGCTATTAACAGAATTTCAAGACATTATCAAATTCTTCCCCTTGGCCAAAACCAACCCAATACAATATTTCAAGAAGCATATGTTTTCCCCTGCCAATGAACCTCTAAAACTCTACTCTTGCACACACTGGACATTCGTGCGCCGAGTTCTTTCTAAATCGGAATAAATTGTTATAGGGGTGCAATGCAAAGTAATCCTGTCTCCAGCCAGGAATCGCCACATGCTGCTAGTCGAGCGTGCGCCCTTCTTCCTTTTTAGTCGGATCCGATCGGAACCAGAGCCAGTCAATGAGGCACGAAAGGCAATGGATAAGAGTCTGTTTAGTTGCGAGGACCAAGAGAAGGACCTTTTCCTGATGACGGTTCAAAATCTACTTAATGTACATACGTTTGCGCATTGATGGCAATTTCTAGTGTGCCATGCCGCGCCTTTCAGGAGGGTGATCAAAATATACATTCAAAGAGTGGTGCTTTTCGTAATAGAGTGTGGAGGAACCGGTGGCGCGGTAACAATGATTGTGTGTGCTGGTAATCATTTAATCGACGGCGGAAACTTGCCGAACGTTTGTAACGGCCGCCACGTACCTTTGTTCTGTCATATATGATGAATTCACTGGTAGTGATAGTACACTCTGCAAAGCAAGTGTAAATACAGTAGGAAAATTGAAGGATTTTGTATAAAAAAAAATAGAAAAATAGTCGTGTTCGTTTCACTCAAATAAAGATTCATTCCCATATAAAACAACTGACCGGTCTATAATCCAGGTCTCGTATTGGATCACATCTGGATCAGAGTTGAAAATGACTTGGTTGAGGATCAACTTTTTCCTCGGCAATTTGCCCTATGTATTTTTTTTATACTGAGTCTGCAATTCGTCCCCACACGCAAGGACGCCGGCGCCGGAACGAAATTTAGCCCCCCCCCCCCCCCCCTAAATTTCGTTCCGGCGCCTGGGGGGATAAATCAATTTTGGTCGGTTCGATTACCAATGTATCCCGTTCTTACGCCGTGATTATTCTGAAACACGTAGAATTGTTTGCATTCTAGTTTATTCCCTTATTTAGTCCACTATAGGGATAAAATCAGTACAAATATCCTTTCTTTTTAATGGGAGAGTTAATTTGACTAATCACTAAGTTGGCTAAAGCCTAATTTAGTTAAGAGAGGAGTTAATTCATCATCATCGTGGCGCGACAGCCCGACGTCGGGCCTTGGCCGCCTGGATCATTGTCCTCCAATTATCTCGGTCACGTGACCGCGTCCTCCAATTTTGAGAGCCCAGCAGCTGCGCGGCGTCCACACCTACTGAGCTCTCCCAACGAGATCTCGGTCGTCCTCGCAGTCTCGCTCCGTCGACTCGTTCTGCATTCATTACTCTCTTAGGCATGCGATCATCGTCCATTCTTTGTACATGCCCTGCCCATTGAAGTCGTTGTAGTTTGACGATTTTCGAGACTTGCAGCTCATCGTACATTTCATACAACTCATGGTTGTACCGGATGCGCCATCCATCTCGATCGCAAACAGCCCCGAAAATTCGCCGTAGAACCTTACGTTCGAAAGTGTCTAGCATGTTTTCGGAGGCTTGAGTTAGGGTCCATGCTTCGCAGCCATAGCATAGCACTGGTCGTATAATGGTTTTGTACACGCGGAGCTTCGTGTTTCTGTGCACATGTTTCGATTTCATTATGGGGAGAACCGAGAAAAAAGTCTTATTAGCTAACTGTATCCGTCGCTTGATTTCGTCAGTTTCGTTGGCGTCCCTTGACAGGTTGCAACCCAGGTAGATGAAGTTGTTCACGAACTCGATGTTGAGGTCCCCCACGTTGATGCTCGGTTGTGCAGGTGTCCTTGTCACCGATTGCATCATTATTTTAGTTTTACCCTCGTTAATACGTAATCCAACTTCCTTTGCAGCGGTATCGAGCGTATGCAGAAGTTCTACTGCGTCAGCCAATTTTCGGGACATGATGTTGATGTCGTCGGCGTACGCTGCTAATTGTGTCGACTTGATGAGTAGCGTCTTGCTATTGTCCATATTCATGGCCCGAATAACGTATTCCAGTGCTAGGTTGAAGAGCGTCGGTGCCAGTCCATCGCCCTGTTTCAAACCAGTGCGTGTTTCAAATAGATCAGTAAGTCTATTCTGGATCCTGACTTGTGAGACGGAGTTGGTCATCGTCATCTTTGTCAGTCGCACTAATTTTGCTGGTATACCAAATTGCAGCATGATGTTGTACAGTACTCCACGATCGATACTGTCGTATGCCTGCTTGAAGTCGACAAAGATTTGGTATACGTTTACGTTGTATTCCCAGCACCTCTGGAGTATCAGTTTGACTGAGAAGAGCTGATCGGCTGTGGAGCGACCAGGTCTGAAACCGCTTTGATATTCGCCAATGACTCGTTCTGCGTACGGTTTTATTCTATTTTCCAGAATTTTCGTCAAAATTTTATAGGACGTACAAACTAGTGAGATGCCCCTGTAATTCTCACACCGCAGTTTATCTCCTTTTTTATGAATTGGACAGATGATGCTTCTGCGCCAATCGTCTGGGATCTCCTCGTTCTCCCATACTCGCAGGAGTAATTGATGTATGGCATCAACTAGACTCGTTCCACCGAATCTTAGCAGTTCAGCTGGGATCTCGTCAGCGCCCGGCGCTTTATTTCGTTTTAGTGACCGCAACGCGAGATCAACTTCCTCTACTGTCGGGGGTTGAATGGGTGGGCCTAGATCAACAATATCATCGAGAGCTTCCTGTGTGGGGATGTTAGATGGTCGGTTTAGAAGCTCTTCAAAATAAGAGGCCCATCGTTTGTTAATACCATCGGTGTCGCTGATGATGTTTCCATCCTTGCCCTTACAAAGGCTAGTCCTGGGTTGGTAGCCGTTCTTAATTGTATTTACTAGTTTGTACGCTTGTCTGGTGTTCCTATTAGCTAAGTTTTCGTTTATGTTCAGCAACTGATCGTCAAAGTATTTACGTTTCTTACGTCTAATTATTCTATTCGATATTCGCCGTAGCTCGTCATATTTTTCTCTTCTGGCTCTGGTTCCTCGTTGAATCCATTGTCTGTAGGCCTCGTTTTTCGCGTCAAGTGAATTTTTGCATTCTTCGTCGAACCAGTCATTTCGCGCTCGCCGGGCTTTATATCCCACGACCTTCTCTGCGACATCCTTGATGGTACCCTTGAGTTCTTCCCAGAACCCATGGATGCCTGTGTTGCTGATGTTGTGTAGCATAGGTGATAGTTTTTCCTCAAGGGCGGTAGTATACGCCACCGCTGTAGCATCACTCAAGAGCTTATCAACCGCAAAGATTTTGGGAGGGCTGATTATTGACTGGTGCACTGAGGAGATTCTACATCTGTAGGTCGTCTTCACCAAGTGATGATCTGAGTCGCAGTTTGCTCCTCGATAGGAGCGGACATCCATGACACTAGACGCCCATCTCCTGCAAATGAGGACGTGGTCAATTTGGTTGACGGTATGTGCGTCTGGAGACTTCCAGGTCTGCTTGTGAATACGTCGATGCGGGAAACACGTAGAGCTTACGACTAGATTCCTGCTGCAGGCGAAGTCGATAAGTCGCTGGCCGTTATCGTTACATTCTTCATGGAGGCTGTGGCCTCCAGAGGTCCCCCGATGCCAACTTTCATTCCCGACTTTCGCGTTAAAGTCTCCCAGCAGCAATTTGACGTCGTTTGTTGGAAGTGAGTCGAAGAGAGTTTCAAGGCGGGCGTAGAACTCGTCTTTTACTGCGTCTTCTTTAACTTCAGTGGGGGCATGCACATTGATGAGCCAGAGATTGAAGAATCGAGTCTTGATGCGAATCGCACACAGCCGTTCATTTATGGGTTTGAAGTCAGTAATATGCGGTTTGAGGTGATTGTCCACTATAAATGCTACTCCAAACTCCTTGCGGCCCGATGGTTTGCCACTTGTAAAAATTGTGTGCGATTTCTTGTCATTAATCTCGCTGCCAAGCCAATTTGTTTCCTGGACTGCAGTAATGCTCAGTTTGTATTTTACTTTTCGACCTGTTGAAGGAGGGCCTTCTCGGCCCCCGGTTTGTTCAGGGAGCGTACATTCCAGGATCCGAAAGAATAATCCTTTATTCGTTTGCGTGGTCGTCGTTGTTGATCCGTCCAATCCGAGGCTTTTGTTCCAGGTTTCTTGACATGGAGTGGTTTTTACAAGGACGAGTTGTCAGCACGTCGCTTAACCCCATTCAGGGGATGGCCTCGGAGATAGCTGCTTCAGATGGTTTAATAAACGTGCTGGAGCCCACACAACTATGTAGCAGGTCCAACTACGCAAGTCATTCCATCCTACTAGACCTGAGGAGTTAATTAGGCAAGCTATTATTGTGAGAAGCTTTTATTGCAGGAAGCTGAAGCTGGCAAGCTTCTAACCTCCAAATCATGAGAACTTTGAGTCTATTGTCCCAAGTGATAATCTGTATCTGTTATTTCTCATTGCAAACCGCAAATTTATTAGCTAAAAAAAAGTAGCAGATATTCCAATATGTAACATTAAACGAGACGTCGATTATATTGTACATTCCACTGTCATTTTTACAAGTTGAACGTTGAATGGAAAAACTGAACACTGAAGACGAAAAAAAAGGTGCTACGAAAGTACATCAAAACCAATTATAACATGGCCAATAAATACTGATATTCAAGTCATGTTGAAAATAATTCTTTGTGTCGATCTCCTGAAAGGATATTGCAGTTTGATTTGGAATTGGTGATTTGGTTTCATTCTGCAGACCAACTTTCTTGTTGCTACTCGAAACACTGTCGCTTGAGGTTCGAGCTCCTCACGGGACAAATATTTTTTATTCTCAAATTCCCTCTACTTAATTTCTCTAAAATAGCAACAACAAATACATGATGCGTTGCCAAGTTAAGCTACAGACCACATACAAAGTTGGTATGCAGAATAACACCACCGCCAATTCCAATTTTCACTGAAAAGTAATTTGCACATTGCAAGAACCTCGAATACATATAGTAAATTTGGTTTGGTTGTTAGGAGAATTTGATGCTTTTATCAAAGTGCAACTTTTATTTCTGATTTAAAAGGCTGTAACTGTAAAAAATTAGGATAAAACCAGAGTTCGAAGCGTATATACCCTAGACTTGTACAGACCTAGTGGTGATACTAAAAGTACCAATTGGCACCGACCAAATGCATTCAAAGTGAGTTTCCTATATGGCCATTATTTTAAGGAAACTTTGGACAGATATATGATGTCTTAGTGTCACCATACACTGTCGAACTCCCACTCGAAATCGAACACGAACCTGATGCGAATGTCCTCTGAATAGCTCAAGACACACACACTTGAACCGGTCCACTTGTACCATATTCGAATTTGAGTTGAAGTTCGACAGTATATGGTGACACTAATAAAAAAACAACCGTTAGGTTTGTGTGTTTCTAAATATTGGAGAAAATTTTAAATGTTTGTGGATCTGCTTCTTCTTAACAGGAACTCTCTCGAAGCATGAACAGATTTTATATACATACATATATAGTACATACATATGTATCTGATTATTTACAGATTTTTGTGGTGTTCCATCAACAGATATCTAATATTTTCTAGATTTCTACCATTGACTTCCCTACAAAAATAATAAATATTATTAATATTATAAACTGTACTTGGGTTCTCATAAATGTTCATTTAATTTGACTCGAAAATCTAATGAAAGAGATTGCTTATTTATCTGTATCTTAATAAATTCTTGGCTTGACCTCGTAACACACACATACCTCACTTCCATATTTTCACTATGTACCTATTTCTCCTACTTATTATCCTCGTAAAGAAAGTCTACAAATCAATCCAGCATAATTTCCATTTTCTATTCATCGACCTCACAACTGCTCCTTGCAGTGTACTAATTCACCACCGGTGTCGTGTATGTGTAACGATCTTGTATCGTGCCACAAGATAGGGAACGTACAAACGATTGCAAGAGGGTCGATTATTATTTCTTGCAATGTAAGTTCCTGGCCGTGATGTTGTTGTTGTTTAGTGTGTGCCCCCTTTTTATCTTCGACACCGGTGAGTGAGCAGATGTAAGTCAAAAAGTGGCAGCAGACACGGGACACGGGAATAGCAGCCGTCGTTAGAACCCTCGGATTGAGTCCTCAGTTTATTCGAGTTCGAGTACCCGCACAGTTTACTTCAAGTCCGACTTACGATACGTAGTACGATCAGTCGGTCAGATACTTTCACCCACTCCCGAAAGGATATTATAGAATGTGACCAAGGATATAATAAATTAAATAGCGAATTTTGCGTTCCTCCGCAATTGATTCGCTGAAGTTCGGTGAAAATGTCGCGACATAACTATACAAATCCGGCATTTTGCCAACAAAGTGAATTCTACAATAGTACGAACCGAAGTTTGTGCCTAGAACAGGAACGTGGCGGTAGTAGTGCGCGAATCCAGCGAAGCGAATCGACGCGATCATTTCATACCGCGCAACGTAAAGGTGGTGCTAGCTCTTTACATTTGGCCGGACGTCCCCAATTGAGGGGTAATTTTAAAGAGCTACCTCCGAAGCCGGGTCCAAAACCTGCCGCGATGAAAAATGAATCGTTGGGGCAACGGTCGGGAAGCGGCCGTTACGCTTTGGTGCCCCTCGAAGAACTACCCCCCAGGAACAAAGGTCGTTACGCGATCGTTCCCGAACCTGAACGAAATGTACTGGAACGCTTCAGCAAAAGTCAGGATTGCTTGGATCGATATTCTCATATGCCGGAGACCGAAGACGAGAAGGCTATGTCCTTTGGTGAACAGTCCGATACGTTTATGAGCCTCCCGCCAATCACGTCCAACTACGAAAGCAGTCGTATGAAGTCGGCGTTCTCCAGTGATTTTGGGAGCAACTACTTCGTTTTAGTCGACCAGAAGAGTAATCAACGTTACACAGTCGTACCGACGGCGGACGATGAAGAAATCGTCGACAACCACGAGATCATTCAAATGCACAACGGTCGTTCTCATCGGTATGCAGTGATCCCCAACGATGAAGAGGAAACGTGTCTCAGCAACCCGGACATCGGCCCCAAGAATACGTCATACGCAACTATCAACGATTCACCCAACAGACCTCCACAATATTCTTCAACACCACGCAAGGGTGGCGCTCCATCCAGATCTCAACATGGAACACCCCTGAAAAGTCCAAACCCAATCGCAACCCAGAAACTGCACGATATCTTATCTACGCCGCGAAAACAGTCGTTACAACGTAGCCAGAGCACTCCGCGAATAGCGACGTCCAAACGATATCAGATTCCGCAAACGATTTCGACTCCACCCAAGCCGAACTTCGCGCCGCAACGGCTCCAATACGAAACGAAGCAAGCGTATCTGGAAGCAAGAACTACAGCCGTTATAACGCCGCGTGTCGCCAAGACGCATTGTCAGGATGAGGAGGACTATAACACCGAAAAATCATGGGCTAGCGTTAGCCATCATAAGATCGCCAATGCTACGGCCACAATTGCAGTTGTATCGTTGATGCTGATACTGATCGGAATCATGAATTCAGGATTATCGCTGTACATCATATCGAATGTAAGTACTATTGATGATAAATCTGAATATTAAAGTCTAGCTAAAGTCAAACAGTCAAACAGTCTCCCACCTTTTCGTTTAATTAGTGAAACCACTGATTTCCCTTGAATTTCATCACCGCGCGATTTTACAGCGCTTCTTTAAGTCATCTGGTAAGGGTGTGGTGTTTATGTTATATCACCAGATACTATGCCCTGTTTGGTTCATATGCCCAATCCCTAGGGGAGTATGATTTCCCAGAATATCTGTGAAAACTACTTGTTGGAGTCTTGTTCTCCTTGGTAGTTTTCAATTTTGGTATCTCTCCCCTTCAAGTTAATTACTATTTCGTCATGGTCTGTTGAATATTAAAATATGAAGGGTGAGAATCCTATTTCTATTTTTTTTATTTAAAACAAAAATGAAACATGTTTCATCGCGGAGGTCATGGTACGATGATTTTAAAGATTTTAAGACAAAGCAATGGATATTTTCTGTTTAATATGCGCCAAAGAACGCGAGTAAATTATATTGTACATAATAAAGAAAAAACGGGTTCTCCTTCACGCTAACTAGAATCCTAATGGGTAGGACGCAACAGAATAATTTCAGCAAATGGCGTTAAATTCTATCTGAATTTAACGCACATTTTCTACAATAACTTTCATTGACTTCTTCGGATTAAATTATTGATAAAAATGTCACACATGCAGCAAAAATTAATTTTAAAATGCACAAAAAGTAGCGATTCATCTATACTTTTGACCCGCCTCATCATCCATATTGCCTTCAAGTGTCTATGATTAGCTTTGAAAAATGTTGACCCCAAAAAAGTAAATCTTTTGGTGAGCACCCTTTGAGCGATTGTACCTTTGAAATTACTTTCAGTTGATTTCGAGTCTTTTATTTAACTCCGGTGTGATTTTCTATGTCCTTTATGTCAGTTAAGTCCCTTATGTCCCATATGTGCGTTATGTTCAGAGGATGGGACTCATCGCTTCGTTCCGAAAACATTCATATTGGCTTGCATCCTGACCGAAAAACTCAAAATGCCATCAATAATACTTGTATTGGTCTCATCACTCCGAGTCAGAAGATACCTATGGTTAATGATTCATTTCATTATAAACAAGGTCCTTTTGTCCTGACGCCAGGGTTGCTCAAAGAAGTTCCCCATTCTTTTTGTTAAAAATTCTCAATTTTCATACCCTTCACGGATGTGATAGGGTATATTAACTTTGTCATGAAGTTTGCAACGCACAGAAGGAAGCATCTCCGAGAATATAAACTATATATTTATTGGTCAGTATGATGAGGCGAGTCGATTAAGCTTTGTCCGTCTGTCCGTCTGGTTTTATGCAAACTAGTCTCTCAGTTTTGAAGCTATCAAGCTGACATTTTGCACAGAACCTTCTTTCTGTTGCACGCTGGAAATATATCGGAACCAATCGGACCACTACGTCATATGGCTGCCATAGGATCGACCGGTCCAAAAGTTCGTCTTTGTGAGAAAAACTTTTTTATTTCTAAAGATAGCTTTCTCACATTTCACTCTATTTATTAGTATCTTTAACCAAATCACATTTTCGAATTTGGTTGAAATCGGACTACTCTATCATATAGCTGTCATAGGAACGACCGTTCCAAAAGCAAGTTTTTGTCAGAAATTTTTTTTATTTCTGAAGATCTTTACGAAATTGCATATTATTCAATCGTATTGACTGCTAAGCCACATTCCTAAATTTGGTTAAAATTGGCCCACTATTTCATATACCTCTTATAGGAACAGTGAAATCGGAACAAGTCTTACTACTAATTTCAAAAAGGCAAATGTACCACAAAATACAAGGAATGGATACGCGAAGCGTGAAGGGTATCATACCTTCGGCAAGCTAGCCGAAGGCTAGCTCGTATTTTCTAAATTCGAGAGACAAAAAATATTTTAGCTCAATTTTAATTTTATATTTTTTTGGATAATCCAAAGACAAAGCTAAATCAAATGCATGATGATATTTTTAACATAAATTAAACTTCCACACGTAATACAAAAGGTTCCTATTTTTGGTACTGCCTGCTTTCACGCACAATTTGTTCCGAAACTTCTGGAAGTTGTTCTCTCTGTCTCTGAGTCCTGTTAACCCCGTAGGGAAATAACCACGCCTACTTTCCACCTCGTCCTGTTCATCGCCATCGCTTTCAGCTCACTCCACGACTTGCCTATTGAGGCACTCTCTCTCATAACCGATATTTTCCAGATGTTACTAGGTTGTCCAACACGGCGACATGCGTTCGTTCCCTGCGGGTTCCAATCGAGGGCCTGTTGAGCAATGTTGTTCGGCCCTTTTCGTAGAGTGTGACCTATCCATTGCCTCCTTTCGCCTTTTAATGGAAGTGTTTGTCCTGTCCTGACCAGTAATAGTAAGGAGGTCGTCGTTAGAAATGACCTCCGGCCACCGTATGTGCAGGATGCGCCGTAGACACTAGTTCACAAAAATGTTCAATCTAGTTGCTATTCCATTGGTCACCTTCCAAGTTGAACAGCCATATAAAAGCACCGATTCTACGTTGGTTTCGAAGATCCGGAGTTTGGTGCATCTGGAAATGTTGTTGTTTTGCCAGAAAGGAGTCAAACTGAAAAAAAGCTGCTCGAGCCTGGTTGATGCGAGACGGTACATCGGCATCCGCTCCACCATCTGCTGTAACTACGCTTCCGACATAGCAAAAATTTTCAACTTTCTCGACTGCTTGCTCTGAAACATAAATTCCGCTTTGCCTACCTGGATCCAAGCTCAAGTACTTAGTCTTAAGCCCCGCACTAGGGCTTTCGCAATGCAAAGTTTCAGATATTTGAGCTACTTGATCCGATTTATTTGATGATCATGGATCCCGTCGAAAGACGCCTCCTTTTTCCGAGACGGAATCCGAAAATTGCCGGAGAGATGGGCGAAAGTTGTCGCTAGCGATGGACAGTACTTGGAATAATACTTCTGTAAGTACTTTTTGACAATTAAGCTTTTAATTCCAGGAAGAAAACGGCGGAAGCCAAGTTCTACACCCAATACATTAAGTAAAATTGCCAGGGAACAAATATCTCCACTTCTCGCCCTCTTTCCAGTTAATATAAGTACTTCACACCATCTAAACCTTCACGGTCGAGTTTTCAGGTAAAATCACACCTACACGGTAGTAGTTACATAGAAAATGAATAAAAAAAAAACAATTTGTTCGAATTTAGGGTTTCGGGCAGAAGATCACTCAATGGGCCCGTATGCATAAAAACAAGTAAATGCTTGAAACTAGTATTTGCTAGCCCTTAGCGAAAGGTGCTAGCAAATACTAGTTTTGGTATGCATGAAATTTTTTTCATTATACTATTTTCGAATCGTTCAAAAATAGTATTAGCTTGACCAATGCATTTGCATTCACTGCGTGAACAGTCAAGATGTGTTTTTGGTTTTTTAAAAGTAAAAAAATGGCGAAATCATCTACCATGTCATTAAGTGCCGATTTATTTGAAGAAATAAATTTTAAATTTAATGGTGCTACTGAAACTGATGAATATCAGCCGAATGATGATGAAATTCGCGAATTCAATCAAGAAAATTGGTTTTCAGTGAAATTAAAGAAAGATTCCAATGAAGCATCAACGTTATCGGGTGTTTTGGATGCAGTGTTTACCGAATTGATAAAAAAAATATGGCAAAGTGTTATTATCAGAAGGTTTGACACCAGCATGGACAAAGTTGAAAGCAGACGCAGCTGCTAAAATGAGTGAGCAGTTGTTGTTGGCAAGCTTCCCAGGCTGTTCGGCTAACAGTACATTGATGAATGCCGATATCTTCACCAATACCGCTCTAAAAAGGTTACACACTGTTAGTTTATTATAATTTTCAACATAAAAAAATTTACTTGAAATTCAGGATCAGCAATATATCTTAAAAACGTTTGCATTTTTTGTATGTTGCTTAGCCAGCCATTCAACGTTTTCGTGAGAAAAACGATACAAATTAATAATTATTGCCATCTCCTGGCCTCCGTTCTTTGTATACTTTAGTTTTTCTTGGACTAACGACCATAAATGGAACCATTTGAACTTAATTTTATTAAAAATTGCCAAAAAAAAATCGTCAACATACAAACTGGGAACCTATTTAGCTCACTAGAAATTTTAATAGTAAATGCTATTAGTTTTCTAGTGAATGCTAGTTTTACGCATACCATTTTTGGCATACTAGTATTTCGAAATTAAAGTAGCACACACTTCTAATATTTACTAGCTAGTAAAAGCTTTTTATGCATACGAAACGAAAATAAAATAATGATTGCTACTAAACTAGCAGTTACTATTTTTTATACATACGGCCCAATATCTCTCAAATACGTGTTTAGGTAAAATTATTTATAAAGAAGTACTATTGTCCAAAAAGTCACTCTCTCTAGTATTTTCAGATCCAGTCTTAACATTGGATTTTTTCAATCGTCAAAACATCAATTCAGCATAGAAAACACAGCAAGAAATGCATATTTCCACAATTTGACAATAATTTTTGACATTCGGATGTTTTTTTGTATGCTTTTTTTTTCATTTGTTTGTAATTTATCACAGGTTTTTTAAAGTATTTCGTTCCACTTCTAATATATTTTCTTTGGAATACCTTTAAATCATCTTAATTGGATTTAATTTTTGATTGAGTTCTTCAGGGAAATAATAAATTTTTCACAAATGTCGAAAAGATGTCATTTTATAGTGAATTAAAAAGTTAACAATTTGAGTTTTCTACGATGAGCTGTTATCGAATTACGATGGGCTTCCAGACCACGTTACGCGTGCTCTTCCCCTGACTCCGCTTCCTCGACCGCTTCTCCGCGCGGCGCACTTTATTTCTCAACCTTCCTTTACCTTCCAGACAAAAACTAACAGAAAAGCCGTGGTTCACAATTTTTTCACACTCGGAATTTGGGTAATCGAATCGAATTTTTCGAGGAAGTTATCTTTTTATTTTATATTATGTCTGAAAAGCGAAGTTGACAAGGACTGAAAAGTGAACAGTTTAAGAATAAGTAGAACTGTCTACGATGAACGAATATCGAGGACCGCGTCCAGAATGCATGTTTCGCATCCTACCCATAATAATAACTGCCACCTATTTCGGATGGCAGTCTGCATCTTTTTACTCTCCTATATTCCCTACACAGGAATTACAAGAGAAAACGTTTTGCATATCAAGCTTAGCATATTGTACCAGTGTAAGTTTCGTTGTTTTTTAACCTTGTACTTCAGTAAATAGTTCTGACTTAAAGTAAAACAATTCTACGAGATGATTGAAAACATTTGTTTAATTTCTGGCTTCCTTTAATTGATGATAATGTTCATAAAGCAAGTTTTTGTTAAAAAAAAAAAAAACACTTTTTTATTTCTCAAGATACATTTACCAAATTTCATATTATTCAATCATATTTACTGCCAAACCACGTTCCTAAATTTGGCTGATAACAACCCACTATTTCATATACCTCTCATAGGAACAGTGAAATCGGAACAATTTTCACTACTAATTTCAAAGTGGCAAATGCACCATAAGTCACAACGAAGGTGTGATACCTTGCGTTGGGCGCTGAACATGTTCAAGCCTTTTCGTCCAATTGTCAACTATTTTACTGATGTTAGATGAAAAAACTTCGAGGTACGATAGCGTATGGTAGAATTAAGGTAGATTAAGGTAGCCTCATGTTAAGGTCCGAAAAGGTTTCCATTTTTGTGTTTTGTGACTAACATTGGCTTTCGCCTATTTTGATTGCCCATTTCAGTTTCATTGACTTGATCAAATCATGCCTATCCCACATTGGACGCCAAATATTTTCAGGCTTTATCGACCATTTTTCACCGTTAATTTTCACTGATATAGGATCGAAAACAGCCTTAAGGTGGCCTTAAGATATCCTTCAAGTAGCTTTTACCTTATGGAAAGGTCTAAGATTTCGTTTTTTGAGTCTTGTGACTGATGACATTACTTCTACGAGGGTAAGGTGAAAAGTTCTCGGCCTGACAATAGAAGACTGCGATTTTCAGTTAAAATTTGATTATATTTCGCATATTTTTCATCACACTACATAAATTACTAGCACAATTCAAAGCAATTGTCCTCTATTAAAGCATCCCAATCGATTTGAATTTAATTCACATTAGCCTGCAATCGAATTTAAAACTCAATTCCCTAAATTCGCTTTTTTTTTCATTTTCATTACAGCTTGGACGATCATACTACCTGGAGATTGGTGTCATATCAGGATTTGCAGCTGCGGCTCTGGGCTTTCAAGGATTCAAATCGAGACATTGTGAATGGTTTCCGAATCGTAATTATACATCTGGCTACATCTTGCTCACCGCTTTCTCGTTACTTCAATGCTGTGCTCTACTCGTTCTGATGGCCATTCATCCCATACCGGGAACTCCCATGCATGACGTCACGAATGGTGTCATTTTAGGATTATCCTCGCTCACGTTATTACTCATCAGCTTAGGTGTAATTGCGTCAAGATGGTGCCATGCACCTCCGCCGGATAATAGAGTGGATGTTTATTAGATATTTGCGAGGATATTAAGATACTTAATATTGGTATGAATGTTTGTTGGTGTAGGTTAGCATAAGGAAATAATTGGATGTACGTATTATTTAATTCGTATAGTGTATTCTAGTATTAAGGCAGTGCCTTCTGTTTTTTATTGTACGTATTTCGGATGAAAACGAAGAAACTAAAATTGTTCAGAGCAATTACCAAAGCATTTTGGAAAATTTTCGTCAAATATTATAATTTTGTTTTCTCATATTGTTGTTAAAAATGTCACGGTTTTTAAGAGAAGATGTGAAACAAAATTAGACGAAGTTTTTCAGTTTAGTACTTAAATTAATTTTAAAACTTTAATTTTATCCCAGAGAAAAATATGTACAGGCACGTGTTGAAGATATATTCGATGTATTTAAGTTTTCGTTAAGTTAGGCTTGGTATTAGATAAGATATAAAACAAATAAATTATGAAATTGTGGTTTAAGATATTTTTTTTTGTACGAATGTAAATAAATATGAATTCAATAAAATAAAATAAAAAATAGGAAACCTGAATTTTACATACTTTTAACAAAACAACGAAGGGAGCAAGTTTACAGACACAGGGGTTGCACCGCATAATATACTATCTAGACTGCTACATAGCGAACCATTGAATTTTGCGACTGAATATGATAATTCAGTCGTCTATTGTTTTATGCGAACTGGAAAAACCTGGCAAAAATTGAATTGGTATAAATCGAGGTTCCACTGCAGTATGCTGACGTGTTCCCAAGTCACATCAGGCTCCGTGGCACCACGTCAGACATGAAGTGCTGTTCACATTGTAGTTTAACGTGTAACGCATTAAACTACAACTATCACTATTTATTATTTCAAAATGGAAAACAGGACACGAAAACGACCTCAGTCTCCTGACGCCTTCCCACGATTTACGAAAAATCTAGAACTTTTGATATGCCCCTGACGCATCATAAGGCGTACTGCGTCAGATTGCATCGTCCAACGCATTCCCACGTCTCGTCAGCCCGATGTGAACGTAAGCACAAAAACCCTGTATTGAGCAGTCTGTATTCACCTTTAGACAGCCGCCAGTCGGTCTAATGCGCAAGAGAGACCCTGTAAAAAAAATTTGATTTCTTTTGCAGAAGAAACCGCTTTAGCATTATGACACAAACTACACATGCAATCCGGTAAAAAAAAACATCGCATTGAGTATTTCTACCATGCAAACACATTGCGGCTTGTAATTCAGTTACAGTTACCGTGATGATGCAGATGAGTCTCTGCGATTTGGTCATAGTCGTCTACACGGACGACTCTAAGTGTCACCATACACTGTCGAACTCGATCTCGAACACGAACCTAGATAAGTGGACCGGTTTTCATCACACCTATGTGAAGTGTACTCGTATGTGTGTGTCATTGGACATTTGTACTAGGTTCGTGCTCGAGTTCGACAGTGTATGGTGACATTAAGACTGACGAAGTTGTGGGGGCTGATGTTTACTGAGGAGCAGAGGATCAATTTGAGTCTTTCAGGTGAATATTACGGCGATTTCAGAAGCTTTCACTTGGCTGCGAAGACAGACACGTCGCAACTACTAGCGATATCACTATCTACAAGGAGAGCCAAGGAAAATTACAATTAAGTCCGCTGCGGTCAACAAAGCCAACATAGGATAGATCCGGGACAGCACATACCAAATGACTATAGGATGATATGACCCAGATAAAATCCTGATCGTTGTTCCAGACCGCACTGGACACTTTCCCATTGACGCGCTGGCCAGGAGGCTTTGTCTTCGTTATCGTGTTAATTGCCTTATCTTAGTGGCTCCGCAGACGGGTTGTCTGATATTCGGCTCGTCTGCTTGCCGAACGGTATCACACATTCAATAGTATGTGTAGCTATACATACATACATATATGGTAAATGCAGAGTGGATCAAAAAAATTGCATTCACCACTGAAATTAGCAGTAAAACTCGTTCCGATCCCACTGTTCCTATGAGAGGTATATGAAATAGTGGGCCGATTTCACCCAAATTTAAGAATGTGGTTAACCGGTAACTATGAGCGATTAATGTGTGTGCGTTCCTTTGGCAGCCGTTCTTCGTACCGGAACGAGCCGGAACGTTTTTCAGCGGCCAAAAGCTGCTAAATCCCCTCGTTGCAAGAAGAACTGTAGTATTCAAAGCATCGCTACCACAACAACCGATTGATGTGAAATTTGGTAAAGATATCTTAAGAAATAAAAAAGTTTTTCTGAAAAAAAAACTTACTTTAGAGCCGGTCGTTCCTATGACAGCTATATTGTTCCTGCGGCAGCCGGTTCTTCGTACCGAAACGACCCGTTTTTCAACGGCCAAGAGCTGTCGAATCCCCTCGATGCAAGAAGAACTGTAGTATTCGAAGCATCGCTACCACAACAACAGCATGACAGCTATATTATCAAGGCACGATAAAACTATCGTGGGATAGGGACGTAGAGCGAATGCACGAACCATCGAGTAACAAGAAAAGTTCGTGGTCGACCAAAGAAACGCTAGACGCCCTGCATAGACGAAGAAAGCACTAAAGTCGACTCGGCTTCCGAAACTGACGGACGTGTTTCCGAGACTGAGAAGACTGGTGGCAATAGCTATCCGAACACAAATCCCGCAGAGAAAACTCGGGCTGCTTAGTAACTAACAAGAGAGAGAGAGAGAGAGCCCTCAAAACATCAGTCAAGCCTACTTTGATTAACACTAGAGAAACAACTTCCTGAAATGAGTGAAATGTATAACGGAAACAAATCTGTTGTCTTTGGAATATTGTCATTTAATATCATAAAAACTGTTCATTGTGTACATGTATGTTGTAAATATGTATACCATAACTAATTTTCTATAAAGCCACAGACACAAGAATTAAAAATAACAAAAAAAAAAATAATGAAATTAAATGCCCCTAATAATAATATCCACAAAACTATAGACATATTCATTTACTACCATTTACACCACCTAATCTAATATTATAGCTAAAACAGAAAAGAAAACAAATAGACCAACAAAAAAGAAGAATGTACATTTTAAAAAATAGCCTTTGCAAATAAATTCAATGTTCACCTAATGTCCTGCAAGTTTTATAGATATAGATAGATTAGTGGAGGGTAGTTGTAAATTTTATAGTATCCCTCTCATGTATATATATGTTCGTTCTAAGTTCTTCTTAAGTTATATAAACAGTTACAAAAATAACCATTCAATAACTTTATATTATACCATAGCTCGTCAGTCTAGTTAATATATTTTAATTTTTGGATTTTGAATTTTCTTTTTTTTGGAATAAAAAAAAACTAAACACATGAATAAATGTCTTGCTAGCTGGTTTAACCAGTCAATTCAGCTTAAGGTTCACTTAGGATTAGACGTTTTGTAACACAAGGTTCGAAATAAATTTAAATTGTCTATGTATCCCAATCTCTTATAACGGTTTGCTTCAAACAGTTTTTGTTTTTTATCATTATAATGTCAGTGGAAATCATATTATACAAGGTGATATCGTTGAAAGGAAAGTGTCAGATCGGTCGACGGCTATCTATCACATTGCACAAAATATAATAAAATAATATCAGAGGATAACAAAAAACATATACATACATGTGTACCTTAATATCATAATCTAGATGCACTTTGTAAATTTTTGCTTGTGTATAAAGCACAAATCGCGTTCGCAGAGCATTTTGAGTAGATGTAGTAGTACTGCAGCAGCTTTGTTTTGGTAATTTTAATGTGATATATAAAAGAATGTCGTCTGTTATTCATTTTCGTTGGGAATTATCATTTCTTTCGTTGAAGTGCGACCCCAACGCGTTTTACAACGAATGGCCACAGGATCAGCATTATAAACCATACCGGTGAGATGTCTTTAAACGGCCACCAATGTGGATATTTTCGCTGTTGCGACAACTGGAAAGAGAAATGGTTATTAGTTATTCCGTTATTATGTTATTCTTTATTCGACTAGATTGATAGACTAAATGGGCATCCAAACATCGACTAGGAAAAATATCCATCATCTAGAATGAAACCAACGGCATTCGCCGAGGAAACGCTCGTTCCTATGGCAGCCGGTTCTCCGTACCGGAACGACCCGCTCTTTATGAGCGGCCAAGAGCAGCCCTACCCCCCTCCCACGTCACTTTTACTGGCCGGTTGCAGTACACGCAGGCGCAACTGCACCCGGCTACTCCTCATTCGCGCCGGCATCGAGCAGAACCCCGGCCCATGGATCTGCTGCGTTTGCAGTAGAGTGCTGCACCCGAATGCTACATCAGTGAGATGCAATTGCTGCAACGACTGGTGCCACCTGAGAAGCTACTCAGGGCTATCCCATCACAGGCTATGGGATACTGCTCTAATAGGCTACCAACAACACAATCTAGCCCGGTGAATTCAAACCCTACTACGTTAGCTGGCTCAGGTGGCCACAACTCAATAGCAACGCCGACAATAACAACTCCCGCCAGTCGGCACAACCAACACCAAATTTTGACATGCTCTCACTGGTGCAGCTCAACTGCAACGGGTTGCAGTACATTCTTGACGAACTGACAGCGTTCATGGACAGAAATAGCATCATGATTGGTGCCATCCAAGAGACTAAACTCCATGCTAACTTGTCCTTACTTCTCATGGTAACTACACCATCTTGCGCTAAGACAGACCTACCGGTTCAGGAGGAGGACACGCCTTCTTGATCCACCTGGAAGTACCATACCGAGAACTGACTTTACCTGATGACAACGACAGCGTCCTCGAATGCCAGGCAATAGCAGCTAGATTCATACCTGCAGGCAGAATCCCTAAGGTCCAGAGACTAGCAGATAACAGAGATCGCATTCGCCAACCGAACCCAGACGATCCACAAATAGGTACAACAGGTAGCTGAACACAGAAAGGCCAAATGGCATGCTCACCTGAACACCTGCAGCCTCAAGTCCAATGTATCCAGGCTTTGGTCCACTGTTATATCGTTAACTAATCCCACCAAGAAAAGCGGACACATAGGCATCGAGTTCGGGAACAAATCTTACTACGGCCCGATCAAGTACGCCAACCACTTCAACCGCAAGTTTGTCGAACATCCACCCAGCGACAAGCTCAAACGCACAATCCTAAGAAACATCCGCAATTTAGCAGTGAACCAAATGCTTCAGGTCATCCCAAGCCAAGTAGCCAAAGCTATTAAGGATGCAAACAACACCAAGGCATCAGGACCTAACGGCATATCAAAACCGCGCTGAAACACTTGTCCCATCTCTCTGCTCTTTCAGTCGCGAAAACCCTCGAGGCTATACTCAAACCGATAGTAAAGACCCACATTCGACTTGCCTGCAATCAACACGGCTTCAGAAAGATGCATAGCAGACTACAGTCCTAGATGCCATCATGACTCGCATCCACTATGGACTAAATCAGTCACGCCCATGTTCTAGAACAATTCTCGTGGCCGTTGACCTCAAGAAGGCGTTCGACACGGTCAGCCACACTACACTTCTGTCGGACAACATGTCATCATCTCTCCCAGCTCAAGTCAAAAAGTGGATTTCTAACTACCTTGCTGGCAGGCAATCAGTAGAGGAGAGTAGGAGTCCCACATGGCGGAGTCTTGTCCTCCACCCTATTCAACCTCTACATGGCCGGGATTCCATCCCGCCTGATGATCTGCTTCTCATCTCCTACGCGGATGACTGCTCCATTGTAGCTACGAACAATAGTATCCCGGTTATGTATAGAAAGATTAACGGATATCTGGCGGAACTCAACACCTTCTTCGCCAATCGTAAGCTAGTTATCAGCGCCTAAATCTACAGCAACCCTATTCACATCTTGGACCAAGGAGGTTAACACACAGCTGAGTGTAAGCATAGGTAACATACCAATCCCCACAGTCAACCATCTGAAGATTCTAGGGGTTACCCTCGATAATATGGCCACATCATCCCACGCCTCTTCGGTATGCAATGGAATGAGAGCCCGTAATAAGGTCATAAAAGCTCTCGCCGGCAGCTCCTGGGGAATGGACAAAGAGACCATGCTTACTACTTACAAAGCCATAGGACGATCTGTGGCAAATTATGCTGCACCTGTATGGACGGAGAACCTCAAGGACACTAATTGGAGGAAGATACAGATCTATCAAAATGCTGCCCTTCGCACCGTGATGAGCTGTCACCTGATGTCCTCCCAGGATCACCTTCACCAGGAAACCAACATGCTACCAGTCAAAAACACAACCTCCTGCTGTCCAAGCAATATATTGTCGGGTGCTATCGCAGCGAACATCCTAACCAACATCTCATGGATAAAACTCCCCCACCCAGAAACATCAGAAGTAACCTAAGGTACCTTGAGAGGGAGGTCCAAAGGTTCAAGAAGGTGCCGTTCGACAACGAAACTTGCAAGACTGCCATTGCATCGATACACACTGAGGAGGCACGACGATCGATCCAAGACCTTCGCTCCAACCCGGTACTCCAGTCCCGTCCACCAAACATATCTTCCAACGAAGTTACGCTGCCAAGGCGTACTAGGACCACCCTAGCCCAACTCCGATCTGGCTGGTGTTCGAGACTAAACTCATACCTGTCTCGAATCAATCGAAACATCAACAACACGTGCCCCGCTTGCAATGGCACTCCACATGACGTCAGACATCTGTTCTGGCATTTAGCCCAGAGGCCCCCACAAACTTAACACCTATATCTTTGTGGGAAAACCCCATCGAGATCGCATTCTTCCTTGGCCTCGACATAGAAGGAGAAGACGAGGAGGCGTTTTTAAGTGATGCCCTATGATAAACCCCAAATGTCGCTACAACAACAACCGAGGAAACGCTCGTCGTACCCACAATCTACGGCTACTCACCAAGTAGCGAGTAATCCAACCATACTGCTCAGCAATTTAAATCACATCTACAACCAAACAAATACTTGCTGCGAATATTGCAAATAATCGCCAAGCACGGAGCAATGCCGGGCCATTTCCGCAGTGAGTGGGTACGACAAGCAATTGCTCGATACACACCAATTTATAATTCTAGGGGATGAAAATTTTTCTCACGAGGGAGGTACATGAGACTCGCCATTTGACGAGCTTTTGTTCGGGACTCGTCAAGTCGTGAGTAGTGTTGTCCGTAAGACTACAAGGTGGTTGGCGAGCTTTTGCTATTGTCTCGCCGAGTCACGAGTAGTCTGGTAGCGGCCTAAGATCTAGATATAGACTCGTATAAGGTTTAAACTAAGGTATAGGCGGAGAGAGACATCAAGTCAATTATATCAAATTGCCTTAGGTAGGTAGGTCAATAATTAGACTCACCTTACGAATTTGTTGATTACTCCTCGCAACTTCTGACAGTTGTTTCTCGAGTCCATCCATTCGTTGGTTAACCGCTGCTATGTCGCTGTCCATCTTTTGAACAATTTTCAAAATTTGTGAAGCAACAATTTCCAAATTACTTTCGGCCCTCTGGAAAAAGACAAGAAATTAATTTAAAAAGTGTGGTATAATAACTAAATTAAATAAGTGAAAAACTCTCCGATAAATGAAAGTATTAACAATTACTTTTGAAATACTGCTGCTAGTGTTTGTTCTAGATTTTCTAGGTAATGGATATTCCGTAGCATCCTGATTGAAGCGTTAGAAAAATGGAGAGAGGATACAAGATATAGTAGGGCAATAAAATGATCAAATATAACGCGTTTTCAATCAAATTAAAATACATAAACTGAAGAAACGTAACGAATAAAATTCGTTGCCTTGCAAGTTCATAAAATATAAATTTTTACAAAATTTTGCAATAAGCTGATCATAATTTATAACAAATATGCACAGAATTCTTTTGTGATTATACATTCTAAAAACAATTATGTATTGTATTACGATTTTATGACAAAGTACATAAAAAGGCGATCGTGCTAACCGTTGCACCATCCGGACTACTTAGTTTATTTTCTATGACACTGGCATTTTTTACAAATGAGGGTAGAGGATTTTCTATCTTTCAAAACAACTAGACTAGTACTAAACAAAATTCAACTTACATCCATAGTATCAATGTACTCATCATCCGATTGATCGATCGTACTCGAATAGCCATTATGTTGATTATACGAATCATTTTGATGATCAAACGATTCATTGCCATTACTGATACCACTATCGCCGTTCGTGTAGCCATTCATATAGTTCGGTGGTCGAGTGGGACTTGTGTTTCGCGATGATAACGGTGAATTTGGATTGGAGCGCGCCTTTTTTATAACTTCGGGTGCAATTGCTTCTAAATCATCCACATTAACTCCATCCAATTCACCAATACTGCCCATAAAATTGGCAACATTCTCTGTATAGGACATCGTTTCGATGATCTTCTTTAACTCTTCGACATACAATTGCATAGCACGATCTTTGTCCATATCACCCAATGCACGCCACGCATCCCATTTGGCTCTGAAATTGCAGATGCATAAATACAGATACATACATTATATTTTGGATAAAAGATTTAAATTAAGTATTACGTACCTTCCTACAACATCCCAAAAGCCCGGTTTGTTTTGTCGACAAGGTCCTTGTGTGGCTTGTTTGAAATACGAGTAGAATGTTAGCATCATCGCATTGCTGGGCTGAAATGAACCTGAAGAAGTGACGAAAAATGTTATATTATTGGTTATGCAAGTTTGTCCGTATTTAAAAAAAGGAAAAATACATAGCGAGTTGGGAAACCTAAAAATGAGTAAACTCCTACTAGGGGATTTTCACCGGTAGCAGAAACCTAATCGCCAGCTCCACCGTCCCTTCTCTCATTCACGGAATCTAAGCTGTAAAGTTAATCATCTTTTAAATCCGAATTAAACGAATCGTCTAGGATGGACGGATCATTAAAAAAAACGGCTAATGGCTAAAAAACCGGGTTAAAAACTGACTCATTAAAAACCGATACACCAAAAAAAAACCGACCGAGTACTCGAGTACTCAAAAGCGACTTGTTAAAACCCGACCGACTCCGACGAGTTAAAAACCGACTCATTAAAAAACGGATTCACCAAAAAACCGATCGAGTAATCGAGAACCCGAAAGCCGACTTGTTAAAAACCGACCGGCTAATGGTTAAAAAAAAAAACGGGTTAAAAACCGACTCATTAAAAGACCGATTCACCAAAAAACCGGTTTTAACTCGTCGGAACCGGTCGGTTTTTACCAAGTCGGTTTTTGGTAGATTTTTTGGTGAATCGGTCTTTTAATAAGTCGGTTTTTAACCCGGTTTTTTTTAACCATGAGCTGGTCGGTTTTTAACAATTCGGTTTTCGAGTACTCAGTCGGTTTTTTGGTATATCGGGTTTTTAATGAGTCGGTTTTTTATCGGTCACGAGTCGGTTTTTATAACCATAAGACGGTTTTTTAAATGATTCGGTTTTTTTCGAAACCGGTACTTGGGAATCTCGGGACCGGTACTAACAAAAGCCATCACCATCATAAGGGACGGGTCTTCGCAGCGTCCATCCCTTTCGTCTCTTTTATAAATATTGGAAGTATAATATAGTACTTCTGGAGAAGCCATAAACACTCTACTTATTTGTTGCCGTCAGAGGTACCGGAAACTCCCAAATTATGATGAGCAGAAATTCGGGTTTTCCTTGTGGCTCTTCCAACATAACGACCCTCCAATTATGTGTCGAGAGTTATCTCTGTAAGCAATGAATGCAATCCGTATTTTGGTAATAGCCCATTTACATTCTCGCGAAATAGCGCGAGGAAGGGCGAGGCACGAGAATGTAAACATGCTGCTCACCCTGTGCTCGTTGTTCCTTGCCTCGCCTCATCCGACTTCGCTCCGTAGGCGAGCCACCGCGATGCACGAGCACAAGACACCCCGAGTGCTCCATATTCACACTCTCGCTTCCTCGCCATGTTGCGGTAACATACGCAGTGGGAAATAATGCATGTACATATTGTACTATCATATTCGGGCGCTTTTGTGAACAGTTTTTCGTCGCGCGTGGAGTTTGGAGTTGGAAAAATCAATAAAATGCACTTCTGTTTTGTTTTAAAGTGCATTTAGTAGATCTTTTCCCGCACAGGGGAGCCGTTCGGCTTTTTCACATACGCGGCCAATCTTGCTGGAAAAAGCTGCTAGGGGATTTTTTGGGTCACTGATTGCGAACCTGAAGTCTAAATGGCAAAAAACAAAATGGGGGATCCAGAATGGTAACACTTTTTTTGTGAACATGGCCAATAATGCTGGGAAAAACTATCAGGAGGTTGTTTGGATCGCTGGTTGCGAATCTGAAGTCAAAATGGAAAAAGTCAAAACTAAAGAAGATTCTGAACGGCAACCCTTTTTTTAAACACGGTCAATCTTGCTGGAAAAAGTTGGTAGGGTTTTTTTTTGGGGTCGCTGATTGCGAATGTAAGTCCAAATGGCAAAAAACAAAATGGAGGATCCGGAATAGTAGCACTTTTTTGTAAACATGACTGAATCTTCCTGGAAAATCTGTCAAGGGGTTGTTCGGGTCGCTGATTACGAATCTGAAGTCAAAATTGCAAAAAGTCAAGAACTAATAAAGTTTCTAAATGGCAACCCTTTTTTTCAAAAACACCAATCATGGAAAAGCTGCCGGGGGGTGTTTTGGGTCGCTGATTGTGTATCTGAAGTCCAAATGGCAAAACACGACATAGGGGATGCAGAATCATCATCATCATCGTGGCGCGACAGCCCGACGTCGGGCCTTGGCCAACACTTTTTTTGTAAACAGCCCATCTAGATGTAAGAAACTGGTAGAGGTTGCTTGGTTTGCTGATTACGAATGTAAATGTGAAGTCAAAGTTTAAAAAATTCAAAAACTAAAGGAGTTTTTGAACGGCAACCCTTTTTAAAAAAAAACACGGCCAATCTGACGTGATTTCGATTTGTGCAAGAAGGCTATAGGCAAAAAATGGAGCTTACATCCAAAAGTGGTTTACTGGTTTTATATATCAGTACTGCGTCCCAAGTTAATGCATGGGATCATCGTCTGGTGGATGGCACTTAGGATCGTGTCGTACAGAACTCTGTTGGTGAAGGTCCAAAGACTGGCATGTGTTGCCATCATAGGGACTCTAAGGACAACACCGACTGCTGCTTTAGGAGTGTCATTAAATTACAGTAATTTCCACAAGAGCGTATACTTTGTAACTTTTTAATGCACCATTTCTCAAAGAGTGGTGGGGGACTTTTAGTTACCTGCATTCTTCCTCTTTTTCGCATTGTATAAATTTGGTCATTCTAAGTTCAAGTAGGAGAGTGATAAGACGTCAAGTGAAATGAGTGCGATTTACAAAAAACGATTCGAAGCTGTGTTTTTAGTAAGTCATCCGAAAGGACCAAAAATGACACCTGCATCGGCCGGAAAGTACCTGAAAGTTTCGACACAGTTTGTGAATAAGTGGATAAAGCGTTTTAAAGATACTGGAAATGTAGACGATCTACCTGCACACGAAGCACTTCAAAACCCAGGATAAGGCCATCATTGATATTTTTAAGAAAAATCCGTCCGTTACTACCTTAGTGCAAGCAAAGGAAATGTTATCGAAGAAGAATATTTGCGTGTCCTTGAATACGATTCGGCGACGATTACAAGAGGAAAACATCAAAACCAGGTATGCCTTGATGAAACCATTACTTACCGAAAACCAGAAGCGAAGACGTGTAGAGTGGGCTAAGGAAAACATCGATCGTGATTGGGACAACGTGATCTTTACGGATGAATCAAGTTTTGCTGTAAATACGTTCAGGAGACGAGTGTGGTCACAAAAAGGAGAAGCTGTCGTGAACCGAACCGTTAAACACCCTGTGAAGGTCCATGTTTATGGATGCTTTTCTGCACGCGGTTTCGGAAAATTAATAACGTTTACCGGAATTCTTACTGCTGAAAGGATGATCATTTTGTACAAGAAAGGATTATTGAAGTCTGCTAGGATGCTATATGGCAACGACAACACCGATTGGTTTCTACAAGAAGATAACGATCCGAAACATAGAAGCCGGTTGTGTACACGCTGGAAAGAAGAAAATAAATGATTGGCCTTCGCAATCGCCGGATGCCAATCCTATTGAAAATGTTTGGGGATTAATGAAGCAGAAGCTTCAATGAAAGCAAATAAAAGGAGCAGCACATTTAAGGCGAACGAATCGACAGACTATGCGGAAAAATTGGCGGAAAGTTGTCACCGAAGATGCCAGTCAATAATCAATAGTGACGGCGATTGGACCATGTATTAAATATAATTGCGAAAATGTATTTTGTATTTACTTTCAATAAAAAATAAAATTTCTTACTTGTAACATTTTGTTTTTATTTTGTGAGGTAGAGAGACCGTATGTCTTGTGGAAATGACTGTAACTACGGCAGTTCGCCTCCGGGAAACCGGTCAGTGGACCGCGTCAATCGTAGGTCACTCGGTAATACTTAGAAAAATTGACATTCCCGGAATGACGGACTACATCTCTCTGAAGCTCCTGTTCGACAAGTGCTTTACAAGCCTGATCCCATCGAGATATGGGTGGTCTGAAAACGCTTTTTTTGGGTCTTAGTCTTTTTACTGACGGCGTTGGAGCCGAGGTGCTAGTATGGCTTGCGCATAATATTGTATCTACTAGGGATATTGTAATCTTCACGGACAGTCAACCAGCAATTAAAGCGCTGAGCTCTGTCCTCGTTACATCAAAGACGGTATTGAACTGTCGCGACTCTCTCAGGGTGATGTATAGTTGTTTCAACATATGTCTGTGCTGGATACCGGGCCACAGTGGTATATTTGGGAACTGTAAAGCTGACGAACTGGTTCGGGCAGGAACGACTAACGAGATCAGGGAGTGGAAGCGTAGTATAGGGATGCCTCTAGCAGCTTGCAAAATGGTTACCCAGAATGTGGTGTATGACAGAGCCAACGCCAGATGGAGTAGTGGATCCACATGTCATGCAACTAGCCTAAGCTGGATCCAATCCGATCCTACGGGTTGCTGATGCTGAGCAGACGGCATCTGAGAAATGTGGTGGAGCTCATCACTGGACACTGTTTGATCGGGGAGCATGCTAGAAGACTTCGACTCCCGCACAATGATTACTGTAGGAGCTGCGGGGACGTAGAGGAGGAGGAAAGCTGTCATCACCTTCTGTGTACTTGTCCTGCTTTGGCGAAACGTAGGAGAGATATCCTTGGGTCCTACTTTTTTTGTCGATCTGGACGACCTAAAGGCAGTCAGTGTCAGTCGTCTTAATCGCTTCATTTCCAGCTCTGGCTGGTTTAACGATTAAGAGAAGCTCAGGTATGCTGTATCTAGGGGGTATCAAACGGACCCAGTGGTGGTCTATGTGCGCCTTGCTCTTCAAGGCCACCCATCTAACCTAACCTAAACCATTGTCCTCCAATTATCACAAGTGACCGCGTTCTCCTATTTCGGAGGACGGAAGTCCAATCAGTTATTAGGCGTCAGCACCTATTGACTAATAGTGTAATCGCTCTTATTTTGAGTGAGACAGGCAACATTTAAGGGTCGTGTAGAGCGCCGCAGCTTACATCTGTGTGAAGTTTTCCACTGCATCTTTTTCCTGGGGAAAATCTTAGTACTAGCTTTAACGGGTAAATGGTATTAGGACTCTGTGTTTACTCCCACTATCTCTTATTTAAATCGGCTCGAGCCGGCGTTTTCATATCAAATGAAATCTTCTCAATTACAAACTGCTGTGAAGTAATTTCGCGTGACCCAAATTAACTGTATCTCTTGTAGCTGCATTTTTTATTGGCAACCGACAACACTCGACTTCACTTAATGTTCACAAATTTAATGAGCTCATTATCTTTGGTCTGAAGGGCACACAGAGTGTCATTATGCAAAAGCCTTTGAACTTTCGCGTTCAACCGTCCGCAATATCGTCGCTCGGCAGACGACTAAATCAGAGTTTCCAGACCATTTATTCCGCTCGTACGAAAATCGTTGTTTTCTTCCTCCACGGAGTCATTAAGAAGCGAATAATGGCACCAAACAATCAACGTGCGTCTTTCATGAAGTGTGCAAAGACCAATTAAAATCAAATCGTGAGCGGGACGAAATAAGGTAATTTGTATGCGACAGCAAGTGAGTCAAAACTCGGTGTGGACGAATATGACGCACTTAATAACACCTGAAGGCAAACGCAATTAGAGAAATGATTAAAAATTTAACTACTCCGAAAGCTAGGCCGTCGTTGTGTGTACCTGCCCCGACTGGTTGCCGTGGCCTCCATGCTATTTTAGCCGGTCAAACCATTCAACTATGCACTGTGCGAATTGTGTACGGAGATGGCAAGATGCCGGACCGCTGTAGATTGATATTTGCAATGGCAGCCAACCGTGGCGGTCTGCAAGAAGTGTTAAGTCACCGCAGCAAGGTGCAGCGAGTAATGACCTGACGCAATTTCACTTGTGCACTTAAAGCGTCCAATTGCACAACCTGCCCCTGCCGCTCTCTCGCTACATTGGTTCAAAAACAAACAGCAGTTGGGCGAAGATCAAATCGAATCTAGAGGTAGGGTAGGGTCGAGGACTCACCATTTTTGGGCAGCGATTTTATCACGTTAACGGCAGCGTTGAATCGATCCTCGACTGAAGTCATCCTGGCAGTTATCCTGGCTTTTACACGCCACACTCGAATATTAGTTCGCGTAGAACACGGTCGTGCTAGCAATGGACTCGACGAGAAAGAAACTTATCACAGGTCCACCGTACAAAGTACGCAATACTGACAGCGCACTCGGAATTTTTTTTTTCTTATTCCTGCTCAACTTATCGGCAGTCAATCGCAATGAACTTTGTACATTTTTACCCTTCGTATCGGTCGTCGATCGATTGCGCGAGTTAACAGTTGATTATAATCGCGGCGGAGAAAAAAACAGGAATTCGGAAAAAATACCCAAGACAGTGAAACACCCAAACAATTAGATACCAGGAAATAGGAAAACTCGACGTCCGACTTGTTTAATAGTTAGCTGTCCCCTAACGGCGGCAGTTGTTCTGCTGTTAAACAAGACACTAAACTGGGACAATCTGAATCTTGAGGGCGAAGAGCGAATTTTAACAACAAAAACAAGATAAAGCTGGGGGGCGTTTGACGCAAACTGTGGCCTTTCGACAGCTGGATGTCAAATTTTGTTGTACTTTTTTGTTACTATTCTTGTATCCATTCACAATAGAGAATACGAAAACAATTGTGAATCATCTATTTACTGACCTACGCTGTTCAGTAGTTGACATTCAACCGGAATTGACAGTCAACTCGAAGGAAGGTAACCTGTTTTCTGTCTGGCGGCGCGAGTTACGTATGCTGCCGCGTGATTTCAATATGGATTTTGCTAAGAATTTGATGAAAAAGTACGGTTGGAAAGAAGGTCAGTGTCAACCGCTATATTAGTGTAAATCAATTGAAACCTTTTCACCGCCTGTTGACAATCCACATATATTGGGCAACATACATGGCGACTAACTACCTCCCCATATGCTTTTTCCTTCCGCCAAATTTCAAAACATTTCACTACTCTCGTCCTCTTTTCCCTTTGTTTTGTGTATACGAGTATGTACATTATCTGAAAGAAATAAACACATATGATGAATTTTGTTGTTTTCGGCGAGTCGGACATTAAAATAATTCTTCCGTCAAACTATGCACTAGATCTCTTATTAGAAATTTGTATTAAAAAGGAAAATGAAATATTCCAGGCGACGGTTTGGGAAAAAATAACGACGGTATAGAGAAACCGCTACGTGCGAACTATAAATTCGACAACACGGGACTTGGACACGATCCCGCAGCGGATTTCAACAATCATTGGTGGGAACGGGTGTACAACGATGCCGCCAACAACATTGACGTCAAGAACGAGGCTAAAGTTTCGGTGACAACGAAAAGTTCAGATGCACTGGAGGTAAGAATTGTTATATGTATTACCTAATCAAAGGTTTGATTTGAAACTTGGCAAGGTTAAAGGGGGGGGGGGGGGGGGGGGGCAAAAACTCCTCTTCCATAGTCCTCCGCGTGGGCGCCCCATGGAACGGCAGTGGTCACTGACCATTGTCAACCAACGTCAAGCCGCCAGTGATGGCGGTGCGATGATTTGGTTGAGGTACCCCTGTGGTGTGGGGTGTGAAAAAAATACCACGTCCTTTCCCTTTGAGGGCCTGTCGTTAAAACCGACAATCAAAGGACAGGATGTGTATGCCAGCAACTTGCACTATCCGAAATCTTTATATGCTAACGAAACGTCAACTATGCCTCGGATAAGGACTGACTCAACGGTTACGACTTTTAGCTATCGTACAATGACAAAGATTGGATTCTGGAATGTGCGTACTCTCCTGGACAATGGATCAGAAGGTCCCCAGAACGCACGATTTCTTCAATTAGAGAGTGAATTTCTGAGGTACAAATTAAATATCTTAGGAGTTAGTGAGATAAGATGGTGGAACAGCGGAGAATTCATCTCTCCAACGGACAGCACTGTAATGTTGTACTCCGGTAAAGCTACCGGTAGTCGTCGTGAGTCAGGTGTGGGGCTCCTTTTAACCAGAGCCGCGCGAAACTGTCTCTTATCCTGGGAACCGGTCTCTGACAGGGTCTTGACCGCCAGGTTCCGGACCAAAATGAGGAACATCTCAATAATACAATGTTATGCCCCTACTGAACCCGACAATGTCTTGGCAAAAGACTCCTACGAAGAACTAAACGCCGTTCAGAGCAGAACACCTAAAGGTGACATTATAATGGTCATGGGTGATTTGAATGCGAAAGTTGGCGCTGATAACTATGGGCTCAGACATGTGATGGGGAGACACGGTCTTGGTGATCGTAATGACAGCGGTGAAAGATTTGTAGAGTTCTGCAACTTTCACAGTCTCTTCATCGGTGGTACTATGTTTGAGCATAAGGACCACCACAAAATCAGTTGGTCCTCTGTTGATCGGCGCAGAACACAAAATCAGATCGACCATTTTGCCATTAGTAAAAGATTCAAGAGTTGCCTCCTGGACGTGCGAAACAAGAAGGGTGCCGATATTGGGATGGGAAGAGACCATTATCTTATGATCGCTAATGTTCGATTGCGTATTGCAGCCGTGCGCCGCCCCAGCGACGAAAGATCCAGGCCCCGCAAATTCAACACCGCTCGACTAAAAAATCCAGCTGTCTTACAACAATATAATGACCATCTTGCGCAAAAAGCGGCTGAGATAACTAGTCACCCAGATAGTGACATAAACGAAAACTGGGATGCCATAAAAAATGCGTACATTGATAGCGCAAATACCATCCTTGGCCCAAACCCGGATTGCCGGAATAAGCCCTGGATGTCCGACGCTTCATGGCAGCGGATTGTTGAAAGAAAGGAGCTGAAAGTTCGTTTGGCTGCAGCATCAGACGACAATCGAACTCCTTTACCGTCAGAAAGCTCGAGAAGTTCAGCGTAGTGTGCGACGCGATAAAAGAGTTTATGCCAATTCTCTTTTAGCGTCAGCAGAAGAAGCCGCTAGAAGTAACAACTTAAACGCCGTATACGGTGTCATCAAGGAGTTTACAGGTGGTCGTAACTCCTGCCAACATCCGGTGAAAGATAGTGATGGAAAGCTACTTATCTTGGAAGAAGATCAAATGAGGCGGTGGAAAGAACACTTCGCCGTGGTCTTGAACCGTGTAACCTCAGGTGAAGTTCCCCCTCATATAGATAATTTAGCTAACCATCAAAATGTGCGTATACGGTCCACTGCCCCGACTAAAGAGGAAATAGTCACTGCAATTATTGCACTAAAACGAGGAAAGGCCGCCGGACTTGACGGCATCCCTGCCGAACTTTATCAAGCAGCGCCAAGCGTAACTGCCGATTTGCTGCACCCACTTGTTGATAAAGCGTGGAATACAGAGACCTTTCCCACTGAGTGGAAGGAAGGTTTGATCATCAAACTTCCAAAGAAGGGTAGCCTCACAGACTGTAATAATTGGAGAGGCATTTGTGTGCTTCCTGCCGTTGCCAAGATAATAGCTAAAATCGTCCTGGAAAGACTAAAGGCCCACTTAGAAAGCACAATTGATGAAGAGCAGGCTGGCTTTCGATCCGGATTCTCCTGTGTCGATCACATTAACACCTTGCGAATCATCATCGAGCAATGCGCTGAATACGATTCTCCGCTTCACTTGCTTTTCATCGATTTCGAAAAGGCTTTCGATAGTGTGAACCGGGATTCTATATGGGCGGCCTTGCGCAGGAGAGGCATCCCTGAGAAGCTTGTGGCTATTATTAAGGCAACCTATGACGGCGCGAAATGTCGCGTTCTGCATAAAGGTAAGGTGTCGGGGGACTTTGAGATTCGCAGTGGAGTTCGGCAGGGGTGCATCCTCTCACCGATCCTATTCCTCATTGTGATCGGCGATGTGTTGCATGCAGCCCTATCCGGACTCGACAGAGGAATTCAATGGACTTTGACATCTTATCTACAACATCTTGACTACGCTGACGACATATGCCTACTCTCCCACAAAATCATGGATCTGTCCGCAATGGCGTTAGATCTCGAGAGGAAGGCAAGCAAGGTTGGGCTAAAGATTAATACTAACAAGACCAAGGTTCTTAGCCCGCCGTTGCGAAAAAGAAATCCGACACCTATTGCCATCAATATTAATGGGCAGCCTGTGGAGAAGGTGGACAACTTCGTCTACCTGGGTAGCATTGTTGCCGAAAATGGTGGTACGGAGCAGGACATCGCTCGTCGTATCAACCAGGCTAAACGCGCATACGGCATGCTGTCCAAAATCTGGCAGAGCAGTTATCTCAGCATCAAGACCAAGCTGGGCCTGTTTCGCTCCCTGGTACTATCAGTGCTTTTGTATGGGAGCAGTACATGGAAAGTTTCCGTAGGAGTTACCAGAAAGCTGCAAGTTTTCGTCAACTCATGTCTTCGTCGAATTTTAAGAATTTTCTGGCCCGAAACAATATCAAATGAAGAGCTAAGTCCGCGTACGGGTCAGATGCCAATCGACGAATTGATACGCAGGCGAAAATGGCAGTGGATAGGTCACACATTGCGGAAGAGTGATAACTGCATTGCTATGCATGCCATGAAATGGAACCCCATTTCCAACCAAGGCCGACCAAGAGGGGGTCCTCGAATCACATGGCGTCGATCTGTGGCAAAGGAGTGTCAGGTACTGGGTAAGTCTTTTGGGGAGTTGCGCCCCATTGCCCAGAACAGAGTACGATGGCGCGCAGGAGTAGTTGACGCGCTATGCCCCGCTAGGGGTTAAGGCAAAGTAGTAGTGTCGGAAAAGTGTTAAAAGACGAAAAAAAGTGTCCCAAGACAGCCCCTATTTGCTTGGTTTCATTGAATGCCCACAAAAGGTCCTTTTGTCTTGACCAAAGGACTCAAAATTGCTTCAACAGCACTCCAGTCCATTGGTCTCATCACTCCGATTTAGAACATACCCGCATTGCCTAGATTCCACTTCATGCACAGGAAGGAAGGTCCTGTTGTCCTGACTAAAAGACTCAAGGATGCTAATCAGATCAATCAGGTAACGGATGGTATCGTAACTTGTTCGAGTGCGAAGATCCACATAAATTGTGGATTCCAACGGGCCACCAATATCTCACTCTTCTTCCTCACTTGTAAACAATGCGTTAATCTAGTGTCTGTAGCGTCATCGTCGACAACTCTATCGTCCACAATGTCATTTGCTCAGCCATCCAACAGTCGTCCCGTTGATGACTCCTGTGTATGTGCCACCTAAGCGAGTGTCGTTCTCGTAGCTCTCGAAAGTTTTTCCTCTTCCGGCGATATCATTGGTGGTATGGACGAGAGAACTGGATTTAGACCTAAACCTGCGATTGACTGATTAACCTCCTCCCAATGTATCGCTCCGATGACCAACCTGTGTGCGCCACTATCAAATGGTACCCTTTTGTAGCTGTGGACATCCCTTTCTAGATCCCTCAAGTCGCGCCTGACATGTCTAGGCGGCGGCGTCTTGTCCATGAGGTTGGAGTTTGGGTAATCACTTCGGTAGCAACCCACCAGGTATTGCTTGGCAAGAAGCTGATTGTGATCCCTTAAAGGCATCATCCTGGTTTCCTGATGTAGATGGTCCTGGGGTGACATCAGTAGACAGCCAGTAACAGTACGGAGAACGGCATTTTGGCACGTTTGAATCTTTTTCCACAGTGTGTCGCAGAGATTCTGCGACCACACAGGAGCCGCATAGTTGGCCACTGATCTTCCGACTGCTTTATACGTGACCCGTAGAGTTTCCTTATCCTTGCCCCAGGTACTATCGGCCAGGGCTTTAAGGATCTTATTCCTACTACTATCGCACACGGTTGAGGCATGGGGTGATGATGTGGCCATGCTGTCCAGCGTAACTCCTAGGATTTTAGGTTGGTTTATAGTAGGAATAGGATGATTCCCGATCGAGATTTCAAGCTGTATCTTGACCTCCTTCGTCCAGGTGGTAAATAGGGTTGACGAGGATTTAGGCGCTGAGACGGCAAGGTTCTTGCTTATGAAGAACGAGTTAAGTTCTTCAAGATAAACTTTGATGTTTTCGCACATATCCGCTATGTGGTTCCCTGTTGCCAGAATGGAGCAGTCGTCAGCGTAGGACGTAGGAGATGATGTCGATCCCTTCAGGTGGTGTTGGGAGTCCTGATAGGTATAGATTACACAAGGTAGGAGATAGAACTCCTCCTTGAGGTACACCTTGTTTAATCTTCCTAAGCTTTGATTCGGTGCTCCTGAATTCTGTATAGGATTGCCTGCCAGCGAGATAATTGGCAATCCATTTCACTACTTGCGTCGGAAGCGATGAACAGTTGGTGTCAGACAAAAGCGTTGAATGGCTGCCAGTGTCGAAGGCCTTCGACAGGCCAAGCGCCACCAGTATTGTTCTCTGATATGGACGAGCCTGGTTGAGACCATTATGGATGCGGGATGTAATGGCATCCAAGGCCGTGGTCGTACTGTGCATGCTTCAGAAGCCATGCTGGTGATCCGCAAGCTGGATGTGGGCCGCAAGAACGGTGAATTAGTGCTTCAAGCGTTTTGGCAACTGGTGACAGTAGAGTTATTGGACGATAGTATTCGCCGAGTGTCGCTTTCTTCCCAGGTTTCAATATTGGGATGACTGTCCCTTTTTTCCGGACCGATCAGCGAGGAGATGGATAGATAAAAGTAGCCGTGGGATAGTTGATGGCTGGCAGATCGAGGTGTTTGAGCATAGTCATTGAAATGCCATCTGGTCCCAATGCTTTCGAGTTGTTCGCCTTCCTTATATGTAACTGCAACTACTTCGTCCGTGGTGAAAACAGGTATGCTGTCTGTGGTTCGGTTGTGAATTTTCTTAAGTCTGTCCGGTGCGGGGTGTTCAATAAATTGTTCGGTGAAAATTGAACAAGTGACCCCACACACTGCGCAGGTCACTTGTTGAATTTTCTCCGAACTGAATGGCAACGTTTTCTGTTTTGGTGGATTGGAAAGGGCACGGACTGTCGACCATAACTTGCTCAACCCAGTGGTTAGATTGCAATTATTCAGATGGGTGCTCCATTTTGACCTCCTGTGTTCGGCTACTTGCCTTTGGATTTCGCAGTTCATCTCGTGAATTCTGGGATCGTCCGGGTTTACGCTCCTGATGCTGTCTCTCTCGTCTGCCAGTCTGGCGACTGTGGTTGGAAGGTTGGGCCGAATTTTCGGAATTCGTACTGCAGGAATGAACTTCGCAGCCACTTTGTTCAGGACTTATGTTGGATTCGGCTGTACGAACGTCGGTTGGCGTTAGTAGAGCGAGGAATTTGGCGTTGGTATAGGATCACCTCCTATACCAACGCCAAATTCCGTTCCAGTCAGTCTTATTGTGGTTGACAAACGTGCGGTGTTCGGCAGATATGATGTTTGTCGGTTTGTCAAGCCTTATCACGATTGGTAGGTAATAATATTATTAATTATTAGTCCTAATTTAATTAGAATTTTATTAGGTTGGGATCTGGGTCTGAAGATAGTGTTAAGACCGGCTCCCATTGTGTTTCGTTTATGAGGGAGGCTAGCACTGGCAATCGTGATGTCTGGAGAACTGGAACATGTACCGGCGATGCGAGTGGGGATGTCGTTATTTAGAGTACAGAAATCGAAGACATCAAGCTGTTCAGCTATTGAGATTCCTCTGGCGTCGTTGTTAAGGTTGGAGTGCCAGAGTTCATGGTGAGCATTAAAGTCACCGAACAGGAGGCGATGTTGACCGGTAAGGAGATGGTTGATATTTACATGGTATCCTGAGGGCCAGCTAGATACCGGTGGGATGTAAATATTGTAAACTTCGATATCAACATTTCCCGATTTTATGGCGATGACCTGCACTTCCATGGTGTTATCATTACTAATAATATCGATTTCCCGGTATTGCACGAATGGAGTGGTGAATAATGAAGGCAAGCCCTCCTCCAGCGTTGGTCAACCTGTCTTTGCTGAGAATAGCGTAGTTGCCATTTGTGTTGAGAGACGAGTTGGAGTGCAGTTTCGTCTCCTGTATGGCTCCAACTTGGATGCGGTGTCTGTCCATAAATGATGCGAGTTCGGCGATCTTGTTCTGCAACCCATTGCAGTTGAGTTGGACGAGTGAGAGCGTATTGAAGATGGCAGTCGGTGGTGCAGGCGTAAGATTGTGTTGGGAAATCCTATGGGAACTGTTAGCAGGAGTGATCGGGGATGGCTGTAAACCTGTCTGAGTGCTCGTTGGTGTTAGATGTTGGGGCGTGTTAGACGAGGTTGCTACTAGTTGTCCTTTGTTCCTACACTGACTGGCAGTAAAGGAGGAATTCCAGTGCCTGTGATGGTTGAGTCCAGAGCAGTATCTTAGGTGGCACCACTGATTGCAGCAATTGCATCTCACCGTAGTCGCGTTTGGGTGCAGCACTCTGTCGCATACGCAGCAGATCCACGGTCCTGGGTTTCTCTCAATGCCGGTGCGGAGAAGTAGCACTGAGAGCAGTTGCGCCGAGATGTTTTGCTCCCAGTGAACATAAAAAAAGACGATACGAGGCATGTAACACACAAACACACTTCCCTTCTTCCATTGAAGGGTTTTGGCAGCTCATGGCCGTTGTAAAGCGGGTCGCTCCGGTGCTTAGAACGGGCTGCCGTAGGAACGATTTTTATATCATCGTTTTATTTTGTTCCTCCTATAATTATAAATTCCCCTTTACGCTGTATTATTGGGAATTATGTATCCTGTTCAGTGATAAATAAATAAATAAATTCATAGCAGTCTCTTGGGGAGGCCGGTAGTGCAATGCGTTGAGGCGTCAGTCTGATGTCTGATGGGGGTTCGAATCATGCCATGGTCATATACATATGTTTTTCTGTTGTATTCCTTTTTTGGTGTGAGGCGTAACCATTAGCCACAACATTTCCCGACTTCTTGCAGATGCCGAGTATGCAGCCTCATGAGCAGCATGCACCGTCTGATACCAGTTTATGCTAACGAAACGTTAACTGAACCACATAGGAATAGTTGACGCGCTATGCTCTACTAGGGGTAAGAGCTAATAGGCTAATAGTATACAGCAGCATCTTGTGCACTAATTTTTGGTTCGGTTTTGATTCGCTCATGGTTGTGCTCGATCTTGTGTAGCGGTCGTGGTTGGCTGCACGCAATAGTCACGCACAACTAATTATTAATAAAAACAGTCAATAAGATGGACTTCATCGCATTGACTCGCAAATATGAATTAAAAAATGGGTATTCATTAATTTAATCTTGTTACCAAACATCTTTAGTTTCTTTTTTCACCAAATTTCCCATAAATATTTTCAGATTTCCACAAAAGAGTACAGCGTCAATAAGCTCAAAAACATGACGGGCGAAAATTCCTACAATAACTTCCTTAACACGGCCACCCTATCAGCAGTCGGGGAAAGTCGCAATGAAAATCAGATTGATATTGAGGATATTGCTCTGGCAAAATACGATGCACTTAGTGATGATCAACTCTTCGCTGCGTGTGGTGGTCGTACGGCTCACAAAGGTGCTCGACATGGACTCAAATTATCCGGCAAATTGGCACGTATCGAACAGCAAGAACGCGAACTTTTACGCAAAATGCAAAATCAATCGACCACCGACGATGATCCATCGCTCTGCGTATCCACCTCCACATCGGCCGCCGCCGCCTGGACAAAGAAGAAAAAGAAACGCAAGCGAGGCTATCAACCGGAAGAGGCAGAGCCAGAACAGGGGCCTGTTGAACAGGAGAACGAAGATAAATTGGCCGATCTACTTTACAATGCCGATTATGCGTTGATGTCGAAAAAGAAGCGACGAAAAGCTATGAAATTGGACAACAGGCTGTCATCGTGTTTAAGAGGATTCACTATGGATGAGACTAATGTCGATGAAGATGGTGATACGGTCCTTGAACCGCCCACAACCGCTGCAACTGAATCGAAGCAGCGAGGCAAGAAGCACAAGAAACGGAAAAGAAAAAATAGGCAATTTAGTCCGGAAAGAGAAGAGAAGCCCGCGGCACGTGAAACTCCCGACGAATTGGACGATCAGTTAACCGTCAATTCATTGGAGGTGAATTGTAGTGATTCGGAACAGAGCGGTCGACAGAGTACAAAGAAAACGAAAAGCAAGAAAACGAAAAAACGCGAAAAACGAGTAATAGAGAAGCTGGTGAGTGGTTTAGAGAGTTCCGTAGTGATTACAGACTGAATGAAGAATAATGTATAATCATTGCGAAATTGAATAATATTGTATTCTGAAATATATTTTATATATTTTTACTAAACTCGTTTTTGTTTAATTTGGATTTTGATTGGATAACTCAGTGGTTCTAGACTGAGGCGGGCCATTCTACTTTTTAAAGTCATGACATCCATCCTGCAGTACGCGTCACTCGTCGATAAATCCGATATATCGAAGGAGAACGTTAAGAGTGTGCTGGGCTTATTGAACTAAATCAAAGTTTCCCAATAGAGCCACTTTGGCCTGGTGTCCAGCACAGGGAATTATTGAAGAATCATCCCATCTCCAAGAGAGAGCTGAAACAATCCAATACTGTCTTCAGAGTAACTAAAACAGAGCTTAACGATTTGATCCCAAGATGTCAACTCTACACAGGCTCGAAAGGGCATTCGTGGTAGCCTCAGGTTTAACATTGTTGAAAGGATCCTCGATATCCAGGAAGGCAACCAGCGTATACTCCTTCCAAGCTAGGGACTTTTCGATGTAACCCATAGCATAGGCTCCAACAATCGGGTGCATGGATACTACCAGTGAATCTTGTGCTTTAACAAAGCTCATGAGGAAAGAACACTCCAACTTAACGAGCGCCGGTTCATGAAAAGCCGTGTGAAATTAGCCCGAACCATAATGGTCATACAAGGTATTAAAATTTGTCGTTTAATTTGGTTATGATTCCTCAAGATGCTCAATCTTAATGGATCTTCTGGGCTAAGTGGTAACTATAATGATCTTAGACGTAGACGATTGAAATATTTTAATTTAATAAAAACTTTATTATTTTATGTTATCAGGGTAGTAGTCCGGATGGCGCAACGGTTAGCACGTTCGCCTTCAACGCACTGGGCCCCAGTTCGATTCCGGGGATTTACGTGTCGGACTATGAGCCCACTCAGCTGTTAAATGAGTACCCATTATGGGGTAAATAACTCGGTTGAGCGTGTTGCTGATCACATACCTCAGCACAAAAAAACCGTCACGATCTAGAAAATGAGATGATGCTAACTCATCTCGAGGCCGTGGTTCAAATTGGACTGTTGCGCCAGTTATTATTTATTTTTATGTTATCAGGGGGCAAAAGACCTTTTCCATAGTCCTCCACATGGGCGCCCCCTGGTAACAGCAGTATGTCAAACCACTGACGGCCAAGTCTTAGCAATAAGGCAGTTTGGAAAAAGGTAGATAGCTGTAGCCTGAAAGGCTGACCAACACCTAAGCATCTCAGATTTAGTAGGATGAGATGATTTGTGTAGTTGGACCTGCAACATAATTGTGTGAACTCCAGCACGTTTATTAAACAGCAGCTATGTATCTTCCGAGGCCATCCCCTGAATGAGGTTAAACGATGTGCTAACAACTCGTCCTTGTGAAAATCACTGCACATCAACAAACCTGGAACAAAAGCCTCGAACTGGACGGATCAACAACGAGGACCACGCAAACGACTAACGGACTATTCTTTCGGATCCTGGAATGTACAAACCGGGGGCCGAGAAGGCCCTCCTTCAACAGTTCGAAAAGTACAAATTGAGCATTACCGCAGTCAAGGAAACAAATTGGCTTGGCAGCGAGATCAATGACGAGAAATCGCACACAATTTTTAGAAGTGGCAAACCATCGGGCCGCAAGGAGTTTGGAGTAGCATTTATAGTGAACAATCACCTTAACCCGCCCCCACTGAAGTTAAAAAAAACGCAGTAAAAGACGAGTTTTACGCGCGCTTTGAAACTCTTTTCGACTCTCTTCCAACGAACGACGTAAAAATGCTGCTGGAAGACTTTAACGCGAAAGTCGAAAATGAACTATAGGTAACAGTTTCCATGAAGAATGTAACGACATTGCGGGAGATGGGCGTCTAGTGTCATGGATGTCCGTTCCTATCGGGGAGCAAATTGCGACTAGTAGTAGTAGTAGTTAAGTATCATCACTTGGTGAAGACGACCTACAGTCGTAAAATTTCCTCAGTGCACCAATCGAGAATCAGCCCTCCCAAAATTTTTGCGGTTGATAAGCTTCAGATCGATGCTACGGCGGCGGCGTATACTACTGCCCTTGACGGAAGACTATCACCTATGCTACACAACATCAGCAACACAGGCGTACATGGGTTCTGGGAAGAACTCAAGGGTACCATCAGGGAAGTCGCAGAGAAGGTCGTGAGATACAAAGCCCGGCGAGCGCTAAATGACTGGTTCGACGAAGAATGCAAAAATTCACTTGACGCGAAAAACGAGGCCTACAGACAATGGATTTAACGAGAAACCAGAGCAAGAAGAGAAAAATTTGACGAGCTACGGCGAATATCGAATAGAATAATTACACGTAAGAAACGTAAATACTTTGACGAGCAGTTGCTGAATATAAACGAAAACTTAGCTAATAGGAACACCAGACAAGTGTACAAACTAGTAAATACAATTAAGAACAGCTACCAGCCCAGGACTAGCCTTTGTAAGGACAAGGATGGAAACATCATCAGCGACACCGATGGCATTAACAAACGATGGGCCTCTTATTTTGAAGAGCTTCTGAATCTACCATCTAACATCCCTACACAAGAAGCTCTCGACGATATTGTTGATCCAGGCCCACCCATACAACCCCCGACAGTCGAGGAAGTTGATCTCGCGTTGCGGTCACTGAAACGAGATAAAGCGCCGGGCGCTGACGAGATTTCAACTGAACTGCTAAAATTCGCACTGGAATACGTTATTCGGGCTATGAACATGGACAACAGCAATACGCTACTCATCAAGTCGACACAATTAGCAGCGTACGCCGACGACATCAACATCATGTATGTCCCGAAGATTGGCCGACGCAGAAGAACTTCTGCATACGCTCGATACTGCTGCAAAAGAAGTTGGACTACGTATTAACGAGAGTAAAACTAAAATAATGATGCAATCGACGACAAGGACACCTGCACAATCGATCATCAATGTGGGGGACCTCAACATCCACTTCACATACCTGGGTTGCAACTTGTCAAGGGACGCCAACGAAACTGACGAAATCAAGCGACGGATACAGTTAGCTAATAAGACTTTTTTCACGGTTCTCCCCATAATGAAATCGAAGCATGTGCACAGAAACACGAAGCTCCGCGTGTACAAAACCATTATACGACCAGTGCTATGCTATGGCTGCGAAGCATGGACCCTAACTCAAGCCTCCGGAAACATGCTAGATACATTTGAACGTAAGGTTCTACGGCGAATTTTCGGGGCTGCTGGACGCCGCGCAGTTACTGGGCTTCCAACACTGGAGGACGCGATCACGTGACCGAGATAATTGGAGGACAATGAACCAGGCGGCCAAGGCCCGACGTCGGGCTGTCGCGTCACGATGATGATGATGACAGTGACAAATAATGGATTCAGGGTTAATTAAAAACAAAACCTACTGTCGAGTAAATTCTTATATATTTGTGCAATATAAACGACACAAAAAAAAATCTCAATAGATTCTTATGATACAATACGTTAAAATAAATTACAATGATACTAGTTCATCTTAGCGGATATTTATATTTTACATCACTATAACAAATTTCCTATATAATCTATGTTTAGTAAATACACTGTACAAAATATACTCATACATTTCAATATACATATCAATCGGTTTGTGTGTCTTGTGTGTACAGATCCTAGACCGAAGGCTCAATAATGTAAGAAGTTATTTATCTACATAATAAATTTTGAAAAACATCCGTAGTAACGTAAAAAATCACTTTTTGATTAATTCTAAAGAGATCAAGCATTTTAAAACATGCACAGCAAATAGTAAAATGGAAGCATTTTTTATTGAAACAGAAATGCGAGTTTTTTTTCGTTTGCAAGACAAGAAACGCGAACACGGTGCGATAAAATATGCTGTCTTTGAAGATACGTGTATGATTGCGACTTATTTTGCATGTTTTTGTGCTATAAATAAACGCAGTTAGATAATAATCGTAAACTGAAATCGTTATTCTATCAATATCATGGGGTGGCTTGGTTTGTATTGCGTAAAATTGTGTACATGATTGCCTACAAGAACGTTTTCCTAAGGACTGTACAAAAACGAAAATCGGAAACTTATCTCTACAACGATCGCGAACACATTCAATCTACAATTATTGTTCTGCTGTTTTTTTCTTTTAATTTGTTCTTTTCTTAAATTACTCTATGTTTATGAATCTAAATCTTATATCATTATTATCTTAATTACTTATCACTTCTTTTATCTCTTGATCGATTTTGTTTTTATTCTGGTGTGAAGCAGAACTATTGAATAAGTTAAAAAAAAAATATAAAAAATAACCCAACCGAAGCCTTGTGTGTCATAGGGTGTCATAGGGCTGTTTTCTCAATGTCTGGATAAAAACTATGGGTCGCGACCTCATTTGCGATCGCGAACCGAAAATCTGGGGTCGCGGAAACGTTTTTAAAAACACAAATTAGAAAAAAAACGTTTATCTCAGCCCCTCCATCATTTTGAATTCTCATACATTACATTGTTAAAATACAAAAATCGTAGTTCAGTCCAAGTTGAGTTTTAAATTACTACATTTTACATTACATATTAGTTTTTGGAATATTTTACATCGAATTTGAACTTTAAAAAGCTAGCTTGAATTCAAACCCCATTTTTGATTGATATTGATGATGATGAAATTAATCACCATATCAAGCCGATAACGGCAGTTTATGAGACCGCGCACACAGCGATTACTAAATAGTTTAGTTTGTTGTGTGCGCGGTCTCATAAGCCGCCGTGTGTTCCATTTTTTGACGAAACTATTTAATTTTTCTGCGAACTAAAAAGTGAGAGACAATTAAACTGGTCATAAAGAACAGAGTTCTGGAAATTCATTCGATGGAAGAGGATCTGAAACCAACTCAACCGTAAATTAATACTAAGAGACGTAGAATAGAACCGGCGGCAGAATTCCCAACTGATTTTTCTACCGCATTATCCTATGTTGAGCGTTGCATTCGCTGCTGATTGGTAGTTTAACCAGATATTGTGAAAATTCCCCATAGAGACGTAGATATTTCCGGTTGGGGGCCACTGTTATCACAACTAATTCATACGGGCCCTCTCTCTGTACATTGCTAATTAAACATAAGTTTCCGTTTTTTTTTACATAATCATCACGATACAGCTCATATCTTAGTATAAATTACTTGTCTAAAAGGTTCGTTGGCGTTGTCAGAAACTTATATCAATACTTAAATCGAACCCGTGTTTTATAGTCCGATCACAACAACGAAGTCGAAAATAGCAACCACACATCCTGGCCAAATATGCAAACAAAACAGGAAACTAATATTGGCAATTTTTGTAACGCTTTCGAAGACGTTTCGATTTGAAAAACTTGTCAGGTGGCAGACATTCATTGGTCAGATTTGTTGTGGCCACATACACATCACGCATTATCTCACCTTTCAAATAGTGTTGCGTCACAATGCCCTTATACGTACATTTATCGTGCGAATGGTCGAAACAGAACAACGGATGCGGACGTCTCTTCAATTTGATCTTTTCGGCACAAATGCCCGTCACATAAACATCCTCTAAATGCAAAAGCGCCGTATGTAGCGAGGCATTATACAATTTGGCTATGACATCAATCGACATTAGATAACTGGCTCCCGATAAATAATTGGGATATGTATCGCCACTATACATATAGAGCGGTGAATACCATTTATTGCCCACCGTTGCCACCGGCTTAACAAAACAAAATATGTAGCCCATCAGCAAGTTTTCGCTCTGTGTTATTCGATTTTTCGGTGACACGGCATTGACATTGACGGCATCGTAATAGTGCAATGTTGAATTATAGACCGGTACGGTACCACCCAGTAGAATATGTATCAAGTTCGGCACATGCACAAATGTATCATCATCGCATTTCATCACAAAACGAACACGCGTCAGACATCGTTTCTGTACCCACTTCAATAGCATTATTGATTTAATCGTTAGATTGTGGTACGTATCGAAAAAATCCTCTTGAATTACATCGTCGTATTGTTCCGACTCGAGCTTGAGTCGAGCCAATGTCTCATTGCCGGTTTTTTCGCTATTTTTCGACTTACCCACTAAGAACACTACACGTACGGGATAGTTATGATGATGATGACTAGATTCGTTTAAATTTGCTTCCTAGAAAGAAAGACGAAACGGAGCAATGACGACGATTTGAAAGAGAGGAATCGACAACTTACCTTTGTAAAATTCAAATACTCGGAATACATTCGTAAATTTGATTCACTAATGTCTAGATACAGACCGCCGAAATTTCTATGAATTTTCGAAAACAATGGGTAGTTGAACTCCGACACGTTTCCCCATGTTTCTCGAATCGTTTGCCTTTGAAAGAGAAAGATATTGAAACATAATTAGATATAATACATAATTTCTAATGATGTAATGTGCCTTACAACTCAAAAACTACGATAAATCTACATTGCCCCGTTTCATTCCCATTTTCAGGCTAACCAGACCATTTCCCACTTTACATTTCTCATGCTCAATTTACCACCAAGGGCCGGGTGTACAATTCACTGTTTAAACAGAGAATTAGCTAAACGTCGTTTCAATCTGAAGCCCCCACAAAGACATATAGAAGGAAATGAAACCACCATTTACAGTACACTAAATTCTGGACGTAATTCCACCACATACGAACTAGTAAAAAGTAAACAGAGAGACACACGCCCTCCACTGCGCAACATCCGCGCAGTCCATATAGAAGCACAGGAAGCAAATGAGATGTCATCCCCTGTCATGAGTCCGCACAATGCCACACACCTAACCTGGCATGTCATAGAAGGCGACTTAGAAGGATAGGATAAGTATGCCAGCAACTTGTGTATTATCCTAAAACGTCAACTATGCCTCGGATAAGGACCGACATTCCGGCTACGTCATAGTAGTGACGATTAGATGAACAGCACTATTTCACTTCTTATTCGTTTGAGTAGAATAAAAAAAGCAATAAAGAATTTCTCTTTAATTCTTGTGTATTTACCTTTCCACAGCATGCGACATCCGAGTAATAGTAATTGTATTCCGGGGGATATCCGAAGCAGACCACTAATGTTTTGGGTCCCTTTTCACCCCCTTCCGGTCGTCAGTGATTTCCAGATATCGACTGATAATTGTCGACATCTCTCTTCATCACTGGGTCCCGTGTTATTGCTAGCATTTCTTTAGGGCTGAGTTCACTCATAGCACGATAAGGGTGGACCTTATCGTGTGCTTGTCGTCTGTGATCCTCAACCTCGTGCTAGTCAGTGCTGGACATTCGCACACAATGTGTGCTGCCGCCGCAGCATCCTCCAGACATAGCCTGCAAACGTCATCTTCCTCGATTTTCATCTTGACCAGATGACCCTTAAAATTACTATGCCCTGTGACCAAGGCAGTTATCCAGCTTAGGGTACTCCGTTTATAACTGAGTACCTTTTTCGCTTTCCTGCCTAAAGGGCTGGTCATTGCATTCCGAGCTGATTTGCAACTGACTAACTCCTGCCATCTGCGTTGATGCATGGAGTCCATCCACTTGCCGATCTTCGCTCCAATCATGCCGTATCCCCGAGCAACTCTGGGTTCTGGTCCAATGAAAGTCGCTGCAGATCCCTGTTTATCTAGGGCATCCGCCGGTTAATTTCCTGTCGTACTAATTTAGAGTTTATGTTCGTCCGCTGTATGCGTCTGATCGCCGATTGGTTGTGCAATAAGGATTTTCTTCCCCCGCACCTGACCTTCCAGCAGATGGTCCATCCCATGCAACAAGCCAAGCATCTCTGCCTGGTATACGGACACATACTCTCCTAGACGAAGCGCAAAGGCTAGGCTTAACTCTTTAGAATAAACCCCGCCCGCTTTGCCGTCCATTAAAGAGCCATCATTGAAAATGCTGATGTCATTGTACATACACTCATTGTGTATGTTTCCATCCGCAATGTGAGTCTTTCAACTACTCTACGTCTACTCATGCCTTCTAACGGCATTAGAGTCTCCCTGACCTCATCATGTATAATGTCTAGGAAGCTTTTATGACCGCTGCTAGTTCCAAATCCCTTGCTATGCGTATGGCCGAAAGCGCCCCCGTTTTCTCTATAAATAAGTCCAGCGGCGGCAATCCCAGCAATGCCTCCATTGCTAGCGTCGGTGTGATGTGCATTGCACCACATATGCTTACGCAAGCTATCCTTTGTACCCCTTTTAGCTTCTGCTCTGTGATTTTCTGCATGGCTTTTGGCCACCATACCACTGATGCATAGGCTAGAATGGGTCTGACCATCATTGTGTAAATCCAGTGTGCCCATTTAGGTAAAATTCGCCACCTACGAGCGCACACTCTCTTACATTGATGCAATATCCTTTTCGCTTTTGGAACTTCCCATCTTTTTTGGAACTTCTCGGCTAAGTTAGTTTCGCATCTAAGGTCACCCTTAGATGCTTCACTTCCTTGGACACCTTAATTTCCGAATCAAAAAGCCGTAAGGGAGTCAGAGATGCGAGTAAAAGCATGGAAAAATCCACATGCGTGTACACTTTTGGTTTGAAAGCGAAATAATCCATAGCGAAATTGAACATATGCACAATTCCGGTTTCAAACCGAAATTGGGTTTACAATGCATTATTTCCGTATGCACCATAATGCTGCTCACACCATAGTCTTCCTGTTTTCATGTAAGTAAACGACAGCACAACTGTCAACTAAATTTTTGGTAGAAGAAAAAGGAGAAGAAAATAGATGGTGTGCATGGGTTTCGGGACTTGCAAATCTATCTAGATTTAGATCCCTGGTGTACATATGCTATAAGACACATGGTAGTACTTGACACGCTATGCCCCACTAAAGGTTAGAGCAAATAGTATAACACCTATTATTGCAAACATTCTTCCGTAAAATTATCTATAATTACCTATTTGGAAAGTTATCCACAGCCGAACATACTACGATTAATATGAAAAAATTACTATGACACACGCTTCTCGGTTCCAGCAAGGTTGTATCACGATCCGGAAATACATAATCAGCTACATATCTTGATGTGTTGAATCCCCAACCGGGAATCGGTACTGTGAACGTCCAAAGAAACGGTATTACAATCATCTCTAGATTACATTCTGATTTGTTTTAGTTTAAAAGAGAAAAAAGCGAATGTGTAAAGCAACAATAACCATGCAGCAAACATGCAAATAAAGCCAATATACTGTTGTCTTAGCATACACGTAATAGGGAATATGATTCAAAAATACGAAATATGTAAACTCGATGCTGTTGACACACGCTTGAAATCGTTGATACTTAGGGCAAAATATTGTTAAATTTAAGAAAAAAAAAAACAGGTTTTTATGTCTAGTCTACAATTTGCGAATTGCACTGTTATGTGAAAAAGTAGATCTACATATTTTTCGAATTAAAAAAAGAAAATGTTAAAACTTCACACTTAGTAATTAAAAACACAACTACCCTATAAGAAGTAGATAACTAATACCTTTTTCCCTATAACTTCGTTCTTTAATGAACTACTTATCCGTAAAATAAATAAGAAATAGTAAGAAACTCATTGAAATTAACAATATACGTACATGTATAGTTACGGTTACAACTATACATGTAAAGCATCGATATCGAAGCCATAATTCGTAAGCGAATTCAGTTTCTTGATTATCAACAATGAGTGAGCACGAAAAAGATTTTTTTTTTAAACAAATTGATAAGAACTTTTCTAGACGCGGAACAGGAAACTGTTGATATGGTATCAACACATCTGTTTCGTGTGCAGCGTTGATGTACGCCGTTTCGTAACCACACGACTCGTAGGATAGATAGATAAGGAGGATCCACAAGCACCGTGACCAAGAGGGAGCCCACAAGTCTTGTGCAGCTTTAAGGGTTGCATTCAAGTTTGGTTCGGCCAACAAAACTGCTTAACAATAAAGGGATCGCCGGGGTATTCTAAGCGACGTCAGCAAAGGGCCTCACACTCGCAGAGGATGTGCTGGGAGGTCTCACCATCCATCAGTCTCGCAGAAGCGACAGGTGGCGTCCGAGACAATGCCCATTTTGTAGAGGGTGTGCCTCAGGATCGAATGTCCTGTGAGAAGGTCTGTAATGAACCATATTCTGGTCTGGTTGTGCTGCTTCCACCGGCAGATCTATGGCAGCACCTGATGAGTAAGGATCTGTCGGTGGTACGAAACCAGAGGCCGAGGGTCCCATGACGCGTTGACCCTGATGCGAACGCGAGGGAATCTGCGCTGTTCGTCAACCATTCCATCCTTATCGCCTCATTTTTTATCAATCCCCATTTTTATCTCCCCTGTTTGTGTTGTTTTTCCCAGGCCTATGAATTTTTATTAATACGTAAAGGACAGGGGCAACGAGCGGCGAAAACCTCACGCATGTCTCCCGAACCGAACTACAGCAAGCATAGGCCGCTGCTTAGCTCGTTGAGGGGCCTTTTTCCTCGCCAGATGGCACGGCCCGACCTTCACGGTCACTACGCTACCTAAGGCTCCGTCCCCATGGGCATCTTCGGATGCCCACCAAACGGTCCATTACAGGTCGTAAATGATTCTAAACCTGTTCCTACCCAGATTCAGCAGTTGTAGGGTGCACTTGCGTGAGTGCCTCATATGAGCAGCTTAGACTCTCTTAGGTCAGGGAGATTATTTCAGTATGTGCCGGTACCTATTCGCTCTTGTTCCCTAATATGACTTTTAACCCTGCATGGGGAAATACCACAAAAGGGTTCTGGGCCAATGAACGGGGCTGCAGATGCTTTCCTAGACAACTCGTCGGCAATTTCGTCGCCCAAGATTATGAATTTACAAGAGGAACGGAGTCACTGCAAAACTTCGTAGCAGTCAAGTACTGATTTTGACATCAGTAAGGTCTTATCGGGAGCCTTGACAGCAGCCTGACTGTCTGCGAAGACTGCATTGTAGATCGGTAGTAAACTTCAATACATGTATTGGCACAAGTCAAAATTGCATGAATTTCGGCTTGGAAGACCGTTGAGTGTTTCCCCATGGGAATAGATAATCTTATAGAGGGGCCTGCAATTCCCGCCCCAAACCCTCAAAATTTTTCAAGCCGTCAGTACACCACCACATTTGGAGAAAGCGACGAATGCCTGATATTCCATTTCTCTCCATTCCCAATTTCGGTAGAAAAGAGTCGGTGGTTATGTGGTCTGTTGGCATACTCAACTCATCGTCTTCAAGGAGCCTCTGTTAAATTAAACTTAGCGGAGGAAATCTTCTAAGTTTAATTTAACAGAGATCTGATAGGCTTTAAAGCATCTCAATTGCTAGATTGGACATTCCATAAATTTTATACTTCGTTTCCTTGTGAGGGAACCGACAGCTGCCTTGGCCGGATTGACTGGAAGGCCGTTGTCATACACTATGTTTGTACTACGTTAAGGGCTGATTGGAGGATAACCGTTAGAACTTCTTCAATCTTTCCCCTGACGGTTATCACTAGGTTATCAGCATATCCTTGTGTCGAATAACTCATAGAGGTAAGTTTCTATATCAAGCTGCCTACTACAATGCACCGTAGGATAGGAGAAAGTAGGCCTCCTTGGGGAAGCCTCGAGTGACATTTGCTGTTAAAGTACAGTCCCCAATCTCAGTGATGGCCCGTCTGGATGATAATACCCTTTTTAACCAAATTAGTCCCTTTGTTCTTAGCACACACTCGATGGAAAAGAAGGATGTATTGTCAAAGGCTCCTTCGATATCAAGAAAGGCGATTCAATGACTCGTAGGAAGAAAGGCACTCGGGTTACATGTAGGAGTGAATGGACGTGTGTCTGGGAATATGTGTCACAAAAAACGTGCATCTGTTTATGTATTGTAGTTCAATTTTATGCAACTTGGGTGATGACTTGGAAATATTATTGTTGGTGGTCGGTGGCGTGTGCCTTACAAATGGTAGATACGAGTAGATCACACAAATTGCCATTTTCCCGAACATACATTTTTATTTATACATTTTTAATATGTACTACCGGTCGGTACGGAAAAACCAAAACCTTACAAATACGACCTAGGGAATTTAAGAGAGTTTTAGCTTGCAGGGTAGTTTAGGTCAATTGTCATATTATATAGCAACAATTTCTTCCTCGTCTAGTATATCAAGATAGCTAAAATTAAGAGAAGGGTCGTAGTATTCTATGTTATAAAACTTATTTAGTAAACAAACAATCCTAAAACCATTAATGAGAAAAGAATGGTACACACCAAACAAACATATCATGATCTACTCATTTCGATAGTAATGTGTTTTATGGATTTTCAATATTCATTGTTCGCGATAAACATCCAAGTTAATTCTATTGCCAGTCACTATCAGAAGTCAGATCGAATAAAACATAGCAACACTATAAATTACCAAACATTGAATACTACTGGTTAGTAGTACCCAAAAAGGGGGAAAATTAGAGAAGTGTGTTCAAAAATGGACCTAGGATCAGACAAGCACGAATGATCAAAGGACGGTCAACGTATTAATTCAAATTACTTTTCTATTTGGATAAGGCAAATAATGATGTACGCATTATCATTCAGGACGGTTTTCGGTGGAGTAATATCAATATACAACCGATAAATAATACAATGCGGGATATTGATTAGATTCATCGTAGCATTAGGTGGAAAGATAATTATCTAAGCAGTTAAGCATACATCCAGATAAGCTGTGTTATTGTTAGTTAAAGTGAGCACAGTACACATTCCCGACTTGATAGAAAATTGCCTCATGATACTCATTTATGAAATTCACACAATCTATTTTATTTAGTTGTTAAGCTTCGATTTTACCGTGTTTGTAAATGGATGTGTTTGCTGTAGAGAAGCTTCAATAGACAAATGGAAAATGTTGATCCTAATGTAAATCAGATAGATTTAAAAGTAGAATTCAAAACAGGCCAAAAGAGCTAAATATGTTCAGGAAACCAAGTTCCGGGAAACTGCTAAATAAGAAGAAATGAGGCTTGTCGGCACAGACAGGTGTTCAGTTCTGAGATTCTTGTTCTTTGCTGACTTAGAACTGCTAGAAAGCGCGAATTTTAGAAATCTCCATCGTTTTTCCGCAAGCGTAAGCGTTTGTGTTGATAAAACCATTTGACTTGCACTCCTAATCCATCAATCAATGCAAAACCGCGCCGCGAACTAGCTATTTCTGTAGCCGATGACAACCTCCTTGAACTCACAATAGCTATTCATTCTGGCAATATAGAGATTGAAATACTAAACGTCTACATTCTACAAGTGTCCAGCTGTCCCTGAGGCTACAAAGTCAACATTAGCTCTTTACTCACCGGCCAACGCCGCGCTGCCTCGTGCTTGGTGACATCAACGCTCACTATGAGCTACGGCACTCCAATCTTGACATTGATGCCAGAGAAGTCTCTACAGCGGAACAACTCGACTCATCTGAATTTTGTCCCTTAAATGATGACGCCCCCATCCGTATTGACGGTCCTTGCAATAGCTCTCCTGGCAGCGCGATTGCTAGCGCCGGCCTCATTAACGACGATCACAGGATACCCGTCTTCACGCTGTCCTCCGACCATTTTCTGATCATCACTGGGGTAGCTTTAGAAGCCATACCAATGCAGCTTTTGCTGCATTACCGACACCTATGAAAGTGTTTGGTCCTGAATCGATCTTTTGACGAGTCCTGATCAAAGCGGCTGCCAGATGTATTCCTGCAGGATGAATACCAACGCTCAGGCCTAACTTCCCTCCATCAGCAGCCAGATTGGCCGACCAGAGAGATGCCATCCGCAGCGCAGACCTCAGCGATCCAAGAATTAGAGACCAATGTGCTATTCAAGCTACTGTTAACGCTAAAACTCTAACTCGATAAAATTCAGTAAACACTTTTTGGCTTAAAACACATTGCTAACATGGATTTATTTATGGCAAATTATAGCGCTGAATAAACTGAACCGGATAAATTAATCAAATTAGCGATGTGTTTTAAGCCAAAAAGCACTTAGGCCGGCCGCACATTGCGTCGTAGGCAGGGCAGATCCCGCAGCGCGCACATGGAATTGTTGTTGTAAAATGTGATTTTGACAATTGTTACAACAACAATGCCATGTGCGTGCTGCGCAGGCTGCCCAGCCTACGACGCAATATGCAGCCAGCCTTAGAGAATTTTAGCGATAGAGTTTTAGCCTTAGCGATAGCTAGAATAGGGCCCCTGAACATCCAAATAAACGTGCAAGAAGCTTAGCACAAACACTCAAAATGGAGTGGCACAGTCACTCGACTCTTCTGCCAGGCATCTGTAGTACATCACTTCCTGCGCAACATGCAAAAAAATGATTGTAAACTATCTGGCTGGTCGACAATCATTCACGGAGTTTCGCGACAAGAAATCCACACTGAGGAGAATTAAACAGTGTGCCCCGCAAGGAGGAGTCCTCTCATCAACCCTGTTCAACATTTACCAGGACTTAGTCGCGCTCGGTGGCCGTGGTCGTTCGATCACCGCTCTATGATACTAACCTACAGCTCGGAGTTCAAATTTTGGCGCGATCAAAAACTGCCTGTGGGTACCAATAGAACTCTCACAGTGCTCTGAGCTTGTCAGTATAAAGACGGCAGGATAGAGGTGGAAGCTAGCTGCTTCACTTCCGAAAAGCAGATAAGTTACCGAAACGTCAAGAAGGCATAGAAATGGACTTCCAAAACCGACAGAATGACTCCAACTCGTCACCTACGCGCAGAGAATTTAAATAATAATTTTCCAACTACAAGTAAATAATAAATATTTATTACGAACATTTCGGTGGATATTTATAATTATTATCATCTCATCAAACATCAAATAATAATAATAATTAAAAATGAATAATGCAGATAGCGGATTCTTCAATAATTATTATTTCTTCTCAAATAATAATTATTTCTTCCAAGACACACTAACGTGTGTTGCCCAGATTACGTTCAGTGGAACGAACGAAAGGAATTTAATTTATCCACACCGCGCGTGGGCATGTGTTTTGGCCACTGTACTCGCTTTCTTACTCAAATACACATCGCAGACGCATACTCCTAAAAGTGGATTTTGTTCATTAGCCGGTCCATGATATTGTGCAGAGCAGTGGGAATTTCAGGCTTCTTTAATAATTCTTCTTTCTTCACTGTGTGTAGTCGCTCTTCTTGTACACCCCCTTCATGGTTTTCCGTAGTTGAAACTAATTTAAAACAAAAAAAAAATACACTAACGACTTACTTTTTCCAATTTTCTGGGCAGTATCCCAATAAGTTAGTCCGAACTCTTTACAGGCAACTATTTAGCCTTTTTCTTCCGGTGTCAAAACCTTTCCTCGACTCGTTGTTTGCAAGATCCTTTGATCCTTTAAAATTCACCACTAATTGTAATAAATCGGAGCAGACATACAGTCTTGTCAAAATTCTGCATTACGCATAGGGACAGGCTGTCACTTGATGTCATCTCAGGATCACCTGCACCAAGAAACCAGCATGCTGCCCATAATGATGATTGTGACACAGCACTCTCCTCTCGAAGCAGTACTTAGTCGGCTGCTAAAGCAATTACCACCCAAAATAATCATCTTATGGACAAACACTGCCCCTACGAAACATCAGACAGCCTGAGGGAGCTTGAGAGAGAAGTGCAAAGATATAAAAGGGAGCCATTCGACGAAACCACCTAAAAGGCTGCCATTGCTACTATACGTATACATAGAGAGGGAGTTCAAAAGCCGATTGAGGGACTCAACCCCAACGTTGTACTAAACGACCGATCACCAGCCATTTCTCCTACTAAGAATAGTTTACCTAGATAGACCAGAACTGCGCTTGCGCAGCTTCGATCTGGCTTGTGCTCCGGTTTGTAATGATACACCTCATTATGTTGATCACATCTTCAAATGCTCAGCAGCCGCCACACCATTAACACCAAGAACTCTGTGGGAGGCTCATATCGAACCTAATCTAACTTCAAATTACATTCAGATCAAAAAAGAAAATTGAGCCGAAAAATCGAAATGGAATAAAATTACCTTACAGCTTTCCTGACATTGACGCGATTTATTCGCAGCGATTTTTTAGCTGCGGATTCGGAAATATGTTTATACGAGGTCATTCAAAAAATAAGGGATCTTTCTGAATTACATACATGCCAATGATCGTCGTGGGCGGTCGATAGATCAGTGTGTTGAGGCGCCAGTCTGATGTCTCATGCTACCGGTCAGCTACGGGTTCAAATCCCGTCCACGTTTGTGTTTATATGATATGTTCCTAAATCTGACGTTTCGAATACGGAAAGACAATATTTGAAACGTCTAATTCAGACAATCGATGTCAAAACTGACTTCACTGGCAGGTTAGAAGAGATATTAATGGATGCGTTTTTAAAACGAAACAGTGTCGACACTGTTGCATGTGTGACAGAGATGTAAAATGTTGTGCAACCGTGAGTGAGTGAGTGAGAGAGTCGCTCAACATTGTCGATGTCGACACTGTTTCGTTATGAAAACGCACACCCATTGTCAGCTTTTACTGACAATCACAATTCAGACCATTGACTAATTAATGTAGACTAATAAAGTCTATGTTCCGACACTTGTCAAAAAGTCTAAGCACGGTCCATTTCTAGAATGTCTATGCTGTGCCCAGTATATGCAATGCAACAAGTCACTTCAAAGCTGCTTCGAGACTATGAACTCATAGAGTATTAACAACCAATCGCCTGATATTCATGCTCTAATGTTTTAAAAGGCTCGCGAAACCGTTCCAATGAACAAGATTAAATGAAAAGTCAAATATGGCGATTGAGCCAAGATCCCTGCCGTTTTGCAGTGACAAAACGTAAGTGTCAACAGCACAATATTGCACAAAGTCAACTAAATAGAAAAACAAAATTCAAAACGGACAAAAAATACGTAATACGAAAAACATTGAATGTTAAAACAATGCAAATATGAAAGTGAATGTGAGTAAATTTTGTTGTTTCGATACCAATCAGTGTCTCTAGCGTACACTTCCAAAATGTTATACGGTCGTTGCATTTCAATGCAAATTTACTGCGTGAAAAGGATTTGAAAGAAAAAAACAAAAATATTTCGGCTTTTGATGAAAAAACACGAGAGGATATATCATTTTTTGAGAAAACAAATATCTATTCGGGATTTTTGTCGTAATTTTTTTCTGTTCGTTCGGTTATGTTTCTTTTGTTTGGTTTTGTTTTATTCTGGTATTTCTGGAAATAAACAACATTTACTATTTCTTGTATATTTACCAACTTCGCTTTCATGCATGCAGGAAGAATTAGTATTGATCTGTATGCAAACATCCATACCTAGTCTTGATTGAATATTACTAAACAATGGAATATATATCAAAAGTAAGATGACTAAAAGGGCACCACAGATTACTATAAAACGCGTATAACGTTTTGTTCGACGATTTGAAAATTGAAAGCGATTCCTCCGATTGCCACCGTTTTTATTGGATATAGTATCATCGCCAGCGACGACATCACCATTTGTGACGATTGTCGTGGTTGTTGTTGTTGCTGCCGCTGTATCCGATCCACTACGAAAATAGTCATCCTCATCATCGTTAGATGTATTTGAATAGTAGTCGGCCAATAGTGGACGATTTGGGTCCGGATAGAGTTCCATGATGGCAATACGTGTTTATCTGGAATTACACAAATAAGTAAAGTCCGCTTTTAGCTTATTGTTCATACTCCATACTCGATATATTAAGAAAGCTTACAATAATATGTGGTGCCGAGCAAAATCCTTCGAAGCTTGATTGAATAACTGAAAGTTACGATAAATCAAACAAGGACGTACCCTGTCCTGTTTGATTCCTTGCAAAAAAAATTACAATGGAACTTTATACACGCAATACTGCCCTTGTGATGGCTTATCATTATCATCACACAACACAAATAATCGGCAAACCATTTCCGCCGAAATTTAACATAATCATTGCATTGCAACCACCGAAGATGTTATAGAACTAAAGTATAAACGCTCACAATATTTAACACCGTCATTAAAAATTTTCATTCACTGTAATCATACTCGGTAATTCAAGTAACCTTTCTAAATAAGGACTACGCCGAAACGTGAAATGTAACGTGTGCAATGCAGACGACACAGCTTGACCACTGGAATTTACACTGAGACTTGCAATGAAATGAGAATTTATAAATTCCCTCAACATTTGTACAATACAATTGAAAAGTGCTCATACACATATATAACAAGTGTATCAAGCCAGTGTAAGAAATGCACTCGTGACACATAAATCTAGTGAGAATAGTTCTAAGTTAAGACTTTGTACATATTACAGCGTGCACAGGGTGCGTAGTGAAAGATTTATACAAATAATTTTTATCATAGAAAGATGTTAGACAACTAGCAAATTTGGCAGATATGAGTTGCACTCAATAAGAATTATGCAAGAGCTCGTAATATTTTCCGAGCCTTTTATTATCTATACATTGATTGTGATTAAAATCAGGGACGATTGCATTTGCAAACGCATCACAGGCAGACAGAGAAACGGTGTAACAACCTGCGCCAGGAACATTTTAGCCAGAGACATATATGGAGACGAATATACACTGCAAACCATCGTTCACCAGTCGACATTTTTTTTTTGCGCAGAAGCAGCGGGGGAAGAAAACAATGCAAAGATATGCATGTAGACATACACATTCCCACTTCGATCGCTTATGTACCCTGCTAACCAAGTCATGATGATTGATGTCGCGTTCATTATCCAGGCCTGAATGAAAGGCATCATGACCATTGTTCTAGCCGCGGGGCTAAAGTCACTTATGTATTTTTCAAGCATATGAGTCCATATCACTGACGAATTCATTCAAGCCGGCTTGGTGAATTCGTCAGCCGGCTTGATGAATTCGTCAGTGAAACTCATGTATGGACTCGTTGGTGGTCATGTATGGTTTCACCGAGGGCTATCAAGGTGAGAAAAAAAATATTTGCTCGTGGCAGAGCTTGATCCCAGACCGCACGAATCATAAGACCAAATCTCTACCCATTGAGTCACCATAGCCACTTTATTCTGAAGGTAATTAACCGAATATCAAGGCCCTCGCTGGAAAGTTTTGTCAAGTATTGCATCATCGAGGGGAAAACAAAATTACAATAGTTGTGAGAGTGAGCAATTTATGAAGGTACATAAGCGATCGAAGTGGGAATATGTATATCTACCTACACGCATATATCTGCATGATTTGCTTGTATCGCTGCTTCTCCGCAAAAAAAAAGTTGTCGACTGGTGAACAATGGTTTCCAGGGAGGTGGTCATGTATGGACTCCTCATACATGAGTATCACTGACGAATTCATCAAGCCGGCTTGAACGAATTCTTCAGTGCTATTCATGGATAGACTCGTAGGTGGTCATATATGTTTTCATCATACGCTTGAAAAATACATAAGTGACTTTAGTCCCGCGGCTAGAACAATGGTCATGATGCCTTTCATCCAGGCCTGGATAATGAGCGCATTGATGTCTTCACCATGACTTGGTTAGCAGGGTAGCATCAGAATAGAATAGAATCAGCATATAATGTACCCCAAATCCTCTAAAGTAACACTAGCATATACGATCTGGTAAAATGTAAACAGAGAGAAACACCCCGGAACACGTGCCTACTTCAAATAGTTACCACTTGAAATGTCAAACTCGCATTCCTCTCATGTGCAAAATTGGTCGCGATCCTACAACACCAAAATCAAGAACGTGGTCCGTGGTTCATAGTTGTCTCAGAAACTGCTATCAGCTATGATCCATAAGTTGTCAGTTTTTATGTTTCTGCCAAACTGAGCAGCTGATGGCATTCGAATCGTATTAGAACAGTGTGCTTATTCATTTCTTGTCTTTCATCCACTTTCATTTATAGACGGCATAAAACAGAACACTAGCGACCGCATCACTAAAGGACTCCGCAACAATTAAAGAAACACGTCCTCATGTATTAGCTGTGAGCTGTCAGAAATTGGACTAAAATGGACCGGAAAAAAATTATTTTATGATCCGAAAAAATGGCTTTACCTCGAACATGTTCTATTTACCGGGACCGCACCGGACAGAATTTCTAAGAAAATAAAAAAAAAAGATCCAAGAATCAGAAAACTGATCCGTTTTAGAAACTCGCCCATTGCTCTCGCCCAACTTCGTTTCCTTGTCTCCCTCTTCTCAGATTTCAGCTCAGAATCTGTATAGATGGCACTCGCGTCGCTATTTGCACAGATAGTCAGGCGACCGTTAATGCGCTGTCATCTCATAAGCTCACTTCGAGGTTCGTAAGAGGTGTTTTGAAATTCTCCAGTGTCTCGCGAGCAAGTTTGGAGCTCAGCCAGGACACTGCAATCAGGGAATAGCCTAAAAATAAAAGACTTCAACACTGGGACAACCATGGTCTGCGGCTGTCTAAATAATTAATAAATCCCTTTGGTCTTAACGTTTAACACCGTTCATTTGGTCGGATCTGCAAATCAACTAACTAACCCACACTACAAAGATTTGACTAAATTTTCAGGTCACCAGCTCTATTCTATGAAAGTTATCGTATATTTGAGAAAACATTTGTAGGGGAGGCAGGCGTTTGGCCAAAACTTCAAATCGCTTGCTTTATTCTATATCGAAAGTAATCATAACAAGCTCTCTACGTCAATTTGCTCAAGAGTTATAGACAAAAAACATGAAAGGTGGGGCAGTTCGGGGCGCTTTATAACAAAAGTACCCTTGATTTCCAACGAATCGATTTAATTTTTTACAAGAGAGTACAATTTAAGTCTGTATAGTATCTACCAAAATTAGTGTTCATATTTGATATTGATTTGAACGGGATTTATGTTGTTGTTTTTGTTGTGGTAGCGATGCTTCAAATAGTGCAGTTCTTCTTGCATCGAGAGGTTTGGCAGCTCTTGGCCGGCGAAAAATGGTTCTTTCCGGTACGAAGAACCGGCTGCCGCAGGAACGGGATTTATAGATACTTTTAATTACTTTACATAGGCGTTCCATTAGTCGCATCATGGCCTTTTTCAATACCAACCAACAAAATCCTACCACAAACATTTTACCAAAATTTCAAGCCGCTTCATTTATCGAAAGTTGTTTTGCGAACGAACAGACGGACGGACAAACAGACGGACGGACAGACAGACATGGCTAAATCGAAGTTACGTAACACTGTTGTTGTTGCTGTAGCAACGTCTAATGGCGTTGAAGGGATTCGACCAGCCCTTGGCCGTTGCTGATGAAGGGGCGCTCCGGTGCGTAGAACCGGCTACCATGGAAGCAACACTGTTAAAACGGTCGGTTCCATTTTGTGAATGCACCGAAAATATCAATCTTAAACTGATATAAGTGCATTCATTGGACTGTAAATGTTGAAATTTTTAAAATTCACCGAAACACCACCCTGTAGTCAATTAACACACCAACTACATATTCGCTCTTTCACCTTGATATGCAAGTATGTAAACACAACGCCACGGAGAGCGATCCGACCATGCAAAAAAAAAATCTCAAACCTCCATTCAAAAAAAAAGAAAGGAAATGTGCATCTCTCTAATTGCAAGAGTGTACAGAAACATATTCCATTCAGTAGAACTAAATCTGTTAGGTGGAAACAGTGTAGTGTGTTTGTCTATCCTAGCAATTAGAGATGCACATTTTCCACCAGTTTTCATTCTTTTTTCTAGCTAGGACCATGATAGCTTTCACTTCTCTGTTTTACAACACACATATCAACTTTCCCAGTTCTATAAGCCTCCACTCCACTCTCCAAGTTTGCCTATTCAAACCAAAATAGCTTCATGATGCAAAAAGATGTTGACATTGGTGGAATAATGCAATTGTTTTAGGATGCAAAAAACGACAGGTCGCACAAGTTGAAAATGAAAGTTGGGGTGGTTTCAGACGATCGGCGACACACCGACTCATCAACTTATGGATTTTAGCCTATGGGCTCAAATTGAGCCGGTGACAACGCACTGTCTAAAAACGTCCAATTGAGTTCATGTTAGAAGTGAGACCAACTCATGGACTTTTCATCAAACATAATGAAATCGTCATTCGCGCCACCGATGATTTTGGCATTTGCAAATCATTGTTGGGTTGAGCCGATGAGTCGGTGAGTGACTCAAGGACTCATCGTCAGACAACGCCAATTGAACTTTGTACTTACGAATACTACATAATGGTAAGCTCTGGCCCTCAACAACAATCTGGAATAGAGAAGAATGGAATATTATGAGGCATTCGTCCCTCTCCTGAACACTGTTAAGTGCTTGTTGATGGCTCCAAAACTAAGGGTACAAGGGCGGGTACTGCAGGCCCTCACTGAGACTATCTATCGAAAGCCTTAGGAGCTGATGGCATCTCAATGGTAATGCTCAAACACGTCGATATACCAGCAATCAATTATCTTACGGCCAGGTTCAATTTGTCCATCACTTCGCTGATCATTCCTGAACTCTGCAAGACAGGAAGAGTGATCCCGACGTTAAAACCTGGAAAAAAAAGCGACATTCGGCGAATCCTATCGTCCCATCACACTTCTATCACCAGTTACCAAAACGCTTGAAGCACTAATCCACCCTGTTTTTGCAGTTCACATCCAGTTAGCGTTTCATCAGTACGGCCTCCGAAGGATGCATAGTACAACGACAGCCTTGCATGTCATACATCGAGTTTCCACAATGGCCTCAACCAATCCCGTTCATGTTCGGGTGGCACTTGACCTATCGAAAGCCTGTGAGGCATTCATCACTTCTGTATGACATAAACTGTACATCGCTTCCAACGCAAATAGTCAAGTGGATTCCAAATTATCTCGCTGGCAGGCAATCCTTGGGTAAATCGAAGCTCAGGAAGATTAAACAAGGTGATCCTCAAGGAAGATTTTTATATTCCATCTTGTTGAATCTCTCGACTCGAAACTGTCTCTCTTACTGTTCTATTCTAGCACTGATATGTGCGAACGAATAAACGGTTACCTCGAAGAACTTAATTTGTTATTTGCAAATAAGAACCTAGCCGTATCAGCGTTCAAATCCTCGGCAATCCTATTTACTACCTGGACGAAGGAAGTCAAGACGCAACTTGGGATATAGATGGGCAATCAATCAGTTCCTACTGTAATATAAACCATCCTAAAATTCTCTGTCACTATATATATATATATAGTAGGAATAAAATACTTAAAGGCTTGGCCGATAGCAACAAGAGGCAAAGATAAAGAAACACTACTCACCTATAAAGCAATCGAAAGATCTGTGGTCAATTATGCTGCTCCTGTGTGGCTACAGAGTCTCTAGAATACACAGTGGAAAAACATCCAAGCTTGCCAAAATGCCGCCGCCTCCCTAACGTCACTGGCTGTCTCCTGATGTCACCAAAATGATGCCTTTAAGGGACCACAACACGCTTCTTGCTAAACAATATTTGGTGGGTTGTTACCGGAGGGTAACCTTATCGACAAGACGCCGCCGTCAAGACATATTAGATTAGGCGTGATTTACTTCATTGCCCTAACCCCTTGTGGGGCATAGCGTGTCAACTGTTCCATGTGGCCCAGTTGACGTTTCGTTGGCATAAATTGGTTTCAGAGAATGCAGTTGCCAGCATGCACCTCCTGCACATCCATGGCCACGAACGTCGTCGTGGACGGGATTCGAACCCGAAACGCCGGTAGTCAAACATGAGACTGATGCCTCATCACACTGCGCTACCGGTCGGTTGGAGAGATCTCCAAAGATAAAAAACGGTTCACTTCAACAACAATGCAATAAAATCAACTATCGCAGCACTACATCAGCAGGTTGTGCAATCATCGATCGCGGGACTAGGTTCAAATTTAGTATTATATCGATTGACGACTTTTCTACTTTGTGGAAATTCATTATATTTATATTTGAAACACAATTTGTTTTGTCTTTTCCAGAGGCCTCTGATCGAGAGAGCGAAACGCGTAAGGAATAATAAAATAAATCGTGGAAAAGACAAAACAAATTGTGTTTCAAATATAAATCAAATTTAGTACAGGGTGGCGCAAAACTACCGTTATGGTTCAAATGCTTAATAACTTTTTAATTTAATTTTTATTTTTTATTTTTATTTCAGAATTTTGTGAAGAAAACTTCGGGAATTTGAAATGGAACAGTACACAACACAGCAGCGATCAAAAATTGTTGAAAAGAAGAAGAAAATCGCTATTTCATTCACAATTTGATAATGAGCGATGAAGCCCAAGAACAGTTCATCAGCAACAATTACACCCACTTAAGTGTACTGTTTGGTGCGGCGTATCGTCTGAAAGGATCATTGGTCCATATTTCTTTGAAAATGGACATGGCGCCGCAGTTACGGTTAATGGTGCTGAATATCGAACGATGCTGGACAATTTTTTGAGGCCAGCTGTAGAAAACCATCCACAGTTGTGGTTCCAACAAGATGGAGCCACAGCCCACACTGCAAGGGATACAATGGCTCTGTTACGGGACCTCTTTGGCGAACGCATTATTTCGCGCAGAAGCGATTTCAATTGGCCCCCACGTTCACCGGATTTAACAGCGCCAGACTGTTTTCTTTGGGGTTATTTGAAAGAAAGGGTATACGTAAATAAGCCAGTGACCATACCAGAGCTAAAACAAAACATTCGCAATGAAATTCGAGCCATAACACCCGAAATTTTACAAAAAGTTATGGAAAATGTACTGGAAAGAGCACGAATGTGCGAAGCCGAAAATGGCCACCACTTGCGAGATATAATTTTTCATACTTAAGCCAAAATTATTCCCCATTAATATACTGTATAACAAAAAAAAAATTTTTAATAATTATCCATTAAATAAAAAAGTTATTAAAAATTCAAACCATAACGGTAGTTTTGCGCCACCCTGTATTTTCGGCCCAACCACCATCCATATCTTCAGAAGAAGAAAGACAGAAAGAGAGCGGCATTTGCCCAGCTTCGTTCAGGCTGGTGTTCGCGCTTTAATTCCTACCTATCCCACATCGTTCCAAGACATGTTGGTATTTGGGTAACGAAATTGCCAACGAGTTGAACTGGAGAGCTCCTGCAACTCCGTTCATCGGCCCAGAACTGTGGTATCCCTTTATGTAAGGCTAAACATCCTATCAGAAAACGGGAACGTTCAAAAAAAAACCCTGCGCCCTGGACAGTCTTCCTGGCCTGAGACAATCAAAATTGTTCATACCAAGTCACTCACGCAAGCGTTCCCTTCTAGACTGAACTAGGGTGAGAATTATTTGCGGACTTCTTACAGGGTAATCGACCCTGAGTAGTCACGTTCTTTGACCTCAGTTGTCGCTTCTGCGAGGGCGGTAACGAAATCGCCCAGCACATTTTCTGCAAGTGCGAGACACTCTCCCATCGCCGTTTGGGGTGTCTCGATGATGCCTTTCGTGAAGTGAATTCGATTCACTCGAACTCAAGAAGCTGAGCAAATTTGTTGGCTGGATCCGCAACCCTAAACCTGCACGCAGACTCGTGGGGTGTAGCACAATAGACCCCTTTTTGGTCGCAGGGCCTGTAGTCCTCCGCCCTTCTTCTCATCTCTCGATCTATACTCGGGTTCACGCTAAATGCGTTGTTGACTCACAGGCTCATCCATTCACCGTGTGAAATCACATTTAGACTCGAATGAAGTGAGGTAAAGCGAGGGAGTCGGCGGCGATGAAAACAATGGAGTGTGACATGTCGTCGACACGGTTTTTAGTTGAAATTTGTAAACATGAAAAGATGGATATGTCGGGGAGATTGGCATGAATTATTTGGACGTGGTTTTAGATGTGCAGTTTATGCCGTCGAAACGTCAACTGGGCCACATGGAACAGACGCGCTATGCTCCCCAAGGGGTTAGGGCAATTGAGAGGGGAAATGCACAAACGATTTTCGTAACAATCTTTGCACCGATTCAATCGGAATCCGACCGATTTTGTGCGGCAATTTGTCACCATGGATGAGACTTGGGTCCACCACTACACGCCAGAAACGAAACAACAGTCAAAGCAGTGGGTGGAAGCCGGTGGTTCAGCGCCAAAGAAAATGAAGTCGATCGCATCTGCTGGAAAGGTCATGGTCAGCGTGTTTTGGGATACGAAAGGGGGGGTGTTTTTAGTTTCCGGGGCCCGGGGTGAAAAAATCGTTTTTCACTCGGATTTTTTGTCACTTATCACTCGCGTCACCCTAAGACTCTCAAATTTGGAAAAAAAAAATTTTTTTTTTTAATTTTTAATTTTTTTTTAATTTTTTTTTTATTTTTAATCTTAATTTTTTAATTTTTTTTCCTTATTTTCTTGTTCTAATGATTTATACTGAGTGTTTGGTGTGTTTAAAACTGATCAAAACGCTGTTGCACGCAGAGCGAGCGAAGCGAGCGTTCATGTTTGTGCGATACTGAGGGTTGCGATCCCTTAAGCGCGGAGCGAGCGTAGCGAGCGGAGCCCACGCAAGGGGATTTGCGAATATTTCAATTTTCCATGCCTCCAATATTCCAAATACTCAGTATAAATTATGAAAAAAAAAATTAAAAATAAAAAAAAAATTAAAACTTAGAACAAAAATTAAAAATAAAAATTAAAAAAATTTTTTTTTTTTACAAATTCTTGACTTTTAGAGTGACGCGAGTGAAAAGTGACAAAAATCCGAGTGAAAAGTGATTCCCCCAGCCGGGGCCCCGGAAACTAAAAGGTTGCCCGAAAGGGATCCTGTTAATTGATTACCTTGAAAAAGACAAAACAATAACAGGCGAATATTACTCCAAACTTCTTTGAAGAAGAAAAGAAAATCATCTTTCATCACCTGTGCACATGTGTGAGTTGGCGATGGGAAAACTGCGGGATTTGGGGTACGATTTGCTCGACCATCCCCCCTATTCTCCTGATTTGGTACCCTCTGACTTCCATCTGTTTCCAAACTTGAATAAAAATAATAAAAATAAAATAATTTTTTAACTGAAAATCGCAGTCTTTCATTGTCAGGCCGATAACTTTTCACCTTACCCTCATAAGTTGTCGCGTTCGGTGGCCGTAGTGGTTCGGTAACCGCTCTACGATACTAATCTAGAGCTCGGAGTTCAAATCTCGGCGCGACCAAAACCTGCCTTCACAGTGCTCCAAGCTTGTCAGTATAAAGACGACGCGGATAGCAGGTGCATGCTAGCCACTGCACTTCCGAAAAGTAGATATGCTATCGAAACGTCAACAAGGCATAAAAATGCTAGAGATGTTGACGCGCCCATGCACCTTGAGGGGTCAAGGCAATTAATAGCGTTCACCATCTTCACAAATCCACTAAATCAGCTGTCAATTTCCCTCAACAGCACGCGACCAAATTCATTGTGGGTTTATAGCCAGCAAACTACCAAAGAATGCAAATCAATTCAAATCTGTTACCTTTGCCGGTGTCTAGACGGTCGAACTCAGATTCCCAGAGCATTATGTAACCTCGAGTCCCAGAAGATACATTACAGCACCAAAGAACAGAAAAATAAAAACAAACAATGGCACGAAAGTGAATCTTCCAAGCGCACGCTGGTCAAATATACGGCGGTGGCTGTTTATATTGACGTAGCTTCCCACAAATAAGTGGTGATAAGCGACATGGAATTATCAGATTAGCGGTAAACAGATGTTAGAACTAGAAGCTGAGGAGGCGTAACAAGTGTCTGATTCAGTCGGGTCGTGGAATAGTCACCCAATTTTAAACAATGCTTCAAGAGTTTCATGAAAGACACCCCACCCAATGATTGCCATCCTCTGGACAGCCTTGACTCTGCCAGCAACCGGCGGGAAGTTAATTGAGCCCGATCACTCATCGCTGGCTGTCCTTGCAAAGGCACGTAATGACCTTTAATTATTGTCGCAAGTGGCATACGGTCATAAATTCTCGCTGAGGTGCAGATTGGTTAAGTCAACAAGCCGCTATATAGGTAACCGGAATAGTGGCGAGATTCGCAAGATAACATTCGATAGTTTCCACTCTCCGAATTCCCACTGACTAGTAGCGGAACGTATGAAAGTCTCATGATACGTGCAATTGATGCAGAGCAGAATCACATGGGAATGGAGTGCAATCTGTTCTGTTGCAATTATCCAATGAACTGCCATGACTGCACTGGACAGTGGGAGAGAGATGGGGTATCTTGATTTTCTGATTTCAACACAGGACGTCATTTATGTAACACAAAACGTCTGCAACAACACAGGAGCTGGATAAAACCAGATCACGTTCAAATTCGTGACGCCTCAACGTCGCTACTTACCTTCACTGCTTCTCGGGGATCACTTGGCGATTTTGGCTTCTTTTCTTCGCACGGTCACTGTTCTGCACTTTAGCCCAAAAGAACCTCTCCCATCCGTTTCCAGACACTTTACATTTTGACGAACAAGAACGTTGCCGACGACACAGCAGTGCACTTTTCCATCACTCACTCGATTTTCACGACACTCACCAATTGCGGACGGAATTTAGAGCGACAATTTTTGCTTAACGGTTGATGTGACCTCGGAAACTACGACGAGACAAAAAAAAAGTTGTTGCATGCATTAAAATGCAACTACAAAAGAGAGCATCTGCAACTACACCGACACGAAGCACGGAGCCGAGAACTCCAAGGACCGATGGCGACGACAGGCAAACTGACACCAAATCGCCGACATTGAGGTTATGTACCTTGCAATTCTTGCTGTGACATTTCACTACTGCTTGTATTTGACCTTCGTGGGAAAATAGGAGAAATGGAGAAATTTGTGTTGCCAGGGTGTGGAGGTTGTTTGGTTGCCGAAAAAGTTGTTTCTGATTTATTTCAGCACAGCGGTGGAGAATTCATCATTTCCGGGAGCTCAGAGGAACTTCTGGAGTGGCCCATTGGCTCAATTTATGGGACGAGAGAAGAGCGCGTTTAATTTTTCATGGGAGAGAGAAAGAACGGGACTATTAATGCCAACCACCAATAGGACGCTGATATTTGACAGCTATATATACAGCGGGGAGTCAGAAACGAAAACAAACATTTCAATATCGGTTTACTGACAGAAAACTCACAAAAACAAGTAACGCGCACATCACATCTAAATATTTAATGTTTTACCTATAAACAGACACCCCCGTCTTATATTACGTTTACACTATCCCCAGATTATTTCATCTGCGCCGGCTGATTTAATCTGCAACTGTCAAATACATACAATTTTAAACTCACCACACCCAGATTAAGCAGAAGATTAAGTAATCTGGGGATAGTGTAAACGTAATATTAGGGATACGCTGGTTATTTTTGCAGTCACCGACGAGGCATTTCAATTTACCACAACTCACTACCGCACCAATTTGCCCTACCGGAAATTTCACTAGTGTCTTCTCTACATAATCGCGGCTCTTTACACACAAAAACCGGCTCCAAACTTTCGCGAATTCAACCGTATTTACTTTTTGCCACTTTTTGCACAAAGCGTTTGACAGCCATATGCACAACACGTGAAAATGACAATCTTAAAACCGTTAACTTTACTCTCCCAGCTCTCGTCTTTTTCAAGAAGAAGATCGTCCCATTTTCAAGCTGTCAATTTGTATGGTTTGATATGCATATACCCACTCCTTTGTTAGTTATATATTCAAATTCCGGGAGTATGTAGCAACGAACATGGAGACATAGAAGCATAGATATATAATAAACTGATAAGAAATAGGCTCAGAGTGTGGGTAAAAATTTGAATATCGAGTTATGGCTGACATATCCGCGCCTGCGCAGAAAACGCGCACAACACGTATTAGTATTTGGCCCAGGGGCCCGAGGAGCGAGGAGCCAAATGCTTCGCAAATGTCAACATTGTGGCTGAGTCTACGATGAAAGAATACAGGATGTAATATAAGCGAGAATTTTGGAAACCAATTTTCTTCATGTGGTTGTGCGCACCAACACTATCTCATTTTCAATGGGCTCATTCACCAAACATGAGCAGCAACGCGGCAACTACTGCCGCTCCGGAGCATTCGTTCTGGAACGACTACCTCGCTTTGTTATTGTGTGTGCTATCGGAATCCACATGGCACATGATCCGAACATACAGAAGGTCTTATCAAGACAAATCTTTCTTTCTCTACGATTTTGTGAAATTTATCCTGAAATACAACGCGAAAACCACGAAACTAGTACGAAATCTTTTTATTTCTGGGACTCTCGCACTTTTCGCTACGGAGATGAAGTAGCGACTCAGCAATATGAATGAGCCCAATGGTGAAAATGACAGACGGACATCTTTACCTTGCGACTGGCGAGAAATGGCCCGCGAAAGAAAACAATTGTTTTATTAAGAACACAATTGTATTTTATTTATTCCAATGCCACATCACGGTTGCGCACATCTTAAAGGACGCGTTCAACACATTTACGTGTGTAATGAGATTCTCATTTTCCGGAAATTCTACTTGTTTCGGCGGACTTTTACGACGCGCGCTATTTTTGTAAAATTTGGGTGTTTCGCACTATATTTTACACTTACAAGCCCACAAATAGAATGTAAGATTCGAATCTCGCAAGATTACGAAAAAATTTCACCAAATAAACTTAATTTTCTCTTATTAAACCGCACTTGAAAATTCCGCTGCGCCAATTCACTTCTTGCAAACAACGAACTGTCAACCAAACAATTGTCATCCAGTCTAAACTACCAAAACAGCTGTTAAAGTTTGGTTCCCCACACACATAGTGTATATGTGCGTTAGATCTCATCCATATAGATCGTTGGGCTGAGTGGCCGATGGCGTAATGACATTTACCGAACGTATGGCGACCGCATGCAAATGGGTTACAGTGGCCACGTTTAGACCGTGGAACTAAAAGGCGATTTAACTATTATTATATACTCTGGGGGATAGCCGAAGCAGACCACTAACGTTTGGGTCCCTTTTCGCCCCCTCCCGGTCATCAGTGACTTCCAGATGTCGACTGATAATTGTCGACCTCTTTCTTCATCACTGAGTCCCGTGTTATTGCTAGCATTTGTTTGAAGCTGAGTTCACTCATGGCTTCTACACTTATCGTGCGCTTGCCTGTGATCCTCAACCTCGTGCTAGCCAGTGCTGGACATTCGCACACAATGTGTGCTGCCGTCTCGGCCTCCTCCAGGCATAGCCTGCAAACGTCATCTTCCCCGATTTTCATCTTGGCCAGATGAGCCTTAAAATTACCATGCCCTGTGACCAAGGCAGTTATCCAGCTTAGGGTACTCCGTTTATAACTAAGTACCTTTCTCGCTTCCCTGCCTAAAGGGCTGGTCATTGCATTCCGAGCTTGTTTGCAAGTGACTAGCTCCTGCCATCTTTGTTGATGCATGGAGTCCATCCACTTCCCAACCTTCGCTCCAATCATGCCGTTCCCCAGAGCAACTCTGGGTTCTGGGCCAATGAAAGGTGTCGCAGATCCCTGTTTTGCTAGGGCATCCGCCGCCTCATTTCCTGTTGTACCTATGTGTCCTTTTACCCACATCAGCGTAACCTCATTTTCTGAGGCACACGTGTTGAGCTTCCGGACACACTCTAGTACCAGTTTAGAGTTTATGTTCGTCTGCTGCATGCGTCTGATCACCGATTGGTTGTCCAGTGCAATAAGGATTTTCTTCCCCCGCACCTGACCTTCAAGCAAATGGTCCAACGCATGCAACAAGCCAAGCATCTCTGCCTGGTATACGGACACATACTCTCCTAGACTAAGCGCACATGCTAGGTTTAGCTCTTCAGAGTAAACCCCCGCCCCCGCTTTACCGTCCATTAAAGAGCCATCAGTAAAAATGCTGATGTCATTGTACATACACTCATTATGTATGTTTCCATCTGCAATGTGAGTCTTGTGTAGTCTTTCAACTACCCTACGTCTACTCATGCCTTCTATTGGCATTAGAGTCTCCCTGACCTCATCATGAATAATGTCTAGGATGCTCTTATGACCGCTGCTAGTTCCAAAGCGATGCCACATGGCATCCCTTTCCATGCGTATTGCTGAAAGCGCCGCCGTTTTCTTTATAAATAAGTCCAACGGCGGCAGTCCCAGCAATGCCTCCATTGCTCGCGTTGGTGTGGTGCGCATTGCACCACATATGCTTACGCAAGCTATCCTTTGTACCCCATCTAGCTTCTGCTTTGTGGTATTCTGCATGGCTTTTGGCCACCATACCACTGATGCGTAGGCTAGAATAGGTCTTACCATCATTGTGTAAATCCAGTGTGTCGCTTTAGGTGAAATTCCCCACCTACGAGCACACACTCTCTTACATTGATGCAAAATCCTTTTCGCTTTTTGGATCTTTTCATCAACGTGAACATTCCAAGTTAGTTTCGCATCTAAGGTAACTCCTAGATGGTTCACTTCCTTGGACACCTTGATTTCCGAACCAAAAAGCCGTAAGGGAGTTATCTCTATGTCTTTCCTCTTACGAGTAAAAATCATAGTGTTTGATTTACTAGCGTTTATGGTTAGCTCTTGCTCATTACACCATTCTTCGGTTACTTTGAGAGCTTGTCCCATGCAACCTAGAATTGTATCCATGAACTTTCCACTGACCGTGAGTGCCAAGTCATCGGCGTATCCTACAGTGTGTACGCCCATCGAGTCCAGCTTCCAGAGAAGACTGTCCACGGTGATGTTCCACAATAGAGGCGAAAGAACACCTCCTTGTGGGCATCCTCGGACTACTATTTAACTAAATCAGCCTTAGGCTGCGCGCAAGTTGGCACACGTTCGCGTGTCACGTGTTTTATGTCAAACGGTTTGTCTATGGTTTTCAACCAAAGATGCGAATCTGTCAATATGGCAAATGCTCGGCTATTGTCGTATCAACAAATTGAGTTCATTATTGTACTTTAAAATGGATAATTAGGTAGGAATTGAGTGGCAAAACAAACGACTAGGGAGTAGCAGGATGTGCATAAATACATATTTCATACTAAATTATTGGCGTTAATACACAATAATGAATCCAATTTGGTGATACGACAACAGCCAAGCATCTATCAAATTGACAGATTCGCATCTTTGGTTGCAAACCATAGACTCAAACCGTTTGACATAAAACACGTGAACGCGACACGCGAACATGAGCCAACATGCGCGCAGCCTAATGATATGGTCATTTGCACCAAGCTGATTTTCTCTACCAGTAAATCGCACCGCTGCAAACAAACTGCCGTGACTCAAATCACGCCGCGTAAATTTGATGTGGTGCCGCCATTCTGGTTCCTGTTTCTTTTCCGTCATTTGTCGTGAATCAAAAAAGGTGGGTTTTCATTTCTGTCCAGACGTTTTCATCGATAACCACGTGAAAATTCGACTTCTGTCCGAAAATAAAGTGAAGTCAGTTTGTGACCGACTCGTTACAAAATTAAAATGGAATTTGTGCACAAAGTCGATTGGTTAACTGGTAAAAATTTTGGAGTTATATTTACACGTGTTATCGACAAAAGTGTACATGGTCGCGGTGTTGCACGAGAAATTTCTTTTTTCTGTGTTGCACTGGCTAAGATGTGTACGCTATCTTTCCATGATGAACATGAGAAGCGGAAGAGTTCCTTGAAGACTAGAATTCATCACCCATGACTGAAGAATTGTTAAAACTTGAGAAAAATTTGAGTTTGTGTCAAAGAGCTTGCACTAATTCACATTTTCTTTTGTATGCATTCCAGGCGACCACAATGGCAGCGACATCGTCACATTTGAACTGGCTGATCATCCGCAACAACCATTCATACATTGTCAAGAGGCCCAACGTGAAGAAGCCTTTCAGCTCGGTAAGTTTTACATGAAAATGAAAGTTTTTGGGGCAAAGTGGCTTCGATGGACTTTGAGGTTAGCTTGGGAGAGAGTCTGAAAAGACCTCCACTCGGACCCAATCTTTCCACATCGGAACCATTTTGTCATTTTTAGGTCGTCTGCTCTTGAATGGGGCTCGTGCAGGAAGTGGACGGTATTTCTACTGGCGTCCTGCTCGCCTCCCAATCGCAGACTGTCCTTCGAACACGTGCAGAACGCAATTTCATGATGTAAACTCTTCTCAATGATCAAATGATGATTTTCGATAATTTATTTGCTACTACTGATGCTCTGCACGATTGTTATTAAAACATCAACAATTTGGAGATGAATTAAAACAAAATATTTTTATAGAACCCCAAAAACCTCTCTTATAGGAGCCCAATAACTTGACAAATTTGAGCTCATACCGCTACAGCGGTCTGGTTCACAAAAAGACTTTGGGAGTCGTGCCTGCTGCCGACAAGAAAGGTTTCACCGTTGTCATGAAGAAGGGCAAATACCAGGTAAGATCTCTTCACACGAATCTGCTCCGAAGCCCAGACTGACATTTGTTTCTTCCCGTTTCAGCATCGCCCTGCCAAGAACACAGTCCGTGTAACAATGAAGGCTGGTCCTCGTCGCTCATTGAAGAAGTTGAGGAACTTGATCCTTGGCAGCAAGTACCGGTATGACTTGAAACAGGTAAGCAAAGTCGAATTAAGGCGCGTGGCTGCTTTAGTTTAAATGATGATTTACTTTCTTTTTGCTACCAACCAAGATCGCTGAGTGTATTGATGAACGTATCTCTCTGATGACGCAAAATCAAAATACATCGGATTTTTCCCGAGATGACTGTTAATGGTTGTTTTTCTGTTCGTTTCAGGCTGCTCTCCGCCGTGCCGCCGCTATCTTGCGGTCACAAAAGACCCGGACTGGAAAGAAGGCTCGTACCGCCAAGAAACTTGAATAAGTTTAATTCCAACTTGAAATAAAAATAATTTTTAAATTATGCTGTTGATGTGTTCTTTCTGCTTGCTCTTCTCTGATCATTAGTTACGTTATGTATGTAATGGACTCTTGGCTATCTTCAACTCCGTTGAAGGTGTCTGTTCTGCAGTCTAAAATATGCCAGTAAATGTGCCTCCTCTCTGTTCTCCAGCTGATGCTAAATTAGTCCCAACAATAATTCGAGGCGGACAATTCGATGGGTAGAGCTGCGATTTACCAAGTGATGTAGGTTTGATTCCTCCCATAAAAAGGTCCTTTTCTCGCCGCACTCCAGTCATGAGCTCTGAGTACATTGATTTGGTAGTAAAGGAGCAAAGAGGGATGTTCAGATACCGTTTTAAACATGTGTGTGCTACTGATCATTTCACCTTCAAATTCCCACCATTCTCTTAAAATGGTCTCAAAAATAAAGTGATCTCTACATTTTGTACCCCATGCTCCACTTGGAGACGGAAATAGGAATACTTTAACAGTAATTTGAAAATATGATCAGCGCAAAACAAAGTTATTTATAGAAAGCCACTTTTCTTCCTGTTGGAAAGAACAAGAAAGGCAGGGTTACTAGTGGAACAAACGTTTCGAAAATAAGCTTTGGAGTGGCGAAGACATTTTTAATCTAATCTGAGCATTAGGAAAGTTAAGAGATTTCACACGTTGGTTGGCTTCTTTGCTCACTTTTGACAAAAGCCGCGATACCATCGACATTTGTAATGGAACCGGTCGGCGGGCATCCGAAGGTGCCCGTGGGGAAGGAGCTTAAGGTAGCATAATAACCATGAAAAAGGCCCCTCCACGATCTAAGCAGCGGCCTATGCTTGCTGTAGCTCAGTTCGGGAGGCCTAGGGGAGACAACATAAACAGAGGAGGCAAAAACGGGAATAATAAAAAAAATGGGGCCATATGTTAATTGCCTTGACCCCGCTAGGGGTATGGGCGCGTCAGCATCTGTAGCATTTCTATGCCTTGTTGGCGTTTCGATAGCATATCTACTTTTCGGAAGTGCAGTTGTTAGCATGCATCGCCTATCTGCGCCGTCTTTATACTGACAAGCTCGGAGCACTGTGAGAGTTCTATTAGTACTCACAGGCAGTTTTTGATTGCACCGAGATTTGAACTTCGAGCTCTAGATTAGTATCGTAGAGCGGTGACCGAACGACCACGGCCACCGAGTGCGATATGGATGGTTAACGAACGGATCAGGTGCCCTCCCGCTCGCACTGGGGTCCGGGTGTAATGGGACTCCCGCCCTCTGGTTTCGTACCATCGACAGATCACTACTCACCAGGTGATGCCTTCGATCTGTCGGTGGATATGATTCATTACAGGTGGTTCATTACAATTTCCAAGGCCCATTTGTAGCGCTTCTAGGGAAAAGTACTTTTTGTGCATAGTAATCAATGCATTTGGTCGGAAAGGTTATGAGCAACTGATTTTGGTTATAGCAAGGTCGTGTTGATAATTGGGTGCGTTTTCAAAGCAAAACAGTGTCGACACTGCTGCGCGACTCTCTCAGTCACTGACGGGCGCACAACATTTTACATCTCTGTCACACATGCAACAGTGACGACACTATTTTGCTTTGAAAACGAACCCATTGACTACATGAAAAAGATTCCACAATAACTGGAAGATACTGTGCTGTGCAGCATTACTGGATAAATTGTAGGGTGTAATGACCGAGAAACATTTACATTTTGTAATGAACCATATTCTGGTCTGGTAGCGCAGCTTCCACCGGCAGATCTATGGCAGCACCTGATGAGTAAGGGTCTGTTGGTGGTACGAAACCAGAGGCCGAGGGTCATATTACACCTGGACCCCTATAGGGAGGGTAAGCGAGCCATCCGCCAACCATTCCATCCTTATCGCTTCATTTTTTTTATTCCACATTTTTACTTCCCTTGTTTGTGTTGTCTTCCCCAGGCCTATGAATTTTTGTTAATACGTAAAAGACAGGGGCAACGAACGGCGAAAACCCCGCCTACGTCTCCCGAACTGATCTACAGCAAGCATAAGCCGCTGCTTAGCTCGTTGAAGGGTATTTTTCTTCGCCAGATGGCACGGCCCGGCCTTCACGGTCATTATGCTACCTAAGGCTCCGTCCCCACGGGCATCTTCGGATACCCACCAAACCGTCCATTACAATTTGCAAAGGGAAAATGTTACTTCGTCGAGACAGTGACAGCGGAGATACCCACCCTTGGCCCAAACCCGTACTGCTGGCGTAACCCTGATGTCCGACGGACCATGGCAGCGGATTATTTAAAGGGAATTGCTGAGGGAACGTTTAGCTTGAACGCCAGACGCCAATCAAAGTAACATCAAGCTCCTTTGCCAGCAGCAACACGATAAAAGATCAATCAATCAAGCGGAAGAAGCAACAACCTTAACGCCGGATATGGTCACCATATCTACCATATTATGGTGCCTTCGGAGAGTTTAGAGATGGTCGTAACTCCTATTAATATGCGGAAAGATGGAGCGACAGAAGAGCATTTGAACAGTGTAATTTCTGGCGAGGTTTACCCAAGTAGCGTTTACACATGCCAGTAGACCGTGCTAGTACGTACATTTTACAGGCATTGCAAGTAACTAGCAAGCTATCACTTGCACATGTGTAAACACCCGTGCCTGTGAACTGCCAGGCCAGTAAATCCGCACGGCGCCTTGCAAGTAGCTGGCCTCCCGGGCCAATTGATTTTCTACAGGCATTCCAGTAGAGACTTGCGAACATATGTTTGCTGTCATTGCCTGCGTTCACATTTTTGAGCGTTTCGGTTATTCAGCAATTGAAATGCATGTAAACAGAAAAATCAGTGATTTTTTCCGTTTACATGCATTTCAATTGCTGAATAACCGAAACGCTCAAAAATGTGAACGCAGGCATTAGTACGCCAACAAACGATCGAAGATCAATGTCGCCTGCAACCAGGATATCGCAATGGTAAATAAGTGATAATCTCCTAATAAAAGATATAGAATGAAGGTGTTTGCTTTATTTTACAGATTAATTGACAGAACAAGTCGAAGAATTACATGCTCTCGCCGTACAAGAATTATCATCGATCGAGGGATGTCTGGAGAATTGCGAGAAAGACGAATTTGATGCATTCGGAAGGCTTGTATCCGTCTCGTTAAAATAAACTGTCGCTACCAGTAGCACTAATGGCACAAGATGTCCTTATGAAGTTCCGGTTGCAGGAACACAATAAAACAATTGAAACAAGGCCACCATCAACGCCCGGAAAGTCATCAATGTAGCCTAGTACCAATTACGGAGGACAAGACGAATCTTGCCATCAATCACCACCATCTAGTGATAACCAATTTAACATGTTCGAGACTGAATTTTTGATAGATGAGGATGACTTCTCAACATGATTATGAATACGGTATTTCTGAGAGCCCGCTTTAAATACCGGAATAGTGCTAAAGTGCCTTATTTAATGGCCGGTTGACATGCCCAAAGTACACTTTGTCAAAGTATCACTTGGCAAGAATATCCACCATTGTGAATTACCACTTTGCCACTTGCAAAAAACGCTGGATTTAGCATTTCTAGGGAATTTATACCAAAACACATTGTTCAGACCACCGTAAATTGAATAAAAAACACCAACAACTCACTATTTCCCGCCCCAACAACTTTTTTCTGTGAACTTGTCGATTTACAATCAATTCTTTGATGGAAAGTTGAGCACCATCCTACTGTGCTTTGATGGGACGCTAGAGACTTCAAAGCACTTTGAAGGGGGTTGACACGTTCAAAGTAACCTCAAAGTAGGTTGTCAACGTACTTTGCCAAAGTGTACTTTGAACGTGTCAACCGGCTCTAACACATTTCGAATGCTTATATTACGTTTACACTATCCCCAGATTACCTCATCTGCAGCGTAATCGAGGTGTGGTGAGTTCAAAGTTGTATGTATTTGACAGTCGCAGATTATCTCAGCTGGCGCAGATGAAGTAATCTGGGTGTGGTGAGTTCAAAATTGTATGTATTTGACAGTCGCAGATTATCTCAGCTGGCGCAGATGAAGTAATCTGGGGATAGTGTAAACGTAATATTAGAAGGGTTTCAAGCGATATGACCTTGAAATTTGTTTGCTTTTTATGTATTGTATTATATATTACATATATGGTATAGTACATACGACAGGAATAAACAATTTAATTTCTAAAGCGTGATTTTGTGTATATCTTCTTCGTCAAGCATATCAAGTAGTTCATTTTTCAATAAATCGACTATATTTGACCTAGCTTTCATGAACTTTATTCTACACTCTCTCTTGGCGAAACGCGGCATTTTTTTCAATATTAAATATTTATCAATTTAAATTAATTTAATCGACGCCACACGTCAAATTTCCACTATTGTCAAATTGACATTCAAGAAAAAATCCCAGCCAACTTGCAAGTCGAATTGTGTGTGTAAACACCTACTGGCACACGTCATGCAAGCAGCTACAGGCAAGGCACTTGTCGACAAGTCTACAGGCATGCCGGTGCACTGGCAAATGTAAACGAGCCATTTGCGCTCCCAACTAACAATTTGCTCTTGAGGTGAGAACCAAAACTCTTATAATATCGGTATTAAACCTTTCGGAACGAAATATTACGTTAAAGATATTTATTAGGCATTCTGCTAAAAAGTAAAACTAATACCTGAATCTGTTGTAACTTTTAAAAGAAAAGACGTGTAAAAAGTCTTTAGTGCAGATTGGAAGCTCGATGAAAACTTTAAAGGCATTTTGTTCAGATTATAGCCTTAAAAGTAATTTTTGCAAGTGTGTTATTAGAAAAGATCCTCTTAAAGTTTTTGCTTTAGACCATTCTAAGTGTTAATGCAGTGTAGGTCTAACTAAACCATTATAGGAAATAATTGCCGTTTGTCAACTCTCGTACTGCTTGTATAATAAGCTTGATCAAGAATATATTCCTGTTTCAGGGTTGTAATATTTTAGCTTAAATAGAGATGAGTAGAACGGCTTTAAATGAGAAAGCTATACACTCTGATACTTAAAGAAGTCAGGCGAAGGTTGTAGGGAAAGATATATTGTAGTTTAATTGCAATTTTGAAGAAAAGTTTAATAGGAAGAAGTTATTATAATTTACTTATGGGGGCAACAAACTTAACTAAACACTTATAAGTTCTTTAAAATAGAGCTTGAGAGAACCGCCATCTTTTTCGACTGTTTGGTTATTATTGCGCCAGAAATTAATCTCTTCAATACTTTGGTGACTTTGGATATTTTTATTTTAAATGTATTTCTTAGGGTCTGACAAGAAAATAAGAACGTGTTTAATACATTTTAGGCCACTATTAGCTACTATGCAAAAAGTACATTTAATTCATGATGAACATTAAATGTACATGTATGCTAAATTTCGAGAGGGATTCGTTTTTTTGGGAGTTTTGTACAGCATTTGATCAGAAAAATTTCTTTCGCAGAGAAAATTTGACTATCAAATCGACAAAATCCACTGCGAAAAAATGCATCAGACCAATAATACAAGTATGAATTTCAACTCCATTCGTATTTTTATAGAGAACTTCCAAAAGTATCATGAATTCCACTTAATGCTACAATAAGCATCAAATTTACTTACTGAAAACCAATAGAAATCTTAGTCTCTTAGGCGGCTACTACACTATAAAAGTTCATTTATATTACGTTTACACTATCCGCAGATTACTTCATCTGCACCAGCTGAGATAATCTGCGACTGTCAAATACATACAATTTTGAACTCACCACACCCAGATTACGCTGCAGATGAAGTAATCTGGGGATAGTGTAAACGTAATATAACAAATATCTTTTATGAAAGCTATTTTCAAAGAACTTTTAGAGTGTAATAGCCGCCTAAGAAAAGATTTGCGACATGGACGTTGCTTGTTTCAACTACTTTTCTAATATGCTTACACACCTTCCCCCTTTAGCGGCTAATATCATTCATAAAAGTTCTTTTGAAATATCGTTCGTCAAATATATTTGTAAAAGAACTTTTATAGTGTAATAGCCGCCTTAGTTAATATTCTAAAAGGTGATCTATGTATGTATAGCAGACTACTGTAAATCACTTATACGTACTTTTACTGATATCTTTCTGATAAGTTCTCTAGTTAGAGCTGTCAAGAAGACTTGAAGAATTCTTAAAATACTTTATACTCATAATTTCATACGCCACTTTTTGGCTAGAAACGTTCTTTAAGATTTCTATCAGAATTTGCAAGTCAATAAGTCTTAGCTGAAACTAAATGTAGTTCTTATAAAATCCTTGAAGATCTCTATAAGAACAAAATTGTTAGTTGGGCTTGGAAGTGCATGTTTCTATTGTTGATTCAGAAAAGTGTTTCAAGTTTGTTATATTACGTTTATATTACGTTTACACTATCCCCAGATTACTTCATCTGCTGCGTAATCTGGGTGTGGTGAGTTCAAAATTCTATGTATTTGACAGTCGCAGATTATCTCAGCTGGCGCAGATGAAGTAATCTGCGGATAGTGTAAACGTAATATTACACTATCCCCAGATTACTTCATCTGCGCCAGCTGAGATAATCTGCGACTGTCAAATACATACAATTTTGAACTCACCACACCCAGATTACGCTGCAGATGAAGTAATCTGAGGATAGTGTAAACGTAATATTAGAAAGCCAGTTTTTCACAGTTCAAATGTGTCAAAAGGACGCGAACAAGAGATTTGACTATAATAGGCCGAACAGCTGATTTTCGTTGACTGCGACTTGTGGACGTAATTCGCGCACAGTATAATTCCCAGGTCACTCTTTCAGGAATCAATGGTTGGCATCACTCCTCCCGACCGAGCCACCTTTTCGACGAACTGCGATTGCCGAGAATATGTTCAACGATATGCTGTACAAGTTGGAAAGTCGGAACAAGGAGTTTAGTGAAAGGTGCTACAGTTCGTTACAAAGGAGGACACGTATTTGCGCCCAGAATCCAAATTTTTTCCCGTCTAATCCGAAATCTCCCCGGTTGATGTTCGGATTCGATGAGGGATTTTGGATTTGGTCTGCGAAAATTTGAATTTCCGATGCAAAAGATGTCCATCTTAATGTTCACCGCCGTCGGGCAACGCGAAGGAAAACTTTTCATATTCCGGCTGTCGTAAATGTTGTATTCGTCGTAAACTTCCGCAATCCCCACACTAAAATGACGAAAGTTCACAACTTTACAACACGACGTTTACGGCGTTATGAATCTGCCTCTTCTTCTTTTTCCTTTTGGTTCAGATTTTAGGCCCTAACCAGATTGAACGCAGAATGCAGCAGCAGCGGCAGAAGCAACAACAACAACAGAGAGATCTGTCGCGGTGACACAGCGGCGATGACAGATCTACGTGTCGTTGTTGTTGCTTCTGCCGCTGCTGCTGCATTCTGCGTTCAATCTGGTTGGGGCCTTAGAAATACAAGATATTTCGTGACGCAAATCATCTGATCGTCAAATCAGCTGGTCGCAGGTGTATACCGAGCATATGAAACTCTCCATAGCACAGATCCAAACCATGCTCTGTTTACAGCTGGATTTTGATATTGAATTTGCGGCGTCTGGGTCTTTCGTCGCTAGGATGGCGCACGGGTGCAATACGCAATCGAACATTAGCAATCATAAGATCTCTTCCCATCCCAATATCGGTACCCTTCTTGTTTCGCACGTCCAGGAGGCAACTCTTGAATCTTTTACTAATGGCGAAGTGGTCGGTCTGATTTTGTGTTCTGCGCTGATCAACAGAGGACCAATTGATTTTGTGGTGGTCCTTATGCTCAAGCATAGTACCTTGGTCTTCTTGGTATCAATCTTTAGCCCAACCTTGCTTGCCTCACTCTCGAGATCTAACGCCATTGCGGACAGATCCATGATTTTGTGGGAGAGTAGGCATATGTCGTCAGCGTAGTCAAGATGTTGTAGATAAAATGTCAAAGTCCATTGGATTCCTCTCTCTAGTCCAGATAGGGCTGCATGCAACGCATCACCGATCACTATGAGGAATAGGATCGGTGAGAGGATGCACCCGTGCCGAACTGCACTGCCAATCTCAAAGTCCCCCGATAACTTACCTTTATGTAGAATGCGACATTTCGCGCCGTCATAGGTTGCCTTAATAATAGCTACAAGCCTCTCACGGATGCCTCTGCTGCGCAAGGCCACCCATACACAATAGAATCCCGGTTTACACTATCGAAAGCCTTCTCGAAATCGATGAAAAGAAAATGAAGCGGAGAATCGTATTCAGCGCATTGCTCGATGATGATTCGCAAGGTGGTAATCCTGTGTCGATCGGATCGAAAACCAGCCTGCTCTTCATCAATTGCGCTTTCTAAGTGAGCCTTTAGTCTTTCCAGGACGATTTTAGCTATTATCTTGGCAACGGCAGGGAGCACACGAATGCCTCTCCAATTATTACAGTCGTGAGGCTACCCTTCTTTGGAAGTTTGATGATCAAACCTTCCTTCGACTCAGTGGGGAAGGTCTCTGTATTCCATTCTTTATCAACAAGTGGGTGCAGCAAATCGGCAGTTATGCTTGGCGCTGCTTGAAAAAGTTCGGCAGGGATACCGTCAAGTCCGACGGCCTTTCCTCGTTTTAGTGCAATAATTGCAGCGACTAATTCCTCGTTAGTCGGAGCAGTGGACCGTATATGCACATTTTGATGGTTAGCTAAATTATCTATAGGTATATGAGGGGGAACATCACCAGAGGTTACACGGTTCAAGACCGCGGCGAAGTGTTCTTTCCATCGCCTCATTTGATCTTCTTCCAAGATAAGTAGCTTTCCATCACTATCTTTCACCGGATGTTGGCAGGAGTTACGACGACCTGTAAACTCGTTCCTGCGGTAGCCGGTTCTACGCACCGGAGCGACCCGTTTTACAACGGACAAGAGCTGCCAAAACCCTTCAATGCCAGAAGAAAAGTGTGTTTGTATTGTTGCGTGTACGGGGTGGGTATCTTTTACGACCCACACTGTACTAAGCTTCGTCATAATCTCGAATGATCGATAACAAATCCCAGCTGACGGGGCACTAGGCTATTCTCGAGCCATCTATAGTCTAGAACCTTCTCCAAACAGAAACATTGAAGCAACCTTCGTTGAGTAAGCACCCGAGACTGGAACATCTCGAAAAATCTGGAGTCTTCGCTAATTGACGAAAGCATGGATCTCCACCTATGTATAAAAGGCAGATGTCACCGAACGAAGGAGCAGTCGTGAAGTAGTAGTCAGACTCGACACTCAGTGGCGGTTGGATCGCTATAGTGCCGTCGTTATAGTTAAAGCTAGTTTGACATTTTGACGTTGGTTGTTAGTACGCGTGTATATAGTTAGTTCGTTTTGTAAATAAAGTGTGTGTTTTTCAATCGAAGTGTTTTATTATTCAGCACAAGAATATCTAACGAACCTGCTTTGGTTTCGTGGTTTCGCTCATTACAGTATGTTACATGCCTCGTATCGTCTTTTTATGTTCACTGGGAGCAAAACATCTCGGTGCAACTGCTCTCAGTGCTACTTCTCCGCGCCGGCATTGAGAGAAACCCAGGACCATGGATCTGCTTCGTATGCGACAGAGTGCTGCACCCAAACGCGACTACGGTGAGATGCAATTAGAATTTTTCCTTTACTGCCGGTCAGTGTAGGAACACTATGATTTAAATAGAACAGATCGGTAATAGTACTATCCCCACTCTGTGCTTCAGGTTATTTTCGAAGCAAGCCGCGATGGGACAATCTTCTTCTTGAAAAAGACGAGAGCTGGGAGAGTAAAGTTAACGGTTTTAAGATTGTCATTCTCCAATTGTGCACAACACTGTCAAGCATTTCGTGAAAATAGTGAATACAGTTTAATTCGCGAAAGTTTGGAACCGGCTTTTGTGTGTAAAGAGCCGCGATTATGTAGGGAAGACAGTAGTGAAATTTCCGGTAGGACAAATTGGTGCGGTAGTGAGTTGTGGTAAATTGAAATGCCTCGTCGGTGGCTGCAAAAATAACCAGCGTATCCCTAAGACGGGGGTGTCATTTTCTAGGTAAAACATTAAGTATTTAGATATGATGTGCGCGTTACTTGTTTTTGTGAGTTTTCTGTCAGAAAACCGATATTAAAATGCTTGTTTTGGTTTCTGACTCCACGCTGTATATAGGTATAATGCTGTCAAATATCCGCGTCCTATTGGTGGTTGTCATTAATAGTAGTCCCGTTCTTTCTTTCTCCCATGAAAAATTAAACGCGCTCTTCTCTCGTCCCATAAATTTTGCTTATGGGCCACTCCAGTTTTATACATACTCAAATGTGAGGAACATTCCTGTTTCGCGAAAATTGGGAGAATTCTCTCTATTAAATTAGGGAGAATTTTCACAAAACTCGGGAAATTTCCGCTTTAGGACCTACCAATCCCCCGGGTGGGCTCTAGGCAAAACCATCGGAACATAATGGTTATAGCCTTTTTCGGAGAATTCTCTCTATTAAATTAGGGAGAATTTTCACAAAACTCAGGAAATTTCCGCTTTAGGACCGACGAATCCCCCCCGAATGGGTTCTAGGTTCTTACCAACTAAAGCGGGAATAGACTACCTAACGCAAAAATGCCGGAAATTAAGGAATTAAAAAAATTCTCCCTAATTTAATAGAGAGAATTCTCCTAAAAAGGCTAAAACCATTATGTTCCAAACCATCTATACAACAAGCCTGGAACCAGGATTTCAGTTCAGTGAACCGGCCTACTATTTGACGGCTGTTACGCTCCCAGGCTACTTTTTGACAGCTCTCACAAAGAGCAGAGAGCACTGTCATATTTCTTGACGTCTGTCTTTTTTTTTCCTTCTCCTTTGAACACACGTGCATATACCCTGATATAAGCTCAGTGATCTGAACCGCACAGGCGATGCGTATATGTGTTCGGGTTGGCTGAATCCTATAAGGATTGTATAGCCATCTTGTAACGCGAAACTATGGTTTTCGTAGTAACTCCCGATTAAGTGTAACAACTTCGAGACGGATAATTAACGAACGCGAAACCGGTAGTATATTGATTAAGAGATAGATCAACGTGAAAAAAAAAATAAAACATAGTATAAAATATTTTACTGTTCTCAGAGATTCATCCAAGATTCCAAATGATCGACTGATTCCATCTTATTTCAGACAAAAATAATTTAAACTTTATTATCTTATGACTAGTGTTTGATAGGTCTTTGGCCAAAAAAGAAAAGAAAAATGACTACTTCTTCGTCAGAAAGGGATATTTCTTTTTTCGATCTCATATGCTAATATTACCCAACCCTCCGGGCCTATTTCCTTTAGGGAATCAGCAAAACTATTATTAATTCTATTTAGGATCGGAAACTCGCATACTGTAATATCTAGGGCATTCCATTATTATATGGTAGTTGTTTTCAGGCACATTACAGTGAATGCAATCTGGAGACGGGATCTTATTAATTTTATTTAAAAAAGCTTTGTTGTAACTATGATTGATAATAAGGCGATTAGCTATTTTAATGATTTTAGGTTTAGTATGTTTGAATTTAATCTTTTTATACCAGCTTTCAGTATCAACTTTACTAATGATTTTGTGAAAGAATCGCCCTTTTTCTCTAGATGTGAGGTCGAAATCCTCTTGCCATCTCCTAAAAATACGTTCTTTAATTATATTCAAGGCTTGATTTAGTGAGAATGATGGGATGAATGGAGTTCCATCTAATCTGGCTTCGTTCGCCAACCTATCCACTCGTTCATTAAATGTCAGACCTCTATGGGACGGGATCCATATTAAAATCAGTCTATTTATATTAGACGAATGGACCGTTTCTTTGATGAGTTGTGCCGTTGGAGAGTCACAGTCTTTTTTATTAACGATATCACAGGCCACATTACTATCTGTGAAGATAGACACGTAGGGAAGGTTCCTGTTAGCGGCATGTTGCACTGCTTTAAGTATAGCTACTAATTCCGCTTCCACTACTGAAGTATCAGCAGGTAAGCTGAACTTGCCCACGGCTTCATCAGACTTATTAATAAACGCCGCCCCCACAGAGGTCGTGTCTTTGGATGCATCGGTAAAAATTGCGGTTTCATTTGGATCCAGAACGAGCCCCAGCAAGGAACCCAGGTTGTCATTTAATAAATCCTCATCACTAACAATATTAACTTTTTTATCCTTATTAAAGATGAGTATTTTATTCGCAGGAGTGTTATTTTTAAGATGTGGAAGGTCTCTAAGAATATCGCCAAATATCCTCCAGCATTCCCCATAACTAGACTCAATATTTTCAAGGATCGCATTCTCAATCCATAATTCCACAAACTCTGGCTCGAATGTAATTCTTTTTGCCATTTCTTTGGCCGTGAGCCATAACCCTCTAAGAGTCGGCGGAAGTTCATTGGCTAACACGTAATGTGCATTTATCGGGGTGGATGGGGTGACCCCTAGACATTTCCTTAAAAATGGATTGAAGTAGGATGTTACCTTGTTGGTAGTTGTTTTATTCATATTAGCCGTAGTTGTTCTCGCATACTCAATTTTGGGACGAATGTGGGTCCTAAACAAGGTGAGCGCCTTGCTAGGATGTAGACCTTCAGTTTGTTTATTAATTACATTAAAAGTTAATTTATTAAAATTATTTTTCTTTATTACTTCATGATAATAGGGAAGAACGGATAGATTCCAAGATATAAAGAATCCAAGATATTTAAGTTTGTTCGAGTTCGTGATGGTTTGATTATTAACGTAAATATTATGTTGTGAGCAATTAGCTTTAGAAAAAATAAAAAATTGAGATTTCTCAAAATTAATCGGAAGCTTAAGGTTAGTTAATGTATTAATAAACTTCGATGCAAATAATTCAAGGTTATCTATGGCTTCCTGGGTATTTTTCCCCCGAGAAAGCAATAAGAAATCATCAGCAAATTGGTATATGATATTGAATTCGTCTGACAATTCATGAATTTCATTGGTGTATAAGTTGAATAACGTTGGACTAAGGCAACTGCCCTGAGGCAGTCCAATATCCACCACCAGCTGAACTTCATCAAGGATCAACAGTCGTTCCCTTAGAAACTGGTTCATCCAACTAGTAATATCAGGTGGAATGTTTAGCCGACTCATGGTTTGGGCGAGTTTGGATCGGTTCACATTCTCATATGCACGGCTTATATCAAATACAGCACACACAGAGACCATTTTATTGGTTTTATTAATTTGAACAGTGTTAATGAGGTCATTAATACAGTGTGTGGTGGCTTTTTTGGGCCTAAAAGCATATGAATTTTTTGATAATATTTGGTGTTCATTGATGAATTGAGTTAGTCTGTTTAACACCATTTTGTTGATTAGTTTCAGTGGGACACTCAGTAATGAAATAGGGCGGTAGTTTTGAATAAGATTTAAATCTTTATTGGGTTTGGGAATGGGAATAATTTTTATGATTTTCCAAAGTGCCGGGATTGTTTTGGATTCCCAGTAATTGTTTAGGATTTCTAAAAATTTACTTTTGGCATCAGAATTCATCATTTTTATATGTTTGTATGAGATCCCATCAACCCCGGGAGCTGAGTTATTGCTCTTATTATGTAGTGCCCATAAGAGATCCGAGATATCAAATTCAATGCTGTCATGTTCATTATCCTGATGGTGGTCATCTAACGCAGTCAATGGCCGACTAGGTTTCCAAAGGTTTAAGAATTCTATCTTTCTCTCAGTTACCCAAGTGCCACAGTCGTTCTGAGAAAAGAAAGTATGTTGGACGTTCTTAAACAACTCATGCATCTCTTTAGGATCTTTGGACAGGTTCATACGGTTAATTGTCTCCTTCCAGGTTTTTCTTTTATCTGTTCTAACCGCCCTCTTCCAAGTGTACTTGGCCTCCTGTAGTGCTGAGAGATTTTTGAAATTAAGATATTATTCAGCTTAAATTTAGCAGATGTTTGTTTCAGCTCCAGAAATAAGGCTTTCAGGTTGTTGTTCCACCATTTTTTTGGGGTATACGAATTTTTCTCGACAAAGAAAGTAGCCTCCTTAATCGAGCGTTTCATGGCTTTATTAAAGCTGTTGATGTCATTTTCAAACTCGATATTTTCCATATTGTTTTCAGGATAGAGTAGTTCACGATTTTCTTTTTCTTAATGGGAGTTCTATTATGTATGTGAAAAATAATAGGGATGTGCCTGGAACCAAATATCCTCACGTTCAATGTGTGCCAGTGTTTAATAAGGTCCGTACGGTTAGTAAACGTGACATCCAATACCGATGGTCTCCCATTATTGGTAATGAATGTTGATGCACCATTGTTGCAGATGTTGAGGCCACAATCTGCCGTTAAATTATCCAAGACAACACCCCTATTATTATCAAATCTACTGCCCCAGTCCAATTTGTGAGCGTTGAAGTCTCCCACACATAAAAGATTTTTGTTACTGTAGTTCCGAATTTTACAGAATAAATCTGTAAGGTTTGTTGTAAAAACCCTTTCTTCCTCCTTATTTCTCGAAGGGGGTATATAAACGTTTAAAATAATAAAATTCTCTGGGAGATTTGTCGTTTCGACGACAATAAAATTCAAAGGATTCTGTAATTCAATTGCCTTACATCTAATTTTTTTAACAATCAGGATGGCCACTCCACCGTAACCATCACTTCTATCGTTAAAAAAAGAATAATAGTTGCTAAAATATGGTTTAAACTTATTAGGATTTAATAATGTTTCTTGAATTAATTGGGGGGCAAAAACTCCTCTTCCATAGTCCTCCGCGTGGGCGCCCCCTGGAACGGCGGTGGTCACAGACCATTGCCAACCAACGTCAAGCCGCCAGTGATGGCGGTGCGATGATTTGGTTGAGGTACCCCTGTGGTGTGGGGTGTGAAAAAAAATACCACGGCCTTTCCCTTTGAGGGCCTGTCGTTAAAACCGACAATCAAAGGACAGGATGTGTATGCCAGCAACTTGCACTATCCGAAATCTTTATATGCTAACGAAACGTCAACTATGCCTCGGATAAGGACTGACTCAACGGTTACGACTTTTGGCTATCGTACAATGACAAAGATTGGATTCTGGAATGTGCGTACTCTCCTGGACAATGGATCAGAAGGTCCCCAGAACGCACGATTTCTTCAATTAGAGAGTGAATTTCTGAGGTACAAATTAAATATCTTAGGAGTTAGTGAGATAAGATGGTGGAACAGCGGAGAATTCATCTCTCCAACGGGCAGCACTGTAATGTTGTACTCCGGTAAAGCTACCGGTAGTCGTCGTGAGTCAGGTGTGGGGCTCCTTTTAACCAGAGCCGCGCGAAACTGTCTCTTATCCTGGGAACCGGTCTCTGACAGGGTCTTGACCGCCAGGTTCCGGACCAAAATGAGGAACATCTCAATAATACAATGTTATGCCCCTACTGAACCCGACAATGTCTTGGCAAAAGACTCCTTCTACGAAGAACTAAACGCCGTTCAGAGCAGAACACCTAAAGGTGACATTATAATGGTTATGGGTGATTTGAATGCGAAAGTTGGCGCTGATAACTATGGGCTCAGACATGTGATGGGGAGACACGGTCTTGGTGATCGTAATGACAACGGTGAAAGATTTGTAGAGTTCTGCAACTTTCACAGTCTCTTCATCGGTGGTACTATGTTTGAGCATAAGGACCACCACAAAATCAGTTGGTCCTCTGTTGATCGGCGCAGAACACAAAATCAGATCGATTTTGCCATTAGTAAAAGATTCAAGAGTTGCCTCCTGGACGTGCGAAACAAGAAGGGTGCCGATATTGGGATGGGAAGAGACCATTATCTTATGATCGCTAATGTTCGATTGCGTATTGCAGCCGTGCGCCGCCCCAGCGACGAAAGATCCAGGCCCCGCAAATTCAACACCGCTCGACTAAAAAATCCAGCTGTCTTACAACAATATAATGACCATCTTGCGCAAAAAGCGGCTGAGATAACTAGTCACCCAGATAGTGACATAAACGAAAACTGGGATGCCATAAAAAATGCGTACATTGATAGCGCAAATACCATCCTTGGCCCAAACCCGGATTGCCGGAATAAGCTCTGGATGTCCGACGCTTCATGGCAGCGGATTGTTGAAAGAAAGGAGCTGAAAGTTCGTTTGGCTGCAGCATCAGACGACAATCGAAGCAGCATCGAACTCCTTTACCGTCAGAAAGCTCGAGAAGTTCAGCGTAGTGTGCGACGCGATAAAAGAGTTTATGCCAATTCTCTTTTAGCGTCAGCAGAAGAAGCCGCAAGAAGTAACAACTTAAATGCCGTATACGGTGTCATCAAGGAGTTTACAGGTGGTCGTAACTCCTGCCAACATCCGGTGAAAGATAGTGATGGAAAGCTACTTATCTTGGAAGAAGATCAAATGAGGCGGTGGAAAGAACACTTCGCCGCGGTCTTGAACCGTGTAACCTCTGGTGAAGTTCCCCCTCATATATTTTAGATAATTTAGCTAACCATCAAAATGTGCGTATACGGTCCACTGCCCCGACTAAAGAGGAAATAGTCACTGCAATTATTGCACTAAAACGAGGAAAGGCCGCCGGACTTGACGGCATCCCTGCCGAACTTTATCAAGCAGCGCCAAGCGTAACTGCCGATTTGCTGCACCCACTTGTTGATAAAGCGTGGAATACAGAGACCTTTCCCACTGAGTGGAAGGAAGGTTTGATCATCAAACTTCCAAAGAAGGGTAGCCTCACAGACTGTAATAATTGGAGAGGCATATGTGTGCTTCCTGCCGTTGCCAAGATAATAGCTAAAATCGTCCTGGAAAGACTAAAGGCCCACTTAGAAAGCACAATTGATGAAGAGCAGGCTGGCTTTCGATCCGGATTCTCCTGTGTCGATCACATTAACACCTTGCGAATCATCATCGAGCAATGCGCTGAATACGATTCTCCGCTTCACTTGCTTTTCATCGATTTCGAAAAGGCTTTCGATAGTGTGAACCGGGATTCTATATGGGCGGCCTTGCGCAGGAGAGGCATCCCTGAGAAGCTTGTGGCTATTATTAAGGCAACCTATGACGGCGCGAAATGTCGCGTTCTGCATAAAGGTAAGGTGTCGGGGGACTTTGAGATTCGCAGTGGAGTTCGGCAGGGGTGCATCCTCTCACCGATCCTATTCCTCATTGTGATCGGCGATGTGTTGCATGCAGCCCTATCCGGACTCGACAGAGGAATTCAATGGACTTTGACATCTTATCTACAACATCTTGACTACGCTGACGACATATGCCTACTCTCCCACAAAATCATGGATCTGTCCGCAATGGCGTTAGATCTCGAGAGTGAGGCAAGCAAGGTTGGGCTAAAGATTAATACCAACAAGACCAAGGTTCTTAGCCCGCCGTTGCGAAAAAGAAATCCGACACCTATTGCCATCAATATTAATGGGCAGCCTGTGGAGAAGGTGGACAACTTCGTCTACCTGGGTAGCATTGTTGCCGAAAATGGTGGTACGGAGCAGGACATCGCTCGTCGTATCAACCAGGCTAAACGCGCATACGGCATGCTGTCCAAAATCTGGCAGGGCAGTTATCTCAGCATTAAGACCAAGCTGGGCCTGTTTCGCTCCCTGGTACTATCAGTGCTTTTGTATGGGAGCAGTACATGGAAAGTTTCCGTAGGAGTTACCAGAAAGCTGCAAGTTTTCGTCAACTCATGTCTTCGTCGAATTTTAAGAATTTTCTGGCCCGAAACAATATCAAATGAAGAGCTAAGTCGGCGTACGGGTCAGATGCCAATCGACGAATTGATACGCAGGCGAAAATGGCAGTGGATAGGTCACACATTGCGGAAGAGTGATAACTGCATTGCTATGCATGCCATGAAATGGAACCCCATTTCCAACCAAGGCCGACCAAGAGGGGGTCCTCGAATCACATGGCGTCGATCTGTGGCAAAGGAGTGTCAGGCACTGGGTAAGTCTTTTGGGGAGTTGCGCCCCATTGCCCAGAACAGAGTACGATGGCGCGCAGGAGTAGTTGACGCGCTATGCCCCGCTAGGGGTTAAGGCAAAGTAGTATGTCAATTTTGTGCTGATGGCAAAATGATTCAAATGTGTCTTTGTTCTTATTTCCTAGTCCCTGTATGTTCAATTGAACACACTTCATTGTGGTTTGTACACTGCCTTTTTAATCTGTTTGTATCTAGATTATCGTTTTGCGTAATGCCTATATTTGCTTCTTTAGAATAGTTACTAATGAACGCCCTTATGTTGGGGTCATTAGGGTCCCAGTTATTTTCAATAAACTCCAATAGATTCTTACATTTATTTTCCAAATTTATTATTAATTGTGTCTGATTATACCTCGCGCAAGGCTCCGTTGGTTGAGGGGTATTATAGTAATTCATATTCGCGTTGGTATTATACGACTTTGTTAGACTGTTATTAATCTCTTTGTTACCGTTTGGATACATGAAGGCAAGTTGATTAGGTATTGTTACGGGTCTGATGATGTCCTCGTGTCCTTGTCTTATTTTTTCATATTTGTCCATTTTGGCTACTGTTGCAAAGGACCTCTTTCCTAGTTGGACTTTATTGGCATCTTCAACTCTGTTTCTAAAAATGTCCTGGTTTCGATTATTATTGTTTTGTGCTTGTTTCCTGTTGTTTGCCATGGCTTCTGTTACACTCGGGTAGTCACTGACATATTTTTTAGAACCTAATATACTATAGTAATTACTATAGTTTCCCTCGAGTACTTCTTTCCTTGACTTATTAGACACCGTCATGATTTCCAACGTTTTTTGTTCTTGTTTTCTCTTGGGGCAGTCAGGGTTGAAGAAGTTATGTTGTTCAGATCCGCATAATACACACAGAATATTGGTGCAAGTTTGATTACAGGTGTCAAAATCTGAACCACATTTCAAACATTTCCTGGCCTTCGCTTTGCAGAATTTGCTTACATGTCCGATTCTGCCGCAATGGTAGCATAAGCGTACTCTTGGGATGAAATATTCTACCCTCTTGAGCGCATGACCGTAGTATATGATACTTGGAAGTTTAAGCGATTCGAACTCAACCTTAATTGACGTAGTTGGCACGATGTTTCCGTCATTATCTTTCCTGTTGAACCGATAAACGCTAAGGATGCGACATGCACCATGGAGTTTTTCCATTAAGTTTTCCTCGGATATGCAATTAGGTACGTCTCGGATGACACCATAACAAGAGATACAATTTTGAGGGATATACGCCTTGTATCCATTGGTTGTTAATGTCGGATTAGATATAATCGTGTTGGCATTTTTGGGATTATTGAACGTCACTTTGGCCGACCGGAAATTTGCGTATTGGATATTTACTAGTCCCCTAACACGACAGTGATCCAGGAAATCGCTAAGTACCATTTCCGAGATCCTCTTATCCTCGGTATTTTGAATCATGACAACAAATTCTTTTTCGGTTGAGTCCTCTTGATAATTATAAGTCCTCTTAGTACGGCTATTGGTTCCGTTATTGTCATCGCATGACTTAGCGGTATCTTTTTCCGCATGTTGGGCGTCACTAACCACGTGCGTGTCAACCATGCTTTTATTTTTAGATGCATTGGTGTTATCCACTGAGTCTATTATTCCGATCATTTTTACGGGGGTTACATCCCTCGATCTTTGCCCACCCGAAGTCTTTTTCTTCTTTTTACTTTCTCCCCGGGTGTCCGGGGGATCCGGTTCTTCCATCCTAACACCTAACCTAAAACCACTCAACCACTATTCGTTCTATGTACCAAGTATTAACTAGAAAAAAAAACAACACTACAACTTGTTTAAAGATGGAACTAATCAACCCCGGAATGCAAATATGGAATAATCTCACCATCTAAGAAGAACTCCACAAAAAGGAACGCCACAATGGCCGACCACGATGATCGATCCGATTCAACCACTATACTCTGTGAAAAAAAGACGATCACGACCCGACTACGTCCACCACCAATCGCTTCCTTATGCAGAATGTTGACGTCTGTCTTGTGTATGGTGGATTCGCAAAAGTTTTTCAAACGTTCTCAAGAAAATTGCCGACCTGTCGCAAGGATTGTTGCTTGGTGGCTTGAAACTACTCTACGACAATGCTGTTCGTGATATGAAAGTGGAGCGTAGTAAGAAGCTGGGCTGGCGATTCGATCATTTCGACAAGAATTTGGCTGCAATGCAAAAGTCATTAGTAGTTTGGGTGCGCCAAAAGTGTCGAAAGTTCTTTGGTCCGATATTGGCGGTTTGGCAAAGTTGAAGGATGAAATTCAGAGCAGTGTACATAGGTTTGCCATTGAAACACGTTAATCTGTTGGGTAAGTATCAAAGGCGATCCGGCATGTTACTTTATGGACTGCCAAGAACTGGAAAAACTGTTTGCTAAAGCGGTTGCGACTGAATGTAATCTTAGTTTCCTGTCGGTCCAGGGGCCGGAACTTTTGAACATGTACGTCGGTCAAAGTGAGCACAACATCCGGGAATTGTTCTCACGGGCACGATCTGCAGCTCCGTGTGTCCTGTTTTTGGACAAATTGGATTCATTGGCTCCGAATCGTGGTGTTGGTGGCGACTCAGGCGGTTTTATGGATTGGTTGGTTAGTCAACTGTTGGCCGAAATGGACGGCATGAACGATCCATCGAAACAAATTTTCATCCTAGCCGCGACCAATCGACCTGATCTTATTGATCCGGCTCTCTTGCGACCCGGACGTTTTGATAAGCTGTTCTTTGTCGGACCGTGCACAACGAAAGGGAAAGCGACCTACTAGAACGATCAACAAGATATCTCCCCTCTTGAAGTAAGTTCTCAATCGGAAAATACCATTTGTTTGACGTCGTATGCCCGTTTGCCGGTAGCGTCCCCTAACCTAACTGCCTTCGTATTTTTCAGGTTCTTTTAGTTCCAATCAGTCAATCGGGAAAACCAAAAAATGCCAAAGAACAAGAAAGTTTCCAGCGATAGCGACAGCGATTCTGGCCCCGAAGACGTAAGTAATCTGCCTATTAACTTCCTAATTAAATTACAATGTACTCCTTCGTCGGATCTTTCAGAGAAATCCACCGGCAAAGAAGTTGAAGGACACCTCGGATGATAGCAAGAAGAGCAGCAGCGCTTCCGGCAACAGCGGTGAAAAGGAGTGGGTGCTGGAGAAGATGCGTCTGGTGCAAATAAACGAGTTACGCGGTCGCAAGATGGTCGACATTTGCGAGCATTATGAGAAAGATGGCAAAATTCTTCCCGGGCGCAAGTGGATCTCGCTGCCTGCTGTTCAGTGGCGGAAACTGCTCGAGCATGCTGACGCAATTACCAAGGCGCTGGACTAGTTTCGCCGCGCTATGCGTATAACCGGCTGCCGCTGGAACGAGGTAAAATTTATTGCTTTATTGTCAGCTCTGGCTGATTAGGATTGCGTTGCTGCATATTTGCTGTTCGGTAGTTGTTTTTTTATTAGTATTATTAAATGTGGGCTGTGTGCAGCAAATTTAAAAGAAATCCGTTATTTCGCTCATAGAAAAGATAGAGCAGACAAAATATTAGTTGGTTGTTAGTCAAAGGCAGAACAGACAAAATAATAGTTATTCGTCTTTGGCGCAAAAAAAGGTACAAAGATCATTTCTTCTTCAGAATTTCCCATCTAAACCTTCCAGGTTTCCAGATTTTTTTTATGAAAAACAAAACTAATAATAATAAAGTAATAATTTTATTAAAACAATTTTTTTTCTATAGAACCACTAGCTAAAAAAGTCGTGCGCACGAGAGTTCAACATGTTAAAGTCAAGCCTGAACCCGAAAAGCCTAGACGCGGACGTAAAAAGGGTAGCAAGAATAAACCCAAACCTGTGGATAGCCAAACATCAGTTAGAACACGTTGGCATTGTTGATCCAAAGATGCAATGCGAACAGTGTGGCATGTGGCTAAAAAATGCATTCCGCTTGAAAATCCATACGAAAAAGCATCACAGCGAGGAGAATTTGGGCGAACATATCTGCCATATTTGTCAGAAAGTTTCAAGTTCGAGTGTTGGACTAAAGAGTCATATCCGCTATGTGCATTCGGCTCAGCGTAAATTCGTATGTAGTGTTTGCGAAAAAGGCTTCAAGACAGCGTTAAATTTGAAGGTAAGATTTGCAATATTGCACTCATTCGAATACGGAGTCGCAGTGGAGAAATTGAATTGTTTCGTTTTAGGAACACATGACAACGCACACGGGCGACATCTTGTATACATGTCCGCACTGTCCGAAAACGTTCAATTCAAGTGCTAACATGCATTCACATCGAAAGAAAATACATCGTCAAGAGTGGGAGGACAGTAAAAGAAGTCGCGGACTTCCCGTCAACACAAAGGGTAAGAGGGTTATACAAATCATCCAACCAGAGGATAGAGTCTTACAATTGGCGAAGAACAGAGTTCCGAAGATGCCGAAGACGGACCACCGGAATTGCTCTTCATTCATGGTGGACACACGGCCAAGATCTCTGACTTTTCGTGGAATCCCAGCGAGCCGTACATTATTTGGAGAATATTCACAATGACGATGACATGCCGGCAACTGATGTTGAAGCAGGAACAGCGTAAATTATCAAGTTATTTGGAGAGAGAGATGAAAACAGAGTTTTTTTGTATTGTATTCCATTTATGTATGAAACGATGCGGATCACTTAGACATTAAATAAAACACAAAATTGGAATTCCGACCGGTAGGTATTCCTTATGTACGCTCGTATATTTTTATACTAACCAGCAACAATGCCTTGCATATTACAGATGCTGAAAAAGTCGGCGTTGGGAATATTTGCGAACCGACACCCGGTTTTAGTGGCTTCCCGGAACGCACTAAATTGAATTTGGTCGATGCCATACACAAGGCACGAATTGAAGTTGACGAGGAAGGATCAAAAGCCGTGGCAGCGACCGCGACAAATTTGAAGAAAACAATGTTCTTCCGTTCGCCAGGAAGTCTAATGAAAAAGAATGTTTTTTATATATGTTTTCCAAAAGGTAGAAAACCTTCCGTTTTGGCGATGTATTTTCCCAAATATTAAAAATTACTCATCCCGCGTTAGTAAAATTAAGAAAAAATTTGTTATCTGGTTCTCGAGATAAAATCAAATTTTCTAATAAATGGACTCCGAGGAAAATATGTTAATATCCTAATACGCTGGAACAAAAAGTTGCTCATGATTTTATTCCCTTTTTCGGTGAAATTCTTGGAAGTACAATAGTTAAGAGTTTCAGTGTTTTATTGGCTCAGGTAATATCGAATTATGTTTACAAATACTGAGAACTTTTCAAAAACATGTAAATTTTAGTATTGTAGAAGGAGCGAAACGTAACACATTTTAAAACATTAGTTTCCACCATAAAGTTAAATTTGACTACATAGAACTAAACATGATTGATAGAGTCACTTGTTTTTCTGTCGTTGTTTTTGATACTACCGTCGGTGTTTACCAGTATGTTGTGTAGTTTTCAATTAAATTTGGCATTGTTTAGCAGGTGATGGATCCTCAACAAGGTGCTAGAAGACATCTCAACGACCGAACTTTTATCGAACCATCAATTTCATAGAACGTGCGGAAAAAAAATTTCCCCTATTTCCACCGTTCTATGAAATTGATGATTCGATGGAAGTTCGGTCGTGGTTGTGCTCGTTCATGTGTAGCGACCTATAGAGGAAGGCCATGGATTCCGGGAAGTGAGTCGTCGGCTCTGGGGGTTCCAGGAGACAGGACAACTCACAAGAAGACGAGGACAGGGTTTAAGAACAACACCTTATAGCAAAGGCAGATTTATACGTTTAAGCGCACTCAGAAATCGTCAAAATACGGCAGCTTCCATACAAAATGACCCCAGATACGCCACAGAAACCCGTATTTCGACACAGACCGTTCGTAATCGTTTGAGGGAAAGCGGCCTCTGCTTCCCCGATATCCATTAAAAGTGCCGCGATTAACAAGAAAGCACAAAATCGCACGACATTGGTTGCCAGGAACCACTGCAATTAGAGTATGCGGCTTTGGGGGAGAGTTTTCTTGAATGAATTTTGTCTGTGCGGAAATGATGGTCGAACCAGGGTCTGGGGAGACGAAACGAACGTTTCTCACCCACTTTCGTCAACCTAAAAGAAAGCATTAGGAAATTTTTAAAATTCGTGTTTCAAATTTCAATTTAATAAATTTAATTTAATTATTAAAAAAAAGTAACGTTGTTTTATTAACAGAAGTTTGTCCGGGAATGTGCAACAACTGATCACTTAAATCGCACAACGAGAATGTTGTCATTCCCGGAACTCCCATTAAAATTTCATTGTTCCTATGAGAATGAGAATATAAATTTATAAAATCTGTTAAAACCCTACTTACATTGAGGGATACCGTTTGTACTCTTTTGAGTACATTTAGCATTCCTGGAACAAAATAATTAAAAAAAACCATCCATTCTAATGCCGGAACATTATGTCAAGTGGCGGCATTTTTGTCCTCCTCAAAGCACTATTTTCAGGACACTTGTAGCAGAACGGCAACCACACCTCATGGGACACCTCCAGTTGAACCGGACAAACACAACATCAGAGTACTTACCCAGATAATAAGGCATCAAGAATCAATATAAAAAGTTGCTTCTTAAATTGAAGTCGTTCAAGCATAATCGTCAATTGATTGACTTCTTAAACAACCAATAAAACGTCAAAAGTTTTATTTTATTTCCTAGGCTTTTCAATTTAAATTGATAAATAGAAGATTTAAAGGATTTTCCCCTCTTTTTAGAACCGTCTACAAGCAGACAACGACTATGAACGGCTTGATGACGCCGAGGCGGCCCCTAATTGAATGGAATCACCGGGTGAAGATTAGCTTTAATCTGAAAGAAGCGTGCAAAAGGCAGTCGGAGGACAAAATCAATGAGCGCAGCAAGAAGCCGATGACACCGACGAATTAGAGAACAAGTTTCACGCCACGGACAATTGAACTTGACGTCGATATAGCCAGGAAACTGTTCCACAGATTGGGCAACATTCGATGGTCATGGTTGCTGTCAAGCAATTAGACAACAAATCTTGCTCAAAGCCGATGACGGTGTGGAGCAATCGATCAGAAAACATAAGCGCACATGATTCGTATGCAGATCTCAGAATATGTAGTCATTGCAGCCGAGAAGATTTCATTATTTAATGATTATTTGTGCCCCTCGAGCCAAACGTTTTAGCTATGAAAACAAGAAAAATACGATTAATCGTATACGAAAACGATTGTAATCGTTTCAACTTATTAATCGAGAAATACGATTTGGATTTGTTTTGATTGCGGTTTGTCGTCCGCGCCCCGTCCCTTTTTTGGTGTGAGATTGTGTGTTGATAACCTGGACTCTACGCGAGAGAAAAGGACGCGAAATTAAACTGCACCAACCGTACCTGGAATAACCTTGGGCAACATAGCCTCTTCGCCCGTGCAATAGCTAGGCCAATGGCTTAGCTAATGAACTGGCGAAGAGGCTATGTTGCCATAATTATGTACATCAATCTTTACATTGGATTTACATGATTAAAATAGACAACTTAAAATTAATACTACATATCAATACAAAATTTGCAAGAATCACAACTCGGAATTTTCATTTTTCAATGAATCTAGTTATCGCGACGAATTTTTTTCGCCACACTTCAACGCTATTGTCACCCCTTCATTTTTCTATACGCATTGCATTATTATAATTTTTTCTTCGACGTCTATGAACCTTCAATCGAAGCTTTCGGTTTTTTGGACAACGCTGACTCCTTAGACGCCGACGGACCTTAAGCCCAAGCTTGCGGTTTCTACGTTGCATCCGTGATTTCGACGGTTCGGAAAAAGTTACCGGTTCGGCGGCAGAAAGCCCTTTAAAAATGACTCTCGGTGCTGTAATTTTTTTAGATCTTCTCGACCCGCAGCAAATGAGGCCGAACAGTTTATTTATCGGCTTTTTTGGAACCGCCAGTGTTGTCAGAAGCTGACTTGTATGTTGCACCGATCCCCGACATGTCTCCATAGAGGAGGCCACCGAAATGTAGGAAGTTGACTGCTCCGACAGATAGTGGTTATTGGCACTTTCGGTTGGATGATATCCACAGAGCCACCGACTTTTTGCAACCCGATCCAATGGCCATCGCAATTTCGTCTCGGGTTCCAGCAAACAACTGACCACTTTCTTGGCATCATCCGAGATACGGCCTTCCAATTTGCGATGGAATTTAAACTTCTTACTGTTCTGAGCCGCTATCAGCGGCGACAGATTGGTACTATATTTAAAAGGCATTGTTTCGTTCAACATCCGAAACAAAATCACCCCCATTGACCACGAGTCGGCCAATTTGGGATCATACGGTGTCCCGGTCAATATTTCGGGTGCCGTATAAGCCCGTGTTCCGCAGTAGGTTTGCGACAAGTCATTCTTCCCACAACAGTAGCGTGCCAGGGAAAAATCGGCCAACTTCACGTTCATCTCCTTATCTAGTAAAATATTACTGCAATTCAAATCACGATGGGCAATGTTTTTAGAATGGAGATACTGAACGGCTCCCACCATTTGCGAGAACCATTTCCGCGACTTATTTTCATTGACTGGACCGTTAAATTTTATGTATTTACTCAAGTCCCCATTTTCTGCATAGTCCATGAAAATATAAATGTTCGGTTCTCGCTCTAGGATACTATGTATGCCAACGATATGAGGATGTTTTATTTTAGTGAGAATGTCCAGTTCGCGGCGAATAAATCTTAGAGAATTCATCGGAGCTTTTTCCCAGTTGACTATCTTACAGGCCAAAATCATGCATTTGTCATGGCCGTTGATATATGTGGCCTCTAGAACTTTCGAAAAAGACCCCTTCCCGATTTTTCGACCAAGCCTATAGCCTGTTTTTGACAAGGCTATAGTAGCCATTAATGAGGTTTCTCTATCTCTTTGGGAAGTAGAGCGCCTTGAAGCTGCCTTTAGTGGCAAGCAACCCATACTGTAAGACAATTTATAAATATGTATTGTATGTACGTATGTATGTATTATTCACTTACGTGAATTGTGAAAATTTTTTCTATTTGTGTATTCAGACCGGTGAACGGTTGTGAGCCACTGCGAGTCAGTAAAATATTTTTTTTAATAATAATTCACTATTTCACTCGCACTAATACACACACTCACTTTCACAACTACACTTTACAAGCCCCAATCGCAAAATGATTTCAGACGAGCTGCCGCCCTTTTATAACCTCGCATTGCCTGCCGGCCTACATCGATCAACGATTTTTTCATCGTTAAAACAAATTTCGAATGACGTCTTGTTCGAAAAAATAAATTATTCTATTTTTCTATACGTCAAAAGTTTTATTTTATTTCCTAGGCTTTTCAATTTAAATTGATAAATAGAAGATTTAAAGGATTTTCCCCTCTTTTTAGAACCGTCTACAAGCAGACAACGACTACGAACGGCTTGATGACGCCGAGGCGGCCCCTAATTGAATGGAATCACCGGGTGAAGATTAGCTTTAATCTGAAAGAAGCGTGCAAAAGGCAGTCGGAGGACAAAATCAATGAGCGCAGCAAGAAGCCGATGACACCGACGAATTAGAGAACAAGCTTCACGCCACGGACAATTGAACTTGACGGCGATATAGCCAGGAAACTGTTCCACAGATTGGGCAACATTCGATGGTCATGGTTGCTGTCAAGCAATTAGACAACAAATCTTGCTCAAAGCCGATGACGGTGTGGAGCAATCGATCAGAAAAACATAAGCGCACATGATTCGTATGCAGATCTCAGAATATGTAGTCATTGCAGCCGAGAAGATTTCATTATTTAATGATTATTTGTGCCCCTCGAGCCAAACGTTTTAGCTATGAAAACAAGAAAAATACGATTAATCGTATACGAAAACGATTGTAATCGTTTCAACTTATTTATCGAGAAATACGATTTGGATTTGTTTTGATTGCGGTTTGTCGTCCGCGCCCCGTCCCTTTTTTGGTGTGAGATTGTGTGTTGATAACCTGGACTCTACGCGAGAGAAAAGGACGCGAAATTAAACTGCACCAACCGTACCTGAAATAACCTTGGGCAACATAGCCTCTTCGCCCGTGCAATAGCTAGGCCAATGGCTTAGCTAATGAACTGGCGAAGAGGCTATGTTGCCATAATTATGTACATCAATCTTTACATTGGATTTACATGATTAAAATAGACAACTTAAAATTAATACTACATATCAATACAAAATTTGCAAGAATCACAACTCGGAATTTTCATTTTTCAATGAAACTAGTTATCGCGACGAATTTTTTTCGCCACACTTCAACGCTATTGTCACCCCTTCATTTTTCTATACGCATTGCATTATTATAATTTTTTCTTCGACGTCTATGAACCTTCAATCGAAGCTTTCGGTTTTTTGGACAACGTTGACTCCTTAGACGCCGACGGACCTTAAGCCCAAGCTTGCGGTTTCTACGTTGCATCCGTGATTTCGACGGTTCGGAAAAAGTTACCGGTTCGGCGGCAGAAAGCCCTTTAAAAATGACTCTCGGTGCTGTAATTTTTTTAGATCTTCTCGACCCGCAGCAAATGAGGCCGAACAGTTTATTTATCGGCTTTTTTGGAACCGCCAATGTTGTCAGAAGCTGACTTGTATGTTGCACCGATCCCCGACATGTCTCCATAGAGGAGGCCACCGAAATGTAGGAAGTTGACTGCTCCGACAGATAGTGGTTATTGGCACTTTCGGTTGGATGATATCCACAGAGCCACCGACTTTTTGCAACCCGATCCAATGGCCATCGCAATTTCGTCTCGGGTTCCAGCAAACAACTGACCACTTTCTTGGCATCATCCGAGATACGGCCTTCCAATTTGCGATGGAATTTAAACTTCTTACTGTTCTGAGCCGCTATCAGCGGCGACAGATTGGTACTATATTTAAAAGGCATTGTTTCGTTCAACATCCGAAACAAAATCACCCCCATTGACCACGAGTCGGCCAATTTGGGATCATACGGTGTCCCGGTCAATATTTCGGGTGCCGTATAAGCCCGTGTTCCGCAGTAGGTTTGCGACAAGTCATTCTTCCCACAACAGTAGCGTGCCAGGGAAAAATCGACCAACTTCACGTTCATCTCCTTATCTAGTAAAATATTACTGCAATTCAAATCACGATGGGCAATGTTTTTAGAATGGAGATACTGAACGGCTCCCACCATTTGCGAGAACCATTTCCGCGACTTATTTTCATTGACTGGACCGTTAAATTTTATGTATTTACTCAAGTCCCCATTTTCTGCATAGTCCATGAAAATATAAATGTTCGGTTCTCGCTCTAGGATACTATGTATGCCAACGATATGAGGATGTTTTATTTTAGTGAGAATGTCCAGTTCGCGGCGAATAAATCTTAGAGAATTCATCGGAGCTTTTTCCCAGTTGACTATCTTACAGGCCAAAATCATGCATTTGTCATGGCCGTTGATATATGTGGCCTCTAGAACTTTCGAAAAAGACCCCTTCCCGATTTTTCGACCAAGCCTATAGCCTGTTTTTGACAAGGCTATAGTAGCCATTAATGAGGTTTCTCTATCTCTTTGGGAAGTAGAGCGCCTTGAAGCTGCCTTTAGTGGCAAGCAACCCATACTGTAAGACAATTTATAAATATGTATTGTATGTACGTATGTATGTATTATTCACTTACGTGAATTGTGAAAATTTTTTCTATTTGTATATTCAGACCGGTGAACGGTTGTGAGCCACTGCGAGTCAGTAAAATATTTTTTTTAATAATAATTCACTATTTCACTCGCACTAATACACACACTCACTTTCACAACTACACTTTACAAGCCCCAATCGCAAAATGATTTCAGACGAGCTGCCGCCCTTTTATAACCTCGCATTGCCTGCCGGCCTACATCGATCAACGATTTTTTCATCGTTAAAACAAATTTCGAATGACGTCTTGTTCGAAAAAATAAATTATTCTATTTTTCTATACGTCAAAAGTTTTATTTTATTTCCTAGGCTTTTCAATTTAAATTGATAAATAGAAGATTTAAAGGATTTTCCCCTCTTTTTAGAACCGTCTACAAGCAGACAACGACTACGAACGGCTTGATGACGCCGAGGCGGCCCCTAATTGAATGGAATCACCGGGTGAAGATTAGCTTTAATCTGAAAGAAGCGTGCAAAAGGCAGTCGGAGGACAAAATCAATGAGCGCAGCAAGAAGCCGATGACACCGACGAATTAGAGAACAAGCTTCACGCCACGGACAATTGAACTTGACGGCGATATAGCCAGGAAACTGTTCCACAGATTGGGCAACATTCGATGGTCATGGTTGCTGTCAAGCAATTAGACAACAAATCTTGCTCAAAGCCGATGACGGTGTGGAGCAATCGATCAGAAAAACATAAGCGCACATGATTCGTATGCAGATCTCAGAATATGTAGTCATTGCAGCCGAGAAGATTTCATTATTTAATGATTATTTGTGCCCCTCGAGCCAAACGTTTTAGCTATGAAAACAAGAAAAATACGATTAATCGTATACGAAAACGATTGTAATCGTTTCAACTTATTTATCGAGAAATACGATTTGGATTTGTTTTGATTGCGGTTTGTCGTCCGCGCCCCGTCCCTTTTTTGGTGTGAGATTGTGTGTTGATAACCTGGACTCTACGCGAGAGAAAAGGACGCGAAATTAAACTGCACCAACCGTACCTGAAATAACCTTGGGCAACATAGCCTCTTCGCCCGTGCAATAGCTAGGCCAATGGCTTAGCTAATGAACTGGCGAAGAGGCTATGTTGCCATAATTATGTACATCAATCTTTACATTGGATTTACATGATTAAAATAGACAACTTAAAATTAATACTACATATCAATACAAAATTTGCAAGAATCACAACTCGGAATTTTCATTTTTCAATGAAACTAGTTATCGCGACGAATTTTTTTCGCCACACTTCAACGCTATTGTCACCCCTTCATTTTTCTATACGCATTGCATTATTATAATTTTTTCTTCGACGTCTATGAACCTTCAATCGAAGCTTTCGGTTTTTTGGACAACGTTGACTCCTTAGACGCCGACGGACCTTAAGCCCAAGCTTGCGGTTTCTACGTTGCATCCGTGATTTCGACGGTTCGGAAAAAGTTACCGGTTCGGCGGCAGAAAGCCCTTTAAAAATGACTCTCGGTGCTGTAATTTTTTTAGATCTTCTCGACCCGCAGCAAATGAGGCCGAACAGTTTATTTATCGGCTTTTTTGGAACCGCCAATGTTGTCAGAAGCTGACTTGTATGTTGCACCGATCCCCGACATGTCTCCATAGAGGAGGCCACCGAAATGTAGGAAGTTGACTGCTCCGACAGATAGTGGTTATTGGCACTTTCGGTTGGATGATATCCACAGAGCCACCGACTTTTTGCAACCCGATCCAATGGCCATCGCAATTTCGTCTCGGGTTCCAGCAAACAACTGACCACTTTCTTGGCATCATCCGAGATACGGCCTTCCAATTTGCGATGGAATTTAAACTTCTTACTGTTCTGAGCCGCTATCAGCGGCGACAGATTGGTACTATATTTAAAAGGCATTGTTTCGTTCAACATCCGAAACAAAATCACCCCCATTGACCACGAGTCGGCCAATTTGGGATCATACGGTGTCCCGGTCAATATTTCGGGTGCCGTATAAGCCCGTGTTCCGCAGTAGGTTTGCGACAAGTCATTCTTCCCACAACAGTAGCGTGCCAGGGAAAAATCGACCAACTTCACGTTCATCTCCTTATCTAGTAAAATATTACTGCAATTCAAATCACGATGGGCAATGTTTTTAGAATGGAGATACTGAACGGCTCCCACCATTTGCGAGAACCATTTCCGCGACTTATTTTCATTGACTGGACCGTTAAATTTTATGTATTTACTCAAGTCCCCATTTTCTGCATAGTCCATGAAAATATAAATGTTCGGTTCTCGCTCTAGGATACTATGTATGCCAACGATATGAGGATGTTTTATTTTAGTGAGAATGTCCAGTTCGCGGCGAATAAATCTTAGAGAATTCATCGGAGCTTTTTCCCAGTTGACTATCTTACAGGCCAAAATCATGCATTTGTCATGGCCGTTGATATATGTGGCCTCTAGAACTTTCGAAAAAGACCCCTTCCCGATTTTTCGACCAAGCCTATAGCCTGTTTTTGACAAGGCTATAGTAGCCATTAATGAGGTTTCTCTATCTCTTTGGGAAGTAGAGCGCCTTGAAGCTGCCTTTAGTGGCAAGCAACCCATACTGTAAGACAATTTATAAATATGTATTGTATGTACGTATGTATGTATTATTCACTTACGTGAATTGTGAAAATTTTTTCTATTTGTATATTCAGACCGGTGAACGGTTGTGAGCCACTGCGAGTCAGTAAAATATTTTTTTTAATAATAATTCACTATTTCACTCGCACTAATACACACACTCACTTTCACAACTACACTTTACAAGCCCCAATCGCAAAATGATTTCAGACGAGCTGCCGCCCTTTTATAACCTCGCATTGCCTGCCGGCCTACATCGATCAACGATTTTTTCATCGTTAAAACAAATTTCGAATGACGTCTTGTTCGAAAAAATAAATTATTCTATTTTTCTATACGTCAAAAGTTTTATTTTATTTCCTAGGCTTTTCAATTTAAATTGATAAATAGAAGATTTAAAGGATTTTCCCCTCTTTTTAGAACCGTCTACAAGCAGACAACGACTACGAACGGCTTGATGACGCCGAGGCGGCCCCTAATTGAATGGAATCACCGGGTGAAGATTAGCTTTAATCTGAAAGAAGCGTGCAAAAGGCAGTCGGAGGACAAAATCAATGAGCGCAGCAAGAAGCCGATGACACCGACGAATTAGAGAACAAGCTTCACGCCACGGACAATTGAACAATTGAACTTGACGGCGATATAGCCAGGAAACTGTTCCACAGATTGGGCAACATTCGATGGTCATGGTTGCTGTCAAGCAATTAGACAACAAATCTTGCTCAAAGCCGATGACGGTGTGGAGCAATCGATCAGAAAAACATAAGCGCACATGATTCGTATGCAGATCTCAGAATATGTAGTCATTGCAGCCGAGAAGATTTCATTATTTAATGATTATTTGTGCCCCTCGAGCCAAACGTTTTAGCTATGAAAACAAGAAAAATACGATTAATCGTATACGAAAACGATTGTAATCGTTTCAACTTATTTATCGAGAAATACGATTTGGATTTGTTTTGATTGCGGTTTGTCGTCCGCGCCCCGTCCCTTTTTTGGTGTGAGATTGTGTGTTGATAACCTGGACTCTACGCGAGAGAAAAGGACGCGAAATTAAACTGCACCAACCGTACCTGGAATAACCTTGGGCAACATAGCCTCTTCGCCCGTGCAATAGCTAGGCCAATGGCTTAGCTAATGAACTGGCGAAGAGGCTATGTTGCCATAATTATGTACATCAATCTTTACATTGGATTTACATGATTAAAATAGACAACTTAAAATTAATACTACATATCAATACAAAATTTGCAAGAATCACAACTCGGAATTTTCATTTTTCAATGAAACTAGTTATCGCGACGAATTTTTTTCGCCACACTTCAACGCTATTGTCACCCCTTCATTTTTCTATACGCATTGCATTATTATAATTTTTTCTTCGACGTCTATGAACCTTCAATCGAAGCTTTCGGTTTTTTGGACAACGTTGACTCCTTAGACGCCGACGGACCTTAAGCCCAAGCTTGCGGTTTCTACGTTGCATCCGTGATTTCGACGGTTCGGAAAAAGTTACCGGTTCGGCGGCAGAAAGCCCTTTAAAAATGACTCTCGGTGCTGTAATTTTTTTAGATCTTCTCGACCCGCAGCAAATGAGGCCGAACAGTTTATTTATCGGCTTTTTTGGAACCGCCAATGTTGTCAGAAGCTGACTTGTATGTTGCACCGATCCCCGACATGTCTCCATAGAGGAGGCCACCGAAATGTAGGAAGTTGACTGCTCCGACAGATAGTGGTTATTGGCACTTTCGGTTGGATGATATCCACAGAGCCACCGACTTTTTGCAACCCGATCCAATGGCCATCGCAATTTCGTCTCGGGTTCCAGCAAACAACTGACCACTTTCTTGGCATCATCCGAGATACGGCCTTCCAATTTGCGATGGAATTTAAACTTCTTACTGTTCTGAGCCGCTATCAGCGGCGACAGATTGGTACTATATTTAAAAGGCATTGTTTCGTTCAACATCCGAAACAAAATCACCCCCATTGACCACGAGTCGGCCAATTTGGGATCATACGGTGTCCCGGTCAATATTTCGGGTGCCGTATAAGCCCGTGTTCCGCAGTAGGTTTGCGACAAGTCATTCTTCCCACAACAGTAGCGTGCCAGGGAAAAATCGGCCAACTTCACGTTCATCTCCTTATCTAGTAAAATATTACTGCAATTCAAATCACGATGGGCAATGTTTTTAGAATGGAGATACTGAACGGCTCCCACCATTTGCGAGAACCATTTCCGCGACTTATTTTCATTGACTGGACCGTTAAATTTTATGTATTTACTCAAGTCCCCATTTTCTGCATAGTCCATGAAAATATAAATGTTCGGTTCTCGCTCTAGGATACTATGTATGCCAACGATATGAGGATGTTTTATTTTAGTGAGAATGTCCAGTTCGCGGCGAATAAATCTTAGAGAATTCATCGGAGCTTTTTCCCAGTTGACTATCTTACAGGCCAAAATCATGCATTTGTCATGGCCGTTGATATATGTGGCCTCTAGAACTTTCGAAAAAGACCCCTTCCCGATTTTTCGACCAAGCCTATAGCCTGTTTTTGACAAGGCTATAGTAGCCATTAATGAGGTTTCTCTATCTCTTTGGGAAGTAGAGCGCCTTGAAGCTGCCTTTAGTGGCAAGCAACCCATACTGTAAGACAATTTATAAATATGTATTGTATGTACGTATGTATGTATTATTCACTTACGTGAATTGTGAAAATTTTTTCTATTTGTGTATTCAGACCGGTGAACGGTTGTGAGCCACTGCGAGTCAGTAAAATATTTTTTTTAATAATAATTCACTATTTCACTCGCACTAATACACACACTCACTTTCACAACTACACTTTACAAGCCCCAATCGCAAAATGATTTCAGACGAGCTGCCGCCCTTTTATAACCTCGCATTGCCTGCCGGCCTACATCGATCAACGATTTTTTCATCGTTAAAACAAATTTCGAATGACGTCTTGTTCGAAAAAATAAATTATTCTATTTTTCTATACGTCAAAAGTTTTATTTTATTTCCTAGGCTTTTCAATTTAAATTGATAAATAGAAGATTTAAAGGATTTTCCCCTCTTTTTAGAACCGTCTACAAGCAGACAACGACTACGAACGGCTTGATGACGCCGAGGCGGCCCCTAATTGAATGGAATCACCGGGTGAAGATTAGCTTTAATCTGAAAGAAGCGTGCAAAAGGCAGTCGGAGGACAAAATCAATGAGCGCAGCAAGAAGCCGATGACACCGACGAATTAGAGAACAAGCTTCACGCCACGGACAATTGAACTTGACGGCGATATAGCCAGGAAACTGTTCCACAGATTGGGCAACATTCGATGGTCATGGTTGCTGTCAAGCAATTAGACAACAAATCTTGCTCAAAGCCGATGACGGTGTGGAGCAATCGATCAGAAAAACATAAGCGCACATGATTCGTATGCAGATCTCAGAATATGTAGTCATTGCAGCCGAGAAGATTTCATTATTTAATGATTATTTGTGCCCCTCGAGCCAAACGTTTTAGCTATGAAAACAAGAAAAATACGATTAATCGTATACGAAAACGATTGTAATCGTTTCAACTTGTTTATCGAGAAATACGATTTGGATTTGTTTTGATTGCGGTTTGTCGTCCGCGCCCCGTCCCTTTTTTGGTGTGAGATTGTGTGTTGATAACCTGGACTCTACGCGAGAGAAAAGGACGCGAAATTAAACTGCACCAACCGTACCTGGAATAACCTTGGGCAACATAGCCTCTTCGCCCGTGCAATAGCTAGGCCAATGGCTTAGCTAATGAACTGGCGAAGAGGCTATGTTGCCATAATTATGTACATCAATCTTTACATTGGATTTACATGATTAAAATAGACAACTTAAAATTAATACTACATATCAATACAAAATTTGCAAGAATCACAACTCGGAATTTTCATTTTTCAATGAATCTAGTTATCGCGACGAATTTTTTTCGCCACACTTCAACGCTATTGTCACCCCTTCATTTTTCTATACGCATTGCATTATTATAATTTTTTCTTCGACGTCTATGAACCTTCAATCGAAGCTTTCGGTTTTTTGGACAACGTTGACTCCTTAGACGCCGACGGACCTTAAGCCCAAGCTTGCGGTTTCTACGTTGCATCCGTGATTTCGACGGTTCGGAAAAAGTTACCGGTTCGGCGGCAGAAAGCCCTTTAAAAATGACTCTCGGTGCTGTAATTTTTTTAGATCTTCTCGACCCGCAGCAAATGAGGCCGAACAGTTTATTTATCGGCTTTTTTGGAACCGCCAATGTTGTCAGAAGCTGACTTGTATGTTGCACCGATCCCCGACATGTCTCCATAGAGGAGGCCACCGAAATGTAGGAAGTTGACTGCTCCGACAGATAGTGGTTATTGGCACTTTCGGTTGGATGATATCCACAGAGCCACCGACTTTTTGCAACCCGATCCAATGGCCATCGCAATTTCGTCTCGGGTTCCAGCAAACAACTGACCACTTTCTTGGCATCATCCGAGATACGGCCTTCCAATTTGCGATGGAATTTAAACTTCTTACTGTTCTGAGCCGCTATCAGCGGCGACAGATTGGTACTATATTTAAAAGGCATTGTTTCGTTCAACATCCGAAACAAAATCACCCCCATTGACCACGAGTCGGCCAATTTGGCATCATACGGTGTCCCGGTCAATATTTCGGGTGCCGTATAAGCCCGTGTTCCGCAGTAGGTTTGCGACAAGTCATTCTTCCCACAACAGTAGCGTGCCAGGGAAAAATCGGCCAACTTCACGTTCATCTCCTTATCTAGTAAAATATTACTGCAATTCAAATCACGATGGGCAATGTTTTTAGAATGGAGATACTGAACGGCTCCCACCATTTGCGAGAACCATTTCCGCGACTTATTTTCATTGACTGGACCGTTAAATTTTATGTATTTACTCAAGTCCCCATTTTCTGCATAGTCCATGAAAATATAAATGTTCGGTTCTCGCTCTAGGATACTATGTATGCCAACGATATGAGGATGTTTTATTTTAGTGAGAATGTCCAGTTCGCGGCGAATAAATCTTAGAGAATTCATCGGAGCTTTTTCCCAGTTGACTATCTTACAGGCCAAAATCATGCATTTGTCATGGCCGTTGATATATGTGGCCTCTAGAACTTTCGAAAAAGACCCCTTCCCGATTTTTCGACCAAGCCTATAGCCTGTTTTTGACAAGGCTATAGTAGCCATTAATGAGGTTTCTCTATCTCTTTGGGAAGTAGAGCGCCTTGAAGCTGCCTTTAGTGGCAAGCAACCCATACTGTAAGACAATTTATAAATATGTATTGTATGTACGTATGTATGTATTATTCACTTACGTGAATTGTGAAAATTTTTTCTATTTGTGTATTCAGACCGGTGAACGGTTGTGAGCCACTGCGAGTCAGTAAAATATTTTTTTTAATAATAATTCACTATTTCACTCGCACTAATACACACACTCACTTTCACAACTACACTTTACAAGCCCCAATCGCAAAATGATTTCAGACGAGCTGCCGCCCTTTTATAACCTCGCATTGCCTGCCGGCCTACATCGATCAACGATTTTTTCATCGTTAAAACAAATTTCGAATGACGTCTTGTTCGAAAAAATAAATTATTCTATTTTTCTATACGTCAAAAGTTTTATTTTATTTCCTAGGCTTTTCAATTTAAATTGATAAATAGAAGATTTAAAGGATTTTCCCCTCTTTTTAGAACCGTCTACAAGCAGACAACGACTACGAACGGCTTGATGACGCCGAGGCGGCCCCTAATTGAATGGAATCACCGGGTGAAGATTAGCTTTAATCTGAAAGAAGCGTGCAAAAGGCAGTCGGAGGACAAAATCAATGAGCGCAGCAAGAAGCCGATGACACCGACGAATTAGAGAACAAGCTTCACGCCACGGACAATTGAACTTGACGGCGATATAGCCAGGAAACTGTTCCACAGATTGGGCAACATTCGATGGTCATGGTTGCTGTCAAGCAATTAGACAACAAATCTTGCTCAAAGCCGATGACGGTGTGGAGCAATCGATCAGAAAAACATAAGCGCACATGATTCGTATGCAGATCTCAGAATATGTAGTCATTGCAGCCGAGAAGATTTCATTATTTAATGATTATTTGTGCCCCTCGAGCCAAACGTTTTAGCTATGAAAACAAGAAAAATACGATTAATCGTATACGAAAACGATTGTAATCGTTTCAACTTATTTATCGAGAAATACGATTTGGATTTGTTTTGATTGCGGTTTGTCGTCCGCGCCCCGTCCCTTTTTTGGTGTGAGATTGTGTGTTGATAACCTGGACTCTACGCGAGAGAAAAGGACGCGAAATTAAACTGCACCAACCGTACCTGGAATAACCTTGGGCAACATAGCCTCTTCGCCCGTGCAATAGCTAGGCCAATGGCTTAGCTAATGAACTGGCGAAGAGGCTATGTTGCCATAATTATGTACATCAATCTTTACATTGGATTTACATGATTAAAATAGACAACTTAAAATTAATACTACATATCAATACAAAATTTGCAAGAATCACAACTCGGAATTTTCATTTTTCAATGAAACTAGTTATCGCGACGAATTTTTTTCGCCACACTTCAACGCTATTGTCACCCCTTCATTTTTCTATACGCATTGCATTATTATAATTTTTTCTTCGACGTCTATGAACCTTCAATCGAAGCTTTCGGTTTTTTGGACAACGTTGACTCCTTAGACGCCGACGGACCTTAAGCCCAAGCTTGCGGTTTCTACGTTGCATCCGTGATTTCGACGGTTCGGAAAAAGTTACCGGTTCGGCGGCAGAAAGCCCTTTAAAAATGACTCTCGGTGCTGTAATTTTTTTAGATCTTCTCGACCCGCAGCAAATGAGGCCGAACAGTTTATTTATCGGCTTTTTTGGAACCGCCAATGTTGTCAGAAGCTGACTTGTATGTTGCACCGATCCCCGACATGTCTCCATAGAGGAGGCCACCGAAATGTAGGAAGTTGACTGCTCCGACAGATAGTGGTTATTGGCACTTTCGGTTGGATGATATCCACAGAGCCACCGACTTTTTGCAACCCGATCCAATGGCCATCGCAATTTCGTCTCGGGTTCCAGCAAACAACTGACCACTTTCTTGGCATCATCCGAGATACGGCCTTCCAATTTGCGATGGAATTTAAACTTCTTACTGTTCTGAGCCGCTATCAGCGGCGACAGATTGGTACTATATTTAAAAGGCATTGTTTCGTTCAACATCCGAAACAAAATCACCCCCATTGACCACGAGTCGGCCAATTTGGCATCATACGGTGTCCCGGTCAATATTTCGGGTGCCGTATAAGCCCGTGTTCCGCAGTAGGTTTGCGACAAGTCATTCTTCCCACAACAGTAGCGTGCCAGGGAAAAATCGGCCAACTTCACGTTCATCTCCTTATCTAGTAAAATATTACTGCAATTCAAATCACGATGGGCAATGTTTTTAGAATGGAGATACTGAACGGCTCCCACCATTTGCGAGAACCATTTCCGCGACTTATTTTCATTGACTGGACCGTTAAATTTTATGTATTTACTCAAGTCCCCATTTTCTGCATAGTCCATGAAAATATAAATGTTCGGTTCTCGCTCTAGGATACTATGTATGCCAACGATATGAGGATGTTTTATTTTAGTGAGAATGTCCAGTTCGCGGCGAATAAATCTTAGAGAATTCATCGGAGCTTTTTCCCAGTTGACTATCTTACAGGCCAAAATCATGCATTTGTCATGGCCGTTGATATATGTGGCCTCTAGAACTTTCGAAAAAGACCCCTTCCCGATTTTTCGACCAAGCCTATAGCCTGTTTTTGACAAGGCTATAGTAGCCATTAATGAGGTTTCTCTATCTCTTTGGGAAGTAGAGCGCCTTGAAGCTGCCTTTAGTGGCAAGCAACCCATACTGTAAGACAATTTATAAATATGTATTGTATGTACGTATGTATGTATTATTCACTTACGTGAATTGTGAAAATTTTTTCTATTTGTGTATTCAGACCGGTGAACGGTTGTGAGCCACTGCGAGTCAGTAAAATATTTTTTTTAATAATAATTCACTATTTCACTCGCACTAATACACACACTCACTTTCACAACTACACTTTACAAGCCCCAATCGCAAAATGATTTCAGACGAGCTGCCGCCCTTTTATAACCTCGCATTGCCTGCCGGCCTACATCGATCAACGATTTTTTCATCGTTAAAACAAATTTCGAATGACGTCTTGTTCGAAAAAATAAATTATTCTATTTTTCTATACGTCAAAAGTTTTATTTTATTTCCTAGGCTTTTCAATTTAAATTGATAAATAGAAGATTTAAAGGATTTTCCCCTCTTTTTAGAACCGTCTACAAGCAGACAATGACTACGAACGGCTTGATGACGCCGAGGCGGCCCCTAATTGAATGGAATCACCGGGTGAAGATTAGCTTTAATCTGAAAGAAGCGTGCAAAAGGCAGTCGGAGGACAAAATCAATGAGCGCAGCAAGAAGCCGATGACACCGACGAATTAGAGAACAAGCTTCACGCCACGGACAATTGAACTTGACGGCGATATAGCCAGGAAACTGTTCCACAGATTGGGCAACATTCGATGGTCATGGTTGCTGTCAAGCAATTAGACAACAAATCTTGCTCAAAGCCAATGACGGTGTGGAGCAATCGATCAGAAAAACATAAGCGCACATGATTCGTATGCAGATCTCAGAATATGTAGTCATTGCAGCCGAGAAGATTTCATTATTTAATGATTATTTGTGCCCCTCGAGCCAAACGTTTTAGCTATGAAAACAAGAAAAATACGATTAATCGTATACGAAAACGATTGTAATCGTTTCAACTTATTTATCGAGAAATACGATTTGGATTTGTTTTGATTGCGGTTTGTCGTCCGCGCCCCGTCCCTTTTTTGGTGTGAGATTGTGTGTTGATAACCTGGACTCTACGCGAGAGAAAAGGACGCGAAATTAAACTGCACCAACCGTACCTGGAATAACCTTGGGCAACATAGCCTCTTCGCCCGTGCAATAGCTAGGCCAATGGCTTAGCTAATGAACTGGCGAAGAGGCTATGTTGCCATAATTATGTACATCAATCTTTACATTGGATTTACATGATTAAAATAGACAACTTAAAATTAATACTACATATCAATACAAAATTTGCAAGAATCACAACTCGGAATTTTCATTTTTCAATGAATCTAGTTATCGCGACGAATTTTTTTCGCCACACTTCAACGCTATTGTCACCCCTTCATTTTTCTATACGCATTGCATTATTATAATTTTTTCTTCGACGTCTATGAACCTTCAATCGAAGCTTTCGGTTTTTTGGACAACGTTGACTCCTTAGACGCCGACGGACCTTAAGCCCAAGCTTGCGGTTTCTACGTTGCATCCGTGATTTCGACGGTTCGGAAAAAGTTACCGGTTCGGCGGCAGAAAGCCCTTTAAAAATGACTCTCGGTGCTGTAATTTTTTTAGATCTTCTCGACCCGCAGCAAATGAGGCCGAACAGTTTATTTATCGGCTTTTTTGGAACCGCCAATGTTGTCAGAAGCTGACTTGTATGTTGCACCGATCCCCGACATGTCTCCATAGAGGAGGCCACCGAAATGTAGGAAGTTGACTGCTCCGACAGATAGTGGTTATTGGCACTTTCGGTTGGATGATATCCACAGAGCCACCGACTTTTTGCAACCCGATCCAATGGCCATCGCAATTTCGTCTCGGGTTCCAGCAAACAACTGACCACTTTCTTGGCATCATCCGAGATACGGCCTTCCAATTTGCGATGGAATTTAAACTTCTTACTGTTCTGAGCCGCTATCAGCGGCGACAGATTGGTACTATATTTAAAAGGCATTGTTTCGTTCAACATCCGAAACAAAATCACCCCCATTGACCACGAGTCGGCCAATTTGGGATCATACGGTGTCCCGGTCAATATTTCGGGTGCCGTATAAGCCCGTGTTCCGCAGTAGGTTTGCGACAAGTCATTCTTCCCACAACAGTAGCGTGCCAGGGAAAAATCGGCCAACTTCACGTTCATCTCCTTATCTAGTAAAATATTACTGCAATTCAAATCACGATGGGCAATGTTTTTAGAATGGAGATACTGAACGGCTCCCACCATTTGCGAGAACCATTTCCGCGACTTATTTTCATTGACTGGACCGTTAAATTTTATGTATTTACTCAAGTCCCCATTTTCTGCATAGTCCATGAAAATATAAATGTTCGGTTCTCGCTCTAGGATACTATGTATGCCAACGATATGAGGATGTTTTATTTTAGTGAGAATGTCCAGTTCGCGGCGAATAAATCTTAGAGAATTCATCGGAGCTTTTTCCCAGTTGACTATCTTACAGGCCAAAATCATGCATTTGTCATGGCCGTTGATATATGTGGCCTCTAGAACTTTCGAAAAAGACCCCTTCCCGATTTTTCGACCAAGCCTATAGCCTGTTTTTGACAAGGCTATAGTAGCCATTAATGAGGTTTCTCTATCTCTTTGGGAAGTAGAGCGCCTTGAAGCTGCCTTTAGTGGCAAGCAACCCATACTGTAAGACAATTTATAAATATGTATTGTATGTACGTATGTATGTATTATTCACTTACGTGAATTGTGAAAAATTTTTCTATTTGTGTATTCAGACCGGTGAACGGTTGTGAGCCACTGCGAGTCAGTAAAATATTTTTTTTAATAATAATTCACTATTTCACTCGCACTAATACACACACTCACTTTCACAACTACACTTTACAAGCCCCAATCGCAAAATGATTTCAGACGAGCTGCCGCCCTTTTATAACCTCGCATTGCCTGCCGGCCTACATCGATCAACGATTTTTTCATCGTTAAAACAAATTTCGAATGACGTCTTGTTCGAAAAAATAAATTATTCTATTTTTCTATACGTCAAAAGTTTTATTTTATTTCCTAGGCTTTTCAATTTAAATTGATAAATAGAAGATTTAAAGGATTTTCCCCTCTTTTTAGAACCGTCTACAAGCAGACAACGACTACGAACGGCTTGATGACGCCGAGGCGGCCCCTAATTGAATGGAATCACCGGGTGAAGATTAGCTTTAATCTGAAAGAAGCGTGCAAAAGGCAGTCGGAGGACAAAATCAATGAGCGCAGCAAGAAGCCGATGACACCGACGAATTAGAGAACAAGCTTCACGCCACGGACAATTGAACTTGACGGCGATATAGCCAGGAAACTGTTCCACAGATTGGGCAACATTCGATGGTCATGGTTGCTGTCAAGCAATTAGACAACAAATCTTGCTCAAAGCCGATGACGGTGTGGAGCAATCGATCAGAAAAACATAAGCGCACATGATTCGTATGCAGATCTCAGAATATGTAGTCATTGCAGCCGAGAAGATTTCATTATTTAATGATTATTTGTGCCCCTCGAGCCAAACGTTTTAGCTATGAAAACAAGAAAAATACGATTAATCGTATACGAAAACGATTGTAATCGTTTCAACTTATTTATCGAGAAATACGATTTGGATTTGTTTTGATTGCGGTTTGTCGTCCGCGCCCCGTCCCTTTTTTGGTGTGAGATTGTGTATTGATAACCTGGACTCTACGCGAGAGAAAAGGACGCGAAATTAAACTGCACCAACCGTACCTGGAATAACCTTGGGCAACATAGCCTCTTCGCCCGTGCAATAGCTAGGCCAATGGCTTAGCTAATGAACTGGCGAAGAGGCTATGTTGCCATAATTATGTACATCAATCTTTACATTGGATTTACATGATTAAAATAGACAACTTAAAATTAATACTACATATCAATACAAAATTTGCAAGAATCACAACTCGGAATTTTCATTTTTCAATGAAACTAGTTATCGCGACGAATTTTTTTCGCCACACTTCAACGCTATTGTCACCCCTTCATTTTTCTATACGCATTGCATTATTATAATTTTTTCTTCGACGTCTATGAACCTTCAATCGAAGCTTTCGGTTTTTTGGACAACGTTGACTCCTTAGACGCCGACGGACCTTAAGCCCAAGCTTGCGGTTTCTACGTTGCATCCGTGATTTCGACGGTTCGAAAAAAGTTACCGGTTCGGCGGCAGAAAGCCCTTTAAAAATGACTCTCGGTGCTGTAATTTTTTTAGATCTTCTCGACCCGCAGCAAATGAGGCCGAACAGTTTATTTATCGGCTTTTTTGGAACCGCCAATGTTGTCAGAAGCTGACTTGTATGTTGCACCGATCCCCGACATGTCTCCATAGAGGAGGCCACCGAAATGTAGGAAGTTGACTGCTCCGACAGATAGTGGTTATTGGCACTTTCGGTTGGATGATATCCACAGAGCCACCGACTTTTTGCAACCCGATCCAATGGCCATCGCAATTTCGTCTCGGGTTCCAGCAAACAACTGACCACTTTCTTGGCATCATCCGAGATACGGCCTTCCAATTTGCGATGGAATTTAAACTTCTTACTGTTCTGAGCCGCTATCAGCGGCGACAGATTGGTACTATATTTAAAAGGCATTGTTTCGTTCAACATCCGAAACAAAATCACCCCCATTGACCACGAGTCGGCCAATTTGGGATCATACGGTGTCCCGGTCAATATTTCGGGTGCCGTATAAGCCCGTGTTCCGCAGTAGGTTTGCGACAAGTCATTCTTCCCACAACAGTAGCGTGCCAGGGAAAAATCGGCCAACTTCACGTTCATCTCCTTATCTAGTAAAATATTACTGCAATTCAAATCACGATGGGCAATGTTTTTAGAATGGAGATACTGAACGGCTCCCACCATTTGCGAGAACCATTTCCGCGACTTATTTTCATTGACTGGACCGTTAAATTTTATGTATTTACTCAAGTCCCCATTTTCTGCATAGTCCATGAAAATATAAATGTTCGGTTCTCGCTCTAGGATACTATGTATGCCAACGATATGAGGATGTTTTATTTTAGTGAGAATGTCCAGTTCGCGGCGAATAAATCTTAGAGAATTCATCGGAGCTTTTTCCCAGTTGACTATCTTACAGGCCAAAATCATGCATTTGTCATGGCCGTTGATATATGTGGCCTCTAGAACTTTCGAAAAAGACCCCTTCCCGATTTTTCGACCAAGCCTATAGCCTGTTTTTGACAAGGCTATAGTAGCCATTAATGAGGTTTCTCTATCTCTTTGGGAAGTAGAGCGCCTTGAAGCTGCCTTTAGTGGCAAGCAACCCATACTGTAAGACAATTTATAAATATGTATTGTATGTACGTATGTATGTATTATTCACTTACGTGAATTGTGAAAATTTTTTCTATTTGTGTATTCAGACCGGTGAACGGTTGTGAGCCACTGCGATTCAGTAAAATATTTTTTTTAATAATAATTCACTATTTCACTCGCACTAATACACACACTCACTTTCACAACTACACTTTACAAGCCCCAATCGCAAAATGATTTCAGACGAGCTGCCGCCCTTTTATAACCTCGCATTGCCTGCCGGCCTACATCGATCAACGATTTTTTCATCGTTAAAACAAATTTCGAATGACGTCTTGTTCGAAAAAATAAATTATTCTATTTTTCTATACGTCAAAAGTTTTATTTTATTTCCTAGGCTTTTCAATTTAAATTGATAAATAGAAGATTTAAAGGATTTTCCCCTCTTTTTAGAACCGTCTACAAGCAGACAACGACTACGAACGGCTTGATGACGCCGAGGCGGCCCTTAATTGAATGGAATCACCGGGTGAAGATTAGCTTTAATCTGAAAGAAGCGTGCAAAAGGCAGTCGGAGGACAAAATCAATGAGCGCAGCAAGAAGCCGATGACACCGACGAATTAGAGAACAAGCTTCACGCCACGGACAATTGAACTTGACGGCGATATAGCCAGGAAACTGTTCCACAGATTGGGCAACATTCGATGGTCATGGTTGCTGTCAAGCAATTAGACAACAAATCTTGCTCAAAGCCGATGACGGTGTGGAGCAATCGATCAGAAAAACATAAGCGCACATGATTCGTATGCAGATCTCAGAATATGTAGTCATTGCAGCCGAGAAGATTTCATTATTTAATGATTATTTGTGCCCCTCGAGCCAAACGTTTTAGCTATGAAAACAAGAAAAATACGATTAATCGTATACGAAAACGATTGTAATCGTTTCAACTTATTTATCGAGAAATACGATTTGGATTTGTTTTGATTGCGGTTTGTCGTCCGCGCCCCGTCCCTTTTTTGGTGTGAGATTGTGTGTTGATAACCTGGACTCTACGCGAGAGAAAAGGACGCGAAATTAAACTGCACCAACCGTACCTGAAATAACCTTGGGCAACATAGCCTCTTCGCCCGTGCAATAGCTAGGCCAATGGCTTAGCTAATGAACTGGCGAAGAGGCTATGTTGCCATAATTATGTACATCAATCTTTACATTGGATTTACATGATTAAAATAGACAACTTAAAATTAATACTACATATCAATACAAAATTTGCAAGAATCACAACTCGGAATTTTCATTTTTCAATGAAACTAGTTATCGCGACGAATTTTTTTCGCCACACTTCAACGCTATTGTCACCCCTTCATTTTTCTATACGCATTGCATTATTATAATTTTTTCTTCGACGTCTATGAACCTTCAATCGAAGCTTTCGGTTTTTTGGACAACGTTGACTCCTTAGACGCCGACGGACCTTAAGCCCAAGCTTGCGGTTTCTACGTTGCATCCGTGATTTCGACGGTTCGGAAAAAGTTACCGGTTCGGCGGCAGAAAGCCCTTTAAAAATGACTCTCGGTGCTGTAATTTTTTTAGATCTTCTCGACCCGCAGCAAATGAGGCCAAACAGTTTATTTATCGGCTTTTTTGGAACCGCCAATGTTGTCAGAAGCTGACTTGTATGTTGCACCGATCCCCGACATGTCTCCATAGAGGAGGCCACCGAAATGTAGGAAGTTGACTGCTCCGACAGATAGTGGTTATTGGCACTTTCGGTTGGATGATATCCACAGAGCCACCGACTTTTTGCAACCCGATCCAATGGCCATCGCAATTTCGTCTCGGGTTCCAGCAAACAACTGACCACTTTCTTGGCATCATCCGAGATACGGCCTTCCAATTTGCGATGGAATTTAAACTTCTTACTGTTCTGAGCCGCTATCAGCGGCGACAGATTGGTACTATATTTAAAAGGCATTGTTTCGTTCAACATTCGAAACAAAATCACCCCCATTGACCACGAGTCGGCCAATTTGGGATCATACGGTGTCCCGGTCAATATTTCGGGTGCCGTATAAGCCCGTGTTCCGCAGTAGGTTTGCGACAAGTCATTCTTCCCACAACAGTAGCGTGCCAGGGAAAAATCGACCAACTTCACGTTCATCTCCTTATCTAGTAAAATATTACTGCAATTCAAATCACGATGGGCAATGTTTTTAGAATGGAGATACTGAACGGCTCCCACCATTTGCGAGAACCATTTCCGCGACTTATTTTCATTGACTGGACCGTTAAATTTTATGTATTTACTCAAGTCCCCATTTTCTGCATAGTCCATGAAAATATAAATGTTCGGTTCTCGCTCTAGGATACTATGTATGCCAACGATATGAGGATGTTTTATTTTAGTGAGAATGTCCAGTTCGCGGCGAATAAATCTTAGAGAATTCATCGGAGCTTTTTCCCAGTTGACTATCTTACAGGCCAAAATCATGCATTTGTCATGGCCGTTGATATATGTGGCCTCTAGAACTTTCGAAAAAGACCCCTTCCCGATTTTTCGACCAAGCCTATAGCCTGTTTTTGACAAGGCTATAGTAGCCATTAATGAGGTTTCTCTATCTCTTTGGGAAGTAGAGCGCCTTGAAGCTGCCTTTAGTGGCAAGCAACCCATACTGTAAGACAATTTATAAATATGTATTGTATGTACGTATGTATGTATTATTCACTTACGTGAATTGTGAAAATTTTTTCTATTTGTATATTCAGACCGGTGAACGGTTGTGAGCCACTGCGAGTCAGTAAAATATTTTTTTTAATAATAATTCACTATTTCACTCGCACTAATACACACACTCACTTTCACAACTACACTTTACAAGCCCCAATCGCAAAATGATTTCAGACGAGCTGCCGCCCTTTTATAACCTCGCATTGCCTGCCGGCCTACATCGATCAACGATTTTTTCATCGTTAAAACAAATTTCGAATGACGTCTTGTTCGAAAAAACAAATTATTCTATTTTTCTATACGTCAAAAGTTTTATTTTATTTCCTAGGCTTTTCAATTTAAATTGATAAATAGAAGATTTAAAGGATTTTCCCCTCTTTTTAGAACCGTCTACAAGCAGACAACGACTACGAACGGCTTGATGACGCCGAGGCGGCCCCTAATTGAATGGAATCACCGGGTGAAGATTAGCTTTAATCTGAAAGAAGCGTGCAAAAGGCAGTCGGAGGACAAAATCAATGAGCGCAGCAAGAAGCCGATGACACCGACGAATTAGAGAACAAGCTTCACGCCACGGACAATTGAACAATTGAACTTGACGGCGATATAGCCAGGAAACTGTTCCACAGATTGGGCAACATTCGATGGTCATGGTTGCTGTCAAGCAATTAGACAACAAATCTTGCTCAAAGCCGATGACGGTGTGGAGCAATCGATCAGAAAAACATAAGCGCACATGATTCGTATGCAGATCTCAGAATATGTAGTCATTGCAGCCGAGAAGATTTCATTATTTAATGATTATTTGTGCCCCTCGAGCCAAACGTTTTAGCTATGAAAACAAGAAAAATACGATTAATCGTATACGAAAACGATTGTAATCGTTTCAACTTATTTATCGAGAAATACGATTTGGATTTGTTTTGATTGCGGTTTGTCGTCCGCGCCCCGTCCCTTTTTTGGTGTGAGATTGTGTGTTGATAACCTGGACTCTACGCGAGAGAAAAGGACGCGAAATTAAACTGCACCAACCGTACCTGGAATAACCTTGGGCAACATAGCCTCTTCGCCCGTGCAATAGCTAGGCCAATGGCTTAGCTAATGAACTGGCGAAGAGGCTATGTTGCCATAATTATGTACATCAATCTTTACATTGGATTTACATGATTAAAATAGACAACTTAAAATTAATACTACATATCAATACAAAATTTGCAAGAATCACAACTCGGAATTTTCATTTTTCAATGAAACTAGTTATCGCGACGAATTTTTTTCGCCACACTTCAACGCTATTGTCACCCCTTCATTTTTCTATACGCATTGCATTATTATAATTTTTTCTTCGACGTCTATGAACCTTCAATCGAAGCTTTCGGTTTTTTGGACAACGTTGACTCCTTAGACGCCGACGGACCTTAAGCCCAAGCTTGCGGTTTCTACGTTGCATCCGTGATTTCGACGGTTCGGAAAAAGTTACCGGTTCGGCGGCAGAAAGCCCTTTAAAAATGACTCTCGGTGCTGTAATTTTTTTAGATCTTCTCGACCCGCAGCAAATGAGGCCGAACAGTTTATTTATCGGCTTTTTTGGAACCGCCAATGTTGTCAGAAGCTGACTTGTATGTTGCACCGATCCCCGACATGTCTCCATAGAGGAGGCCACCGAAATGTAGGAAGTTGACTGCTCCGACAGATAGTGGTTATTGGCACTTTCGGTTGGATGATATCCACAGAGCCACCGACTTTTTGCAACCCGATCCAATGGCCATCGCAATTTCGTCTCGGGTTCCAGCAAACAACTGACCACTTTCTTGGCATCATCCGAGATACGGCCTTCCAATTTGCGATGGAATTTAAACTTCTTACTGTTCTGAGCCGCTATCAGCGGCGACAGATTGGTACTATATTTAAAAGGCATTGTTTCGTTCAACATCCGAAACAAAATCACCCCCATTGACCACGAGTCGGCCAATTTGGGATCATACGGTGTCCCGGTCAATATTTCGGGTGCCGTATAAGCCCGTGTTCCGCAGTAGGTTTGCGACAAGTCATTCTTCCCACAACAGTAGCGTGCCAGGGAAAAATCGGCCAACTTCACGTTCATCTCCTTATCTAGTAAAATATTACTGCAATTCAAATCACGATGGGCAATGTTTTTAGAATGGAGATACTGAACGGCTCCCACCATTTGCGAGAACCATTTCCGCGACTTATTTTCATTGACTGGACCGTTAAATTTTATGTATTTACTCAAGTCCCCATTTTCTGCATAGTCCATGAAAATATAAATGTTCGGTTCTCGCTCTAGGATACTATGTATGCCAACGATATGAGGATGTTTTATTTTAGTGAGAATGTCCAGTTCGCGGCGAATAAATCTTAGAGAATTCATCGGAGCTTTTTCCCAGTTGACTATCTTACAGGCCAAAATCATGCATTTGTCTTGGCCGTTGATATATGTGGCCTCTAGAACTTTCGAAAAAGACCCCTTCCCGATTTTTCGACCAAGCCTATAGCCTGTTTTTGACAAGGCTATAGTAGCCATTAATGAGGTTTCTCTATCTCTTTGGGAAGTAGAGCGCCTTGAAGCTGCCTTTAGTGGCAAGCAACCCATACTGTAAGACAATTTATAAATATGTATTGTATGTACGTATGTATGTATTATTCACTTACGTGAATTGTGAAAATTTTTTCTATTTGTGTATTCAGACCGGTGAACGGTTGTGAGCCACTGCGAGTCAGTAAAATATTTTTTTTAATAATAATTCACTATTTCACTCGCACTAATACACACACTCACTTTCACAACTACACTTTACAAGCCCCAATCGCAAAATGATTTCAGACGAGCTGCCGCCCTTTTATAACCTCGCATTGCCTGCCGGCCTACATCGATCAACGATTTTTTCATCGTTAAAACAAATTTCGAATGACGTCTTGTTCGAAAAAATAAATTATTCTATTTTTCTATACGTCAAAAGTTTTATTTTATTTCCTAGGCTTTTCAATTTAAATTGATAAATAGAAGATTTAAAGGATTTTCCCCTCTTTTTAGAACCGTCTACAAGCAGACAACGACTACGAACGGCTTGATGACGCCGAGGCGGCCCCTAATTGAATGGAATCACCGGGTGAAGATTAGCTTTAATCTGAAAGAAGCGTGCAAAAGGCAGTCGGAGGACAAAATCAATGAGCGCAGCAAGAAGCCGATGACACCGACGAATTAGAGAACAAGCTTCACGCCACGGACAATTGAACTTGACGGCGATATAGCCAGGAAACTGTTCCACAGATTGGGCAACATTCGATGGTCATGGTTGCTGTCAAGCAATTAGACAACAAATCTTGCTCAAAGCCGATGACGGTGTGGAGCAATCGATCAGAAAAACATAAGCGCACATGATTCGTATGCAGATCTCAGAATATGTAGTCATTGCAGCCGAGAAGATTTCATTATTTAATGATTATTTGTGCCCCTCGAGCCAAACGTTTTAGCTATGAAAACAAGAAAAATACGATTAATCGTATACGAAAACGATTGTAATCGTTTCAACTTATTTATCGAGAAATACGATTTGGATTTGTTTTGATTGCGGTTTGTCGTCCGCGCCCCGTCCCTTTTTTGGTGTGAGATTGTGTGTTGATAACCTGGACTCTACGCGAGAGAAAAGGACGCGAAATTAAACTGCACCAACCGTACCTGGAATAACCTTGGGCAACATAGCCTCTTCGCCCGTGCAATAGCTAGGCCAATGGCTTAGCTAATGAACTGGCGAAGAGGCTATGTTGCCATAATTATGTACATCAATCTTTACATTGGATTTACATGATTAAAATAGACAACTTAAAATTAATACTACATATCAATACAAAATTTGCAAGAATCACAACTCGGAATTTTCATTTTTCAATGAATCTAGTTATCGCGACGAATTTTTTTCGCCACACTTCAACGCTATTGTCACCCCTTCATTTTTCTATACGCATTGCATTATTATAATTTTTTCTTCGACGTCTATGAACCTTCAATCGAAGCTTTCGGTTTTTTGGACAACGTTGACTCCTTAGACGCCGACGGACCTTAAGCCCAAGCTTGCGGTTTCTACGTTGCATCCGTGATTTCGACGGTTCGGAAAAAGTTACCGGTTCGGCGGCAGAAAGCCCTTTAAAAATGACTCTCGGTGCTGTAATTTTTTTAGATCTTCTCGACCCGCAGCAAATGAGGCCGAACAGTTTATTTATCGGCTTTTTTGGAACCGCCAATGTTGTCAGAAGCTGACTTGTATGTTGCACCGATCCCCGACATGTCTCCATGGAGGAGGCCACCGAAATGTAGGAAGTTGACTGCTCCGACAGATAGTGGTTATTGGCACTTTCGGTTGGATGATATCCACAGAGCCACCGACTTTTTGCAACCCGATCCAATGGCCATCGCAATTTCGTCTCGGGTTCCAGCAAACAACTGACCACTTTCTTGGCATCATCCGAGATACGGCCTTCCAATTTGCGATGGAATTTAAACTTCTTACTGTTCTGAGCCGCTATCAGCGGCGACAGATTGGTACTATATTTAAAAGGCATTGTTTCGTTCAACATCCGAAACAAAATCACCCCCATTGACCACGAGTCGGCCAATTTGGGATCATACGGTGTCCCGGTCAATATTTCGGGTGCCGTATAAGCCCGTGTTCCGCAGTAGGTTTGCGACAAGTCATTCTTCCCACAACAGTAGCGTGCCAGGGAAAAATCGGCCAACTTCACGTTCATCTCCTTATCTAGTAAAATATTACTGCAATTCAAATCACGATGGGCAATGTTTTTAGAATGGAGATACTGAACGGCTCCCACCATTTGCGAGAACCATTTCCGCGACTTATTTTCATTGACTGGACCGTTAAATTTTATGTATTTACTCAAGTCCCCATTTTCTGCATAGTCCATGAAAATATAAATGTTCGGTTCTCGCTCTAGGATACTATGTATGCCAACGATATGAGGATGTTTTATTTTAGTGAGAATGTCCAGTTCGCGGCGAATAAATCTTAGAGAATTCATCGGAGCTTTTTCCCAGTTGACTATCTTACAGGCCAAAATCATGCATTTGTCATGGCCGTTGATATATGTGGCCTCTAGAACTTTCGAAAAAGACCCCTTCCCGATTTTTCGACCAAGCCTATAGCCTGTTTTTGACAAGGCTATAGTAGCCATTAATGAGGTTTCTCTATCTCTTTGGGAAGTAGAGCGCCTTGAAGCTGCCTTTAGTGGCAAGCAACCCATACTGTAAGACAATTTATAAATATGTATTGTATGTACGTATGTATGTATTATTCACTTACGTGAATTGTGAAAATTTTTTCTATTTGTGTATTCAGACCGGTGAACGGTTGTGAGCCACTGCGAGTCAGTAAAATATTTTTTTTAATAATAATTCACTATTTCACTCGCACTAATACACACACTCACTTTCACAACTACACTTTACAAGCCCCAATCGCAAAATGATTTCAGACGAGCTGCCGCCCTTTTATAACCTCGCATTGCCTGCCGGCCTACATCGATCAACGATTTTTTGATCGTTAAAACAAATTTCGAATGACGTCTTGTTCGAAAAAATAAATTATTCTATTTTTCTATACGTCAAAAGTTTTATTTTATTTCCTAGGCTTTTCAATTTAAATTGATAAATAGAAGATTTAAAGGATTTTCCCCTCTTTTTAGAACCGTCTACAAGCAGACAACGACTACGAACGGCTTGATGACGCCGAGGCGGCCCCTAATTGAATGGAATCACCGGGTGAAGATTAGCTTTAATCTGAAAGAAGCGTGCAAAAGGCAGTCGGAGGACAAAATCAATGAGCGCAGCAAGAAGCCGATGACACCGACGAATTAGAGAACAAGCTTCACGCCACGGACAATTGAACTTGACGGCGATATAGCCAGGAAACTGTTCCACAGACTGGGCAACATTCGATGGTCATGGTTGCTGTCAAGCAATTAGACAACAAATCTTGCTCAAAGCCGATGACGGTGTGGAGCAATCGATCAGAAAAACATAAGCGCACATGATTCGTATGCAGATCTCAGAATATGTAGTCATTGCAGCCGAGAAGATTTCATTATTTAATGATTATTTGTGCCCCTCGAGCCAAACGTTTTAGCTATGAAAACAAGAAAAATACGATTAATCGTATACGAAAACGATTGTAATCGTTTCAACTTATTTATCGAGAAATACGATTTGGATTTGTTTTGATTGCGGTTTGTCGTCCGCGCCCCGTCCCTTTTTTGGTGTGAGATTGTGTGTTGATAACCTGGACTCTACGCGAGAGAAAAGGACGCGAAATTAAACTGCACCAACCGTACCTGGAATAACCTTGGGCAACATAGCTTCTTCGCCCGTGCAATAGCTAGGCCAATGGCTTAGCTAATGAACTGGCGAAGAGGCTATGTTGCCATAATTATGTACATCAATCTTTACATTGGATTTACATGATTAAAATAGACAACTTAAAATTAATACTACATATCAATACAAAATTTGCAAGAATCACAACTCGGAATTTTCATTTTTCAATGAAACTAGTTATCGCGACGAATTTTTTTCGCCACACTTCAACGCTATTGTCACCCCTTCATTTTTCTATACGCATTGCATTATTATAATTTTTTCTTCGACGTCTATGAACCTTCAATCGAAGCTTTCGGTTTTTTGGACAACGTTGACTCCTTAGACGCCGACGGACCTTAAGCCCAAGCTTGCGGTTTCTACGTTGCATCCGTGATTTCGACGGTTCGGAAAAAGTTACCGGTTCGGCGGCAGAAAGCCCTTTAAAAATGACTCTCGGTGCTGTAATTTTTTTAGATCTTCTCGACCCGCAGCAAATGAGGCCGAACAGTTTATTTATCGGCTTTTTTGGAACCGCCAATGTTGTCAGAAGCTGACTTGTATGTTGCACCGATCCCCGACATGTCTCCATAGAGGAGGCCACCGAAATGTAGGAAGTTGACTGCTCCGACAGATAGTGGTTATTGGCACTTTCGGTTGGATGATATCCACAGAGCCACCGACTTTTTGCAACCCGATCCAATGGCCATCGCAATTTCGTCTCGGGTTCCAGCAAACAACTGACCACTTTCTTGGCATCATCCGAGATACGGCCTTCCAATTTGCGATGGAATTTAAACTTCTTACTGTTCTGAGCCGCTATCAGCGGCGACAGATTGGTACTATATTTAAAAGGCATTGTTTCGTTCAACATCCGAAACAAAATCACCCCCATTGACCACGAGTCGGCCAATTTGGGATCATACGGTGTCCCGGTCAATATTTCGGGTGCCGTATAAGCCCGTGTTCCGCAGTAGGTTTGCGACAAGTCATTCTTCCCACAACAGTAGCGTGCCAGGGAAAAATCGGCCAACTTCACGTTCATCTCCTTATCTAGTAAAATATTACTGCAATTCAAATCACGATGGGCAATGTTTTTAGAATGGAGATACTGAACGGCTCCCACCATTTGCGAGAACCATTTCCGCGACTTATTTTCATTGACTGGACCGTTAAATTTTATGTATTTACTCAAGTCCCCATTTTCTGCATAGTCCATGAAAATATAAATGTTCGGTTCTCGCTCTAGGATACTATGTATGCCAACGATATGAGGATGTTTTATTTTAGTGAGAATGTCCAGTTCGCGGCGAATAAATCTTAGAGAATTCATCGGAGCTTTTTCCCAGTTGACTATCTTACAGGCCAAAATCATGCATTTGTCTTGGCCGTTGATATATGTGGCCTCTAGAACTTTCGAAAAAGACCCCTTCCCGATTTTTCGACCAAGCCTATAGCCTGTTTTTGACAAGGCTATAGTAGCCATTAATGAGGTTTCTCTATCTCTTTGGGAAGTAGAGCGCCTTGAAGCTGCCTTTAGTGGCAAGCAACCCATACTGTAAGACAATTTATAAATATGTATTGTATGTACGTATGTATGTATTATTCACTTACGTGAATTGTGAAAATTTTTTCTATTTGTGTATTCAGACCGGTGAACGGTTGTGAGCCACTGCGAGTCAGTAAAATATTTTTTTTAATAATAATTCACTATTTCACTCGCACTAATACACACACTCACTTTCACAACTACACTTTACAAGCCCCAATCGCAAAATGATTTCAGACGAGCTGCCGCCCTTTTATAACCTCGCATTGCCTGCCGGCCTACATCGATCAACGATTTTTTCATCGTTAAAACAAATTTCGAATGACGTCTTGTTCGAAAAAATAAATTATTCTATTTTTCTATACGTCAAAAGTTTTATTTTATTTCCTAGGCTTTTCAATTTAAATTGATAAATAGAAGATTTAAAGGATTTTCCCCTCTTTTTAGAACCGTCTACAAGCAGACAACAACTACGAACGGCTTGATGACGCCGAGGCGGCCCCTAATTGAATGGAATCACCGGGTGAAGATTAGCTTTAATCTGAAAGAAGCGTGCAAAAGGCAGTCGGAGGACAAAATCAATGAGCGCAGCAAGAAGCCGATGACACCGACGAATTAGAGAACAAGCTTCACGCCACGGACAATTGAACTTGACGGCGATATAGCCAGGAAACTGTTCCACAGATTGGGCAACATTCGATGGTCATGGTTGCTGTCAAGCAATTAGACAACAAATCTTGCTCAAAGCCGATGACGGTGTGGAGCAATCGATCAGAAAAACATAAGCGCACATGATTCGTATGCAGATCTCAGAATATGTAGTCATTGCAGCCGAGAAGATTTCATTATTTAATGATTATTTGTGCCCCTCGAGCCAAACGTTTTAGCTATGAAAACAAGAAAAATACGATTAATCGTATACGAAAACGATTGTAATCGTTTCAACTTATTTATCGAGAAATACGATTTGGATTTGTTTTGATTGCGGTTTGTCGTCCGCGCCCCGTCCCTTTTTTGGTGTGAGATTGTGTGTTGATAACCTGGACTCTACGCGAGAGAAAAGGACGCGAAATTAAACTGCACCAACCGTACCTGGAATAACCTTGGGCAACATAGCCTCTTCGCCCGTGCAATAGCTAGGCCAATGGCTTAGCTAATGAACTGGCGAAGAGGCTATGTTGCCATAATTATGTACATCAATCTTTACATTGGATTTACATGATTAAAATAGACAACTTAAAATTAATACTACATATCAATACAAAATTTGCAAGAATCACAACTCGGAATTTTCATTTTTCAATGAATCTAGTTATCGCGACGAATTTTTTTCGCCACACTTCAACGCTATTGTCACCCCTTCATTTTTCTATACGCATTGCATTATTATAATTTTTTCTTCGACGTCTATGAACCTTCAATCGAAGCTTTCGGTTTTTTGGACAACGTTGACTCCTTAGACGCCGACGGACCTTAAGCCCAAGCTTGCGGTTTCTACGTTGCATCCGTGATTTCGACGGTTCGGAAAAAGTTACCGGTTCGGCGGCAGAAAGCCCTTTAAAAATGACTCTCGGTGCTGTAATTTTTTTAGATCTTCTCGACCCGCAGCAAATGAGGCCGAACAGTTTATTTATCGGCTTTTTTGGAACCGCCAATGTTGTCAGAAGCTGACTTGTATGTTGCACCGATCCCCGACATGTCTCCATAGAGGAGGCCACCGAAATGTAGGAAGTTGACTGCTCCGACAGATAGTGGTTATTGGCACTTTCGGTTGGATGATATCCACAGAGCCACCGACTTTTTGCAACCCGATCCAATGGCCATCGCAATTTCGTCTCGGGTTCCAGCAAACAACTGACCACTTTCTTGGCATCATCCGAGATACGGCCTTCCAATTTGCGATGGAATTTAAACTTCTTACTGTTCTGAGCCGCTATCAGCGGCGACAGATTGGTACTATATTTAAAAGGCATTGTTTCGTTCAACATCCGAAACAAAATCACCCCCATTGACCACGAGTCGGCCAATTTGGGATCATACGGTGTCCCGGTCAATATTTCGGGTGCCGTATAAGCCCGTGTTCCGCAGTAGGTTTGCGACAAGTCATTCTTCCCACAACAGTAGCGTGCCAGGGAAAAATCGGCCAACTTCACGTTCATCTCCTTATCTAGTAAAATATTACTGCAATTCAAATCACGATGGGCAATGTTTTTAGAATGGAGATACTGAACGGCTCCCACCATTTGCGAGAACCATTTCCGCGACTTATTTTCATTGACTGGACCGTTAAATTTTATGTATTTACTCAAGTCCCCATTTTCTGCATAGTCCATGAAAATATAAATGTTCGGTTCTCGCTCTAGGATACTATGTATGCCAACGATATGAGGATGTTTTATTTTAGTGAGAATGTCCAGTTCGCGGCGAATAAATCTTAGAGAATTCATCGGAGCTTTTTCCCAGTTGACTATCTTACAGGCCAAAATCATGCATTTGTCTTGGCCGTTGATATATGTGGCCTCTAGAACTTTCGAAAAAGACCCCTTCCCGATTTTTCGACCAAGCCTATAGCCTGTTTTTGACAAGGCTATAGTAGCCATTAATGAGGTTTCTCTATCTCTTTGGGAAGTAGAGCGCCTTGAAGCTGCCTTTAGTGGCAAGCAACCCATACTGTAAGACAATTTATAAATATGTATTGTATGTACGTATGTATGTATTATTCACTTACGTGAATTGTGAAAATTTTTTCTATTTGTGTATTCAGACCGGTGAACGGTTGTGAGCCACTGCGAGTCAGTAAAATATTTTTTTTAATAATAATTCACTATTTCACTCGCACTAATACACACACTCACTTTCACAACTACACTTTACAAGCCCCAATCGCAAAATGATTTCAGACGAGCTGCCGCCCTTTTATAACCTCGCATTGCCTGCCGGCCTACATCGATCAACGATTTTTTCATCGTTAAAACAAATTTCGAATGACGTCTTGTTCGAAAAAATAAATTATTCTATTTTTCTATACGTCAAAAGTTTTATTTTATTTCCTAGGCTTTTCAATTTAAATTGATAAATAGAAGATTTAAAGGATTTTCCCCTCTTTTTAGAACCGTCTACAAGCAGACAACGACTACGAACGGCTTGATGACGCCGAGGCGGCCCCTAATTGAATGGAATCACCGGGTGAAGATTAGCTTTAATCTGAAAGAAGCGTGCAAAAGGCAGTCGGAGGACAAAATCAATGAGCGCAGCAAGAAGCCGATGACACCGACGAATTAGAGAACAAGCTTCACGCCACGGACAATTGAACTTGACGGCGATATAGCCAGGAAACTGTTCCACAGATTGGGCAACATTCGATGGTCATGGTTGCTGTCAAGCAATTAGACAACAAATCTTGCTCAAAGCCGATGACGGTGTGGAGCAATCGATCAGAAAAACATAAGCGCACATGATTCGTATGCAGATCTCAGAATATGTAGTCATTGCAGCCGAGAAGATTTCATTATTTAATGATTATTTGTGCCCCTCGAGCCAAACGTTTTAGCTATGAAAACAAGAAAAATACGATTAATCGTATACGAAAACGATTGTAATCGTTTCAACTTATTTATCGAGAAATACGATTTGGATTTGTTTTGATTGCGGTTTGTCGTCCGCGCCCGTCCCTTTTTTGGTGTGAGATTGTGTGTTGATAACCTGGACTCTACGCGAGAGAAAAGGACGCGAAATTAAACTGCACCAACCGTACCTGGAATAACCTTGGGCAACATAGCCTCTTCGCCCGTGCAATAGCTAGGCCAATGGCTTAGCTAATGAACTGGCGAAGAGGCTATGTTGCCATAATTATGTACATCAATCTTTACATTGGATTTACATGATTAAAATAGACAACTTAAAATTAATACTACATATCAATACAAAATTTGCAAGAATCACAACTCGGAATTTTCATTTTTCAATGAATCTAGTTATCGCGACGAATTTTTTTCGCCACACTTCAACGCTATTGTCACCCCTTCATTTTTCTATACGCATTGCATTATTATAATTTTTTCTTCGACGTCTATGAACCTTCAATCGAAGCTTTCGGTTTTTTGGACAACGTTGACTCCTTAGACGCCGACGGACCTTAAGCCCAAGCTTGCGGTTTCTACGTTGCATCCGTGACTTCGACGGTTCGGAAAAAGTTACCGGTTCGGCGGCAGAAAGCCCTTTAAAAATGACTCTCGGTGCTGTAATTTTTTTAGATCTTCTCGACCCGCAGCAAATGAGGCCGAACAGTTTATTTATCGGCTTTTTTGGAACCGCCAATGTTGTCAGAAGCTGACTTGTATGTTGCACCGATCCCCGACATGTCTCCATAGAGGAGGCCACCGAAATGTAGGAAGTTGACTGCTCCGACAGATAGTGGTTATTGGCACTTTCGGTTGGATGATATCCACAGAGCCACCGACTTTTTGCAACCCGATCCAATGGCCATCGCAATTTCGTCTCGGGTTCCAGCAAACAACTGACCACTTTCTTGGCATCATCCGAGATACGGCCTTCCAATTTGCGATGGAATTTAAACTTCTTACTGTTCTGAGCCGCTATCAGCGGCGACAGATTGGTACTATATTTAAAAGGCATTGTTTCGTTCAACATCCGAAACAAAATCACCCCCATTGACCACGAGTCGGCCAATTTGGGATCATACGGTGTCCCGGTCAATATTTCGGGTGCCGTATAAGCCCGTGTTCCGCAGTAGGTTTGCGACAAGTCATTCTTCCCACAACAGTAGCGTGCCAGGGAAAAATCGGCCAACTTCACGTTCATCTCCTTATCTAGTAAAATATTACTGCAATTCAAATCACGATGGGCAATGTTTTTAGAATGGAGATACTGAACGGCTCCCACCATTTGCGAGAACCATTTCCGCGACTTATTTTCATTGACTGGACCGTTAAATTTTATGTATTTACTCAAGTCCCCATTTTCTGCATAGTCCATGAAAATATAAATGTTCGGTTCTCGCTCTAGGATACTATGTATGCCAACGATATGAGGATGTTTTATTTTAGTGAGAATGTCCAGTTCGCGGCGAATAAATCTTAGAGAATTCATCGGAGCTTTTTCCCAGTTGACTATCTTACAGGCCAAAATCATGCATTTGTCTTGGCCGTTGATATATGTGGCCTCTAGAACTTTCGAAAAAGACCCCTTCCCGATTTTTCGACCAAGCCTATAGCCTGTTTTTGACAAGGCTATAGTAGCCATTAATGAGGTTTCTCTATCTCTTTGGGAAGTAGAGCGCCTTGAAGCTGCCTTTAGTGGCAAGCAACCCATACTGTAAGACAATTTATAAATATGTATTGTATGTACGTATGTATGTATTATTCACTTACGTGAATTGTGAAAATTTTTTCTATTTGTGTATTCAGACCGGTGAACGGTTGTGAGCCACTGCGAGTCAGTAAAATATTTTTTTTAATAATAATTCACTATTTCACTCGCACTAATACACACACTCACTTTCACAACTACACTTTACAAGCCCCAATCGCAAAATGATTTCAGACGAGCTGCCGCCCTTTTATAACCTCGCATTGCCTGCCGGCCTACATCGATCAACGATTTTTTCATCGTTAAAACAAATTTCGAATGACGTCTTGTTCGAAAAAATAAATTATTCTATTTTTCTATACGTCAAAAGTTTTATTTTATTTCCTAGGCTTTTCAATTTAAATTGATAAATAGAAGATTTAAAGGATTTTCCCCTCTTTTTAGAACCGTCTACAAGCAGACAACGACTACGAACGGCTTGATGACGCCGAGGCGGCCCCTAATTGAATGGAATCACCGGGTGAAGATTAGCTTTAATCTGAAAGAAGCGTGCAAAAGGCAGTCGGAGGACAAAATCAATGAGCGCAGCAAGAAGCCGATGACACCGACGAATTAGAGAACAAGCTTCACGCCACGGACAATTGAACTTGACGGCGATATAGCCAGGAAACTGTTCCACAGATTGGGCAACATTCGATGGTCATGGTTGCTGTCAAGCAATTAGACAACAAATCTTGCTCAAAGCCGATGACGGTGTGGAGCAATCGATCAGAAAAACATAAGCGCACATGATTCGTATGCAGATCTCAGAATATGTAGTCATTGCAGCCGAGAAGATTTCATTATTTAATGATTATTTGTGCCCCTCGAGCCAAACGTTTTAGCTATGAAAACAAGAAAAATACGATTAATCGTATACGAAAACGATTGTAATCGTTTCAACTTATTTATCGAGAAATACGATTTGGATTTGTTTTGATTGCGGTTTGTCGTCCGCGCCCCGTCCCTTTTTTGGTGTGAGATTGTGTGTTGATAACCTGGACTCTACGCGAGAGAAAAGGACGCGAAATTAAACTGCACCAACCGTACCTGGAATAACCTTGGGCAACATAGCCTCTTCGCCCGTGCAATAGCTAGGCCAATGGCTTAGCTAATGAACTGGCGAAGAGGCTATGTTGCCATAATTATGTACATCAATCTTTACATTGGATTTACATGATTAAAATAGACAACTTAAAATTAATACTACATATCAATACAAAATTTGCAAGAATCACAACTCGGAATTTTCATTTTTCAATGAATCTAGTTATCGCGACGAATTTTTTTCGCCACACTTCAACGCTATTGTCACCCCTTCATTTTTCTATACGCATTGCATTATTATAATTTTTTCTTCGACGTCTATGAACCTTCAATCGAAGCTTTCGGTTTTTTGGACAACGTTGACTCCTTAGACGCCGACGGACCTTAAGCCCAAGCTTGCGGTTTCTACGTTGCATCCGTGATTTCGACGGTTCGGAAAAAGTTACCGGTTCGGCGGCAGAAAGCCCTTTAAAAATGACTCTCGGTGCTGTAATTTTTTTAGATCTTCTCGACCCGCAGCAAATGAGGCCGAACAGTTTATTTATCGGCTTTTTTGGAACCGCCAATGTTGTCAGAAGCTGACTTGTATGTTGCACCGATCCCCGACATGTCTCCATAGAGGAGGCCACCGAAATGTAGGAAGTTGACTGCTCCGACAGATAGTGGTTATTGGCACTTTCGGTTGGATGATATCCACAGAGCCACCGACTTTTTGCAACCCGATCCAATGGCCATCGCAATTTCGTCTCGGGTTCCAGCAAACAACTGACCACTTTCTTGGCATCATCCGAGATACGGCCTTCCAATTTGCGATGGAATTTAAACTTCTTACTGTTCTGAGCCGCTATCAGCGGCGACAGATTGGTACTATATTTAAAAGGCATTGTTTCGTTCAACATCCGAAACAAAATCACCCCCATTGACCACGAGTCGGCCAATTTGGGATCATACGGTGTCCCGGTCAATATTTCGGGTGCCGTATAAGCCCGTGTTCCGCAGTAGGTTTGCGACAAGTCATTCTTCCCACAACAGTAGCGTGCCAGGGAAAAATCGGCCAACTTCACGTTCATCTCCTTATCTAGTAAAATATTACTGCAATTCAAATCACGATGGGCAATGTTTTTAGAATGGAGATACTGAACGGCTCCCACCATTTGCGAGAACCATTTCCGCGACTTATTTTCATTGACTGGACCGTTAAATTTTATGTATTTACTCAAGTCCCCATTTTCTGCATAGTCCATGAAAATATAAATGTTCGGTTCTCGCTCTAGGATACTATGTATGCCAACGATATGAGGATGTTTTATTTTAGTGAGAATGTCCAGTTCGCGGCGAATAAATCTTAGAGAATTCATCGGAGCTTTTTCCCAGTTGACTATCTTACAGGCCAAAATCATGCATTTGTCTTGGCCGTTGATATATGTGGCCTCTAGAACTTTCGAAAAAGACCCCTTCCCGATTTTTCGACCAAGCCTATAGCCTGTTTTTGACAAGGCTATAGTAGCCATTAATGAGGTTTCTCTATCTCTTTGGGAAGTAGAGCGCCTTGAAGCTGCCTTTAGTGGCAAGCAACCCATACTGTAAGACAATTTATAAATATGTATTGTATGTACGTATGTATGTATTATTCACTTACGTGAATTGTGAAAATTTTTTCTATTTGTGTATTCAGACCGGTGAACGGTTGTGAGCCACTGCGAGTCAGTAAAATATTTTTTTTAATAATAATTCACTATTTCACTCGCACTAATACACACACTCACTTTCACAACTACACTTTACAAGCCCCAATCGCAAAATGATTTCAGACGAGCTGCCGCCCTTTTATAACCTCGCATTGCCTGCCGGCCTACATCGATCAACGATTTTTTCATCGTTAAAACAAATTTCGAATGACGTCTTGTTCGAAAAAATAAATTATTCTATTTTTCTATACGTCAAAAGTTTTATTTTATTTCCTAGGCTTTTCAATTTAAATTGATAAATAGAAGATTTAAAGGATTTTCCCCTCTTTTTAGAACCGTCTACAAGCAGACAACGACTACGAACGGCTTGATGACGCCGAGGCGGCCCCTAATTGAATGGAATCACCGGGTGAAGATTAGCTTTAATCTGAAAGAAGCGTGCAAAAGGCAGTCGGAGGACAAAATCAATGAGCGCAGCAAGAAGCCGATGACACCGACGAATTAGAGAACAAGCTTCACGCCACGGACAATTGAACTTGACGGCGATATAGCCAGGAAACTGTTCCACAGATTGGGCAACATTCGATGGTCATGGTTGCTGTCAAGCAATTAGACAACAAATCTTGCTCAAAGCCGATGACGGTGTGGAGCAATCGATCAGAAAAACATAAGCGCACATGATTCGTATGCAGATCTCAGAATATGTAGTCATTGCAGCCGAGAAGATTTCATTATTTAATGATTATTTGTGCCCCTCGAGCCAAACGTTTTAGCTATGAAAACAAGAAAAATACGATTAATCGTATACGAAAACGATTGTAATCGTTTCAACTTATTTATCGAGAAATACGATTTGGATTTGTTTTGATTGCGGTTTGTCGTCCGCGCCCCGTCCCTTTTTTGGTGTGAGATTGTGTGTTGATAACCTGGACTCTACGCGAGAGAAAAGGACGCGAAATTAAACTGCACCAACCGTACCTGGAATAACCTTGGGCAACATAGCCTCTTCGCCCGTGCAATAGCTAGGCCAATGGCTTAGCTAATGAACTGGCGAAGAGGCTATGTTGCCATAATTATGTACATCAATCTTTACATTGGATTTACATGATTAAAATAGACAACTTAAAATTAATACTACATATCAATACAAAATTTGCAAGAATCACAACTCGGAATTTTCATTTTTCAATGAATCTAGTTATCGCGACGAATTTTTTTCGCCACACTTCAACGCTATTGTCACCCCTTCATTTTTCTATACGCATTGCATTATTATAATTTTTTCTTCGACGTCTATGAACCTTCAATCGAAGCTTTCGGTTTTTTGGACAACGTTGACTCCTTAGACGCCGACGGACCTTAAGCCCAAGCTTGCGGTTTCTACGTTGCATCCGTGACTTCGACGGTTCGGAAAAAGTTACCGGTTCGGCGGCAGAAAGCCCTTTAAAAATGACTCTCGGTGCTGTAATTTTTTTAGATCTTCTCGACCCGCAGCAAATGAGGCCGAACAGTTTATTTATCGGCTTTTTTGGAACCGCCAATGTTGTCAGAAGCTGACTTGTATGTTGCACCGATCCCCGACATGTCTCCATAGAGGAGGCCACCGAAATGTAGGAAGTTGACTGCTCCGACAGATAGTGGTTATTGGCACTTTCGGTTGGATGATATCCACAGAGCCACCGACTTTTTGCAACCCGATCCAATGGCCATCGCAATTTCGTCTCGGGTTCCAGCAAACAACTGACCACTTTCTTGGCATCATCCGAGATACGGCCTTCCAATTTGCGATGGAATTTAAACTTCTTACTGTTCTGAGCCGCTATCAGCGGCGACAGATTGGTACTATATTTAAAAGGCATTGTTTCGTTCAACATCCGAAACAAAATCACCCCCATTGACCACGAGTCGGCCAATTTGGGATCATACGGTGTCCCGGTCAATATTTCGGGTGCCGTATAAGCCCGTGTTCCGCAGTAGGTTTGCGACAAGTCATTCTTCCCACAACAGTAGCGTGCCAGGGAAAAATCGGCCAACTTCACGTTCATCTCCTTATCTAGTAAAATATTACTGCAATTCAAATCACGATGGGCAATGTTTTTAGAATGGAGATACTGAACGGCTCCCACCATTTGCGAGAACCATTTCCGCGACTTATTTTCATTGACTGGACCGTTAAATTTTATGTATTTACTCAAGTCCCCATTTTCTGCATAGTCCATGAAAATATAAATGTTCGGTTCTCGCTCTAGGATACTATGTATGCCAACGATATGAGGATGTTTTATTTTAGTGAGAATGTCCAGTTCGCGGCGAATAAATCTTAGAGAATTCATCGGAGCTTTTTCCCAGTTGACTATCTTACAGGCCAAAATCATGCATTTGTCTTGGCCGTTGATATATGTGGCCTCTAGAACTTTCGAAAAAGACCCCTTCCCGATTTTTCGACCAAGCCTATAGCCTGTTTTTGACAAGGCTATAGTAGCCATTAATGAGGTTTCTCTATCTCTTTGGGAAGTAGAGCGCCTTGAAGCTGCCTTTAGTGGCAAGCAACCCATACTGTAAGACAATTTATAAATATGTATTGTATGTACGTATGTATGTATTATTCACTTACGTGAATTGTGAAAATTTTTTCTATTTGTGTATTCAGACCGGTGAACGGTTGTGAGCCACTGCGAGTCAGTAAAATATTTTTTTTAATAATAATTCACTATTTCACTCGCACTAATACACACACTCACTTTCACAACTACACTTTACAAGCCCCAATCGCAAAATGATTTCAGACGAGCTGCCGCCCTTTTATAACCTCGCATTGCCTGCCGGCCTACATCGATCAACGATTTTTTCATCGTTAAAACAAATTTCGAATGACGTCTTGTTCGAAAAAATAAATTATTCTATTTTTCTATACGTCAAAAGTTTTATTTTATTTCCTAGGCTTTTCAATTTAAATTGATAAATAGAAGATTTAAAGGATTTTCCCCTCTTTTTAGAACCGTCTACAAGCAGACAACGACTACGAACGGCTTGATGACGCCGAGGCGGCCCCTAATTGAATGGAATCACCGGGTGAAGATTAGCTTTAATCTGAAAGAAGCGTGCAAAAGGCAGTCGGAGGACAAAATCAATGAGCGCAGCAAGAAGCCGATGACACCGACGAATTAGAGAACAAGCTTCACGCCACGGACAATTGAACTTGACGGCGATATAGCCAGGAAACTGTTCCACAGATTGGGCAACATTCGATGGTCATGGTTGCTGTCAAGCAATTAGACAACAAATCTTGCTCAAAGCCGATGACGGTGTGGAGCAATCGATCAGAAAAACATAAGCGCACATGATTCGTATGCAGATCTCAGAATATGTAGTCATTGCAGCCGAGAAGATTTCATTATTTAATGATTATTTGTGCCCCTCGAGCCAAACGTTTTAGCTATGAAAACAAGAAAAATACGATTAATCGTATACGAAAACGATTGTAATCGTTTCAACTTATTTATCGAGAAATACGATTTGGATTTGTTTTGATTGCGGTTTGTCGTCCGCGCCCCGTCCCTTTTTTGGTGTGAGATTGTGTGTTGATAACCTGGACTCTACGCGAGAGAAAAGGACGCGAAATTAAACTGCACCAACCGTACCTGGAATAACCTTGGGCAACATAGCCTCTTCGCCCGTGCAATAGCTAGGCCAATGGCTTAGCTAATGAACTGGCGAAGAGGCTATGTTGCCATAATTATGTACATCAATCTTTACATTGGATTTACATGATTAAAATAGACAACTTAAAATTAATACTACATATCAATACAAAATTTGCAAGAATCACAACTCGGAATTTTCATTTTTCAATGAATCTAGTTATCGCGACGAATTTTTTTCGCCACACTTCAACGCTATTGTCACCCCTTCATTTTTCTATACGCATTGCATTATTATAATTTTTTCTTCGACGTCTATGAACCTTCAATCGAAGCTTTCGGTTTTTTGGACAACGTTGACTCCTTAGACGCCGACGGACCTTAAGCCCAAGCTTGCGGTTTCTACGTTGCATCCGTGACTTCGACGGTTCGGAAAAAGTTACCGGTTCGGCGGCAGAAAGCCCTTTAAAAATGACTCTCGGTGCTGTAATTTTTTTAGATCTTCTCGACCCGCAGCAAATGAGGCCGAACAGTTTATTTATCGGCTTTTTTGGAACCGCCAATGTTGTCAGAAGCTGACTTGTATGTTGCACCGATCCCCGACATGTCTCCATAGAGGAGGCCACCGAAATGTAGGAAGTTGACTGCTCCGACAGATAGTGGTTATTGGCACTTTCGGTTGGATGATATCCACAGAGCCACCGACTTTTTGCAACCCGATCCAATGGCCATCGCAATTTCGTCTCGGGTTCCAGCAAACAACTGACCACTTTCTTGGCATCATCCGAGATACGGCCTTCCAATTTGCGATGGAATTTAAACTTCTTACTGTTCTGAGCCGCTATCAGCGGCGACAGATTGGTACTATATTTAAAAGGCATTGTTTCGTTCAACATCCGAAACAAAATCACCCCCATTGACCACGAGTCGGCCAATTTGGGATCATACGGTGTCCCGGTCAATATTTCGGGTGCCGTATAAGCCCGTGTTCCGCAGTAGGTTTGCGACAAGTCATTCTTCCCACAACAGTAGCGTGCCAGGGAAAAATCGGCCAACTTCACGTTCATCTCCTTATCTAGTAAAATATTACTGCAATTCAAATCACGATGGGCAATGTTTTTAGAATGGAGATACTGAACGGCTCCCACCATTTGCGAGAACCATTTCCGCGACTTATTTTCATTGACTGGACCGTTAAATTTTATGTATTTACTCAAGTCCCCATTTTCTGCATAGTCCATGAAAATATAAATGTTCGGTTCTCGCTCTAGGATACTATGTATGCCAACGATATGAGGATGTTTTATTTTAGTGAGAATGTCCAGTTCGCGGCGAATAAATCTTAGAGAATTCATCGGAGCTTTTTCCCAGTTGACTATCTTACAGGCCAAAATCATGCATTTGTCATGGCCGTTGATATATGTGGCCTCTAGAACTTTCGAAAAAGACCCCTTCCCGATTTTTCGACCAAGCCTATAGCCTGTTTTTGACAAGGCTATAGTAGCCATTAATGAGGTTTCTCTATCTCTTTGGGAAGTAGAGCGCCTTGAAGCTGCCTTTAGTGGCAAGCAACCCATACTGTAAGACAATTTATAAATATGTATTGTATGTACGTATGTATGTATTATTCACTTACGTGAATTGTGAAAATTTTTTCTATTTGTGTATTCAGACCGGTGAACGGTTGTGAGCCACTGCGAGTCAGTAAAATATTTTTTTTAATAATAATTCACTATTTCACTCGCACTAATACACACACTCACTTTCACAACTACACTTTACAAGCCCCAATCGCAAAATGATTTCAGACGAGCTGCCGCCCTTTTATAACCTCGCATTGCCTGCCGGCCTACATCGATCAACGATTTTTTCATCGTTAAAACAAATTTCGAATGACGTCTTGTTCGAAAAAATAAATTATTCTATTTTTCTATACGTCAAAAGTTTTATTTTATTTCCTAGGCTTTTCAATTTAAATTGATAAATAGAAGATTTAAAGGATTTTCCCCTCTTTTTAGAACCGTCTACAAGCAGACAACGACTACGAACGGCTTGATGACGCCGAGGCGGCCCCTAATTGAATGGAATCACCGGGTGAAGATTAGCTTTAATCTGAAAGAAGCGTGCAAAAGGCAGTCGGAGGACAAAATCAATGAGCGCAGCAAGAAGCCGATGACACCGACGAATTAGAGAACAAGCTTCACGCCACGGACAATTGAACTTGACGGCGATATAGCCAGGAAACTGTTCCACAGATTGGGCAACATTCGATGGTCATGGTTGCTGTCAAGCAATTAGACAACAAATCTTGCTCAAAGCCGATGACGGTGTGGAGCAATCGATCAGAAAAACATAAGCGCACATGATTCGTATGCAGATCTCAGAATATGTAGTCATTGCAGCCGAGAAGATTTCATTATTTAATGATTATTTGTGCCCCTCGAGCCAAACGTTTTAGCTATGAAAACAAGAAAAATACGATTAATCGTATACGAAAACGATTGTAATCGTTTCAACTTATTTATCGAGAAATACGATTTGGATTTGTTTTGATTGCGGTTTGTCGTCCGCGCCCCGTCCCTTTTTTGGTGTGAGATTGTGTGTTGATAACCTGGACTCTACGCGAGAGAAAAGGACGCGAAATTAAACTGCACCAACCGTACCTGGAATAACCTTGGGCAACATAGCCTCTTCGCCCGTGCAATAGCTAGGCCAATGGCTTAGCTAATGAACTGGCGAAGAGGCTATGTTGCCATAATTATGTACATCAATCTTTACATTGGATTTACATGATTAAAATAGACAACTTAAAATTAATACTACATATCAATACAAAATTTGCAAGAATCACAACTCGGAATTTTCATTTTTCAATGAATCTAGTTATCGCGACGAATTTTTTTCGCCACACTTCAACGCTATTGTCACCCCTTCATTTTTCTATACGCATTGCATTATTATAATTTTTTCTTCGACGTCTATGAACCTTCAATCGAAGCTTTCGGTTTTTTGGACAACGTTGACTCCTTAGACGCCGACGGACCTTAAGCCCAAGCTTGCGGTTTCTACGTTGCATCCGTGACTTCGACGGTTCGGAAAAAGTTACCGGTTCGGCGGCAGAAAGCCCTTTAAAAATGACTCTCGGTGCTGTAATTTTTTTAGATCTTCTCGACCCGCAGCAAATGAGGCCGAACAGTTTATTTATCGGCTTTTTTGGAACCGCCAATGTTGTCAGAAGCTGACTTGTATGTTGCACCGATCCCCGACATGTCTCCATAGAGGAGGCCACCGAAATGTAGGAAGTTGACTGCTCCGACAGATAGTGGTTATTGGCACTTTCGGTTGGATGATATCCACAGAGCCACCGACTTTTTGCAACCCGATCCAATGGCCATCGCAATTTCGTCTCGGGTTCCAGCAAACAACTGACCACTTTCTTGGCATCATCCGAGATACGGCCTTCCAATTTGCGATGGAATTTAAACTTCTTACTGTTCTGAGCCGCTATCAGCGGCGACAGATTGGTACTATATTTAAAAGGCATTGTTTCGTTCAACATCCGAAACAAAATCACCCCCATTGACCACGAGTCGGCCAATTTGGGATCATACGGTGTCCCGGTCAATATTTCGGGTGCCGTATAAGCCCGTGTTCCGCAGTAGGTTTGCGACAAGTCATTCTTCCCACAACAGTAGCGTGCCAGGGAAAAATCGGCCAACTTCACGTTCATCTCCTTATCTAGTAAAATATTACTGCAATTCAAATCACGATGGGCAATGTTTTTAGAATGGAGATACTGAACGGCTCCCACCATTTGCGAGAACCATTTCCGCGACTTATTTTCATTGACTGGACCGTTAAATTTTATGTATTTACTCAAGTCCCCATTTTCTGCATAGTCCATGAAAATATAAATGTTCGGTTCTCGCTCTAGGATACTATGTATGCCAACGATATGAGGATGTTTTATTTTAGTGAGAATGTCCAGTTCGCGGCGAATAAATCTTAGAGAATTCATCGGAGCTTTTTCCCAGTTGACTATCTTACAGGCCAAAATCATGCATTTGTCATGGCCGTTGATATATGTGGCCTCTAGAACTTTCGAAAAAGACCCCTTCCCGATTTTTCGACCAAGCCTATAGCCTGTTTTTGACAAGGCTATAGTAGCCATTAATGAGGTTTCTCTATCTCTTTGGGAAGTAGAGCGCCTTGAAGCTGCCTTTAGTGGCAAGCAACCCATACTGTAAGACAATTTATAAATATGTATTGTATGTACGTATGTATGTATTATTCACTTACGTGAATTGTGAAAATTTTTTCTATTTGTGTATTCAGACCGGTGAACGGTTGTGAGCCACTGCGAGTCAGTAAAATATTTTTTTTAATAATAATTCACTATTTCACTCGCACTAATACACACACTCACTTTCACAACTACACTTTACAAGCCCCAATCGCAAAATGATTTCAGACGAGCTGCCGCCCTTTTATAACCTCGCATTGCCTGCCGGCCTACATCGATCAACGATTTTTTCATCGTTAAAACAAATTTCGAATGACGTCTTGTTCGAAAAAATAAATTATTCTATTTTTCTATACGTCAAAAGTTTTATTTTATTTCCTAGGCTTTTCAATTTAAATTGATAAATAGAAGATTTAAAGGATTTTCCCCTCTTTTTAGAACCGTCTACAAGCAGACAACGACTACGAACGGCTTGATGACGCCGAGGCGGCCCCTAATTGAATGGAATCACCGGGTGAAGATTAGCTTTAATCTGAAAGAAGCGTGCAAAAGGCAGTCGGAGGACAAAATCAATGAGCGCAGCAAGAAGCCGATGACACCGACGAATTAGAGAACAAGCTTCACGCCACGGACAATTGAACTTGACGGCGATATAGCCAGGAAACTGTTCCACAGATTGGGCAACATTCGATGGTCATGGTTGCTGTCAAGCAATTAGACAACAAATCTTGCTCAAAGCCGATGACGGTGTGGAGCAATCGATCAGAAAAACATAAGCGCACATGATTCGTATGCAGATCTCAGAATATGTAGTCATTGCAGCCGAGAAGATTTCATTATTTAATGATTATTTGTGCCCCTCGAGCCAAACGTTTTAGCTATGAAAACAAGAAAAATACGATTAATCGTATACGAAAACGATTGTAATCGTTTCAACTTATTTATCGAGAAATACGATTTGGATTTGTTTTGATTGCGGTTTGTCGTCCGCGCCCCGTCCCTTTTTTGGTGTGAGATTGTGTGTTGATAACCTGGACTCTACGCGAGAGAAAAGGACGCGAAATTAAACTGCACCAACCGTACCTGGAATAACCTTGGGCAACATAGCCTCTTCGCCCGTGCAATAGCTAGGCCAATGGCTTAGCTAATGAACTGGCGAAGAGGCTATGTTGCCATAATTATGTACATCAATCTTTACATTGGATTTACATGATTAAAATAGACAACTTAAAATTAATACTACATATCAATACAAAATTTGCAAGAATCACAACTCGGAATTTTCATTTTTCAATGAAACTAGTTATCGCGACGAATTTTTTTCGCCACACTTCAACGCTATTGTCACCCCTTCATTTTTCTATACGCATTGCATTATTATAATTTTTTCTTCGACGTCTATGAACCTTCAATCGAAGCTTTCGGTTTTTTTGACAACGTTGACTCCTTAGACGCCGACGGACCTTAAGCCCAAGCTTGCGGTTTCTACGTTGCATCCGTGATTTCGACGGTTCGGAAAAAGTTACCGGTTCGGCGGCAGAAAGCCCTTTAAAAATGACTCTCGGTGCTGTAATTTTTTTAGATCTTCTCGACCCGCAGCAAATGAGGCCGAACAGTTTATTTATCGGCTTTTTTGGAACCGCCAATGTTGTCAGAAGCTGACTTGTATGTTGCACCGATCCCCGACATGTCTCCATAGAGGAGGCCACCGAAATGTAGGAAGTTGACTGCTCCGACAGATAGTGGTTATTGGCACTTTCGGTTGGATGATATCCACAGAGCCACCGACTTTTTGCAACCCGATCCAATGGCCATCGCAATTTCGTCTCGGGTTCCAGCAAACAACTGACCACTTTCTTGGCATCATCCGAGATACGGCCTTCCAATTTGCGATGGAATTTAAACTTCTTACTGTTCTGAGCCGCTATCAGCGGCGACAGATTGGTACTATATTTAAAAGGCATTGTTTCGTTCAACATCCGAAACAAAATCACCCCCATTGACCACGAGTCGGCCAATTTGGGATCATACGGTGTCCCGGTCAATATTTCGGGTGCCGTATAAGCCCGTGTTCCGCAGTAGGTTTGCGACAAGTCATTCTTCCCACAACAGTAGCGTGCCAGGGAAAAATCGGCCAACTTCACGTTCATCTCCTTATCTAGTAAAATATTACTGCAATTCAAATCACGATGGGCAATGTTTTTAGAATGGAGATACTGAACGGCTCCCACCATTTGCGAGAACCATTTCCGCGACTTATTTTCATTGACTGGACCGTTAAATTTTATGTATTTACTCAAGTCCCCATTTTCTGCATAGTCCATGAAAATATAAATGTTCGGTTCTCGCTCTAGGATACTATGTATGCCAACGATATGAGGATGTTTTATTTTAGTGAGAATGTCCAGTTCGCGGCGAATAAATCTTAGAGAATTCATCGGAGCTTTTTCCCAGTTGACTATCTTACAGGCCAAAATCATGCATTTGTCTTGGCCGTTGATATATGTGGCCTCTAGAACTTTCGAAAAAGACCCCTTCCCGATTTTTCGACCAAGCCTATAGCCTGTTTTTGACAAGGCTATAGTAGCCATTAATGAGGTTTCTCTATCTCTTTGGGAAGTAGAGCGCCTTGAAGCTGCCTTTAGTGGCAAGCAACCCATACTGTAAGACAATTTATAAATATGTATTGTATGTACGTATGTATGTATTATTCACTTACGTGAATTGTGAAAATTTTTTCTATTTGTGTATTCAGACCGGTGAACGGTTGTGAGCCACTGCGAGTCAGTAAAATATTTTTTTTAATAATAATTCACTATTTCACTCGCACTAATACACACACTCACTTTCACAACTACACTTTACAAGCCCCAATCGCAAAATGATTTCAGACGAGCTGCCGCCCTTTTATAACCTCGCATTGCCTGCCGGCCTACATCGATCAACGATTTTTTCATCGTTAAAACAAATTTCGAATGACGTCTTGTTCGAAAAAATAAATTATTCTATTTTTCTATACGTCAAAAGTTTTATTTTATTTCCTAGGCTTTTCAATTTAAATTGATAAATAGAAGATTTAAAGGATTTTCCCCTCTTTTTAGAACCGTCTACAAGCAGACAACGACTACGAACGGCTTGATGACGCCGAGGCGGCCCCTAATTGAATGGAATCACCGGGTGAAGATTAGCTTTAATCTGAAAGAAGCGTGCAAAAGGCAGTCGGAGGACAAAATCAATGAGCGCAGCAAGAAGCCGATGACACCGACGAATTAGAGAACAAGCTTCACGCCACGGACAATTGAACTTGACGGCGATATAGCCAGGAAACTGTTCCACAGATTGGGCAACATTCGATGGTCATGGTTGCTGTCAAGCAATTAGACAACAAATCTTGCTCAAAGCCGATGACGGTGTGGAGCAATCGATCAGAAAAACATAAGCGCACATGATTCGTATGCAGATCTCAGAATATGTAGTCATTGCAGCCGAGAAGATTTCATTATTTAATGATTATTTGTGCCCCTCGAGCCAAACGTTTTAGCTATGAAAACAAGAAAAATACGATTAATCGTATACGAAAACGATTGTAATCGTTTCAACTTATTTATCGAGAAATACGATTTGGATTTGTTTTGATTGCGGTTTGTCGTCCGCGCCCCGTCCCTTTTTTGGTGTGAGATTGTGTGTTGATAACCTGGACTCTACGCGAGAGAAAAGGACGCGAAATTAAACTGCACCAACCGTACCTGGAATAACCTTGGGCAACATAGCCTCTTCGCCCGTGCAATAGCTAGGCCAATGGCTTAGCTAATGAACTGGCGAAGAGGCTATGTTGCCATAATTATGTACATCAATCTTTACATTGGATTTACATGATTAAAATAGACAACTTAAAATTAATACTACATATCAATACAAAATTTGCAAGAATCACAACTCGGAATTTTCATTTTTCAATGAAACTAGTTATCGCGACGAATTTTTTTCGCCACACTTCAACGCTATTGTCACCCCTTCATTTTTCTATACGCATTGCATTATTATAATTTTTTCTTCGACGTCTATGAACCTTCAATCGAAGCTTTCGGTTTTTTTGACAACGTTGACTCCTTAGACGCCGACGGACCTTAAGCCCAAGCTTGCGGTTTCTACGTTGCATCCGTGATTTCGACGGTTCGGAAAAAGTTACCGGTTCGGCGGCAGAAAGCCCTTTAAAAATGACTCTCGGTGCTGTAATTTTTTTAGATCTTCTCGACCCGCAGCAAATGAGGCCGAACAGTTTATTTATCGGCTTTTTTGGAACCGCCAATGTTGTCAGAAGCTGACTTGTATGTTGCACCGATCCCCGACATGTCTCCATAGAGGAGGCCACCGAAATGTAGGAAGTTGACTGCTCCGACAGATAGTGGTTATTGGCACTTTCGGTTGGATGATATCCACAGAGCCACCGACTTTTTGCAACCCGATCCAATGGCCATCGCAATTTCGTCTCGGGTTCCAGCAAACAACTGACCACTTTCTTGGCATCATCCGAGATACGGCCTTCCAATTTGCGATGGAATTTAAACTTCTTACTGTTCTGAGCCGCTATCAGCGGCGACAGATTGGTACTATATTTAAAAGGCATTGTTTCGTTCAACATCCGAAACAAAATCACCCCCATTGACCACGAGTCGGCCAATTTGGGATCATACGGTGTCCCGGTCAATATTTCGGGTGCCGTATAAGCCCGTGTTCCGCAGTAGGTTTGCGACAAGTCATTCTTCCCACAACAGTAGCGTGCCAGGGAAAAATCGGCCAACTTCACGTTCATCTCCTTATCTAGTAAAATATTACTGCAATTCAAATCACGATGGGCAATGTTTTTAGAATGGAGATACTGAACGGCTCCCACCATTTGCGAGAACCATTTCCGCGACTTATTTTCATTGACTGGACCGTTAAATTTTATGTATTTACTCAAGTCCCCATTTTCTGCATAGTCCATGAAAATATAAATGTTCGGTTCTCGCTCTAGGATACTATGTATGCCAACGATATGAGGATGTTTTATTTTAGTGAGAATGTCCAGTTCGCGGCGAATAAATCTTAGAGAATTCATCGGAGCTTTTTCCCAGTTGACTATCTTACAGGCCAAAATCATGCATTTGTCTTGGCCGTTGATATATGTGGCCTCTAGAACTTTCGAAAAAGACCCCTTCCCGATTTTTCGACCAAGCCTATAGCCTGTTTTTGACAAGGCTATAGTAGCCATTAATGAGGTTTCTCTATCTCTTTGGGAAGTAGAGCGCCTTGAAGCTGCCTTTAGTGGCAAGCAACCCATACTGTAAGACAATTTATAAATATGTATTGTATGTACGTATGTATGTATTATTCACTTACGTGAATTGTGAAAATTTTTTCTATTTGTGTATTCAGACCGGTGAACGGTTGTGAGCCACTGCGAGTCAGTAAAATATTTTTTTTAATAATAATTCACTATTTCACTCGCACTAATACACACACTCACTTTCACAACTACACTTTACAAGCCCCAATCGCAAAATGATTTCAGACGAGCTGCCGCCCTTTTATAACCTCGCATTGCCTGCCGGCCTACATCGATCAACGATTTTTTCATCGTTAAAACAAATTTCGAATGACGTCTTGTTCGAAAAAATAAATTATTCTATTTTTCTATACGTCAAAAGTTTTATTTTATTTCCTAGGCTTTTCAATTTAAATTGATAAATAGAAGATTTAAAGGATTTTCCCCTCTTTTTAGAACCGTCTACAAGCAGACAACAACTACGAACGGCTTGATGACGCCGAGGCGGCCCCTAATTGAATGGAATCACCGGGTGAAGATTAGCTTTAATCTGAAAGAAGCGTGCAAAAGGCAGTCGGAGGACAAAATCAATGAGCGCAGCAAGAAGCCGATGACACCGACGAATTAGAGAACAAGCTTCACGCCACGGACAATTGAACTTGACGGCGATATAGCCAGGAAACTGTTCCACAGATTGGGCAACATTCGATGGTCATGGTTGCTGTCAAGCAATTAGACAACAAATCTTGCTCAAAGCCGATGACGGTGTGGAGCAATCGATCAGAAAAACATAAGCGCACATGATTCGTATGCAGATCTCAGAATATGTAGTCATTGCAGCCGAGAAGATTTCATTATTTAATGATTATTTGTGCCCCTCGAGCCAAACGTTTTAGCTATGAAAACAAGAAAAATACGATTAATCGTATACGAAAACGATTGTAATCGTTTCAACTTATTTATCGAGAAATACGATTTGGATTTGTTTTGATTGCGGTTTGTCGTCCGCGCCCCGTCCCTTTTTTGGTGTGAGATTGTGTGTTGATAACCTGGACTCTACGCGAGAGAAAAGGACGCGAAATTAAACTGCACCAACCGTACCTGGAATAACCTTGGGCAACATAGCCTCTTCGCCCGTGCAATAGCTAGGCCAATGGCTTAGCTAATGAACTGGCGAAGAGGCTATGTTGCCATAATTATGTACATCAATCTTTACATTGGATTTACATGATTAAAATAGACAACTTAAAATTAATACTACATATCAATACAAAATTTGCAAGAATCACAACTCGGAATTTTCATTTTTCAATGAATCTAGTTATCGCGACGAATTTTTTTCGCCACACTTCAACGCTATTGTCACCCCTTCATTTTTCTATACGCATTGCATTATTATAATTTTTTCTTCGACGTCTATGAACCTTCAATCGAAGCTTTCGGTTTTTTGGACAACGTTGACTCCTTAGACGCCGACGGACCTTAAGCCCAAGCTTGCGGTTTCTACGTTGCATCCGTGATTTCGACGGTTCGGAAAAAGTTACCGGTTCGGCGGCAGAAAGCCCTTTAAAAATGACTCTCGGTGCTGTAATTTTTTTAGATCTTCTCGACCCGCAGCAAATGAGGCCGAACAGTTTATTTATCGGCTTTTTTGGAACCGCCAATGTTGTCAGAAGCTGACTTGTATGTTGCACCGATCCCCGACATGTCTCCATAGAGGAGGCCACCGAAATGTAGGAAGTTGACTGCTCCGACAGATAGTGGTTATTGGCACTTTCGGTTGGATGATATCCACAGAGCCACCGACTTTTTGCAACCCGATCCAATGGCCATCGCAATTTCGTCTCGGGTTCCAGCAAACAACTGACCACTTTCTTGGCATCATCCGAGATACGGCCTTCCAATTTGCGATGGAATTTAAACTTCTTACTGTTCTGAGCCGCTATCAGCGGCGACAGATTGGTACTATATTTAAAAGGCATTGTTTCGTTCAACATCCGAAACAAAATCACCCCCATTGACCACGAGTCGGCCAATTTGGGATCATACGGTGTCCCGGTCAATATTTCGGGTGCCGTATAAGCCCGTGTTCCGCAGTAGGTTTGCGACAAGTCATTCTTCCCACAACAGTAGCGTGCCAGGGAAAAATCGGCCAACTTCACGTTCATCTCCTTATCTAGTAAAATATTACTGCAATTCAAATCACGATGGGCAATGTTTTTAGAATGGAGATACTGAACGGCTCCCACCATTTGCGAGAACCATTTCCGCGACTTATTTTCATTGACTGGACCGTTAAATTTTATGTATTTACTCAAGTCCCCATTTTCTGCATAGTCCATGAAAATATAAATGTTCGGTTCTCGCTCTAGGATACTATGTATGCCAACGATATGAGGATGTTTTATTTTAGTGAGAATGTCCAGTTCGCGGCGAATAAATCTTAGAGAATTCATCGGAGCTTTTTCCCAGTTGACTATCTTACAGGCCAAAATCATGCATTTGTCTTGGCCGTTGATATATGTGGCCTCTAGAACTTTCGAAAAAGACCCCTTCCCGATTTTTCGACCAAGCCTATAGCCTGTTTTTGACAAGGCTATAGTAGCCATTAATGAGGTTTCTCTATCTCTTTGGGAAGTAGAGCGCCTTGAAGCTGCCTTTAGTGGCAAGCAACCCATACTGTAAGACAATTTATAAATATGTATTGTATGTACGTATGTATGTATTATTCACTTACGTGAATTGTGAAAATTTTTTCTATTTGTGTATTCAGACCGGTGAACGGTTGTGAGCCACTGCGAGTCAGTAAAATATTTTTTTTAATAATAATTCACTATTTCACTCGCACTAATACACACACTCACTTTCACAACTACACTTTACAAGCCCCAATCGCAAAATGATTTCAGACGAGCTGCCGCCCTTTTATAACCTCGCATTGCCTGCCGGCCTACATCGATCAACGATTTTTTCATCGTTAAAACAAATTTCGAATGACGTCTTGTTCGAAAAAATAAATTATTCTATTTTTCTATACGTCAAAAGTTTTATTTTATTTCCTAGGCTTTTCAATTTAAATTGATAAATAGAAGATTTAAAGGATTTTCCCCTCTTTTTAGAACCGTCTACAAGCAGACAACGACTACGAACGGCTTGATGACGCCGAGGCGGCCCCTAATTGAATGGAATCACCGGGTGAAGATTAGCTTTAATCTGAAAGAAGCGTGCAAAAGGCAGTCGGAGGACAAAATCAATGAGCGCAGCAAGAAGCCGATGACACCGACGAATTAGAGAACAAGCTTCACGCCACGGACAATTGAACTTGACGGCGATATAGCCAGGAAACTGTTCCACAGATTGGGCAACATTCGATGGTCATGGTTGCTGTCAAGCAATTAGACAACAAATCTTGCTCAAAGCCGATGACGGTGTGGAGCAATCGATCAGAAAAACATAAGCGCACATGATTCGTATGCAGATCTCAGAATATGTAGTCATTGCAGCCGAGAAGATTTCATTATTTAATGATTATTTGTGCCCCTCGAGCCAAACGTTTTAGCTATGAAAACAAGAAAAATACGATTAATCGTATACGAAAACGATTGTAATCGTTTCAACTTATTTATCGAGAAATACGATTTGGATTTGTTTTGATTGCGGTTTGTCGTCCGCGCCCCGTCCCTTTTTTGGTGTGAGATTGTGTGTTGATAACCTGGACTCTACGCGAGAGAAAAGGACGCGAAATTAAACTGCACCAACCGTACCTGGAATAACCTTGGGCAACATAGCCTCTTCGCCCGTGCAATAGCTAGGCCAATGGCTTAGCTAATGAACTGGCGAAGAGGCTATGTTGCCATAATTATGTACATCAATCTTTACATTGGATTTACATGATTAAAATAGACAACTTAAAATTAATACTACATATCAATACAAAATTTGCAAGAATCACAACTCGGAATTTTCATTTTTCAATGAATCTAGTTATCGCGACGAATTTTTTTCGCCACACTTCAACGCTATTGTCACCCCTTCATTTTTCTATACGCATTGCATTATTATAATTTTTTCTTCGACGTCTATGAACCTTCAATCGAAGCTTTCGGTTTTTTGGACAACGTTGACTCCTTAGACGCCGACGGACCTTAAGCCCAAGCTTGCGGTTTCTACGTTGCATCCGTGACTTCGACGGTTCGGAAAAAGTTACCGGTTCGGCGGCAGAAAGCCCTTTAAAAATGACTCTCGGTGCTGTAATTTTTTTAGATCTTCTCGACCCGCAGCAAATGAGGCCGAACAGTTTATTTATCGGCTTTTTTGGAACCGCCAATGTTGTCAGAAGCTGACTTGTATGTTGCACCGATCCCCGACATGTCTCCATAGAGGAGGCCACCGAAATGTAGGAAGTTGACTGCTCCGACAGATAGTGGTTATTGGCACTTTCGGTTGGATGATATCCACAGAGCCACCGACTTTTTGCAACCCGATCCAATGGCCATCGCAATTTCGTCTCGGGTTCCAGCAAACAACTGACCACTTTCTTGGCATCATCCGAGATACGGCCTTCCAATTTGCGATGGAATTTCAACTTCTTACTGTTCTGAGCCGCTATCAGCGGCGACAGATTGGTACTATATTTAAAAGGCATTGTTTCGTTCAACATCCGAAACAAAATCACCCCCATTGACCACGAGTCGGCCAATTTGGGATCATACGGTGTCCCGGTCAATATTTCGGGTGCCGTATAAGCCCGTGTTCCGCAGTAGGTTTGCGACAAGTCATTCTTCCCACAACAGTAGCGTGCCAGGGAAAAATCGGCCAACTTCACGTTCATCTCCTTATCTAGTAAAATATTACTGCAATTCAAATCACGATGGGCAATGTTTTTAGAATGGAGATACTGAACGGCTCCCACCATTTGCGAGAACCATTTCCGCGACTTATTTTCATTGACTGGACCGTTAAATTTTATGTATTTACTCAAGTCCCCATTTTCTGCATAGTCCATGAAAATATAAATGTTCGGTTCTCGCTCTAGGATACTATGTATGCCAACGATATGAGGATGTTTTATTTTAGTGAGAATGTCCAGTTCGCGGCGAATAAATCTTAGAGAATTCATCGGAGCTTTTTCCCAGTTGACTATCTTACAGGCCAAAATCATGCATTTGTCTTGGCCGTTGATATATGTGGCCTCTAGAACTTTCGAAAAAGACCCCTTCCCGATTTTTCGACCAAGCCTATAGCCTGTTTTTGACAAGGCTATAGTAGCCATTAATGAGGTTTCTCTATCTCTTTGGGAAGTAGAGCGCCTTGAAGCTGCCTTTAGTGGCAAGCAACCCATACTGTAAGACAATTTATAAATATGTATTGTATGTACGTATGTATGTATTATTCACTTACGTGAATTGTGAAAATTTTTTCTATTTGTGTATTCAGACCGGTGAACGGTTGTGAGCCACTGCGAGTCAGTAAAATATTTTTTTTAATAATAATTCACTATTTCACTCGCACTAATACACACACTCACTTTCACAACTACACTTTACAAGCCCCAATCGCAAAATGATTTCAGACGAGCTGCCGCCCTTTTATAACCTCGCATTGCCTGCCGGCCTACATCGATCAACGATTTTTTCATCGTTAAAACAAATTTCGAATGACGTCTTGTTCGAAAAAATAAATTATTCTATTTTTCTATACGTCAAAAGTTTTATTTTATTTCCTAGGCTTTTCAATTTAAATTGATAAATAGAAGATTTAAAGGATTTTCCCCTCTTTTTAGAACCGTCTACAAGCAGACAACGACTACGAACGGCTTGATGACGCCGAGGCGGCCCCTAATTGAATGGAATCACCGGGTGAAGATTAGCTTTAATCTGAAAGAAGCGTGCAAAAGGCAGTCGGAGGACAAAATCAATGAGCGCAGCAAGAAGCCGATGACACCGACGAATTAGAGAACAAGCTTCACGCCACGGACAATTGAACTTGACGGCGATATAGCCAGGAAACTGTTCCACAGATTGGGCAACATTCGATGGTCATGGTTGCTGTCAAGCAATTAGACAACAAATCTTGCTCAAAGCCGATGACGGTGTGGAGCAATCGATCAGAAAAACATAAGCGCACATGATTCGTATGCAGATCTCAGAATATGTAGTCATTGCAGCCGAGAAGATTTCATTATTTAATGATTATTTGTGCCCCTCGAGCCAAACGTTTTAGCTATGAAAACAAGAAAAATACGATTAATCGTATACGAAAACGATTGTAATCGTTTCAACTTATTTATCGAGAAATACGATTTGGATTTGTTTTGATTGCGGTTTGTCGTCCGCGCCCCGTCCCTTTTTTGGTGTGAGATTGTGTGTTGATAACCTGGACTCTACGCGAGAGAAAAGGACGCGAAATTAAACTGCACCAACCGTACCTGGAATAACCTTGGGCAACATAGCCTCTTCGCCCGTGCAATAGCTAGGCCAATGGCTTAGCTAATGAACTGGCGAAGAGGCTATGTTGCCATAATTATGTACATCAATCTTTACATTGGATTTACATGATTAAAATAGACAACTTAAAATTAATACTACATATCAATACAAAATTTGCAAGAATCACAACTCGGAATTTTCATTTTTCAATGAATCTAGTTATCGCGACGAATTTTTTTCGCCACACTTCAACGCTATTGTCACCCCTTCATTTTTCTATACGCATTGCATTATTATAATTTTTTCTTCGACGTCTATGAACCTTCAATCGAAGCTTTCGGTTTTTTGGACAACGTTGACTCCTTAGACGCCGACGGACCTTAAGCCCAAGCTTGCGGTTTCTACGTTGCATCCGTGATTTCGACGGTTCGGAAAAAGTTACCGGTTCGGCGGCAGAAAGCCCTTTAAAAATGACTCTCGGTGCTGTAATTTTTTTAGATCTTCTCGACCCGCAGCAAATGAGGCCGAACAGTTTATTTATCGGCTTTTTTGGAACCGCCAATGTTGTCAGAAGCTGACTTGTATGTTGCACCGATCCCCGACATGTCTCCATAGAGGAGGCCACCGAAATGTAGGAAGTTGACTGCTCCGACAGATAGTGGTTATTGGCACTTTCGGTTGGATGATATCCACAGAGCCACCGACTTTTTGCAACCCGATCCAATGGCCATCGCAATTTCGTCTCGGGTTCCAGCAAACAACTGACCACTTTCTTGGCATCATCCGAGATACGGCCTTCCAATTTGCGATGGAATTTAAACTTCTTACTGTTCTGAGCCGCTATCAGCGGCGACAGATTGGTACTATATTTAAAAGGCATTGTTTCGTTCAACATCCGAAACAAAATCACCCCCATTGACCACGAGTCGGCCAATTTGGGATCATACGGTGTCCCGGTCAATATTTCGGGTGCCGTATAAGCCCGTGTTCCGCAGTAGGTTTGCGACAAGTCATTCTTCCCACAACAGTAGCGTGCCAGGGAAAAATCGGCCAACTTCACGTTCATCTCCTTATCTAGTAAAATATTACTGCAATTCAAATCACGATGGGCAATGTTTTTAGAATGGAGATACTGAACGGCTCCCACCATTTGCGAGAACCATTTCCGCGACTTATTTTCATTGACTGGACCGTTAAATTTTATGTATTTACTCAAGTCCCCATTTTCTGCATAGTCCATGAAAATATAAATGTTCGGTTCTCGCTCTAGGATACTATGTATGCCAACGATATGAGGATGTTTTATTTTAGTGAGAATGTCCAGTTCGCGGCGAATAAATCTTAGAGAATTCATCGGAGCTTTTTCCCAGTTGACTATCTTACAGGCCAAAATCATGCATTTGTCTTGGCCGTTGATATATGTGGCCTCTAGAACTTTCGAAAAAGACCCCTTCCCGATTTTTCGACCAAGCCTATAGCCTGTTTTTGACAAGGCTATAGTAGCCATTAATGAGGTTTCTCTATCTCTTTGGGAAGTAGAGCGCCTTGAAGCTGCCTTTAGTGGCAAGCAACCCATACTGTAAGACAATTTATAAATATGTATTGTATGTACGTATGTATGTATTATTCACTTACGTGAATTGTGAAAATTTTTTCTATTTGTGTATTCAGACCGGTGAACGGTTGTGAGCCACTGCGAGTCAGTAAAATATTTTTTTTAATAATAATTCACTATTTCACTCGCACTAATACACACACTCACTTTCACAACTACACTTTACAAGCCCCAATCGCAAAATGATTTCAGACGAGCTGCCGCCCTTTTATAACCTCGCATTGCCTGCCGGCCTACATCGATCAACGATTTTTTCATCGTTAAAACAAATTTCGAATGACGTCTTGTTCGAAAAAATAAATTATTCTATTTTTCTATACGTCAAAAGTTTTATTTTATTTCCTAGGCTTTTCAATTTAAATTGATAAATAGAAGATTTAAAGGATTTTCCCCTCTTTTTAGAACCGTCTACAAGCAGACAACGACTACGAACGGCTTGATGACGCCGAGGCGGCCCCTAATTGAATGGAATCACCGGGTGAAGATTAGCTTTAATCTGAAAGAAGCGTGCAAAAGGCAGTCGGAGGACAAAATCAATGAGCGCAGCAAGAAGCCGATGACACCGACGAATTAGAGAACAAGCTTCACGCCACGGACAATTGAACTTGACGGCGATATAGCCAGGAAACTGTTCCACAGATTGGGCAACATTCGATGGTCATGGTTGCTGTCAAGCAATTAGACAACAAATCTTGCTCAAAGCCGATGACGGTGTGGAGCAATCGATCAGAAAAACATAAGCGCACATGATTCGTATGCAGATCTCAGAATATGTAGTCATTGCAGCCGAGAAGATTTCATTATTTAATGATTATTTGTGCCCCTCGAGCCAAACGTTTTAGCTATGAAAACAAGAAAAATACGATTAATCGTATACGAAAACGATTGTAATCGTTTCAACTTATTTATCGAGAAATACGATTTGGATTTGTTTTGATTGCGGTTTGTCGTCCGCGCCCCGTCCCTTTTTTGGTGTGAGATTGTGTGTTGATAACCTGGACTCTACGCGAGAGAAAAGGACGCGAAATTAAACTGCACCAACCGTACCTGGAATAACCTTGGGCAACATAGCCTCTTCGCCCGTGCAATAGCTAGGCCAATGGCTTAGCTAATGAACTGGCGAAGAGGCTATGTTGCCATAATTATGTACATCAATCTTTACATTGGATTTACATGATTAAAATAGACAACTTAAAATTAATACTACATATCAATACAAAATTTGCAAGAATCACAACTCGGAATTTTCATTTTTCAATGAATCTAGTTATCGCGACGAATTTTTTTCGCCACACTTCAACGCTATTGTCACCCCTTCATTTTTCTATACGCATTGCATTATTATAATTTTTTCTTCGACGTCTATGAACCTTCAATCGAAGCTTTCGGTTTTTTGGACAACGTTGACTCCTTAGACGCCGACGGACCTTAAGCCCAAGCTTGCGGTTTCTACGTTGCATCCGTGACTTCGACGGTTCGGAAAAAGTTACCGGTTCGGCGGCAGAAAGCCCTTTAAAAATGACTCTCGGTGCTGTAATTTTTTTAGATCTTCTCGACCCGCAGCAAATGAGGCCGAACAGTTTATTTATCGGCTTTTTTGGAACCGCCAATGTTGTCAGAAGCTGACTTGTATGTTGCACCGATCCCCGACATGTCTCCATAGAGGAGGCCACCGAAATGTAGGAAGTTGACTGCTCCGACAGATAGTGGTTATTGGCACTTTCGGTTGGATGATATCCACAGAGCCACCGACTTTTTGCAACCCGATCCAATGGCCATCGCAATTTCGTCTCGGGTTCCAGCAAACAACTGACCACTTTCTTGGCATCATCCGAGATACGGCCTTCCAATTTGCGATGGAATTTAAACTTCTTACTGTTCTGAGCCGCTATCAGCGGCGACAGATTGGTACTATATTTAAAAGGCATTGTTTCGTTCAACATCCGAAACAAAATCACCCCCATTGACCACGAGTCGGCCAATTTGGGATCATACGGTGTCCCGGTCAATATTTCGGGTGCCGTATAAGCCCGTGTTCCGCAGTAGGTTTGCGACAAGTCATTCTTCCCACAACAGTAGCGTGCCAGGGAAAAATCGGCCAACTTCACGTTCATCTCCTTATCTAGTAAAATATTACTGCAATTCAAATCACGATGGGCAATGTTTTTAGAATGGAGATACTGAACGGCTCCCACCATTTGCGAGAACCATTTCCGCGACTTATTTTCATTGACTGGACCGTTAAATTTTATGTATTTACTCAAGTCCCCATTTTCTGCATAGTCCATGAAAATATAAATGTTCGGTTCTCGCTCTAGGATACTATGTATGCCAACGATATGAGGATGTTTTATTTTAGTGAGAATGTCCAGTTCGCGGCGAATAAATCTTAGAGAATTCATCGGAGCTTTTTCCCAGTTGACTATCTTACAGGCCAAAATCATGCATTTGTCTTGGCCGTTGATATATGTGGCCTCTAGAACTTTCGAAAAAGACCCCTTCCCGATTTTTCGACCAAGCCTATAGCCTGTTTTTGACAAGGCTATAGTAGCCATTAATGAGGTTTCTCTATCTCTTTGGGAAGTAGAGCGCCTTGAAGCTGCCTTTAGTGGCAAGCAACCCATACTGTAAGACAATTTATAAATATGTATTGTATGTACGTATGTATGTATTATTCACTTACGTGAATTGTGAAAATTTTTTCTATTTGTGTATTCAGACCGGTGAACGGTTGTGAGCCACTGCGAGTCAGTAAAATATTTTTTTTAATAATAATTCACTATTTCACTCGCACTAATACACACACTCACTTTCACAACTACACTTTACAAGCCCCAATCGCAAAATGATTTCAGACGAGCTGCCGCCCTTTTATAACCTCGCATTGCCTGCCGGCCTACATCGATCAACGATTTTTTCATCGTTAAAACAAATTTCGAATGACGTCTTGTTCGAAAAAATAAATTATTCTATTTTTCTATACGTCAAAAGTTTTATTTTATTTCCTAGGCTTTTCAATTTAAATTGATAAATAGAAGATTTAAAGGATTTTCCCCTCTTTTTAGAACCGTCTACAAGCAGACAACGACTACGAACGGCTTGATGACGCCGAGGCGGCCCCTAATTGAATGGAATCACCGGGTGAAGATTAGCTTTAATCTGAAAGAAGCGTGCAAAAGGCAGTCGGAGGACAAAATCAATGAGCGCAGCAAGAAGCCGATGACACCGACGAATTAGAGAACAAGCTTCACGCCACGGACAATTGAACTTGACGGCGATATAGCCAGGAAACTGTTCCACAGACTGGGCAACATTCGATGGTCATGGTTGCTGTCAAGCAATTAGACAACAAATCTTGCTCAAAGCCGATGACGGTGTGGAGCAATCGATCAGAAAAACATAAGCGCACATGATTCGTATGCAGATCTCAGAATATGTAGTCATTGCAGCCGAGAAGATTTCATTATTTAATGATTATTTGTGCCCCTCGAGCCAAACGTTTTAGCTATGAAAACAAGAAAAATACGATTAATCGTATACGAAAACGATTGTAATCGTTTCAACTTATTTATCGAGAAATACGATTTGGATTTGTTTTGATTGCGGTTTGTCGTCCGCGCCCCGTCCCTTTTTTGGTGTGAGATTGTGTGTTGATAACCTGGACTCTACGCGAGAGAAAAGGACGCGAAATTAAACTGCACCAACCGTACCTGGAATAACCTTGGGCAACATAGCTTCTTCGCCCGTGCAATAGCTAGGCCAATGGCTTAGCTAATGAACTGGCGAAGAGGCTATGTTGCCATAATTATGTACATCAATCTTTACATTGGATTTACATGATTAAAATAGACAACTTAAAATTAATACTACATATCAATACAAAATTTGCAAGAATCACAACTCGGAATTTTCATTTTTCAATGAAACTAGTTATCGCGACGAATTTTTTTCGCCACACTTCAACGCTATTGTCACCCCTTCATTTTTCTATACGCATTGCATTATTATAATTTTTTCTTCGACGTCTATGAACCTTCAATCGAAGCTTTCGGTTTTTTGGACAACGTTGACTCCTTAGACGCCGACGGACCTTAAGCCCAAGCTTGCGGTTTCTACGTTGCATCCGTGATTTCGACGGTTCGGAAAAAGTTACCGGTTCGGCGGCAGAAAGCCCTTTAAAAATGACTCTCGGTGCTGTAATTTTTTTAGATCTTCTCGACCCGCAGCAAATGAGGCCGAACAGTTTATTTATCGGCTTTTTTGGAACCGCCAATGTTGTCAGAAGCTGACTTGTATGTTGCACCGATCCCCGACATGTCTCCATAGAGGAGGCCACCGAAATGTAGGAAGTTGACTGCTCCGACAGATAGTGGTTATTGGCACTTTCGGTTGGATGATATCCACAGAGCCACCGACTTTTTGCAACCCGATCCAATGGCCATCGCAATTTCGTCTCGGGTTCCAGCAAACAACTGACCACTTTCTTGGCATCATCCGAGATACGGCCTTCCAATTTGCGATGGAATTTAAACTTCTTACTGTTCTGAGCCGCTATCAGCGGCGACAGATTGGTACTATATTTAAAAGGCATTGTTTCGTTCAACATCCGAAACAAAATCACCCCCATTGACCACGAGTCGGCCAATTTGGGATCATACGGTGTCCCGGTCAATATTTCGGGTGCCGTATAAGCCCGTGTTCCGCAGTAGGTTTGCGACAAGTCATTCTTCCCACAACAGTAGCGTGCCAGGGAAAAATCGGCCAACTTCACGTTCATCTCCTTATCTAGTAAAATATTACTGCAATTCAAATCACGATGGGCAATGTTTATAGAATGGAGATACTGAACGGCTCCCACCATTTGCGAGAACCATTTCCGCGACTTATTTTCATTGACTGGACCGTTAAATTTTATGTATTTACTCAAGTCCCCATTTTCTGCATAGTCCATGAAAATATAAATGTTCGGTTCTCGCTCTAGGATACTATGTATGCCAACGATATGAGGATGTTTTATTTTAGTGAGAATGTCCAGTTCGCGGCGAATAAATCTTAGAGAATTCATCGGAGCTTTTTCCCAGTTGACTATCTTACAGGCCAAAATCATGCATTTGTCATGGCCGTTGATATATGTGGCCTCTAGAACTTTCGAAAAAGACCCCTTCCCGATTTTTCGACCAAGCCTATAGCCTGTTTTTGACAAGGCTATAGTAGCCATTAATGAGGTTTCTCTATCTCTTTGGGAAGTAGAGCGCCTTGAAGCTGCCTTTAGTGGCAAGCAACCCATACTGTAAGACAATTTATAAATATGTATTGTATGTACGTATGTATGTATTATTCACTTACGTGAATTGTGAAAAATTTTTCTATTTGTGTATTCAGACCGGTGAACGGTTGTGAGCCACTGCGAGTCAGTAAAATATTTTTTTTAATAATAATTCACTATTTCACTCGCACTAATACACACACTCACTTTCACAACTACACTTTACAAGCCCCAATCGCAAAATGATTTCAGACGAGCTGCCGCCCTTTTATAACCTCGCATTGCCTGCCGGCCTACATCGATCAACGATTTTTTCATCGTTAAAACAAATTTCGAATGACGTCTTGTTCGAAAAAATAAATTATTCTATTTTTCTATACGTCAAAAGTTTTATTTTATTTCCTAGGCTTTTCAATTTAAATTGATAAATAGAAGATTTAAAGGATTTTCCCCTCTTTTTAGAACCGTCTACAAGCAGACAACGACTACGAACGGCTTGATGACGCCGAGGCGGCCCCTAATTGAATGGAATCACCGGGTGAAGATTAGCTTTAATCTGAAAGAAGCGTGCAAAAGGCAGTCGGAGGACAAAATCAATGAGCGCAGCAAGAAGCCGATGACACCGACGAATTAGAGAACAAGCTTCACGCCACGGACAATTGAACTTGACGGCGATATAGCCAGGAAACTGTTCCACAGATTGGGCAACATTCGATGGTCATGGTTGCTGTCAAGCAATTAGACAACAAATCTTGCTCAAAGCCGATGACGGTGTGGAGCAATCGATCAGAAAAACATAAGCGCACATGATTCGTATGCAGATCTCAGAATATGTAGTCATTGCAGCCGAGAAGATTTCATTATTTAATGATTATTTGTGCCCCTCGAGCCAAACGTTTTAGCTATGAAAACAAGAAAAATACGATTAATCGTATACGAAAACGATTGTAATCGTTTCAACTTATTTATCGAGAAATACGATTTGGATTTGTTTTGATTGCGGTTTGTCGTCCGCGCCCCGTCCCTTTTTTGGTGTGAGATTGTGTGTTGATAACCTGGACTCTACGCGAGAGAAAAGGACGCGAAATTAAACTGCACCAACCGTACCTGGAATAACCTTGGGCAACATAGCCTCTTCGCCCGTGCAATAGCTAGGCCAATGGCTTAGCTAATGAACTGGCGAAGAGGCTATGTTGCCATAATTATGTACATCAATCTTTACATTGGATTTACATGATTAAAGTAGACAACTTAAAATTAATACTACATATCAATACAAAATTTGCAAGAATCACAACTCGGAATTTTCATTTTTCAATGAATCTAGTTATCGCGACGAATTTTTTTCGCCACACTTCAACGCTATTGTCACCCCTTCATTTTTCTATACGCATTGCATTATTATAATTTTTTCTTCGACGTCTATGAACCTTCAATCGAAGCTTTCGGTTTTTTGGACAACGTTGACTCCTTAGACGCCGACGGACCTTAAGCCCAAGCTTGCGGTTTCTACGTTGCATCCGTGATTTCGACGGTTCGGAAAAAGTTACCGGTTCGGCGGCAGAAAGCCCTTTAAAAATGACTCTCGGTGCTGTAATTTTTTTAGATCTTCTCGACCCGCAGCAAATGAGGCCGAACAGTTTATTTATCGGCTTTTTTGGAACCGCCAATGTTGTCAGAAGCTGACTTGTATGTTGCACCGATCCCCGACATGTCTCCATAGAGGAGGCCACCGAAATGTAGGAAGTTGACTGCTCCGACAGATAGTGGTTATTGGCACTTTCGGTTGGATGATATCCACAGAGCCACCGACTTTTTGCAACCCGATCCAATGGCCATCGCAATTTCGTCTCGGGTTCCAGCAAACAACTGACCACTTTCTTGGCATCATCCGAGATACGGCCTTCCAATTTGCGATGGAATTTAAACTTCTTACTGTTCTGAGCCGCTATCAGCGGCGACAGATTGGTACTATATTTAAAAGGCATTGTTTCGTTCAACATCCGAAACAAAATCACCCCCATTGACCACGAGTCGGCCAATTTGGGATCATACGGTGTCCCGGTCAATATTTCGGGTGCCGTATAAGCCCGTGTTCCGCAGTAGGTTTGCGACAAGTCATTCTTCCCACAACAGTAGCGTGCCAGGGAAAAATCGGCCAACTTCACGTTCATCTCCTTATCTAGTAAAATATTACTGCAATTCAAATCACGATGGGCAATGTTTTTAGAATGGAGATACTGAACGGCTCCCACCATTTGCGAGAACCATTTCCGCGACTTATTTTCATTGACTGGACCGTTAAATTTTATGTATTTACTCAAGTCCCCATTTTCTGCATAGTCCATGAAAATATAAATGTTCGGTTCTCGCTCTAGGATACTATGTATGCCAACGATATGAGGATGTTTTATTTTAGTGAGAATGTCCAGTTCGCGGCGAATAAATCTTAGAGAATTCATCGGAGCTTTTTCCCAGTTGACTATCTTACAGGCCAAAATCATGCATTTGTCATGGCCGTTGATATATGTGGCCTCTAGAACTTTCGAAAAAGACCCCTTCCCGATTTTTCGACCAAGCCTATAGCCTGTTTTTGACAAGGCTATAGTAGCCATTAATGAGGTTTCTCTATCTCTTTGGGAAGTAGAGCGCCTTGAAGCTGCCTTTAGTGGCAAGCAACCCATACTGTAAGACAATTTATAAATATGTATTGTATGTACGTATGTATGTATTATTCACTTACGTGAATTGTGAAAAATTTTTCTATTTGTGTATTCAGACCGGTGAACGGTTGTGAGCCACTGCGAGTCAGTAAAATATTTTTTTTAATAATAATTCACTATTTCACTCGCACTAATACACACACTCACTTTCACAACTACACTTTACAAGCCCCAATCGCAAAATGATTTCAGACGAGCTGCCGCCCTTTTATAACCTCGCATTGCCTGCCGGCCTACATCGATCAACGATTTTTTCATCGTTAAAACAAATTTCGAATGACGTCTTGTTCGAAAAAATAAATTATTCTATTTTTCTATACGTCAAAAGTTTTATTTTATTTCCTAGGCTTTTCAATTTAAATTGATAAATAGAAGATTTAAAGGATTTTCCCCTCTTTTTAGAACCGTCTACAAGCAGACAACGACTACGAACGGCTTGATGACGCCGAGGCGGCCCCTAATTGAATGGAATCACCGGGTGAAGATTAGCTTTAATCTGAAAGAAGCGTGCAAAAGGCAGTCGGAGGACAAAATCAATGAGCGCAGCAAGAAGCCGATGACACCGACGAATTAGAGAACAAGCTTCACGCCACGGACAATTGAACTTGACGGCGATATAGCCAGGAAACTGTTCCACAGACTGGGCAACATTCGATGGTCATGGTTGCTGTCAAGCAATTAGACAACAAATCTTGCTCAAAGCCGATGACGGTGTGGAGCAATCGATCAGAAAAACATAAGCGCACATGATTCGTATGCAGATCTCAGAATATGTAGTCATTGCAGCCGAGAAGATTTCATTATTTAATGATTATTTGTGCCCCTCGAGCCAAACGTTTTAGCTATGAAAACAAGAAAAATACGATTAATCGTATACGAAAACGATTGTAATCGTTTCAACTTATTTATCGAGAAATACGATTTGGATTTGTTTTGATTGCGGTTTGTCGTCCGCGCCCCGTCCCTTTTTTGGTGTGAGATTGTGTGTTGATAACCTGGACTCTACGCGAGAGAAAAGGACGCGAAATTAAACTGCACCAACCGTACCTGGAATAACCTTGGGCAACATAGCCTCTTCGCCCGTGCAATAGCTAGGCCAATGGCTTAGCTAATGAACTGGCGAAGAGGCTATGTTGCCATAATTATGTACATCAATCTTTACATTGGATTTACATGATTAAAATAGACAACTTAAAATTAATACTACATATCAATACAAAATTTGCAAGAATCACAACTCGGAATTTTCATTTTTCAATGAATCTAGTTATCGCGACGAATTTTTTTCGCCACACTTCAACGCTATTGTCACCCCTTCATTTTTCTATACGCATTGCATTATTATAATTTTTTCTTCGACGTCTATGAACCTTCAATCGAAGCTTTCGGTTTTTTGGACAACGTTGACTCCTTAGACGCCGACGGACCTTAAGCCCAAGCTTGCGGTTTCTACGTTGCATCCGTGATTTCGACGGTTCGGAAAAAGTTACCGGTTCGGCGGCAGAAAGCCCTTTAAAAATGACTCTCGGTGCTGTAATTTTTTTAGATCTTCTCGACCCGCAGCAAATGAGGCCGAACAGTTTATTTATCGGCTTTTTTGGAACCGCCAATGTTGTCAGAAGCTGACTTGTATGTTGCACCGATCCCCGACATGTCTCCATAGAGGAGGCCACCGAAATGTAGGAAGTTGACTGCTCCGACAGATAGTGGTTATTGGCACTTTCGGTTGGATGATATCCACAGAGCCACCGACTTTTTGCAACCCGATCCAATGGCCATCGCAATTTCGTCTCGGGTTCCAGCAAACAACTGACCACTTTCTTGGCATCATCCGAGATACGGCCTTCCAATTTGCGATGGAATTTAAACTTCTTACTGTTCTGAGCCGCTATCAGCGGCGACAGATTGGTACTATATTTAAAAGGCATTGTTTCGTTCAACATCCGAAACAAAATCACCCCCATTGACCACGAGTCGGCCAATTTGGGATCATACGGTGTCCCGGTCAATATTTCGGGTGCCGTATAAGCCCGTGTTCCGCAGTAGGTTTGCGACAAGTCATTCTTCCCACAACAGTAGCGTGCCAGGGAAAAATCGGCCAACTTCACGTTCATCTCCTTATCTAGTAAAATATTACTGCAATTCAAATCACGATGGGCAATGTTTTTAGAATGGAGATACTGAACGGCTCCCACCATTTGCGAGAACCATTTCCGCGACTTATTTTCATTGACTGGACCGTTAAATTTTATGTATTTACTCAAGTCCCCATTTTCTGCATAGTCCATGAAAATATAAATGTTCGGTTCTCGCTCTAGGATACTATGTATGCCAACGATATGAGGATGTTTTATTTTAGTGAGAATGTCCAGTTCGCGGCGAATAAATCTTAGAGAATTCATCGGAGCTTTTTCCCAGTTGACTATCTTACAGGCCAAAATCATGCATTTGTCATGGCCGTTGATATATGTGGCCTCTAGAACTTTCGAAAAAGACCCCTTCCCGATTTTTCGACCAAGCCTATAGCCTGTTTTTGACAAGGCTATAGTAGCCATTAATGAGGTTTCTCTATCTCTTTGGGAAGTAGAGCGCCTTGAAGCTGCCTTTAGTGGCAAGCAACCCATACTGTAAGACAATTTATAAATATGTATTGTATGTACGTATGTATGTATTATTCACTTACGTGAATTGTGAAAAATTTTTCTATTTGTGTATTCAGACCGGTGAACGGTTGTGAGCCACTGCGAGTCAGTAAAATATTTTTTTTAATAATAATTCACTATTTCACTCGCACTAATACACACACTCACTTTCACAACTACACTTTACAAGCCCCAATCGCAAAATGATTTCAGACGAGCTGCCGCCCTTTTATAACCTCGCATTGCCTGCCGGCCTACATCGATCAACGATTTTTTCATCGTTAAAACAAATTTCGAATGACGTCTTGTTCGAAAAAATAAATTATTCTATTTTTCTATACGTCAAAAGTTTTATTTTATTTCCTAGGCTTTTCAATTTAAATTGATAAATAGAAGATTTAAAGGATTTTCCCCTCTTTTTAGAACCGTCTACAAGCAGACAACGACTACGAACGGCTTGATGACGCCGAGGCGGCCCCTAATTGAATGGAATCACCGGGTGAAGATTAGCTTTAATCTGAAAGAAGCGTGCAAAAGGCAGTCGGAGGACAAAATCAATGAGCGCAGCAAGAAGCCGATGACACCGACGAATTAGAGAACAAGCTTCACGCCACGGACAATTGAACTTGACGGCGATATAGCCAGGAAACTGTTCCACAGATTGGGCAACATTCGATGGTCATGGTTGCTGTCAAGCAATTAGACAACAAATCTTGCTCAAAGCCGATGACGGTGTGGAGCAATCGATCAGAAAAACATAAGCGCACATGATTCGTATGCAGATCTCAGAATATGTAGTCATTGCAGCCGAGAAGATTTCATTATTTAATGATTATTTGTGCCCCTCGAGCCAAACGTTTTAGCTATGAAAACAAGAAAAATACGATTAATCGTATACGAAAACGATTGTAATCGTTTCAACTTATTTATCGAGAAATACGATTTGGATTTGTTTTGATTGCGGTTTGTCGTCCGCGCCCCGTCCCTTTTTTGGTGTGAGATTGTGTGTTGATAACCTGGACTCTACGCGAGAGAAAAGGACGCGAAATTAAACTGCACCAACCGTACCTGGAATAACCTTGGGCAACATAGCCTCTTCGCCCGTGCAATAGCTAGGCCAATGGCTTAGCTAATGAACTGGCGAAGAGGCTATGTTGCCATAATTATGTACATCAATCTTTACATTGGATTTACATGATTAAAGTAGACAACTTAAAATTAATACTACATATCAATACAAAATTTGCAAGAATCACAACTCGGAATTTTCATTTTTCAATGAATCTAGTTATCGCGACGAATTTTTTTCGCCACACTTCAACGCTATTGTCACCCCTTCATTTTTCTATACGCATTGCATTATTATAATTTTTTCTTCGACGTCTATGAACCTTCAATCGAAGCTTTCGGTTTTTTGGACAACGTTGACTCCTTAGACGCCGACGGACCTTAAGCCCAAGCTTGCGGTTTCTACGTTGCATCCGTGATTTCGACGGTTCGGAAAAAGTTACCGGTTCGGCGGCAGAAAGCCCTTTAAAAATGACTCTCGGTGCTGTAATTTTTTTAGATCTTCTCGACCCGCAGCAAATGAGGCCGAACAGTTTATTTATCGGCTTTTTTGGAACCGCCAATGTTGTCAGAAGCTGACTTGTATGTTGCACCGATCCCCGACATGTCTCCATAGAGGAGGCCACCGAAATGTAGGAAGTTGACTGCTCCGACAGATAGTGGTTATTGGCACTTTCGGTTGGATGATATCCACAGAGCCACCGACTTTTTGCAACCCGATCCAATGGCCATCGCAATTTCGTCTCGGGTTCCAGCAAACAACTGACCACTTTCTTGGCATCATCCGAGATACGGCCTTCCAATTTGCGATGGAATTTAAACTTCTTACTGTTCTGAGCCGCTATCAGCGGCGACAGATTGGTACTATATTTAAAAGGCATTGTTTCGTTCAACATCCGAAACAAAATCACCCCCATTGACCACGAGTCGGCCAATTTGGCATCATACGGTGTCCCGGTCAATATTTCGGGTGCCGTATAAGCCCGTGTTCCGCAGTAGGTTTGCGACAAGTCATTCTTCCCACAACAGTAGCGTGCCAGGGAAAAATCGGCCAACTTCACGTTCATCTCCTTATCTAGTAAAATATTACTGCAATTCAAATCACGATGGGCAATGTTTTTAGAATGGAGATACTGAACGGCTCCCACCATTTGCGAGAACCATTTCCGCGACTTATTTTCATTGACTGGACCGTTAAATTTTATGTATTTACTCAAGTCCCCATTTTCTGCATAGTCCATGAAAATATAAATGTTCGGTTCTCGCTCTAGGATACTATGTATGCCAACGATATGAGGATGTTTTATTTTAGTGAGAATGTCCAGTTCGCGGCGAATAAATCTTAGAGAATTCATCGGAGCTTTTTCCCAGTTGACTATCTTACAGGCCAAAATCATGCATTTGTCATGGCCGTTGATATATGTGGCCTCTAGAACTTTCGAAAAAGACCCCTTCCCGATTTTTCGACCAAGCCTATAGCCTGTTTTTGACAAGGCTATAGTAGCCATTAATGAGGTTTCTCTATCTCTTTGGGAAGTAGAGCGCCTTGAAGCTGCCTTTAGTGGCAAGCAACCCATACTGTAAGACAATTTATAAATATGTATTGTATGTACGTATGTATGTATTATTCACTTACGTGAATTGTGAAAAATTTTTCTATTTGTGTATTCAGACCGGTGAACGGTTGTGAGCCACTGCGAGTCAGTAAAATATTTTTTTTAATAATAATTCACTATTTCACTGGCACTAATACACACACTCACTTTCACAACTACACTTTACAAGCCCCAATCGCAAAATGATTTCAGACGAGCTGCCGCCCTTTTATAACCTCGCATTGCCTGCCGGCCTACATCGATCAACGATTTTTTCATCGTTAAAACAAATTTCGAATGACGTCTTGTTCGAAAAAATAAATTATTCTATTTTTCTATACGTCAAAAGTTTTATTTTATTTCCTAGGCTTTTCAATTTAAATTGATAAATAGAAGATTTAAAGGATTTTCCCCTCTTTTTAGAACCGTCTACAAGCAGACAACGACTACGAACGGCTTGATGACGCCGAGGCGGCCCCTAATTGAATGGAATCACCGGGTGAAGATTAGCTTTAATCTGAAAGAAGCGTGCAAAAGGCAGTCGGAGGACAAAATCAATGAGCGCAGCAAGAAGCCGATGACACCGACGAATTAGAGAACAAGCTTCACGCCACGGACAATTGAACTTGACGGCGATATAGCCAGGAAACTGTTCCACAGATTGGGCAACATTCGATGGTCATGGTTGCTGTCAAGCAATTAGACAACAAATCTTGCTCAAAGCCGATGACGGTGTGGAGCAATCGATCAGAAAAACATAAGCGCACATGATTCGTATGCAGATCTCAGAATATGTAGTCATTGCAGCCGAGAAGATTTCATTATTTAATGATTATTTGTGCCCCTCGAGCCAAACGTTTTAGCTATGAAAACAAGAAAAATACGATTAATCGTATACGAAAACGATTGTAATCGTTTCAACTTATTTATCGAGAAATACGATTTGGATTTGTTTTGATTGCGGTTTGTCGTCCGCGCCCCGTCCCTTTTTTGGTGTGAGATTGTGTGTTGATAACCTGGACTCTACGCGAGAGAAAAGGACGCGAAATTAAACTGCACCAACCGTACCTGGAATAACCTTGGGCAACATAGCCTCTTCGCCCGTGCAATAGCTAGGCCAATGGCTTAGCTAATGAACTGGCGAAGAGGCTATGTTGCCATAATTATGTACATCAATCTTTACATTGGATTTACATGATTAAAATAGACAACTTAAAATTAATACTACATATCAATACAAAATTTGCAAGAATCACAACTCGGAATTTTCATTTTTCAATGAATCTAGTTATCGCGACGAATTTTTTTCGCCACACTTCAACGCTATTGTCACCCCTTCATTTTTCTATACGCATTGCATTATTATAATTTTTTCTTCGACGTCTATGAACCTTCAATCGAAGCTTTCGGTTTTTTGGACAACGTTGACTCCTTAGACGCCGACGGACCTTAAGCCCAAGCTTGCGGTTTCTACGTTGCATCCGTGATTTCGACGGTTCGGAAAAAGTTACCGGTTCGGCGGCAGAAAGCCCTTTAAAAATGACTCTCGGTGCTGTAATTTTTTTAGATCTTCTCGACCCGCAGCAAATGAGGCCGAACAGTTTATTTATCGGCTTTTTTGGAACCGCCAATGTTGTCAGAAGCTGACTTGTATGTTGCACCGATCCCCGACATGTCTCCATAGAGGAGGCCACCGAAATGTAGGAAGTTGACTGCTCCGACAGATAGTGGTTATTGGCACTTTCGGTTGGATGATATCCACAGAGCCACCGACTTTTTGCAACCCGATCCAATGGCCATCGCAATTTCGTCTCGGGTTCCAGCAAACAACTGACCACTTTCTTGGCATCATCCGAGATACGGCCTTCCAATTTGCGATGGAATTTAAACTTCTTACTGTTCTGAGCCGCTATCAGCGGCGACAGATTGGTACTATATTTAAAAGGCATTGTTTCGTTCAACATCCGAAACAAAATCACCCCCATTGACCACGAGTCGGCCAATTTGGGATCATACGGTGTCCCGGTCAATATTTCGGGTGCCGTATAAGCCCGTGTTCCGCAGTAGGTTTGCGACAAGTCATTCTTCCCACAACAGTAGCGTGCCAGGGAAAAATCGGCCAACTTCACGTTCATCTCCTTATCTAGTAAAATATTACTGCAATTCAAATCACGATGGGCAATGTTTTTAGAATGGAGATACTGAACGGCTCCCACCATTTGCGAGAACCATTTCCGCGACTTATTTTCATTGACTGGACCGTTAAATTTTATGTATTTACTCAAGTCCCCATTTTCTGCATAGTCCATGAAAATATAAATGTTCGGTTCTCGCTCTAGGATACTATGTATGCCAACGATATGAGGATGTTTTATTTTAGTGAGAATGTCCAGTTCGCGGCGAATAAATCTTAGAGAATTCATCGGAGCTTTTTCCCAGTTGACTATCTTACAGGCCAAAATCATGCATTTGTCATGGCCGTTGATATATGTGGCCTCTAGAACTTTCGAAAAAGACCCCTTCCCGATTTTTCGACCAAGCCTATAGCCTGTTTTTGACAAGGCTATAGTAGCCATTAATGAGGTTTCTCTATCTCTTTGGGAAGTAGAGCGCCTTGAAGCTGCCTTTAGTGGCAAGCAACCCATACTGTAAGACAATTTATAAATATGTATTGTATGTACGTATGTATGTATTATTCACTTACGTGAATTGTGAAAATTTTTTCTATTTGTGTATTCAGACCGGTGAACGGTTGTGAGCCACTGCGAGTCAGTAAAATATTTTTTTTAATAATAATTCACTATTTCACTCGCACTAATACACACACTCACTTTCACAACTACACTTTACAAGCCCCAATCGCAAAATGATTTCAGACGAGCTGCCGCCCTTTTATAACCTCGCATTGCCTGCCGGCCTACATCGATCAACGATTTTTTCATCGTTAAAACAAATTTCGAATGACGTCTTGTTCGAAAAAATAAATTATTCTATTTTTCTATACGTCAAAAGTTTTATTTTATTTCCTAGGCTTTTCAATTTAAATTGATAAATAGAAGATTTAAAGGATTTTCCCCTCTTTTTAGAACCGTCTACAAGCAGACAACGACTACGAACGGCTTGATGACGCCGAGGCGGCCCCTAATTGAATGGAATCACCGGGTGAAGATTAGCTTTAATCTGAAAGAAGCGTGCAAAAGGCAGTCGGAGGACAAAATCAATGAGCGCAGCAAGAAGCCGATGACACCGACGAATTAGAGAACAAGCTTCACGCCACGGACAATTGAACTTGACGGCGATATAGCCAGGAAACTGTTCCACAGATTGGGCAACATTCGATGGTCATGGTTGCTGTCAAGCAATTAGACAACAAATCTTGCTCAAAGCCGATGACGGTGTGGAGCAATCGATCAGAAAAACATAAGCGCACATGATTCGTATGCAGATCTCAGAATATGTAGTCATTGCAGCCGAGAAGATTTCATTATTTAATGATTATTTGTGCCCCTCGAGCCAAACGTTTTAGCTATGAAAACAAGAAAAATACGATTAATCGTATACGAAAACGATTGTAATCGTTTCAACTTATTTATCGAGAAATACGATTTGGATTTGTTTTGATTGCGGTTTGTCGTCCGCGCCCCGTCCCTTTTTTGGTGTGAGATTGTGTGTTGATAACCTGGACTCTACGCGAGAGAAAAGGACGCGAAATTAAACTGCACCAACCGTACCTGGAATAACCTTGGGCAACATAGCCTCTTCGCCCGTGCAATAGCTAGGCCAATGGCTTAGCTAATGAACTGGCGAAGAGGCTATGTTGCCATAATTATGTACATCAATCTTTACATTGGATTTACATGATTAAAATAGACAACTTAAAATTAATACTACATATCAATACAAAATTTGCAAGAATCACAACTCGGAATTTTCATTTTTCAATGAATCTAGTTATCGCGACGAATTTTTTTCGCCACACTTCAACGCTATTGTCACCCCTTCATTTTTCTATACGCATTGCATTATTATAATTTTTTCTTCGACGTCTATGAACCTTCAATCGAAGCTTTCGGTTTTTTGGACAACGTTGACTCCTTAGACGCCGACGGACCTTAAGCCCAAGCTTGCGGTTTCTACGTTGCATCCGTGATTTCGACGGTTCGGAAAAAGTTACCGGTTCGGCGGCAGAAAGCCCTTTAAAAATGACTCTCGGTGCTGTAATTTTTTTAGATCTTCTCGACCCGCAGCAAATGAGGCCGAACAGTTTATTTATCGGCTTTTTTGGAACCGCCAATGTTGTCAGAAGCTGACTTGTATGTTGCACCGATCCCCGACATGTCTCCATAGAGGAGGCCACCGAAATGTAGGAAGTTGACTGCTCCGACAGATAGTGGTTATTGGCACTTTCGGTTGGATGATATCCACAGAGCCACCGACTTTTTGCAACCCGATCCAATGGCCATCGCAATTTCGTCTCGGGTTCCAGCAAACAACTGACCACTTTCTTGGCATCATCCGAGATACGGCCTTCCAATTTGCGATGGAATTTAAACTTCTTACTGTTCTGAGCCGCTATCAGCGGCGACAGATTGGTACTATATTTAAAAGGCATTGTTTCGTTCAACATCCGAAACAAAATCACCCCCATTGACCACGAGTCGGCCAATTTGGCATCATACGGTGTCCCGGTCAATATTTCGGGTGCCGTATAAGCCCGTGTTCCGCAGTAGGTTTGCGACAAGTCATTCTTCCCACAACAGTAGCGTGCCAGGGAAAAATCGGCCAACTTCACGTTCATCTCCTTATCTAGTAAAATATTACTGCAATTCAAATCACGATGGGCAATGTTTTTAGAATGGAGATACTGAACGGCTCCCACCATTTGCGAGAACCATTTCCGCGACTTATTTTCATTGACTGGACCGTTAAATTTTATGTATTTACTCAAGTCCCCATTTTCTGCATAGTCCATGAAAATATAAATGTTCGGTTCTCGCTCTAGGATACTATGTATGCCAACGATATGAGGATGTTTTATTTTAGTGAGAATGTCCAGTTCGCGGCGAATAAATCTTAGAGAATTCATCGGAGCTTTTTCCCAGTTGACTATCTTACAGGCCAAAATCATGCATTTGTCATGGCCGTTGATATATGTGGCCTCTAGAACTTTCGAAAAAGACCCCTTCCCGATTTTTCGACCAAGCCTATAGCCTGTTTTTGACAAGGCTATAGTAGCCATTAATGAGGTTTCTCTATCTCTTTGGGAAGTAGAGCGCCTTGAAGCTGCCTTTAGTGGCAAGCAACCCATACTGTAAGACAATTTATAAATATGTATTGTATGTACGTATGTATGTATTATTCACTTACGTGAATTGTGAAAAATTTTTCTATTTGTGTATTCAGACCGGTGAACGGTTGTGAGCCACTGCGAGTCAGTAAAATATTTTTTTTAATAATAATTCACTATTTCACTCGCACTAATACACACACTCACTTTCACAACTACACTTTACAAGCCCCAATCGCAAAATGATTTCAGACGAGCTGCCGCCCTTTTATAACCTCGCATTGCCTGCCGGCCTACATCGATCAACGATTTTTTCATCGTTAAAACAAATTTCGAATGACGTCTTGTTCGAAAAAATAAATTATTCTATTTTTCTATACGTCAAAAGTTTTATTTTATTTCCTAGGCTTTTCAATTTAAATTGATAAATAGAAGATTTAAAGGATTTTCCCCTCTTTTTAGAACCGTCTACAAGCAGACAACGACTACGAACGGCTTGATGACGCCGAGGCGGCCCCTAATTGAATGGAATCACCGGGTGAAGATTAGCTTTAATCTGAAAGAAGCGTGCAAAAGGCAGTCGGAGGACAAAATCAATGAGCGCAGCAAGAAGCCGATGACACCGACGAATTAGAGAACAAGCTTCACGCCACGGACAATTGAACTTGACGGCGATATAGCCAGGAAACTGTTCCACAGATTGGGCAACATTCGATGGTCATGGTTGCTGTCAAGCAATTAGACAACAAATCTTGCTCAAAGCCGATGACGGTGTGGAGCAATCGATCAGAAAAACATAAGCGCACATGATTCGTATGCAGATCTCAGAATATGTAGTCATTGCAGCCGAGAAGATTTCATTATTTAATGATTATTTGTGCCCCTCGAGCCAAACGTTTTAGCTATGAAAACAAGAAAAATACGATTAATCGTATACGAAAACGATTGTAATCGTTTCAACTTATTTATCGAGAAATACGATTTGGATTTGTTTTGATTGCGGTTTGTCGTCCGCGCCCCGTCCCTTTTTTGGTGTGAGATTGTGTGTTGATAACCTGGACTCTACGCGAGAGAAAAGGACGCGAAATTAAACTGCACCAACCGTACCTGGAATAACCTTGGGCAACATAGCCTCTTCGCCCGTGCAATAGCTAGGCCAATGGCTTAGCTAATGAACTGGCGAAGAGGCTATGTTGCCATAATTATGTACATCAATCTTTACATTGGATTTACATGATTAAAATAGACAACTTAAAATTAATACTACATATCAATACAAAATTTGCAAGAATCACAACTCGGAATTTTCATTTTTCAATGAATCTAGTTATCGCGACGAATTTTTTTCGCCACACTTCAACGCTATTGTCACCCCTTCATTTTTCTATACGCATTGCATTATTATAATTTTTTCTTCGACGTCTATGAACCTTCAATCGAAGCTTTCGGTTTTTTGGACAACGTTGACTCCTTAGACGCCGACGGACCTTAAGCCCAAGCTTGCGGTTTCTACGTTGCATCCGTGATTTCGACGGTTCGGAAAAAGTTACCGGTTCGGCGGCAGAAAGCCCTTTAAAAATGACTCTCGGTGCTGTAATTTTTTTAGATCTTCTCGACCCGCAGCAAATGAGGCCGAACAGTTTATTTATCGGCTTTTTTGGAACCGCCAATGTTGTCAGAAGCTGACTTGTATGTTGCACCGATCCCCGACATGTCTCCATAGAGGAGGCCACCGAAATGTAGGAAGTTGACTGCTCCGACAGATAGTGGTTATTGGCACTTTCGGTTGGATGATATCCACAGAGCCACCGACTTTTTGCAACCCGATCCAATGGCCATCGCAATTTCGTCTCGGGTTCCAGCAAACAACTGACCACTTTCTTGGCATCATCCGAGATACGGCCTTCCAATTTGCGATGGAATTTAAACTTCTTACTGTTCTGAGCCGCTATCAGCGGCGACAGATTGGTACTATATTTAAAAGGCATTGTTTCGTTCAACATCCGAAACAAAATCACCCCCATTGACCACGAGTCGGCCAATTTGGGATCATACGGTGTCCCGGTCAATATTTCGGGTGCCGTATAAGCCCGTGTTCCGCAGTAGGTTTGCGACAAGTCATTCTTCCCACAACAGTAGCGTGCCAGGGAAAAATCGGCCAACTTCACGTTCATCTCCTTATCTAGTAAAATATTACTGCAATTCAAATCACGATGGGCAATGTTTTTAGAATGGAGATACTGAACGGCTCCCACCATTTGCGCGAACCATTTCCGCGACTTATTTTCATTGACTGGACCGTTAAATTTTATGTATTTACTCAAGTCCCCATTTTCTGCATAGTCCATGAAAATATAAATGTTCGGTTCTCGCTCTAGGATACTATGTATGCCAACGATATGAGGATGTTTTATTTTAGTGAGAATGTCCAGTTCGCGGCGAATAAATCTTAGAGAATTCATCGGAGCTTTTTCCCAGTTGACTATCTTACAGGCCAAAATCATGCATTTGTCATGGCCGTTGATATATGTGGCCTCTAGAACTTTCGAAAAAGACCCCTTCCCGATTTTTCGACCAAGCCTATAGCCTGTTTTTGACAAGGCTATAGTAGCCATTAATGAGGTTTCTCTATCTCTTTGGGAAGTAGAGCGCCTTGAAGCTGCCTTTAGTGGCAAGCAACCCATACTGTAAGACAATTTATAAATATGTATTGTATGTACGTATGTATGTATTATTCACTTACGTGAATTGTGAAAATTTTTTCTATTTGTGTATTCAGACCGGTGAACGGTTGTGAGCCACTGCGAGTCAGTAAAATATTTTTTTTAATAATAATTCACTATTTCACTCGCACTAATACACACACTCACTTTCACAACTACACTTTACAAGCCCCAATCGCAAAATGATTTCAGACGAGCTGCCGCCCTTTTATAACCTCGCATTGCCTGCCGGCCTACATCGATCAACGATTTTTTCATCGTTAAAACAAATTTCGAATGACGTCTTGTTCGAAAAAATAAATTATTCTATTTTTCTATACGTCAAAAGTTTTATTTTATTTCCTAGGCTTTTCAATTTAAATTGATAAATAGAAGATTTAAAGGATTTTCCCCTCTTTTTAGAACCGTCTACAAGCAGACAACGACTACGAACGGCTTGATGACGCCGAGGCGGCCCCTAATTGAATGGAATCACCGGGTGAAGATTAGCTTTAATCTGAAAGAAGCGTGCAAAAGGCAGTCGGAGGACAAAATCAATGAGCGCAGCAAGAAGCCGATGACACCGACGAATTAGAGAACAAGCTTCACGCCACGGACAATTGAACTTGACGGCGATATAGCCAGGAAACTGTTCCACAGATTGGGCAACATTCGATGGTCATGGTTGCTGTCAAGCAATTAGACAACAAATCTTGCTCAAAGCCGATGACGGTGTGGAGCAATCGATCAGAAAAACATAAGCGCACATGATTCGTATGCAGATCTCAGAATATGTAGTCATTGCAGCCGAGAAGATTTCATTATTTAATGATTATTTGTGCCCCTCGAGCCAAACGTTTTAGCTATGAAAACAAGAAAAATACGATTAATCGTATACGAAAACGATTGTAATCGTTTCAACTTATTTATCGAGAAATACGATTTGGATTTGTTTTGATTGCGGTTTGTCGTCCGCGCCCCGTCCCTTTTTTGGTGTGAGATTGTGTGTTGATAACCTGGACTCTACGCGAGAGAAAAGGACGCGAAATTAAACTGCACCAACCGTACCTGGAATAACCTTGGGCAACATAGCCTCTTCGCCCGTGCAATAGCTAGGCCAATGGCTTAGCTAATGAACTGGCGAAGAGGCTATGTTGCCATAATTATGTACATCAATCTTTACATTGGATTTACATGATTAAAATAGACAACTTAAAATTAATACTACATATCAATACAAAATTTGCAAGAATCACAACTCGGAATTTTCATTTTTCAATGAATCTAGTTATCGCGACGAATTTTTTTCGCCACACTTCAACGCTATTGTCACCCCTTCATTTTTCTATACGCATTGCATTATTATAATTTTTTCTTCGACGTCTATGAACCTTCAATCGAAGCTTTCGGTTTTTTGGACAACGTTGACTCCTTAGACGCCGACGGACCTTAAGCCCAAGCTTGCGGTTTCTACGTTGCATCCGTGATTTCGACGGTTCGGAAAAAGTTACCGGTTCGGCGGCAGAAAGCCCTTTAAAAATGACTCTCGGTGCTGTAATTTTTTTAGATCTTCTCGACCCGCAGCAAATGAGGCCGAACAGTTTATTTATCGGCTTTTTTGGAACCGCCAATGTTGTCAGAAGCTGACTTGTATGTTGCACCGATCCCCGACATGTCTCCATAGAGGAGGCCACCGAAATGTAGGAAGTTGACTGCTCCGACAGATAGTGGTTATTGGCACTTTCGGTTGGATGATATCCACAGAGCCACCGACTTTTTGCAACCCGATCCAATGGCCATCGCAATTTCGTCTCGGGTTCCAGCAAACAACTGACCACTTTCTTGGCATCATCCGAGATACGGCCTTCCAATTTGCGATGGAATTTAAACTTCTTACTGTTCTGAGCCGCTATCAGCGGCGACAGATTGGTACTATATTTAAAAGGCATTGTTTCGTTCAACATCCGAAACAAAATCACCCCCATTGACCACGAGTCGGCCAATTTGGGATCATACGGTGTCCCGGTCAATATTTCGGGTGCCGTATAAGCCCGTGTTCCGCAGTAGGTTTGCGACAAGTCATTCTTCCCACAACAGTAGCGTGCCAGGGAAAAATCGGCCAACTTCACGTTCATCTCCTTATCTAGTAAAATATTACTGCAATTCAAATCACGATGGGCAATGTTTTTAGAATGGAGATACTGAACGGCTCCCACCATTTGCGAGAACCATTTCCGCGACTTATTTTCATTGACTGGACCGTTAAATTTTATGTATTTACTCAAGTCCCCATTTTCTGCATAGTCCATGAAAATATAAATGTTCGGTTCTCGCTCTAGGATACTATGTATGCCAACGATATGAGGATGTTTTATTTTAGTGAGAATGTCCAGTTCGCGGCGAATAAATCTTAGAGAATTCATCGGAGCTTTTTCCCAGTTGACTATCTTACAGGCCAAAATCATGCATTTGTCATGGCCGTTGATATATGTGGCCTCTAGAACTTTCGAAAAAGACCCCTTCCCGATTTTTCGACCAAGCCTATAGCCTGTTTTTGACAAGGCTATAGTAGCCATTAATGAGGTTTCTCTATCTCTTTGGGAAGTAGAGCGCCTTGAAGCTGCCTTTAGTGGCAAGCAACCCATACTGTAAGACAATTTATAAATATGTATTGTATGTACGTATGTATGTATTATTCACTTACGTGAATTGTGAAAATTTTTTCTATTTGTGTATTCAGACCGGTGAACGGTTGTGAGCCACTGCGAGTCAGTAAAATATTTTTTTTAATAATAATTCACTATTTCACTCGCACTAATACACACACTCACTTTCACAACTACACTTTACAAGCCCCAATCGCAAAATGATTTCAGACGAGCTGCCGCCCTTTTATAACCTCGCATTGCCTGCCGGCCTACATCGATCAACGATTTTTTCATCGTTAAAACAAATTTCGAATGACGTCTTGTTCGAAAAAATAAATTATTCTATTTTTCTATACGTCAAAAGTTTTATTTTATTTCCTAGGCTTTTCAATTTAAATTGATAAATAGAAGATTTAAAGGATTTTCCCCTCTTTTTAGAACCGTCTACAAGCAGACAACGACTACGAACGGCTTGATGACGCCGAGGCGGCCCCTAATTGAATGGAATCACCGGGTGAAGATTAGCTTTAATCTGAAAGAAGCGTGCAAAAGGCAGTCGGAGGACAAAATCAATGAGCGCAGCAAGAAGCCGATGACACCGACGAATTAGAGAACAAGCTTCACGCCACGGACAATTGAACTTGACGGCGATATAGCCAGGAAACTGTTCCACAGATTGGGCAACATTCGATGGTCATGGTTGCTGTCAAGCAATTAGACAACAAATCTTGCTCAAAGCCGATGACGGTGTGGAGCAATCGATCAGAAAAACATAAGCGCACATGATTCGTATGCAGATCTCAGAATATGTAGTCATTGCAGCCGAGAAGATTTCATTATTTAATGATTATTTGTGCCCCTCGAGCCAAACGTTTTAGCTATGAAAACAAGAAAAATACGATTAATCGTATACGAAAACGATTGTAATCGTTTCAACTTATTTATCGAGAAATACGATTTGGATTTGTTTTGATTGCGGTTTGTCGTCCGCGCCCCGTCCCTTTTTTGGTGTGAGATTGTGTGTTGATAACCTGGACTCTACGCGAGAGAAAAGGACGCGAAATTAAACTGCACCAACCGTACCTGGAATAACCTTGGGCAACATAGCCTCTTCGCCCGTGCAATAGCTAGGCCAATGGCTTAGCTAATGAACTGGCGAAGAGGCTATGTTGCCATAATTATGTACATCAATCTTTACATTGGATTTACATGATTAAAATAGACAACTTAAAATTAATACTACATATCAATACAAAATTTGCAAGAATCACAACTCGGAATTTTCATTTTTCAATGAATCTAGTTATCGCGACGAATTTTTTTCGCCACACTTCAACGCTATTGTCACCCCTTCATTTTTCTATACGCATTGCATTATTATAATTTTTTCTTCGACGTCTATGAACCTTCAATCGAAGCTTTCGGTTTTTTGGACAACGTTGACTCCTTAGACGCCGACGGACCTTAAGCCCAAGCTTGCGGTTTCTACGTTGCATCCGTGATTTCGACGGTTCGGAAAAAGTTACCGGTTCGGCGGCAGAAAGCCCTTTAAAAATGACTCTCGGTGCTGTAATTTTTTTAGATCTTCTCGACCCGCAGCAAATGAGGCCGAACAGTTTATTTATCGGCTTTTTTGGAACCGCCAATGTTGTCAGAAGCTGACTTGTATGTTGCACCGATCCCCGACATGTCTCCATAGAGGAGGCCACCGAAATGTAGGAAGTTGACTGCTCCGACAGATAGTGGTTATTGGCACTTTCGGTTGGATGATATCCACAGAGCCACCGACTTTTTGCAACCCGATCCAATGGCCATCGCAATTTCGTCTCGGGTTCCAGCAAACAACTGACCACTTTCTTGGCATCATCCGAGATACGGCCTTCCAATTTGCGATGGAATTTAAACTTCTTACTGTTCTGAGCCGCTATCAGCGGCGACAGATTGGTACTATATTTAAAAGGCATTGTTTCGTTCAACATCCGAAACAAAATCACCCCCATTGACCACGAGTCGGCCAATTTGGGATCATACGGTGTCCCGGTCAATATTTCGGGTGCCGTATAAGCCCGTGTTCCGCAGTAGGTTTGCGACAAGTCATTCTTCCCACAACAGTAGCGTGCCAGGGAAAAATCGGCCAACTTCACGTTCATCTCCTTATCTAGTAAAATATTACTGCAATTCAAATCACGATGGGCAATGTTTTTAGAATGGAGATACTGAACGGCTCCCACCATTTGCGAGAACCATTTCCGCGACTTATTTTCATTGACTGGACCGTTAAATTTTATGTATTTACTCAAGTCCCCATTTTCTGCATAGTCCATGAAAATATAAATGTTCGGTTCTCGCTCTAGGATACTATGTATGCCAACGATATGAGGATGTTTTATTTTAGTGAGAATGTCCAGTTCGCGGCGAATAAATCTTAGAGAATTCATCGGAGCTTTTTCCCAGTTGACTATCTTACAGGCCAAAATCATGCATTTGTCATGGCCGTTGATATATGTGGCCTCTAGAACTTTCGAAAAAGACCCCTTCCCGATTTTTCGACCAAGCCTATAGCCTGTTTTTGACAAGGCTATAGTAGCCATTAATGAGGTTTCTCTATCTCTTTGGGAAGTAGAGCGCCTTGAAGCTGCCTTTAGTGGCAAGCAACCCATACTGTAAGACAATTTATAAATATGTATTGTATGTACGTATGTATGTATTATTCACTTACGTGAATTGTGAAAATTTTTTCTATTTGTGTATTCAGACCGGTGAACGGTTGTGAGCCACTGCGAGTCAGTAAAATATTTTTTTTAATAATAATTCACTATTTCACTCGCACTAATACACACACTCACTTTCACAACTACACTTTACAAGCCCCAATCGCAAAATGATTTCAGACGAGCTGCCGCCCTTTTATAACCTCGCATTGCCTGCCGGCCTACATCGATCAACGATTTTTTCATCGTTAAAACAAATTTCGAATGACGTCTTGTTCGAAAAAATAAATTATTCTATTTTTCTATACGTCAAAAGTTTTATTTTATTTCCTAGGCTTTTCAATTTAAATTGATAAATAGAAGATTTAAAGGATTTTCCCCTCTTTTTAGAACCGTCTACAAGCAGACAACGACTACGAACGGCTTGATGACGCCGAGGCGGCCCCTAATTGAATGGAATCACCGGGTGAAGATTAGCTTTAATCTGAAAGAAGCGTGCAAAAGGCAGTCGGAGGACAAAATCAATGAGCGCAGCAAGAAGCCGATGACATCGACGAATTAGAGAACAAGCTTCACGCCACGGACAATTGAACTTGACGGCGATATAGCCAGGAAACTGTTCCACAGATTGGGCAACATTCGATGGTCATGGTTGCTGTCAAGCAATTAGACAACAAATCTTGCTCAAAGCCGATGACGGTGTGGAGCAATCGATCAGAAAAACATAAGCGCACATGATTCGTATGCAGATCTCAGAATATGTAGTCATTGCAGCCGAGAAGATTTCATTATTTAATGATTATTTGTGCCCCTCGAGCCAAACGTCTTAGCTATGAAAACAAGAAATACGATTAATCGTATACGAAAACGATTGTAATCGTTTCAACTTACTAATCGAGAAATACGATTAGGATTTGTTTTAATTGCGGTTTTTCGTCCGCGTCCCGTTCCTTTTTTGGTGTAAGATTGTGTGCTGAGAACCTGGACTCTACACGAGTGAAAAGGCTCCGAAAATTTGCGTGCAAGAAATAAACCCGGGCGTGAATGAAAGTGCAAAAGAAAAATCGAAAATGACGAAGACTAGTGTCAACCCAATGGTTTTCGTGTTCGCTGGGATGAAAGGTGGCGCTCCCAAAGCCCCCGGGTTTAGTGATCGTGAAAAAAATTCCAAGGCGACGGAAATTAGTATAAATGTTGTGAGCGTAGCGAACCCTAGAAGAAAGAGCGAGCGAAGTGAACTATTTCAGCTGGTATTGTGTATAACTTACTTTAAATTGTCCGTTTTACTCGTTATGTTAAAACACTCGTCTCGGAATAAGATCCTATGTGAAAACAGCTTGCCGTCTTTATCCAAAATTTGAGCAATGGTATGTGCATAATTCCTTGCGCCAAAGGTGCAAATGTGCAGTTCGTAAAGTGATGTCATCTTGGACAGGAACTCATCAGTTCCCGGCCTTAATTTTGTATGATACCATGGTGAATTCGGTCCGTACAGCTGAAAGTGATGTATTCCACTAATGTTGCTAGGGACGCTATCGTTTGTCGTGTGGATTAGGGACTGATCCAGATCCACCAGCAATACAAGTTTCCGCTCTTCCAGTAAACGTTTCGTATCGGCTCTACCCAATTCTTGGGCAAGTTTCTGTGTAACTTTCAGCTCGGGCACTGATTGAACCATGGGAACCGAAGCTTCCGTCGGAACACCCTGAAAAAGTAGCAGCATATCACTAATGTGGAAAAACGGCTAACTTTCTCGTTGTACACTCACATTCTCGTTACGCCGCAAGTCCGCGCCGCAATCAGCGCACATGTCCTTTATCACAGTCGTATGGATACATGGTGAGATTTCGAAAATCGGTGAGCTAGAATAAACTTCTTCTTCCTCCTGTGATCTAGATAAGGCGTTGTTCCTGATGTTACCGCTGTATTACAGAAGTCCACAGGTGGGGCTCCTATCCAGGATCGATGGCTAATCCCTAAGGATTGTATTGCTAGGTAGATTAAACCATAAGGTTGATTAAGTTATGTGTGATGAATTCCAGTTTATATATTTCAGTCTTATGTTTTGATGTTATTTGTTCAATATGATATTTGGCATATTATTTGACTTTTATTTATAATGAGGATGATTAAGGGATAGTGGGTGGATGAAAGTGGAAGGGATGAAGGATAGAGTAAACAATTCATATTTTGTAATTAAGTAATAAATGATAATAAAACGGTTAAGCGAAATCATTTATGTAAATGTTAACTTTATGTTTTACGATGAGTTTTGCAAGATTGAGCCAGTCCTCTGTGTCACTTTTAATAAGATTCATGGTCAATGTATTGTATTCAGTAAGAAAATAAGATTCAACTTTGAGACGATAATGTTTCGGACAATTCATTAAAAGATGTTCATTATCCTCAGGAACATTACAAATACAACAATTATTATCTTCAATTTCATTCATTCTTTTTAAAAAGACTTTGTTAACTCCATGATTTTTCACAATTCTGTTAACTAATTTGATGTATTGAGTACCATCATTAACATTCTTATACCAATTAAACGGTCTATTTTTGAAAATTTTTACCTTTTGTCCGTGAGATGGCAAGAAATTCGAGTTTCCACATAAATCTTACATCTTTTTCAACCTCAAAAATAGCATCATGGTTGGTGATCAAATTAATATCAATATCGTCCTTTAATGTAGCTTCCTTAGCTGCTTTATCTGCCAGTTCATTGCCTTCAATGTTTTTATGTCCAGGTATCCATATGATTTTTCCATTTATATTATTATTATTAATAAGCGAAAAGATTTGTTTGACCAGGCTGTTACTATTATTCTTATTTTCTAGAGCTAAAGCTGAAGATTTACTGTCAGTAAATATTACCAGATTCAGGCTGTTATTATTATCGATGGTAACTTTGATGGCTTGAAATTTAGCCAGTAGCTCCGTAGTAAATACCGACGCGTATGGAGATAGTTTATATTTCAGTGTTATCTTTTCTTCAAGGAATATAACAGCACAGCCCGTTTTCCCTTTATTCATAGATCCATCAGTAAAACTTATTCTAAAACCTTGGATTTTATGCTTATTATATAATACTTGAAAGGTATGTAAAATTTCATTGTTGTTCATGTCTAAGGAGACGGATTTATAGTCAATTGTAAGACTAGGTGGTTTTATTAGGGTTTTGTAGTAAAACAAAACCCTTATGAAATCGGTCAAATGTCTGTCTGTCCGTCTGTCCATGGAATATCTCAGGAACGGCTGAAGCTACATACATGAAATTTTGTAGGAATGTGTAGAATTACTATAATTCGCCGGAGAAAGCGAATCGTCGTAATAGGTCAACTTTAAGGGGAGGTCCCCATAGAGGGGAAATGAAGGTCGAAATTTTTTTTTCGTTTGGTACAGGCAAGTGGGGTATCATAAGAAAGGTACCGTCGAGTACATTCCATTTTTGAAATTTTTTTCAAATTTGAAGAAACGGGAAAAGAGGGAGAGGGGAAAATATGTCATCCGAGTTTGTCTCCCCCCCCCCTTGCATTTCGAGACCGTTATACTTAGAAATATGAAAATTTACAGAAAAGCGCCATTTTACTAGTGTAGAAAACCTAGATTTCTAGAATTTTGAAATTTCATCAGAAAAGGTTAATAATAGTACATTTCTATAGTTTCAGTTAGCACAACCCTGCACCCCTTACGCGTAGCCGAGGTCAAAAATATTGATGGCCAATGATAACCAACATCATAGGCAATAATATCTCTAAGTTTCATTATAATCACATAATATTTAATAATAGTACAATCATTTAAAGTTCGGCATTTTGACACTATCCACACAAAAAATACACCTACCGGCCTCATAGGTGTGAGTACTACTTTCATGTTGTTTTTCGTAGTGCGAATTGCAGTTATTTAATTAATCATTTTTTAAAGGGTAAAGATTGGTTGGGGGCGCTGTGTCTTAATTGGCCAACTTTACCGGGTAGAAGGGAGGGGGGGTTCCACATAGAGGCGAAATTAAGGTCAAATTTTTTTATCGACTGATATAAGCAAATGAGGTGTCGTGAGAAAGGTAATGATGAGTACATTCCATTTTTTCGCATTTTTTCGAAATTTATAGAAAGGGGAACAGTGGGGGAGGAGAAAATATTAGTTCGTAATTTGACCCCCCCTTGCCTGCATTTTGAGACCGTTATACTTAGAATTATGAAAATTTACAGGAAGTGGGTTTCGAAAAACATATAAAATGGAAAATAGTGGAATTTGTATATCTTCTCAGAATAGGTCAATAATAGTTTATTTGTATAGTTACAGTTAGCACACCCTTGCACGCCTTAAACACGTTCGAGGTCAAAAGTACTGATGGCCAACGATAACCAACACCTTAAGCAATAATATGTTCTAAGTTTCGTTACAATCACGTAATATGAATTAGCATGTAAAATGTAAGTGGGTAAGACATTTTAATTACGTTTTTTCTATCCATCTGAGTGATATCAAGAAGAGCAAGGAGCCGATATTTATATACCGAAATAAGCGCTTGCTACAAAACCCTCGGATTGCGGGCGTAGCCCTCTATATTCCGGTTTCATTTGTTCTGTTTTAGGTATTGTGATACTAAATACATAACTATACTTGTCTGAGATTTTGAAGTGAGGTGTCTTTTCTTGAAATATCGGCAATTTAATAGAATTATTGTAGTCTATTTGAATTTTGTTCATTATTTGTTTTGCATCTGCAATATTTTTCCTAAATTTAGTAGGTAAATCACCTCCCAGGACATGTACAACATGCTTAGGTGTTGTTCTTGTAAGACCGAAAATCTTCCGGACAATAGCTCTGTTCTGTATATCAATTTTTTCAATGGTGGTTACTGGTATTTCTTTATTCATACCTAAAGCATAATCCGTGTTGGCCCTGATCATTGATTTTTATATACGTAGGGCAACGTCAGGGTGTAAGTTGGAATATTTTGACGTAATGCAGTTCAGTGAGAAGAGAGACCTTTTGTTGAATTTAATTTTACTTTCATAATGATAGTAGGCCCCCATTGTATTTTTGAAGCTAACACCTAGATATTTAATAAACAGACTATTCATTATTTCCTGCTCAAGTACTTTGATTTTTACAGATTGTTGTTTGGTTCTGTTGAAAATTATGAATTGAGATTTGCTAGGGTTAATTTCAAGCTTCAATTTAGCATTACACTCAAGAAATTTATTAAGTTGTAGATTAGGCTTTTCAGTTACTTCCTTAACATTTTTCCCCTGCACAATTACGTAGGTTGCCTTTTATATTTCGGGATTGGACAACCCTAGTGTTGCAATCTGGCAACTGACAGCTCTATCGTAAAGTTTGACCTTTTTGAGGTTATACGTACTCAGAACGTTTTGACATACGAGCGCTATTTGTGTTTTTTACAGTAACTTAAAAGATTAATCTCGGCCAAATAATGGAATTCAATCGTGAACATTTTCGTGCGATTATTTTTTACAACTTTCGACGTGGATTAACTCAGCAACAGTGCATGGATGAACTGAATTCAATTTTTGGCGATGAAGCTCCATCGAGGAACAGTGTTTATCGATGGTATGGTGAATTCAATCGAGGTCGTAGTTCACTCCAAGACGAATTTCGTGAAGGTCGTCCAAAAGGTGAAGGTCGTCCGGAAACCATTGATGCTGTGCGCGAACTGATATTGCAAGATCGTCATGTGACCTATCGTGAGATTGAGACAACCTTAGGCATTAGTGGGACCAGCATACATTCAATATTGCATGAACATTTGACTGTCAAAAAAATTTGTTCGCGTTGGATCCCACACAATTTCTCAATCGCTCAAAAAAAGGCTCGTGTCGATTGGTCGAAAGAAATGCTCAAAAAATACGATCGCGGTGCTTCGAAACACGTCTATGACATCGTGACAGGTGATGAATCGTGGATTTACGCGTATGAGCCCAAAAGTAAACAGCAGTTGACTGTATGGGCGTTTCAAGATGAGCCAAACCCAAGTTGTTCGCGCACGAAGCACTTCCAAGCAAATGGTCGCCTGCTTTTTCGGAAAAACTGGACATGTCGCAACCGTACCACTAGAACAACGCAGAACAGTCAATTCTGAGTGGTACACAACCATTTGTTTGCCAGTTGTCTTCCAAGAAATCAGGAAAACCAACCGCCGAAGACGGATCACTCTTCACCACGACAATGCGAGCTCTCACACATCAGCTCAAACAACTGCATTTTTGAGCACTCAAAACATAGATTTGATGGGTCATCCGCCGTATAGTCCTGACTTGGCACCGAATGACTTCTTTTTATTCCCGTACATAAAAAACAAACTGAGAGGTCAACGTTTTTCAACACCTGAAGAAGCGGTTGCTGCGTTCAGAATGCATGTTTTGGAGACACCTCAATCAGAGTGGCAAAAGTACTTTGACAATTGGTTCAAACGCATGCAAAAGTGTATAGATCTTCATGGGGAATATTTTGAAAAACAATAAAGCGATTTTCAATGATTAATATTTGTTTTTGTTCTCTAATCCCGAAATATAAAAGGCAACCCTCGTATCATGCAGTCATCTGCATATTGAAGTAGATGGTTTCCAGGATATATGCATTTATGTAAACTTCTTGTATGTATATACATATATTAAATAAGGTCGGACTAAGCACACTTTCCTGAGGTATACCATTTTTAATGCAAATTGATTCATTATTGACTACAAGTGTTCTATTGCTAAGGAAATTTAATATCCAGTATTTCAGGTTATTAGGAAGATTAATTTCATTGAAAATGCTATTTAAAATGTTTAGGTCTACCTTCTCGAAAGCATTGGTAAAGTCAACCACCACTGCCGCAGTAACAAGTTTCTGCTCTTTGTTTTTGTTGATAATGTTTAAAAATTAATTTAAACAAGTTAACGTACTTTTGTTCTTTTGAAATGCAAAAGAATCATCAGGAATTGCACCAATTGTTTCAAGATGTGTTTTCAGTCTATTGAGTATAATACCATTTATGATTTTATCTGGGTGTTAATTAAAGCTATTGGTCTGTAATTTTTGAGTTCAGTAGGGTCTTTTTTAGGTTTAAGTATTGGGGCAATTCTAATGACTCTCCAAGCACTTGGTATATTGTTAGTTTTCCAAACAATATTTAAGATATTGAAAAATTTAATTTGTTCATTCCTGCAAAGTAATTTAATTATTTTGTAACTAACTTTATTTTTCCCAGGTGCTGATTTGTTTGATTTTTTGTTTAGAACCTCATCAAATTCTTCAATATTTAAATTATCTTCATTTGCAGGCTTACACGGTATATCAATGTGAAAGTAGTCATCATTTAGTTTGGTTTTTGAGATGTTCCAGAAATTTATTGGACATATTGTTGTCCCAAAACAGCGTTTCATTATTTTCCAACCTTTTATTAACTGCCACATTTCCTTGGTGTTTTCGTTTCCATTCCATTCAGTTTCTTGGTATAATTTTTCCATGACTCTTTTTTAGCTTTCGCCACTTTATTTTTCCAAATTTTATTTATTTCTGTGAGAGATTTTAAATTTTCGGAAGTTCTTTTCCTAAAGCACTTTTTTGAAGCCTTATTTTTTCTTTGTAGATTTTTGCCAATTCATCATTCCACCAAGTCTTGGGTTTATAAGCGTTATCATTATTGTTAAATGTGGCCTTATTAATAACTTCCCTAAATGATTTTTCCATATCTTCCACAGAGTTACCAATATCAATATTTTCAATGTTTTCTAAAAGTATCAGGTTGTTACATATGAAGTGTCCGTTTTTCATCAGTCTCAAAGAAGTGCTGATAGTGTAAACACTTTTATCTTTTCAATCGTACTGGTTATTGTGTTTGACGAATTAGGCTAGTGTCTAAAATTTTGTACCTCCATCTTTTCCTGGAAGGATAAATACAGTGGTCCTTTTCACTCTTACAGAAATGCTTTCCACAAGGGATATTCGTGCCATTTTTTATTTTCAATTTAAAAAAGAAGTAAACGCAGCACAGCCAGCTCGGGATATTAACGGGACATTAGGGGAGAAAACCTGTAACGAACGTACAGTGCGACGTTGGTTTCGGAAATTCAACCAAGGGAGACTGTGCCCTTGAAAATGAGCCTCGTGAGCGGCCGACTTGCACCACTGATGAAATCGAATTAAAGGCGGAAGTGGAACGTGACACATCAACAACTGTACGATGCCTTGCACAGCACTTTCAGGTGTCTATTGCCACCATTAGTCGTCACCTGGCGAATATTGGAAAGGTTAGAAAACTCGACCGATGGGTACCACACCTGTTGACCGATGCCAACAAGCTGCGAAGACTTGAAACAGCCAGTTCTTTGATTAATCGCAATAAAGTGGATCCTTTTTTGAATCGGATTATAACGTGTGACGAAAAGTGGATACTTTATGATAATCGACGACGATCGGGACAATAGCTACAACGGAGAGAAGCGCCGAGGCAGCATGCAAAATCATCATTACACCTGAAGAAGGTAATGGTTACTGTATGGTGGACTTGTGAAGGTGTCATCCATTATTCTTTCTTGCAAAGTGGTTCAACTATCACAGCAGCGTCCTATTGCAACGAATATGAAAATATGCACGAAAAATTGAAGCGCTTGCAGCCGTTTTTGGTCAATAGGCGTGGACCCATACTTCTTCACGATAATGCAAGGCCGCATACTTCACAAACAACGGTACAAAAACTTTCACAGTTAGGATACGAAATTCTGTCTCATCCACCATACTCGCCAGACCTTTCGCCAACGGATTTTCATTTATTTAGAAATCTAGACAGCTATTTGAGAGGTAGGTGCTTCCAAGATCGGCAGTCTGTAATTTCGGCCTTCGAGGATTTTTTATCTCGCAAAAATAAGGGCTTTTTTAAAAAAGGAATATTCGCTCTGCCAGAACGTTGGCAACGTACCGTAGATGTAATGGGTGATAAATTCTGCGAATAAATGTTTTTTTAATTCGAAGCTACAGACTTTTATTTCAACCATATAAATTCGGACATTTCATTTGTAACGACCTGATATATATTATTATAATTTATCACTTTACTTGGAATATTAACACTTGTTTTAAGTTCAAATATAATTGATTTGTGTTCAGATTTGGATATGTGATTATCAATGACATACCATAGGAAGGAGTTTCCATCACCATTTGTTATTGATGTAGGCTTTTTATTTAAAGCGTGAAATGTAGGTTGTTTGTTATTAAGAAATTTAAAATCATTATCTATTGATGTATTTAATAAAAAAAATACCTTTAGCATCATTATTGTCATTACCCCAGTCCCTATCATGTGCATTTAGATCTTTTCCAATTAAGGTTAATTCCTCTGAACTACATTTTTCAAAGATTTTTTTATCTCTATTTTGAAAGTAGCAAGATTTATGCTTGGAGGAACATACATATTGACTATTATTGGTGTACCTGTAATATTAAGGCACTGTAAAGCAACAACTTCAAAACTCATTTCGAGTTTAATTTTTTTAACTTTATATTTTTTATTCATAAGGCGTGTTTTTTTGTACTGCGGTGAGGGTTAATTGGGGGCTATCCGGGTTAACTTACACACATTACACAAACAACTAGGGTATGTTGTTTGTGTAATGTGTGTAAGTTAACCCGGATAGCCCCCAATTAACCTGCACCGCAGTACAAAAAAACACGCCTAAAATAATCGCAGCACCCCCATGACGGTTACATCACTGTGGGAGAGGAAGCCGCTGCTGACATACATAACTCACACACACACATATATTTTTACTTGAATGCGTTGCGCCTACAACAACCTTCGGCCAATCGACTACATTGCTTGTCTTACCTGTGCGCTTCTGTGAAACCAGAGGTTTACCAAGAACAAAGCAGGACGTGGATCAAAGGAGAGAGAAAAAACTGTCTCCATGCTTCATGAATACAAATCACAAACGGTTCATAAAATCGATTCGCGGGCCGCTAATAAATACGAATCATTTCCGAATTTAAAAAACGGACCGTAATGGACTCATAACACATAGTCGCCAGAAGACGTTCTTACTACAACAACCGTATACGGCGTATGAGTTGTCGTTTTTTGTGAGTTCTTCTGCCGAGGCCAGACGAGAGTTCGCATATCCTCTTTTTTAGCGTCGCACACTACGCTGAACTTCTCAAGCATTCTGGCAGTAAAGAAGCTCGAAGCTACTTTGATTCTCATCTGATGATGCAACTTAACGGGCCTTCAGTTGCTTCCTTCCAACAATCCGTTGTCATGATGCGTCGAACATCCAAGGCTTATGCCGGGTGTTTGCCAAAGATGGTATTTGCGCTGTTTTTTTTTGTACGCATTTTTTATGGCATTCCCGTGTTCCTTCATATCATTACCTGGGTAGTTATCTCAGCTGCTTTCCGCGCAAGATTGTCGTTGTACTGCTGTAGAACAGCTGAATTTTTGAGTCGAGCGGCGTCGAATTTATGGCGTCTGGATCTCTTGTCATTAGGACGGCGCACGGCTTTTATACGCAATCGAACATTAGCGATCGTAAGATAATGATAATCTCTTCCTATTTCAATATCGACGTCCCACTTATTTCGCACGTCCAGTAGGCAACTTTTGAATCTTTTGCTAATGGCAAAGTTGTCGATCTGATTTTGTGGTCTGTGCAGTCTTTATGCTCAAACATGGACCCACCGAAGAGACTGTGAAAGTTGCAGAACTCTACAAATCTTTCACCGTTGTCGTTACGGTCACCAAGACCGTGTCTCCCCATCACATACAGTTGGAGTGTAGCATTGCATAATTGTGATGTTTCTCATTTTGGTCCTGAGCCTGGAGGTTATGGCTCTGTCGGAGACTGGATCCCAGGATAAGAGACAACTTCGTGCGGCTCTGGTTGAAAGGAGCTCTACGCCTGACTCACGACCACTGCCGGTAGCTTTACCGGAGTACATTACAGTGCTTCGCGTTGTAGAGATGTATTAAACGCTATTCCAGCCTCTTATCTCACTAACTTTAAAGATGTTCAATTTATACCGCTGAACTGAAATTCACTTTCTAGTGGAAGAATTGCTTTCTGGGGACTTTCCAGGACGAATTCAGCTATTATTGCGACAACGGAAGGAAGGGCACAAATGCCTCTCCAATTATTGCAATCTGTAAGGTTGTCCCCTTTTTCGGAAGTTGATTATCAATCCTTCCGTCCACTCAGTTCTAGAGTACTATGTTCAAGCTTTTATTTGACCTACGTTTCATAACTGTTGCTCAAACGCCCATTTTAACCACTCCCCTTTCAATCACTCACCTAAACATATTCGCAATTGGCGTTAGCACTGTTGCAGGCCATTTCATCGTACAAAGATTCTTCACAATTAGACTTCGATAGTCTGCACCCTCAAGACGAACTCCATTCACTGGAAGGTTGGATCTCGCAGCCAGAATGTTGATCAGTTCAGGAAGCAGATCTTTTCACCTGTTAAACAAATATCACCAATACCGGACAATAGCAATTAAATACAGTCGACCAATCACTACTTCTCCTCTTACCCGACACACTTCGGATCACCCATTTTCAAGGAGTCGAAAGAATATTCGACAATCTCGATCAGTTGATCGCTCGGAAAGCCAGGCAGATCCAAAAACAGTCGAGTAATCAGATCGTAGATTTGTTTGTAGGACAATTCCACTTTGTTGATTTGTTTGAGGAACATCTTCACGCACGAGTATCTTTTATCAACCGAATCTTTGGTATCGTCAAAACCACGCAGCAAACCGTTCCACAATATATTGCAGTCACATCGACCGACACGCTGCTCCAGAATTTCCATTAACTAAAAGACGAAAATGCTTGTTAATAAATTGGAGATCCAGCAACTGGTGGTGGTCTTGCCTTGATTGCCGGCGTTTTCCTAACCTAATCAATTGCTACAAGTCGACGATTTTGTGGCGCTCGCAATGTTGTATGATCTCTTTCTCCAAATCCGATGCCATTGTTGATATTTAACTTGCGATAAACCATAAAATGGATACAAAATAATCAAATGTTATGAAATTCTGCGCGATAACGTCCGGGTGGGAAATGTTTGGACTTGGACATATAAAACTTTCAAAATTGCACTGCACTATCGACCCAGTCAGATAGACGCTAAGATTGCCTGCGTTCACGTTCCGCAACGTTGTAATTGCGGTAAAGATTTTACCTCCACCCAACCATAAACTCTCAACCCGAACGACTTGTTTTGCAGTTGTCATGTATTAAACACCTGACAGCCGATTCGCTATTGAATTTCAAACAAAACTTCAATTAAATTCGCGACGGTTTCAGGAAAAATGAACAACACTGCAAAATCGCCACAAATTTCTGTTGCTCCGGTGTAAATAAGCATACAAGACGCCATGTAAAAATCAAGAAACCGAAAACGAAAATTCACACCATATGCAATACGTCAACTAACAACTGTCAAATACGCTAATACCCCTTACCCCCCGGTTGACCGGAAATTAACCAGGAAAAATTTTTGGTCAATTTCCCCGATATGTTTTAAACGCAAATGCAAACAGTTCGACTGATTTTGCTCGTGGACGGTCCGTTTCAGTTTGCGTTTGATCTACCAAATATCGGGGAAATTGACCAGAAATTTTTCCTGGTTAATTTCCGGTCAACCGGGGGGTAAGGGGTATTAGCGTATTTGACAACTGCGGAGTTAATGTACTTACTTGTTGATAAAGTGGCAGCACAGAGACTTTTCCCACTAAGTGGAAAGAAGGCTTGATCATCAATTATCCAATGAAGAGTAGCCTTACAGATGGCATTAATTGGAGAGATATTTGCGTGCTTCCGGCGGTTGACAATATAATAGCTAAAATTGATATGGACAGACTGAAGAACCACTTAGAACAATTGGTGAAAAGCAGACCGGCTTTCGATCCGTATCCACCTGTGTCGATCACATAACACCTTGCGAGTCGGCATCGATCAATGCGCCCTGTACCAATCTCCGCTTCACATACGTTTCATTGATTTCGATAAGTTTTTTTTACAATGTGGACCGGGAATCGATATGCACGGCTTTATGCATCCATCGAGGCATTTCTGAGAAACCTATTATTAAAACGACCTAATATGGTGAGAAGCACATAAATACAAAATATCAAGGGACTTTGAAACTCAAAGTGGAAATTGGCAGGGCATCCTTTTGCCGATTTTATTCCTCTTAGCAATTTGCGATATGAAGCAACAAGTCCTATCCGGAGGGCACAGGGGAATTCACCTGCATCATCTTGACTACGCCGACGCTAATTGAGCGGAATGGCGCTAGATATTCAGAGGGAGATGAGCACGGCTAGGCTAAAGAATAACACCAATGTTCCTAGCCTGACGCTGCGAGGAAGAAGAAGAATTCAACTCGTCCCATTAGCATAAATGCAGAGCTTGTAGAGAAGATGAAGGAATCCGTCTACCTGGGAAGCATTGTTTCCTTGTATTGTATATTGGTATGGAACAAGACATCGCTCGTCATATCAACCAGGCTAAATACAAATTCGGTATGCTATCGAAAATCTGATAAAGCAGTCATCTCAGTGTTAAGACCAATCTGGACCTCTTGGCATTTCTGGTGTAGTCTGTGTTGTTGTATGAAAGCGGAACGTGGAAAGTTTCCGTAAATATAAACTTCAAAATGAAACTCAAATTCTCTATCGTCAAAGTGTATTAAACAATCGCTAATAAAAAATAAATACTTTACACAAATATCAACATTAGAAAAATACAAAAAAAAAACGAACAATAAATTAACCAAACTAATGTTGGATTAGTGTCCATTAAGCAGCCTCGGTAGCAGCCTTTTTATTTGATTTCTTGGTCTTCTTTTTCATTTTCGGCGCCACGATTCCGCCAATTAGGCTCGCACGCTTTAAAACCGCCTTTTTCCCTCTGTCCTTGGATGCTTTTGATTTCGTTGCAGTATTTTTAATCTTCTCAACGGCTTCCTTCGCCTGCTTTGTAGTCGGGGCTTTGCCTTTGTCCGCTGCCTCCTTAACACTTTTTTTTAATGGCTTCTTCTTTGATTTCACCGCGTCCGTGGACTTCGGGCTCGCTTTTTCCTGAGATGTCGCTGCCTTCTTGACCATTTTCTTCGGCTTCGGCTTTGGCTTGGGTTCCGATTTCTTGCCCAGTTTAAACCTCATTCCACTACCTTTGGAAATTTGAACCAATTCGCCACTTTGAACGGCACTTTCTAGATACCGTTTTAAATGGAATTTGCTCTTATCCATCGGAATGCCGTAATTATTTGTGAGATATTTTCGGATCGCGGCCAAAGTGGAACCACCGCGATCTTTCAGTTCCTGGATAGCGTCTAGGGTCATTTTTCTATAAGTCGGTTTCCTAGTGGCGGTTTCTTCGGGCATTTTAGCCTATAACAACACTAGTAATACAAAAAAACACGAGCAAAGATAACTACTACTGACTCGAGCGTATTGTACGTAATCCACCACTGGCATTTGACATCGAAAATGTTTGACTTTGGTTTCCGTTAGTTTTCTGAGCAAGTTGTAATGGAAAACACATTAAAAGCAGAAGCAGCGACTGAGAAAAAAAAAAGAGTTAAAGAGCGCACAATTAGATAAAGCGAGTCGGTTTAAAGGTAGCGATAAGCCGAGAAAGGCTACGGCTTGTTCTTACACCTCACATTCACACCACAGGGGAAAAACGACACAAACAACCATGGGTATAGCGGTACTCGAACCTATGGAACGAGCTGAATTCATTTCATTTCGAGTCAAATTCATATAATTCCCATGTTTAATTCACATTTTTCGAGCTGGTATAAGTGTTCATAGAAGAAGGGAATTAATCCTCCAATGTCAGTGATGGGATATATTCCTGACTGTTCCCCTGAACAATAATAAATCAACTGGTTGTGTCTAATTATAATACATTTTATTCTCCATGATTACTCAATTGATCAATAACGATCAACACCATCATTTCATAATAGAAAAAATTAAAACAACATTTGACTTTTGATATAAACATAAATACCACAAAAAAAAAAAAAAGAAACGAAAATAATTCAAAATAAAACGATTTCAGTGATTTCGACGCGGTCGAATTGGCCTATTCATCCATCGACCCATAGGGCGAATAATTGGCTGTGGAACATATACGAGCATGGGAGGCGGATATTGTGGGCGCATCACTCCGTCTGGAGGAAAGCGGGGCGGCCCATATGGCGCTGGCATAAATTGTGGTGGCTGTAAATGTAAAATAATTTTTATGATCCAAATATTAATATTATATTTCATTTACTAGAACATGACGGTGTACATGGAGGTGTGTGATCCTGATCAGCAACACGCTCAATCGAGTTATTTAATTCATTTAACATGAGAGTGGGCTTATAGTTCGGCACGTAAATGCTGAGGCCCTATCATATAATTCGATGCGAATCGCTTTCGAACGGACGAAAATGGCACCATGTAACTCGAAAACCAATTTCCCCAGTCTCAAACTTCATCGAGGTTTAGCTTCGAATGAACAATTTCTTATCGAATATTCGATGATTATTGAAATGAATAAACTAGTTTCCGAGTTACATAGAACCATTTTTAGCCTTTCGAAAGCAATTCAATTCGAATCGAATTACATGATAGGGTCCCTGTTTTATCGAGAGACTACCGCCTACAGTAGGATTCGAACCAGGGGCCCAGCGCACATAAGGCGAACGTGCTAACTAACATGATTCAATAACCACCATTTAAAATTACAATTTTTTTCTCAACTTACGAAAGGATATTGTAACGGTACGACTGGTATGTATGGTGGTGGCGGGCCATGTGGCATCATTGACGAACGCTCATGATGTCTTGCGGGCGATCTAGAACGCCTGCGTGAACGATAACGATCGTAGCTTGTACTGCGTCGTCTTTCGCGGCTGCTTGTGCGATATCGGCTACGATGTCGTTCGCGACTGTAACTTCGTGTGCGACTTCGTCGTCTATTGCGACTACTACTTCGTCTTCGCGATCGACTTGAACTTGTATGACCGTATTTTCTTCTTAGTCGTTCTTCTTCGCGCCTGGCATCGGCGTAGTATGGTACACTTTCGGGAGATCTTCTCTGACTTCGAGATGATGCTGTGGCAGTATCATGATCACGTTTATTGTAGGGCTGTTATAAGGCATGGGATGGAATTTATTTTATTAACTTCTGGGTTGCTGCTTTTTTGTTTACCTTATGACTGCTAACTTTTGTTTTATCGTAACGATCTCTGGAATGTGATCGATGTGCGGTTCGTTTTTTCTCGTCATCTGTATCCTGAAAGGCAAACTTTATATATTCGCGGAAATGTATATATTTGCGCACGAAGCATCCTTTATCGCTTTAGAACCAACAAACCGCATATTTTGTAGACATACGTTAATAACACAGGAATTCAGAGGAAGAGTAGGTCCTATATTTAGGTGGGAATACAATAGTTTTCGATCCCACTGCAAAAATCTGCACGTATTTGTTTTATTTTCTTTTTCATGAAATGTATCTCAAATGAAAGATCATTGACTGCATTCCTAAAACGCTAGCGCCGAGTCAGCACCTAGAAGCGATTAGTGCTGCATGGTGGCTTGTCGTAGAAACCCTTGCGCTGAGCTAAGCGCTGAGGGTAAGCGCTTTCACTTTATTTTTCCTTCTCCTTTGATCCACGTTCTGCTTTGTTCCTGGTATAACCTCAGCTACTCACAAAAGCGCACAGGTGATGCTAGCAACGTGGTTGATTGGCTGAAGCCTAGTTGGGGTTGTATTGCCAGCGCTTGTAAAAATAATTGTAAATTACTTTTATATCCCTTCTAATCAGTGTATCTGTTAGGTTGACTCAATTTTCTGTTAGGTTAATTCAGTTTCCTGTTAGGTTAATTCAGTTTTTCCGGTTATCTTATCAATTATTGGTAATGGCTTTTTGTTTTAACTTATCTGCTAAATTTTTTTTAGGTATTATATTGTACAATATTCCAAATCACAGGATAATCAGACTCTACATTCTTATGCCTGCTACAGACAATGGCCAAGCCCCGGCCATTCGGGGCCATCGCCACTGTGTGGACGGGCGGATGGCGTTCAGTGGCCGATGCCGCGTAACCGCCATTTCTGTCAACAGCGATGGGCCATCGGATGGCTACAAATGGCTTCGAGATCCATTTTCCTCCACGCGATGGCTCATCGCGTACACAACTTTGAACAGCTGATTTAAGTTGACAGACCACTACACAATTATTGCAATGCTATTATATTTTACTATCATCGACCTTCTGTCGTACGCGATCCGTTTGATTATAGTTGCCGTGACGCACGGAGCGACAGCTTTCAATTTCAATGGCCCATCGCAGACCATTGTGTGGACGGACGGTATTTGAAAATATTTGAATTGACATTTGGTGTGCGATGGCGGCCATCAAAGTCACCATCGCGATGGGCCATTATCTGTAGCAGGCATTAAACATATTACTTTGGATATTTCTTAGATAACAACAAGAAAAAGAAGGCAATAGCCTACATATGTGCGAGTAAAATTGATGTTGACAATAATACTTATAAGTTGACGGTAATATGCAGGTGTTTTTTTTGTAATAAAGTATGCACCTGTTCCCCTTTGGTATCTATTGTATTTTCGGTATTTCAAGCTGAAGTTGTGTAAATGAGATTTTTTTTAATTATGAATTCTGCATATATACGAGGGTCAGTCAGAAAGTAAGTTTAAGGGTGGCAGCGCTCCGCGTGGTGAAAAGATAAACTAACGAAATTTTAGGAGGTTGGTCTCTCATCTATCCTAACCAATTTGACGCATCGCTGAGCCCGATAAGTCTATTTTTGTGTTTTTTTTACAAGGATTTAAAATGGAGACGCCGATAGAAGTAGCGTCCAAATGTGAACCGCGTAGTGTGATACGTTTTTTGACCGCAAAAAAATTATCCGCTAGTGAAATTTATCGAGAATTATCGTCTGTATACGGTGAGCAGTGTATGAGCCTTCAAATGGTTACGCGTTGGCAAACAGCGTACCTAAACGGAAGAAAAGAACTCCACGACGAAGCGCGCCAAGGCAGACCAACGAGCGCAGTGAACAAGGGGAACGTTGCGCTTGTTAAACAGCCGATCGAGGAGGATTCCCGGTAAGATCGACCGCAGCCGAGCATCCATTCAAAAAATCATTCACGACGAACTACAGCTGCGTAAAGTGAGCGCTCGTTGGGTACCTCGTCTACTGACGGAGCAACACAAAACACAGCGGTTGAATGCCGCGCGCACGTTTCCCCTGACTTGGCCCCAAGTGATTTCCACCTTTTCCCGGCGATGAAAGCAGCGTTTGGCGGCATACGATTCGACACGACAGATGACATCACCGAAGCAGTCACAGCGTACTTTAAAAATTTGGACGCAAAACATTTCGACGTCGGAATTACGAAATTAGTTTGTAGATACAAAAAAATGTATTGAGAGAGATGGCGACTTTGTAGAAAAATAAAAAAATTTCTGAATTTTCCGAAAATGACCTTGTTTTTTTGTTTTGACCACTCCTTCCCCCCCTAATCGGACCCTTAAACTTACTTTCTGACTTACCCTCGTATCTTCGAAAGTTGTAAAAAATTACTGCGCCAAACATTTTCTCGGTTAAATTCCATTATTCGGATAACTCGACGATTTTGACAATTCGCTGTAGTTGTAACACTATACGCATCGCACTAACACTTCGTATTTAGGTTAATATTTAGTAGTGGCATTTGATTCGTGGCAACCTCAATGTTCCTGTATGCAAAACTTAAAAGACAGCCCTCGTATAATTTTTCAAAGTGCATAAACTCAACAGAACCTTTGTTAAACAAGGGCTGCAACAGACAGAAATCTGGTAACCAGTTTTTTTATTATTCTTTACGTAATTCTCTTTCAAATATATCATTTAGTTTATGTATTAATGTTCATGCAAATGTACAAGTGCGAATCATTTTCAATTTAAATTGGAATTGTTTGTGACACTTGGTTTCATTCTGCACACCAATTTAGTATGCGTCTGTAGCTTAGCTCGGTAACGCACCGGGCATTTTTTTTGCTACTCGAAACACGGTCTCTGCGGTTCGCGCCCCGCAACGGGACCAACTATTTTTTATTCTCAAATTCCCTCTGAATTAATTTCTCCGAGCTTAGTGGTTTCGTATGGATAGTAGCACTCATCAGGTCTTGCACCTTTGCAGCTATCCATGTGCAAGACGACCACGAAATGCCCGGTGCGTTACCGAGCTAAGCTACAGACGCATACTAAGTTGGTGTGCAGAATGAAACCAAGTGTCACAAACAATTCCAATTTAAATTGAAAATGATTCGCACTTGTACATTTGCAAGAACATTAATACATAAAGTAAAAATTGCCAGGGAACAAATATCTCCACTTCTCACCCTCTCTCCACCCCTCTAGTGAGTTAATATAAGTGCTTCACACCATCTAGACCTCCACGGTCGAGTTTTCAAGTAAAATCACGCCTTCACGGCTTATACAAACAGAATTCTCACACTTTCGTGGTCGTCTTGCACATGGATAGCTGCAAAGATGCAAGACCTGATGAGTGCTACTATCCATACGAAACCACTAAGCTCGGAGAAATTAATTCAGAGGGAATTTGAGAATAAAAAATAGTTGGTCCCGTTGCGGGGCGCGAACCGCAGAGACCGTGTTTCGAGTAGCAAAAAAAATGCCCGGTGCGTTACCGAGCTAAGCTACAGACGCATACTAAGTTGGTGTGCAGAATGAAACCAAGTGTCACAAACAATTCCAATATCATTTAGGTAAAAATAAAGATACAAATCAAATAATAAAGAAATTAAATCAATTGGTATACAAATTTGGTTACAATTATGTTAGTTAAGGAATGGTTGCGGAAGGATTTCGCTAGGCAATCCAATTTTACTTTATTACGTTTTTAATGATCTTTCATTTGAAGCATATCGCGTCAAAAAAATAAAGGGTATAAAAAAACAAATATGTAGGTGCGAATTTTTGCAGTGGGATCTCGTACTACAATAGGAGTATGGAAATCCGAAAGGACGAAGTGTACCATTATAATGTTTTTAACTTCAACGAGGAAAACAGAAACGTCTAGCCACAGCCCCGAGACGAAGGCTTCAGAATGGCAAACAAATTAAAAGTTAAAAAATTGTAACCCTCAACAATTCACCTCTAGTCCCATAATTCCACAAAATTTTACTGTATTGTTCTAGCAACAAAAATTCAGATTGGTTTTACAGATTTTAACAAGTTTGTTCTCTCCAGCGATAAGCTTAAATAAAGGAAACTAGTAAATTCACAAATCTACAAACCTCATAGGACGAGCTCGACTCTCTTGAGTGACTCTTGTGGCTCGGATCAGCGCCTGAAAATGTTGAGAAGAAAAAATGAAGATTTTTTTGCACAAATTGACATTGTTCATGTGTCCATGCGGCAGCTTTTATATTATATCAACGAATAAGGTGGTGCCGGAGTTGCCATTATTGACTGAGTCTTTATTTTACATTGCTGTTGTTTACGTTATATCATTTCAATCAATTCTCTTACGTTAGCAGTCAACTTTATTGTAATTGCTCGCAAAACAAACAAATTTAATTATTATACTTCTCCGAACGCTTGTTGAAATTAATAACTGCAATTGTTATATTAACCATTACGATTTTTTAGTATTTTAAGTTAATAGCAAAATCTACAAATTATTTCGAATAGGTCAACTACTTTTCAATACTACGATTACTATTAATGCCGATTGTTGCGATTGAACTCTCAACATTTGCAAAAACTACTGGGAATCTTACTTTTTCAATTAAATCAAATATCGCATAATATTTGCGCAGCATTTCGCTTGAATATTCTTTGGTTGATTGTTGATTGAAGATTTGAATATTTCTTGATTGATGGCAGCCTGAAAAGAGATCGCTACGAAGACAAAAGTGTGTTATTTGGTTATATGCATTGAGTTAGGTTAGGTAACAGGGTTGCTGAAGACAGCACACTTAGACCAGAAAACATAGGTCCATTGTGATACCCTAGGAGAACCAAACAGCAACGTATTAGAACCACCCGGAGCCGCTGATGAAACGAAGGAATTGTACCACCTCCACCTCCGCCAGGTCCCCAAGATGGTTGTAAAAGTATTTACCAAGAGTTGACCTTCTCAATTGCGCAAAAGCAGGGCACTCGTAGAGCAGATGAGTAATACTTTCCTCTTCCTCCTCGTCCCCACAGCTTCTGCAGTAATCAAAGAAAGGAAGCCGTAGCCTCCTGGCATGTTCGCCGATAAGGCAGTGTCCAGTAACGGAGCCGACCACCAGGCTGATCTGGTATTTAGTCAGCGACAGTAGTTTAGTAGTGCGGTTGATATTCTGCCTCGGCCAGATTAGCTTGGCATGCATTATAGCAGGAAGCGCCATCAGTCCACCTAAGGCGGGATTCCCTGATCGCAGCTGATTTCATTCTGGATTTTACCAGGGCAATCGGTGTAGCGGTATCGCTGCTAAGCTGCAGAGCCACGTCGGTGGCACCCCTCCAGGCGAGCTCATCAGCCCTGCAATTACCAGAAAAGCCATGATGGCCAGGTATCCAGCACAGGATAATATCGAAGAAATCACCCATCTCCGCTAGCCTCCCCCTGCACTCCGATAGGCTTTTCGAAGTGCAGAACCCTGATTCGAGGGATTTTATTGCGGCTTGACAATCCGTAAAGATAGTGATTTTCGTCGTGGAGATCGCGTGAAGACTCAGCCAAGTCACCGCTTCCTTAATCGCAAAAATTTCCGCCTGGAAAGCACTGCAGTATTCCGATAACCGGAAGGATAGGTGAAGGTTCAGCTCCTCAGAGAATACTCCAGCACCCACACCTTCGGCAGTTTTCGACCCGTCCGTGTAAATTTCCAGCGAGTGCGGTATAGATGGACCACCACTTTCCCACAGACTCCGCGATGGAATCAGGTTTATGTGATTCTTCATGAACCATCGCTTTGGTGAGATGTAATCAATCGACTCAGGAATCTCTGCGTCGTTCAAGATCGTTGAGTGACCGGTTCCCAAGGTTATCCACTGGTAGGTCTCTCTAATTCTAATGGCTGAGTTCGCCGCCATGAGCTTCCCCTGAATATCCAACGGCGACAGGTTGAGCATCATATCCAAAGCAGCAGATGGGGTTGATCATAGAGCACCACTGATCGCCAGACAAGCTGTTCTCTGCACCTTGGCTAATAATTTAAAGTTAGCTGCCTTTGGAAGGGCATTCCACCAGACTACGACTCCATACAGCAGTATGGGGCGAAGCACTGCCACATAGAGCCAGTGCAGAACTTTGGGTTTCAAACCCCATGTTTTGCCTATAGCCCGCCTACAGCAATAAAGAGCAGTAGTAGCCTTGTCCGTGCGCTTCTGGATATTCAGTCTCCAATTTAGCATTGCATTGAGTTAATAGAGTTAATTCATATCGCGCCGAATGCAGACAATCGATCAACGAACTCGTCGAATGTATAGGCAGACGGTTCTAAGACCGCTAGTGGTATAGGTCAGCTCGAGGAACTTAATTCCAATCCTCTTTTCAGGTCTTGGACCACTGCAGCGTTTTTTAGGCAGAAGTCTACGCAATAAAAGAGCCTGTCGCATGGCTGGGACTTCATGTCATTGTGATCACGATTTTCAAGTCAGTGCCAGACTTTGATTAAATCCCTCGAATCAGTCTTATGATGCACCCTCAAAACCATGACTTTGTGTTGAATATGTCATAGGGCAATGTGTTGCTCTTCAACATTGTGCTATGTTGGATTCCTGGCAAACGCCTTAAGATAAGATAAAATAGTCCAGCTACTGTCCCAGCAGGATGGTGCTGCGACCATAAAAGATCTATTGTGCTGTACCCATTAAACCTTTCTCATAAAGAGCAGTAAATCTTTAGCAGGAATCAAGGTTATTCCAGTACTGATGACGCAATAGTGCAAACCAATCTGTGATTCGCAGTTTGGCCGAGGCCAGCCCAAAGCAACAGTAAGGCTCAGGTCCATGAAAACGACTGGATGATCCTTGTCTAGCAAGTTCATCCGCAGCCTTGTTCCCCTCAATGCCCTGGTGGCCTGGCACCCAACACAAGAAGACTCGGCCTCGGTACTCGGTACGTGATTTTTTACATCATCTGGAGGGACCAGTCATCCATTAGCCAGCGTCCAGAAAGGAAAGGATGTTGCAAAATGGCTGCTTTTGCTGCGGAATAACCTACGAACCTATTTCTGCACACTAATTAACACTTCCCTTCGTGGAAATTTGTTATAGTGGTGCAGATCAGCGCATATGGGCCAGCCTTTGTAACTGGATGTTCAGAATCGTCTAGAAGGGCAGGAGATGACGATCAAAAATATTTGTAATAATAATGATTTGTACCACCCCGTGGGGTGACGGGTTTAGAATATGCACCCCTAGGTGAGTCCTACCTTGATCGTACGAGGCGACCAATAGGACCAATCACGTGCAGGCAACAACAACACCTCTAGATGAGCCTGCGGCAATCTGTTTAACATCTTTAGGACCTCCCACAGGTCAGCGTGTGTGAGTGGGTTGCCGGGTCTGGAGACCACCGCCGGATGTAAAAGGAAAGTCCATACAAATTTATTTTCCACACACTAGTGCCATCCAAGCCCACCTCTCTCCAGATAGGTGTAAAAGAATGGATGTAAGGCCTTATGGTAAAACACGCAAGAAGCACTACCCCGGTGGGCACTACTTCTGATGCGCAGTTGAGTGATCCCAGGGCGAACATTGTTCGTGCCAGAGCTCGACGGTTTCCGGGGGCGAGCGCTATGAGGCAGTCCATGTACACTGCAGAGAAGCTGAGGGTTGCAAGTTGGAATGTCGAATACATGACGGGAAAGAGCGAAGAACTGGAGGACGTCATGAAACGGAGAAGGATAGACATTATGTGCGTGCAGGAGACCAAGTGGCGAAATGACCAGGTGGACCGAGCTCGTTTTCTGACGAATTCCAAAAAGTACAAATTGTACTATTATGGAAACTCGAATGATAGAAACGGGGTTGGCGTTATTCTGTCACCGGCTTTACTTGGCAGCATCGTGAGTATCTCGAAGATAAGCGACCGCTTGACGAGTATCAAATTGGTTATCTGCGAAAGAGTGTGGAACGTTATAAGTGCCTACGCTCCCCAAGTGGGTTTGCAGCAAAGTGAAAAAGAGGCATTTTGGGGCGACGTTGACACACTGCTTCAAAGTAACGGGTTATCCATTTCGTGTTTCGGAAAGCAAAGCCCTGCCATTCGACATCTGTCAAATGTCAGTGTATTCCAAACTGGTATTGGTTTAGTTGAAGGTTTGCCATTTTACAAGATGGAACGTTTTACGACTGAACAACGCGTTAAAATTATTAAATTATTCTACCAAAATCGTGAATCTGCTGTGGCCACGTTTCGTGGATTACGCGCAGATTATGGTCGACATAATCGTCCCAATGAGCGCACAATTGCCTACACAGTGAAAAAATTTGAAGAAACTGGATCGGTGACAGACATTTCTACACCTGTGCATCATCGTTTTGCTCGTTCGATCGAAAACATCGCCGCTGTGAGTGAAAGTGTGGCCGAAGACCGGAATTTGTCGATTCCGCGCCGATCCCAGCATTTAGGCGTATCTTACGGCACATTGTGGCGCATTTTGCATTTAGACCTTCAACTTCATCCTTATAAAGTCCAGCTCACGCAAGAATTAAAGCCAACTGATCACAGATTGCGTCGTGAGTACTCAGATTGGGTCCTCGAACAGCAGGACACCGATGCCGATTTTTCGAAGAAAATTTTCTTTAGCGATGAGGCCCATTTTGCGCTCGGCGGCTATGTAAACAAACAAAATTGTCGCATCTGGGGCAGTGAGCAACCGCAAGTGACCGCTGAGAAACCGTTGTACCCGCAAAAAGTGACTGTTTGGTGTGCATTGTGGGCCAGCGGCGTCATTGGGCCGTTTTTCTTCGAAAACGATGAAGGAGCGGCCGTTACAGTCAATGGCCAGCGCTATGGCGCCATGATTCATGACTTATTTTGGTCGGAAATTGAAGATATGGATCTCGACAATATGTGGTTTCAACAAGACGAGGCCACATGCCACACCACGCGACAAAATTTGGCTTTATTGCGCGAGAAATTCCCAGGACGCGTAATTTCGAGATTCGGCGATGTGGCTTGGCCAGCAAGGTCTTGCGATTTAACGCCGTTGATTTCTTTTTGTGGGGCTATGCGAAGGACCGTGTTTATGCGAACAATCCCACGACGATTGGTCAATTGAAGGACGAAATCCGTCGAGTTATAGCCGAGTTATTGCCCGAAATGTGTGAAAAGGTAATCGAAAATTACCTCAAAAGGATCGAGTCCTGCAAGCGGTCCCGTGGGGGACATTTGACAGATATTGTATTCCGCGTATAATGGCATAATCCAAACTTTATTATGAAATAAAAATTCCATCGAAATTCAAATATTTACTGTGTTTAATTTAAGTTTACTTTCCGAAAGAGAAAATGGATAACCCTATATACCAGACACAGAGCTGGTTTTTTTTCGGAGGGGATTTCAATGGCCATGTGGGAGAATCGAACTATGATTACGAGGATTGTCATGGTGAGAACGGTAGCCAATCTACAGCCAGAAATGATGAAGGTGAGGCTATCCTGGCGATGTGCAGATCACACGGTCTGGTCATCCTCAACACATGGTTCATTAAGAACGAAAGGCACCTAATCACATATAGCAGTGGAGCTCATGCGACGCAGATAGACTATCATCTGTGTCTGAATTTCATGAGACGTTGGGTGAAAGACTGCAAAGTGATCTTGGGTGAATCTGCGGTCACCCAGCACCGGTTGCTCCTGACAGAATTTATATTGAAAGGAGGAACAAGACCGCAAGCAATCCCCAAACCAGTCGAGAAAATCAAGTGGCATAATCTCAACAACGAACGCTTTGAATCTGTTGTAACTCCATTCATTGTTAAAATGGAGGAGTGGCTTCAATACAACACCAAAAATGGAGGAGTGGCTTCAATACAACACCAACTGTGACGGGCAAAGTCCAACACAAATGTGGCATGCTTTGGATGAAATGTTAGTAGGTGAGGCTGAAAAGACACTGGGAGATTCGGAAGGCCCGCTCCACACGAACAAGGAGACGTGGTGGTGGAATAACGAAATTAAAGAAGCAGTGCAGGCCAAATCGAACGCATTCAAGGCTTGGACAACATGCAACACAGGCAGTGAAGGCGATAAGGTTCAACTTCGGGAGAAATATGATAAATGCCGGAAGGAAGTAAAGCGAAAGGTGTCTCAAGCAAAGGTGATTGCAGCCGAGAAGTTCTATCAGAGACTAGAAGATCTGACGGCGGATGGGAGATCGTCATTGCAAGAGAAACCTAAAGACAATGCCAGGATTTATAAGGTCGCAGTCCAAAGGAGAAGAAACGCTCGAGAGATTCAGGCGCCAAAGTACGTTGAAGACTCACAAGGAGTACTACTGGTTGAAGATACTGCAATCTGTAGCAGAATGCGTGGGTACTTTGACGAACTTTTGAACGAAGAATTTCCGCGAGAAGCTTTTCAAGCTGTGGAGCCAAACACCACTGATATCGCTGATTTTTCAGTGGAGGAGGTGATGAAGGCAATGATGCAGATGAAACGCGGAAAGGCAGCCGGACCGGATAAAATTCCCTTGGAATTTTAGCTGAAGATGAATCATGTCGGTCTTAGATGGCTCACTGTTCTTTTCAACAAAAAGAAAAGAGGGCAACCGATGCCTGACGCTTTCAGAAAAAGCTTCCTTCTCCCGTTTTATAAGAACAAGGGTGACTCACGCAAGCTCAACAACTATAGGGCAATCAAGTTAACATCTCACACACTGAAGACTTACGAGCGGGTTGTCTGCAATCGATTGAAAGAGATTGTACGGTTGGATGACAATCAATGCGGCTTTGTGGAGGGTCGGCCCACAGTCGATGCTATTCAGTGCATACGTGTTACGATGGAAAAGCATCGTGATGCACGTACGGACTTGCACTTTGAGTTCCTCGTGATCTGATATGGGTGGCCCTAAGAGCACTTAAGGTCCCCGAGGCATATGTCAAGATGATACAAGACATGTATGATGGGGCAACTACTAAAGTTAGATGTACAGCTGGTGAGTCTGAAGAATTTCCGGTTAGAGTCGGAGTTCACCCAGGCAGTGTATTGAGTCCTTTGCTCTTCAACATCATCATGTTCTATTTACTAACACTCATCTCTGACGGCCTGGAAATATCCCTTCTCTTCGCCGATGACATTGTCCTGGGTAGCAAAGACATCGTTGCTTTGCAGGCTGCACTGACCAAGTGGTGTAAGATACTGGAGGATCATGGACTGAGGATTAGCATATCAAAGACTGAGTATCTTTGCTGTCCTTTCTCAGATCCAGGGAGACCGATACTAGATATCTACATTAAAGGAGAACAGTTGAAGTCCTGTACAAGGTTCAACTACCTGGGCTCGATGGTCGACAAGGAAGCTGCCTGCGATGACATCAAACATCGCATCAGTGTCGGCTGGATGAAGTGGCGAGAAAACTCTGGAGTTATCTGCGACAAGAAGATGACAGGAAAGCTTAAGGGCAAGTTGTACAAAACGGTCGTACGTCCCGCACTCATGTATCCCTCTGAGTGTTCGACTATGTACAAGACATACGAAAGTAAAATGACTGCGATCGAGATGAAAATGCTACGGATGTCAGCCGGTGTGACCAAAAAGGATCGGATCGGATTTATTGAGCAACCGATCACTGAAAAGCTCGAAGATCGTCGTACTGATTGGTATTGCCATGTTCTAAGGCGTCCACCTGAGAACCCAGTCAGTAAGGCACTATCAGTGGATGTTCCAATTGCTGGACCCAAACCCCGAGGCAGACGGAAACACACGTGGATCGATCAGATGAAGAAGCAACAACAACGCATTAATCTCGGCGATGATACGATTCAAGACCGGGCTGCCTGCAGAAGGAAGCTGAGATTATACCGCCAGAATGGGCGAAGTGCCAACACCACAGGCAGAGCAACGCGAAGCCGCAGAGTGGTATAAAAGGGCAAGGAAGAAGGAGAAATTTCCGCTTAAGGACCCACAAATCTCCCCGCGTGGGTTCTAGGTTCTTATTACCTTAAGCGAAAATGCCCAACCTAAAGCGGAAATGCCGCAATTAAGGAATTTTAAAAATTCTCTCTAATTGCAATAGAGAGAATTCCCCTAATATTCACGAAACACGAATGTTCCCATTATCCTCCTGATGAAACCCAAACGAGCATAAACATTACAAAATGCTTTTTCTAAAATAATAAAAATGTGAATCGGATTTATCAATTCCACTTCATAAGCATGGGGTAGGTCTGCCGAGCTAGGTTTTTGGACCCATGTCGTGAGCCGTACCGGATCAAGTTCGATCCGATCCGCAAAATTAGCGGATAATTCGTTGATTACCGCACAGGTTAGGAGGGTATAGGGGTCATGGTTCGCTCCATCTGGATCCGCAGCCATGACGAAGTGCATGTGCTGATCGAAGGTCTTTGCTTACTCTTGATTTTTACTTAATTTTCTGAAAATCGTAGGACCTTGGTACGCTTTGTGTGTGCAGTGTTCCTCAGGCACGAGATTTTCTACTAGAATTGCAATGCTTTCGTTGTGGGCAGCGAAAGAGCAAAAATCCACCCCACATCGCGTGCTATACCAAGCTCGTGCCGCCGTACATCATGCTGAGTGTCCGCCAGATAGCATTGTCGGACCTTCACGATAGACATGGTCAATTTTGTATCTGCTAACACCTGTCCATTACAATTGTTTGGAAGAGCGAATTGGAAAGAAGTGTGGGAAGGCTCACCAAAAGGACATTACACGCTCATCAGGCAATACAAGTCACGATAAGGAAAATCCTTATTTTACCTAGTTCCCCATGGGTCAAGAGGTAATGGTACTAATAAGATGTTCAACATGTTAGAAAGTCGCTAAAGACACGGAGCACGTACAGATTCACTGTCCCAAATCTATTGGAAAGTACTGCAAGTTGTTGTTTTAGTAGGAACGCTTCTGGTGTTGAAGGGGTTCGGAAGCTCTTGGCCGTTGCTGATGCAACGGCTCGCTCCGGTGTGTAGAACCGGCTGCCGCAGGAGCGAAGTACTGCAAGTATAACAAGCCAGTCGTGCACTCGAATCGACTCGCAGATAAACGAGGATGATATTGCGAAATTAATTGATCGTTTTTAGTGTTTTTCTAGAAAAATTACCTTTTCATTGAGTTCTTTGTAACATGGTTCCACGTTCTCAGCTGCTTGAATTCATGCTGCTCGACATATTCCAACGATGCTTCTGTTTTCTTGATAGCTTTATACTTTCTTGATATGTTGATTGAAGAATATCGCCGCATATACCTATTATCAAGTCAAAGTGAAATAAAAGAGATTAACATCGACCAACCCTGACCTTTGCCAAGAAGACTTCTTTTTTCAACCGCTTGAACGTTTAAACAGAATAATTATAAATTACTGAGCAAGTTAGTATTGGAAAAAAAATCGTCTGTTGTTGAACACGACAAACGCAGACATATGAAACGTTTGAATAAGTGCTATAAGTGGTCCCTATACGATCAATGTTATTGTCAATATTTGCGTCATTGGCCTTCAATGATCAATCGTCAATTAACTTCTGCTTGTACTTTTGACAGGAATATTGACAATATAATTGATGGTATAGCCGGTACTTAAGAGCTGAACAGATAGTTTGCTCAGGACGTAGCCGAAAAGGAATACAAATTCATCAAATTGCCCATGTGGTCCGGGGCAGAAGAATAGACCACAGCCTCTGTCGGTTTCTTAGGATGTGTATGCCAGCAACATGCATCATCCGAGATCTTTTATATGCAATAACGAAACGTCAACTAGGTATCTTAGCAACAGTGGACACTATGTCCCACAAGAGATTAATGCGGAATTGTGGTGGATTCGCGGAGCGGAGCCTTCATATTTACACACTTACAAAGGTCAGAGTTCTTCGACTTTTCTCTTTTCGCAACTACACTCTACAATTTCCTTGCTTCAAACAACTCTACAATACCATGTGAGGGAGTGATTTCCTTCCTATACGTTTTGCCTCTGCTTGTTGTCGAGGTCGGCGCATTGTTTACGTCCATTAAAATTTGGGTGGATGATGGCGAATCTTCCCGCGACGGTTCGCGTGCCCTGCAGACAACAGGAATTCAGAACAGCTATTTACTAGGATCTTGATATTTACCTTTGCGTGACGTGCTTTTTTTCATCGTCATAAATTGCTTTTCGAGCGCGCGTCGACATTTGTGCCTCGATTTTCCGCGCACTTGTCAAAATCGCACTGTTGTGTATTATGGCGTATCATACGATGATGTCGCGAACAGAGCCCGAAAATTGGCGACTTCATATGTTTCTTCTTCTTAGGGGTTTTTGATGTCTATTGGGAGGTGGGTCCGTGTTTTGTTATATGGACGAGGCATTGGATGCGGAGGATGTGCGGAAATTGGCCGGGTTCAGAAGCTACCCACTCTTTTCTGGCTCAGCGCAATTTTTGACTTTTGCGGCAATTGTTAAACTGCGATTCTAACCTCGGTTGTGTTGTGTATGATCGATGGTCGTATTTTAAACGTAATTGTGGGAAAGAAAGTGGTTACCATATCTTGTGTGTCACCTGGGACTCACCAAAGTAAGAAATTTCAAGTTTTCTGTCAAATGCCACACTGAACATGGCATTTGACAAATGAGACAGAAAGTATGCCGTTTTTAAAACACGGAAATAATCACAATGTGCTGGTTAGCAAATGTGAAGCGCGGATACAGCGATTTTTTAAGGAACGCAGCCAATGAGAAAAATCGTAATTATCGTATAGGCGGAGGATGATATGGCATTGTGTCGCAAGCTGCTGCCGGCAATGAAAGGAAATTTGTCCGATTGTATCTGTATTCTGTTCTAAGGATTTAAGTTTCCTCTTGAAATTTGAGTTGACGTTTGAATGTTAAACTAAACGAAGGCACACTCCCAGCAAAGACATTCCCCGTTTTCGTGTTCGCTACTCTAATCTGCTCTCGACCGTTTTCGTTTTGCCGCTTAATGCCAGAATTTCATTGCCGACAGAAACAAGGCAGCAGCAGCATCGCCTGTGTTTTGGGTAATATTACGTTTACACTATCCCCAGATTACTTCATCTGCAGCGTAATCTGGGTGTGGTGAGTTTAAAATTGTATGTATATGACAGTTGCAGATGAAGTCAGCCGGCGCAGATGAAGTAATCTGAGGATAGTGTAAACGTAATATTAGTGTGTACGCATTTCCCATACGCGACCAAAATTGATCGCAGCGGCAGCGACAGCGGCGAAAGCAGATCTGCATGTTGTTGTAGTTGCCGCTGCATTCTGCGTTCATTCTGGTTCGAGCATTAGCCTCGTTTTGCAAGCTGAGGAACAGACTGCCCCGAAGGCCTTGTTTTCCTATTCTCGAAGCTGCAAGATACCGCTGCGTGTTGCGGAACAGACTGTTTTCGAGGCAGTCTATCTCGCAAAACGCAGCGGTACCCTGTAGCCTGGAAAACAAGGCTGAAAGTAGTCTATTCCGCAAGACGCTGCTGAATTCCGCAGCTTAGAAAATTGGCCTTTATCCTGCTCTACTCTGTAATGCCCAAACCAGAATGAACGCAGAATGCAGTGGCAGCAGCAGCAACAACAACAGGTAGATCTATCATCGCCGCTGCTGACATATCTACCTACTGTTGTTGTTGCTGCCGCTGTCGCTATTGACAAATCTACGGCCCTAACCCTTTGAAGAGAGAGTATATGAGGAAATGAAAAAGAGCGAGAGAAACGAAGCAATTCGGCACAAGTGAGGAAGTAGGAAGGGGGATGGAAATTTGACATCTCTTTTGCTCTATATGGACCGGGCGGGTGTTCCGCGGCAGAGAGACAGACTGGAATGTTATTGTTCCAATTGGAAAAGTAGGAGAGGGGATGACATCTTGCGTGCTTCCTGTGCTTTTATATAGACAGCGCGGGTGTTGCGCAGTGGAGGGCGTGTGTCTCTCTCTCTACTTTTTACGACTGGAATTGCTTCAAATAGTTTAGTGTTGAGTATATGCGGATTGCTCCTCCATAGGTATTCTCTATGCCCTAACCAGATTGAACGCATAATGCAGCAGCGGCGGCAGAAGCAACAACAACAACACGTAGATCTGTCGCGATGACACAGCGGCGATGACAGATCTACCTATGGTTGTTGTTGCTTCTGCCGCTGCTGCTGCTTTCTGCGTTCAATCTGGTTAGGGCCTACTTGTTGTCGTTGTTGCTGCTGCCGCTGCTGCTGCATTCTGCGTTCATTATGGTTTGGGCCTAAGAAAAAACGCAGCTGGTGTCAACCTGCACTGTTCTCTTTTTTCCCTATACATAAACCTATGTATATGACAAGTCCCAACTTGTCCCAAAGAAAGTTCTCTGCTGTACCGTCTGTACTCGCGCTGTTCTTCTTCTGTTCTTTGTATCGGTGCTCCGAAATCTAAATAAGCACAGCAACGTCATTATATTATCCCGTTTCACCTCTTCCGCACTTGAGCAACCCAGAAATACTTCACACACCACCGCATCGATATATTTCGACGTCATCGCTTCGGTCGCACACGACTTTTTATTTGTGTAATTCCTCTGCGTATAGTCACTTTTCGCGGCATTTATATTGGGTATTCAGAAAGGTTATGGTTTTTTCTGTCGGTCGTAGTCCAATTCAGACCGCGAAAGGTGCAAAATCATAACACAACAGCGTGAAAATCTCGACGACACTCACACGTTTGCCATGCGATAACACGGCCGGTTCACAACGCGCGTAAATTCATCGAGTGCTAAATCAATCTTCGGCCAAAAGAGTGGAGTGAAGTGTACAGTGAGTTTGGCCGTCCGTGATGGGTGCCCTAAAAGTATTTTTACCTCTCCTTGCCGTGCGGCTTTTCTCCGTGTTCGCCGTGAAAACGTTCTTCGTACCGGACGAGTACTGGCAAAGTTTGGAGATCGCCCACAAACTAGTGTTTGGGTAGGTGTTGCTTGGCCGCACGATTGGCAGTTGTTTATGGGCGCCGCCCCACCTGCGGAGCTCCAAGATGGGCTAATGAACCGCTTCTTTGGTGTCTTTTGCAGGTACGGCTACTTGACTTGGGAGTGGGTCGCTCGAATTCGCAGCTACCTGTATCCCATTGTGTTCGCCGGCTACTACAAGATCCTGGCGCTTCTTGGACACGACACCGTGGAATTGTTGGTAATGGGGAGCGTCCGTCATTGAGTAGTTCTTATTTCACAGCTCTTTTTTGCAGGTCATTGGACCACGAATAATTCAAGCGCTATTCACGGCGTACTCTGACTACCGGTTCTATGTGTGGAGCGGCAAAAAGAAATGGTCCGTATTTTTGCTCTTGACGTCATACTTTTGGTTCTACACTGGGTCAAGGACTTTGATTAACACCGTGGAGGCATCCTTGACAACAATCGCGCTTAGTTACTTCCCGTGGCATTCCGGTAAGTGATCAGCAAAATCCTATTATTTCGTAGATTATACTATTTGACTTAATCCTTTGTGAGGAATAGCGTGTCAACTACTCGTAAGGGTAGCCCCCCTTACACTATATATTTACATATGTGATCATATCCATTATATTATATGACAACATATGACATTGGCGAATATCAAAGCGGTTTCAGACCTGGTCGCTCCACAACCGATCAGCTCTTCTCAGTCAAACTGATACTCCAGAGGTGCTGGGAATACAACGTAAACGTATACCAAATCTTTGTCGACTTCAAGCAGGCATACGACAGTATTGATCGTGGAGTACTGTACAACATCATGCTACAATTTGGTTTACCGGCCAAATTAGTGCGACTGACAAAGATGACGATGACCAACTCCGCCTCACAAGTCAAGATACACTTACTGATCTGTTTGAAACAGGGCGATGGACTGGCACCGACGCTCTTCAACAAACCACTGGAATACGTTATTCGGGCCATGAATATGGACAACAGCAAGACGCTACTCATCAAGTCGACACAATTAGCAGCGTACGCCGACGACATCAACATCATGTCCCGAAGATTGGCTGACGCAGAAGAACTTCTGCATACGCTCGATACCGCTGCAAAGGAAGTTGGACTACGTATTAACGAGGGTAAAACTAAAATAATGATGCAATCGGTGACAAGGACACCTGCACAACCGAGCATCCATGTGGCAGACCTCAACATCGAGTTCGTGAACAACTTCAATTACCTGGGTTGCAACTTGTCAAGCGACGCCAACGAAACTGACGAAATCAAGCGACGGATACAGTTAGCTAATAAGACTTTTTTCTCGGTTCTCCCCATAATGAAATCGAAGCATGTGCACAGAAACACGAAGCTCCGCGTGTACAAAACCATTATACGACCAGTGCTATGCTATGGCTGCGAAGCATGGACCCTAACTCAAGCCTCCGAAAACATGCTAGACACTTTTGAACGTAAGGCTCTACGGCGAATTTTCGGGGCTGTTTGCGATCGAGATGGATGGCGCATCCGGTACAACCATGAGTTGTATGAAATGTACGATGAGCTGCAAGTCTCGAAAATCGTCAAACTACAACGACTTCAATGGGCAGGGCATGTACAAAGAATGGACGATGATCGCATGCCTAAGAGAGTAATGAATGCAGAACGAGTCGACGGAGCGAGACTGCGAGGACGACCGAGATCTCGTTGGGAGAGCTCAGTAGGTGTGGACGCCGCGCAGTTGCTGGGCTCCTAAAATTGCAGGACGCGGTCACGTGACCGAGATAATTGGAGGACAATAATCCAGGCGGCCAAGGCCCGACGTCGGGCTGTCGCGCCACGATGATGATGATATGACAACTGGAAAATGGCAGTGGATGTTAATTGCGTTGACCCCTCCAGGGGTATGGGCGCGTCAACATCTCTAACATTTCTATGCCTTGTTGACGTTTCGATAGCATAAACTTTTCGAAAGTGCAGATGCTAGCGTGCACCTTCTTTCCGCGCCGTCTTTATACTGACAAGCTTGGAGCACTGTGTGAGTTCTATTAGTATTCACAGGCAGTTTTTGATCGCGTTGAGATTTGAGCTCTGAACTCTAGATTAGTATCGTAGAGCGGTGGTCGAACGATCACGGTAACGGTCACGGTTGAAACATTACAATATCATTCAAAAAGAGCTAGTTGAGTATGCTACCCGTCGTTCAAAAAGAGTCAAAAAGAGCTAGTTTGAGCATGGCAACCATCGTACCAAGTCGTTCAAAAAGAGTCAAAGAGCTAGTTTGAACATGGCACCCGTCGTACAAAATAATATGTTTTTATGAGAAATACTCATCCGATCTGGCTGACTCGAACTAAAGGGCAGTGGCGGGTCGCTTAACCCGAATCTGCGGTCAAACAAAAAGGAAAAAAATGAGGTTGCCCATCCCAGATTAACAATCACCGACTTCGAATCGGGGGTCAAAAATGAAGGAAAAACTTTTATTGAATATGCTATTGACCAAGTTTTTAACTCTACTCTTCGGATGACTCTTTTTTCAGTGGAAAGAGTCAGAGCTTATGTGCCGGCATATTGATAAGAGTCATTGTGCCCATCACTAGTGGAGAGTCCTATGCTCCAAAGTCCCCGTTGATAGAGGAGTCCGGAAGTATAGGATAAAGGAGGTTAAAAGTATTTTTTTTCCGGGTTTTCTTGAATATTTCGGTTTTTTAGTGTAGGCATCGATATAATAACGAAAAAAAAATCGTGTAGTTTTCAAATTTTGCATATATTCAGTCCTCTGAATATATGCTCTTAGTGTCACCACACACTGTCGAACTCGAACGTATGGTACAAGTGGACCGGTTTTCTTCAGGTTTATGCGAAGTGTGTGTGTGTGTCTTGAGCTATTCAGAGGACATTTGTACCAGGTTTGTACTCGAGTTGGAGTTCGACTGTGTATGGTGACACTATTGCATGATATATCATTTTGTAGGAAATTGTACGTGCTTTAATTCGCCTTTAAACCTTCTTTTGTTGAACTCATAGTTTCCGAAATATCCAAGGAAAACTGGAAAAAGCGCCGTTTGTCCCCCTCTCACCTACACTTCTGGACACCCTATCAACGGAGACTTTTTCTAAGTAACGGTAAACTTCGCAACCGGGAAAAAGTTGTCTTATATGAAATGTTATGTACCTTCAGAAAGTGAGGTCAAATCTCGGATTAAATGAGAGTGCCAAATTTTACTTTGATCGGCAGGTCCAGCTGTTTGACACAATTTACAAAAAAATGGTCTAACTTTGTAACGGTTAAGGACGGTACTATCTACCATTAAATTATTTACTATCTGAAGCGTATGTTTTGAACAGAATACAAAAGACTTTTAGGGTCACTTTGTTAAGCATCGTTTTGTTATTACATGGAACAGAATTTAAAAATATCCTCTCCCCTCTGTCGCCGGCTAGTAGTGAATGAAATTGCGTGTGACAGCAAACCTATCAAAATCAATTTTACCCGCAAAGTGTCCGTCATCAAATTTTAAAGCTTCATTTCGCATTTTTCTCGTTTTCATCAAATTTCAGAAGGAACCGGCTTTCTCTGGCTAACAGCACTATGCTGCTACATTCGACCAACAGCGGCCCTAACATGGCTTCCGCTATGTTTAAACCATCTGAAAAACTCAGAGCACAAGGCATTTGAACTGATTTTGAAGCGCTACATTCCCATAGGGTACGAATATGTCTCCAAGTTTGAACAATTTTATAAATTTTTTAAAACCGATCCTTACTCTAATACAGATTCCTCGTGGGTGCTTTCTGCGTAGGCGTCGACAGCTACTTTTATGGATCGTTGACTGCATCTCCGGTACAATTCTTTCGTTTTAACATTTACGAAAATATCGGAAGTTTCTATGGCGTTCACGAATGGTAAAATATCGGAATAATGTGATGCGATTATCAATTTTCTTTTCTGAACTTTTGCATTCATTTTAGGTATTGGTATTTTGCAATTGGACTGCCAACTCTGCTGGGAATCATGTTGATACCGTTTCTGCTGGCAATTTTAAATACGCTTCTAAACCTGAAGGCGTATCCTATTCGAAATGCCTTGCTCGTGTCAATTCTCTTCACTTTACTGGGACTAAGTTTCATACAGCACAAAGAACATCGATTCTTGCTCATCATATTGCCGATGTGTCTCTATATATGCTCCGATTATTTATCCAGATGGAGCGTGAGAGCGAATAGGTAACGAGAAAGTTCATGATTTTAACTACGCGGAATTCATTTGAGATCTCCTGGTTTTAGTCTATTAGTATGGCTTTTTGCTGCAGTAATTTTAGCGGGCAATGCATTGCCAGCGTGGTACTTCAGTCAGATTCATCAGAAGGGAGCATTGGAAGTTATGAAGCCTTTGGCTGAAATAGCTGCCACGTATAAGGACAAAGATGGCAATCCGGCCAGATTTCTTTTCTTGATGCCATGCCACTCTACCCCGTACTACTCGTAAGTTAATTGGATTCAATCTAAAATTATGAGACGACTAGAATTGGATTTATTTTCAGTCACATCCATCAGAACATAACCATGTACTTTGTTCATTGCGATCCAATGAATGATCGCGACTATGAAATCTACAATAACGATCCAGAGCGTTGGTTGCGGATGAAAATACCCGCCATGCCATTGTCTCGCGTTCCGTCACATGTCGTTCTTTACGACACAATGGTTTCGAGGGTGCCAACGTTTTTGAGTAAATACAAGAAAATCGATACAATTCATCATACAGACGTAAGTTCAGTGCAAACAGGTGGATTTAAATGAAGCACTAATTTCTTGGTTTAATTTCAGCACCCCGTGTCAAACACCGGTTATGACATTCTCACCTACGAGCTGCAAACGAACGAAGAATACGAACGGAAATTCATTGAAGATCCCGTTGTGGACGAAACAATCCCATCTCACAGTGGGCACGATGAGCTTTAGAACAAGTACAAACAAAAATACGTTGAAGTAGTTTAAGATTAAGTAGTACGTTTGAGGCGGAATGTTTCATTAATTTTGGAGTTAGTTTCTTTTTTTTCATAACGTATTGTTGGTTTTTACGTTTTATAACAAAATCAGATTAAAAATCACCCAAGTGGTGTTCATATCGATTTTATACAATGTAAAAATGCTCTCTTCCTGCCATGGATATCGGACTGGTCGCATTGTTCATACTACAATGTAGCTGGCTGTTTATCTTTCAAATTACCATTCGTGGAGTTAGTTTGTAAAAACATAAGGCGTGAAGACGTGCCAAATAATTATTATTTAGAACGTTTAACATAACATGCATCACGCAATATTACTTATGCGAATCAGGAATATTAAATTGTGGCAATTTGGTTTTTAAAACTCTTTTTTTTTGTATTGCATAGATACCGGGATAAAGTTGTAACTTCATTTATTTACTTATGTACGTAACTTTTGCTTTGTGATTAGTACTCCGTTTTATTGTATTTACATTTATTTAGCATTTTAAAAAAACGATCAAAGTTGTTTCATAGTTTAACAATCATAACGTGTCTTCATATTTAATAAGATTTCAAAGAAATGAAATAAATACTTAAAATATATAAGTTGCTTTTTGTTCAGTAACAATTGTTACTGAGAAACACTAGATTCGCGTTTAGCACCTCGAAAAGCATAAAGTAGCATAAATTCATCTTTTTTCTTGCCTTTCCTTTCTCTCCTTTATTTAATTTTTCTTGTCTCCCCGGTGACAAAATGAGATTTCTCCATTCAAACGTTTTCCTGTTGACTTACGATTCACCTATTATTAATTAAATAACGGGTTTATTCCAGTTAAATCACGCCTAAATAGGGCTCATATTTGGATTAATTCCCATTTTTTTCGTAGTTTTGAACGCCATGTTCAGGTAACATTATACCAAAAGTCCCAAAAAAGAAAATACAAAGTAAACTGATGAAAAAAAACCTATTTTTTTAAAACTAGCGGAATACTTTCTGAGACAAAGAAGAAGAACATAAAAGAACCACAATGTATGTTATCACCACTTTTTCCATATCTTAAAACTGCACCTCAGTAGAAAAAGGGCTATGCCTCGGATATAATCGGTTTCATGGGAACTTCTACACAAATGACTAGACTCTTGGAACCTGGAATATTAAAACAATGAAGAAATTTGGTGCTGTTAAGACTGGCCAGCAGCTAGCTACAAACTGAACGTGCTGCCAACATATTTATTTGGAGCTCCAAGAAACGAAATGGAAATTTCACAGCGTCGCGTCGCCAACCATTGTCAACCAACCGAAAAAAAAAAAAAAATTGAGTAGCCTTTTTTTTTTTTAGCGAAAAAGCTAAAACAGTGAATTATACGAAATATATGACGAACCAGAAGCCTCTAGATTGTCTAGTTGCGAAAACTGCAGTGGGCTGAGCACGAAGAGCGAATGGACGAACATCGAGTAACAAGAAAAGTTTTCAAGGTTGACATCAGAAGTGGAAGAGCTCATGGCCGACCAAAGAAACGCTCGGTAGATTACATAGACGAAGAAGTAAGAAGTAAATTGCTCGGCTTTCGAAACTGAAGGACGCGATGTCGGAACCGACGTTCCTGCGACACCCGGTTCTACGCATCGGAGCGTTCCGTTCATTAACAATGGCCAAGAGCTGCCAAAACCGTTCAACGCGAAAAGGCGTTGTTACTACAACAACAACAATACGCCGAAATCGAGAAGACTGGAGACGACGATTTATCATGACAAACAGGGGAGCGAAACGCATTTTGCGGGTGTGGGTAGTATGTGTTTATATGAGTCTAAAATGCTAAATAGAAACAAACGGATAGACACAGGGCCATCTAGATTATTCTGGAATCAGAGATCGGCTATATAAAGCCACATGTCATCAAGAATAGGAAGTTCAGTAAAAGTCAGTCAAAGTTCAGTGGCAGTTGTAGTCGGAAGTTCATTCGAAGTCGATCGTTCTAGGGATCCGCTTGGAAACGGAAAGGAGTACAATCGTTATCGATATTTAGAGCTAGTTAGTCATTGGTTGTTAGTTACGCGTATATAGTATATAATTCGTTTGTTAAATAATGCGTGTGTGTTTTTCAATCGAAGTGTTTTCATTATTAAGCATAAGAATATCCAACGAACCCGGCTTCGGTGAAACATTACAATGCATACACATAAGTATCAAAGGTATGGTGACCAGATACCTGACATTAGAAGCCGGGACGCCTAATATTGGGTTCACACTAGCGGCCAAACCACTCGCTCGTCGCCCTGTCCTTTACGTATTAATAAAAATTCATAGGCCTGGGGAAGATAGCAAACAGGGGAAGCAAAAATGAGGCGACAAGGATGGAATGGTTGGCGGACGGCTCACTTGCACTCGCGCTCGCATCGGGGTTCAGGTGTAATAGGGCCCTCTGGCTCTGGTTTCGTAACACAGACAGATCACTACTCATCAGGTGCTGCCATCGATCTGCCGGTGGAAGCAGCACAACCAAACCAGAATATGGTTCATTACACACTCTATGGCCGATGTTATCTCGAAAAGTATAGTATTTCAGTGCGAAAAAACTTGTTATGAGCATTTTTATGAATTTCCCTGTGATCTTTAATTTTGTCCTAAAACGGTTTTCCATACGGTTAACCGTTTCCGAAATATTGTAGAAAAAAATAGTCATTTTTTTGGTATGATTAACCGTTTTTTAAATATATATAAAAAAAAAAAAATTACTTTTCGGGCCCGGCGACTTCTCCAGGCGTCATGTATATTTCCACTCTCCGACTCCTAAATGATGAAGAGTATAGTACACTTCACGCAGATACATCGGTACATGGATATGATTTATGGCTACCAAATCCGTGGAACATGTTTTATTGAAGATATCGACGTAGGTATCATCAAGATTCCAGTATCGTTCATTAAACTGGGTGAAATCATTCGAGAGAACATGTTCCACGCATTCGGTAGCCATAAGACATATCCACGTACCGACGTATCTGCACGCAGTGTAGATACTCGTCATCAGTTTACTGATGATGTAGACTACTTTCATCATAAAGCTGAACCTTTTAATTTCATTCAACGGCTATCAATTGTTTCCTCTTTGATCGCCAGCTTCGCAAAATTTTTCAAGTTCATTATGTTAATAGATGCGGGACGTTTCCAGGTAGGCTATTTCCCCACGAGGTGAACATTTCAGAGCTTTGTGCTTGCATTTACCACCCACAAGCTGATGACTGTTGAGAAAGTCACTGTCGCTCATGGGGAAATAGATCTTCGGAGATCGTCGTCGAACATATATATTACAAACTATGGGAACATTCCTACTTAACCGGGTGAAGTATCGTGGTTCGCGTCTTTGACCAATAGTGGGCTTTAATTTGAGTGGATTTCTCACTCCCTTTGCGTGGGACCTACTTACCGTTACATTTTCTCCTGAATTTCCTGGTGATCTTTCATTTTATCTCAGAATATTTCTCGCTACGGTTATTAAAAATAAAAGGAAAAAAACGTAAAAATAAAAACAGGTCCTTTTCTGTAGTTTTCTCAAGAATCTGCCGGAAGAAAGTCCACTTCGTATTCACGAACACTTTCGATGTAATCTTTCCTGAATTCCGCTTCAAAAATATAAATTTAATATCTTGGAACATTAGTATCTTTCGTATTACAAAGCGCCAACCTTGATAAAATGACGTAATTTTAACGTATTTTCTGCAAACTTTAACCCTCTACAGCCGCCAAACCCACCCTTGGAGGCTTGCTAGACTTAGCATTCTCTTATTCCGGCATTACAAAGAATTGATCGTAAAAGCCTTGTTACTTATAACAGAACCCGTTGCTGGCTCCCCAACTGTTAAGCATGGAATCTTCAGCTTGAACAATATTCATGGAAAAGTAAAGCTCCAAAATAAATGACCCGTTAAGCATAGAAAATTTTACCAGTAACAAAAATGGTGATCATTTTGTACTGACAATGAGTGGAAAAACAAACAATATTTAAAAACCGGGACATTTTAAACGTCCCCAAGACAGTGACTAAATAGATACGTTTTTCTAGTGACTAAATGGCCAAAACCCGTATCCATCTCGTCCCTTTGAGAGGACGAGACCGGAACGTTTTTTGAGAACATTTGTCGTCTAAAATCGGAATAAAGCCGCATTCAGTACGTCCCCAAAGCCAAACTGGGGAATTAACTCATTCTTTATGAATTCTAATGAGCAAGTGATAAGAACCTAAAACCCATTCACGGAGATTTGTAGTGCCTAAAGTGGAAATCACTTGAGTCCCGCCTCAGACTGCTTTTTTGCTTTAGATGGTAAGATCCTAGATTCCACACACGGTGGTAAGGAAAGAAACTATGACCTGTCCCGATAAACTCATCTAAGGGCATAATCGATTTCTGAGTGAGATTCAAACTGCACACCCTTACGCGTCACCAAAATCGCCGGACCACAAAGATTTACCAACTGGTCAAAATCCTAACCGTCAACTTTCTGCCAAAAATAATAAAATAGACTGAACTTTGATAAATGGCCCAAAGAACAATTGTTTCCACATTACGCGCTTTAGACCTTTGGAAACGACCTGTATAGCCTCTGAAACACCCTATCGGAGACGGATTGCCCTTCTATTAGTAACTGAAGCGTCTGGTTGTGATCTTTGGTGGTCTTACATATCTCGCATGAATTGACGTACTCCCCGACTTGCTTTGACCATTTGAGGCCAACCACCGCCATCTTTATCCTCAGGCCGGAGTGTCAAAGTAATGACGTCATGACAAGCAGTGAACCATATGTAAACAAAGTGAAAAACGCGTGCAGTCGACCTCTTGAAATCTGATGATTTTCGTGCGTAAAAGTGATTTTAGTGTCGCGATTTGAAGTGCAATTGAAAGTAGTGCTTGTCGCTGATATTTGGAAGTGAAAAAAACGCGAGGTGCCGCGAACTTCCGAACAAAATGAACTGCTCGAAAGTGCGCGAGACATGAGTGTGGTTATGAAAGTGCGACACGAAAAATTTCGCATTTTTCGTTAATTTCCCGGTAATTTGGCTAGTGTGAATGGTACAGCACTACTCTGGGACGAATCCTTGGGCCGGTGAGTTCAGCGGAAACTCCCGGAAGTGCCCCAAAAAGTGAATTCAAAGTGGTTGTCAAATGACAACATTACAGGTGATTTCCGGCCTTTTCATCGGAATTCATAGGGCAATTATACGTTTTTTGTTGTGCAAAAGTTTTAGTGAATTGATGCGCCCCAAAATACGGGTTTTAAACGCGTTGTTGACGAGCCAGACGAAAGTTTCACTGCAGCTGACAGGACTAGATGCCTAGCAGTGAAACTTTCGTCCGGTTCGTCAACATCGTGGTCAAAATCCACACTTTGGGGCGCATCAATCCACTTAAATTCTACCACAACAAAAAACGCATACTTACCCTATGAATTCCGATGAAAAGGCCGGAAATCACCTGTAATGTTGTCATTTGACAACCACTTTGAATTCACTTTTTGGGGCACTTCCGGGAGTTTCCGCTGAACTCACCGGCCCGAGGATTCGTCCCAGAGTAGTGATGTACCATTCACACTTCCCGAATTGCCGGAAAATAAACGAAAAATGCGAAATTTCCCGTGTCGCACTTTCCTAACCTCGCACTTTTCAATACACCATTTTACTCGATATTTCCCGGCACTTCACGTTTTTTTTTCACTTTCACACGGCACTGATAGCCACTTCTTTTAGTTACACTTAAAATTCCGGCACTAAACTCACTTTTACACACAATTATCGCGATATTTCACCGGGCGACCGCACGCGTTCACACTTCGTTGACTGCTTGTCATGTCGTTAGTGCTTTGACAATCAGCTGACACTCCGGCCTGAGAGTAAAGATGGCAGTGGGCCAACACAACGCAGGACAGCGTTTGAGTGTCTTACTAATACCCTTGCGAGCGCACAAGGAATGGTCATGCTCATAAGGTCTTCTGGGATCCAGAGCTTTCATGATTCCTATCAACTATCTGCCCTAATCTCTAGTGGTGCATAGCGCGCCAACTACTCCCATGTGGCTTAGTTGACGTCTTGTTAGCATAAACATGAAAGGTTGTGGCTTATTGCTACGTCCCCCATCGCAGGCGGAAGACAATACAAACATCCATGGCCACACCGTGGACGGGATTCGAACCCGTAGCTGACCGGCAGCATGAGACATCAGACTGATGTCTCAATGCGCTGAGCTATTGGTGCCCCAAATGATGATTGTTGTTCCTCAAATGCATCTTCGGTTGAGTACTTTTTCTGTCGTCAGGTACGTGTAAATTCTCAGATACCTGTAGATCCTCAGGTAAGTTACATGTAGATCTGACAGTATGTTTTGGTTCTGCGACTAGGGAAACAAGGTGCGGCATAGTCTTGTGATTTTCGGTTTTTAGTTGTTCTGACTCCTGTGATTGTTTGATATTGAACAGACTCGTGTTACCTATACCTTATATCCTATAATGATGACGGGTAACCCCCAGCGCAACAGTTAGCACGTTCGTCGTCTGTTCACTGGGCCCCTGATTCGAATCCTACTGAAGGCAGCAGTTCTTTCGATAAAAGGGGCTTACTTGTCCGACTACGACCCCACTCCGCTGTTTAATGTGTGTACCCATAAATAACTCGGTTGAGCGTGTTGATGATCATTCAGCTCAGCTACACCGTTATGTTCATGAAAGTGAGATGCTGCTAAGCTAACTCGTTTCGGGGCCTTGGTCCAAAGTTGCGACTGTTGTCAATTGCCTTGGCCCCTCCAAGGGCATGGTGTAGTGTACTGTACACACAAACTAAATCTTTCAAAGCATTCTATGCGCATTTCAATAAATGTACGTGTACACATGCAAGCGAATCTATTTTTAAAATTCCTTCACAGCTGAATGCAATAAAGATAACGACCGAAGCAAACTCAAGCATTCTTATGATATTGATCCTTGACCTTGTTTGCGGTCATATTGGTGTGTGCGTACCACACACATATTAGTTCAAGAATGGGTCAACTGTATCCAGCGCCGTCTTAGGCCATGCCGGGGCCCTTGGGCACACAAGAATTTGGGGCCCTGTTGGAAAGTAAAAAAAAGTGAATGACAAAATTTTTTTTTGCTATGATCTTATATTTGTTATTGTTAATTGGTACAAATCAAATACACATACATGTTACTAATCAGATAAGTATACTGTTAGTTTGAATTAGTTACGATTACGACAATGTTTTTTTTCGGGATTTCTGTTGTGCAAAATCTTCTATTATATTCTCAAAGTCTACTTTATGAAGGATATCACTTTCTAATCACATAATTGACAAATTAGTTAGTCGTTCTTGTAACATTGTTGTTAGTAATTCATTTTTTATTCTCTTTAACTGTGAAAATGAGCGTTCCCCACTACAATTGGTAACCATTAAGCAAAGGAATATTCTTGCCGCAACTTCAACATTTGGGAAAGTTTCTTCTAATTTATCAGACTTTATTAGCATATGTAAGGTTGAGATACTAAAATCCGCTGATTCCTTTGCTGTGTTCTTTAAATACTGTCTTAAATGAAAACATTCTGATTTGAGCTCATATGCATTAATGTCTTCGTGATAGAATTCTGCAAATTCCTTGCATTTTTTTGTCAACACATCAGAATCAATAGTTATTAATTGATAAAGAAAACTAAAACGATTGTCAATTTCTTGGTATGCTGCCGAACGATTTTTTAAATGTGCAAGTAATGTGTCGATTATAGGAATAAACGTATCTACACGAAATTTTTCTTTGCCATTCAACTGCGCAGTCTCTGATGATCCTTCAAAAAAAGTGATGCGTGTGCTGCGATTTCTTCTTCTTTCAAACTTATCTTTATAATCAGCATTTGGATTTTTTTCTTTAGCAGCCGATTCGTACTGATCGAAAGTATTGCGTGCGTTATTGACATAATCGATTAGAGATGCGTAAAGTTTTGTTGCAACGTCCATGGTCATAGTGCTATTCTGTAAACTTAAGCTTGTTTTATTCATAATTCCCAAAAGATCATTCCATATCTCCGTTAGAACAATAATCTCCAATTTTTCCATTTTTTTAGCTAGGCTTTGGGCTTCGTTTCTTGTTTCTCCTGGTTGATTGATGTCACTTGCAATCGATGACAAAGCTTCAGAGATATTTAAATAACTATTTTTCAAAGCATTAATAGCATTAGCACGTGCAGACCATCTAGTATCTGGGAGAGATTTCAAGACTTTATTTGCACCCAAATGCTCTGTCATAATTTTCCATCGTTTAGTCGAAGCCGAGAAAAAATTGAACAATTTTTGGATAAACTGGAAGTATGCTACTGCTCCAGAAACACATTCAACAGCCTGAACACCTACCAAATTTAGCGAATGTGCCGCACATGGGACAAAAATTGCAAATTCACATTTTTCTTTTATTCTTGACTGAACACCAGAATACTTTCCAGCCATATTTGCTGCATTATCGTAACTCTGCCCGCGACAATCTTTTATTGGAATACCAAGGCTTTCAAAAAAGTTTAAAATAGTATCTGCTATGTATTGTGCATTATGTTCATCCATAGACAAAAATTGCAAAAATCTCTCAATAGGCTCTCCGTCTTTTACGTATCTAACGATGAAGGTCAGTTGATCAACGTGGGAGAGATCTGGCGTAGAATCCACGCTAATAGAATAGTATTTTGCTGATTTTACTTCGTTAACAATTGTTTTTAAAACTTGCTGTCCCATTATAGTAATAAATTCATTGCAAATATTTGCAGACAAATATGATGTACTTCCTTTTCCACAATTTCCGCAGTTCCGTATATGATCAGCAAGAAAAGGATCAAATTCACTAATCAGTTCTAAGCATCCTAAATAATTCCCGTTATTTTGAGACCCCAATATCTCATTATCACCACGAAAAGCAAGGCCTCTTGAAGCTAAAAATTTGACTACTGCAACAATTCTTCTAAGTACATTCGTCCAATAATTGACTTCTGTATTGTATTGGGACACCAAATCACTGTCAACTCGTCCAGTAGTTTTGCTTCTTGCGACACAATTCATCATTAATTGTCTGTGCTGTGAACTGTTTTCATGCTCCATTAATAAGTTACTTATATGCTTCCAATCTTTATATCCATTCGGAGAACTCAAATTATGTCCGGTACCAGTGGTAATATTAAATAAACGGCAGCAATAACAGTACACAGATTTCTTCGACGGTGAATAAAGGAGCCATTTTTGTTCTAAAGACTCACCATTCGTCAATTTACGGGTGAAAATATTTTTAGTCAAGTATCTAGTTTTTGTTTTACCACTTGAATCTGGAAAACTTGTTGAAGTTTCGGAGAAGTCACAATTTTTATTTTGGAAAAACTCTGGCCCTTTTCGAATCCAAATATCGCGTACTTCTTCCGTTAAAATTTCATCGCAGTACGTACCAGGATCCGGAGATACATTTCCAAGCAACTCACTGTAGCTTGAAGTGGAAGGTTCAGCATCTGGTGTGCGTTTTTCATTTTTGTCACACGTAAGCTCATTTTCCCGTTGATATTCAGAAGTATTTTGATCTTGAAGTGATGAAGGTGAAGAATCAATCGGCCTATTTGTTTCTTCAGCCGTAAAAAATGAAGTGAGTTTAGGAAGTTTTTTTGTTATTTCTTTTTGAGCTACAGCTTTTTTTCTTTTTTGTGAACCACTTAAATATGTTCTTTTCGACATTATAAAATGATTTATAAACGAATAGGTTAACACTTCTATTATTTTATATTCAGTATTTCGTGCAATCTGCAAGTGCGAATTATTTTAGTGAATATTGAAATTTTGGTGACACTTGGTTTCATTCTGCATACCAACTTAGCATGCGTCATCAGTTTAGTGCGGTAACGCACCGGGCATTTTTTGCCACTGGAAACACGGTCGTTTCTGCGCACGGATAGCTGCAAAGACCTGATGAGTGCTTCTATGTGTACGAAACCACTAAGCCAGGAGAATTTGAAAAATAGAGGGAATCTGAGAATGAAAATATTCGTTCCGTAGCGGGGCTTGATTCGCAAACGACCGTGTTTCGAGTGCCAAATGCCCGGTGCGTTACCACACTAAGCTACAGACGCATGCTAAGTTGGTATGCAGAATCAAACCAAGTGTCACAAAAATTCGAATTTTCACTAAAATAGTAAAGGGCTAAAATGTTAAGTTGGTATCCAGAATGAAACTAAGTGTCACCAATATTCCAATTTTCACTAAAACTTCTATTATATTAAATTATATCTTTTAAACAAAACAAAATCACGCCACTTGTTGTCCGACTTGAAGTTTCACAAATTCGGGGAATCCACCAACCATACGCGCTTTCGTTTCACTAGACTTCAGTCTCAGACTGAAAAGAACATCACGGCTGTGCAACGAGTGAACTTACTATAAACAGCCACCATATACATAGATATTTCGCCATCGTAGGCGAATTGCGGACTCCGTATGCATTTAGAGGCCGCGCACAGGGCAAACTGCTTACTTTGCAGAAAAATTAAATAGTTTAGTCGGAAAAATATAACACACGGTGATTTATGAGACCGCGTACACAGGAATAACTAAATAGTTTAGTCTGCTTTTGTTTTTTATCGGGCTATATCTTCTTAAAATAGAAAAAAATTATTGTGTAAGCTAAAATATCGGCCTTTCGGGGCCCCGTAAGGACGGGGGCCCTGGGCACGGGCCCCGTGTGCCCTTATGGTAAAGACCGAAGTGACTGTATCTATGTTTGGTTTGCGGATGGGCGGATCCTTGTTGCAGCAGCCAATAGGACACTCTGCATGTATAAACTCAGATAATTCAGAACGGAGTAATAATTCCCTGTTCCTTTTTAACACATAGTCTTCTTCTAGAACTTAATTTAGAACATAAGATTATTGTATAAATAGAGTAAAGTTAAGTCAATAAAATCAGTTTTACAACGAGACTCATTCCGGCATCAATTGCCTATTTCTGTTATATCCACATTACCACTGCTTTCCCTAGGAAGAACATGGTAAGTCTTGCGGAGATAATTCTGCAACATAGAATTCTGGCAGTGATGCCTACCAAAGAGCAGAGACGGCTGCTCTACAAAACTCTTGTCTAATAACTTACGAAAGTCTTTTTCTCTTTTTCTATGGCTTACATGGCGAGCATCAAATATTATTGTACAATGGGCGCGTCAACATCTCTTACATTCCTATGCATTGTTGATGTTTGATAGCATATCTATTTTCGGACAGTTGGGACTGTTGCGCCAGTTACTTTATTTATTTCATACAAGAATTATTTTAATTTTTGGCCACTTCCTATGAAATATCAGGACATCATTTGAAATTGGTTAGAGTTATAATCGTTTCGTAAATTTGTAGGGTAATTGTGTTTTTTTTTCTAACTCCATTGTTAGTAGTAGTGTATTGCTTAAATTTGAATAAATTCAATCAAAACTTCTGGAAAAAATGCTCCTTTAATTTCTTTCGCTCCGAAAGTCGTGTTACACATCCAAACCCATTTTCATCTCATAAAGTACATTTATTCAACAGTGTAATAGTTTCATAAAGTGTATTCAGAATCGGTCACACACAAAACTGTGTGCAACATTATCAATATATAGATGTATATGTACATAAGAAATTATGTTAGTAGTATTTATATTATGACAAAAAATTAACAGAATCATTGAAAAATGATAAACATGAGTTTATTTTTCGAATGATGATTTATTTTTTAGAATCGTATGTGTGGTGACTAAGATTCCTTATTCGTAAGACTCAATTATAAATTTAAACTAATCTAAACAAAACTTTTCAATTCATTTAAAATCTCGATAAAAATTGATCAACAATTTCCATGTGTATTTATTTATTCGGTAATGAGGAATTTGGAAAGTGCCATCCGAATTGCATTCTTTTAATGTAACGCAAAGTACATTTAGCGGGAAATAATGACACGAATTCATGCAGTTCTAACCTGGCAGTAGTATACACGATGATTTTAACCTCAAAATTTATTAAATTTTAATTTTATTTTGGATTGGAGACGTTTAAATTGCACGATGTGGCTGCCTAACTAGCTGGAGACATGGAATAATCTATGATCTTTTATTTGGGAGTTTGCTGCGGTATTATGGATTTCTTATTCACATGCATGTCTAAAAACAACAATAGGGTGCGCGGCGATCGATGAATACAGGAGGGGCTGCTATTTAAGCTAATTCTAAACGTTTCATTTCTTTGAAGAGCTCCTTTCCCATTTGAGCTGGACTCCTTGTGACAATAACGCCGGCACTTTCCAGTGCTTTGATCTTGTCGCCTGCACCACCTTTTCCGCCTGAAATGATAGCACCAGCGTGACCCATACGACGACCAGGTGGAGCTGTCAAACCGGCGATGAATGATACGACAGGCTTGGCTTTAACACCCTGTGGAAGAAAAAAATTAAAATGGTGAAAATTATTGTGCCATTGTTACACTGGCGAGAATAATCTAAGAACATACGGCAAAGGAAGTTTATGGGAATTGTAGGGAAAATACATAGAGAAACAACGTTCATTATACGGGGTTTCGACTTTGAGTAAGAATGATTTATTAAAAAAAGAAATTGCTTTATGACCTTTTCAAAAATATTTAAACATTTATTTAACACATTTGGCGAGCGATGTTTATTAAATAATATCCAAACTTGCTTCCATCCTCTTGTGCGGAAATTATTTAATTATTAGCATCGAAGAGGGAAATAAGTTGGAGTATTGAACGCTCTTTACCCAATCGTTCTCAGTGGATAATAGCAATGAATGTTGTGATGAAATGAATGGTAGGTTATTGCATAATCAGTAAAGAATTCCGTAGGTCTGTAGATGTTTAAATTTAAAACATAGCATGGATACATTCATCAACATATATTTTCTATTCTAGTTTTTGAAATCTCACAGAAAAGAAATGAACTTGTGTCTGACAAAAATATAGAGACGTAACAGTCCTGGTTGTTGTAATTTTGCGAACAGTCTTTCTTACAGCCTATTTTCTAATTCTGAGTAAATTTCGAAAGTCTCTGTAACTTTGCCTTTAATTGTAAAACAAATAAAACACACATCAAATTACCGAGCTGCAATCTTTCGCCGTTTTCGTCTTTGAAACAAGTTTTACGGATAACAATATTAAGGGTTACGTTGTAGATTAATCACTATACGATATATAGAAACAACAAATTCTGCATTTCTTTTATTTACATACCTGATTGAATTCCTTCAAATATTCGGATGCTTTCTCTTCGGCAACACCACCAATTTCACCAATCAAAATGATTCCCTTCGTGTCGGGATCTTTTAGGAACACTTCTAAACAATCAATGAAATCTGTACCGTTGAATGGATCACCGCCAATTCCGACACAAAGTGTTTGACCTAGACCGACCTGGAGAAGATGATTTATGTTCAATTTATAAGATTTTGCGTTGTGTGTGAAGAAATCGACACATACAAGCGAGCCGAACCACGCCTCTTTCATAGGAACGCGGGAACTTAGAAGAATCTTTTTCTCTCCGCACGTTTCTATGAAAGTTGTTGTAGAAGCAACGCCTACTGACGTTGAGGGGGTTTGACCGCCCTTGGCCGTTATTGATGAACGGGTCGCTGCAGTGCGTAGAACCGGCTGCCGTGGGAGCGTTCCTATGAAAGTGAAGTGGTTCGGTGGTTCGCAATGAATGTCGACCTTTCGGATGCATACATACCTCGGTTGTTTGGTTGACAGCTTCATATGTTAAGGTACCGGAACGTGAGACAACACCCACTTTACCGCGTTTGTGGATGTGACCAGGCATAATTCCAATTTTACACTGAAATGGGAAGAACAAAACACATAAAAATGCAGGGATCAAACACAAAATGTTGATAGATGTGAACCACTTAGGATAATGTTTTCTAGATGAATTATGATGCTCTCACACGCGGCTGATCGCTGTCGGCCAGGTTTAGCCGGAAACGAAAAAGTTATGTCTAATCGGAGAGGTCAATGCCATGACCATTCGAAATGGTTAGGTTCATAAAAGAAACCAGAATCATGATACCGTTCCAGTGAGTGAGTGACAGAGATGTAAAATGTTGTGCATTCGTAAGTGAGAGAGAGTAGCGGTATCCGAATCATGCCGAACTATTTACATAGGAATCCGGGAATTGGCCATGTGGCCCAGTTGACGTTTCGTTGGCATAAACTAGTTTCGGAGAATGAAGTTGCCACGAACGTCGTCGTAGACGGGATTCGAACCCGAAACGCCGGTAGTCAAACATGAGACTGATGCCTCAACCCACTGCGCTACCGGTCGCCCCACTGCATAGGCTAAGTTCATAATAGCCGCCATACATTATCCGATCCGTCGTCCGATCGATCGGCCGATGGATCGCCACAAAATATCTGCCGATCTCCACTGCACACACACTGAGCGATTTTCGTGCGATGCGATAACGAATGACAATTCAAAAAATAGGTTATGGGTCACTCCCAATCCAACCTAGATTCATTTTTGTTAACTATTTAGATGTCTGTGGTATTTTCGTATACCACATATTTGATATTTCAATTGCAGTGCCATAAATCATTAGAATCCTTGAAATTTCATCATTTAATAATTTGGTAATTTGACATTCACTTGCGATAATCACATACACTACCCAATCGATCGTCACCGATCGATCGCACGAAAATCGCACTAAAATATCGGCAGATCAAAATTGATCGCCCGATCGGTGCGATTTCCACATACACAGGCCAATCCGTCGGCCGATATCGATATCGGGCGACGGATCGATCGGTGTGTGTATGGCACGTTTAACACACAGCGGAATCGCAATATGCTGTGGCAACAGTATCGAAGCAGTACTGCAACACGTTGTTGTGTTCTTAACTGCACTCGCATCTAGTCATCCATCAATTGTCAAATTTCCAGTTCAAAACTGACTACTGTCGAAAAATCGTATGAAATATGACTGCGCGAGTGTCATTTCAGGATTGTCATCATATGCTGGTCCTAGCCAGCGGAGAAATTTTTGTGATGGAGAAAATGACATTTTTCACAGCATGTTGCGTCCATCGAAAACTCAGTGGAGAGAGTTCATAAAACAAATTGGCAACAGTATACCAACTGTTGTGTGATATGAACTTAGCCATATACTCGTAAATATTTGCTTTTTTTGTGGTTGAAGTAGCACCACTCGATTATATACATTAGTACCTCCAAGACAGCTTTGTATTGGTATTAGGCCGGCCGCATCTTCGACGTAGGCAGTGCAGCGCAGCGCGCACATGGCATTGTTGTTGTAACAATTGTCAAAATCTGATTTTACAACAACAGTGCCATGTGTGCGCTGCGCGGCGCTGCCCTGCCTACGACCAAGATGCGGCCGGCCCATAGAGGAATTATACAATGGAGTCACTACGGCATCTTCTGAATATGAAGAGCAGTGAAGTCGGCAATACATTCACATTACTTTCATATTCATACACAAAATTGAGAAAGCTTCGCCCACTTTCTCATTTTTACAAAAAACGTGGTTGACCACAGCATTTTCCAATATCGATAAACTTTGAAATATTTCCATCACCAATATATTTTGAGCAATTTCTTACGTTTTCCCCATTTCAGTACGTACAAACTACTTAATTCATTCTAGTAAACATTTCCCCCAAGTTCTATTTACTTTCATTCCACTTAACTCAGCAAAATTTTCCACAACGTAGAAATAATTTCTTCACAACAATTCTTTTCCACACCCCTGCACATATATTCCATCTGGTGTTCGGAGATTGATTCTCTCAAGCAACACATGATATCCGCCATTTTAAATTTCGTTCAATTTTCAATCGGAACAAAAGTGTAATCGATAATTTTCAATAAAAATATGTCTATTTTGATCTCGGGATACAATAGATATGTTAAATGAAGTTCATTTTAACTGCCGGTATTTTGAAAAGTGTAAATATTGCCAACATGGTGTTGTATAGAGCGAATGAAATGGCCGTGATTGAACAAAATCGTCGAAAATGTAATTTCAAAAGCATAGTTTACAAGATGACGTGAGTTCTGTGATTTCCGATGAATTGTAGTTAATTACCAATTGTGTGACAATTTAAGTGGAGTGATTTGTTTTTTTAAAGAGTGGCCGGTATTTTCGTAATTTGCGTAGTGTTTCCATTAGTCTACCTGGGAACCAATGTAGGGGCTCCTTAATTCTGCCGTGAAATAACTATATTAGTGAAAGTGTTTGACAAGATATTGCTTTAAGTGTAGAGTGCATCTTTTCAAATGCTAGCTAACATGATTTGGTTAAAAGATTATGCATTTTCTAATTAAAGAAATTACGATTTTACGCGCGTTTGGTGATGCGAGAAAACCTAGTTTTGCTTTTTGTGGCGATTGACCGCAGATTCCGTGATGGGCGTAAGTTGAAACTAGTTAATGGCGCTATTTTCCTACTACTCCAAAAAAAAATTTTATCAAAAGAGGTCCATTTTTATACATAAATTCATAAAATCTTGTTAAAACCACGTCAATTGTGTGCGTTCAGAAGGAACTGAGCAACTTCTGCTCAGCGAACATGTTCAGAACGAGCGGGTTCAGAAGTGATCGAGCAAATTCTGCTCGGGTGAGCATGATCAAATTTCACCGAGCAAGAAATATTTCTGCTCACTGATCAGTGCTCAGGTTCTTCTTCTTCTTTTTCAACCTCACGCTCATGTTGCGAGTTTCCGAGTTTTGACAGTTATCAAATTGGTTGTTGTGTTTCCGCCGTTTTCGGCTTCTAGTTCTTTGGTTTTCGTGTGCTTTTGAATTTATTTTCTCGTTGTTCGTGATTTTTGTAATGGACAGCGTGGGATTCATGTATTTTCCACTTTTCGGCACTTGACGTCTAAAATTGTCATCGTCAGCTTTCAGCTGGTCGATTTATCAGCTGGTGAAGTAGCGTTCAGCAGGTGCAGACTCCAAACCGAGCAGCTCCGGAGCTGCTCGCGAGCAGTTGCGGAGCCGCTCGCGAGCGGTTTCTGCTCTTTTGTCACCTTCTGAACGCACTCAATTGACATAACCTTGACCATCGATATCAGTGGTGGCACGAAAATGTACTTCTTCCGGTTGGGGGTTCCAATATGAATTTCATAATTGAATTGATAGTGGAATTATGTGATATACATTCGTATTTTTTATTTAACTTATATTATTTTTACACAGATTACTTAATCTAATATAACGTCTACATTATGGCCAGATTACTTCACAGTCTGGGTGTGGTGAGTTTAAAATTGTATGTATTTGACAATTTCAGATTATATCATCTGGCACAGAAGAAGGTATCTGGTTGTAGTTTCAACGTAATATTAGCCAGATGTTTTAATTTGAAACTGTCTAATACATACAATTTTAAACTCAACACATCCAAATTAAATTACGTTTACACTATCCGCAGATTACTTCATCTGCGCCGGCTGAGATAATCTGCGACTGTCAAATACATGCAATTTTGAACTCACCACACCCAGATTACGCAGCAGATGGGGATAGTGTAAACGTAATTTTACGCACACTCAATGCTTATATTACGTTTACACTATCCCCAGATTACTTCATCTGCAGCGTAATCTGGGTGTGGTGAGTTTATAATTGTATGTATATGACAGTTGCAGATGAAGTCAGCCGGCGCAGATTAAGTAATCTGAGGATAGTGTAAACGTAATATTAGGCTGCGCGCATGTTGGCTCATGTTTGCGTGTCGCGTTCACGCGTTTGCTGTCAAACGGTTTGGGTCTATGGTTTGCAATCAAAGATGCGAATCTGTCAATATGACAAATGCTCGACTATTGTCGTATCAACAAATTGGGTTCATTATTGTGCTTTAAAACGGATAATTAGGTAAGAATTGAGTGGCAAAACAAACGACTGGAGAGTAGTAGGATGTACATAAGCACATATTTCATACTAAATTATTGGCGTTAACACACAATAATGAATCCAATTTGGTGATACGACAACAGCCGAGCATTTGCCAAATTGACAGATTCGCATCTTTGGTTGCAAACCATAGACTCAAACCTTTTGACATAAAACACGTGAACGCGACACGTGAACGTATACTAACTTGCGCGCAGCTTAATTTCGTTTAAAACGAAGGTGAGTATGTACATGGCTATTTCCGATTTTCTTCGCATACCTTATTTCGGTTTGAAATTGTGCATAGCCAGAAAAAAAAATGTGGGATGCAGATATGCTAGCACGAAACGGCTGCAGGTACATGTACAAAGAGTGAAACGGGCAACCTAGGTCTACATGCGGGGGTTCGCAACGCCCTAGGAGGGGAGCTAGCCCAGCTCGTTCCAAACCGAAATTATCCATGCACACTTGTGCGATACTGCGGGTTGTGAATTAACAGTCGCTTGTGTGGGCTTCGCTCGCTACGCTCGCCTCGCGCTTAAGGGATCACAACCCTCAGTATCGCACATAACCATGAACGCTCGCTTCGCTCGCTTTGGGCACTGCATGGCTATTTTCGATATTATCCATGCATAGCTTATTTCGTTTATTTTCCGATGAATACTTTCCAAACGAAAGTATCTATATGGATTATTTCGTATGCCTTATTTCGCTATGGCTTATTTCGGTGCCCCCATAAATATGCAGTTTCACTATTAGGCGAAATCGGAGACTGAGTCTCATGAAGTTGCGCACGAGGAACTCACAGCAAGCCGCCGGATATGTCAAACCTGCTGATTCCGAATTTGAAGTCAAACATTAAAACGACCTCGTAGTTTTCATTCTAATTCACACTTTTACTACAAGTAAACTATGAATTCCGTTAATAGAATATACCGATTACACAATCGATACCTATTGCATGTATGAGTCCCAACAAAACCTACCAAAATCAGGGACGCCTATGACTTCATTTCACACACTAATACGTACAAACCATCCTCTCTATTATCGTCTCCGCGGCTTCACCGAAATTGGATGGTGATGAATCCATAGTATATTTCCTCCATGGGCCGGCCTTAGGGTAGTGTGAGTACTTTTAATGTTCGTTAAGGTCGCCACCCACGACAACCATTTTGGTCATGAGTATGCATCGAACCATGTCAAACTCAATAGAAAAAAATCTATTTCATCCGTTCTATGATATTTAATGGTTCGATAGAAGTTCGGTACCAGGCGTACCAGGCGGCCAAGGCCCGACGTCGGGTTGTCGCGCCCACGATGATGATGATAGAAGTTCGGTTGTGGTTCTGCGCGATCGCTACGTTTATACTTTGGCTTCATTCTATGTTCAGATGTACTTTGTTGTTTTCTGAGATTTTATTTTTGCACAAGAAATTAAGGTCAAATTACAGTGATAACTTCACGATTTTACGCTGAAATCTTGCGTTGGGGAACGTCGCTCGCAAAATCTGATCTGGGAATCTCTGGACATCTTTCTCAAGATCTCTCAGGCTGTGTCTTATGCTACGCGAAGGCGGTGTTTTGTCCATGAGTTGTTTCGGGTGTTTCTTCGGTAGCAGCCTACTCAGTGGCGGCCCGTCACAGTGGGCAAGGTGGGCACTGCCCACCCTATCAATTACTAAACATCATCCTATCAGTTACTAAACATCACCCTATAAATTACTAAACGTATTGTGTCAACACATATTGAAAATTTGCACAACATTATTGCTTTATTAAACTCCCATTGATAAGTACATACATATTAATCACCTGAAAATAGCTCATCACTGTATCGTGCGTACGTACAACGTAAAAAGCTCTGAAACACTACCATACAGTGCATTGCACACAACAACCCTTTGCGTGCTGAACTATCTTCCAACCAACAGATATTGTTTCGTCTTTTCCCCACCATCGTATTGCGTTCCATGTTCCAACAATCCTCCAACTCCCACGAAATTTGTATGTACTCGTATACAAAACGCATGGTGAGTTCAACCTGGGCAGAAGCGCTCTTTGCCCGGTTGAGATATGCAATTATGTCAATAATCGCTAACATGCGATCGTTCGTTTGTATGGGATTCACGCGTGCAATAGCATTGGAATAGAATCCTCATATTGGGCTAGTCCGACCCGTATCACGATATAATGGATAAAAGACTTAGTCTATGGCATGATACAATCAATAGCATGCGTTTTGTTGTATCATGACCTGTACACTACTGTTTGCAGTGCATGTGCATGCTTTCATGACACCATGTATGTGTTAATGACTTTCGCTTAATTCTAGTTAATGGTGGTGTAGTGCTGTAGATGCATGTTTGCTTTTAACGGGTTTCTAGTTCAAATTTGGGTGTATCTTACGTACCAGTTGGTTTTGCATGCGTTTTTAAATTTTTTAGTAGTGTATTAATTCTCTTTTTTCCTCGTGAAGTGATCAATTGGGAAACGCATTTATTTAATTTGGTAAATACTTTTTTTTTATATTATAATGGCCGAAACTCGGACGGATGATATTCGGCAAGCGGTAAGAAGTAATCAAGATATCGTCGCCTTTTTATTAAAAAATAATTTTTCGTCATTATCGTATGATGATAAAATGTTTGTTCGGGAATTGAAGCCCTGCCCGACAATGGAAAATCTTTCAGTTAGAAATCGTGATAATAATAGAAATTTTAAAATCATTTGGTATGAAAAGTGTGAATGGCTTTGCGGTAGTGAACAAATTAATAAATTGTATTGTTGGAATTGTCTCCTTTTTAATGACAAATCCAATACGCCATGGAATTCAAGCGGTTACAATGATTTAAAACATATTGGCGAATCTATTAAAAAACACGGAAATTTTGAGCATCATATATATTCCTCGCTAAAAGCCAAACTTTTTGGAAAACAAGACATCAAAGCTTCCATCAGTTCAGGTTACCGTGAGAGTATTATGAGGCATAATAAACTTGTTGCAGACAACCGATCTATGATAACCCGGTTAATAGATATGGTTATTTATTTAGCGACTCAGGAGCAAGCTTTCAGGGGTCACGATGAATCACAAAATTCTTCTAACCAAGGCAATTTTCGAGAATTAACGAATCTTCTTTCCAAATATGATAGTAACTTCAAGGAATTTTTAGATGAGTCTTCAGTGTTCAGCGGGGTTTCAAAAACTATTCAAAACGATCTAATTCAAAGCATAACTACAATTTTAAGGAACTTTATATTTTCCGAAATTAAAAATGCCTCTTACTATTCATGGCAAATTGATGAGACTACTGATGCAAAATGTTTGTCCCAGTTATCAGTTATTTTTCGTTACGTTACTGAAAAAGGTTATGCGGTTGAAAGGTTTATGGGTTTTTTCAATGTATCGGAGGGGAAGAAAGCTGAAGACCTTTATCAGTTATTGACTGAAACATTTAAGGATTTTGATATCGCTGCCAAACTAGTGGGACAGACTTATGATGGGGCTTCAGTGATGTCGGGAGACCTGAATGGCTTGCAAAAAAAAGTTAAGGACGTTGCCCCTCAGGCATTATTTATTCATTGCTATGCACATAGACTAAATTTAATTTTACAGGATGCCGCTTGTAAAATAAAAGAATGCCGAATTTTTTTCGCGAACGTATCTGGTTTAGCGGCATTTTTCTCCAATTCAACAAAACGGACTAGTATATTAGATAAAGTTTGTGGAAGACGGCTTCCCCGTTGTAGTAACACTAGATGGAATTTTAAGTCGCGGTCAATAGAAATAATTCTGAGACATAAAAATGAACTGCTGGAAGCTTTCGACTTGTTTTTAGAAGATGAGGATTTCGCCCGTGATAAGGAGACAATTAGAGATTCAGTAGGGTTTCAAAATATTTTAACAGATTTCTCGTTTTTGTTTTTATTAAAGACTTTTAATCTTCTCTATCAACAAACAGATTTAATATTTACTATTATACAATCTCGTAGTTCAGATATCATTTATTGCAAAGACCGAATCAGCAACTTATTATCTACATTAAGAAAGTATAGGGAAGATAGCACGTTTTTTGATGAAATTTTCAACGAAACGTGTAATAATATTGGACAACCATCGAAAAAACGCAAAACAGACCATGATGGCATGTCGAATTCCGCGACATATTTTAAAAGGGTGTACTTTGAAATATTGGATTTAGTTATTTCTCAGATAAACAATAGATTTGCCGATTTTGAAAAATTAAACTTCGTCGAATTAATTAATTTGGACAACACCAAAAGTTTCCAAAATACTTTGCCCCAAGAACTACTGGAATCTTTAATACAGTCTTATCCAAACATGTTTGACAAAGGCAAATTAAAAAGCGAATTATCTGTATGGTACTCTGATCTTGACATATTTGGAAATGATAGAAAATGTTCGGACATTTTAAAATTTATTAAAAATAATAATTTAGAAAAGGATGTATCAGAAATATATAAATTGCTGTGTTTAATTGTTTCACTACCTGCTACTTCCACTTCGGTTGAACGGAGTTTCTCAACATTAAAGCGTATAAAAACTTACGTGAGAAATTCCATGAGTCAAACACGTTTAACGGATTTAAGTTCAATTTCAATTGAAAAAGATTTAATAAAAGCTCTACAAAGTTATAAAGATTTTAAATTTTATGATAAAGTCATTGATCACTTCGCAGTAATGAAGAGTAGGCGAATAGAGCTACTTTACAAGCATGTGGAATAATTTTTTTTTTTTGCTTATATTCATTTTTGTGCAATTTAGTATTTAAATAACTCAAAATTTTATATTTATTAGCTAGTTTGTATTTATAAATATGAATTTATTTATTTTATTTGTTTTTAATTCCCGTGGTAGCCTGTATTCCTTCAACCTTTACTCCGTGCTCCCTAGTTCCCTTTCCCATGGCAAGAGAGCTCTAGACCTCCTCGTTGGTTCTTGCTGGACAGTGCATAAATAATATAAAAAAATTTGGATTTACTTATTGTTTATTGCTTGACAAGAAGACAATTATTTTATTCATGATTTTTATTTTAATGTTCAAATAACTTGAACTGCACAGACTGACATAGAGCACAATTAAAATTAACTTCTTTTGTGCATTAATAAAACTGGGGCCCTATCAAGTAATTCGACTCGAATCAAATTTATTTCGAAAGGATGAAAATGGTACCATGTACATAACTCGAAAACGAATTTCCTCATTTCAATAATCATCTAGTATTCGATATAAAATGTGCAATTCGAAGCGAATTCTCGCTGTCGCCACGAATTCGTGTCGCCTTGGTGTGAACAACTCCATAAGACGCCATATAAACAAATTTGCGAATCCGCCGGCTGTGAATAAATCGCGTTGGTTTGAGGGATGCATTAATTGGGAAATTCGTTCAGAGTACCATTTTCATCCATTCGAAAGCAATTCGACTCAAATCGAATTACATGATAGGACCACGAATTTCTGCCCACCCGGCCTCACAAGGCACGAGCCGCCACTGAGCCTACTAAGTATTGATTCGCGGAGATGGTCTTGTGGCTGCCAATAAGCAGCATGTTGGTCTCTTGGTGGAGGTGATGCTGTGATGACATGAAGTGTAAAGCGGCGTTTCGTGTATGCTTCCAGTGTGTGTCACTCAGGTTCTGAGACCAGGTAGGTGTTGCATAATTTACACGTTACCGACAGAGTCTCTTTATCCATTTGCCACGCCCCTCCAGCGAGCACTTTGAGAACTTTATTACGAAGAAGCATCATGCATTTTCGGATCATTAACGATGGGAATGGGCTGGTTTCCTACTGATATTCGATATTCAGCTGGTGTTTCACCTCCTTGGTTCAAAATGTGAGCAATGTGGCACAGTATCAGGTACGACGTTGAGACATCACCGTTTGTTTGCAAAGGATCTCTCCGCCCGACAAAAAAGGCAGGGTCGATCCTCCGTCAAAGTAATTCTCACTGTTTTCGATATCAACGGATTTGTGCATTTTGAATTTTTACCCAATGGTCAAACCGTCAACTGTCAATACTATTAAGGTGTTCTGAAAAGACTGCGCGAAAAAAAATCGCTAAATGAGACTACGTTTTGGCGAGACATGGTTCTTTCACCAGGACAATGCGCCTAGCCGCTCAGCCTTGTTAATTCGCGAGTTTTGTGCCAAACGTCGGATGGCAGCCCTTTCTCGATCTCAGACCTTGTTCCCTGCGATCTTTTCCTATTTTCGAAATTAAAATCTGTACTGAAAGGGCGCCGTGAAAGCAAATTCGCCATGGACCTTGAATATTTTGCGCTTAAATGGCAATAACTCGGAAATTAAACGAGATATTAGCAAATCACTTACACGGAAGGTTATGACAGTTGCAAGAACTACAGTATTCGAAGCATCGCTACCACAACAACAACAGTTGCCCGTCGCTGCAGTGATCCATTGACATGTGTTTGAACGGGTTCCGTTATTTTTTTTTATCGGGCCTCGCATACGACAAGCCTGGAAAAGACGGTAGCTCTTTTTTACGCCCGACACCACAGCGAAATGTCTGGTCTTCTGACGGACAACTATTACCGTTTAGATAGAATATTGTAGTCGTGCTGAAGCTTCCGTGGCTTAAATTGAATTCGAAGTCGCCAATTAGAAGTTGTGAGCGTCGATCGTAAAATACTATCAAGAATTCTCGTGTCGTTAGCAGTCGTCTCTTACCCTAAGATGTCCTGGCATCTCGTTTGCCTTTCGAACGGCTATAGTACACATATGGAAAGTGGGTTAACAGATGAGAGCCTAATCTGAAGGTCTTCAAATCTGCCAAACAAACAGAGAGGGCAAAGACTAAGATACTTTTATCGCATAGTCATCAGCACTTATCTTATCCGAAATTATCAAGTGTTGACACTCCACGAGATAAAATAAACACAAAAAAATCAAATTCACCGGCTACTGAGCATATTCCAAAGTTCACTCTCCCTACTACGTACCAATACCCAACCGCTGGCCCATAAAGTTCTTGTATAATTAGAATTTCACAGAGAACAACAAAAAGACGCGCCAGCGAGAAGCCAGATAAGCGCAATATAATTTCACACATATCTGGCCCCGGCGACTGACCTTTAATCTACCCTGACAGATGATGTTAAACAGAGTTTTTGACGTCGCGAACAATTTCTTGAACTAGGACTTACCCTTTCAGGGGCGATGATTCCGGGACAGTTGGGTCCTACAAGGCGCGACTTATCCTGCGACAGGAGAGCTTGTTTGACGCGCACCATGTCGTGTTGTGGCACACCTTCCGTGATGCAAACGATCAGAGGAATTTCCGCTTCGATTGCTTCCAAAATGGCTTTGGCGGCGCCCGGCGGTGGCACGTACAAGACGGTCGCATCGCAGTTGGTCTTCTCTTTCGCCTCCCGCACCTGAAATAAGAGGCGCACAATAGAAAATTACGACGGATCTTATCTTCGACTGGGCACCCTGCTCCGTCTACTTACGGTGGCGAAAACCGGTTGACCTAAATGCAAAGTTCCTCCTTTCTTGGGCGACACGCCGCCGACCAGCTTCGTGCCATACTCCAGCGCCTGTTGACTGTGAAAGGTTCCCTGCTTGCCGGTGAATCCTTGGCAGATGACTTTCGTCTCCGCGGTGAGCATAAGATTTTTCCTAGTTTTAGCATAAGTTGAGTTGTAGCGTGCAGTCGTCAACAAGCCGTCTGAAATGTGGGAGTGAAAGTCACCGAATGAGTAAGTTCCCTTGAAAGCCCGCGGCGGGCCAATTTGCATTGGGGTCGAATCACGAACGAGTCATAGTCTCAAAGCCGGCCCGTGACATGCACATTAATCTGCATGCATAGGGACCGAAGTTCACACAGCTGTCAGAATGTGCCCGTCTGTTCGCTCCCAACTGTAAATTGACCGCCTGTTATCCCCCCAAAAAGAGCTGCGATTATATAATTTGACGACGAATTTCCTTACCTTTGACTCGGCCGAAAACCCTTACGGATGCTGCCATTCTGGTTTCGTGACTGGGAGAAATATGAAAATTACCACGGATTGCCGTTGACTAACGTCTTGAGATTTTCACGAGAGAAACCCAACAACGACGGAAACGACAGCAATTAAATACTGCAAAACGTCGTCCAATTGGAGAGAACGAACGAATTCGTCCGAGCGTGGCTGATTCGGGTCGGTTCTTTTGACAGCCAAGTGTGCCAATTGGTGTGTAGATGTACTAGAGTACTAGAGCGGCGAACCAGGCGAACCGATTAGATAATTTAAAAAAAAAACCAAATGGTTTATATTTAAAAAAAAATGAAATGTTTGTAATTGTTTTTTTTTTTATTTCTCAACTCCCAACTGTATATTATCCATGAAAAGAAATTGCTTTTTGGGCGAAAATAAAAATCCTCAAAGAAGTTGTTCGCTTCCATTGACTATTGTGAATATTCTTTCCAGTGGTAAGCTGTCAACGAATGGATACGAAGATACGAATTCTTATCACGTTTCGTTTTCCCCTTTGAGTATAGGTTTTCCCTGCAGCAATAGTAACGTGAACGTAGAAATGACACCATTCCAAAATAACTTTCTCCCGGCAAGCAGTTCTTGTTCGTCCGTGAAAGATGCCGCCGATAAATTTATTGAATTTTATTTTCGCCAGCTTCATCATAGTCATCGTCATTTTTGGCGGTTTGATTAATCTCGCGGAGCCCTATCTGCCGGTGTTTATCAGACAATCGTTTCGCTATGGGAAAATGTCGTATGAGGGCAGTCAGTGCAAGTTCACCCGTTTGTTGGAGATTCCCAAGTCGTGGTTCAAACATTTCTATAATTTTGCGATAGTTTGGTCGTGTGGCGCTGCCGTTTTGGCTGCCAGATCATATTTGCTGGATGCTGGTCCTCCGCCACTTGTCGTTGTTCGATTTTTGGACTTTGTTACAGGCTCCTCGGAACGACCCGTTCAAGTCCAATCGACCACTTGCCTGATAGGCGTAGCTCTTATCACATTACAATGTATCCGTCGCTGGTACGAGACAAATTTCGTGCAGATCTTCTCGGCACATAGCAAGATCAATCTTTCGCACTATTTGGTTGGCTATTTTCACTATTTCGCGACAATCACGGGGATTGTGGCAAATGCTGAAGGATTTGTAAGAGGTAAGTTTTATTATTAGGTCGTGTCCTCGAAGGGGGCGATCACGAGCACTGTATTCGGCCTGGAGTCCGAAGCGTATATACCCGTATATACCCTAGACTTGTACAGACCTAAAGGTGATAGCAAAAGTATCAATTGTCAACGTCCATATGCATTAAAAGTGAGTTTCCTATATGGCCAGTTTATAGGGGAAGTTGGCGATCATTTAGAAGGATCTTGACCATTCTCAAAATGAACTTTAGTTAGTTGACGGCAGATTTCTATTCATCAATAATGACCGTGGAGGTCGGGCCGTGCCATTTGGCGAAGCAAAAGGTCCCTCAACGAGCTAAGTAGCGGCATATTCTTGCTGTAGCTCAGTTCGGGGTGGGCGGGGTTTTCGCCGCTCGTTGTCCCTGCCCTTTACGTATTAATAAAAATGCATAGGCCTGGGGAAGACGACACAAACTTCAGAGGCAAAAATGCGGAATAATAAAAATGAAACCGGAAAATAGAGGGCTACGCCCGCAATCCGAGGGTTTTGTAGTGTCCCATGCCAATAGGAGATGAACTGTCCTACTCTAGGAGATGCTTAACCATTCATGTTAAGACAATATTGCGAATTGTAAGTTTGCATCAAAAATATTGAGAATAAATTGTTTGAATAATTATAGAGAATAGAGTCAGCGACCAGCATACACCCCCCCCCCCTTCCCCTCCTCCCACCTCTCCTACCAATCATTACCCTTTTGAAAATGGTTAACTCCAATTCGCTCTACGGAAAACAATATGCATGTATGATGTACTCGTAGTACTAGTATGGAGTACAAGAGACTTGTTATGTGCATTTTTTGTATGGATGATATCAAAATGACCAAATCTAAATGAATGTACTACTATTAAATTTTACGTGATTATTACGAAATTTGGAGATATTATTGCACATGGTGTTGATTATCGTCGGCCATCAATATTTTCGACCTCGAATGAGTTTGAGAAATGCAGGGGTCTGCTAACTGTAACTATAGAAATACACTATTATTAACCTATTTTGAGAAGATATTAAAAAAAATTTTTCTGTTCTAGTTGAAAGCCATCTTCCTGTATGTTTTCATATTTCTAAGTGTAACGGTCTCGTAATGGTAAGGAGGGTGGGACAAATTACAATATGATCTCATATTTTCCCCTCTGCCTCTTTTCCTCTTTCTTCGAATTTGATGAAGTTGCCAGAAATGGAATGTACTCTGTAGTACCTTTCTCATGATACCCCACTTGCCCATATCAGATGAAAAAAAATGTTGACCTTAATTTCCCCTCTATGGAAACCTCCCCTTAAAGCAGCAACCCACCTACCTCCCCCCTTAAACTTCTCTCCCCTACCACTCCTATACCACCAATCTCCACCCTTTCAGAAAAGGTTAACTCCAATTCACTTTACGAAAAACAATATTCAAGTATGCAGTACTAGTACGGATATGTAGCCGGTTATGTGCATTTTTTGTATGAATGGCATCAAAATCTCAAAATTTAAATGAATGTACTATTATTAAATATTATGTGATTGTTATGAAACTAGGAGGTATTATTGCCTATGGTGTTGGTTATCATTGGCCATCAATATTTTTGACCTCGGGTGCGCGTAAGGGGTGCAGGGGTGTGCTAACTGCAACTATAGAAATGTACTATTATTAACCTTTTCTGATTAAATTTCAAAATTCTAGAAATCTAGGTTTTCTACGCTAGTAAAATGCCGCTTTCCTGTAAATTTTCATATTTCTAAGTATAACGGTCTCGAAATGCAAGGGGGGGGGGGGACAAACTCGGATGACATATTTTCCCCTCTCCCTCTTTTCCCGTTTCATCAAATTTTAAAAAAATTCCAAAAATGGAATGTACTCGACGGTACCTTTCTTATGATACCCCACTTGCCTGTACCAAACGAAAATAAAATTTCGACCTTCATTTCCCCTCTATGGGGACCTCCCCTTAAAGTTGACCTATTACAACGATTCGCTTTCTCCGGTGAATTATAGTAATTCTACACATTCTTACAAAATTTCATGTATGTAGCTTCAGCCGTTCGTGAGATATTCCATGGACAGACGGACAGACGGACAGACAGACATTCGACCGATTTCATAAGGGTTTTGTTTTTAATACAAAACCCTAAAAATGAGTCCATAATGATGAAATGGTTGGCGGACGGCTCAGTTGTCCTCGCGCTCGCACTGGGGTCCAGGTGTAATGGGAACCTCGGCCTTTGGTTTCGTACCACCGACAGATCATTACTCATCAGGTGCTGCCATTGATCTGCCGGTGGAAGCAGCACTACCAAAATATGGTCCATTAGAGGGCAGCTTCTACTTCGAGGCCTGCGAAGCTGAGGACAGAATGTGCTACTAAATATTAAAAAAAAAACGAACTGGGCATCGGAGTCAACTGAGAACCATCGTAGAGGGGAAAAATTAATGCCGACAATTCGAAGCCTTTATGGAGGCCTTAAATACGTGTCTAAACCACAAAAGACAAACACAAAGCGAGGACTTTCAATGGACGGTTTGGTAGGCATCGGTAGATACCCGTGGGCACGGAGCCTTGGGCAGCATAATGACCGTGAAGATCGGGCAGTGCCATCTGGCGAAGAAAAAGACCCCTAAACGAACTAAGCAGCCGCATATGCTTGCCCTTGCTGTAGCTCAGTTCGGGAGACGTGAGCAGGGTTTTCGCCGCCCGTTGCCCCTGTCATTTACGTATTTATAAAAATTCATAGACCTGGGGAAGACAACACAAACATGGGAGGCAAAAATGCGGAATATTAAAAAATGGGGCGATAAGGACAGAATGGTTGGCGGACGGCGTAAATGTCTTCGCGCTCGCATCGGGGAACAGTGGGGGAGGAGAAAATATTAGATCGTAATTTGTTCTAAGTTTCGTTACAATCACGTATGTAATATGAATTGGCATGTAAGATACTATATCATGAGTAAAACATTTTAATTACGATTTTTTTTATCCATCTAAGTGGTACCAAAAAGAGCAAGGAGCCGATGTTTACATGCCAAAATAAGCGCTTGCTACAAAAGCCTCGGATTGCGGGCGTAACCAAAGAGGGTTGATATTCTACAAGAGTGATCACTCCATAGAACTTCCGCCTCTGCCAGTAGATTTGTATGTATTGACCAATAGTATAGACTCAGAGAAGAGAGAGAAAGAAGGAAATTAAATTACCCGAGAGAAACGAAGCAATTTTTCGGCAGCAATGTTCTCAGGGCCGGTCTTAGGGGTGGGCGAACTGGGCGGTCGCCCAGGGCCACCACTCTCAGGGGGCCACCACGCGATACATTTAATTTCTACAAACCTTCTAAAACTTAATATAAAGTACACATGATGGCACTTTTATTGTATCAATATATTCAACAACCTATTATCAGTTATGCAATAACCTTACAGATAAAGACGATGATACTATTGCGGTGGCTATGTTGCAGTTATTGCAATGCTTTCCACGGTTATGATTTTGTTTATTTAGAATAAAAATATGTCAAGAGCTCCTGAACCCAGAGCTGAAAAGTAAACACATAGTAGATAAATTTTTGGTCCCTCCAGGCACGATGCCAGATGAACACTCAGTTCAGATGCGCTTGTTTATTGGTTTGCTTGGAGGATTGTCGCTTTGCTTGCAGTTCAACTTGAAATTAGTGCTGAGACCATAGCAATATATGTATGGGGAACTACATCCGCGAAATTTTCTGGCTGTAAATCGTTTTTTGGTTTGCTGAGTTGCCATTATTTGCTATTTCAACACGTGCATGTGAATATTGGCTTGATGTGATTATGTGCTAGCGGCGGACTAAAGAACGTCGTAGTATTACATCAGTTACTGTTTTAACTCGAATAGTGTCTAAAACAATTCCAACTGTGTTCGGTCGCTTGTTGTAAGAATTTTTCAAGTTAGAGTTTTGCAAGTGAATTATAATAATAATCGTGATATTTTACACAAGTTATTGTTTCCGCAAAGTAAGTTATTTTGACGGATAATGTTGGAATCTTAGATTCTTATTTAGGAATATGCTTGTTGGTTTCTATAGAAATGCCTTCACAAAGACGAATTCGACTTAATCAGAAATCGGGTGCATCGAAAAGAAAAAAGAAGGCCACAGCAGAAGCGTTTATTGCTACTCAGAAAGGTGCAATTAAAGGATTTCTCATCAAAGAGAAAGAATCGCCATCAATATCAGAGGAGTTATCCGATGATTCTCAACAACCAATGAGAATGCAGAATCGACAGCGTAAAAGCAATTCGATTTCAAATAGCTGCAGTTTACGATGCATTGATCGAAGTGTCTGAATCAGTTAATGACGTTAAAGTTCGAACGGAGGGATTATCCTTGGCGAAAGAAATAAAAGCTTTCAAATTCTTAGTGTCATTAGTTATTTGGTATGACATTTTATTACAAATTAATATTTTCAGCAAGCTTATGCAAAGCAAGGATATGCAACTTGATGTAGCCATCAAATGTCTAGAAAAAACTAAGGCATTCTTGGAGTCGTACAAAGAAACTGGTTTTTAATCGGCACAATGTACGGCAAAAGAGTTAGCCGAGGAACTAGAAATGGCTTTAGAAGAAATAGCTTTTCCACCAGCAATTAGCATGAGAAGACGCAAAGTTCAAAGACAATTTTCTTATGAAAGCGTCGATGAAAGTAGAGTTTTTCAATGTTTTGCTCGATCAAGCACTAATGTCTTCAATTGAACGATTCAATCAGTTGAAGCTATATACGAATTATTTTGGATTTTTGTACGATTATGACAAAATGAGAAGAATTGATGATAACGGGCTTATGCGTGCATGCTGCAATTTAAGCAATATATTAAAAGATGCATCTGAATCAGATATCGATCCTGTGGATATGTGCCAAGAATTGAAAATGTTCATTAATCTTATTCCAGAAAAGAGCACGACGGTTGCTGGCCTCGCATTTATTTTTGAAAATAGCTTGCAACATTTACTTCCAACGTTACTATTGCATTACGAATTTTATTGACAATACCAGTCACTGTAGCATCAGGTGAACGAAGCTTTTCCAAACTAAAGCTGATAAAAAACATATTTGCGATCAACGATGACTCAAGAACGCTTAAATAGTTTAGCAATATTGTCAAAAGAAATAGAAGTTGCGCAGCTGCTTGATTTTTCAGAAGTCGTCACAAAATTTTCCAATGCTCGAGTTCGTAAAATTAATTTTTTAATTTGTTCAATTTTCTCTTACATTCTTTGGAATAAAATAATTTGAAACGAAAAACTTTATTTTCTATATAATCTAATTTTTTGTATGGGCCACCAAAGTGTTAAGGCCGGCCCTGAATGTTCTACTATATGGACCGGGCGGGTGGACCGGGAAAATGAGATGGAATTAGAGAATGTGAGTTTGACAGGTTGGTTTGGGACTATATGGACCGCTTGGGTGTTCCGGGGTAGAGGGCGCGTGTCTCTCTGTTTTCAGCAGACGGAATGAGGTAAAATTGCTTCAGTGAATTTAGTGTACATAGATTGTGATTATAATTCCTTATCTCTCTCTTCTCTGTATAGACTACACAAGAAAGCTCATTCCATACAACTTTAGCCTCCGCCGGTAGATTTGTATGTATTGATTCTCTTGTGTATCTATACTGTGTAGTCTATACTATTTGTCAATACACACAAATCTACTGGCAGAGGGGAAAGTTCTATGGAGTGATCGCTCTTGTAGAACATCAATCCTCTTTGGCGTAGCCCTCTATTCCGGTTTCATTTCTATTTGAATAACGCGCTGGGGAAATGTATACCTGAAATTTAGATTTAAGAATCGTAGAATGGCAACCGAGACCTCACGGCTACTGATCGGGTTTTTTTTTTTTTTCAAAGTGTGAAGTAGCAATTAGTCTGGATGGCGCAACGATTAGCACGTTCGGGGGATTTACGTGCCGGACTATGAGTCCACTCAGCTTTTAAATGAGTACCTATTTGGTGTTGGGCGTGTTGCTGATCACACACCTCTGCACAAAACAGACCGTCACGTTCTAGTAAATGAGATGACGCTATCTCATCTCGAGGCCTTGGTCCAAAATTGGACTGTTGCGCCAGTTGTTTATTCTATGAAGTAACAAAAATTATACCAAAAATGGAAACCTATATTATTCCGTAATTCACACACGCACTATATCTTTTTTTTTTCAATTTTTAATTTCAGGCTCGACAGCTCATCCTGCAAACTTCAGCAGCTTAAATATCATTCAGTTGGCCGCAGTAGTCCTATTCATCTACAGTTGGTTGCAACAGTTCCACTCGAATTTGATACTCGTAAATTTGCGAAAAGATAAAAGTGGCCAAGTTGTTACACAGAAGCATTTAATGCCCGAGGGTGGCTGGTTTGAGAGTGTCTCATCGCCGCATATGTTCTTCGAGGTGATGATGTACATAGCTCTAGTCGCACTTATGCCCAGTTGTGTAACAATAAGATATGCAGCTTTGTGGGTTCTGACGAATCAGGTAAGTCGGAGTTTCAGGATTTTCGACAATTGTTGTTCTAATGATTTTTAATTTTTGTTTTCAGACTGAAACTGCTTGGTTGGGTCATAAGTGGTACCAGCAAACATTCGGCTCTAAATATCCCAAGAGACGGAAGGCCATTTTCCCAGGAATTTTATGATCAAGAGGCGAGAGGTTTCCTTCGCTTGATTATTGACATGGTTTTGGAGCTCGAGTACCTAACATTTATATTGTTGTTATAAGTACACTTAATACAATTCGAACACACAATGTACCTATATTCGTATATGTAGTTTTTAAAGAATCGTTATTTATTATAACTTTCGCATTTTTTATTTTTTTTATCACTTTTAACAGTCAGTTTTACTTTTCGGAAGTGCAGTTGCTGGCATGCATCTCCTATCCGCGCCGTCTTTATACTGACAAGTTCGGAGCACTGTGAGAGTTCTATTAGTACCCACAGGCAGTTTTTGATTGCGCCGAGATTTGAACTCCGAGCTCTAGATTAGTATCGTAGAGCGGTGACCGAACGACCACGGCCATCGAGCGCGATAATGAATGACATTGAGCTGAATGCGGGCACCTGAACTACTGGACCAATTGAGATAAAAATTGAAGTTTTTTTTTATGTTCTGGGTGTGTTTGGAGAACGGTTTGGGAAAACAAAAGCAACAGGGGCAACATACGAGAAGAACAGTGGCCCTCCTGGGCGCCCCCTGGAACGGCACTGATTGTTGACCATTGCTAACTAAGTCAAGCCGCCAGTTATGGCGTTGAGATATTGTAATTTGGTTGAGTTGAACATTATAATATTATATTAGCCCGATTTGAATTAGCGAGGAATTGGAGGCTCTCAAAACAATTTTCCGCCAACCTAGATGAGAGCTTGTGAGATGAAAGTGCCTTAATGGCTGCTGAGCATAGATATATATTGAACAGATCAGTAATAGTACTATCCCCACTCTGTACTTCAGGTTATTTTCGAACCAACTCGCGCATGCGCACTGCTACCCATTTGCACGCGGTCGTTATACGTTCGGTAAATGTCGTTACGCCATCGGCCACTCAGCCACAATTTTGACATTTACGAAGCATTTGGCCCCTCGCTCCTCGGGCCCCTTGGCCAAATATTAATACGTGTTTCACTGCGCAGACGCGAATATGTCAACCATAACTCGATATTCAAATTTTTAGCCCTGCTCTGTGCCTATTTCCTATTTGTTCAATATATATCTATGCTACTGAGCTACAATTTTCCAGGCGTCAATGCCATGAATATTGGTTCGAAAGAAGCTGGCGCTGAATTTAGACACCGCTTCATATAAGCGGTCAATTCCAAATAACAGGCAAGAAATTGTATTCCGTTAGACTCGGCTAATGGGACATTTCACTATATCTTCTTCTTCCTAGCCCTTTCATACCACTCTGCGGCTTGGCGTTGCTCTGCCTGTGGTGTTGGCACTTCGCCCATTTTGGCGGTATAATTTCAGCATCGTTCTGCAGGCAGCTCGGTCTTGGATCGTATCATCGCTGAGATTAATGTGTTGTTGTTCCTTCTTCATCTGATCGATCCATGTGTGTTCCTGTCTGCCTCGGGGTTTGGGTCCAGCAAATGGAACATTCATTGATAGAGCCTTCTTGACTGGGTTCTCAGGTGGACGCCTTAGAACGTGGAAATACTAATCCATACGACGATCTTCGAGCTTTTCAGTGATCGGTTGCTCAATAAACGAGCTGACTCGGATGCAGGTACTTTTGATACGATCCTTTTTGGTCACACCGGCTAACATCCGTAGTATTTTTATCTCGGTCGCAGGCATTTTACTTTTGAATGTCTTATACATAGTCCAGCACTCCACTCAGACGCATACATGAGTGCGGGACGTATGACCGTTTTGTAGAACTTGCCCTTAAGCTTTCGTGGCATCTTCTTGTCGCAGAAAACTCCAGAGTTTTCTCGCCACTTCGTCCAACCGACACTGATGCGATATTTGATGTCGTCATCGCAGGTAGCTTCCTTGTTGATCATCGAGTCCAGGTAGTTGAACCTTATGCAGGACTTCAACTGCTCTCCTTTAATGTAGATATCTGGTATCGGTCTCTCTGGATCTGAGAAAAGGCAGCAAAGATGCTCAGTCTTTGGTATGCTAATCCTCAGTCCATGATCCTCCAGTATCTTACACCACTTAGTCAGTGCAGCCTGCAAGGCAACGCTGTCTTTGCTATTCAGGACAACGTCATCGGCGAAGAGAAAGGATATTTCCAGGTCGTCAGATATGAGTGTTAATAAATAGAGCATAATGATGTTGAAGAGCAAGGGACTCAATACACTGCGTTGGTGAGCTCCGACTTTAACCGCAAATTCTTCAGACTCACCAGCTGTGCATCTAACTTTAGTAGTTGCTCCATCATACTATATAAATATATAAAAACAAGCAGAACAATTAAATTAAGTTAAGAAAATAAAAAATGCGTTTGGTCGAGTGTCTATACGTGTATGGAGGAGTGGAATAGGGCATCCTGAACATTTAACCGAGCATGGAAGAAGCGAATCAGAATTTATCTTGGTGCACTTCGAATAGCCAGTACTGTGCAAGTGAGCAGCATCTCCGTTTTCGTCATTCCTCAACTGCAACCAAATTGGCTACCCTTTCAAGAAGAGCTCGATGCAAAGCTCTTCCAAACAACGACCGCTGCCAAAGTAAGTCCGAAGCTAAATTATTGTAGCCCACAGGTCGAAACATAGGCGAAAGGTGGAGGGGAAGGAATAACTATTTATTTGAAAATTCTTAAAAAGAAGAAAGCGCAGTCCCTGATAAAAGTAGGCAGCCAAAATACCTAAAAAAAGAGTGACTAACATATCCGAAAAGACCGGCAACCGAAATCACTAGAAAAGAAGCCACCAACAGCGAATCCAATTCCTAAAGGTGACCCTAGCACCTGGACGAAAGTAAATCACAATCAATGGTCAAAAAAAAAAAAAAACAAAACAAAAAGAAAAAGGAGAAGGAAGAAAAGAGAAATTTGAGAGTCGGTTGTTGTTGTGGTAGCGATGCTTCAAATACTGCAGTTCTTCTTGCATGGAGGGGGTTTGGCAGCTCTTGGCCGTTGAAAAACGGGTCGTTCTGGTACGGAGAACCGGCTGCCGCAGGAACGATGAACGACACAATGGTTAAATCGTAAAGAGGGGACACGACTTTTCGAATTGAAAGAGATTGAGGGAGAACATTAATGACATAAGGCGTACGCAAAACTCTTTTCCAAAAACCCACAGCAATAATTCGGCTGAAAAATATAAATCTAGCGTATCACAAGTATTGGGATGGCAGCATAATAAACCTTGCGCCAGGAGACTACAATTGACTGGACAGTAGTTGCAAATGTAAGATGAAAACTCCAGGTCATGCGCTTGGTAGTTGGCCGGCAGTACTCTGCTGGGGAAACTAGGGGCGACATTGTAGTTATAAACGGTAGTGTTCGGCCCGGCGACATACAGTGTCGACCGTTGTAATCGGGTAATCGAATTTGAATCCTGTTTTAAAGTAGGAAAATAAAAAAAACTCCTTGCCTTTCTGAACATCACCCAGCAAAAGATATAAATTACCTCCCCCACGACCAGCACAGGTTAAGCTTTACATCTCATTATCATTGAGACTGCAAATTTTCTTGCAACTCTTAATCACTCATTAGATTCTATGAATACAACTTGAGAACAACAATCTCACGGCCAACAACTAATGACACTTTCAACATTTACTAATCAGAAATCAACTGGCAATGTAACAATCGCGCAACAAGTTGAAGTCCGCCAAACACTTGAAACATTCACGGCCATTATCTGCTCCAATTTTTTTTCTGCGGGGGGTTATCGAAGGTCCGCTCCACTCTGACTCAATCGGCAAAGAAAAAACATGCTTGACTTTCTAACATACAAATAACACACTTTTATTCGTCATGAGTTTTTTTCTTACTAAACTTCTGCAAGAAGCACCATCAATAATATTATAACTAAGTCGCTAGCAACAGTAATCTGGAAATGTAGTCCAATTTCGCTAGCGGCATTTTTTGTTCGAATCTCTTATGTCTAAGGTTGGGGCGTTGATTCGAGTCCTTGCGGAGTTTATTCGGTAGGAACTAGACTTGTGGCGGAATCTTTCGTGACGAGTTGCAACAGGGAGCCACTCTGGGGACGTTCTTGTCCCTTAATCCATTTGTCGAAGGTTCTGAAAGGAAGTCGGGGAAGGGTTAGTTTGTGCTTATGTTTTGTGGAGAAAACAGAGATGTCGGGAACTTACTCTGCTACAAACGAAAGTGGAGTCCACGTGGAGAAGTCGGCCTTAGGCATCCATTTGCGGTTCATTGGGGTGTCAAGGGTGATTGGAAGAATTGCCACTACCAGAGAGTCCTTGGGCAGGCCAGAATCATTGCCAGCCAGTGATTTGGTCAACTGATGGACTGCAGCTTTGGCCATGCCGTAGCCTGCAATAGAAAGTCCTTTAGAGTGGTTCGTTTAAGTTAAAGAGTTCGGGACGTACCAATCATTCCAGGAGTTCCTTGTAAAGCAGGCTTGGCTCCTGTGAGAGTGAGCACTCCGCCTTCTTTCAAATAGTGGGCGGCGACTGTGGCAGAGATGGACGATGTCCATACGCTCTGCTTCCACATAAGGTCGGCGTTCTTGGCGAGATCTACAAGGTGACAAGGATATTAGTAGCGGACTAAAAAACACCAAAGAAGATTATTTGTTACCCTTCTGCGCATTTCCACCGGCCCATCCTCCTGCCACACAAATGACGGCATCGACTTTTTCCTCCTTCAGGACTTCGCCCACTTGTGAGAGTACATCAGCCTCCTGGTCAACCCATGTGCCGTCACGCGGCACTACAACACTCACGTCAGCCTGCTCGTTGGCCACCAGATCGATGCTTCCCACCCACTGTGCAAGGAAACCCGATACCCGTTAGTATCACTTTCCACTCGAGACGAAAAAATCCTTACCCAATTGTTGGCTTTGAAGTGTGAGACACAGGCAGCTCCCAAGGCGCCACGGCCACCGTAGACAAGAACTTTACCAACCGACATGACGAATAAGACACGAAAACCAACTAACCAGCGATTCCAAAGAAAGTCGACGTACTAATGACCCGGTCACTCACGATCTGCGTCCTCAGTTCCGCCAATCGACGTACTGTTCTGTAGCAGGAAAAAAGTGGTTCACCGTATTAACCGCAGAACCGGTTATGGTCGGGGATTCCAACACTGACGTAGACAACTTTCGCGGCAGAGAACGAACGGCAAACAAGTCTTGCTAATCAGTTCGGAACGTGAACCGGCTACAAGAATTACCTGTTGGCTAGTTGTGCAGCACAAATCTGCATGCACATTCAACTGAACTACGAGCGGAGAGTAAAACGTGTCAACGTCTAGAGAGGAGAATGGGGAGAATGCTACTTTACACTGTTAAAATTTGCGATCGCTTGACACGTTCAAAATACAATTTGGCAAAGAACGTTGTGAGCCTACTTTGAGGTTACTTTGAACGGGTCAGCTTCCTTTCAAAACGATTTGAGTCTGTAGTCAAAATCAAAAAAATCATGGTAAATCTAAGTTCACAGAAAAAGTTGTTGGAGCGGGAAATAATATATGTGGTGGTGGTTTTATTCAATTTGTGGTGGTCTGGAAGATGGCAATGATAACGTTTTGGTGCGAATTCCTTGGAAATGCTAAAGACCGGTTGACACGTTCAAAGTACACTTTGGCGAAGTACATTGGGTGGTATGCATAAAGTGAGTCGAGTGGAGTAAAGCTGAGTTGACTGAATTCCACTCAATTTTCACTATGGAGCGGAGAGTAGTTTTATGCATACAACTTTTTCACTCGATTCACCGAACATAGCAGACTCAGGAATGTCCTCAATAGACTTCACTCTTGAGTATATCCTCATTATTATGCATACCACCCATTGACAACCTGTTTTAAGGTTACTTTGAACGTGTCAACCCCTTTCAAAACTCTTTGAAGTCTCCAGCGTCCCATCAAAGTAAAGTAGGATGGTGCTAAACTTTCCATCAAAAAATTCATGGTAAGTCGACAACTTCACAGAAAACAGTTGTTGGAGCGGGAAATAATGAGATGTTGGTGGTTTTTATTCACTTTGTGGTGGGCTGAATAATGTGTTTTGGTGTGAACTCCCGGGAAATGCTAATTCCGCCGTGTTTTGCAAGTGGCAAAGTGATGATTCACAACGGTGGAAATTCTTTCCAAGTCAAACTTTGGCAAAGTGTACTTTGAACATGTCAACCGGCCTTAAATTCGATGTTTTTTACAGGTTGCTTAGTGTCACCATACACAGTCGAACTCGAGCACGAACCAGGTACAAATGTCTTCTGACACGTACATACACTTCACATAGGTGTGAAGAAAACCGGTCCACTTGTACTAGGTTCGGGTTCGAGTTCGAGTTCGACAGTGTATGGTGACACAAAATGGTAATTCATAATGGTGGATATTCTTTCATTTCAAACTTTGCCAAAGTGTACTTCACGTGTCAGCCGGGCTTTAAACTCCCACTCGATGGATACGTTCAATGCCGCTGTCTGATATTTCCACTCAACTTCCAATCAGTTTCCAATCTGACTCTAGTACTCCATTGCACCCCCAACAAGAAATGACAACAGGTACAACAACTTGACGCCGTCAAATGCCAAAAAAGACATTTTAAGTCCGTCGTGTCAATTTCTGGATTGTGTGTGGTCCGTTCTGTGTAGTGGGCGCCTGTTTTTCTTTAGATCGGTTTTCGTTCACCTTTTCGTAATTGTGTGCAATGCAATTGCGGGCGCCGTAAACCCACAAATTCGCGATGGAGCGCAAAATCAAATTGATAACGCTCAATGCTCACATCACATGTAAAATTTGCAGTGGATATTTCATTGATGCGACCACCGTGACAGAATGTTTACATACCTGTAAGGGGGCCCCGTTCGTGGCCGACAAATTCTCTTCTTTTTTGTGTGTTCATTTGCCCCGTTCAGGTGGCCGTGTGCTAATTAGATGAATTACAATGCAATCGGGACGTTGGCGGCGTGTTGAATAATTTCCGTGTTTTGTGTAATTGCAGTTTGTAAGAGTTGCCTTGTGAAACATCTGGAGGAGAAGAAAACGTGTCCGACCTGCAAAAATGTTATCCACCAGTCGCATCCGCTACAGTACATCAGTTTCGATCGGACGATGCAAGATATTGTTTATAAATTGGTGCCGAACCTGCAAGAAAGTGAGTAGAATGATTGGGTGCTGTGTATGAGTGGATTTAGGGCACGGTCGACCTGGAGTTGGCTGCCGGAGAAGTGGGTGAATGAACGTCCGCTGAAATCTTCTGATTGGCACCTTGGGAGAGCAAGTGTAGGCGGTAGCTAGCTGGCGGGTGCACCAAAAAAGGCTAGAAAAGGAATAGCGAAGCACTCGAAACGGGCAGTTGAGATAATGCCAAGTGGAGAAATTGGCCCGAGGAACAGGTCTCAAGAATCAAATGTTTCTCCTCAGGGACGTTGCGTTAATGTCCAATTTCTATGCGGCGACTGAAACGACTAAAGCCTTGCGACTATAGTTGATTTTCTACAACCGATGTAAACAATCGTACAGCGCGTCCCTAGACTAAACCACTTTAGCCATGGGGCTGTAGTCGTTTCAGTCGCCGCATAGGAATTATACATCGCGTCATCGTTCATCTCCAAGCACATAATTGTTTGTTGGTTATGTAATTTCAAGTCGGAGAATAGGGGATCTAGACACGTTAGGTGCCCGACAAACTTTACGATATTGCTACTAACCAATTCTACTCTTCCCCTTACCGCCGGACGCCGAAAATCTTCGACTTTAGACCAACAACAACTTGAAGAGCGGTTTTGTATTGTTATCTTGAACGAACGCTTCACAGCGTTTTTTTTATTTTTATTTTTCATGCCGCTCACTTCATCACGAAGTTTTTGATAATTCGGTTAATATCCATTGGCTGCATGTGTAAGCATTGTATCTTGGTGAATTTGAGAGCCTCAAGTCGTCTTTCGTACAGCTCATGGTTCACGTTGCTCCAATGATTCATTTTCGTGAAATTTTAAACGCATTTAACGTATTTCAGAAGTCTGAGAAGTTTTGTACGTTTAAAGCTTACCCTTCCTACAAATGCACCTAGCTGGCCTTTAGTAGTGAGTGCACCGTATTAGAGCTTCGATTTTCAATCGGTGTTTGTCGTTTAATTTCAAATTTTTAATCGACGTTTTTCCATGTTTGCTCCAAGGTATATGACGTTGTCCACGCTTTGGAAAGTTTGTCTGATCTTTACCTTCAGCGTACTCGTGGGTGCCTTCGTCGTATGTTCGTACTGCCTTAAGCGGAATTCCACTCGAGAGTAGACTTCCGCTTTAGACAGTACGGAACGAACTCATGTTCCGGTGTGAAGTTATTGATATGCATTCGATCCACTCTGAATCCATTCTTACGTTTATTTCTGCGTTCTGTATGAACCTATCTCGTTACATAAGAACTTTCATATCAAGCGCAAGTGCATCTTATTTATTTAGACATTGTTTTATGAAGTACGACCCAGGGTCCGACGTCGCGCTCGGTGGCCGTGGTCGTTCGGTCACCGCTCTACGATACTAATCTAGAGCTCGGAGTTCAAATCTCGGCGCGATCAAAAGCCGCCTGTGGGTACTAAAAGAACTCTTACAATGTTCCGAGCTTGTCAGTATAAAGACGACGCGGATAGGAGGTGCATGCACTTCCGAAGAGTAGATATGCTATCGAAACGTCAACAAGGCATTGAAATGCTAGAGACTGTAACGGACGGTTTGGTGGGCATCCGGAGATGCCCGTGGGGACGAAGCCTAAGGTTGCATGATGACCGTGGAGGTCGGGCCGTGCCATCTGGCGAAGAAAAAGGCTCCTCAAAGAGCTAAGCATCGCCTATGCTTGCTGTAGCTCAGTTCGGGAGACGTGGGGGCGTTTTTGCCATTCGTTGCCTCTGTCCCTTACGTATTAACAAAAATTCATAGGCCTGGGGAAGACAACACAAAAATAGGAGGTAAAAATGCGGAATCAAAAAAAAAAAAAAAATTAGGCGATAAGGATGGAATGGTTGGCGGACGGATCAGAGGCCCACGCGGTCCCATCTGGGTCCGGGTGTAATGGGACCCTCGGCTTCTGGTTTCGTACCACCAACAGATCACTACTCATCAGGTGCTGCTTCGATCTGCCGGTGGAAGCAGCACTATCAGACCATAATATGGTTCATTACAAGTTGTTGACGCGCCCATGCCCCTACAGGGATCAAGGCAATTAACATGGAGTACGATTTAGGGATCTTCGTAAGGCTGAAAGAAAGACTAAAGGCTTGGGCACACTATATGGCAAGTTTCCATATATTTACATACATACATATGGCATGGTGTTCACACTGACAAAGATATATGGTAGTTTTTGGTATGTCAGCTTCGTTGCCTCCCAAACGCGAATGTGACAGATATGGTAGCGAATATGGCAAGTGTTTACACTGTATGGAACTTTTTGTATGGTACCATACGAATGACAAACGTTTAGTCACTTCTATGATGTCGACACAAGCAACCGTGGCCGCTGCTGTTTTGGTGTTATTAAAATTAAGGCAGAAAAGAAGAAAGAAGCATCAAAATGAAATCAAAAGGAAGCGAACCTGGGTGAAAAAATGGATAGCCCGACGCGATACGGAAGGTTTCCATTCAACTTTATTCCGAGAATTGCGATCAGAAGACGACGCGGCATATCGGAATTTCGTTCGTATGTCATCTATTGCCTTGATCTTGTCTCACCTTTGATCACAGGAAAAAAAACACAAATGAGGGAACCAATATCTGCAAGTGAACGCCGAGATTCTTGGCAATCGGTAAGTGTTTTTGACATTGGTTCTAAGATGAGGGAGTCAAATTTCAAACATGTGTTTGCGTAGGTTTGAGTGTCCTATTCAGGATACCGAAGAACACAATTTCGCTCATCTCTATTCTCTCTATAAAGTAGAGGGTATATTACTTTTGGTCCGACGAAAATATGTAACACCTAAAAGTAGGCTCCGTAGATACGGCAATGTGTATATACATATGAATTATCAGGGTCACCTTCTGATTCGATTTAGCTATGTCTGTCTCTCCGTCTGTCTGCCCGTTCGCATGATAACTTTCGATAGAATAAAGCTAGAGACTTGAAATTTGGTCAAATGTTTGTAGTAGAACCTAGTTGGTTGTAATTGAAAATGGGCAAGATCCGACCCAAATAAGCGATAACTTTCGATAGAACGAAGCTAGGCACATGAAAAATGCGGCGAATATTCGAAGTGTGGGTTAGTTAGTTGATTTTGAGAATGGGCAAGATCCTAGAGAATGAATGAACCCCAACCTCCCCTATGAACGTTAGTTCAAATATCTCTCTCTGAATCCTGTCAATCCCTTGTGGGGCATAGGGCATTAACCACGCCGACTTTCCACCTCGTCCTGTTCGCTGCCATTACCTTCAACTGACTCACGATTTGCCTATTGACTTACCTCGACCTCAACCGACCTTCTCCAGGTGTTTCTAGGCCGTCCAACGCGGCGACTTGCATAGTTCCCTGTGGGTTCCAATCGAGGGCCTGTTTAGCAATGTTTCTGGCCTGTTTCGAAGGGTGTGACCTATCATTGCCACTTTTGCCTTTTTATGGAGGTGTCTACCCTGTCCTGACCAGTAATAAACAGGAGGTCGTTGTTGGAAATGACCTTCTGCCAGCGTATGTGTAGGATGCGCCGTAGACACTGGTTCACGAAAGTTTGCATTCTAGTTGTTATCGCCCTGGTCACCTTCCAAGTTGAACAGCCATAAAGAAGCACTGATTTTACATTGGTTCCGAAGATCCTGACTTTGGTACTTCTGGAGATGTTGTTGTTTTGCCAGAAGAGAGGCAAACTGGAAAAAGCTGCCCGAGCCTTATTGATGCGAGACAGTACATCAGCATCCGCTCCACCATCTGCTGTAACTACGCTTCCGAGGTAGCAAAAATTGTCCACTTTTTCCACCGTCTGCCCCGAAACACAAATTTTGCTCTGTCTTCCTGGATTCAAGCTCAAGTACTTTGAACTAGATGATCCGATCTATTTGAGAGAAGACAAATATCGTCAGCGTAATCCAGGTGTTGAAGGTATTCAAACAGCTTCCCTCTGATACAATGATGCTCTGGTGATCATGAAGCGCGCTGAAGAGTACGTCGTTAATGGCAATCAAAAACAATATAGGTGACAAAATGCAGCCTTGTCTCACTCCGCTATGTACCTCGAAGGAATCTGAAAGCTTACCCCTGTGTAAGACCGGACATTGGGCTCCGCTATAGGACTCCTTGATGATGGATATGATTTTATCTAGTATACCTCTCCTATGTAAAGCCTTCCAGATGTATTCTTGGTCAACGCTGTCAAACGCCTTCTCGAAATCGGGAAACATGAGATTTAATGGGGATATCCACTCTGCGGATTGTTCAATAATAATTCGGAGGGTGTTGATGTGGTCGCTACATGAAAGCCCTCACGAAAACCAGCTTGTTCATCGGTCAGTGTCCGGTCAACTGTATGCTTGATCCGGTTTAAGACTATTTTTGCCACCAGTTTGGAGACTGCGAGGAGGAGGCAAATTCCACGCCAATTATTACAATCCTTCAGGTTACCTTTCTTCGGGATGTTAATAATGACGCCCTTCCTCCATTCTTTAGGGAGAGTTTCGATTTCCCAACACTCTTGGATAAGGGGGAGAAGAATATCCGCAGTAGCGTTGATATCCACCGGAATTCCATCTATCCCCGAGGCTTTACCCGCTTCCATCGATTTAATAGCCACAGTTACTACCAGTTTAGATGGTGGGCTAGTATCAACTCTGGCTATTTCCGGAATATTTTCTGCTTCTAGTGAAGATAAATTCAAATGTCCAAAGGTATTGTTGAGGACCTCCATGAAGTGCTCTCTCCACCGTCGCAGTTGTCATCAGTGACCAGTAGGGACCCGTCTCTATCTTTCACGGGATGTTCAGTTGCAAAAGATTTGCCAGTTAATGGCTTGATAAGTTTGTAAAGGGTTTCACTGTCACCGCGGTAAGCCGCTTCCTCTGCCTTCTCCGCTAATGCATTGCGCCGTCAGTAGCTGAGTTAATTTGTTCTTGAATTCTCTTGCGTGCTGAGACTAGAGACTATGCAGAGTCACTAATGAATGGTCTCCTACCGCGCTCCAAGCTGCCCGCAAAAGTTTCACCGCACGAAATAAATGAGTCCTTAGCGACGTTCCATATGTCATCAATTGTAGGAGTCTCATAAGGTGGTGGTGCATTAGCTCTTTCGTGCAAGGCTTTAAGCTTTTGCACATTAAAACGTGACAAGATTCTTGCATTTTTAGGGCGATGGATGGCTGCCGTTCGTAAGCGCACTTTTGCCATAACAAGTTGGTGATCGCTGCCAATATCAGCACCCCGCTTCGACCTGACGTCTAAGAGACAGTTGCTCCATGCCATGGCTATATGGTCAATCTGGTTTTCTGTTCTGCCACCCGGAGAAACCCAGGTTGTTAAATGGCATCGTTTGTGCTTGAGCAAAGTACCGCCGATGACGAGTTGCAAAACTCCACGAACATCTCGCCCTTTGGTTTTTGTTGCCGAGACCATGATTGCCCATTAAGTGTTCCAAGCCAAGGTTGTCAGACCCGACTTTGGCATTGAGATCTCCCATAATAATTTTTATATCAACTTTGGGAGCCTTGTCGAAGGTGTCGCTGAGTCGGTGATAGAAGGCGTCCTTAGCCGATTGATCCGCTGGTTCAGTCGGGGCGTAGCACTGAATTATTGCGATGTTTCTTACCCTGGATTTAAATCTGGCTGTAATGATACGGTCGGAAATGGGCTTCCAATCGATTAAAGATCGGCGTGCATCCTTGGTCAACAGAATTCCGACGCCTGCCATTCTAGGAGAGGTAATGTTTTCACTTTCAGAGTAGAGCAGCACTGTTTGGGAGCTTGGCGATAAAGTCGAACCCGATCCAAACCATCTTGTTTCGCTTAGTCCTAATATAGAGATGTTATATACGTATGTGGTCATTTCCCGTTCGACTTCAGTGATCCTTGCACTACTGCACTCGCCCAACATCGTTCGAACGTTTCAAAAACCGATCGTGGTCCGTTGTTTGTAGTCCAAAGTCGTTGCCGGTGAATCAGTCCGTGGTATCCGAGGCTCGTTTAATGTTTCGTGTGTAAATTTATTTCAGGTACGCAGGTTACAAGCCTACATACCCAATCCTAGGGGAAGGGTTACTTCCTTAGGTGTCCTAAAAGCTGGGTGTGACGTGTTAGTGTTCTCACAACTACGTTGCAACTCCACTGTTGGCCTATTTCCTGAGACGCACTGGTGTTATTGGCCATTCAGGATAATCATCGTTATGTGCCTCTACCAAATGTTCTGCAGTGCAAAACTTGGTTGGCTTGGTTAGCCGTTCCACGAGGAGGACTATGGAAGAGGTCTTTTGCTCCCCAATTACACAAAACGAACATTTTACTGACAGGCAGGGCCGTCGAGAGAAAATCCGGGCCCGGTACTCAACTTTTGTAGGGGCCCATATATGGCGACCGGTAGCTCCGTGCGTCAGAGTGGTATGAAAGGGCAAAAAAAAAACAGCTCAGTGCGTAAATACGTTTTTTTTTTCAAATTTTCGGGCCCCCGAGAAAAACACGGGCCCGAGCGATTCGCCCCTACCCCCCCCCCCCCCCCCCCCCCTCTCGACGGCCCTGTTGATAGGAAATTAATTTTATGTGCTTCCCAAACTTCGACACCTGCCCCGCCTGCATTTCAAAACGCAGACTACTTAACAGAGTAGAATTCTCGCACTACCCTTCTATCCGGAGTAGCTCAGATCAAATTGTTAGTGTAAATCTGCTCTGTATGGCTGTTAAAAAAACGCGCCTAATATATATTTAGCAAAGACGCCAACCCTCCTGGATCCAACGAAACCTGAATCTGCCCAGATAAAAGACCAGTCAGTTGTTTATATCCCAACGAAACGAATGCACCTATTATTCTTTTTGAGTCAATCTGCAGCTCACATTCTCCTATATATTAAAAAAAAATAATCTCTTTTCAGATGAAACACGTCGCGAAAGAGAATTCTACAAAGCTCGCAATATGCCCTGCCCGAAAGATCTTCCACAAAATCACGATGTGGACGATAACGACAAGGCGAACGAAGCCCACGCCGAATCCGACTATCATCGACAGGACGAACAAGTGAACGTCTGTCTGGAATGTATTAGCAACAATTTCGAACATCTGAAACGTCGCTTCATACGATGCAGTTCACAAGCAACAATAACACATTTGAAGAAATTCGTGGCCAAGAAAGTGCTTAGTGGTACGGAAAAATATCGAGAGGTATGTACATAACATTATAGTTTCTCGCTAAAAATTAAAACTCTCAACATTAAAGCGAGCATTGTTTTCTTAATATCTTAAACATTTTATTAATTTTACAGATTGATATTTTGTGCAATGACGAGCTATTAGGAAAGGATCATACGCTCAAATTTGTGTATGTGACACGATGGCGTTTTCGCGACCCACCATTGCGACTACAATATCGACCTAAAGTAGACATTTAAGCAATTCTTTCCGTTTTTTCGAGTTTCAAACCCTTTGGTGAAGATCATCTCATCCCCGTGAGAGGACGTAGTCGTGTAAAATAGAAAAAAAAGAAAAGAAAATATGTAAAACAGAGCGACAGCTTTTTTATACATTTATATTTGCCAATAAGATATTTTCATATAAAGCGATATTGTAAAATACGCGAACGAGGGAAACATAAAAAAGAGAGAGAAAAGAAACAAACAAAAAAGAATGAACGCGTGTGTGGATGATTTGAATGAACGAATGACATTAAATGTGCGAATGGAGAGCGTGAATGTTTGGACTGAATGTTTTCTAGAAGAATTTACATATTGTCTATATATCCTTTAACGTAAATTTTAATTTCAAATGTATTTGTACAAAGTAAAACACATTATGTTATTTTTAACGCGGTTTCATTATTGACTTGTAACTTTGTCTGTCTTTCAAACAATGGTTGCATATAGTGCGTAGTGGAAAACTCAATTTTAATTATTTATTTTAGTCATAGGGTGGTCAATGTTATTTTTTTAGATAATGAAAAAAATGTTTAAACCGTGTAAATGTCAATTTATTTAAAATCTCTGTCCATTTTATGAAAATTTCATTATTCACTTGTTTCGAAATGTGCACACTAAATCCTGTTTGTATAGTTTCAACTAGTAGAAAATTCAATTGACTATTATGAGCTCATTCAAAGTTTAATAGACAAATTTATAATTTTTGCTTATGTAAACTCTCATTGTCAGCTACCAATTCATCAAAATTTTATTTATTTGTTAGAACTAAACCGGTTTCGTCTACAAGAACAAAGTCATGCATAGTTCTTCCTCATTTAAATTTAAGTTGACAAAGGACATTGAAAAATCGTACATGGATGTCACCATTGTTTGAAAGAAATCCAAAGTTATGAAACTATGTATGTATTCAACTATTCATAATTTCAAACAATGTCTCTTAATACATCTTTAAATTAATATTATTAACTTTGTATGTATTTCCAATAAGTAATAACGTTAAAAAATAGGGAAAGAAAATATTATTAAAACGAAGCGGAGAAAAATTTGAAAGAGACAAAAAATTATTTATTATTTTCATTAAGTTCGGATACATTCTATTGTAAATAAGAGAGAGAGAGAGAAAGTATAAATGTATAGAAAGAGAAAAATAAAATATATATTAGTTTAAAAAAGAAGACGTTTATCATCATGTTTAATTTACAAACGTTTTTGTATGGACACCATTTGTGGGCTCGACCAATCGCACGATTTTAATGTTTGTTAATTGTATTAACCCATCCAGGGGCGTGGGCGCGTCGACATGTCTCGTAATGTCTGGTTGACGTTTCGGCAGCATATACAATTCGGATGGTGCAGTTGCCAGCTTACCCTCGTGGGCGCCCCCTGGAATGCTGTGGGAGCTCTAGAAGTACCCACAAGTAGTTCTTTTTTAATTTTTATTAACGCACCCGGGGCAATGGACCCCTGATCTCTTAACTCAAACTTTGTAGAGTGGTGACGGAAGCCTTACGGCTACCGAGCGCGATTTGAGTGTTTTAATGTATCAAATTTGCGAATTTTTTTCTAGATGAACGAAATTGCTTTTTTAAACCGCTTTCAAATGACAATTAAAATTTAAAAAAAAAATTTACTCGCTTGAGTGTTTGCGACTGCTGTCGTTCCAGCCGTTCCTCATAATCCGATGTACTTGAAATCCTCGCAAAGCAAGTTTCTCTGCAAAGCCTTTGCGATAGGTACTTCCAAAGTCCTCCTCGTGGGCGCCTCCTGGAACGGCAGTGATCGTTGACCATTGCTAATCAACTCAAGCCGCCAGTAATGGCGCCTGCAACTTTCACAGTCTCTTCATCGGTAGTATTATGTTTGAGCATAAGGAACACCTCAAAATCAATTGGTCCTCTGTTGATCGGCGCAGCACACAAAATCAGATCGACCATTTTGCCATTAGTAAAAGACTCAAGAGTTGACTCCTGGGCGTGCAAAATAAGAAGGGCGCCGATATTGGGATGGAAGAGACTTATCTTAAGATCGCTCTGGTAGTAGTTGTTGTAGAAAATTGAGAAGTTCAATTGTGTGTGCGTGTGTCAAATATTTAGAGTTCGTTTTTATGCTCTCCGTGTCGAGTTCATGGAATATGGCCACCTCAATCGGGTCTTGCCAGAGCGCGATGGGTGTTAGTTGCGTAGGTGCTGCTGGGCATAATATGTTCTACATCGTGTGGAGTACCGTCACATGCTGGGCAATTGTTACGTCAGTGAAAATTGGAATTTTTGTGACACATGGTTTCATTCTGCACATTAACTTAGTATGCGTCTGTAACTTAGCTCGGTAACGCACCGGGCGTTTTTTTGCTACTCAAACACGGTTGTCTGCGGTTCAAGCCCCGCAACGGGACCAAATATCTTTTTGTTCTAAAATTCCCTCTGTTTTTCATTTCTCCAAGCTTAGTGTTTTCGTATAGACAGAAAAGCAGGTCTTGCATCTTTGCAGCTATCCATGTGCAAGACGACCACGAAAGCATGAGAATTCTGTTAGTATAAGGCGTTATTTTCCTTGAAAACCCGACCGTGGAGGCCTAGATGGTGCGAAGCACTTATGTATATTAACTCACTAGAGGGGGTGGAGAGAGATTAAGAAGTGGAGATATTTGTTCCCTGGCAATTTTACTTTATTGTTACGTACTGTTGAGTCGATTCGGGACAAGTACGAGTGGTAGTAGCGGACATTTTAGGGTCTTATTTTTAGGCAAATGATTGAATGAATATATAATTTATTAAACTAAATATACATATATGTGCATCATCTATCCGGAAATGTTTATAATTAAGAAGTACGTACGCTGTTTATGGATCACCGAAATTAGCCATCCGTAATAATCCGTATACTCAAGTGCCCTAACCCCTTGTGGGGCATAGCGCGCCAACTGTTCCATGTGGCCCAGTTGACGTTTCGTTGGCATAATCTTGTTTCGGAGAATGCAGTTGCCAGCATGCACCTCCTCCACATCCATGGTCACGAACATCGTCGTGGCGGGATTCGAACCCGAAACGCCGGTAGTCAAACATGAGATTGATGCCTCAACAAACTGCGCTACCGGTCGCCCCACGTTTTGAACCGAAAGTGTCTATCGGAAAATAAACGAAATATTTTAGGGAGGTCCCCAAATTTTTATATTACGGCCATGGGATCTCGTGGATAGGTGGGTTGAGAGGCCGAGGGTCCAATAAGACTTTGACCCGGCTGTGTGTGCGAGGGCACCTGAGCCATCCGACAATCATTCCCTCCTTATCGTCCTTTTTTTTACTCTCCATTTTTTTTCTATCTGTTTGTGTTGTTTTCCCCAGGCCTATGATTTAGTAAAATGTAAAGGACAGGTGCAACGAGCGGCGAAAACCCCGCCCACGTCTCCCGAACTGAGCTACAGCAATTATAGGCCACTGCTTAGCTCGTTCAGGGACCTATTTCTTCACCAGATGGCACTGCCCGACATTCACGGTCATCATGCAATCTTAGACTCCGTTCCCATGGGCATATCCGGATGCCCACCAAACCGTCCGTTGCATACATATGTGGACAATATCGGTTCCAAATGGAAATAAGGCATGCGGAGTCCAAGTCCGAAGCCTATATGCCTTAGACTGCTGCAGACCTAGAAAAAAAAACTGATCAGGCATGGCCTTGAGGAATTCCGGATCCTGAATGGTCTGTTCAGGCCGCCTTGAGGCGGCCGGATGCACAATTGAAAATAGATCTTATCGCCGGAAATTCAAGGTATCTTTTTATCTATTGAATTGAATTGTACGGCAATTAACTTTCCATGGTAAACTTTCAGATACATTGGTACATTGAAATATACTCCTGGCAAAATTCATTGTGGTCACACGGCCGGACCAGCGGCCTTGAGGATACATTGCAATAAACTCCTGGCCGCCTGTCCGGCCACCTGACAAGAATGCATTTTTGCAGGAGTTTATTTCAATGTAGTAATGTATCTGAAACTTGGCCATGGAAAGTAAAATGCCGTAAAATTCAATTCAGTAGATAGAATGATACCTTGAATCTCTGGTGCCTGAATCATCCATACACGAACCGGAATTCGTCAAGGCCGGGCTTGATTAGTTTTTCCGGCAGGAATTCCGAATGGTGTATTGTGATTCTATATTCAGGCAAACCGGAAGGCCAGGCCTCATCAATTTTCGGATGGTGTATGGTCGACTTAACTAATATACACCACAAATATTTGACCAAAATTTCAAGTCGTTAGGTCCATTCTATGGAAAGTTCGCATATATTTGAGATATCATTTGTAGGGGCGGTAGGCGTATTTTTGGCCCGATCATGCGCATTTTCAAAGCTCATTCGTTTTTATACCCCTGCTTCACAGTACGACTAATACATTCATCGCTATAACGCTCACTGGTGAGGTCTACGTCCATCGACTTTCTTCCCACCTCTTCTGCCATTTTCTTAGAGACTTGCCCCTCTCCCTTTTTCTACGTCTTTTCGAAACTTTGGATGACTCAAAACGTCGGCCTTCGTTTTGTCCACTAGGAATGATTATTCCGGCGACGTGCGCACCTTCATGTGATGTTGTTCGGAATGCACAGCGCACCCTTAATGCACTCCTACGTTATACCGAACTGACCCTTTTGGTGCTGCACGTGTAGCGAAAGCCCCTGCCCCAAGAACTAAAAGGTTCACAAGAGAGGACTGAGCACATGCAATTCGATTCGAATGGAATTGTTTTTAAAAGGATGATAATGGTACCATGTAACTCGAAAACGGCATTCTTCATTTCAATAATCAAATATTTGATACGAAATTTTTCATTCGAAGCTAATCATCATCGTGGCGCAACAGCTCGACGTCGGGCTCTGGCCACCTGGATCATCGTCCTCCAATTTTCACGGTCAAGTGAAAGCGTCCTACAATTTTCGACGCCCAGCAGTTGTTCAGCGTCCTCATCTACTGAGTCTTTCCAACGAGCGAACGCATGAATACGAGTATATTCCGTATGCGTCGAACTAAAAGCGTTCTTAACGTTCAAAGTCACCACTGCACGGCACTTGGCCTCAAGTATTGTCTGCTATGCCAATTTAGTCAGTCTTGATAGCATTAATCGTGGATGGCGGTAATGTAAAGCTGTATTGTCTTTCCGATAGATTACTCTTTATCCGCTCAAGAATCTTTCCCAGAATATCTAGGTGACATATTTAGCTGTATGAATTCGGTTCACTCAACGGTTTATTTAGTTTTGGAAGTAACACCAATTTTTGCCTTTTCCATATCGATGGTGAAGGTACCCAACCTCCTATGTATCTCTGCAGTTTACTTTGGACGCTGTAATAATTAAAAAAACAACATTGACATAGAGGGCTTGGGTGCTGCTGCCATCTATCGGTTTTTCAATAAAAATAACAACATAGGAGGTTGAACAATTGATGCATGTATAAATATTCAAAAAGCTCATTAGTAAAAGAGAAAAAAAAATCCCATAAATTGACATAGGAGGTTGGGAATCTTCATCATCGATATATTTCAGTTGAAGCTTCATTTAAAAAACAAAACTTCATCAACAACTTCATTAAACATCCCTTTAACAATAAATTTATTTATTATTTTTTAATAAAATACTTATACCTATGAAACTAAATACTTTCTACCATACAACTGTGCTTTCTTTTCAAACGTTGGACTTTTTATCGGTGTATTAATTTTATAGAAGGAATTCATGGAATGCTTAATATACGTTTCGTACATTTCATTGAAGAAATTCTTGATGCCTTCGTCGTTACGTACGTCGTGAACCATAATGAAACGCATTTGACTGGCTGTTACAAATGCCGAGACAAACCACTGATTGAATTTGTCGATCGATTTTAAATATGTACTACTCGTTTTCCATTTATGTTCGTCCACTAGATCGAGTGCGGCATGAGCGATGAATTGGTTGAGATGTCGATGGTCTTCTTTCTGAAAAATAAAAATAATAATTAATGAGATAGATGCAATATGCAGAGAACAAAAAATTAAGGAAATAAGCGGCACTCATTGGACATTAACATGCTCACCGCTATACGATATTGCATCTAGACAGACGGAGGTTCAATCCTCGATGCGTTAATAAAAACTGCCTGTGGGTACTACTAGAGCTCCCACAGCGCTTCGAGCTTGCCAGTATAAAGACGGCGCGGAAAAGTGGGTGCATGCTAGCAACTACACAATCTGAAAAATTGTATGCTATCGAAACATCAACAAGGCATAGTAATGCAAGAGATGTCTGACGCACCCATACCCCTGGAGGGGTAAAACAATTAACAACAACATTGGACGCAATTTCGAAATGAGCAATTTACTTTCACCATAAGCGATCGCAAGCAGAGCCGCGTTCGATACAATCGAATATGCAGAGTTAATCGCCCTGGATCTGTGACAAGTGAATTCAAACAGCTACCATACAGATAATTCGCCGCGTAGAGGCGAATTATGGACTCAGTATACAAATAGTAGGGGCGAATTGCTGAGAAACAAGTTGACGTTCAGTTCAACCAATTCACTTTCAACTCTGATCCAGATGTGATCCCATACGAGAACAGGATTTAAGGCCGGTCAGTAGTAGTATGAAAATGGATCTTAGTTCGAGTGAATCAAATGGGGCTATTGTTGAGAAAGGAGGAAGGAAATTGATAGTTGTGCTGCAGTAAGGAACACTGTTCCGGATAGTGTAAATTGTCCTCTTTGAGAGAAAAAGAAAGACTTCATAAAACGAGAGACGTGATACTGGTTTGTGTCATCATCAAAACCGGCATTTACTGAAATCAGACAGTTTTTGAATCGGCCAAAATTTCGTTCCGTAATAACTGTACAGACCTGGTCAGCCAGATTCCGCCAAAGACACGGCAGGCCGGTAGCTCAGTGCGTTGAGACGTTAGCATGATATCTCATCATACTGTTTTTTACAGGTTCGAATCCCATCGTACAATAACAATAAGCCAAAGTCAATCCCGGTTTGTCGCAAATTGCGATTAAACGAGCAGAAGGTGTATGCTAGTAACATACATCGGCCGAAACCAATTATATGCCAACGAAACACGAAATAAACCAACTTAGGTACATTCACCCTGCAAACTTCGCCTAATTTAACTTTATTTTGAGACTGCGCCCTTAATTTCACTTGGCCCATTTTGGTACATGCATTGATGTTGATAATTATACAAAATTATAGAAAACACAAATGAAAGCAAAACTAGCTTATATTTTCGAGACAGTCTCTCTCTCTCTCTCTCCCCTCCAGGGGCATGGGCGCGTCAACATCTCTAGCATTTCTATGCCTTGTTGTCGTTTCAATAGCATATCTACTTTTCGGAAGTGGAGTTGCTAGCATGCACCTCTTATCTGTGCCGTCTTTATACTGACAAGCTCGGAGCACTGTGAGAGTTCTATTAGTACTCACAGGCAGTTTTTGATCGCGCCGAGATTTGATCTCCGAGCTCTAGATTAGTATCGTAGAGCAGTGATCGAACGATCACGGCCACCGAACGCGACAGTATAGTTCTAAAAATGGGTAAAATATTTGCATAGTTGTTTCATTTAATTTTGCTTCATGTTGTAATGAGCCTGGTAGTGCTGCTTCCACCGGCAAATCGAAGGCAGCACCTGATGAGTATTGATCTGTCGGTTGTGCGAAACCAGAGACCGAAGGTCCCATTACATCCGACTCCGATGCAATCGCGAGCGCATCGAAGCCGTCCGCCAACCATTCGATCCTTATCGCTCAATTTTTTTATTAGTCTCCATTTTCGCTACCATGTTTCTGTTGTCTTGCATTTTTGTTTAAACGTGAAGGACAGGGGCAACGAGCGGCGGAAACCCCCGCCCACGTCTTCTTAGCTGAGCTACAGCAAGCATAGTCCTCTGCTTAGCTCCTTGAGGGGCCTTTTCTTCGCCAGATGGCACGGCCCGACCTTCATGGTCACTATGCTACCTTAGGCTCCGTCCCCACGGACATCCTTGGATGCCCACCAACCCGTCCGTTATGCTTCGTTTAGACGTGAACGCTGAGCCAAGCACCGTTCCCATCTCTTGTGGGAATGACTAAAATGCTCACGAATGCTTACCAATTCATGTCGGCCATGTAAGAGCAGAAAAGGTACCTTCTCGTCGTTGGTGCTTTTCTATGCAGTTTTTCAATATTCGGTGCTTGGCTCAGCGTTCACGTCTAAACGAAGCATTATAATATTGAGGCAGGAATCTTAATACTCCACCTATGTATGTACTGTGTAGGGTGGGGAGTTTGATTTGCAGTCGCTCCGATTTCGATTCGGAGTAAAATTATATACATCGCTTCGGTTATGAGTCGGAATAGTTTCGATGTAGAACCGACCTGTATGTACTATACTACTAATTTGCATTAATCCCTACTGGTGAATAGCGCATCAATTACTCTTTTGCGCCATCGTACTTGGTTCTGGGAAATTGGATGTCCTCACGAGCAACGCACATTCGTCAGCCACAGATCGGCGCATGAGTTTCTAGGATGCCCCCTTGGTCACTGGGAATGTCATTTCATGACATGTTCAGCAATGTAGTCATCACCCTTTCGAAATAACTGACCTATCCCCTTCCATTTTCGTCTGCGTATTAGCTCTTCGATTGGCATTTGACCCGTACGCCGACTCAGCTCTTCATTTGATATTGTTTCGGACCAGAAAATTCTTAGAAACGAGAACTTGCAGCTTGCTGATCTTGAAATCGTGCGTGGAAGGCCTTTTGTTGGATCGTTTTTCGATTGTGATCCAGCCAACTGAAGAGTCCCTTCTGTATCATACATACTACGGTTTATCTCAAATAAAATAATTAAAAATTAGGAAATTAGAGATACACAGGACAAAACAGTCATTTGAAGAACACGACTCTTTGGGTTCAAGCTATCCTTTCCATACCTTCACCTCTTTGTTTGCACTTGTGAATTCCATCTCAAACACGGGATTGTCATTGTGTCCAACAATTGCGAAGTAGTAGCTATTCGACATAATTTTCACAAAGTTGTAATATAAAACAAACTGAAGCTCCTCAAGCAAACAACACAACCCTCCTTCCGAGTAAAACGTCAAAGCAATCAGCTGGTAACAACTGTACATTCCACTCTCTTTCCAGTGCTTTCCAAAGTGTTCGTCTATCGAAGACACAATTCGATTCATATTCCAATTCGATTCGAACTGTGCTGTGCGAAAACAAAAAGGAAATTTTTGCCTCATGCCGTAAATAAATGATGTCGTGAAGCAGTTACCCGTTATCCGGGAGTCCTTGCCTAAAATTGCGGTCAGAGCGCGATCGCAAATTGCCAACAAGAACCAAGCCTAAGTTTCTTAAATTTCATAAATGAATCGCCGTTATTTTAAGTTTCTCTTGCCACAAGAAGCACGTTTCTATCAAAGTTAATTCCCATTCGGTGCTGAAATTTAATAGTAAACACATCATCACAAGCCGCGGCAGTGAAATAAATTCCGGTAGGTAGCTAGGATGCCAATAGCTACCGTCATTCGTTTCATCTCTCCACGACGGCAAGGACATGGTCGCCTTTGTTTCTTTCTAGGTTGCGATTCAGCGTTCTTAATGAATTGATAACTGTTGGAAAAAAAAGAAATGTCGTACTCTAGCAGCTCCGTAGATTCGGAGTGTTCGTCATGGAGTCGAACAAATTATGAATCTTCAGACGATTATTCCCCGCTAAACAGATCAGTGTCGCTTCCCAAGCGTCTTGATCAGACGTCGCGCAATATAAGCAAAGGGATTGTTGTAAGTGAAAGTTTTTCATTGGAATTTTGGTTGATTTATGAAGCTTCCTTTCCGGCTTTCATTTTTTATAGTACCAAGATGATCAGATTTGGTGTACGGAATATGCCCAGGATATCTACTCGTACCTTCGTAGTATAGAAGGTTCGAGGAAGGCCATTATGTACAAGTCACGCCAAATTTATCATCGCTCCAATTTAGTTGAGCTTATCAAACGAATATCTGAATCGGAGAACCTTGGTCGGACCACTGTTCATCTGGGTAAGTAGGAAGCATATTGTGTTGTAGTACATTCTGCCTATATTTCTGACTCTTCATAACTAAACATTGACTTCTAGGACTGGCTCCTTACATGCTTTCATAAATATTTCCAAATCGTTAAGTTCGCTACTTACCTTGAAGCTATTTATTTTACGTTTCCTGTTAATATTTTATTTTTCCTCACAGGGCACTTACTAGTTGGTATAGTTCTCCGCGTAAGTGATCTCCAGATATCTACACAAAAATGATGATAGCTGGTTCCATTTATGGGATGATTTTTCATAGTGACATATTCCTAAAACAGGCTCCACATTTTGGGTGATATTTCACGTGAATGAAGTCTCCAAAATCGCTTGTGAAAATTGCTTCCAAAATCGTTGGTGGAAAATGCTCAAAAAATTGTAGTTCGTGAAATACGAGTACTTGGAAGGGAGAACGTTTAGAACTAGCTCTGCTGGTTACGCTTCGGTCGCTCTGAGTGTGGCAGCGGTAACCTTCCTAGCGTATCTTCATCAAAGACATTTCCCAGATCTAATCTAAGGGAATAGCAGAGCTCTCAGAATGGGCTAAAGAAACATAAAATCCCTTCTGCGCCACATTCTTATATCGGTTTCCGCAAGGCAGTAGGTTTCAACGATTTGTTGCGTGAAACTATTTTTATGATACATGCACGCTATGTTTATGGACTTACCTTCAAGTAGATGTCCACTTAGGAAATGCGGAAATAGCTTGTATGCGGCATAAAACTCATTTCTCTCTGGAATATGGAGGTTTGTGCTACCTAGAGCGAAAATCGATTTGAGGGTGGCGCCCGGAGCTCTCTCATCATCATCGCAATTAGGGGCGACCGGTAGCTCTGTGCGTAGAGGGGTCAGTTTCAAGTCTGACTACGGTCGTTACGGGTTCAAGTCCCGTCCATAGCGTTCGTGGCCATGGATGTTTGTGTTGTCTTCCCCTCTGGTGCGGGGCGTAATAATAAGCCACAACATCTCCCGATTTGTCGTACGTAGGCGGCTAAATGGAGCAGGCATCGCATCGTCCGAAACTGGTTTAGGCGATATTCAGATTAGCTACATTTTCAGCTCCGACGCAGCCATGCACAATAGCCAAGCATAGTCGATCGTATCGCATGCTGAGCAATGAGTGTGAATCCGCCCATTTGATGCTGTGTATCACGACTGAAATTTTAAGCAGTCGTGCAGCGCGGTGTCGTGTGTGTGGATTTCGCCTTATGCCAACGAAAAGTCAGCTAAGCCACATGGAATATCCATACCACATAACTTTTGTGCCGAAAACAATTTGCTCAATATCATACAAAGAATGCATATCACATATTTAATTGTGTAGCTGGCGCCCTACATGTAACATTTCATTTTCAATTATTTTCTCAAGTCATCCTCGTCCTCGGCACGCTAAACATCGTATATTGTGTCCTAATTTAAGTGGACACGATCTTCGTATTGTTGTTGTTGTAGCAATGGTCAGAAGTTCGTTGTGTGTGTGTTACATGTTGTGTTTTGTTCTCAACGATCTATATTCTCTATTCTTTCATCGTAGGTTGTTCTTCGTGTTCCTCGGTGTTAAGTGACAGGAAGATAGCTGCCTCTACGGGGTTCTCCCACAGCGACCTGGGGGTCAGGAGTGCGGGTGCAGCTGGGCAATTGAAGATGTGGTCCACATCGTGAGGTGTACCATTGCAGGCGGGGCATGTGCTCGTGACATCCCGTCCAATGCGAGATAGGTAGGAGTTAAGACGTGAACACCAACCCGACCGAAGTTGGGCAAGTGTCGTCCTCGCTGCTCTCGGAAATATTCTCTCATCGGGAGAAATGGCTGGTAGTTGTGTCGAGAGAACTTTATTTGGACCTAGTCCCGCGATTGATGCTTGTACCTCCTCGTGGTGAATTGCTGCGATGGCTGATCTGTATGCGTTGTTGTCAAAGGGTACCCTTTTGTACGTCTGGACGTCTCTTTCGACGTCCCTCAAATCGCGCCTGACATGTCTTCGTATTGTGATTCCTCTTGCATTACCGAGCTTCTTATTTTTTCGATTTCTTTAATAGCCCTCCTCCCAACTAACCATTTGGCTCTTATAAGCATGAAAAGTTCTACTCTTGAAATTTAACTCTAGTAGAAACTATAAGAGCCTTTTAAAATTTTTTTGAGAATTAAATGGCGCACTTTGTTTTCATTATTTTATCTTGTAGCAAGGATTCAACTCTCCAAACGAGAGTTACACTGTCTCATGACTCTTGTAAGAGTATCATACAAAGAACTATACTTTTGTTTTAGAGCCAGCGATCTTTCATCGCTGTATATACCTCAGCTTTCCTTATAAGTGTAGCTAGAAAGAGTGAATGTGATAGGCAATACCCGCGGTCTTTTTTTGGCAAGTACGGGTAAATATAAGCTCAGTAGGGTCCATGGCCCACCTCTGGATCCGCCACTGCAATAGCTTGCTTAAAATTTTGTTAAACAGAATTTACGAACTTTAAAAACAATATCAATCACTCATTAATACAAATTTATATTTTCAAAAAAAAAAAAAAAAAAAAACAAAACAATCCTTTCAGAAAAAGATGGCAGCCCCTGATTAAGTCTTCTTCTTATAGAAACGATTGATTTGGCGTTGGTGCTTATTGTAACCAATATTTCGCGTCGTTGGAACTACTACTACTACTTTGCCTTAACCCCTAGCGGGGCATAGCGCGTCAACTACTCCTGCGCGCCATCGTACTCTGTTCTGGGCAATGGGGCGCAACTCCCCAAAAGACTTACCCACTACCTGACACTCCTTTGCCACAGATCGACGCCATGTGATTCGAGGACCCCCTCTTGGTCGGCCTTGGTTGGAAATGGGGTTCCATTTCATGGCATGCATAGCAATGCAGTTATCACTCTTCCGCAATGTGTGACCTATCCACTGCCATTTTCGCCTGCGTATCAATTCGTCGATTGGCATCTGACCCGTACGCCGACTTAGCTCTTCATTTGATATTGTTTCGGGCCAGAAAATTCTTAAAATTCGACGAAGACATGAGTTGACGAAAACTTGCAGCTTTCTGGTAACTCCTACGGAAACTTTCCATGTACTGCTCCCATACAAAAGCACTGATAGTACCAGGGAGCGAAACAGGCCCAGCTTGGTCTTGATGCTGAGATAACTGCTCTGCCAGATTTTGGACAGCATGCCGTATGCGCGTTTAGCCTGGTTGATACGACGAGCGATGTCCTGCTCCGTACCACCATTTTCGGCAACAATGCTACCCAGGTAGACGAAGTTGTCCACCTTCTCCACAGGCTGCCCATTAATATTGATGGCAATAGGTGTCGGATTTCTTTTTCGCAACGGCGGGCTAAGCACCTTGGTCTTGTTGGTATTAATCTTTAGCCCAACCTTGCTTGCCTCCCTCTCGAGATCTAACGCCATTGCGGACAGATCCATGATTTTGTGGGAGAGTAGGCATATGTCGTCAGCGTAGTCAAGATGTTGTAGATAAGATGTCAAAGTCCATTGAATTCCTCTGTCGAGTCCGGATAGGGCTGCATGCAACACATCGCCGATCACAATGAGGAATAGGATCGGTGAGAGGATGCACCCCTGCCGAACTCCACTGCGAATCTCAAAGTCCCCCGACACCTTACCTTTATGCAGAACGCGACATTTCGCGCCGTCATAGGTTGCCTTAATAATAGCCACAAGCTTCTCAGGGATGCCTCTCCTGCGCAAGGCCGCCCATATAGAATCCCGGTTCACACTATCGAAAGACTTTTCGAAATCGATGAAAAGCAAGTGAAGCGGAGAATCGTATTCAGCGCATTGCTCGATGATGATTCGCAAGGTGTTAATGTGATCGACACAGGAGAATCCGGATCGAAAGCCAGCCTGCTCTTCATCAATTGTGCTTTCTAAGTGGGCCTTTAGTCTTTCCAGGACGATTTTAGCTATTATCTTGGCAACGGCAGGAAGCACACAAATGCCTCTCCAATTATTACAGTCTGTGAGGCTACCCTTCTTTGGAAGTTTGATGATCAAACCTTCCTTCCACTCAGTGGGAAAGGTCTCTGTATTCCACGCTTTATCAACAAGTGGGTGCAGCAAATCGGCAGTTACGCTTGGCGCTGCTTGATAAAGTTCGGCAGGGATGCCGTCAAGTCCGGCGGCCTTTCCTCGTTTTAGTGCAATAATTGCAGTGACTATTTCCTCTTTAGTCGGGGCAGTGGACCGTATACGCACATTTTGATGGTTAGCTAAATTATCTATATGAGGGGGAACTTCACCAGAGGTTACACGGTTCAAGACCGCGGCGAAGTGTTCTTTCCACCGCCTCATTTGATCTTCTTCCAAGATAAGTAGCTTTCCATCACTATCTTTCACCGGATGTTGGCAGGAGTTACGACCACCTGTAAACTCCTTGATGACACCGTATACGGCGTTTAAGTTGTTACTTCTAGCGGCTTCTTCTGCTGACGCTAAAAGAGAATTGGCATAAACTCTTTTATCGCGTCGCACACTACGCTGAACTTCTCGAGCTTTCTGACGGTAAAGGAATTCGATGCTGCTTCGATTGTCGTCTGATGCTGCAGCCAAACGAACTTTCAGCTCCTTTCTTTCAACAATCCGCTGCCATGAAGCGTCGGACATCCAGGGCTTATTCCGGCAATCCGGGTTTGGGCCAAGGATGGTATTTGCGCTATCAATGTACGCATTTTTTATGGCATCCCAGTTTTCTTTTATGTCACTATCTGGGTGAGTAGTTATCTCAGCCGCTTTTTGCGCAAGATGGTCATTATATTGTTGTAAGACAGCTGGATTTTTTAGTCGAGCGGTGTTGAATTTGCGGGGCCTGGATCTTTCGTCGCTGGGGCGGCGCACGGCTGCAATACGCAATCGAACATTAGCGATCATAAGATAATGGTCTCTTCCCATCCCAATATCGGCACCCTTCTTGTTTCACACGTCCAGGAGGCAACTCTTGAATCTTTTACTAATGGCAAAATGGTCGATCTGATTTTGTGTTCTGCGCCGATCAACAGAGGACCAACTGATTTTGTGGTGGTCCTTATGCTCAAACATAGTACCACCGATGAAGAGACTGTGAAAGTTGCAGAACTCTACAAATCTTTCACCGTTGTCATTACGATCACCAAGACCGTGTCTCCCCATCACATGTCTGAGCCCATAGTTATCAGCGCCAACTTTCGCATTCAAATCACCCATAACCATTATAATGTCACCTTTAGGTGTTCTGCTCTGAACGGCGTTTAGTTCTTCGTAGAAGGAGTCTTTTGCCAAGACATTGTCGGGTTCAGTAGGGGCATAACATTGTATTATTGAGATGTTCCTCATTTTGGTCCGGAACCTGGCGGTCAAGATCCTGTCAGAGACCGGTTCCCAGGATAAGAGACAGTTTCGCGCGGCTCTGGTTAAAAGGAGCCCCACACCTGACTCACGACGACTACCGGTAGCTTTACCGGAATACAACATTACAGTGCTGCCCGTTGGAGAGATGAATTCTCCGCTGTTCCACCATCTTATCTCACTAACTCCTAAGATATTTAATTTGTACCTCAGAAATTCACTCTCTAATTGAAGAAATCGTGCGTTCTGGGGACCTTCTGATCCATTGTCCAGGAGAGTACGCACATTCCAGAATCCAATCTTTGTCATTGTACGATAGCTAAAAGTCGTAACCGTTGAGTCAGTCCTTATCCGAGGCATAGTTGACGTTTCGTTAGCATATAAAGATTTCGGATAGTGCAAGTTGCTGGCATACACATCCTGTCCTTTGATTGTCGGTTTTAACGACAGGCCCTCAAAGGGAAAGGCCGTGGTATTTTTTTCACACCCCACACCACAGGGGTACCTCAACCAAATCATCGCACCGCCATCACTGGCGGCTTGACGTTGGTTGGCAATGGTCAGTGACCACTGCCGTTCCAGGGGGCGCCCACGCGGAGGACTATGGAAGAGGAGTTTTTTGTGAATGACATATTTAATTGTGTAGCTGGCGCCCTACATGTAACATTTCATTTTCAATTATTTTCTCAAGTCATCCTCGTCCTCGGCACGCTAAACATCGTATATTGTGTCCTAATTTAAGTGGACACGATCTTCGTATTGTTGTTGTTGTAGCAATGGTCAGAAGTTCGTTGTGTGTGTGTTACATGTTGTGTTTTGTTCTCAACGATCTATATTCTCTATTCTTTCATCGTAGGTTGTTTTTCGTGTTCCTCGGTGTTAAGTGACAGGAAGATAGCTGCCTCTACGGGGTTCTCCCACAACGACCTGGGGGTCAGGAGTGCGGGTGCAGCTGGGCAATTGATGATGTGGTCCACATCGTGAGGTGTACCATTGCAGGCGGGGCATGTGCTCGTGACATCCCGGTCAATGCGAGATAGGTAGGAGTTAAGACGCGAACACCAGCCCGACCGAAGTTGGGCAAGTGTCGTCCTCGCTGCTCTCGGAAATATTCTCTCATCGGGAGAAATGGCTGGTGGTTGTGTCGAGAGAACTTTATTTGGACCTAGTCCCGCGATTGATGCTTGTACCTCCTCGTGGTGAATTGCTGCGATGGCTGATCTGTATGCGTTGTTGTCAAAGGGTACCCTTTTGTACGTCTGGACGTCTCTTTCGACGTCCCTCAAATCACGCCTGACATGTCTTCGTATTGTGATTCCTCTTGCATTACCGAGCTTCTTATTTTTTCGATTTCTTAAATAGCCCTCCTCCCAACTAACCATTTGGCTCTTATAAGCATGAAAAGTTCTACTCTTGAAATTTAACTCTAGTAGAAACTATAAGAGCCTTATAAGAGTTTTTTGAGAATTAAATGGCGCACTTTGTTTTTATTATTTTATCTTGTAGCAAGGATTCAACATTCCAAACGAGAGTTACGCTGTCTCATGACTCTTGTAAGAGTATCATACAAAGAACTATACTTTTGTTTTAGAGCCAGCGATCTTTCATCGCAGTATAGACCTCAGCTTTCCTTATAAGTGTAGCTAGAAAGAGTGAATGTGATAGGCAATACCCGCGGTCTTTTTTTTTGGCAAGTACGGGTAAATATAAGCTCAGTAGGGTCCATGGCCCACCTCTGGATCCGCCACTGCAATAGCTTGCTTAAAATTTTGTTAAACAGAATTTACGAACTTTAAAAACAATATCAATCACTCATTAATACAAATTTATATTTAAAAAAAAAAACCGTATGCCTGCTACAGACAGTGGCCCATCGCGATGGTGACTTTGATGGCCGCCATCACACACCAAATGTCAATTCAAATATTTTTAAATATTGTCCGTCCACACAATGGCCCCATTTATACCGTGGAACTAAAAGGAGTATTAACTAGGTCATATTAGATTTAGTTCCAGTTCGTGGAGTATTTATACCGACCGGTACTAAATATGGCAAATGTCAGATGTAGGCTTATCACTTGAATTTAAAGAGAATTTTGGAAATATAAAGAGCCCAGTAGCTTCTTGTAGAAATCGCTTTTATACCACCGACTCCAACAAAACATAAACATCGACAAAAACAAGCGTCAACAACGAAAACACAAACCTAATCCAAATTTTTTAGTTCAATACCGTATCGCAAGTGGAGCTAAGAGCTAGTCCAATCAACTAATCCGACATGTTTACATCGTGGTGAGTTTGATGTAATTAGTTAATACCGAAACATAGTTCCACGGCATAAAAGGAGCCAATGGTCTTCGATGGGCCATCAGGAAATTGCGTATAGGGGGCCTTTGAAATTGAAAGCTGTCGCTATGTGCGTCACGGCAGCTATAATCACACGGATCGCGTACGACAGAAGGTCGATGATAGTAGCATTGCGGTAACTGAGTAGTGGCCTGTAAACTTAAATCAGCTGCTCAAAGTTGTGTACGCGATGGGCCATCGCGTGGAGGAAAATGGCTCTCGAAGCCATTTGTGGCCATCCGATGGCCCATCACTGTTGACAGAAATGACGGTTACGCGGCATTGGCCACTGAACGCCATCCGCCCGTCCACACAGTGGCGATGGCACCGAATGACCGGGGCTGGGCCATTGTCTGTAGCAGGTATTACAGAAAAAGATGGCAGCCCCTGATTAAGTCTTCTTATAGAACTAAAACTCTCACTGTGAGAGGGTGAATCTTCTTGTAAGACTTAAACTCTAGTTGTGAGAGGGCCACTCTTCTTATGAGCCTGAAAGTCTTACTATGAGAGTAAAAAATTTGACGTTTGATTTGGCGTTGGTGCTGATTGTAACCAATATTTCGCGTCGTTGGAACCTATCACTTGTAAGGTAGCATAATGACCGTGATGGTCGGGCCGTGCCATCTGGCGAAGAAAATGGCTCTTCAACGAGCTAAGCAGCGGCCTATGCTTGCTGTAGCTCAGTTCGGAGGACGTGGGCGGGGTTTTCGCCCATGTCCTTTAGGTATTAATAAATATTCGTAGGCCTGGGGAAGACAGCACAAACATGGGAGGCAAAAATGGAGAATAAAAAAAAATGGGGCGATAAGGATGGAATGGTTGGTGGACGCCGCAGATGCCCTCGCGCTCGCATCGGGGTCCGGGTGTAATGGGATCCTCAGTCTCTGGTTTCGTACCACCGACAAATCACTATTCATCGGGTGCTGCCATCTATCTTCCGGTATAAGCAGCACTACCAGGATATAGTTCATTACAATTGATTCATTACACGCTCGTGGACTTATCTGACTCGATCAGCGGTGACATCGATTGAATATATTTTGTATCGCGAGGTAAAGAATCATTTAGGTGCCGAAGTGCCTGGCTGCTAGAGACAATGGTTCATCCATGGCAATTTGAAGCCATGAACGCTGTGTAGACGGGCGGATGGGTAACCGAAAGAACGATGGGCGATCGGATAGCCACAAAAGGCTTCGATGGCCATTTTTCACGCAATAGCCCAGTGCATCTGTCAATTGAAAATTAGCTGTTCAAAGTTGTTGGCTGCTACATAAGACATTTTTGACATAAACTCTTATAGGGTTCTCATTATAAGAATCATAACAGTTAATCTCTCGTAGGAACATTTTTATGAGAGTGTAACTCTTTAAGAGTTGAACTCTCACATTTTGCATTTAAATCCGGGGAAAAAACAATTAACAATTAAATTCTTCTTTGTAGCATAGTTGAGAATTTAGTGATAAATCGTTAATCTCGCAAGGGATCTTCAGGTTTAACTTTTAACGAATAGTAGGTACTTATGGGGAAAGAAAACTTTGGCTTAGCGCGCAGTCAACACCCGAGGTTATGGGGGCTCGTTTGGTCAACGGCAATGAGTATATTCCATTTCAGGCGTTTTCTTAATAAACAGTAACTGTAAGAAAATGAGAAGACTGAGCCAAAAAAATATTTTTATTCTAACTCTAGAGCACATTATCGAGTCATAAACAGACAATTTTAAGTTTAGTGTCTAACTTTTGAATCGTTCCTCGTAGACACTATACTGTGAATACACAAACATCTCTTCAAAATTTCAGCTGTTTATATGCTTGACGTGGCTATGGATGCCTATAATATCGTAACCGCTAAACTAAATCTTGTCGCACTCGTATGCCTTCTCATCGCTGCCAAAGTCGAAGAATGTTATCCAAATATTCCGAAAATTGCCACACTAAATTCCTACTCCCACATCCAATATGTGCACATCGAATTCAAAATATTGGAACGAAAGCTTTTGAATTTTTTCAAATTTTCTGTCACGACGCCGACAACAGCAACCTATGTGGAAAGTTATGTACGGGATGCTACAACAGTCGATGAAATTCGCGATTCTTTATGTCATCATCGTCATGGATCCTGTGGCGATGATTCAACAACGCAGTCAGAGCCCAACAAGAATGTCGTACAAGATATGAATGATACATGTAAACATTTGGTTTTTGAATTTTTGGAGCTCACATTGGATGGCAAGTACACGGTTTATTTGAATCGCACATACATGTATGGAAATTTACAATATTGGATTTTCTTTTCGTTATTCTAGAGCGTAGAATGGTTCACGCGAAGCCCTCCCTACAATCGGCCGCTTGCATAGCAGCGTCACGTAAAATTTGTGGTATGACGCCTCTTTGGACGGAACGCCTAGTGACTTTAACAGGTTGTCGCTATGAAGTTATCGAGGAATACGCGGAAGCCCTGATATCCTTACGCAATTATAATAATAGAAAGACCATGGAAACACTGAAGAGAACACCTGATTCCGGATGTCCGGACTCAGAGTCTGATTCACATGATGATGAGGTCTACTTTTGTCCGGTGCCGTTTAAAAAGAAGCGATTAAGTTACTAGTGCGTGTTAATCGGACTAGAATATATCATTGAAGGAATTTACGAAAAGTATTAAAAACTGCCTAATAATAGCTTTTTTTAGTTTTGTTATTTATGTTGTCGCTGATTTGAATTATTTGATGTACATAGTACGATATTTTGTTTTCTATTCAAATATATTTAGTAACAAGTCGAAATTGTCGCTGTTGAATTTTTAATTTATTAAAACACGCTTTTAATTCCCAAAACCCATGATTCCGTCCCAACACCATTTCGCGTTACTGTACATTGCCATGTTCCAGTTCCCATCTTCTAGCAGCTATAAAATATTCGAAATCGTATCCGTTGTGTTGCTGAAAGACGATGGGTCACATGATTTCAATGATTCTGAATCCGTTAACGTATCAACATGTACGAGTATACATCACTGCAGCGCTTGAAGCATAAGAAACTCTCTCTGGTTCTCCACTCGCCACCTATCCATTAAGTCGACATCCTCCTAATACTACTTAATCATATTGAAGATATCGAACTGTATAGTGGGATCATGGATAGATGAGAATATTCCGTAATAGTATTATGAACGACAAGAAGCAGACCAAGACGTCAGGCATGATATTTTCCGCTACCACCATCAAACGCCACTGCTGCTACTACATGTTTGTAAGAAATCTCATTGTTGAATAGGATAGTTGATACTTATGGCTACTTGGACATGACTTCTAGGGATGAGGACAAGAAGTGCCAGTAACACATTGACGAACCATGCGGTGTGACGTCTTATGGTCCATAATGAATTTTTCACCTAGAAACTCTGACGTTGATAAATTTATATGGGAGGATTACTATTAGTACTGGGAAGGATAAAATCACTTGTAACTTTCGTTATGGACACGACGACGCATTGGCTTATTATTGGCGTGGTACGTTGTCGATGTAGGTATTACAGGGAAGGCGGACGTTGGTCCGGTTATTATGTAGTAAAAGTATCAATCGTTTTTCAGAAGGATGAAAATCAATTTGCGCAGTTAATTGATATGGGGAGTTGGTTTTAGTGTAGTAAGCAGCTAATGTTCTTTGCATAGTTATTTTTATGAGGGCGTTGAGATTTGTAACTAATAGCACAAACACGCCGGGTTCTTGGTACGGCAGCTACCACGTTTAAAGCCGGACCGATCTTGGAAGTGAAGAATTGGACTGAATTGGACGAATTTTATTTTTTGTACTTTTGTTCCTTAGGTTGTAGTACCTCACGCAGTGTTGTTTGAGGGACATTTGATTTCTGTACAATTTGTAATGCAACTTTTGAATTTGAGCGAGAGAGGGGAAGTGCGTATACTGTTGCGTCTCAATCCGCGGAACGCAAGTAGCGAGCAGAATCCACGCAAGGGGAGTACGAATTTATTTTAATTTAGAACCCACTATTGGTCAAAGACCCGAACCACTGAGCATCTCCCGGTCATCTAGGAATGTTCTGCCTCGGTATATTTTATATATTATATGTCTGTCTGTCTGTCCGTTCGCACGATAGCTTTCGATAGAATGCAGCTAGAGCTTTGCAATTTGGGTCAAATGCTGACACTATCTATGATCTACAGTAGTCCCTCGACTTACGTCGGAGTTAGGTTCCGAGAATTTGCGACGTAAGTCGAAAACGACGTAACTCGAGGGTAGAAACAACTTCAGGCGATAAATGTATAAGCTTTCATTTTTTGAATATGAATGTATTTATTATACCCTAGACTTTTAGTATAGGCATAGGGCATATTGTTTTGTCACGACGGAAATATGTAACACCTTAAAGGAGGCTCCGGAGGTATAGCAATGTATATTTATAAATGATCAGGGTCACTTCCTGATTCGATTTAGCCATGTCTGTCTGTCTGTCCGTTCGCACGATAACTTTCGATAGAATGAAGCTAGAGCCTTGAAATTTTGGTCAAATGTTGGAAGTATGAGCTAGTTGGTTGGTATTGAAAATGGGCATGATCAGGCCAAGAGAACGCCTACCTCCTCTACATATGTAAAATAAATAAATGTATTTATAACTCCCGATTAAATAAACATGAAAAGTTCTAGCTTTGGTAGATTGCTCGTGAGGGTAATCCTATACTCCCCTGGAAAAATAAAATCGATCAGTTAAAAACTAACGGTAATTGTCTTACAGTAAGTTGGGCATAATCAGATCAAAGGAACGCCTACCTCCCCTACAAAATTAAAAAAAATAAATATTACTTTAATTACGATAGCTTTCGATAGAAATAACACTAGTGAGTTGAAAATTTGGCAGAACGTTGGTAGTAAAATTAAGTTTGTTGGCATTGAAAATGGGCAAGATCCGACCCAAGGAACCCCTACCTCCCCTACAAATGAAAATTCAAATAAGCGATAACTGTTGATAGAATGAACCCAGCGACTTGAAATTTTGGTCAAATGTTTGAAGTGAGATTAAGTTAGTTGGCATTAAAGATGGGTTCCATCCGACCTAAGGCACCCCTTCCTCCCCTAGAAATAAAATTTTAAATAAGCGATAACTTCGACAAAATAAAGGTAGCGACTTGAAATTTTGGTCAAATATTTGTAGTAGGATCCAGTTGGCTAATACTGAAAATACGTTAAATCCGACCAATGAAACCCCTGCTTCTCCTACAAATGAAACTTCCAATAAGTGATAACTTTCGATAGAGTGAAGCTACAGACCTGACATTTTTTTAAATGTTTGTAGGGTGATCTAATTGGTTGGTGGCAAATAAGCGATAACTTTCGAAAAAATTAAGCTAGTGACTTGAAATTTTGGTAAAATATTTGTACTGGAATCTACAATAGTTGGTTGTTATTAAAAATGCGCAAGGTTCACCAAACGAGACCTTTACCTCCCCTTTAAGTGAGACTTCAAATATGCAATAATTTTCGATAGAATGAAGCTAGCGACTTGAAAAATTCGACAAGTATTTGTAGAATGGGTTAGCTAATTGATTTTTAGAATGGCCAAGGTCCTCCTGAATGTGTGCCAACCTCCCCTATAAACTGGCCATATAGGAAACTCACTTTTAATGCATATGGTCGTTGCCAATTGATACTTTTGGTATCACCACTAGGTCTGTACAAGTCTAGGGTATATACGCTTCGGACTCCTGGTTTTTTAATTGACATTTCACTGTTGTCCCCCAACTCAATAGCTTCAATTAATTGGTGAAATGTACGCCGCAAATAATAGGCCTTAAAGGATGCATTAACACCTTGATCCATTGGTTGAAGAATCGCGGTCGTATTAGGAGGCAAAAAAATCACCTTAATGGCATCATTGTTGAGATTTATGGGATGACTTGGAGCGTTATCTATGATTAGTAACGCTTTATGAGAAAGATTATTGGCTTCCAAATATTTCTTTATTTATATTCTTTATTGTCGGACAGAAATATTGATCGAACCAATCACAAAATATATTAGAAGTAACCCAGACCTTTTTGTTGGACCTCCAAATAACCGGTAGATTTTCCTTGTACACATTTTTGAAAGCTCTTGAATTTTCTGATTGATAAACAGCAAGAGGTTTCAGTTTCAAATCACCTAGTGCATTCCCTCCGAGAAGCACAGTAATCCTGGATTTTTCTGCCTTAAAGCCAGGAGCTCTTTTTTCTTCAATCGAAAGAAATGTTCTTGAGGACATGCGTTTCTAATACAGGCCTGTCTCGTCAACATTAAACACCTCCTGTGCGCAATATCCTCCATTTTCAATAATATCATGTAAAGTGTTTGGAAAGATCTTCTCTGAAAACGGCGACGTAAGTCAAGGGACGGACGACGTAATTTCAAGGGTTTGGTCTCAAAGTAATGAACGACGTAAGTCGAAAAAACGTATAACAAGGGAGACGTAAGTCAAGGGATTACTGTAGTTAGTTGGTATTGAAAATGGGCATAATCAGGCCAAAAGAACGCCTACCTCCCCTACATCTGTAAAATTAATAAATGTATCTATAACTCCCGATTAAATAAACATAAAAAGCTTTAGCTTTGGTAGATTGTTTGTAAGGGTAATCTCATACTCGCCTAGAAAAATAAAATCGATCAGTTGAAAACTAACGGTAATTTTCTTACAAAGAGCCCCGTACTACACTACTTTTCATATTTTTTGTCTATAGCTCTTGCACCAATTGACGTAGACACCTGATTTTTTGGCATGTAACCCTGAGGTGAGAAGCTGCTTGAGTTAAAATAAGTTGGGCATAATCAAATCAAAGAAACGCCTACCTCCCTTACAAATTTCAAAAAAATTAATATTCCTTTAATTACGATAACTTTCGGTAGAATGACGCTAGCGGGTTAAAAATTTGGCAGAATGTTGGTAGTAAGATCTAGTTAGTTGGTATCGAAAAGAAGATCCAATCCAAGGAACCCCTACCTCCCCTGCAAATAAAACTTCAAATAAGCGGTAAATTTTTACAGAATGAAGCCAGCGACTTTTGGTCAAATGCTTAGAGTAAAATTTAATTAGTTGGTATTACAGATGGGCCAGATCCGATTTAAGGAACCCCTTCCTCCCCTACAAATGAAACTTGAAATAAGAGATAACTTTCGATAAAATGAAGCTAGTGACTTGTAATTTTGGTCAAATGTTTGTACTGGGATCTAGCTGGTTGTTATTGAAAATGGAAAAGATACGACTAAGGAAACCTCTACCTCCAGGAAACTCACTTTTAATGCATTTGGTCGTTGCCAATTGGTACTTTTGATATCACCACTAGGTCTGTACAAGTCTAGGGTATATACGGACAAGAGGCCGAAGCGAAGCTTTTGTCTGGTTCTATTTCGCCGAGCGACTCATCGTCGTCGTTCGCATATTGGCTAATAGTGGCTTTACCGCTGTAGCGTATAGAGTGAGCGAAGCGTGGATAGTAACCTATTAACCCGCGGAGCCCACGCACGGAGAGTGCAAACCGTCAAACTATAAAAAAAAACTACTTTATCAAGCATTTGATTCAACTACTCCACCGAGGATTTTTTCCAAAGATTTCGCAATTAGTAAATCCCTCATGAAATGCCTAATTCTCTTAATTTCATTTGGACATGTGTGTTAACCTAAACAGATTTACATATTAAATCCTGCATGTCCGACAAAAAGCATATTTCCCACTTACTATCGTAAACGTTATTTTGAGGAAAAACATTTGCAATCGTTGTATTTATACGTTAAGATGGATAATCCCTGATGGCTTGCGAATTTTCCGATTTTAGGTCCAGAAGTATATCTAATGCTATGGTTGAAAGGTGTTAGGGAAGCTTAGGTATACTTAAAGTATAGAAGACGTACGTCTTTGAATTGTGGATATACAAGTATTATCTTGCTGGCAGGTAGCTTTTTTATCGAGCACAAAATCACCATAACAAGATAATCGAACGAGGGTGCTATTATAGGATGTTGGGAAAAAAGTCGACGGAAAGTCATGACCAATACATATTTCTGGGTGTTTCGAAAATATAACCGTTGTATTGAAGGAGACGTATGAAGTAGGGGATTGAAGACTTCATTGAACACTTAGGTTACTCGTGGGATCCGGATGCTCAAAGTATATTTTATTGGTATAACCCAGGTTCGGGTATATACATACTAAATAGGACAACATTTTTAAATCAATCTATACCTTTACATTGATTTAATAAATTTGAAGTTTAGGGACAACTCCATCTCTTAAATTTCAACCGTCAAACAATGAATACACAATATACTTTATTTGATTTTCCATCATTTCGAAAATCTGTAGGTATCCTTAAAATCAAGAATTTCAATAACATTCAACAATTGCCAGACAGAATTTCCATAATGGTAATGCGAATCGAAATGAGATCAGTTTTCTCATTTGGAATTCGATTTTCACTAACGCCTTTTTAATTAAAAGCAAAAATATTTCAGGTCTCCTATCAGCCTTGTGTTTTTTTCTCTCTTTTCCTACTTCCCGGGATTCAACGTGAGTCCAAATGACGGAATAAGCATGTGTATGGGTATACAGTAATCATACGCATGGTAGTATGACGTGGCTACGAGAGGACTATATTCGCAGTATTCTGTATTCTTCTTCTCACTTTTCAATGTCGTCTCAATTTAAAATATGTTCGCGATTTCTTGTGCTTCATCCCTTATAATCCACAAAGGTGACGCGGTTTTAGCAGAAATACCTACACATATACTATATATATATATTTACTCGTAAATACGAGTATATATGTAGGAGAAAGGGACATGGAAATGGTTCCAATTTCTAAATTATTTTCTCGTTGCTAATTTTCTTTTCGTTTCTGGTAAGTACACAGAGCCGCAGATTTCAACCTGATGCTATTCAATTTTAGTATTCGTTGTGAATTAATCGTTAAAAAAATTCTCGAAATTTACTTTTTGAGAAGTGGATATTTTTTAATTAAATTTGCATGTAAACTCGATAAGATATATAAGTGTACAAGTGCCAACGACGACGTGAAATCGTTAGCTTAGCATATTTGGATTTTAGCATGGACATGGATGTGGATGATTTTTTTTTTTAATTTCGTTTTTATTTTAATTTTAAATTTATTTCCACTTTTTCAAGTGAGACAGCACTTTAGGGAACATTCCTACTTGACCGGGCGAAGCATAGTGGTTTGCGCCTTTGAACAATAGTGGATTTTAATTTGAGTGGATTTCTCACTCCCTTTGCTTAAGGGGTTGCAACCCTCAGTATGCGCTATAGAATGTTCGCTGCGCTCGCTCTATACCCCACAGCGGTAAACGCACTATTAGCCAAAGCACGAGCCACGATGCGTTGCCCGGTGAAATAGGAATATACCCACTGTGGCTTAGTGGCTTTTCCAAAATAAATTTTCGGAGCTCCGAGCAACACCTTGTGGGGCATAGCGCGTCAACTGTTCCATGTGGCTCAGTTGGCGTTTCGTTGGCATAAACTAGTTTCGGAGAATACAGTTGCCGGCATGCACCTCCTGCACATCCACGGCCACGAATGTCGTTGTGGACGGGATTCGAACCCGAAACGCCGGTAGTCTGATGTCTCAACACACTGCGCAACCGGTTGCCCCAAAGCTAAACATGAAAATGTTTATTATTGATTTGCCAATTCGAATTTCTTCCAATATGTTTTCTACAAAACCTACCGAGTTCATTATGGTAATTTAAGAACCCCAAAACAGCCTAAAACATTGGAGAAATGTTAAAGGCTTTGCAAAATATCAATGTATGGGTGGCGGCTCGGGGTGGTGCCGCTTGGCACAATGCGTTGTAAATTCACTGTTAATTAAATAATGTTCCATTAATGTACGATTAATGTATTGCTTCTGTACAGTCAATACATACATTGATAATGCGTCAACGTACTGTCAATACATACATTGTAATGCGTCAACGTACTGTCAACTAGCTTGTTAACGGACTGTTGTTAATACTTATTTACCCTAACCCCTAGTGGGGCTTAACGCGTCAATTATTCCATGTGACTTAGCTGACGTTTCGTTAGCATAAACCAGTTTCGGACGATGCACGTTGCCAGTATGTATCTCCTGCTCCCATTTAGCCACGAACGCCGTGGACGGGACTTGAACCCGTAACGACTGTACTCAGACATGAGACTGACGCCTCTACGCACTGAGCTACTAGTCGCCTCAAGACTGTTGTTAATGCACTGTTAACATACTGTTAGTGGATTCTTAATATGCTGTTAATGCCCTCATAATATGCTAATAATCCCTTCCTTTTCAACCCTCTTCCCACCACAATACCCCTCAAACACACTATACCACATCAATTACCTATACATACTCCAAACATACCCCCACTACTACATGTATGTACATGTAAATCCATTTTCGTACATGCTAGCGAATCTCCTTCAGATCCATGTCACTTTCTTGATCGTTTTTTTGGTCGGATTTCTGGTCGCTTTTTTCAATAATATTAATAAACATTTTAATGTTAAAATAGAAGCATCCACTCCCAAGAGCATGAAAATAAAACGAACAAAACAAATAATCGACCACAGTGCTAAAACACAGCCATGTGAGAATTGACACTTCGCTGCATCTTGATTCCGACAAAGTTGAACTCGCGACACGACACGACGTCTTGGTCGGGCAGAGTATATTTATCGCCGTCTGAAATAAATTGGTTCAACTTTATTTGACAGCAGAAGCCGTCTTCGTTGCCCACACTATAACGCCCGTTTTCCTCCGAACCGGCTAAATTTCATCCGGCTGGAAACCGGAAGATGGGTGTTTTCGCATTATCCGGCTAAAACCGGAACGGACAAAGCGAAACTATTTATGCTAGAGGTTTTACGTGTGGTTTTTTTCCAAGTCAGTTTTGTTGAGTGTTGTGTTTGTAAAGTGATTTCTACCCGTAAAAACACGACTATTCTACTGCAAATGACAATTAATCGCCTGGCTTACGAGCGGGCAATATGAAGGCGTTCATCTAGACACATGTACGACTGTTCTCCCGGTCGCTATCCGGCCGCCGGAAGGATAGTTGAAGTGTCTGGCTGCAATCCGGAGAGTTCTCGGTTTTTAGCCGGACCGGAACAATGTGAAGGGCGCTATGCTATTCTTTGTTCCACTAAAAATTTCTTCCGTTTTCCAGCTGGATTAAAATGCGAAACGGGCGTAACGGAAGCTTTATGCATTAAGTGGGTAAAAGTTTCCTCACAGACAGCTAATTTCATTTGTTGCTTGATGTCTGTCCCATAGAATTACAAGACATATGGAATGGCCATTTGGCCAAATTTTTGAAACCACTTCCTTGGGCGCTCGTTGTCAAACTCAGTGCAAACTGACAACGAAGGACCACTCTTGTAGGCCGCAGAAGTGGTTTCGGGTGGGAGAGGAAATCAGTTTTCGTATCAGAAACGTACGCTCATGTATATGGGAACATCCTTTACATATCTACTTATTCCAACCCAAAAAAAGTGTGGCTAAACAAGTAGGGTAGGTAGCTGAGTGGCCAAAACTTGAAAATCGTAGCCCCCGCATGGGTGGTAAAAAAATCAGCTACATACATCCGTTACCGGGGGTACGGTTTTTTGCTGGGTAGCCATATGTTGCTACTGATGTGATAATGATTGGAGAAACATTACCCGAAGCTACAGTGCAGGCAAGGTCCGTTGCTCAGCAGCACTCGGTTCCGGGGAAGTGACCAGTACTTTCTCGGCCTAGTATCCGTTACATTGGTAATTGATCAGTAATTCGAGCACTTAGTACCGAATATTACAAGCAGTCTGCTAATATAAAAAGTTTATTCGCATCAAATCAGTAGCCAAACAAACAAGCATCTCAAACTTCAAAGTTTTCTGTGTGTGTTTTGGCCCACAACTCTATACATATCATGTAACTGACAATGTAACAATATTACAAGACAACAATGTAATTTGAATAATAAAGTGACAAGTATCCTCCGGAGACCGTGAAGTTTGCAAACTTTTCCCGCTACTCTCCTCCTGAATAATTCATACGTAATTTTCCCGTCTAATTTCACGTTAGACTGCATGAACTACCCCGAAAAATACAACCGACCCATATCACATAATATATATGTACTACGTACTACGTAACGTGTATTCCAAGCGCACACCCGTAACAAAACTTCTGCCAAGATGTTAAATTTAATGCTTTTTCGAAATGATATACTCGTATGATAATGATTATTCGTTTATCACTATCCGGATTCGTATTCGCCAGTACACAAATATTCTGTTCAAGATGTGCGAATATTGTACTATTTCGAAAATTTGAGTGCATCTTCCATTCACTGGGACGATGCATGTTATTGAAATGCACTTCGTATCCGATGCATTCATGAACGAGTATCCTCCTGGATGTGAATACGAGTAAAGATCCCATATTTATATCGAAGGTATGTTTCCTAGATTTTTCCCTTTTCCGTGTGAGTTTCTCGGTACATATTTGCAAACGATAGATGCCAATATAGGTATAATAGCGTACGTACTCGTACGTCCGGATATATTCTGAAAGACATCTTGTTTTCGAAGCAATTTGCTAAATGTGAAGAATTCAATACACCGCCACCATGGTGGGTGGGGGTTGGAAGCGGTTTGAAATGTGAAATCTAAATTCTGAATGCATTCATAAATCTTCGGATACCGTCACTGATATGGAGACGAGGAAAAGGACTTCTTTTATGGTTTGTCGTAAGCTCTAATAAATGGTTCCGTATAAGTAATTAAAATATGTGTTAGTGAGGCCTACTTTTAAATTAAATTTCTCGCGTTGGTATGGCAAATTGAAACCCAAGCAATTAGCATTGATTCTTGTTTAAACATTTTTCTTTAAATATTCGCGAAAATAAATGCGTTTTTTCGGATACACGGACATTTGGAATTTTATACGACATAACGTACTCTGCACATGTGGAAAACCTTGTTCGTCAGATCCCAATTGAAATTATTCATGTATTTTACTTGAAAAAGGATACGAAAGTAAACGCATACAAGCTTGAATTTAATATTCATTAATAGCAGGTTGTTAAATAAAAAAAAAATACAAAAATAAAATACAGCTGAAAAATTATTAGCGTTGCTCTAAATTCGATGGATCTGTGGAAAATGAAGAGCCGTAAGATATGGTGATGTCAGGTGCCGGAATGATGACCGCGGAAGTTTGAGTTACCAAGCGCGAGGTCGCAGGTTTGCTTCCTGTCACGAACATTGTTGTAGTTGCTTTTATCGCCGATCTCTAGTCGACTCAGCTGTGAATGAGTACATTAAGTAAGCGAGCGAATCGCGTTTTCTTTCCGGACTGTAATTAGTACATATGTAGATTTGATATGTGCAATCACGGAATGTCAATCCTGCCTGAGCATACCCAGCCGGAAATACACACACAATTGCCCTAACCCCTTGTGGCGCATAGTGCGTCAACTGTTCCATGTGGCCCAGTTAACGTTTCATTGGCATAAATTGGTTTCAGAGAATGCAGTTGCCAGCATGCACCTCCTGCACATCCATGGCCACGAACGTCGTCGTGGACGGGATTCGAACCCGAAACGCCGGTAGTCAAACATGAGACTGATGCCTCAACACACTGCGCTACCGGTCGCCCCCTTTTTAATGAATTACAAAAATGTAAAATAATGGGTCGCATAACCCTCATGTCGGTTGGCGCTAAATAAGGTGTCCAATCAAAGGTCCTTTTTCGGAAAAACCAAATTTGCCTACCGAAAGCTTGCCGGAAGTGGGTGGTAGGAGCGATCAGAAATGATGTTTCAGGTCGACGAACAACCCTCATTGTGTTTTCCGCCAAATAATGTGTCAAACCAAGGGTTTTGATGACATCTGTCCAACCTCTTATCGAAACAAAACCTAGTAGGATGTTATCGTCATAACCACCTGAGTTACAACCTTATGAGCAGAATATCACCTCCACGCAATATTCGTCCCTTCATAAGAAATCTTGAAAGGGATGTCCTGCGTTTTAAGAGAGAACCATTTTATGATACAGAGCTGCTTTCGCCACGCTACATAGGAAAGAAGTTCAGAAGTCAATCGAGAATTAAAAACCTAGCTCAGCACGACCAGCAACCATATCTTCGAATGAAGTAAATCGACCACTTGCAACAAGATCTGCACTCACTTAACTCAGGTCTGGATGGTGCTCGCGACTAAATTCGTACTTACCTTGTATTGACCCATCAGTTCAAAATCCAGTTCAGCGTGTGACGGCACATCCCATGACGTTCACCACATATTCAGCTGCCTAACTACACCCACCTCGGTAACACCCCGAGCGCTTTGGGAGGACCCTACCGAAGTGGCCATATTCCTTGTCCTCGATACCGAAAACGTGGAAACTGATTTTTAATAGGCGTGTTTTTTTTGTACTGCGGTGTAGGTTTATTTGGGTTTATCCAGGTTAACTTACACACATTACACAAACAACAAGGTGTATGTTGAAGCGGCTTTAGTCTAATGCTTACAAATAGATTTATTTGTACCGGGTTTTGCCATAAAAAATACGCGGGCAGGTGTGTAGAGGAACCGCTCAAGGTGTCCTGTCCCCACCCTTCTTTGGAACTTGGTGGTTAGCAGGTTGCTCCGGGACTTGGAGGGGCTGGACTGCAAGGTCACTTCTTATGTGGACGGTATCGCTTTTGTTATCTCTTTAAAGTTCCCGGGGTCATAAGTGATATTATGTAAAATGCCCCAAATATTCTATCTCAGTGGGCTAGGCAAGTTTGTGTTGGATTCAATCGGGCCAAAACGGAACTTGTGTTCTTCACCAGGAGGAACACTCCACCTTCGCTGTTACCACCATTTCTGGAGGGGACGAGGGGACAAATATTCAGGAGCGCGCCACTAAGGAAATCGTTGTTCTGTACTCTTGCAGACAACAGACAAGCCAATGGCTTGAAATGGGGCATGCGACCGAAAGTGTTTTTCTGGTTGTACGTATCAGTCATACGCCCCATATTAAAATAATATATGAGGTAGTTTTTTGGTGGACGGCGCTCAAAAAAGCATCATACGGGAATTGATTGGATAAAGTTCAAAAAGGGTCTTGTATTGCTATCACTGGTGCTCTTCAGCGGAAACTGCCAGGAAGACGATCTGGCTCGGGCAGATACGACCATTATGGACATAGGGTGTTTTCGCAATTTCAAAATGCCTATTGAAGCATGCAAAAAGCTAATTAAAGCAAACCCAAGAAGCCGTGCTTATATCGGATGGGTGAATGTTAATACTTGCAATGTTACGAGGCAGATTTGGTCGCACTTGAATCCTAGCCGCTTTCAGGGCTTCTGATGGTGGATTTTTGCAAAAGCTGTGAGGAGGAAGAAGAGGAACAGAAAATAAATCATTTTCTATGCACCTGCCCTGCTCTGGGCGGTGGAAGAAAGGATAGGCTCCCTCCACTTTACTGACCTCGATGACCTGAAGGACGTAAATGCTGGTCATCTGCATCGTTTTATTGATAGATCCGGGTGGTTTGACGAGTAGGCTCACATGGCGTTTGTGACTACGAGGTATCACAATGGGCCCAGTGGTGGTCTATGCGTGCTGTGTTTTCGCACAGCTGCCTCTTTAACCTAACCTAGGTTTTCTTTCCGTTTCACTTCATGTCCAAGGAGATCTTGTTATCCTAACGCGTACCTGCGGCTCTAATGCAAAAACCTTTTCTTGTTTACTGCTCAAGTCTACATCTGGTGACATATCCATCTGGTGTAGGGTTACTGCTTCGTTGATTTCTCCAGGTTAACACATTGTTGTTTTGAACCTGTACCCCTACTGTACGGTAATGCAGTACAGTTAAGCACCTTATGTTTGCTATTTTCTTTTCCATTTCACTCCATGCTCAAGCAGTCTTGCTGTTCTGACATGCACCTGATAATCCAATAATTCATCACTGGGTTGCACTAAGGTTAAGATCGGACTATCAAAAGCCAAAAACCATCCGTTTAATTCCCGAAGTGTGCGCAATGCACGACATTTCAATTCCATTGCACGTTTCCTACTACTAGTACCATGAATTCCACAATCACATGGATCCCCCTAACTAACGTAATTCTTTCCACTTTATTTAAATCCCTACCAGATATACGAGACCAAAGAATGTTACCTGTTAAAAGAAGCCACACTGGAATCTATCCTTTCATTGTGCTTATCCAGAAAGGAAAACAGGTATAGCATACACAGAAAAAGTCCCCCAGGCATACACTCCATATTGACATCTTATTTTGTACTCCCGTCGAGTTTGTCACAAGACTTGAATCATTCATAACAGGAATACCAGCTGAGGATAACTTCATTTCAATCGAAGGAGGGGGTGAAAAGACAAACTTGGCCTTTTACCGCCCTCAAATTGAATGATATACCTTTAGTTTGCACAATATGATATTGTCGGCCATCATTCAAGGCCAGATCATAAGAAAAAGGATATTTGGGTGATTTCGTGGCAAAGTTTATTGAAAAGTATATACACAGTTATAACGTTATATACGTATGTATATATTTTGTTAAGGTTTGGAGAAAAATTGAATGTTGACAAACCACAAATGAAAAATAAACTTAAATGTGTATCCTGGACATGGCAGACATGTTTGTGACTTTATGACGTCATGCTTTTCAACTGAGTGACACTGCAATTTGGAGCGAGGAGAAAATAAATTTATGTTGGGAAATATTACTTATCATAAAAAGAAAAATCTCAGATGATGCGGAGGACATTCATCATTAATATAATATCCGAAATCAATTTCAATTTGGCGCTTCGGTTAAAATCCTGTCGAAAGTATTCACAAAATTTCAGAAACAGATAAGATAATCAAAAAGGATAAATGTGCCTCAATTTAACACTGACATCTTTCAATCTATCACTAAACCCATTCCTAACATCTCAATTCGACAGCTTCCTATTTCCAATCAGCTTTATGGCTGCTACAGACAATGGCCCATTGCTGTCAATTGCTATCGTGAATCTGGGCAGATAGCGGTTTGTAGCGATGATGGCTGCCAGCAATTGGTTCATAATAGCTTTCAAAAAAGTTTTATACCAAAAGCCATCGCCACTAACCGCTATACGCGTAGAAACACGATATCAATGGCTTCCAATTGCCAGTCATGGCCGATTGTCTGTAGCAGGCGTTAGATAGTCACTAATGCCCACCATTATGTAAAAAAATTGAACGTATTAAAAAGTTCTGCCGTCTACTTTTCTTCATTATTCACTAAATTGCAAAAGCACTGCCTGCGCTATTTTCGATACGTAAATCCGTGCCGCTGACACGAAAAGGAAGTGTTTACGACACTGTACAAAAAAGCATTGTACTACAACGACGGACCGACAGGATTAGTTCTTGTTCGTACACTCAACATTTTGCTCCTTATTTTGTGTGCCGAATAATGGCGACTAGTTCACGGTATTTTCGTGTGTTACTTTATAGTTCGCAATAAGCTGAAGTGAAATCTCCTAATTAGATGGAAAATTAGCTGAAGAAGCCGCTCGTCTAGAAAAATAACGATTCTCGAAAAAATATAACAATTTACTCGTATTTCTACATCAGAGAATGGATATTTTAAGTCAGATAACAAAAAAAAACATTTTGAAAAAGAATCCCCAGTCATTGTTGAGTTGAAAAGATGAGGCATCCAATTAACTTCCACTTAGGCTGCTATGTATTTGTTCAGTTTCAATCATTAAGTATTATATTCAGTGACTACATTTACTCCATAGCCCCCATCTCCAGCATATAATTATCTAAAGCTTTTTTTTACAACATAAAATAAGTAAGATTGAGTCTATGCCAGGAAACTCCCGTGAAAAAGCTCAACTGAAATCTCCTTAAAAGGTGAAAAATCAGATGCTTTTTCAGATAATAGATATATTCTAGAAAAAAAAAGAAATAAGAATATATTTCTTCCACAAATGCTATTTCCTTCATCAAAGAATAAAGATTTTTAGGCCTATTGAAGCGAACTCAGTTTAATGAGAAACCGTCTGATCAGGGCCGTGGAGAGAAAGTCCAGGCCCAGGGGTACTACGATTTCTGCTTTGAATTGAAATCAGGGAAAATGAATAACTCAAAAACTTCACAACCTAGAATTTGTAAATTGGAGACAGTTACAGCCATTTGAATGCAAAAAATCCCAAAGCACTGAACAAAAACTAAACCGGAAAGCGCTTCCGGATGGTATTTATTTATTTTTTTGAAAGGGCATAGCAATGTCTCAGCATACCTGGAAGTCTCCTTCGGTAGTTCCCCTTCTAGCAAGCTCATCTGCTCTACAGTTGTCAATGAAGCCACTATGGCCTGGTATCCAACACAATAGGTGTGTTTTTTTCGGTGTAACCGTGTAGAGTCCCTGCCCTGGTTGCGCAGAAAAACCCTCTAGGGTAGCATCTAGGTTAAATTACGAATCGTCAAGTTGTCTACCCTGATGTCAAGTGATGCGCCTCATATGTGGTGAAAATACATTACAAATTCGGATAAAATATTAGTTTGATTATCGGATCGCTTACATATTGCGAGGGCGGACGTTTATGAACTCGGCGTACCGCTCTCACTTAGCAAAAATCATTCAAACGAGTTATTTATTAGTGACAGCCACAAGTGTAACTCTATCCAAATGGGTCACGGGTTCGATTCCCAGCAAGTTCTTATCTTTTTTTTCCTTTTTATTTTTTCTATTGATATTCTTAGTAATCCTCTTGAAAATATATTATTTAATAACAGGCATGGACCTCCTATCAGAGCAATACGTAATGTTAGTTTACCAATGAACTTGGCTGATTGGCAAAAACACAAGCTTGCCAACAACAACATACATATTAGAATTAGATTCCACACGACATTAAGGTCGTCTATGTGTCATGCATGTGGGAGTTATTGAGGGGTTATCGATTGCAGGGTAGCCACCCTACTAAGCTATCCAAGTTAATGTTGTTGGTGTAATTCTATTCTATTGAAAAGTAATGCGAAACAACCTACCCTCCGTAGGTAGTAAGGATGTAGATTACAAATTCGAAAGATTTTCTTCACCAGTGATGTTACCAGTTCCCTATCCTTCAAGGAAATTGAACACTATAATTCAAATAAAGCGTGCCCAACGTGCTTTAAAATCAATTATTAAATGTTCAATACTTCTCGAATTGACACAATTGATCTTGAGTAGTTCAATAAAAAGGCACTCCATTGCCCAGAACAGAGTACGATGGCGCGCAGGAGTAGTTGACGCCCTATGCCCCACTAGGGGTTAAGGCAAAGTAGTAAGCAAGCTTTGAATCATTTATAGTTAGCACTTTTTTTAATTACACTGCTGAATTTCGCTATTATACCCTTCACGAATGTGATAAGGTATATTAGGTTTTTCATTTCTGAAGATATATTTACCAAATTTCATATTATTCAATCATATTTACCGCTAAACCACTTTCCCAAATTTGGTTGAAATCGGCTCACTATTTCATTTACCTCTCATAGGAACAGTTGAATACTACTAATTTCAAAGTGGCAAATACACCATAAATTAAAATGAAGGTATGATGTCATTCAAGATACATAACATACATCATCGGAGCTCGTCCATTTTTCCATTATTTGGATTAAAATAATTTTTTACAAACACGAAACGGTTTTTTGATGTGAAAAGATAAAAATTTTACATGTAAAAAAAATATCCAATCAAAAACTGGCTGCGCGTAAAATATCCGTTCACAGTAGTATTAACAGATCTAGATTATAATGTTAGTTAGTTAAAATGTTGTAGTCTATAGCTATTCAGAAACACGAAGTTTCATGTATGTAAAACAACTAAAACAACGCGAAACACATGTCACACAAGTGAAAATTTAATTGTGACTTAAATACAATGTCCTTACGCTAATCCTTTATAGTAAATTGTAAGATCTACCTTCCAAACTACATCCCTTCATTATCACATCTGCACAAATGTTCCTATTATCCTTCATAATCTCAAGTTGTATCTACGTCCAACAATGTACCGTGCTCGTTCTATTTTTCAATCCTGCCTTATACCTTTCGAAGTACGTTGATTCTTAAGTGTCAGGACTAGCATGAATACAAATCCATTCATTGCAAAATAGAGAAATGAAAATGTCAGACATTTTATAATCTGCAATTAATCATGCGAAACGAACATTTTCGCAGTTATATTTGCACAATATTCCCTGGCATAAATCCGGGACAATTGAAACGGCAGCGACGACCCAAATGGATTTAAATGGGGTCGTATTAAAAAGTCTTGTTCACTTTTGAGTCCTCACCGTGCGTCTATTTGCCATCATGTCCTTTTCAAGTACATCTTTTTCGTGTTGTACTTAAGCAGTATTGCTTCGGGATCTCGCAGAAAAGCATTGAAATGCCAAAACAGTTTGAAAAACGAACTAATTGTCATTATTTAGAGCGTGAAGATATAATCCATAACTAGGACGTAATTGTGCGAATCGGCTTAGGGACGAAATAAATGATTGGAGGCAAGCCTTTGTTTTGAGTCAGGTGCGGAAGAGCGAAAAATGTCCTCTGTGAGTTAGGACAGTCAGTCAGTCTGTCCCAAAAAAGCTTTTAACATTTGTTTATGTTTACGCTCAATTCGAATAATTACTTCAACATGCATATAGTTTTGCCGTTGGGGCACGGGAGTACTATCCATATCTAGCCTCGCATACCCCTTGCCGTATGATTTTAATATGGAGGCGATAAAAGACTTCGCGTGCTTGTAGGTTAGATGTCCATTTGGGTACGGGGAACACATGTTTGTGTTGCGATTCATTACCCTGGCCACAAACTGTCGAACTCGAACTCAAACATGAACATGGTCAAAGTATGATAGTTAAGGAAAAATGGGTAAAATGGAGGAAACCAATTATGTATATAGTTTCGAAACTTTAGATAATCTTACTTGAAAAACAATGGAAAGAACACCCCTTGTCAATCGCTCATTTGTTAGCACAAAGTGGGAAAAATCATCGTTCATTTGTAAGGGAGGAACTTTTCTGTTTCTTATTACTACATCCTATATGAATGTTTCCCCAAAGATTCAAAACTATCTAACTTTTTTCGCCCATTTGCTGTTTCAAGTCTATCTTTCCTCGGGTAAAGTGGATCTGTTTTCTTCAGATTTGCGTGAAGTTTGTCTTGAACTATTCGGAGGAGACTTATGCCATGTTCAAGCTCGAGTTCGTGCTCGACAGTGTGTGGCCACCCACCGAATATAAGGTTACCGCTTACCTATATCAGTGTTCGATACAAGTGAACGGAGATCCAGGGTGTATTAAACGCTACGGACTTCTGAGAAATCCAAACAGCGACGACTCAGATACGCGGCGAAGGTTAGGTAAGATTAGGTCTGAGAGGCTGTTCTGCAGAGCACAGCACACATAGATCTGTTGTGATACCTCATAAGCTCAAAAACCACAAGAACCTAGTCATCAAACCATAAACCATCCGGAGCTGTCAATAAAGCGAAGCAGATGACCAGCATTCACGCCTTCAAGTCATCTAAGTCAAAAAAGTAGAAATACCCTAGAGTTTCCCTTTTGTTACTAGCAAGAGCAGGGCAGGTGCAGAGGAAGTGAAGTATTGGTTACTCTTCCTCCTCATACTCAGTTTCTGTAATAGTCATTGTATGGCAGCCGCAGACGTCTAGCAAGCTCACCCATGAGGCAATGCCCCGTGATGATCCCCACGACCTTTCTGAGATGCTTTCTCTCCAGCATGAGCAGCCCTGAGGTACGATGGGGATTGAAGGTCGGCTAAATTTGTCGCGTTTTATTGGAGGTACTACTGTTAAGCCATTCGACGTCTTGACTAGATTATTTCATATTTCTATAGGCATTCCGTTATTACGAAGACACCCTATGTCCACACAGGTTATGCCCGACTGAGCCAGTTTGTTCGCCTTACAGTCACCTCTGAACCGACTATGTCCCGGAGTCCAGCACAGAGAGATGTTGAAAAAGTTACTGAGCTCCTTGAGAGCAGAGCGACATTCCATTACGATACGTTCCCTCAGGAATCTCCAAACTGCACAGTATAGCAGAGTGATAATTGATAGATTCTGTCCACTGTTCTGTTTCTCGAAGTTGGATGGCCGTTATCGCGGCCATTTGCTCAGCTAGGGTCTTTAATGGAAGCCAATTAAGTAGCACACCAATCGCTGCAGTCAGTGTAGTCTTTAGAGCACCAGTGATTGTTATGTGGGATAATCTTTGAACTTTATCCAATAGATTCCTGTAGGACTCTTTGTTAAGCGCCGTCCACGAAACTATTAACCCATACATTAATATGGGATTTATAAGCGATATATAGATCGAGAAGACCACCTTCAGTTGTAGGCACCATTTCAGTCCAGCCCTCCTGCATGTGTACAGAGCAACGCGTTACTAAGGCAACTAGTAACGCGGTCCTGAATATTTACTTTCTACGAAAGCTTCCTATCGAACATTAGTCTCAGGAATTTGGCTTTCTCACTAAGCAATGACTTTGCAACTCTCACCCTCTAAATCCATGGATTAATCTATTAACCACCAAGTTCCAAACAAGGGGGGAAAAGTCACTACCTTGTGGGAGCGACATACCTGTCTTGTTAGTACCGACGATCCTAGACGGTAGGTACTAATAACCCTAGATCTAAGCATCAAAGCAATAAGAACGCAGAGTGGACCGTCAACACCCAAACTCGAGAGAGCATTCAAAATAGCCGTCGGCTTGACGTTAATGAAATATACGATACGCGGCGAAAGTGGGGGCGAATTACGGACTCACTCAGGCTCATCCAGATATATAGAGGCGAATTGCTGAACAATAAGTTAACGTTCTACGAATTCACTTTATAACTCTGATCCGATGTGATACTATACGAGACCTGGATCAACGACCGGTCGGTTGTTTTGTATGGGAACCTCTTCTTTGTTAGTCTGGTGCAGTGCCGACTTTAGATATTTTAGCTCTCTGTTCAACTAACAGGACATCGCTCATATCATTTTAACATAATTCGCCCCGCTTGTAATTCTTAAAGTCGACTATTACAATAATTTAATATAATCTTCGGTTGTGGAAAATCACCACCTAGATGTAGATGGCTTATGATGATGGTAGCTTCAGCTTTTTTTAAAATTAATCCTCTACGCGTTGCGTAGAGCTGGGCCTGGTCTAGTAGTTGGTGTATGGTGTATAAATATTTAAATATAATTTAGTAATGTGAATTTATTTATTTATTTGCGGTGGTGGGAAGATTCAACGCGTGCATAGTTTTACAAATTTGGAGAAATTTGAGCAACTTTTGCGGCTAAATTCCAGGGTTTTGACAATGATATCCGTATTCTTTTTTAATCTGGATTGGGTAATTAACTCAGTAAAGTGAAATTCAATACCCAAATTTCATTCATAAATTAGGTCATTCATTAGTAAGCCATTTACAGTGAATGTTTTATCGAATTGCACATTTAAAGACGAACCATCAACATGAAATTGTTGATTTGTGAGCGAACACCTTCAATCTAAAAAAAAATGTTTCGTGTAGTGGAGAAATTCATGCTTTCATAATACATACTCTTCAGTTCTCCTTCAAAGGTATATTTTTTAAAATGCTCAAATATTACAGTCCGGCTGGGCGAATACGACAGAACCCTTAAAATTTAACTTACAACTTCATGAACACAACTCTCTAGAAGCAAGCAAAAATTAAAAAAAAAAGACAATAAAATAGAATTTCCACAATCCTAGGTGTTAAAGTGGAAAGCTCTCAAAAACAGGGTGGCGTTTTACGTAAGGTGTCTTGTGAAAATCTTAAAGTAAATAAAATAAAACAAACAGAAACCAACCTAAAAGCGAAAAAAGTTGAGTGCGTTCTTTCCAGATTCTTTTTTCTTCTTCCAGAGCTAACGCCCGAGTGGGTGGACAAGCAAGTGAGTGAGTCCAGAACGGAATGTAATGTTGAAAAAAGGGTTCTCGTAGAGGACTTCTTTCTGGATTAAGTTTATCTGATTTTGAAATCAAAGTGAAAACCCTTTTGAATAACCCCTAGCAGCAAGAGTTTGTTGGTCCTTGAAATAGTATGGAGATTCGTATCCCTGGAAAAAAGTTCGGGAAATGAAGAAAATTCTGTTTAATTATGTAATGGTGACATCTTTACTTGTAGACTTCTTCGCTTTATCCTTCACAAGTTACGAATAGAAGGCAATATTATTTTCCCGTTTTTTTTTAGGAAGGGGGAGTGTATCTGGTAATTCTAGCCTAGTTTCATTTTTATGAGGCTCGTGAATGCTAATTATTGTTGGACGAAGAAGTTTAATCTATATTAATGGCGGACAATTGATCGGATAATATTTTCTTGAATCGTAGAAGAACTTTTAGGTGGGGTTTAGATAAGGATACAATTTTGGCTAACAGTGTAATGCTTAGTTAGAATAAGAGTTTAGTCGGCTGGAAAAATTCAGCTCAATTTCCGCCTGATGAACTAATCACTAGCCACAAAGGCAAGCACACTGTCTAAAAGAATTCGGCTGATTCTTATGGCTTCTACATACAATTGTCCCTTACTGACAATTGCAAGCCATGGATGTGCGGATGGCGTGCAGTGGCCGATGCTGGCTGTCAGAAAATGGCGTCGGAAATGATTACGGGCATAAGTGCTGGCCATTATATACCATCATCTGTAGCAACCATTATATAGTGTATGTTAAGTGTGATGTGATATTTTTGTTTTTAACCTCAGCAATCTAGATGTTTTGGTGCTTTGTATGGCAGATGTAGTCGCAGAACAAGGTAACAATGGCAAAAAAAAAAAATTATAAAAAATCGATAGTAAATTTTACAACAGTTGAACGGTTTGGAAGATCTATTGCAAACATCCCATCGAAAAGTGTAGCGGGTAGGCTCGATACTTTGAATTTGCATTGCCCTGAAATCAATTTTTGAAATATACGAGAAAGGGTTAAAAAAAACCTGTTGGTAATCTGAGAGTCACTGATTGCGGTTTGGGACTCATTGTTGCTGTATTTTCTGTTTAATTTTCTGATAGTTTGAAAGGTTTCTGATTCTTTCCGCACTGACAACCCCGTTTTCTAAAAAAAAATTTTCTTAAAAAATGGTTTGGTTATTCAGTTTTTTTTTTATCACCGGCTTAACTTTACGGAAGTAACCGGTCAAAAAAGGCGGCATTTGCATTAATTGGGTTTTGGTGTTTCCATAAAAAAATTTGTTAATACTTTTAACAGAAAATATGATTGTACATCCGATTCGACGAGTGGTTTGTAATGGTACAAATACCCAGCTCGCTTCATGATAATGTCACGGCGATTATATGTAGTCCAGCCATTAGGTATTTAGTCTAAAACAAATTGGGGTGTAGTTTTGATTTTTTCTTATTTTTTTAATCCAGTGTTTGTCACCAACAATTAACGATGGAATTTGAGTAATAGCTAAAAAGCAGGAGAGATGAGTGGTGGATCCAGAGGGAGGAACGAGACTCCTGGTGAACATTTTGATATGCCTCAGGTCCTCCTCTTCTTTACTACTCTCAGTCAATGATTCTTTAAACAATTAATCCAAAGGCATGTTGGTTACGATGCTCTCATTGAGTTAGGTGCTAGAGCTTGAGCCTATGCAAAAGCACAGAGCGACTTATTAGCTCATCATCAAGACTGCGCTGGTTCTTTTCACTGACTTAACAGTCGCTCAACATGTCTCGCTGAAAATAAGTCCAAATTCAAATTAAAAGTTTCTAAAGATCATCATCCGGGTAGATCATCGTCATTGTGGGGCAAAGATTTCCTCCAATTATCTCGGTCAAATGACTGTATCCTTCAATTTCAGAAGCCTAGTAGTTGTTCTGCGAGTGCATTAAGTTTGCTGATCATATCAGTCGTTGATGATTTTCGAAACTTAAAGCTCATCGTAAAGGCTGTATAATGCATCTTTGTACCGGATTTGCCATCCATTTCGAAGGGTCATCCGTTCGCAAGCGTTTAGCATGCCTTGCAAAAGTTTCGAATACGTTGACATTAAATTCCAGAATTTCTCAAGGATTTGTTTGGCGGTAAACTGCTGATCAGTTGTTGATCGGCCTGGTCTAAAAGTCGCCTTTATAGTTATCCATTTAGCATAGGGTTTTATTATATTTCCCAGAATTTTCGTCTGTATTTGGTACGATGTACAGGCTAGTGAAATGCCTCTCTCACATCGAAGTTTAACTCCCTTTTTGCATATGAGGCAGATGATGCTTGAATGCTAAAACGCAGGGATGATTGCGTCCTACCGGATTCGTAGAAGTGTGTATGCAGTTGATGAATGACTTCTAACAGGTTCAATCCACCAGATTTAAGTGGTTCAGCTCGGATATCATCTGGGCCTGGCGAGGCGCTTTCTTCAGTTTAAGTGTTTTCGGATCGAGATCTACTTCTCCTACTGTCGGTGACTGTTTATTTGGACTTTTGTCAGTCATCCCTTACCACCGATTATGACTTCTAGTTCGTGTTCCAGGACGTTGGTTGCGGTATTAAGGAGCTCTTCAAAATAGCACGCCCATCGTTTGTTGATGCTATCAATGCCGCTAATGATTTCTTTCTTTCTATTATTATCCTTATAGAAGCTAGTCCTGGTTACAAGTCATTATTGATGGTTATATTAGTATGTAGGCTTCTCTTCAAAGCGTCTATGTATCCCGCATTAGGACTTTAAGGACTTTGCCACTCGAGTGGTGCACTGAGGAAATTTTAACTAAGTGATGATCGACGCCACTGTTTGCTCTTTGATAAGATCGGACATCCATGACACTGGACACCTATCTTTAGCCTATGAAGACTTGGTCGATTTGATTGACGGTGCGTGTATTCGGTGATCTCCAGGTTTCTTTATGTATGCTTTGGTATGGGAAACATGTTTTTACTGCTGTCGTTGGATATTCTAGGGAATGGGTATTTAGGCGGTAAACTCAGCTATTCGAACTTTGGGGCGACCGGTAGTTTTGTACGTAGAGGCGTCAGTCTCATGTCTACGATCGTTACGGGTTCAAGTACCGTCGACGGCGTTCGTGGCCATGGATGTTTGTGTTGTCTATTGCCACAACATCTCCCGACTTGTCGCATGTAGGCGGCTAAATGGGCGCAGGGGGCCCATACTGGGAACGTGCACCATCCGAAGCTGATTTATGCGAACGAAACGTCAGCTTAGTCACATGAAATAAAATAGCTGACGCGCTATGTCCCACTAGGGGTTAAGGCAAATAATATATAATACCTCACCAAAGTACTGGTTCGTGAAAACCGCCACGAACCTAATTCCACCACTAAGTCTATGGGAAATTGTGGGCTCTGCCTTTACCGAAATTGCTGAAAATATACACAGACAGTTCTAAGACTGCCGACGGTTTGGATGCTGGAGTACACTCTGAGAGCTCAATTTCGATCTTTCAACGGTTTATTACCTAACTTTTTGCCATCGGGGTTTCGTTAGTCCGGCCTGTAGTCATCTTTGAAGGTGTATGCTGTTGTGATAACCTTTGTTGCAACGGATTTTCAAAGAGTTTTTAGTTCTCGTATAATGCAAGTTGCTGGCATACACATCCTATCCATTTAGTAGTCTGTTACTACAAGACTGTAATCTCGCTCCGTGAATTAGCCCCCGCATTCACAGACGTCGGATAGGCATTATTTTACTGAACACCATGTAACAAGTGCCCGTTAGCTTACTTATATAGAATCTTAATACTGGAATCCGAAGCTTTGTACTGCTAGAAAAAATCTGCGTCTCTCTCTCCACGATTTTAAAGTAATTTTTTTCCATAATCATTTTGGTTCTAATATTAGAATAAAACTCTTAACTCCAAGTAACAACCCACAATATAATTGCTTCAATAGTTAGTTCTTTATACAATACATTGGCGGTTACATTAACTTATCTGTGTTAAAAAGGACTGTACATCTAAATCAAGCAATTCAATTGAACTTAATATTGCACTTATTTTTCGATAAGTCAAATTTCGCTATGTACTCGTAGGTTACTTTTGCTGCGAAGTACAATATATCTATTCATCTACAAATATCTCTTAATAAATATGTCAAAATTATAAATTTCTTCTTCATATTTTCTCTTTACATAAATAACTCTTTACTGGGTCTAGTAATGCTTATTTTTTCTTTCATTTAATATAAATGAAATGATAAATAATTATTAAACTAAATTTAGTATATTATGTTGAAATGTATTCTAACAGTATTTACAAGAATTTTCTTTTATGAATCACATATGAAAGGAGGATCAATGAGTGTCCTTTGAAATAAACTAAAGATAATAGTTTTCTTTGGGCATCTTATGCCTAAGTATGCATCAATAAAGACCAAGTGATATTATACAGTATTAAGTGCAAATCTGAATACATCTTACAAAGCTAACAGTTACCTGTAAAGTTTTAATACAATTTTCTACTTTGATTTTTGTGTAATTTGTTTGTAACAAATTTTCTTAATTCGTATCATATCTCCTTAGAAATCAAATACTTACAGTTTGTGTTAATTTAATTTCTTCCTCTGCGAAATATTTCGGTATTTTTTTTTGTTTTGGTTTTCTTTCCTTCTCATTTAATTCTAACAATACGGAATTATTTAGAAGTTTTTTTTATTGAGTGGAATATCTTTTATTGTTAGTTATCTATCATCTAATTTTGTCGTGATATAGTGAAAAATGTCCAGATTTTGATCGGTTATAGGCGAATAAAATGCAAAGTAGTATGCAGATATTTATCCAACTATAACGGCAACCAGATGACCCTGTTTGCATTGCCTCGGGATGTTCGCCTGAAATTAAAAGTAGAAAACGAACTGGCTGTAATAAATTTTTGTTAAAAATGTTTTAATGTTGGCATTTATGATTTAATTTTGTCTATGATAGATTTTTACCAGGTTTAACCGTTTTGAAAATATTTTCCAAGGAACATGGCATTCTTTTTATTTTTTTGGAGGATTCTGCCTAAATGTCATTCATATTTTCAAGGACTTTTAGTAAAATGTTCCCCGAACGTGAGTAAAATATTGAAAAAAAAAATCAATAATTTGTTTGATATGGTATTTGAGCGCATTTTGACTGTGGCATGGGATTTCCTTCGAAATCAGTCATTATTATTAAATCCAGAAGTTCGAAAATGACTAAATTATTAATTTGTTAAATTAATTTTTGACAAACAAAAACATTATATTACATCTCAGCACACGATTTAAATCGTTGAAATATTTTTTTTTTCGACTGTTTTCTATAAAACATATTTTTGAATTTTCCGTCTAATTTTCGAAAACGTTTTCGCGACCTCCCAAAAATAACTTTGCCACCCCTTCCTCCCACGGTGTCGCGACCCAGACTTGGAGAATCTATGCCCTATCACATTCGTGATTCCTATTCAAAATCAGACATCCTTCATTGAATGCCACTTTTCCGAAAGAAAGCAAAATTGTGACCGTTCTTCATCAAATTACTTCATTAGATCCTATTAACCCAATGATAAGATTCGCAACTAGCATATAGAGTATAAGGTCCAAGCTACACACTTGGACATTACTTTGTTCGCGTTTTTATATTCCGCATAATAGAATGAAATCCTTTACATACATATACGTATACTCGTATACTTATGTCCTGTATTATGTAAAAAGCAATTCCTAATTTCCTTGCCTGTCTGCCATTATTAAATTGATTCTCATTATCGTAGAACGTCGTCGACTACCAACTGAACGGAGTCCTATTTCTTGACGTATTCTTGTATCCTCCCGGGAAGACAATCTTTGGAATTCGTTCTTTGAACAGTATTCCAGTGAGACATGGAGCAAGAAAATTGAGAAAACGCTAAAACGAAGGAGAGTGTCTTGTAGATGCACGTCTATCTTAATAGAACGATATCAATGTTTATATAAATGTATATGTATGCACTTAAGTTAATTAGAAATAAAAATAAAAATGTCTCGTCACTTAACCGACTTTGATTTGATTGAAACAAGTTACAAGATTGTGAATGCTGTTGCCAGGGTAATTGTTAAAGGACAATGAAATACATGGCAAGTTTTAGGTGACAGTTGGAATACGTTACAAGTGGATTAAATTTCAATTCTGTTGGGAATTTCGTTTGAAAAGGTGAGTGAGATCATTAAAGACTGGGCTCAAGTGGATGCCTATCCAATTCTGGTTAATTCTGAATATCAACTTAGTATGATCTATAGTTTAGTAGCTTAAGCTTGACAACGCGTCTTTAATTTTTCGAAACCACTTGTAGATCACGCCCCTGAGCGAGACAAATTTTGTTAATTTTAAAGTGAAAAAAAGTAGCTAACATTTTTGGAAAACTCCTTTTACATATTATTTGGTTAGATAGTGGCCATCATCAGATGTAATTTTCCGCCATTAGCGCCACCGAACATCACCGAACACGCTTTCAGTTAACGATCATTTCCATTGGTGAACTTAATTTCGAATAAAGCTGATGGGGCATACATACACATCTTTCTTTCGAGATACTTATATATTGTATTTACTTATCAGGCTGAGTGTCCTCTGCGGGATTTGGCTTTTGATAGCCAAGATGCTGATACTGATAAATGGTAACATCATTCTCTTTTCAATGAATTTATTCTCATCATCATTATTATGACGCAGAACGCAAAGTCAGATCGACCACTTTGCCATTATTAAAAGATACAAGAGTTGCATCCTGGACGTGCGAAATAAGAAGGGCGCCGATATTGGGATGGGAAGAGACCATTATCCTACCGGTAGCGCAGTGTGTTGAGGCATCAGTCTCATGTTTGACTACCAGCATTTCGGGTTCGAATCTCGTCCACGATGACGTTCGTGGCCATGGATGTGCAGAGGTGCGTGCTGGCAACTGCATTCTCCGAAACCAGTTTATGCCGACGAAACGTCAACATGGAACAGTTTACGCGCTATGCTCCACAAGGGGTTAGGGCAATTGAAAGGGACAAGCCCGGATTATCGGAATAAGCCCTGGAAGTCCGACGCTTCATGGCAGGGGATTGTTGAAAGAAAAGAGTTGAAGGTTCGTTTGGCTGCAGCATTAGATGACAATCGAAGCAGCTTCGAACTCCTCAACCGCCAAAAAGCTCGAGAAATAAACACGAAAGTTCTAGCTTTAGTAGATTGCTCGTAAGGGTAATCTTATACTCTCCTGGAAACATAAAATCGATCAGTTGAAAGCTGACGGTAATTTTCTTGCAAAGAGCCCCGTACTACCCTACTTTTCAGATTTTTTGTCTATAACTCTTGAACCAATTGACGTAGACACCTGATTTTTGGCATGTTTCCCTGAGATAAGGAGCTGCTTGAGTTTTAGTAAGTTGGGCATAATCCATAGAACATAGAGGCATGGAATGAGCTTGTCCTGTATATCTCCATAGAAACAGTGGCTCCAAAATATGGGTACTAAGTCGACAGATGGTCGACAGTCAGCTAACGCAGTAGACCGTCTAGTAATTATGAAATTTAAATACTGACAAGAATTGACGTTTGTTTATGCACAATTCGACAGTGCGGTCAACATTATGTCAATACCGAAACGCCAACTGAGTAGGCTGACTGTCGATATTATGACAAGAATTGAGCTTTATTCATGCACAATTCGACAGAACAGTCAACATTTGTCAATATGAAACAACAACCGAGTAGGCTGGCTCTCGACTTATTCGCCAAATGTTGGAGCCAAAGAAATACAGGACAAGCTCATTCCATGCCTCTATGTTCTAAGGCATAATCAGATCAAAGGAACGCCTACCCCCCTACAAATTTCAAAAAAATTAATATTCCTTTAATTACGATAACTATCGATAGAATGACACTAGCGAGTTGAAAATTGATCAAATGTTGCTAGTAAGATCTGGTTGGTTGGTATTGAAAATGGGCAAGATCCGACTCAAGGAACCCCTACCTCTCCTGCAAATGAAACTTCTAATAAGCGATAACTTTTGGTAGAAAGAAGCCAGCAACTTGCAATTTTGGTCAAATGTTTGATGTAGGATTGAGTTAGTTGGTATTAAAGATGGGCCAGATTCAACCCAAGGAACTACTTCCCCTACTAGTAAAATTTAAAATAAGCGGTAACTTTCGACAAAATAAAGCTAGCGACTTGAAATTTTGGTCAAAAATATTTGTAGTAGGATTCAGCTGGGTAATACGAGTATTGAAAATACATTAAATCCGGCCAACGAAACCCCTACTTCCCCTACAAATGAAACTTCAAATAAGCGATAACTTTCGGTAAAACGAAGCTAATGACTTGGAATTTTGGTTAAATGCTTATACTGGAATCTAGTTGGATGTTATTGAAAATGCACAAGATCCCACAAAGGAAACCTCTACCTCCCCTACAAGTAAGACTTCAAATAAGCGATAACTTTCGATATAATGAAGCTAGCAACTTGAAAAATTCGACAAATATTTGTAGAATTAATTCATTTTGAGAATGGTACGGCTCCTTCTGAATGAGTGAAAACCTCCTTTTTAAACTGGCCATAGAGGAAACTCAATTTTAATGCATATGGTTGTTGCCAATTGGTACTTTTGTTATCACCACTAGGTCTGTACAAGTGTAGGGTATATACGCTTCGGACTCGAAGCTTCGGTCTGGTTGTATTTTACCTAGTCCACACTTTGTATTCCATACCCCTTCTAACAAGGTACACAGTGATATCGAAAAGGACATTTTTATCATCCCTATAATCAGAAAAAGAGCAAACCCCAAAATAAATAAACATCCTCTCTGGAATAATACCGAAACCATAAATCAAATCCCCTTTTTTGCACATCATTAACTCACTTTCCCCATATTCAAGATTGTATCGGATACCAATTATGAAAAACGTGTCCTCGATATGTTCTTTGAAATATCAGTTTTATATTGCATATCCACGTTTCATATGAATGTCGGTCGATTGGATCACGAATACGAAATAAATAAAAATGTGGATCATTACGGACTTAAGAGTTTCCCTTTACTATACATACACCCAAAAATTTCCTTTGGATCACACGATGAATGAGGACTCTTCGATGTGCACCTTTACGTTCTTGGGTTGAAAACCCACTCATAAATAATTTAATTCGTGGGTTCAATTCATATCATCTCTGGCTTCAGCTTTGCCTGTCTTCAACAACAACAACTCCATCAGCACTGGCGGTGGCTCGTCCTTAGACTTTTCCCTTTTGCTTTTAGTTTTTCTTTTCACTTTTTTGGTCGATGTATTTCTTGTGAAGGATGATAGTCTCGCATTCATCACAATTTAGAGGCAATGGGGAATAAGAAATGATTTGAAATAAAAACGTAACAAAGCGCTAAAAAGAAGAGAGATAAGTAGGACATGAACTGAGACTGGAAGAATGTTGATCATTGATGGAAGGTTCAATTTGCTCAATGTTATCCTGGGAAAATGGAAGGATGTAAAGTATACAAAAACTGTGGCCACCGGAATGGTGGTGGTGTGTTGGGTAAAGAGAAAAATGGAATTGGTTTTGTCGATCTGAATATTAAATTAAATATGAGTGAATCGGATTGGAGGGTATCATGTCGTAATAAATGTAAATTGTATAAATGCATCAATTTACACCTGTCGTAATTTTTTTTTGTTGGTTGGTTTGGATAAGCATTGTAATTTTTGAATAATTCTATTGGTGGGCGGATTTGCGTGAATTGAAAATAGGCAAATATTTTGAGTGGCTTAGAAGTTATTTCACTAACGTAAGTGTTGTTTTAGTCAGAAACAATATGAATTTTGTTTTGTTTTTATTGCGGTTTAGCAAGCGTATATTTTCAGCAGAATAGTTAGTGAAAACTCTACCGCTATACGACAACAACGAATCCACTACTCTTTGCTGCAGGCGGCATTCTATTCATTCCATTCTTGAGAAATATTCTTTCGCTAGAGATTTGGTAAAAAGTAAAATAAACTAAAAGCTTCTTTTTCTGCATGTTAAAAAATCGAAACAAAGCACTCTTTATCTAACTGCTATTTACACATCCTTTTTGAGGTCTTCCATCTATAACGAAAAAAAAATATAAACAAAATTCCCCAGCGAAATATTGCACCTTTAAGCTCACTGTAACTCTTAAAGTAAATTTTCTGCATTATGACTTTATCGGAACGGAAGAATCGCAACAAAATCCTCATGAAAAGGATACTATGACATCAGCAACACAAAAACATTGCGTGCGAGAAAAAAAGACGTAGAAAGTAACGACGAAAGTGATATCAATGGACCTTTCTAGCAACACTATGGAGGCCTACGTTTATCGAAACGTGATATGAAAGGATGAAAATATGTTTTCCTGTTTTTTTCTCTGTCCGCATCCTGCCCGTTATTTTCTGCTTGACGGGATATTTTGACATGTACGGACGTACATATAGCCGGACAGCTCATTAGGACACGTATTAAATATTGTCACGAAGAGATAGCGTTGAAAGAGAAAAAAGGAAGGATTAATTTATCAGAAATCATTCACAATGGGGCATGAGGATGAGCTATTGAATGGTTTGCAGGTGTCGTGATGATATGAAAAAGTCTAACTTATTGGCTCAATAATCTGACGAGAAGTTCTAACGATAATCGGGCTGACTTTGTAACTTTAGTTCAGGTTGACAAGCACTAGTTTTTTGTTCAATTTGCGTCGAAGAGATTAGTTGTCAAGGATGCCGATGGCGACGGGGGAAGCTACTACTCCGAATACTTTCGTATGGGGGCATTGCCTATCCAAAAAATAATGTCCCAACGAATAAATCATACGAGTGTTTATAATAAATCTTTGTATTATTTGTATTCTTAAATAAAATTATTCCGTTTTTAGAGGCTTGTAGAACAAAAAACCTTTATTATCGGTCAAATGTCTGTCCGTCCGTCCATCTGGGCAGAGAATATCTCGTGAATGACTGAAGCTAAAATACATAAATTAAATTTGGTAGGATTGCTGTAATTCGAGGCTCGCAAGTTTTCGTTGTAATCGATCAAATATAGGGGAAAAGGGGATATAGGGGAATACCGCGCGCCACTGATCATCATCGCGAAGGCGAAGGGCCGTGTTGGCTGCCAAATTTTCCCCAAAAATGACCACCGTGAGCAAAATGTCCAAGCCAGCCGACGGAGTAGTTCTCAAAGTTCCCGCAGTCTCAGTGCAAGTCTTTGCACTTTCCCTAGCTGATAACATTGGAGGGGGGGGGGGGGGGGGGGATTCCTATTCCATAGTCCTCCGCATGGCCGCCCCCTGGAATGACAGTGGTCACTGACCATTGCTAACCAAAGTCAAGCCGCCAGTGATGGGGGTGCAGTGATTTGGTTGAGGTAAACCTTCCCCCTGTGCTGTGGAACGTAAAAATATTGTAATAACACGGCCTTTCCCTTTGACGGCCTGTTGTTAGAACCGATAAACAAAGGACAGGATGTGTATGCCAGCAACGTGCACTATCCGAAATGTCTTATATACTAACAAAACGTCAACTATGCCTCGGATAAGGACTGACGCAATGGTTACGACTTTTGGCTGTCGTACAATGACAAAGATTGGATTCTGGAATGTGCGTACTCTCCTGGAAAATGGATCAGAAGGACCCCAGAACGCACTATTTCTTCAATTAGAGAGTGAATTTCTGAGGTATAAATTAAACGTCTTAGGAGTTAGTGAGATAAGATGGTGGAACCGCGAAGAATATATCTCTCCAACGGGTAATACTGTAATCTTGTACTCCGGTAGAGCTACCGGCAGTAGTCGTGAGGCAGGTGTGGGGCTCCTTTTAACCAGGGCCACACGAAACTATCTCTTTTAAAATGATACGCAGGTGAAAATGGCAGTGGATAGATCACACATTGCGAAAGAGTGATAAATTCACTGCTTTGCATGCCATGAAATGGAACCCCATTTCCAACCAAGGCCGACCAAGAGAGGGTCCTAAAATCACATGGCGTCACAGATCTGTGGCAAAGGAATGTAGGACACTGGGTAAGTCTTTTAGGGAGTTGCGCCCCATTGCCCAGAACAGAGTACGATGGCGCACAGGAGTAGTGCTGTAAATAACCAGTACACCACCTTCGGCTGGAGGCCCTAGTCCTTAGCTATGGCCTTTTTGCAGTAGAGTGCAATAGTAATCTTGTTCGCACTTTCTACAATGTTCAGCTTCCATGTCAGCTTCCTATTGAAGATGAGTCGAAATAACTTAGCTTTATCAGCAAAGATCAGTCTTTTGCCATCCGTAAGGGGAGGTTCAACAGGGGAATTGTGAGCTTTCTGGTAAAGAGTATAAGTTCCATTTTGTCGGCGTTTACCTCGATGCCACAATGGCGTGCCCATTCGGTAAGAATGCATACAGCATTCTGCAATATCTCACTCAGGACTCTCTCTACCAGACCTAGCAATGAAAATGGCAACCAATCTCTTCCAGTTTCAAAAGCAGCTGCTAAGTTCCAAAGAAGAGGCGGCAATATCCCGCCTCTACAAAATCCTCTACTCACAGACGACGTTCCCAAAGTAGTACGAGTGGTCCTGGATGTAAGCAGCAATTCGATGAGTTTACAGAGCGATTCGTCGACTCGCAGGTTCATTAGTGCCCCTATTTTCGCACTTGGTTTAATGTTGCTGAAAGCACCCTCAATATTCAGGAACACAGCCAACATATATACCTTGTATCCTAAGGATTTTTCAATACAACTGACCAGTATAGATACCAGATAGTATAAAGCTGTATCAATTGACCTTGCTTCCCAGTAGGTATGTTGCGAAGTGGCTAGAAAGCGTGATGGGATGGGTTTACGCAGATGAAGGTCTAGGAGTTTGAGCAATGTTGAAGAGAAGCTGATTGGCCTGAGGTTACTTGGCCGAGCGTGTAAACTTCTGTCAGCCTTACGGAAAAAATGACCAAGATTTCCGTCCAGCTTCTTGGAACGTAGCGTAATGCCAGGCATGTAGTTCAGATAACCTCTATCTAGGGCAGTGTTGCCAGGCGGTGGGAGTGCTCTCCCCCTAAAAGCTGTGGCTATACTGCTATTTCCCACTAAAAACACTAGCGGTCCCACTGAATTTAAATGAACACTTTTTTTCTATATGTTGAGTATAAAAGATATGTTTTATAAAATATTTGACATCTGACTGTCGAATACATAATTATGTCGTGCCTGTAGTGAAATCGCGGTGCATGGGAGATAGAAATGCGCGCGTAATTCAAAAGAAATTGAAAACCTGAAATGACAGTACAAACAATAGTATTGCAAACACACAAAAAATATATTGGAAATAATTGCACATAATGAACATAATTTTATCATGTTTTAAGTAGATGAAGTGGAATATGCTAAACATAACATTTCTTTGTAATTCTTCACAGAAAATAAGATAAATTCAAGACTTAAAATTAATCTTTGGTATCTCCGGCACCGGCTGCTCGCTCCTGTGTAGTTGAAGGCTTAGAAAATATTAGCCACTAAACTTTCCCACTAAAAAATATTCCCCCCTAAAATTCCCCCCAACTCGCTGAAAAACAACCAAATTTAGTAGGAAAACCCCTGATCTAGTAACACTGGTCTACGGGTAAATAATGTCTAAGGAATTCTGAAGGTCCGCAGGAATGATTCCATTGAGTCCAGCAGATTTGAAAAACTCAAAACTATTGATCGGCCACAGAATCTTTTCCCTTGACAGAAGAGATTCATAGTCGCAGGGTGCGGAGGAGTTGGATGAGTCCCCCAGAGATGTAGTTGCTTTCCTGTCCAGGAAATGCGTGTCCAACAGAAGGTCAATAGTTTCAATGCTGAACGGCGTCCACGAGCCATCTTGTCGTTGCAGAATACTGAGCATGGATGGATTTGATGACATAGCTTTACGAAGTCAGGAGCTCCTCCATGAGTTCCGTTTAGCTTTCCCCAATTCCTTTTTGAAAGAATTCAGTTGTTCTGTATATATAGCCAGTGCGACGCTAACTTAGACGCCTTTGCCTTGTCGAAGCCTTTTCAACATACAGCTTTAAGCTCAGAAATTCTATCGCTTCACCGAGCAGGTTTCTTTTTCTTTAATTGAAAGTATGGAATCCACCAATATTTGTCCTAAACGCCAACAGATTTCGCAAGATTGCGTCTATATATGCCGCTTGCAGTCCCAACTAAAAAGCATCAATTTCCTAAACAACCTAGGTTTGTCCATGTTTATGTTATTGAATATTTCTACCATACTCCTCCTTTTTTGATCAAAAGATATTTTGCCGAGCAACCATTTCGCATCCACTCGCTTGAATTTCAATTATGACAATCGCTACTTGATCAAACTCTTTCAAACTACTAATTGGCTTTGTTTATTATCCTTGAGGTAATTAAAACATGCAGATAACACTCTTGACGATGAACTTTCGCGATAACGCGCTCCAACAGCCATTGAAAAACTTTTCGTTATCAAGTCATTCACGACGACAAAACTTAGATAGGAGTCTATACGAAAAGGAGCGTATCTAATAACTTGCTGTTAACCATTCAAGGCACTTTAAAACTCAAAACATCGCTCTAAGTCGTGCCGTTAAGATAAAAGTGTACTCGCACATTATCTGGGACATGACGCGATTCCAAGACGTCGCATCGCGTCTCGCCTCGTCGTCTCCCGTCATCACGTATTGTAAAAACCCGCTTTCTCTTGTACTCACGATACTTTATAATCTATTAAGATTCAGGACGATATCGATTTGTTTATGGAGAAGATGTACTGTAGTGTCTAGCGACAAAAGTGAGACAAGTAGCTGTCGTACTCCTGCTTCCCTATACCTATATCTGAAGGAGACTACAATCAAACCGAAGAACTTGTCACAAATTAGGTTTAGAATTTCGCCGTTGCTGAGGAGTACTTGTGTTCAGCCAACTGGAACTGAAACTGGGTGATGCCGTCTCGATGTTTTATCCTTATTAGGAAAATGACATTTCTTCTGGTCGTCCCGGGGAGAGTGCGTTTTTTTCCCGAGCAAAAGCGAAAAGGGTTCTCTACTACTGTTTCATCATCATCATTTTTTTGCAGTGTGCACGGAACTCCTTTCCAAACAACCCAATACATTACCCAAGCAATTACCGTAGTTTTTATGAAGCTATTAGGATAACGAGTTACAATAAAGCACATTTCATCTTGAAATTGCTCGTTGCCGACGTTGTAGCTGACGTCGCGTCGTCGTCATCCAGCTCCTCCTCGAACAGGAGTTTCTCAATGTTTTCTAATGGAGAAGGACCTGCTTCCTCTAACTTTTGGTAGCAATAATAGCCTTGAAATGAATTCAACTTCGCTACCTGTAATGCGCTGGATTTTAGCAGTCGAAGATTCCATCAATTTGGCGAATATATAGTATATTTTTGCCCATTTTCAATCGTATACGTTTTGCATAAATTTGAAAATCGAATCAAGCGAGCGAGCGGAGAGATTCGATTGCAAAATCATCTTATCGGTTCACTTGACCTGAAAAAAAGTGTTGGATAGGATCCAAGAAGATAATTTTTGAATATATACGAATAAGTGATACAGAAATTAATTCATTGACAAGAGCCTTGGTTTTAATTTTTTCTGTGTCATCAACAGACGAAATTGCAGCTGAGGGCAAACAGTGATTACAAGCACGTTACAGCTACTAAGGGCGCAAAATTGTGCCCAGGGCAAAACTACAGTACGCCCCCTCCCCAAATTCACTTTTCTAAATTCGCTAAATTTGTAATTTCGACTTGGATGGTGAATATTTGTTTAGCGATATTAGGCGAGATTTTTTCCAACAGTCCAGATCAAGAGCAGAACAACAATCGCACGCGTTACACTAACAACCTGCTCTGTATAGAACAATTTTTTTAGTGTAACGCGTACAATTTTTGTTTTGCTCTGATCTGGACTGTTGAATACAACGCGCCTATTGAAGCATTATATTTTAATTAAGAAGAGCGAATGGATGTGGAGGAAAAATTTAATTGCAGCCTGAACGACTTTTTGAATATTTCATCAACGGGACTGGAAGCATATAAGACACTAGTTACAGCTTTAAGAATATTACTTATTATTTTTTCATTTGTGCTTTGCGGTTTGCTGCCAATTTTTCTCTGTAGGTCTTGAGTTATAGCCGAAAAACCACAGACAAAAAACATCCTTTCTTGTTTTCCTTTTGATATTTTGAAAACCGTCTACACTAGCAAAAAAACTTGGAGAAAACAAAATGAAAGATCGTGAGCAGTTCAACAAAAAAGATCAGCGCCACTTTTTTTATATCTTCAATAGTTTTCAAGATATTCTCACTTAAAAAAATACCGCAGAAAAACGAAGATTTGTCTCTTTTTACTCTTTCTCAATTGCGACCGAAAACGACCGAAGGTAAGGAAAAGTGTGTGTTAATCTTTGTTATTGAACTGTTCAAGATCTGTTCTTTTATTTTTTTTCAGAAAGATTGTTGCGAGGGTTAACTGTTTTGAAACCGGAAAATAGAGGGCTTCGCCCGCAATCCAACGGTTTTGTATGATAGTATCCCATGGCAACAGGAGATGTACTGTCCCACTCTTGGAGATCATTAACCATTCATGCCAATACGATTGCTCAACCGCCTATGTTGTTATTTTCAGTGAGAAACCGTTAGAAGCAGCAACATCCAAACCCTCTATGCCAGTGTTGTGTTTTATAACTTTTACAACAACTTATTGTAAACTGACTGCAAAAATGCAATTTTTGACATAGGAGGTTGGCTACCTTCACTATCGATATATAGTTTATATGGTCGGAGATGCTTCCTTCTGTGCGTTGCAAAGTTCATGACAAAGTAAATATAGGGTATATTTCACATCCGTGAAGAGTATAAAAAGGGAAAATTAGAATTGAGAAATATATACCGTCGAGGGGCTTGAACCTCAAATACACACAGTTTCGAGTGCTCACAAATGCATGACCCGTTCTCAAACTGAGCTTCATATCCAAGTCAATTAAACTTCCTTATCAACCACCAGGTGGGATTACCATTTTTTCGATATGTAGTAAAATATACCATAAAAAGAAAAAGATTTCCCCTGTGGGAACATAAGATAAAATGAAGTACGCAAAATGTTTTTTTTTAGGTGAGATTAACTCGACAGCTGAAGTAGTAACATTTTTTTAAAAAGGTTTTTCATTTTATCTCACTAATTTTTTCGTTAGGGTTGGCCACTTTCAAAATAGTTTAAAAAAAAAAAAAACAAAAGAATAGACATACGTTTTACTGCGTTTTTATCCAGATTCTGTCGAAAACTCATTTCGTATTTTTGAGGGCTTTAAAAAATAAGAAAGCTTTGGGAATTACTTCGAGTAAAAACTCTATTCTGACTGGAGTATTCGATGGACTCAGGACTTGTAGTCGAGAGAGCGTCAAAAAACAATTATCCTGATTAAAAATGGGTTTCACACTTTTTCCTATATACATACATCCGAACTAATCCGACTAAGAACTTCCTTGCCTTCAGCATGCTGGAATCTTTATCCCTTAATTTTCATTCCTTTGTAATAACAGGTGCAATGGGCGAGTTGTCTTTGTTGAACTCGTATTTGTATTTACCTCGGTACGAGAATCAGAGCCCAGGTCTGTGCATACTTTAATACTTGAATTGTCTGAGATCTGCTTTTGTATTCTTAGGAAAATCAGCACATATGCCAAGAGTTTCATCTTCTGAAGAGATTAACTGCCAGACCACCGGACATAAAAAGAGATTATCGTGTTTCCTGGATTAAATATGTCCAAGCCCTTCACGACATATAGCCAATCTTTTAAGTAAAATATACATATGCATACGTAGAAAACCACAGCGTCAAAGGATGTGCAAATTGAAAAGACCACAATTTCCTATTATATATTCTCTCAGTTTGCCAGGAGGGTCATATTGGCTTGGTGTTTCCTGGAACCGCATCAAAACTTTTCCGGAAATACCAGCGAAACCAGAAAACATTGGCAATGCAAAACGAGCTCCAGGACCATATAAATTACAACATTCATTACATAATTCCTGCCATTTGCAAAATGAATTCAATTAGAGTCGTAAAATTCAAATGTGAATCGGGTGAGAAGACTTATGCATGTCGTCGCTACTGCAAACACACAAGCTCCAAATATGTTTGGATATACCAGTATATCAGCTAACAAAAATAAATTGTTTGCCTAGTAGATTTATGTCTTTTTCAGTCGTTCGAAACATTCCTGGGGATATAGAGGATATAAGTCAAATATTTAACATTTCCTTCAAGTACACTTATAAGAAACCACTTACATGCATACAAACGATAAGATCCTATTGGCTTAAGTCGATTGTACTCGTGTATGTACGCATCCTGAAAATTATGCAGGATAAAGTGTAATGAGAAACAACTATTTCGAACTCCTAAGCACTCTAAAGGCAAATTTGCCATTTTCGGCTCCATACTAATAAAATCGGCATCGTTATTCTGCAAATTTGTAGCCGATGGCTGTTTTACGTGTTTTACGTAGATATCATGGATATGTTGTTGTGTGTGTGAGTTTATTTAACAAGGATATATTTTTCGGAGTATTTACAGCACACAGAGTTCGTAAGTTCGACGTATAAATGAGTTTGTAGCCTGAACGAAAGTTATGTCAACTTCTAATGCAGACACGAACCCTTTTCATAGAAAGAGCACTTTAAAGTCGAAACGATCTGCATGATGTGGCTCGTACATATGCAGATTATTTGCATTAGTAAAATTCATGTCAATGTATTTGGTCGATTTCCATCAACGCAGCAACAATTCATATGTGCCACGGCCCTCTCTCTCTCTATAAAAGTTACCGAAATTTTCAGCTGAAAATGCTGGCAGTGCCCGTGCAACTCTAATCAGAGCCGATTCAAACCCAGGGCAGTCAGCGAGCTGGCTATCTAGATATGTTAATGTAGCCGCTAAATGAATTATGCATGGATTCGTTCAGAATACATATTTATTCGTCTTAACGCTCCACCTTTTCGTCTCGCCGGTTTACATGTGTGCAGTACTTTTGCGTAACAAACGAATATCTTCATGAGGCTAAGAACGATGATGATATGATGATGGGGTTGGTCCTAGAGATGTCGACGATGATGATGTCGAAACTGTCTTCCAGCACCATCACTCAATACAACATCAAGAGAAGATAAAGATTGACAGAAATTTGCCAAGGATCGTCCTTTCCATACGCATATGCTGAGTTGTATCAAAAAGGATATCCTCTACGAGAGCATGGACGTAAACGTCTAACTTATGACCTTTTTCAGTCGTGGCTATATCCACATAGGATGCTTCCGAAACAAACAGTTGTAAAAGTTTGAATGATCATATCAGTATAAGGGAATCTAACCGTCCACCCCGTTTCACCACTGAAATTCTCGAGTGGACAAATGGGGCTTATCAATCCTAATTAGAAGTATCAAGTGCAAATTGGCTGAATATATTCATGAGATTATTTGGCTATCCCTCTGTTGAACAAGAAACAAAAAGATGTCTTTGTGATTGTTCACTCATCCTTTGTGTGACAGAGAGACCGGCATGGATATCCTCGGGGAGTTTCCAGTTGTGATTTCGGTTGAGTATCTAAATGAGCCTTTAATCTATGGGGACAATGTTTTGTTTTGTTGGTAATGTGTGTAATTTTTGGAAGGATGACTTCATTTTAGATGTTGTTCCGGATCAAATATGTGGAAAAAATGAGAAGTGAGTGACCTGGAAAATATTATTGATATTTTTTCTTTTCTTTTTTCACTACCAATAAACGGACAAAAGCAAAGATTAACCCAGTGCTCTTCTCAAGAATGAATTTTGTTAGTAAATATGGAAGATTACTACCCATACAAACAAAGTGTAAGTTTGCTCCTCGGCAAGAGCGGACTTCCATCACACTAGATGCCCGTCTCCTGCAAATGAGGTAGTGATCAATTTGGTTGACGGTACGTGCGTTTGGAGATTTCCAGGTCTGCTTGTGAATGCTTCGATGCGGGAAACACGTAGAGCTTACGATTAGATTCCTACTGGAGGCGAAGTCGATAAGTCGCTGGCCGTTGTCGTTACATTCTTCATGGAGACTGTGGCCTCCAGTGGTCCCCCGGTGCAAACTTTCATTTTCGACATTCGCGTTAAAGTCTCCCAGCAGCAATTTGACGTCGTTTGTTGGAAGTGAGTCGAAGAGAGTCTCAAGGCAGGTGTAGAACTCGGACTTTTACTGCGTCTTTTTTAACTTCAGTGGGGGCGTGCACATTGATAAGCCAGAGATTGAAGAATCGAGTCTGACCTCGGAATTATACTGTGCGCAAATTACGTCCACAAGTCGCAGTCAACGAAAATCAGCTGTTCAGCCAGTTATAGTCAAATCTCTTGTTCGCGTTCTTTTGACACATTTGAGCTCTGAAAAACTGGCTTCCTAACAAACTTGAAACACTTTTTTGAATTAAGAATAGAAACATGCACTTCCAAGCGCATAACAGTAACTTACAACAAAACAAATGATCACCCACAGTTTTAAACCACATGCCTATTGTGAATTGATACTTCGCGGCTCGTTGATTGTGACAAAGTTGAACTCGTCTCAACTTTCGCGACGTGAGCGACGTGTTGTTCGCGCACAGTATACTTATCGCCATATGAAATACATTGGTTCAACTTTATTTGGCAGCAGAAGCCGCGTTGTTCGCGCATACTCTAATTCAGCCATGAATGCGAATCGCACACAGCCGTTCATTTATGGGTTTGAAGTCAATAATACGCGCTTTGAGGTTATTGTTCACTATAAATTCTACTCCAAACTGTTTGTGGCCCGATGGTTTGCCACTTGTAAAAATTGTGTGCGATTGCTTGTCATTTATCTCGCTGCTAAGCCAATTTGTTTCCTGGACTGCAGTTTGTACTTTTCGGCCTGTTGAAGGAGGGCCTTCTCGGCCCCGGTTTGTTCAGGGAGCGTACATTAAAGGATCCGAAAGAATAATCCTTTAGTCGTTTGCGTGGCCGTCGTTGTTGATCCGTCCAATCCGAGGGTTTTGTTCCAGGTTTTTTGACGTGGAGTGGTTTTTAAAAGGACGAGTTGTCAGCACATCGCTTAACCCCATTCAGGGGATGGCCTCGGAAGATAGCTGCTTCAGATGGTTTAATAAACGTGCTGGAGTTCAAACAACTATGTTGCAGGTCCAACTACACAGTCGTTACTTCTTGCGACTTCTTCTGCTGAGGCTAGAAAAGAATTCGCATAAACTATTTTACGCGTCGCACACAACACTGGACTTCTCGAGCTTTCTGACGGTAAAGGAGTTCGATGCTGGTTCGATTGTCGTCTGATGCTGCAGCCAGATGAACCATCAGCTCTTTTATTTCAACGATCCGCTGCCATGAAGCGTCGGACATCCAGGGCTTATTCGGACAATCCTGGTTTGTGCTGAGGGTTGTATCTGCACTATCAATGTACGCATTTTTTATGGCATCTCAGCTTTAATTTATGTCACTATCTGGGTGATTAGTTATCTCAGCTGCTTTTTGCGCAACTGATCGTTTTATTGTTGTAAGACAACTGGATTTTTTAGTCGAGTGGTGTTGAATTTGCGGCAGTTGGATCTTTCATCGCTAGGACGGCGCACGGCTGCAATACCCAATCGAACATTATCGATCATAAGATGATACTAATGGCAAGGTGGTCGATTTGATTCTGCGCCGATCAATAGAGGACCAACTGATTTTGTGATGGTCCTTATGCATAACATTCTATTATTGTATTGTTTTTCATTTTGGTCCGCAGCCTGGCGGTCATGATTCTGAGAGACTGGATCCTAAGTAAAAGACAGTTTCGTTAGCAAATACAAGCACATATATTTGTATATCCGTTTTGCTGCATGCCAAGCATTATCCGCTTCCAATTTCAATCGTAGCGATAACGCGCCTGATTTTTCTTACCACAAAGACATTTACAGTCCTTTAGTTTATATGTATAATATGCAATCATTCAATTGGGATAAGAGTCTCAGGACTTTTCAAAGAAGATAAAAAAAAGAGATTCAACTTAAATGCAAATAAACGTAACATAAACTCGCAAAACTACATATACATGCTAACGAATTATCTCTCCGTATTATACATACCATTGAGGACATGAACTCTAACAGTAGCGCGATCTGCATTTGACGGCGAACATGAGTACTTTCCGGAATCTGCTGAATCTGCATTCTGAATTAGCAAAAATGACGTTGTTGTGTCACCCTTCTCGGTAATTACGGACACTCCGCCTCTTGACGAATCATAGTTGATAACCTGGCGAAAAAAGTCAGATATGTACAGAGATACGAATTAAAAATAGCTGAACAAAAGTCATACGGAAAGAAGGGTACAAGCACGTTACGTATAGATATAAATGAAAAGTACAGGATAACAGGAATAATGAGCGAAATATTGAAGGGAACTAACAAACAACATGAACACGGGCAATCAACAGAATGGCAGTTTAAAGTAATTAAGGACAGACAGAGCGTGAAGACTGTCACTCGTCTATATGTATATAAAATACGAATATGCCAAATGACATATGACATTATGTCATGCATACCATATGAAGGCGACAGATAGATGCTGTCTCTGCGGTGGAGACTTCGTAGTTAACTTTCTGAGAGCCTATGGGATCCTTCGTATGTATATACTACACACTGTTAACAAAAAATTCTCCGAGCGTCCTTTTTTTAGCTGTGAAATTTCGCCCTGAGTTTTGTTTCTGTAAATTCAATAGACAGGCAGGCAGACAGCCATTAATTTACGTTGTCAGATGACAAACAGGCGAATGAGTGATAAAAACGCTGTAATTATTGTAATTATAATTCTCTAGCAGGAAGAGATCGGGTGGAGTTCAAGAGCAAGCCTGGGGAGAAAGTTAATTTTAATATATGGCGCCCAACGTGGGATTTTTTTTTTGTTGAGTCGCTGAATGAGAAAGTTTGGTATGCGAATGCATAGACAGATATGTATGAATTGTATAAAATTGTGCAGAAAGTAATGAATAGAGTTTATTTGCAAAGGTTGTTTGACTGATACACATGTATGATAGCAAGGATTCGCCTTTCGAGAACATTCGGGTATTTAAAGTTTTCAACAAGTGTATATTCATTGGAACTTTGGCCTTGGAGTAGTAACTCTCTAAAATTAATGGTTTTGAGTGTGCCATCCGTATTGATTTTTTTTTAGTTTATTGTTCCCATTCAATGTAGCGAAACTACATGTAGAAATGAATTAGTGGCTCAGAAAAAAAAACACGGAAAGAAATCTCAGTATCAATACTGAACAACGCATGAATAATTCCACTCAATGCACCTGGACGGATCCTTGCATTCATACCAAGAGTTTTTATATTCGCTTACCGACCACATGTGGAAAGTGCTGAAATATAAGAATCTATGGTTCAACAAAGTTTCTTTCCAATGGCATCATTAAAAATTCAATAGACTAACTTTTTCACGAAATAAAAGGAGGAAACTTGCTAACAATCTTTTTTTCTCTCCAAGACCACTACATTTCTGCTGTGCATTTGTTTTACGATACGAGACCATATGCATGCTATGTTGCAGCACTAACAACGCACAATCAGCACGATTGTGTGGCGAAAAAGATTCATTTGCTACGAAATATGCTAGACTTGTGGGTATAGTATACCTATACCTAGACCTACACCTATAGATTCAGGCGGTTCACGGGTTGCGGTGTTGAAAGCTAAACCCATCGGTGTATCCTGTAAACATTCAACCTTAGACTAGGTTGCACTCAACGAATCCTTTTTAATTCCGTCAGCCACACTTTCATAGTTGAAGTGCAGCAAGATAGGGTTTGGAGTCTACCCAACTCCATTTCATCTGATGGAGTAGATGAACGGAAGGATGGCTAGTTTTCATCAGCATCATCAGCTGCAGTCCTAGCTAAAGTGCAACCGAACGAACGAATTGCAAACTTCTACGCTCGTTGTGGTCATTGGATTTGGATTGAGTCGGCCTTTTTGTTTCGAGGAAATTTGATCCTGCAAATGGCAAACATGGGTTTGTCTTTGATATCTCCATCGAGGCAGTTGTTTTGAGTTTTGCTGCGATTGGTTTCAAACGCTTGGCTAAGTTCATTCAATCATTCGTAATACTTTGACGGATTAGCCGAATGAGATGGATGGAGTATCAATGAAAACTGACACTGAAATATGTAATTTCAGTTTTTAGCACAAATGCAATTAAATTGGGTTTATGTTCCTATTGGAGTTTGAAGAAAATATCAGTTCACTACTTTTTTTTAACGGTTTAATGATTTCAGAGGCAAAGTCATGGGCGTGTGTGAAGATTCATGTGAATGGCTGACGAAAAAGCGGCACTTAGTCCGTAGTTTTCATTTAGGCTAAACCATTTACGATTGAAAAATACGAGTTTCAATATAAACGGGAGAAAAGTCATTCTAACCGTTTCGATATGTGTTTGCCTAGGTAGGCAAAAATCTAAATGTAGGTAAGGTAATACCAGAGGCTCTGATACCGGCTGATCTCCGAGTTTTTCTTTTCCAGCTTCGCCACAATAAAGCGGGACTCTGTGGCGGTAGACCAATTATTTTCCCAGTTACTGGTAGGAATCAAATGAGAAATAATTCAAATGACAAAAATCCAGTCAACCAAACACCATATTTAGCTCTTGCGACAGACGGCCTGATGAAACGTGGGTTCCAGCCTCGGGTGCAGTTCTATATGAGCTCCGACGTTTTTGAACCACGTCTTGAAAGACACAAAGCCGGCAACAGATCGAAAAGGCCTTTAGCCCCAAAAAAAGACCGATCCAAAAAGAAGCCTTTCAAACCCTCCTGGAGTTTACGAGATCCGCTTCGGCGAGGACTCTGTTATGCGGCTTGCAAACGCAAAAGCGAGGTCAAACACCCCTACTTAAGTGGCAAAGATCCAAAGAGGCGGAGGATGCTGCCCTACAGATGTCTACTGAGACCTGCAGCAAAAAGCTGAGAGCACAACACTACCATTAGCGAGCTCGTCAATGGTTATGGTGCCTGAAAGGGACTTGTATCAATTTAAGCAGATGTCTTTTGAGCTTCAGAATGCTCCAGCTACATGTGGATCCGGATAAATATGATAACTATTCCAAAATCGACTAATATAAGAAGAGCGTGTAACGGACGGTTTGATGGGCATCCGAAAATGCCCATGGGGACGGAGCCTAAGGTAGCGTAATTGACCGTGAAGGTCGGGCTGTGCCATCTGGCGAAGAAAAAGGCTCCTCAACGAGCTAAGCAGCGGCCTATGCTTGCTGTAGCTCAGTTCGGGAGATGTGGGCGGGGTTTTCGCCGCTCGTTGCCCCTGTCCTTTACGTATTAACAAAAAATCCATAGGCCTGGGGAAGAGAACACAAACAAGGGAGGTAAAAATGGGGAATAAAAAAAATAGATAAGGATGGAATGGTTGGCGGACGGATCAGACGCCCAAGCGGTCGAATTTGAGTCCAGGTGTAATGGGACCCTCGGCCTCTGGTTTCGTACCACCAACAGATCACTACTCATCAGTGTTGCTTCGATCTGCCGGTGCGAGCAGCACTACCAGACCAGAATATGGCTTATTACAAGCGCGACAACTTTTGGGAATAGTGTCGTGGTAATGACGGTTTATATCGGATTTTGCGACTTTCGTGTCATTGACAATGCTTCTCAAAAGAAAAATCATTTCCGTTGGACATAAAAAGTGCAATTTACCTTTTGCCCAGGCAAAAGTTAAGTTATCCACAGCACCGATGTCACCCTCCTAGACTACAGTCGCCCTTTCTACATTCAGACGGACGCATCGTAAGTTGGATTAGGGGCGATTTAAGTCAAACTTTTCCCGAAGACGAGAAAGTGATATGCTACCTTAGTAGGTCTTTAAACAGGGCCGAGCAGAAATAATTCACTGCGGAAAATGAATGGAAGTATTATGGGCGGTAGAAAACGCGGTTCACTGTTATTATGTATCTCCATTCTTTGGTTTGGTAGAGCAACCTGGAGAATCCTAATGGGCGATTCGCGAGCATGAGAGAAAAAATGGAGATGGAATAAAAGGTTAAGGACAGTGTATTATGGATACATAACCCCGTTCAATATCAGGAGCTACTAGGTAATGCGGAATGGTAGCGTGTCTTGCCCAAAAAACAACTTGGCCACATTTTGAGCAAGTGTCATGACGATGCCCGCGCAGGATACATTGGTATGAGAAAGACTCAGGACAGGGTGTCCCAAAATTATTATTGGCCTAAAATGGCGACGGATATTCGACGCTCGTGAAGAGGTACAGGGTCTGTCAGACAACGAGGGTGGATCGAAATATCCCTAGTAGTATGATGGTTTCCCGAGCTGGAAAGGCGAAACAGCCCTGGGAGATGTTATGTATCGACCTGATTGGTCCTTTACCGTAAACGACAAAAGGTTGCACATATATTCTGATGGTGTTGTATCGAGGCCCTTGCTCCGCAGCAAGTTGGAGCCAAAAGTATTTTCTAAAATTATCGTTACAACCTCTCCATCGTAACAACACCCCTCCCAAAATAAGAAAGAGTTACCAGAAGAAAGATCAAAAAAGTAAAACCATTTAGGAACTTCAGCAGAGTTTACACGGTTCACGATCGCGGGGAAGTGTTCTCACTAAGCCTTTTTTACCTTCCTACAAGATAAGTAGCTTCCATCACTATCACCGGATGTTTGAGATGAGTTACGACCACCTATAAGCTCCCTGATGACACCGTATATAGGTACAGCGTTTAAGATGTTTATTCTTGCGGTTTCTTCTGCTGAGTTCTCGAGCTTTCCGATGGTAAAGGAGTTCAATGCTGCTTCGATTGTCGTTTGATGCTACAGCTAAGCGAACCGTCAGCACTTTTCTGTCAACAATCCGCTGCCATGAAGCGTCGGATATCCAGGGCTTATTCCAGCGAATCGGGTTTGTTTTCATTTTCATATATGTCACTGCCTGGGTGGCTAGTTATCTCAACTGCTTTTTGCGCAAGACAGCTGAATTTTTTAGTCGAACGGTATTCAATTTGTGGCGTCTGGACCTTTCGTCACTAAGACGGCGCACGGCTGCAATACGCAATCGAGCATTAGCTATCATCATAATTCTTATTTCGCACGTCCAGGAGGCAACTCTTGAATCTTTTACTAATGGCAAAGTGGTGCATCTGATTTTGTGTTCTGCGCCGATCAACAGAGGACCTACAGATTTTGTGGTGGTCCTTATGCTTAAACATAGTACCACCGATGAAGAGACTGTGAAACTTGCAGAACTCTACAAATCTTTCACCGTTGTCGTTATTAGCCGCAACACCATGTCTCCCAATCACATAACTGAGCCCATAGTTATCATGTACATGTGATGTCATTCGTGTTTGTTTCTTCATTTCTGCCAATCTTCAATAATTATCCAAGCATTCCATAAGTTTCCTTACAAAACCCATTACGTAGATGTCCAAAATTTCACGACTTGTTTTGTGTTTACTTCGCTTTATTTACTAACACTTTTCGCTTCAACATTTTTGTCCGCTCTGTCAGGTTTATGGTCCAGTGAATTGCACGCCCGTTTGAGTTTCTACAGCTGGTTAGTAGTACAAAGGATAAAGTAGTAATAGCACAGCTAAATAAAAAAATAGTCACATCCATTCCATCGTATATACTCGTACACAAGGACAACATTTTTTTACAGCATGCCGTCGTACATTCCGCTGAATGATATAGAGAACGCGGGGATTAATGGTTGCTCTGCTAACTTTGAACCAAACCAAAGGATTAGGAAACTTGGACTAGGTGGGATATCCCGATGCCAAACGGTGATATCACTACTATGGCTAACACAAAGACTTCATGCAGGATACGACTAACAAAAAAAATAAAAAATCAGCCAGTGAAGGACCCGTATCGCTTCCGCGCGACCGGGTCTCCAACTCACAATGGCCGTGTAACATTTGAGCGTGCTTTAGTGTAATTATGATATGAAAGCCATTTTGTGTGTGTCGTCCTTATGCTTATCCTTACCTCGTCATGGTGATACCAGAAAATGTATGCAGGTGGCTCTGGACTATATTTAACGGTACACGTTAAATTTATGGTGCTGCCCTTATCAACATGAAGATCTGGTCCGCCCAATATCGTTGCCGTTGGCACTGTATGTGGATTGAAAAAAAAACGAGGTAAAGGGAAATGTCCCCGGTAAGTACAAATACATAACCCAAAAAAAAAAACTAGGAAAAAATGTAGAAAAATACAATGCTCCTAAGAATGAATAAGTAAGAAATACAAAAAAAAAAACGTTACGAATAATACAAATATTATATTTTTTCTCATTTTCTCGTCTTTTGTCCTGGTTTATTGTTCTACTCCCGGTAGCCGCTATCCTTTTATTTGTGTACATTTTGCCTTCTTCACTCCCCATCCGAAATGGTGCAGTTGGCTAAAAATGAAAATGAAACCTCGAACCCAAAAAGGTGTCACAAATAGAATTTTCATCGGTGAGTCGAATTTTCACACGCCACGAAGGGGTAGATATACATATAGATGATGAAGACGATGACTAAAGGGGGACGGATGTTATCGTAGGATTCCGGTGAAAATGTTACTGGATACGATTTTATCACAAATACAGGGTGTATTCAAATTATTCGCCCCACCCCACCTGTACCTATTCTGTTTTCAGTACGTGCTTAGTCTAGAGAATGTGGTTTTTCATTTCTTTTGTAATATTTTCGCTAATGACCTATAATATAGGTGTGACAATGATTTTGCCTTTAACGTATACATGCATGCGTAGTCATCATGTTAATGTTGATGCTGAAATGTGGTGGCTGGCAAGGACGAAGATGAAACTGTAATACGAGTAAGTATTGTTTTAACGATGAAATGTGGTGATTGTTATGGATGCTGTTTGTGGTTGTGGTGATTCAAAGGGCGTTGAAAAAATTTTGGTTTTGGATGGAAAGTACATACTTTAAATTGATTTGCAAGGAGTTACTTTTCTCATCGTAAATTATTGCCTAAAAGCAAACAGGGTATTCCGGATGGCGCAACGGTTAGCACGTTCGCCCAGTTCGATTCCTACTGAATCCGGTAGTTTTCGATAAAAAAGGGGATTTACGTGTCGGACTATGAGCCCACTTAGCTGTTAAATGAGTACCCATTTATGGGGTAAATAACTCGGCTGAGCGTGTTGCTGATCACACACCTCTGCACAAGACACACCGTCACAATCTAGAAAATGAGATGATGCTAACTCATCTCGAGGCCATGGTTCAAATTGGACTCTTGCGCCAGTTATTTATTTTTTTAATTCATTCACATATGCGGACAATAATTTGCCGAATTCCTAAAAATAGTGAAACATTTTTTTTTTTTGCAAAATTTCATTTTATTTTCAACATAGCTTCATTTAGGGGGATATACTTGATCCAACGATTTTTTGCATGCCTCCTAGGTCTCCCAAATAGTCATTATGGCAGAGACGAGCTTATCATTTAATGAATATTTGTTTCGCCCCGAGCGAAACTTTGGAACGACTATGGAACCAGAAAATAGTCCTTGGAGTCTAGATCTTTTGAATAAGGGAGGTTGATTTAGGTTAGTTTAGGCCATTGAGAATACCGAGGAATGAGCTGCATGTTATCTTGATGAAGTAAAATTCTTTCCTTTTTTCAAATGGAGACGTTTTGCCTCCCAATAATGCTGCATAGTATCCTCCATTCGTCGTTCGACCCTCTTCTGTGTAGTAAACGAGTTACTCGCTTTTGTTGTCGCAAAAACCGTTAGGTTAAGTTAGATTAGGTTAGTTTGGGTAACCTCTAGCGCAACCCACAATAGGCCTTCGGTGCGAGCAGGATGCTTTTTTTTTAGCAATGAGAAACTTCGTATGACGATGGTTTTTTCGGCATATTTTCCGAACGTCACATTTACTGATAACTACAGAAGTTAAAAAGCCAGGAACGACACCTCTTCACTTATGTTAGACAAAATGGGGGAACGAATCAACTGTACGTTAAATTTTCATATAGGGCACAGTTACAGGTACCAAAAAACAAGGACTATAAAAAGGAACTAATGCTCTAATGAATACCACTTATTGCACCAAAGCCTTCTCGAAGAGGATCAAGACACGAAAACGGTACAATAAACGTGGAAACAATACTTTGTGGTAACGCGTATTAAAGTACTGTGGATTAACCGAAAGAAAGCGTTCGTGATGAAAACGATGCACTAAAATATGATTCGAATGCAATGCAAGGTATTTAGATAGTGCTCACAACTGGTAAGAATCAATTCCTTTCTCTTAAAATGTGAACAGAACCTTGAGCCAGTGGCGTAGATAATGCAGGAGTTAGAGGGTCAATCCCCCCACCCATGAGATCTTATACAATAGTTATTATGTCATTTCAAGTTTGAGAAAATTTGATAAAATCCTGGCAAAATTAAATGAGGTCATAACGATTTATATTCAACATACACAGAAAAAAAAAACAATAAAAAAAAGTATAAAATACGCACAAGATTCATCAGTTCGATTGCGCATGTGGACGAGTATTTTGGAATTACTACTCTCCTAAGCAATGCCGGCTGTAATTATTTAATTTAATTATTAAGTGTAAAATATGGTAGAGTCGAGACCATTTTGCATACATATGTATTTATTTACATACATATTGGCGTCCTTAAATCGAATTTCTCGTGTTTCATCACTGAAATTATCCATAGTTTTTTATTAATTCGAACTGGTGGTCATCCTAAATAAAAAAGTGTTCGTACCACATATCATACAAGGATAGCTACTTCATTGTAATTATAAAGTTACCACCTCATGATAAGCTGGAAAATTGCTTAACTTGTTTCAAATTGTCATTTTCAGAATAAAGTACGTGTGGTAGGATGAAAACTTGATTACGCTTTCTCATAACCATATATACGTGCTATACAATGGCTTTACCACTTAACGTATATTATAATTCTGCACTGAATCGCTATTTCTTGTCAACGAACCACACCAAATTAATTCTCCGCACACGCTTGTTCGGGGAGTTATCTCGTGTGAAATTTAAATTATCATAATAGGCAGATTAAGTGAGGCGAAAACAATTTTACCCACGCCGCATCGCGTTCTTTCCGCTTCAATAGTGTCATTTATAGCCCCATAACTACTTTGTTACAATACCGAAGTACAACTCGATCGTATAAGTGCTGAAATGGGGGGGGGGGGGGGGGGGGGCGTAATCTGCTCACGTCGTAGAGTGAATGGAATATGAAATATGGATATCATATGAAAAGTGCCTGGAAAAATTGGATCTGCTATCTAGGACGAATTAAGAGGCGCGTTTTTTCAACAGCTATGCAGAGCAGAGCAGGTTAAGACCACACAATTACACTAAGTGGATGTTCACACTGCGTGCGATACCGAGCCGGGTCGAGCGATGCGATGTGGTGGGTGTTCACATTGCACGCCGTGCGATGCCGAGCCGAACGATGGCTTGCGATGCAAAGATGATCCGGGATGTTCACTGCACGCAATGATGGAGAGTAGAGACCAATTTAGTTCAAGGAATAATCTGTTCGACATCATGTCGTTTGTATGCTTGACCCTGTAAATTTATTTCAAAACAGTGCTCTAAAAATGGAAGGGCGTCGCCATTGGGTGCATCCCATTAATGAAGAAAGGCCCAGTGTTGGTGAATTTCATCATCTCTTGCGCAACCTCAGACGAGAGGTTTCACAAGCGGATTGAGCAGCAGCGCACCGTTGTGTATAAACGCAAAAATCGGCAGCCGCGGCGGCTTTAGGACGATGAATGTATAGACCGCTCGACTCGCCGTTGCGGCCACCGCCGCGGTTTGTGGAGCGGCGAGATTGCATTTGAATTCAAACCGCATGTGAAACCACGCCTTCTAAACGCGACCTTATTACGGTGATAATAACCTTTCATTTGAGCCATACTGAATCAAAACCGGAGTCCAAAGCGTATATACCCTAGACTTGTACAGACCTAGTTGTGATACCAAAACTTCCAACTGGCAACGGCCATATGCATTAAAAGTGAATTTCCCATATGGTCAGTTTGAGCTGTGGGCGTGGATCCAATGAAAAGTTTCATCGTTCATCCATTCGAATTTTGGATATTTACATTTGAACTAACGTTTACAGTAAAGGTTGCCGTTCATTCAATAGGATCTTGCCCATTCCCAAAATCAACTAACCAACCCACACTATAAATATTTGTCGCTAGCATCATTGTATCGAAAGTTATCGCTCATTTGAAATTTCATCTGTAGGGGTTCCTTCGGTCGGATCTTGCCCATTTTCAATGCCCACCAACTAGATCATGCTACAAACATTTGACCAAAATTTCAAGTTTCTAACTTCATTCTATTGAAAGTTATCGTGCAAACGGACAGACAGACAGACAGATATGGCTAAATCGAATCAGGAGATGACCCTCATAATTTCCATGTATACACTGCCACACCGCCGCGCCTAAAAGTCTAGGGTATAAAAGCAGACATACATGCATTTTTTTTCAGTGTGATCTTACATCAAATATTACTTTACAGCTCGTACTTGCACCATACTGGCTCCAAAAAGCTTTACATCGCAAAGCCCATAAACTCCATCGCAAGGCCCATTAAATTCCATCGCAAAAAATCAGCAGCCGGTACTCGCACGAAAAAGCAAAGAAGTTTGTGAAAACATCGGGCCATCGCTCGGCTCGTCATTGCATCGCGCGCAGTGTGTACACTCAAAGCGTGATTCCATTTAAAATTGAAGACTTTCCATTTCCTTGCTTTAAAAGCTTGTAATCGCATTGCATCGCTCGACCCGGCTCGGCTCGGCATCGCACGCAGTGTGAACATCCACTAACAATTTGATCTGAGCTGCTCTCGGTAGAAGGCTAGTGCTAAAATTCTACTCAGTTAAGTAGTCTGCGTTTTGAAATGTAGGCGGCGCAGGTTTCGAAGTTTTCTTGAAGTTTACAGTTTGGGAACACACAAAGCTCATTTCCTGTCAATAAAATGTTCGTTTTGTGTAATTATGTGGAATAGTAAACATGCACAATAATTTTGTGCCTAAAGGAAATTTGTCCAATTGCATCTGTACTAAGGATTTAAGTTTCCTCTTGAAATTTGAATTGACATTTAGGTTCTAAATAAACCAAGAGACAATCCCAACGGAAACATGTCCCGTTTTCGTCTTCGGTACCATAATTTGCTATCGATCGTTTTTTTGCCGCTTAACCTGCTTCATACTGTTCTGTACAAAAAAAACCCAGCTAATGGTGTGTTAGTTGAATTGAACAAACGTTTGTTGTTAATACTAAAGGTGCTCACACTAAAGGAATAATTCATATGCGATGACATTACTGGTGCGAGTAGAGCCGTATGACTCTAGCCGTAGGACTAGAGCCATGCAGCTAGAGTCGCATGTCAAGTTGTATGGAATTTAATCGAATGCAACAGTAGCCGTGTAGCATGTTACGATACGGCAATTGTTTTTTCAAACATGAAATTCATTTATCACCTTGGCCACACACTATCGAACACGAACATGGCACAAGTGGACATGTTTTCTTCAGATTTGTGTCAATAATTTTGGCAGCTCTTGGTCGTTGTTGATGAACGAGTGGCTCCGGTGCGTAGAACCGGCAAATTGTGAATAAAATGCTGCAAACTACCACTTCACTAAATGCCTAGGCTAAGTTTAGAAGGTGCGGAAGCACTTGCGGTTTGCAAATGTCCATAGAATTTAAATGGAACAAATCTCTAAAGAGCGGCGTTTAAATTCAATGTAAATTTGTGAACCGCAGGTGCTCCCGCGGATAAACTCGGCCTTGAAGCATGTTCGTTATTTGAATATTTTTTGCTGCCAAGTGCGATGTATGTAAGATAGGTGCATACTACATAGAGCGGAAATTTGTTTGCTTGCATATTTACGAGGGGACTAACAAAAGTTCATCATCATCATAGTGGGGCGACAGCCCGACGTCGGGCCTTGGCCGCCTGGATCATTGTCCTCCAATTATCTCGGTCACGTGACCGCGTTCTCCAATTTTGGGAGCCCAGTAGCTGCGCGGCGTCCACACCTACTGAGCTCTCCCAACGAGATCTCGGTCGTCCTCGCAGTATCGCTCACAACAACGACAAAAGTTCGGTTTACAAAAAAACATAATAAAGAAAAAGTTGCTTGACATTTGAGCAGTATGGGCCGAAACATTATCGTGATGTAGGAAGTATCGCCGAAGATCTCGTCTTTCCTTTATTTCTTGTAAATTTTTGAAAACTTCTGGTAAATAATAATAATAAGGGCAGGCTAAGATACCCAAGGGTGGGCACTGCGACCATGTTATATATACGGGGCGACCGGTAGCGCAGTGTGTTAAGGCATCTGTCTCATATTTGACTACCGGCGTTCCGGGTTCGAATCCCGTCCACGACGACGTTCGTGGCCATGGATGTGCAGGAGGTGCATGCTGGCAACTGCATTCTCCGAAACCAATTTATGTCAACGAAACGTCAACTGGGTCAACATGAATAAATACATAAGTTGGCGTTCCATCCTCAAAAAACAAAAAAAAAAAATTGTTTTTTTTTTCTGCCCAACAAGGCAGCTAGGATTATTCGTTAAATTTTTGCATTTATGTAAGTGCGAAGTCGGTCAAACGTACATATGTCGGGAACTGACTGTACCAGTAAATCCCGTCATTTGAAAAATATTTTCAAATCGGTCTAACTTTTGCTCAGTTCAAGATACAATATTGGATAGTATAGGTATACCCATTTTGTGGCCAAATTAATTATCTGCAACTTTTATCTCAAACAAATGAAAAAAATAAAAAAATAAAAGGAAAAAAAATTACGTAAGACGCTCTTATAGCGAACTTAGCGGTCTTTAATTTTGTCATACAACATTTTCTACTACGGCGAACGGTTTTCGAGATATACGCGAAAAACTGAAAAAAAGGCGCCATCTTCGTCGCCCCTCCCCTTTACACACCTCGTAGGTTTGGAGACTTTTAGTTTGTTTAAGCGGAATGTGCACCGGTACCTCCTACCCACTCAACCGCCCCCAAACCCTTACCTTAATTTCATTCCAGCCAAGGCTATGCTTGCATGAAAGGGTAATCTCCTAAAGTCTTTGCAATCACATAAAAAAAAATGTTTGCCTCCTAACAAGTCCAAGTATATTTTTGTGACATTGGGTGGGTTCAGGTCGCGCAACGTTTTAAACGCAAATGCAAACAGTTCGACTGATTTTGCTCGTGGACGGTCCGTTTCAGTTTGTGTTTGATCTACCACATATCGGGGAAATTGACCAGAAATTTTTTCCTGGTTAATTTCCGGTCAACCGGGGGGTAAGGGGTATTAGCGTATTTGACAGTTGTTAGTTGACGTATTGCATATGACTGCCAGATGGTGTGGATTTTCGTTTTCGGTTTCTTGATTTTTACATGGCGTCTTGTATGCTTATTTACACCGGAGCAACAGAAATTCGTGGCGATTTTGCAGTGTTGTTCATTTTTCGTCGCGAATTTAATTGAAGTTTTGTTTGAAACTCAATAGCGAATCGGCTATCAAGTGTTTAATACATGACAACTGCAAAACAAGTCGTTCGGGTTAAGAGTTTATGGTTGGGTGGAGGGAAAATTTTTACCACAATTACAACGTTGCGGAACGTGAACGCAGGCATTTCTACCTAGATCCGGCTTTTGAGAGTTCATTTACTGTACTATTAGTTTTGTGATCTTTCTCTCTCTCTGGTTCCTGTTAACCCCTTGTGGGCCATAGGGCATTAACCACGCCTACTTTCTACCTCGTCCTGTTCATCGGCATCGCTTTCAGCGCACTCCACGAATGGCCTATTGAGGCGCCCTCTCTCTTAACTGATCTTTCCCAGATGTAACTAGGTCGTCCAACACGGCGACTTACGTTGGTTCCCTGCAGGTTCCAATCGAGGGCCTGTTGAACAATGTTGTTTGGCCCTTTTCGGAGAGTGTGACCTATCTATTGCCACTTTCGCCTTTTAATGGAAGAGTCTATCCTGTCCTGACCAGTAATAGTAAGAAGGTCGTCGTTAGAAATGACTTCCAGCCACCGTATGTTTAGGATGCGCCGTATACACTGGTTCACAAAAGTTTGCAACCTAGCTATTATCTTATTGGTCACCTTCCAAGGTGAACAGCTATATAGAAGCACCGATTTTAGGTTGGTTTCGAAGATCCGGAGTTTGGTGCGTCTAGAAATGTTGTTCTTTTGCCAGAAAGGAGTCAAACTGAAAAAAGTTGCTTGAGTCTTGTTGACGCGAGACTGTACATCAGCATCCGCTCCACCATCTGATGTAACTACGCTTCCGAAGTAGCAGAAATTGTCTACTTTCTCGATTGCCTGCCCGAAACACAAATTCCGCTTTGCCTTCCTGGACCCAAGGTCAAGTACTTAGTCTTGGCAGCATTGTTTTTAAGCCCCGCATTACGGTTTTCGTAATGCAAAGCATCAGACATTTTAACAGCCATGCAAAAAAAAACGCACCAACTATCACAATACACATCCATACGCAAATACACAAATACAGTTCAAATACCTATACTGATATACATCTAATAACAAAAAAGCAGTATCGCAAATGCGATCAATTTCAATAGTAGTTTAAATTCAATTGCAGAAACAGATACATTCATGTACTGAAATCTGACAAAAAAGAATTAAGCTATAGAATAGAACAGAAATTGTCTAAATAAAATAATATCTATCCAATCACGCATGTTCCATTTGGGGTAGCAGAAGCCATTAAAGTTTAATCTGAAAATGTGAAAGTGGTTCTCTCGGTTTTGCATGTTGCACAGAACGAAAAAATACTCGTAGTCCTTTTTTTCGATACCAGCCGATCGAATTGCTTTTGTGTGGGTTTTTGCTTTCACATAGGGTACCGGTAAAAGAACATTTTGTGGCCCTCGTAGTACTCCAGATACATAAATTACTTTCTATTTGATTCATTGAGTGCAAAGTGCTATAAACTATGGGAATGCGTTCAATGATTTATTTGGTCAACAGTCAAATGTATCTTGCTTTCAGTTCTCATTCGTTGCATGTGCTTTTAATCATAATCAAACAATTTTCGTTCCGAATGAAGGCCTTTTTTAATGGCTGAGGATGATTGTATCAATTAATTCAGGATATATGTGGATATATCCGTCATTTGGAGAGGCACGGATTTTTGTTTGGCAAAAAACGAATCAGTTTTTATGGAAAATTCGTATTGAAAATTGTTGTATTGTTAGTATTTAAAAATGAAACCGGAATATAGAGGGCTACGCCCGCAATCCGAGGGTTTTGTAGCAAGCGCTTATTTTGGTATATAAATATCGGCTCGTTGCTCTTCTTGATACCACTCAGATGGACAAAAAAAAACATAATTAAACTGTCTTACCCACTTACATTTTACATGCCAATTCATATTACATGATTGTAACGAAACTTAGAACATATTATTGCCTAAGGTGTTGGTTATCGTTGGCCATCAGTACTTTTGACCTCGAACGTGTTTAAGGCATACAGAGGTGTGCTAACTGTAACTACAGAAATAAACTATTACTTACCTATTCTGAGAAGATATACAGATTCCATTATTTTCCATTTTATATGCTATTCGGAACCCACCTTCCTGTAAGTTTTCATAATTCTAACAGTCTCGAGTTGCCAGGGGGGGGGGGGGGGGGGCAAATTACGAACTAATATTTTTTCCTCCCCTACTATTCCCCTTTCTACAAATTTCAAGAAAATGCGAAAAAATGGAATGTACTCAACATTACCTTTCTCACGACACCTCACTTGCCTATACCAGTCGAAAAAAAAAATGTTGAGCTTAATTTCGCCTCTATGTGGACGCCTCCCCCCTTCCACTCGGTAAAGTTTGCCAATTACGACGTAGCGCCCCCAACTAATCTTCACCCTTTCAAAAATGATTAATTAAATAACTGCAATTCGCACTACGAAAAACAACATAAAATAAAAGTAGTACTCACACCTACATATGAGGCCGGTAGGTGTAATTTTTGTGTGGATAGTGTCAAAATGCCTAACTTTAAATGAGTGTACTATTATTAAATATTATGTGATTGTAATGAAACTTAAAGATATTATTGCCGATGATGTTGGTTATCATTGGCCATCAATATTTTTGACCTCGGCTGTGCTTAAGGCGTGTAGGGGTATGCTAACTGCAACTATAGAAATGTACTATTATTAACCTTTTTTGTTGAGATATCAAAATTCTACGATTTTCGGTTTTCTACACTAGTAAAATGCCGCCTTTTTGCAAATTTTCATATTTCTAAGTATAACGGTATCGAAATGCGAGGGGGGGGGGGACAAACTCGGATCACATATTTCCCCCCTATCTCTTTTCCCCTTTTTTCAAATTTGATGAAAATACCGGAAATGAAATGTACTCGGTGTTACCTTTCTCACGATACCCCACTTGCCTATACCAGATGAAAAAAAAATTTTGACCTTCATTTCCCCTCTATGGGGACATCCCCTTAAAGTAAGCCTATTACAACGAATCACTTTCTCCAGTGAATTATAATAATTCTACATACTCCCACAAAATTTCATGTATGTAGCTTCAGCCGTTCGTGAGATATTTCATGGACAGACGGACAGACGGACAGACGGACAGACGGACAGACATTTGACCGATTTCATAAGGGTTTTGTTTTTAATACAAAACCCTAAAAATAGCAATTTGATGAGTAGTTATTTGGAATGGAATCGTAATGGTATAAAGTAAACCATACTTAATATTAACACAGGAACAATAAATAAAGTGAATGCTGCACTTTATGAAAACTTGATAAAGGACCTAAAAATAGTCTAAAATACGGATAATATTATACTTTTGACTAAAAATTTAAAGTACTTGTTGCCATTTGACATATGTCATTCCGTAGAAATGCAGGAGTGCGTTCCATGACATAACTGTAGTCAGAGCTATAGTCGACTCTGACTACTGTTATAGTTGACTGTAGCTACGGGTGTTTTGGAACGACAAATAGTCACTAAGCACACACACAGTCACAGTAAAGAAGCAAACGTAAACAAACCAATCCCAGCAAACAATTTCGTATCATTTGGAAGATAAATTGCCCAGATGATACGATAGCGATTCTTCCACACGATAAATTTATTGATTATTTATCGCCTTTTTCAATAATTAGGGGATATCGCGGGTGTTCCGTACGGAGGAAATTCAATCAGAAATCTTGGAAAAATGTTTCCACCGGGCTCTGTCTGCCGCAAACTCGCTCTGGTAAAGTAATGCACGATATTGATGTATAACTCCACAAACTGCTACATAATTCGCGGCCGTCATTTTATAGAATATGTATATGTATCTTAAAATACAAACTGATTCTGAGAAATGTAAATTTATCTTCACTCCACACAATTCCTAACCTAAGCAATTGCAAATCGACCATTTACAATATATCTGCCACCTTGATTTTGTGCCATAGCTATCGATAGCTACCCCTCATGAGCACGAGCTAAAATACCTGGCTACAGAGTTGACTATTGTGCGTTATGGAACGACGAGAGTCAACTACAATAGCTGACTATCGGAGTTATGGAACGGCAATAGTCACTGATAGTTGACTATAGTCAACCATAGCTTCATTATGGAACGCACTACATATGTCATATATCAGCTCCCATAAATTCTCGTGATAGCTACCGGAAACTTGTTTGTTTGCTTTTCCTAACTCCTAGTGAGGTATAGCGCGTCAACTATTCTTATGTGGCTTAGTTGACGTTTTGTTGGCATAAACTGGTTTCGGACGATGCATGTTGCTAGCATGTACTTCCTGCCCATGTAGCAGCCTACCTGCGATTAATCGAAAAAAGTTGTGGTTTATTGTTACGCCCCACACCACAGAAAACAACACAAACATTCATAGCCACGACGAGGACGGGACTCGAACCCGTAACTAACCGATATGCTGAGACATCAGGCTGGCGCCTGAAAGCACTGGACTACCAGTCGCCCCAAGGCAAAGTTTGAACTCTGTTGAAATGATTGCAAGTTAGGTTGCTCGTCTTTAAAAGATACGCGTTTCTCTGTAACCAGAACAGAGCAATATATACCGATAATTTTCCCAATAATGCTGGATGGAAAACTAATGCAAGAAGCCAGTTCTATAAGCGACTTTTCAAGTTGAAATATTCGGAAATGCACTTTACTTATGCAGCTTAGGCCGATCTTACAAGTGAATTAAAATGTCCATTATGTTTATTTAAAAAAACTTGAATAGGCATAGGTTCTTCGCTTTCTTAAAATCAGCAAATATAGTAAGCTGACACCAGAATTTTTATGTTTGCCACCAACCCGGGGTGCTGCTATCAAGTGTGTTTATAAGAGCAAAACTGGCTCGGTGACCAGCTACCGCCTGAGGAGTGGGGGTGGGCACGACGGGTAGATGAAGTACTTGAACCCTTAATGTCAAAGGACCCTGCAGTGCCTGGCTCATTTTTGAAAGCATTTTTTTGCAATTGCAGGACTGGTTGTAGGGTAGGCTGCAGATGGCGTAAGGCAGGAATGAAATGCACTTCAGTCTGTGGCAATTGTAAGGGAACATGGACAAATGAACTTCCACTAGAATGACTAGGAAGTCACCAACCGTTGCGAAGTATGAAGCACCTGACAAGTTCATGCTTTCATTCATTGGGTTGGCGAAACCAGAAAACCCTGTGCAGCTAGCTGTGAAACCATAAGCGTGGTATACGTCAAAATACTATCCACTCAGTAGTTTCCTGGTTCCACCTCTCCAACCATTGTGCCTGACTAGTTGTGGTCTCACTTCGGTTGACTAAACCAAAAACCACATTTTATAAATCTCTTAATCCTAATTCTTGACATTCCTTATACGAACAAGGAAACAAGAATAAAAATTTGCTAACATATACATACATACAAACTGTTTGAAGTCATTCTTCGCATATTGAAGCAATAAATAATGCTTCAAAGTTAATATTCCAATTTAAAATGAAATTTTACGTCATTAATAATACGAATTTTATTGATTATGTTCCGTCCGTTCAGATTTTCTTTAAATTAATTATCTATAGAAAATCACGATCTTCGTCAAATGCCGACATATTGTCCACCCTGTAACTTCCAAAATATTAGACCTAGGATAATATAGTGTAAGTACTTTTTGTAGAAAGTTTCGTCTGGTTTATTTTAAACTCAGAAAGTTTTGTTCTAGGATTGGTGAGCAAAAACTTAGAAAAATAAAGAAATAAAATATAACTTAGAAAAATCTCCACCTCTCCCTTCTATAGTTTACTTCCCAACTTCGATACCTAATACCATGCTCAATTTCAGAACTTTGCAACGCATTTTACTTTTAATTATAATGACTTATGTATCTAAAAAAAATTTTGTGAAATTCCTATATATTGGCCACCCTGTGTGTTTGAAATCATTAGCCATAAGACAAAAATGATATTTCCAAAAAACACATAAAACTCCCGTTTAACCTTCTCCCCCCGCGGGAGCTCACACCCCACAGGCGTGACTTTTAGTATGATATACAGCTAGTACCAACCAATAAATCGGGCCAAGTTTAAAACTTCCTTTATTTTATTCCTTCGATCATCAAATATTGGCACTCGTCACCTGGGGTAAAAGTAGTAATTGATTACAAACTCCACCGCACCATAATTTCACGTTCAAGTATGTATGTCTGGTAACTAACCGCAGGTACAAATTAAAGTAACGAGATTCAGTTCCCTCAATTTCGCATATTCGAAAATTATGAACATAGGAAGCCATTGATTTAGCTTGCCCGCAGCCGTAGTAATAATTAAGCTCAAGAAATTCTCGGGACCGAAAACCACAGCAAAGCGTATCTATCGCCTATATGCGCCTATTGTTGCTAATTAAGAGCAATTTTGTATGATTGATAGGTCTATTAAATTCACCCCAAAGGCAACATATGTCGAGTCCTTTTCATGGACGTCGAGTGTCATTAAATAAATTAACAAAATATGAAACTGGGAATTATGTTAATATCGTTCAACATGATATAATAAAAGCCTCAAAATGTCGTTTATTAGTTTGTCGAATGCAAGAAAATGTCAAGAAGTTGGGGACCCAAGAGTGTGTGAAAACCGGTGGCAAAAAGGAAAAAGTTTGATGAAATTAATATTAATTGAGATTCGACAGGGATTCGAGACCATAGTTAGGCGTGTGCATGAATCCTTCATTATATGCGCATATCTTGCCGTTCCGTTGGAATATATCCTTTGAAATGTATGTTCATATAGGAGTAAATACTTGGTCGACTGGAATAATTATTATTCACATAAATATTTTCTTGCACATATTTCTGTAAATACTCATATCGATTATAACTCTCAGTAGCCCCCATTGCTCTCTAAAAGTACTTAATGTACCTCCCTTTTGAATATAGTATGATAATTTTCAAAAGTTGTTTCTATTGACTAAATTCAACACAAAAGGCACTCCCCGAAAAAAGCGACTTCAAATCTCACGGAGTCCAATTCAATTCCATTATAAGCGCGCTTATTGCATTTTATTTTCAAACGAAATGACTCTTTGGAAAATTTGAAAACTCTTCTGAACTCCGAACTTCTTGTTCGCAGTGTATCCGGGGAAAAATCATTTTGTCATAAAATTTCTGTATGTAGGGTACAAGCGAAACAAGCAACCAAACCTCCACGATAAGAGCAAAAATGGTGAAATGCTACGATAAAAATGGAATTCCTTTTCATAATTTCTGAAAAAGGCTAAAAATCAATTCCACCACCAACAAAATGTAATGGACGAATGGTACGATAGCGACGTGGACTCCGAGTATTATTTCAAAACAAAGGAAAAACATCGAAAAAAAAATAAAGTTTTCCCAAGTTCAAAAACGTACTCGTATTTTACGAACTTATCCTTGCGGCAAATTCATAGAGTGACAGAGAGAGAGAGAGTTTAAAATGGGACCTGAGCCATGGACGCCATCGTTTCAACTCTTCGGCACGCGTGTCTTTGTCGTGCTCCTTAAAGGAGCCTAAAGCTAAGAATTCAGGCTGAGGCGCACGGGAATTTCAGAACGGTTGCAGCCAGTATCCGAGGCCTGCTGTTGCGTCTCAAAGTTGGCATTGTTGGCACTACTTATTTAGGACTTTTCCTTTTTTTTGTAATGCACGAAACAATCTTCAGTGAGAAAAGTTTTCGCAATAGGAAAACTTTGGCATCATTATCCCCGGAGGTACGATGAAGTTCACATGGCGCAACATTTTGTCGCTATTTTTACATACTCGTACTATTGCCATATACCATAATACATTATAAAACGATTGAGCCGAATCCCTATGGAGTGCTGAAGTTTTATTAGACTTAGAACGATAGCGGGCATTTAGCGACGACAAACCAGGACAAATCTTTTTTTTTTTGTTGGGAAATTCGAAATTTTTAATGTTGCATTGTTGAATTCTTAATGTTTTGAAATGTTGTACAACTTACCCACTACATTTAGAAATACGAAATAGCTTCGAACCGGTTGCGTTGATATTTGGCATTCGTATATTCCGGCGTCACGTTTTTGAGCCCACTTGATTTGTAGTGTCCAGTCTTCATTCTCTTTGTGATACGTTGCTTGAAATCGTTGATCTGACGTGTATGTGTAGCTACCGACTGTTAATATGTGAATATCTCTATGGCGGATCCATGAAACCTGAAAAAAAAAAAAATTGTCACGGGTTTTTAATATATCCTATAAAATGTGTTCTGTGTTCATGGATTTGAAGCGCACATTCAACCTTTGCGTGGAGTCAGATGGTTTTAGGACTTGAGCACCAGCTCCCGTGCCGCAGTCAACGACGTTTGGGTAGCGAAATGTCACGAGTGCCATACGAAGAACGAAACACTCAAAACATAGCAAAAGATCAAATTTGCGCCGGAGCTGGGGAAACAAGTATGGTGGGTACCAGTCATAGTAGGTACACCCATATACGCTCTAATGCACCAGCGACCCTCATCGAGAAAGAGCACGTAGATCTCTTCATGCAAAATGCTGCATTGATCCGGCAGTCGGTAAAAGCGATTGAAATTAAGTTGAACGAAGTGGATGACGGAGCTTACATCTGGCGGTCTTAGAACCGTCTGTATAAATCGTTAAGGAGTTCGGTAATGGAGAACCACTCGATTCCCATAGACTACGTTGTGGGATTAGGCTCTCATGGTTCTTCCCGAACCAGTACGTAGCTCAGGTGAAATCTGTCGAAGCTGGGGTATCCCAATCGCTCAATACAGTTGAGCGGCCAGTACTCAAGAAACTGCAAGGACCGGTCTCCCGAATTCTAATGGCTGCATTACTGCCAGTTGTTCTATTAAAATGTCCACCGGAAGCTGCCCAAGCATAACATCCGTCGACATAGATAGGAGTGGTCCGGAGAGCTCCGCTAATTGCCACACTGGCCGCCCACCATACCACCACCTCGTCGAACATTATTCGACGTAAGACCGACACGTGAAGCCAATGCAGAACTTTAGGTTGTAAACTCCGTGTCTTACCAATAGCCAAAATTCCCAATAAATGAACAACAAAGCACTGACTGCAAAAATGGTGTTTTTAATTCTTTTTCTTTTCATCTCCAATATATTATTGTTGCCATCTAATTGAATTGTTCATATTCGATCAAAGGTAAACTTGAACTAAATCGAATTTATACATATCCGAATAGACTGGTAGCGGACGACCGGACCGAATGGTTTATGATGATAGTGTCCACATCCTTTACAGAACGCAATTCAAGCAGAATATAAAACGATACACAAAGTCCTGATGGCTTCGTCCACTGGTCTATGTGCATTCAGTCATTCATCTATTCATGTCTGAATTGGACTTGTCTCCTTCGGGGCAGAAGCGGCACTATCAGTATACGCTTGGAGAAAGATACCAACTACCAGGATATTACCTACCATTCCGTCTACAGCGGACGATGCAATGGAAAATCTTGTGTTAGAGCTTCAATCGGGTGTGCACAGTTCAAGCATTGGGGTCTCACTTTATTCAACCTCGACTTCTGCATAGTGAAGGAGAAAAAAAAAGAAGAAAAAATAAAAAATAAAAACAAAGTACCACAGCACGGAGGGAAAACTCCAGGGGAATTTTCGTTTGGATTTATGCAACCTTCCCAAGTTGGGATTTAACTGATTTACGGATATTGGCATTGTTATGAGGAGAATCCTCTCGTCTCAAGAAAAATAGTATTCAACTTTTCTACTTTTCGAAACTGAAAAAATAAACGGAACAGATTCACAGACACAAAAGAATGCAAAAAAGAAAAACTAAAATGAAAAACACGGAAGGCAAGTGAAGTGAATAAGAAAGAAAATAGGAAAGGCAGAATTGTGACAAATCCGAAATGAATTTCGTTTCGTTTTTGCTGTGTCCAGTGAAAACTAAAAGTTCCCAGAGAAAAGATATTTGAAGGATTTAGATTTGCTTTACAAATGGGATAAGGAAAGAAGCTCATTAAATTTGTTGGTTGGTTTGTCTAGGATGAGAATGTCTTTCCGAGACATGGACGTAAGGCTGACACGTTTGTTTCTCCGGATTTCTCCGTTTAGGATTTTTTCCACTTAATCGGAAATGGAGAATGAGATAGTGGGGATCGATCGTTTTGTTAGTAATTGGATGGAATGAGTTTTTCTTTCTCATTTTATTATTATTTTTTAAGTATTTAGATATTCATTCAGATTGGATTCGATCCTGAAAGGATATTGGGACTACACAAGATTGGAAGATTTGATATTTTATTGCAATATACAGAGTGTCCCGCTTTAGATGGTAAATACTTTAATGGCAGATAGTAACGTTCAATTGAGGAAAATTGACACCAGAATGTATTTAGCCGTTACAGAATTGTAGAATTTTTTGTAAATTGTGTCAAAAAGCATGACTTGCTGGACAAAATTTGCCACTCTTGAATCATTCAGTCTGAGATATGACTTCACATTGTGAAACTACAATACATAGCATTTCATATAAAACCCTGTTGCGAAATTCACCGTTACTTCAAAGATACAACTGGTCAAACTTTATATAAAGGGGATTCACTTTTCCTGTCGTAAATGTGGTAAACATCGTAAATCGCCGTAAACTTTTGTAAACCCTACAGTAAAATGACAGAAGTCTACAAATTTACGACAAATAGGACGCTTACGACGCGACGTGAGCATGAATCCCCCTATAAATTTCAAAAATTATTTTTCATCGAAAATTCAAATGATAGTTTAACAACGGTACTTTGAACTGACAAATCTGAACATTTGACAAAAGTTACCCGAATGTGTTGGCTTTCCAACGGTATATCTTCTTGATTTGAAAATTTTCGAATAATACGCAATAAAGAAATAAAACATGGTCTAGATATGAAACGAATTTACTTCAACTTTGACTTAACAGCCAGTTCACGCTACGAAAGGAAAATAGAAAAAAAAAATCATATTGTTTTGAAATTTGAGACAACTGAGAGTCCTCTGAAGATATGCTCCAAAATCCCCGTTGGTACAGTGTCCGGAAGTGTAGCATAACGGAGGTTAAAGGTAATTTTTCCTTGAATATTTCGTTTTTTATGCAGACACTAATATAATAAGGGGAAGTAAAATTCGTGTGGTTTTGAAATTATGCAAAATTAATAAACGCAGTTTTCTGAATATATGCTATGAAGTTTCCGTTGATAGGGGGTCAGTAAGTGTAGAGTGTAGAGAAGGGGTTAAAAATCCAAACGTACACTCCATACTACTCGCAGTTACGATCGTAAAAGTCTCAGGCGAAATGATAGCCATACGAGGATGAGGATGTACCTATATGGTAGAAATACAGCCATGCTGCGTTATAGTCACTGTAAAAAATATTTGGCTCCTTTTAACACCAGTTGCTGGATAATTCACCTTTTCTATCCATTCGGTGAATTAATACTCCTAGAATACACCACACGATTGGTGCTTAAAATTAATCCCTTTACTTGGTGTATTTTCTTCGTTGATAGTGTAAAGGACAAAATGGTTGCCAAAAATACACAAGCAGAATGGAAAAAAGTTACTAATCGACTGCATGGTATAAACATTCACGTCATATCAGCTCTTCCGAAACATGTGTCTGCATATCAGTGAGTTGGTAGGTTAGTGCGTTGAGGCGTCAGTCTGATGTATTCATCTCTCCAATCGAAAGTTCAAATCCAGCTGTGGCATTGGTTGCTTTCCGGGCTTTTTTTTTGTTTTGCTCAAAAATTACATATCCACCGTAGGAATAATTAATTCTCACTGCTTTGATGGATAATATTTGCCTATTGGTGTAAACATATTATCCGTACAAAAGGTATTTTATTTACAACGAAAAAAAAAAACGGTCATAATGACACACTGAATCGGCTAATTTTCCCTAGGTAATTTTTAATTGTGAGAAGCTGGCCCAGTCTTTCAAGTGGTCAGAACTGAGTACGATTACGCAGGAGTAGTTGACGCGCTATGCCCCGCTAGGGGTTAAGGCAAAGTAGTAGTACGTGTATTGGCCGGAAGGAAATTTTCGCCGCCCACAAATTTTGCTAGGCGACCCGATTCCGAAAATACCAATACTTGCAAGGTTTAGTTTCAGTTTCTCTTCATGTCCAAGAAAATTCTGTTGTTCCGACGCGTGCTTGCAGCAGCACCAAAACAGACTTGATGCAAGAAGCTGTCACTCGGTGGAATTACCTAACTAAGCTACGTATTAAATTTGGTTGAGATCGGATCGCGGGAAGTGTCTGAACCACGCACAACCTATCATACAACATGTTGAAAACTCTCAATGTCATAGAGATGCTTCCTCCTCTCCCCACATAGGGATGAAAACGGCGGGAAAAAATAGGTTCCAAATGATAGAGTTAAGCGTTAAAATTGTAGTTTTCGGGTTGAGAGTTGAGATTGATGATGGCACTAGTGAAATCGTAGTCCCTCCCATACCTCCAAAGTGGTTGAGTAGGCGTGAAAAAAATAATGTCAGAATTAGCCGATACTCGCGGCGGCGCCGCGGTCGGTCAATGGCCTTCAACCGAAATAATATGCCGCAGTTTTCCCTTTTATCAGTGATTTCCATTGGCTCCACTGAATTGCAAATTAGCGTTTTCAGGGTCAATGAAATTGATGCTGGCATGGCCGGTTGCCATAGCCCTTACATGGGGGTCTGAAATGGCTGAGATTAGCGTCGAATTGACAGTTTTTAGGGTTGTTGAAATAGATAGGGGTATGTAAAGCCTATCGGTACCCGTATAAAGGTGATAAGAAGTAGCACAATGTTTCAAATGACTGACGCTGACAGCCGTCGAAGTGCGTGACAAATGTCCAAGGGCAAATGCTGTAGAATTTGTGAAATAAGGAATGCAGAATCACCTCAGGTACACACAGATTAGCTTAGATTAGGATTGCGGAAATATGGGGCAAAAATATGCGGGATAAATAGATATTGTTTGTACAGATGTACAAAATGTACGTAATACTGAAATCAATCCTAATTTTCTAAAAAAAAAAAAAATACTTACTGTCTTATTTCCTAAGTTTCGTACTCTACAGCTAAGGTATGCCGATTTTCCTACAAGTGCTGTAATATTTTTAGGCGTCGATGCATCAAAATATGGTTCATTCCATCTCGGACTCATATAACCGGTTGGAAATCCTCCATTAAGTGTATTGAAGGCATTCATTGGTCCATCCATTCCACCGTTTGTCATGTCTGAAAAAAATGACAAGATAACAATTACAAAAAATTAAAACAAAATATATATCTGTATCTCTCTAAGACACTCACAAAAAAAAAGAAGAAAGAAAAAGCTAAGATACGAGGTATGTCCAGAAAGTAAGAGTACTAATTTTTTCCATTTTATATAAAAAAAAACATTTACTTGAAAATACATGATATCAATTGTATATAGTATAATAGCCGCTTTCGATTCAATTGCCCGGCTTCACAGACCGAAAAGAACGCCACGGCTCTGCGACGAGCGAACGTAAACAGCCACCATGCAGATACTTCGCCCTCGTGGGGGCAAATTGCGGACTTAGCATACATTTAGACGGAAGCGAAAGAAGTTGATGTTCAACCAATTTGCTTTAAACATTGCTTCGATGAGATCCAATACTGGATTAAAACCGGTCTGTCGTTTTGTATGAGAATGATCTGAGATTCGGTTAAATCGCAAGCGGCTAAGGTTACTTATTTTCCCACGTAGTCGCCTTCCCCTTCTATGCAGGTTTTAAGCCGTGGCACAAGTTTTTTGATTCCTTCCTCATCGAACTCTCCCGCCATCTCCTTCGTCCATTTCAAGCCCTCTTGTTTCACCTCCTCACCAGTTGAAATTTTTTTTTCACCCATGTGAGTCTTCAGGAAGGTGAAAAGAAGATCTGAGGACGCCAAGTCGGGTGACTATGCAGGATGGTTCAAAATGTTCCAGCCAAACGAATTAAAAGGCGCCTTAGCGGAGTTGGCCATGTGCGGGCGAGCGTTGTCATGCAAAAAACACACTGTTAACATTTCCCTCCCTTCGTTTTGAATTGCTCTCTTGAGGTTTTTTAGGGTCTCACAGTTTCGTGCAACATTATTCGTTTCACGCTGAGGCAAAAGTTCGATTAAAATTATCGCTTTTCGGTTCCAAAGATGCCACGGATGCCCGAATTTGAAGTTTTGAATTATTTTAGCAGGTGGAGAACTAGTGTGCCGCCACTGTGAGGACCACCTTTCAATTGTAATTGCTCAAGGAACTCGCGACCCGATTTAATTTGCCCTGCTCTGTCAGTTGCTTTGAGACCCACCTTGTGCACAATTTTCGGGATACCAGTAAAAACTTTTTTTTATCTTCAAATATATCTTTCTCAAATTAGATATCACTCGATAGTATTTTTTGCCAAACCCTATTCACGAATTTAGTTGAAATTGGACTACTATATCATATAACTGTCACTGGAACGACCATTCCAAAAGCAAGTTTTTGTTAGAAAAACTTTTTTTATTTCTGTAGATTCATATTATTCAATCATATTTACCGCCAAACCACATTCCTAAATTTGGTTGAAATCGGTCCACTATAAATACTTTCATATTTCTCATAGGAAAAGTGAAATGGGAACAAGTTGTTTTTTCTAATTTCAAAGTGGCAAATGCATCATATATCACCCTTCGCGTAAAGAGTATCATACCTTCAGCAAGCTAGTGCAAGGCTAGCTCGTTTTTTGTCCACTTTATTCAACCCAGTTATCACCTGCAATTGCGTTTTATTTACAGAAATTTCTACGTGACCTGTTCTCCCGCCTGACATGCCTTCCAATTTGCTATCAAAACACCACAAAAAATGTCAATAATGAGAATAATTTTTCAATAAAAACGTCTTCATTGTTTGCCGAGGGCTCTTGTTGCACTGCCAAAGTGACGGACGGACTACAGTGGATTTCGGCGTCTAGCTGGCCTGACTCTCCAAGATGAAATGAAAAGAAAAAACATCGACAAGAATCTAAAAATGGAAAATGAAATTATTTCTTGGCAAACATTCAAGATCATGTGTAAACAGTACCTTTTCTGGTTGAGACACTTCAGTAAATTTTTTGTTCAAACATAGATTCAATTACGTTTGAAATGAGAAACTGTATATTGATTGATTTGTAATCAGAGATAATACAAAGTATTTTCACTGCCAAAGGACATTTTGAATTTACTCATTCAGTCCTATTTTATACTATAAATTTCCTTCTGTAAATTACTTTCTATCAAAATTTACATATTCCCTCCCTCCCACGGAAACAGCTTGCATCATCCACCCAATACCCTCGACAGTATGCCCATTTCCCAAAAAAAAAGATACTTAATTCAATCTTGTTGTTGGCTCTTTGTCATTTTTATTGAAAAAGTGCCGTCCTAAGGCCATTTCTATTCATATTGTATTCCCATTTACACTCCGTACGCTATCGATTCTGAATGAAAATCACAACCCGAAAAAAGGAAAGGACGACCGACCAACCTTCGTTGGCTTTTTCGAACGTAGCCTCAAAGTCAGGTGAAAGACATAAATAGCTACTTAGACCGGAGATGAAAAAGGCTAGTGTGGTAATGTATCTGACCTGCATACAATGTGCACGAAAATTGCTCAACAATAGTATTTTTGTTACTGTTGTCCTAGCTGGTAGAGTTGTGTAGGGAGTCCTGCTGTCGTTATTGTTGTTGTTCCTGTTTGGCACCCCGTCCTTTTTTTCTTCTTCTTGTTTAGGCTCTAAACGGTTCATTGCGCTTGAACGAACGAGCGTACGAACAAACTGTCGACCATACAAAACACGCATAGCTGTCAGGATCCATGTACGGAACATACGTCATGACATTGTGGATACTGTTGGATGGGTACAAATACAGAACGGGGACAGAGTGTTTGCACAAGAGTAAGGTGTCCTGTAATGTAAACTTGTGGGAAGGATTTATCATGGTTAGTGGTGTGTTAGTTCAAGGACTTTCATTTTAAGGGTAGTTGGACGATAGTTGGGAATTGCAAGTCTTGGGAATGTAGGATTAACATGTTCACTTTTTAGTAACCTAATTACATTATATTCGAGTATAACCTGTCTAGTCCGGATGGCGCAACGGTTAGCACGTTCGCCTTCTACGCACTGGGCCCTGGTTCTCTTCCTACTGAATGCGGTAGTTTTCGATAAAAAAGGGGATTTACGTGTCGGACTATGAGCCCACTCAGCTGTTAAATGAGTACCTATTTTGAGCGTGCTGCTTATCACACACCTCTGCACAAGACCGTCACGATCTAGAAAATGAGGTGATGCTAACTCATCTCGAGGCCATGGTTCAAATTGGACTGTTGCGCCAGTTATTTATTTTCTTGATAAATTGTCTTGGTGCAGTTACAAATATAAAGCAAATGTTTCCAATTACGTTTATCAAGAGGACGCCATTTATCTCGATCCTGCATCCAGTACTGATCTCAGTATATTGGCCTTTCAACCTAATGAGCAAAGTATCTTGCAATGATCAGATAACAAAAGGTAGAGGGAAATCGGCGTAAGTGTCACCATACACTGTCAAACTCCAACTCGAACTTGAACATGGTACAAGTGGACCGGTTTTCTTCAGGTTTATGTGAAGTGTGTGTGTGTGCTGAGCTATTCAGAGGACATTTGTAACAGGTTCGTGATCAAATTTGAGTTGGAGTTCGACAGTGTATGGTGACACTATTACTAGATCAGTAAGTGCTTAACTTGGATATCGTATGAACCCCTCAGTCGGCATCAGATAGCTTAGTCTCTCGCAGAGGTAAACATTTCGCATAAGTCATCATCTAATCGTTGATTGGATAAATTTATTCATTTATATTATGTATATATTGTATTGTATATTATAGCTACATCAAATCACTTTTATGTCTCTCGAGAGTCTGAATATGAACTGTATTCTCAGGGCTTAAACTTTCGATTGCGCTAAATTTGATCAGATCCCTCAGATCTTCCAACCGAAAGAAGAAAGAGTCCCTGAGAAAGACCCTCCTCCTCGCGGCCATGGCAGGACAGGTGTATAGAAAATAAAAAGTATTCTATCTCTTCTCTCGCCAGCATCTACGCAGCTTCTGCAGAAATGGTTGTAGCGTCGGCGAAGTCTTCTAGCATGCTCACCAATGGGACAGTGGCTATTGATAACGTTAATAAACATACCAATGTGCATCCTGTTTAGCGGCAGGGCGATCAGGGCCCGCTATGCGTCATATCAACTTCATAGTCCGACACGAACCGTCCTCAGTATATCTAGTGCTAGATTTGTCGCATTGGAATTAATGATAAGTCACTCCGATGTCGCATCATTTGAACATAAGGTTCTACGGCGAATTTTCGGGGCTGTTTGCGATCGAGATGGATGGCGCATCCGGTATAACCATGAGTTGTATGAACTGTACGATGAGCTGGAAGTTTCAAAAATCGTCAAACTACAACGACTTCAATAGGCAGGGCATGTACAAAGAATGGATGATGATCGCATGCCAAAGAGAGTAATGAATGCAGAACGAGTCGACGGAGCGAGACTGCCTAGACGACCGAGATCTCGTTGGAAGAGCTCATTAGGTGTGGACGCCGCGCAGCTACTGGGCCTCCAAAATTGGAGGACGCGGCTACGTGACCGAGATAATTGGAGGATAACGATCCAGGCGGCCAAGGCCCCACGTCGGTATGTCGCGCTACGATGATGGTGATGATGATGTCGCATCGACCATATTCAATTGCCCCAGTCGTCCCAACTCGAGCAAGTTCATCAGCCTCACAATTGCCATCATAAGCAGTATGGCCTGGTATCCATCACAAGGTAATTCTAAAATATCGCCCCATCTCATCAAGAAGCGATCGACGGTACACAAGCGTCCATGATGTCGATAGAGTAAATTCATAAGATCGAATTGCAGCCTGACTGTCAGTGTAAATGGTGATGAGAACTTCCGAGATCGTTTGAATCTCCGCCTGTAGTACACTGCAATGGTCATGTAAACGGAACGATAAGCAAATCTTCAGCGTCCCCCAAAAATACCAGATGCCACCCCAGCATTCGTTTTGGAGCCGTTATTATATACATTTATGGAGTCTGGGAGAGAGAGTGCCAGTTTCCCACAAGTTCCTTGAGTAGATCTGATGCCTGACTAGCTGAAATGACTAGCTCCTGAAGAGTAAAGTCTATCGGATGACGAAACCAGCTCAACCACTAATTGCTTTTGGCTTAGGCTGAGACATTTTTGAGTGGGAATCATTGCTAAATGATTTTGTTGACTGCTTAGCAATGGTACACTCCACTTTTATTCTTAAAAAAATATAAAAATGCGCTTATGCGTGACAAATGGGTAATGCGCTTATGCGTGACAAATGGGTAATGCGTTTTCTAAAGATAGTGTCTAACCAAGGGTAACTATCTCCGATGTGTGTTGCAGTCCCGTCCGGTCCAGCGAAGTTATAAGGACAAAAGCTATCGATAGCCCATAGAATCCTATCTTCTGACATAATGGATCTTCGATCATATGAAGCCTCAAAACTTTCAGATGAAAGCAAGAGCGGGGCAAGTGTCGAATTGCTGGGGAGCAGAACCTCAATAGTCTCTCTACTTGATGACGTCCAGGAGCCGTCCTGTCTCTGCAGAAAGCCGAGCATAGATAGATTTGTTGAAAGGACTTTGCGAAGTGTAGAGGTGTCGTTAGACTCCTCGATACCTCCAAGAGTTCCGTTTTGTACTTTAAAGCTCATTTTTAAACGGGTTCAAGTGCTTCTTATAAGATCCAGTTAGCCTGTGGCCAAGTTTTTTGCAGCTTCTTATGCGCACACGGTAGGTAACGCTGATCAGAAACCAAGTGCTCCGATGATACTCTCCCGTTCCGTAGTAGGTGCTGGATATCCTCAGACAAGAGGGATATATTGAAGACCTCCCGTCCATAGCGTTTAACAAATGTTGATTCACTACCTACGTTGCATAGTAGTAGGTTAGTGCCAGTAAGGTACTCAAATAGCAGCTCATTTCATACATTTGTAATAGAGCTCTCTTTACTTCTACTTAAAGTTGGACTTAAAATTAATTTTATGCATGTAAGAGTACTACACCAAAGACAATCTCAAGCTCAAAAGGATTGTATTAATTTATAAAACATTTAATTTCACACTGTGTGTCTTCTTTATAGCTCGCATTTTCACAGAAACGAGCTTCTGTTGAATAATTTACCTTTCCATTGAACGCTTTAGAGCGCCTTTCACGATAATGAAAAACCTAAAAGCCTATTTGAATTTCCATGGTCTATAACCATACTCTCTTTGACTACAAGGAAAGACAGTTCGACGAGTAGTTACTATGCCGGCGAATTTAAACTTTGCTTTCTCCTAGACGACCACCCTTAAATAAACGAGCTATGAAGCATGGCCATACACACCGAGTGTAGACTGGACGCATTGAACCTACCAGGAAACACAGTCATGCTCCACTGCTATCCGTGTTGGCTTTCAATTATGTCCATTTGAAACAGTAGACATTTAGCCCAAGTTGGCTTTACCGGCACTACGCCTGGTGGCCTTTGAAAAGGATCATTCGATTTATGTAGGTCACACAAGAACCAGTCTTAATATACGGTTAAGTCAAACGAACCAATATCAGAAATGTCTCCATACCAAACCAATTTCTGAAATTCTTTGGTCATTTAGCAGTTTTCCAAGTGAAATTTGAACCATTACTCTCACGGAGACCATTGGTTGGTCAGATACATTTCAGGAGTGGGGATCAAGCTAACATTTGTGTTGCCCTTTAGGGAGTGCGTTGGAAGGCCAGACGATTAAGGTCGTCAGAAATTTAATACGTGACCTAAACGTTAACATTTCACGTGAGCGGCATACCTGTGAATGGAGCAAATCCTTCTGAAACTAAAACGCCAAGTTCTGCGGCCAAATCGTTTCGCAATGTCACGAAATATATATATATTTATATGCTCTCTCGAACTTTTGTGTATTGGTCCTCATAATTCACAGTCATGTGACGCATGCTAAAATCTCCTCGACCAGGACTCAGTCAACATAAATGCGCTGAAATGGGGTCGGGTCGGATGAATTGTTTATTCCCAGCGCGCCGACAAGGACATGTATCCATGAAGTTGAAGATACTATACAAAAAAAGTAGGTTGTAAGATTTTTCGCCTGCGATGATGTGGGTTTGATGTTATTGGGTTGCGTCGTTAATGCACAGTGAAGTCAAACTGAGCGTAACAAGTAATTTTGCATCAACGAAAGAGGCAATTTCTGTTAACTTTGATGATACAGCCGAGTGTGTGCCACATCGCCTAATGGACGTGTGCTAGTGAGTGCCGCTTGTTATTAGATGAAAGCCAAGGATATAACCTTCAGGCGAACTTTTAGCCTTTCTCCGTAAGTTTTACACGTGAAGTCTCGTGTACATGACTCGCATGGTTGAGATGGAATCGGACCAATTAGTATGGGGTCGGCGGGCATATTAATTTTTCCTTTTTTTTCTTGTTTGCTCGATTGGCCCCAAAACCAAATTAAATAATAGTTGGGCAGGATTGATTGTATTATTGCCTGTTCTTTATCGGATACAATGTCTTGTTCTTGATTGAGGTACGCTTTTGTCGTAATTTGATATTTAGAAGGGAAATTTGTTTTAGTCGATTTAATAGTAAGAACCTGTAATTTCGAAACGAACAAGGGTTGAATTGTCCTGTGACACGACATGTGTTTGGGTACGTTTAGATTGCAGGGTGAATTTAAATGTCAGGTATCCGAAACTTATATAGGCTATAGAGAAGGACGTGCTTGTAAAAGGGTCGCATCAATAAGTGCGATTTCAGATTTTTCTTTCTTTCTCGTTTCGTGTTTATCTATTGGCCAGGGCACAAATTGCTGCCTGTCGAACTGAAAGGTTCGTGATATCATTTTAATGTATGAGTTCATATAAGGGTAGCTGAAATAATATTATGAAGTCTGCAGTAATGGTTAATGCTTACCAAGCGCAATCATACGAGAAGGGACAATTATATTTAATTCAGGCATTTTTGGAATTTTTACTCATCGTGGGAGACAGAAGGCGTGTGAACGAAAATAATGAACATGTCAGCACAAACTGCAAGGAAGCTAATGGGCCGAATTGGGCCGAAGCTGTCCAGCTATTTTTTCTCATTTGCTGAATGCCGATCAAAAGCAAATGCATTAACATTTTTTGCAGCAATTTTTGCACCGATTCAATCGGGATCCGACCGATTTTGTGCGGCGATTTATCACCATGGATGAGACTTGGGTCCACCATTACACACTCGAAACGAAACAGCAGTCGAAGCAGTGGGTGGAAGCCGGTGGTTCAGTGCCAAAGAAAGCGAAGTCGATCTCATCTGCCGGAAGGGTCATGGCCAGCGTGTTTTGGGATGCGAAAGGGATCCTGTTAATTTATTACCTTGAAAAAGGCAGAATAATACCCGGCGAATATTACTCCAAACTTTTTGACCAGCTGGATGCCAAAATTCGCGAGAAGAGGCCTGGCTTGAGGAAGAAAAAAATCATCTTTCACTAGGACAACACACCTGTACACAAGTGATCAATGGCGATGGGAAATTTGCCGCATTTGGGGTACGATTTGTTCGACCTTCGCTCCTGTTCTCCTGATTTGACACCCTCAGATTTCCATCTGTTCCCAAACTTGAAGAAATTTGTTTCTGCGAAGCGCTTCGCATCCAGTGAAGAAGTTGAGAGAGCCGTAGATGAATATTTTCACAGCCTTCCAGACTCTCATTTCCGGGAAGGAATACTGATGTTGCAGAATCGCTGGACCAAGTGGGTTGAAGTCAAGGGAGACTATGAAGAAAAATAAAATCATTCTTTAGCTGAAAATCGCAGTCTTTCATTGTCAGGCCGAGAACTTTTCACCTTACCCTCATATAATTTATTAGTGATTGATGACCATATTTTTAGAGGGGCATAACGCACTGGGTGTGCCTCTAACAAAAAGATGGGAGAGGCAGGTGCCCGCTGACTGCCGGCTCCGGCAGCCCTGGCTGAAATTACTGGAAGCTATACCTAAAATTATTCATTCGGTTTCCTTTCCTTCTCCTCTCGTTAATGTTGACTACTGACATCAGGGATTTCTGATTATCAGAAAAAAAATGCAATGCATTACAACACAGATGAAAATTCACGTGAAATCTTTGTTATGGAAAATCCCCACCTTAATGCGAATGGTAAGCGTTATCAAATGCAGCCAGCTGTGAGTAAAGATGTTATAGGAATTCAGGGCCTAGCTTTAAGGTGCAACAACACTTAAGCCGGGGTCGGGGATTATTATGTTCGAATGTTAACTAGACCTGCCAAAAGTACATTTTACTTTTGTTGTAATTTTATATCAGCTTCAATTTTAATTTGAGTTACCAAGTGTAAGTATAATATGAGAGGAATTAGTTACTTTGGTCTAAGTTTAAATAAGTTACTTATTGAATGAATACTTCCCTCGTTTTCTTGCAGTGAATATAATATTGTTTCCTGCTATATTATACATGTAAAAATTTTCTGTATGTTATTTTGTATTGCCATAACATTTAAACACAAACAAAAGATCATATGTATCGCGTTTTAGTGTCTTACACTCTTTCAACCAAATCCTTTCCCGGGAACCTTGGATTTTGAATATGTGTATTCAATATGACGACTACAATAATCCTTCTTGTATTAAATGCCTGAAACGGTTTAAAATTAAATCTCTTTCGTCAGGTGTGAAATTCTCAGCAAAAATATAAACCGAAAAACGGATTTGATATTTCTCTCAATAATCTTACTGCATAAAATCGTACACACACAAGCCCACTTGAATCGACTCTAAATTTCAAATTCATAAGATATGAATCTATTCTAGACGAAAATTTATTTCTTCCCAAATTTTTGTTGGGAGAATCCCTGTCTTTTACCAGTTATGTGAGAACGTTTTTTTTTCCTCAACACCAATTCACTGAAATTCATAAGAAACGCGACACCACGAATAAGCAGTAGCGAGCGAATAACAATTCAGATGTGTTTCAATGGAAAAGGAGAAAACGTGAAACCAGTTACAAATCCTTCTCCCTTTATTTTGCCCATATCAAGGATCAGAATAGGAATATCATCATATAAGAGAATATCGCAGAATATCGAATGGATTTGGTGTGCAGATTATTTGGTGTGTATATTCAGAAGGATACACAGCACAGATAGTGTGTATGGATTTGTTGCCTGCAGGACCAAAACCCATGTTGTGTCCTGAAGTGATTTATCGAATTCTCTCATATTTTACATCGGTTCATATTATAAGCATACATCAAAACATGCGGCCATTTATCACGTCGTCGAAACATGTTGAAATTGTGGCAGTTGCCGAATGGATCGAGATATTTGTATACGACTATGACTATATAAGTTGGATGAAAGTGAGCCCACCGCGAGAAAAGGAAATGTAAGAAAGCCTACAACATGGGAACTTAATAAATATGCAAAAATAAAGTTAATCTTTTATGCCACGCTTGATTTTTAGATGCGGCTGAAGTTGACTGATGGGCTACAAAGTAGCCTTATATAAGCTGTTCCATGCTCCTTGAAATTTGTTGTTCTGAATGATATATTTTCGCTGGAAGGGGTGGGCGGACTGAACAACTGCCGCTCGGACGGTTCATTGAGTTTTGAAAATTCGACGAAAATCTTTGTAATCGGCTTCCGTGTGAAGGAAATGATTGTTAAGAAGACTTACTGACTTATTGTTTGCCGAGTTTGTTTTTCAGAAATCCATGAAATGGCAGATAGGGTACGCATTGGAATTTATATTCGATATTTGTTAGGCATTTGGACGACGTTGACAACGAATTTATTAAAGCGGATAGGAGGTATTTACTCTAAGGACATTTTACGCGAAAATTATCACCCAGGGGAGTTTTATGATTGTCGAAGGCGTATCGTCACCATGGTATCCTTGGAGGATACAGTGGTGATGATACAATGAAATATGACCGAAAGGGAAAATAAAGTTTGTTAATAAGAGGGTTCTTGAGTTTTTTTTTCCAATAAAGGAGTAGCCGCGTATTTGCACAATGGAGCAAAGCAAGCTCACACATTACGCCAATAATAACGATAGTTCTGGATAAATAGTTTATGGGAAAGACGTTCTGAAAGCAACTTTTCAAATTGAAATATTCAGAATAAGGTCTACAACAACACTGAGCAAAATGACTATCGTTTGTGTTTGTTGTGAATTAGAGACTTTCAAATTTCCAAGATATTTTTTTCCACATTTTCATGATATAGTTTGAACTACATTTCTTTCTCTTGTTCAAAACCTTTTTCAAATGAATAAAATCATAGAAAGTGGAAAGGTTTTATGAATGCAGATGACTTAAATAGAATGTTCTCCGGCAAAATTAACATTTAAAACAGATTTATCTGAAAAAAGTGGAGTCAGAAGCTTGAGACAAGAAAAATATTTTTCTCTTTGCATAATGACGTCAAATCTTGAAACGAAGAATTCTTGAAGTGAAATTCTATTTTTAGTTTTCCTTTCGATTTGATGCATCCGGAAAGTCAGTTTCAAAGGAAAAGTTATCAGTAAAAAAAAAATGTCCTTTCCCTTCGCACACAATCCCAATACGATACCATCGTCATCATCATCTAAGTACAACGACGATCTTCTGCACCCTTGTAGTCAAGTCCTTTAATGGAAACGGAAATGTTTCCTTGATTTTGAATCTCGACTCGAGAGAATGCGAACGGATGGAATGAAACAGCCGGCACCGGAACCGGCAGGATGACGATGACGACGTCGGGAATCGCTATAAAATGCAGCGAGATACATGAAAAAAGAGACGACTTGATAAGAGATTGTGATGTCCTTGGAAGCCTCCAACTCAATTCAATTTGCGTTACTCGTGTTTGCCTGAGTTTCGTTATTTCGCAAATTGTATTTGTGCTTTGAAAGTGACTTTCCACTCTATACTCACTGGGTCTCACCAACTGTCTTGCTTGTCTTCTTGAGGTTTTTGTTGTGATGATGTCATGTATGTGTATCTCGGTGTATCCGAGAAATTGCACCTTAAACTTTCAGGTGAATTGCCTTCGATGTACACACATGCCATACGACGAGGGTAAGTGTGTCGGAAAAGTAATGAAAAACCGACGTTCGCAGGAGTTCCTGGCTTGATATTTCTTGAAAACGACCTGCCCAAGGTGTGTGAAGCGGGCGAAGGTATTATTGAAAGATAGCTGCGGGTGATATGATACTATGCTGTTTAACAACATGTTGCTCTGATATCAGATGTTCGACGTGCAAGAATCCTTGTAATTTTGAGTGATTGGAAATAATAATTAGAGTTAATTTTTTACGAGCTTCGAGCTGAATGCTAGCAACCAGCATCATCCGAAACCAGTTCTATGGTAACGAAACCACGACTGCTAATCAGGAGTGTGATTTCGAAAGATTTATTAGTGCACGGAAAAGCAGTGCAGAACTAATCGGATCCAGTAAAAACAAGTTCATCCCTAAACTGTGTGAACACTCGTGGTTAAGGAAGGACTCAGTAAACGGAGTCGGTCTTCTATTGAGACCAGACGGTTCGTACACTGAAGGTCCAGAAGAAACATTAAAGCTGCTACTTCAGGGCGATTTCCCAGGGCTGTCTGAAGGTGACTCCTATACGAGGCGTCTTTTACTGACAAGCTCGGAACGCTGTGGGAGTTCTGGTAGTACACACACAGGTAGCTTTTATTGACGCACCGAGGATTGATCCTATGTTTCTCTTGGTGTAGAATCGTAGAGTGGCGGCCAAGAAGTCATGGCAATCGAGCGCGTAATTTTGTCGCACAATAAATTAGCAAAGAATATAGTGAAGAAAAAAATAGTGCGAAGCGCATATACCTGGGCAAACCTAGTGGTCACACCAAAACTTCAAATAGACAAAAGCCATATGAATTAAAAGTGTGTTTACCATATGGTTAGTTTGAGCCTAGGTTAATCGTTGAAATGGATTTCTTTGGTCAGATCTTGTCCATTTTCAATACTAACTAACCAGATTTTACTATTGAAATCCGACCAAATTTTCTCGCTAGCGTCATTCTGCTGAAATTTATCGTAGTTTAAGGAATATTTAGTTATTTTTAGGGTTTTGTATAAAAACAAAACCCTTATGAAATCGGTCATGCGTCCGTCTGTCCGTCTGTCCGTCTGTCTGTCCGTCTGTCCATGAAATATCTCACGAACCGCTGAAGCTACATGCATGAAATTCGATGGAAATATGTAGAAATACTATAATTCTTTGGAGAAAGCGATGCGTCGTAATAGGTCAACTTTAAGGGGGGGTCCCCATAGAGGGGAAATGAAGGTCGAAATTTTTTTTTCGTTTGGTATAGGCAAGTGGGGTATCGTAAGAAAGGTACCGTCGAGTACATTCCATTTTTGGAATTTTTTTCAAATTTGAAGAAAGGAGAAAAGAGGGAGAGGGGAAAATATGTGGTCCGAGTTTGTCCCCCCCCCCCCCTTGCATTTCGAGACCGTTATAGCTAGACATATGAAAATTTACAGAAAAGCGGCATTTTACTAGCATAGAAAACTAAAAATAATAGAATTTTTAAATATCATCCAAAAAGGTTAATAATAGTACATTTCTATAGTTGCAGTTAGCACACCCCTGCACCCCTCAAGCACACCTGAGGTCAAAAATATTGATGGCTAATGATAACCAACATCATAGGCAATAATACCTCTAAGTTTCATTACAATGACATGATATTTAAGAATAGTACATTGACTTAAAGTTATGCATTTTGACACTATCCATACAAAAAATACACCTACCAGCCTCACGCATAGATATGCGTGTACTACTTGCATGTTGTTTTTCGTAGTGCGAATTGCAGTTATTTAATGAACCAACTTTGGAAGGGTGAAGATTGGTGATTGATGATCCTAACAATGACTATTCACACAATTAATTTTTTTAGGGTTTTGTGTCTTAAATCTTACAAAATCGGTCAAATACCTGTCTGTCCGTCTGTTCATAGAATATCTCACGAACGGCTGAAGCTGCACACATAATTCGGTGGGAATGTGTAGAAATGCTATAATTTGCTGGAGAAAGCGTTGTGTTGTAATTGGCCAACTTTAAGAGAGGGGGGGGGGGGGGGGGGTCCACACAGAGGCGAAATTAAGGTCAATTTTTTTTATCCACTGGTATAACCAAGTGGGGTGTCGTGAGAAAGGTAATGTTGAGTAGATTCCATTTTTGGCATTTTCTTGAGATTTGCAGAAAGGGGAACAGTGGAGGAGGAAAAAATATTAGGCCGTAATTTGTCCCAGCTGCCCTGAATTTCGAAGCCGTTACACAAGTTTGCAATTTGCAATGTCGTCTTAACATGAATGGTTAAGCATCTCGAAGAGTAGGACAGTTTATCTCGTATACATACATATCTATCTACAGCATCCGTATAAAAACTATTACTTTGAGAGGTGATAGATGCAGTCTTTTTGTGAATTGGCATGTAAGATACTATATCATGGGTAAGACATTTAATTATGGTGTTTTTATTCAGCTGAGTGGTACCAAGAAGAGCAGGGAGCCAATATTTAGATACCAAAATAAGCGCGTGCTACAAAACCCTCGAATTGCGGGCGTAGCCCTCTATATTCCGGTTTCATTTACATTTGTAGGAGAGGTAGACGTTCCTTTGGTTGATTGTTCCCTTCTCACTTAAACTGAAGCAAGCTTCTCATCTGAAGTTTACATGCCAAAAACTAGCTCTCTAAATCATTTGGTTCAAGGGTTCTCGAAAAAAAACTTGAAAAGTAGGGTAAAGATTCTAATACACGTGACGCGTAAGCCCGTCGTCAAATCTAAATAGCAAACGGGTTTACGACAACGCGTAACTTGTTAGCTGACGACGGGTCTCGACGGGTCCCAACAGGTCCCGACGGGTACTCATCCGCCGTTAATGAGTTGGAGAATCTAACAACAAACTCATGAAAAAGGATGATTTCAGTACTGGCACATATGCTGTCGAATCGTAAATGCACTTCATGTAAATACAACGACGTGTGCATTATTTCTGCGTAAGTAATTCGTTTCGATACCCGTTTCTGACATTTGGTCAGCGTGTAAACCCGACTAACGTGTAAACACCAGTCGCGTTTACTCGACTTGGGTAAAAATCACGTGATCGCGTATACGCGTCCCGTATATTAGAACCCTTAGGCAGGGCTCTTTGTAAGCGCTCCTTTAGCCGGATCACGCCCATCCGATACCAACCAACTAGATTACAGACATTTGACCAAATTTTGAAGCAGACGCGGACGGACGGACAGACAGACAGACATGGCTAAATCGAATAAGGAGGTGACCCTTTTCATTTATATATATATTCATAACCATACCTACGGAGGCTCCTTTAAGGTGTTGCACATTTTCGTTGTGACGAAGACAATTTATAAGATATGTATAATTATAATAAAATAAACAAATAACTGACGCAACAGTCCAATTTGAACCATGGCCTCAAGATGAGTTAGCATCATCTCATTCTCTAGATCGTGACGGTATGTCTTGTGCACGGGTGTGTGATCAGCAACACGCTCAACCAAGTTATTTACCCTATAAATGGGTACTCATTTAACAGCTGAGTGGGCTCAAAGTCCGACACGTAAATGTGCTAACAATTGCGCCATCCGGACTACAATATATATAATTATAATGCTTATTCCTATCTTTTGCTATTTTATTAAACTAAGTACATTATACACTTTCTTGATCCAAATTCCAATTAGCTGAAACACCCCCAATCCACCTCCAAGTAGAAATAACACTAAGCAAAATCCACTTAATCATATTCTATTCAAACTGAATATTACTAAATCGCATGTTTTAAGAAGTTTGTATCCGGCTTTGCTCTTAGGAGCGTGTCCTGGTAGAACATTACGACCCAACTTTATTGCCGGAACTCACACATCTACGGCGCATGTATATCCTTACATGTTTATAATATGAGCAGTGTGTGCATAAAATACAAGATCCAAGCAAAATATGATTTGTATGGCAATTTCGTTGGCTTTTAGCAAAACAAACCGAAAGCACGAGAATTGGTTATATACGAATATACAAACTCTGCAAACTTTTGGAAAGGGTACAACACTTTCACATTTCGCCTTGCAGATAAATTTATTGTCTTTGCGCTGTATCATCGTACGGATGACTGTTACCGCTTTCTTGTCCTTGTACATTTGAAAGCGAGCTGCATGGCAGACTGCCCGAACTTCAAGAGTATGAGGATGTCTGTGTGTTATTGTATTTCGAAATGGTATACTAACAAACCAAGAACAAACAGATATCTCCTTGATGCACATATGGTTTTTGCTACTATATGGGTTGGAGAGTTTCTATTTAATTCGTTTTGGTTGTTGTTATTGAAGAAAATAATCGTTGCCAATTGCTGCTATAGTACTTAGAAGGATAGTATTCGGAAAAAAACCATTTTATCAGTTTGGGGATTAGAACTTTCGTATGGATGGTGTTGTTGAGGAGTGTGAAAACGAGCAAGCTGCTAAGTAAATTAATTTTCGAAAGGACACATAATATGGCTTAGGGCCGTTTTCGCAATGTCTGTTTAAACTCACGTTTAGCTAACGGGAACATCAGTTTATCGAAACTATAAATAGCTGTTAAATATTTTCAATTTTTCACACGCCAGTTAAATTGGTAGGTAGAAACATATATGACACTGCACACTGCAGCAAAATCAGCTGTTTGTTGTGTCTGTTTGACATAAATAGTCCAAGTATGGCAACAGCTGGATTATAAACTCAATTTTATCGTGACCTCCATTTGTTCGTGCGTAAGAAAAGTAATTTTGTATCAGAGACACTTGCGTTATTTCTTAATTTATTGTTTTAATCGTGTTTTGTTTGTTGTAAATTGCAACCGAGGCCACAAACTCCGGAGCGACTGGTGCCTGTATCGAATGAGCGTGGTGACTATTCCGATCATTGGCTGCGTTCCTGTGAGCGGATCAGGGTTTGACATTTCTCAAATTCACCTCCATTTGCTTTCCCCTCCGGTAAATTTAGAACAGACAACTGTCACTTTTGGATCTGACAATTCCCCCTCTGGATCTGAATATTTTTCCGGTCAATTTCTAAAATCAGAAATTTTGACAGTTCTCGGATGTCACCGGCGCCTCGGTCACCAAAGCAACATAGCCAGTCATCCGTTAGCCAGCGTGCAGGACGTGTTGCGAAGTGTTTAGTGGTAGTTTGCTGCGCCTTTAGCCTACAAACCTGCTCCTTGAATAGGAAGTCGTCGTATCGGGGAACTATTTGTTCGAAATAATTTGCATTTCTGGGTCGGTTTTCGCGCTCAATCCCTTCCAACAAACTCCAATCGTTTGTCATGTTGTTATCCATGACAACGCGCACTATATTTAGTATGCTTTGCACACTATTTACAATTTGGATATCACCGAAATCATCCAATAATTCCGCAATTATTAAATTTTCCATTTTGAAACTAAAAACTTGACAGATCTTTTTTGACAAGACGGCCGTGTATGCCGTCTATGGGAATATTTCTCAGATCCAAAAATTGACAGTTGTCTGTACTAAATTTACTGGAGGGGGAAGCACATAGAGGAGAAAACAGAAAAGTCAGATCCATATCAGAAGGCTTCCAGGACCGCGCCCATTGTCGTTCATTGTCCGAAGAGAAGATGCGCGACAACTGCATCATCAAAGTTTTTTTTACCAAATTTTACTTTTCAAGGCTATCTTTTTGATAAACTTTTAAACGGCAGATGGGCTCCGGTTTGCGTTTTCCGATTGGATAAACGCCAGCCAGGCATTTGAGAAAATCAATTTTTGTACTAACTGGCAGTTTATCGTTATAATAAGTTTTAGCCGGACATTGTGCAAACGGCCATTTAGCACCATTAGATTTTCTCAATATCTGTTTAGCGTTATTAATCGGATAAATGCTAACCGTCCCCTTGTCTTCGATTAATCTCTTATCCAAAATAAAACCCAACTCCTGGTTTCCGGTTGAAAATTTATCCGAAACAAAAACCCAACACCTGGTACCGGATGCTGAGAATTTGACAGCTAGAACTGTTAACTTTTGCAAATTCAAATGAAAACAATGAAAGTGGCCATAAAGAACAGAGTTCCTGGAAATTCATTCGATAGAAGAGAATTTGCAACAAATTCAGCTGCAAATGAATATGCTGAGAGACCGTACTAATACAAAATAGATTTGCGGACGGTTTAATTCCGCCAAGAAAATCAGCTGATTTTGCCATAATTGTGGTCTGAGATAAGTTCCACACTTTATGGCTTGGTAATTTGTATGAGACGTATGAGAAAACGAAAATTCTTATCGGGCTGTTTATTGTTTCGATTAATTTGTGTCCCTGTTAGTTGACAAAAAGTTTAATCTGACATCGAGAAAACGCCTAATACTAATAAGCATTTATCAAGCTTTTGCTCGCGACTCTCCGACTTCTTCCGAATCCAAGCAGCGGTTACGGAATTTGGACAAAGTTAGTCTGTCTTCGTAACACAAGACTCGAAATCAATACTCTGATTCTCAGAGCTTTGTTCGCACGTGAGGTCAAAGACGTCGGTTTCCGAAAAGAAAAACCAAACATTTGCGCTGAAGTATCTATTATGCCGAAATCCTACAACGTATACCGAATCACTTAAAGTGCACAACTGATAGATTTAAATTGTTCATAAACAAAAATTGTTTCCCCTTCAAAATTCAAAATTAAAAAATCTTGTCGGTCGCTATTAAATCCTGTACCAACAAGTCCATTGAAAATTATTAAGACCAATTCTAAATAACAAAACTTTCCCAATGTTTGTTTTTATAGTACTTCACTTCCATCATTGTCCAATACCTTTTTATTAAGCACCGTGTTAAAGGAACGTCGTGGCAAAAGCCTACCAGGTAAATAACAATGAAATTCATCTATCCCGCCCAACAGAAATTCCGACTATGTAAGTCCACAATGTATCTACACACCTCACGGTCATCCCCGCCGCCGCCTGTTCAATCCACTGGCACTTGTTTATTTTCTTTATATAGAATTTCCAACACTTAATGGTCCATTAATTTCGTCCTTAACGCAAAAAATATGAGTGTACGTTGTCATTTGCAGTTATTTATTTTATTAAGAGTACTTTAGAAAACATTTTGGATAATACGTCCTTAATTTAATTTTGGCCATTTCATAAAACGACTCTATTAATTTAATGTTTAGGACATTTACGATATTGTAATTGCATCTGTCTTTTATCTTTTGGATGTCTTGAAAAGTCCAGGATCCATGATGCGGTGTCGTAGAGAGGACATAAATTTTCAATTAACAATCACCGAAGGTATCTGAAGCAGGAAGCGCATGACTTCGTCTTCGTTATTTAATAAAGGACAAGTATTCTGTGGATGTCGAATGATTTCTGTTTTGGCACTGATGTAAATAAATTTGTAGAAAAAAGCTGTGCTACTGGGTTTTGTCAGCAAATGTACAAAATTTCCGAATGTAATTAGAAAAGTTTTGATTGTTTTGTTGATTGTCTTTTGCATTTCGATCCGTCCTTGTCGGTTTGCGGAGTAATATTGGATTACTTATACCAGGGGTCGGCAACTTTTTATTACACATGTTTAGGCGAACGGCACGGCAGAAAAAAATTATTTAGTGACAGGATGCCGATCGAAAAATAGTCGAGGTTCTGTAGGTGGTACACGCTCCCAAAATCAATCGTAACTCGACAACCCCACATCGTAGACAACTCTTCTTGCTCTCAAATTGTCCAGTTTGTAGTCGTCTATAAATTTACTTGTAAAGGTGTCCATTCACAATCAATTCAGCTGACGATATTTCCACAGGAAAAACGGATGATAAGCTTACAGCCCATTGACTATCAGTTTCCTACGGACGAGAATTTTGTAGGATACACTAACGAAAGTCTTGTAAAGAAAACGGACGTAGGAATAACTAATGACAATTTGAAGCGCTGTCGAGAACTTGTACAAATTACTGACGAAAATTTGAAGCGCTGACGACAAGAATCTGTAGTAATCATTGACGATAATCTGAACTGCTGGCGATTTTCTTCAGTTTTTCCTAAGGTTCTCATCGGCCCTGTGGTTCAAATTATGTCAGTTATTCCTACAAGGTTCTCGTCCATTTTTCCCATAGAAATATCATCAGTTGGATAGCACATGAGCGTCTTAAGACATTTTTAAGAAAAAAAAAATTGCAACGGTTTTACCAGAAAACTCGACTAAAGTTGGCAAAGTGGTAGCCCTTCATGGAAGGTTCAAAACCCACGATATGCCGCATAAATGCTGGTGAAAGTGGGACTAAAGTCTTTACCTCTCAATACTAATAATTCGAAACTGCGATGATTTTGGCTAGATGGGAAAAGTAGTGACCCAAATTAGTAAAACGTTAGGCTTTCTCACTTCCTTCCCCATGGCAACGGGCACCGCCGAATTTACTACTCGCCCAATATAATCAAGTTTACTAGCTAACTAGCAGGTAGCTTAGCTAGCGAGAAAAGTTCGCTGGTGTGTGGTCTACTTGCCAAGTATTGTAAATTAATTGTGTGTAATCATAGTCTAGTTGTTAGTGAAATCGTTATGAATATCCCACTAGTGCCTTCAAAATATCTATGCAACCATTTCATGCGGGAGTAGCTAATGCAACGTTCTGCTAGTGTAGTATGCATTTTGTCAGATTTTCTCTAAAAAAAACGATTTAATTTCTCTTTTTCTTCTTTGACATTACTGACACTCCCACAAGTTTCATTCCAAAAAGTTCGTTTCTTTCGGTGGAACCTACTCAGATCAACAATTTTGGTCTGACTTTTCGCCGTGCATTTTTGTATTATCCAAATCTCCCAATGTTCTGTTTTTTTGGGCGGATTCTTCTGAACCGAACGGCGTTCGAATCAAGTGCATCCATTTGGTGGTTTTGATGACTTCTGCCACCGCTTTAGAACTACCCAAATGGTCTGCCATCTAATTTGTCCTTATGAGTTGACTATTGCCTACTACCATGCAGAGACCGAATATTAACCAAATGGCACAGACAGACCGACCAACTATTGCTTGTGTTACCAATCAAATGCTGTTTGGGGTTATGTATTAGAACTGTGAGCAAATCCTCCGGTTTTTTTCCTCTAGTTCTGTTAAGGACTTGAACTTGTGCACGTTTAACTGAAAGTACATAATTCGTTATTGCCTGGCAGGCCGCACAAAAACGTATGGAGGGCCGCATGCAGTCCGCGGGCCACTTGTTGCCGACCCCCGATTTATACGAATACAACACAATCTTGTTACGAAGGCGAAATACTTGAAATAGAACTTTTGTATTAACATTGTTTGTAGATTTTTTCGGGTCTCATTGCATGCTATCACTAGCGCATTTTTCTTCTACATACAGTCGGTTGCATGTTGATGATATTCATGCATAGACGCTCAATAAAAAACCAGGAAAAAACAATGCAACAAATTTTCAACTTTCGAAAAACAATTCAGCCTAATGCCGGCAATAGAACGTTGTTCCATGGGCGTAGCCAGGATTTGATTTAGGGAGGTGCAAAAGCAAGGAAATTCAATTCAATATATATAAAGTATGTGTATGCTCTAAAAATTAATCTATGTATTTAAATATTTTGTAGAATTGAAAATTACCCAGCAGTAATGCTCAATGTCCTAGGAACGTAACGCAGATTGAAGTGGTCGATGATATGCGTCATTGAAGAAAAAAAATAATTGGGAGATAAGAGAGGGACCATTGGAAGCTGCAATACTGTTCGTACCTACATAACTTTATTGAAGCCCTAGACGGTTATGGTTCTAGCCAAATCTCTGTTCAAAATTTTTTTTAACTTCCAGAATCCTCCTATCATGCTCACGACGAAAATTCGATTTCCAGTCATTGTTGATTGTAGACAAATTTCTATCCTGCACGTAGTTGAAGGATGTTTTGATAGTGAACCTGGTAGAAGGTGCTCTCCAGCAAGTGTGTTTAGTATTATTGTTGGTGGTCCCCATACATTCATTTTAAGAGATGTAGCCATCTTCGACCCCGCGGCAGAGCGGCTGTGCTGGCGAAAAACCGAAAAATTTTAGCCCTTTTTCTAATATTCTCCTGATAATTTGTAAACGGTGCCTCGGATCGAAAAACTAATTAGAACGTTAGTGCAAGAATGCTGCTCCGTTAAGTAGTCTGATTTGTTAGTTTTTGACGATTTTGATGATTTTTGTATCTATCAAGTCAACAGCGATTAAAGATGATCGTGGCAAGTTTTAAAACAAGAAATTCACGTATCATCTGAAATGTTTTCCGCTAAGGGTGGTTAAATAGTGTTCTCGATTGGTTGTATAACGGCTGTTGCGTTTTGCACTAAGTCTGTTATCTTAACTGTTTCACAGTGAATTTAAATGCTCTTAGTGAGCTGTGCCATTTTCCACCTAAGTAAACGGATAACCGTGTACCGCCCGTCGTTTTTTGAGTGATTTCAACCGTTGTTCTTGGCAAAGTTTTCCTTTGGATTTAGACGTGAGGTAACATCGTGAAACTTTCGCTTTCACAAGAATCAACATACATAGTTTTTCGAGAGTTGCGTGTTTTTCGCCCTTTATAACAGTACCACTTTATAAGTGGACGAAATCAGAAATAATTTCGAGCAAAACAAAGATACCGAAATCGTTGATTTTGATAGTCAAGGTACGTATTTTTCGCGGTATCGAAAACACTGAAGTGCGCGCGTGTTTCATAGGCGCGTACAGTTATAAATAAGACACGGTTTTGCGGGCCGCTACACCCGTTATACGTTCTTAACCCGGACGCGTCAGTGCGGGCTGTCTCCTGTTCAGCGGAGTCTTTTTTTGTTGTGCCCCATAGTGTTTGCATCTGAGTGCAACGAATCTGTGCTTTCTGGGAGTTTTTTGGCTCAAGGTACTTGAGGAGCTGTATCCTCGTTTTCAATTACCCACCAGTGGTCCGGTCTAATCGTCATCAGTACAGGCATCGGGTGCGTTTCTGTGTACGATTGCAGTTTTTAATCTACAAGATGGGTACTTTTTTTGTTAACAATTAAATTTTATCTGAAATTGTATAGGTTTTTTCCGGCGCGGACATGAGCTCGCGCAGCTTATCATCGAAGAGTGATAGCGACTCCGACACTCGAATCGTGGACAAAAATGGTTCGTCAAGACTTGGATCGGTGTCACCTAAGCCGGGCCCCAGCCATCAGGCCCCAAGCAGGACTGGGTATACGAGCGATTCGTTGCATCGAGGCTCAAATGGTTCTCAATCACCGAAGCCTGGTAAAAGTGGCCTGCAGGATGTGGTCTCGGCTATGGCCAAGCCAGGCCCCAGTCGTGAGGTGCGGGCTCCGCCTAAAAATGATGACGAACCGTCACACCACATTAAGAATCAGTCGTCGTCCAAGATCCGTTATAGGACGCGCAGGAGTGCGTTAAGACTCCGTGGTTTCCTGTTGGCGATTCCGGAGGAGCAGCGCACTGCTAAGCAAAGGGAATCACTGGAATGGGCCTTGCAGGTAACCGCTGGGACTCCGGTTGCACCAACAGGTGCAAAAAGAAATAGATCTTTGGACGAATCACCGGAGACTTCTAAGCGGCAGAAAACTACCGCTACAGGTGGGTCCGCTCCTTCATACGCGGAGGCGTTGAAGGATTGGACAGAGCTCGCGGTTATCGATAGAGGGGATGCAGACGGTAGCATCACCTTCGATAAGTGGAAAAAGGTGGAGTGCAAGCTCGCCTTGAATTTTCGCAGCGTTATGCAGGAGCACCCTGGTCCCGCTCCTAATTGTAGGGATGGCGGTTGGCACCAAGGTCGTGCAAAAATAATGCAATTTGCCGATCAACGGTCAGCTGATCTTTTTGCTGCCGCCATTCGCAAGGTGGGTGAGGTTTGGTCAGGTGCGAAACTCGAAGTCGTAACGAGAGATAGGATCCCCACTCGACCAAGGGCCCGCGCCTGGCTTCCAGCCGAACCTGCAGACGGGGGCGAAATTTTGTATCTGATACAAGTCAGCAACAAGGACATTAGTACATGTGACTGGAGAGTGGTGAAATTGGATGAACCTGTTAAAAACTCCCGATGTGCGACTCTGGTGGTCAGCACCGACTCTCTGCCTCAACTGGCAGAAACTGAGGGTGTGATCAATTACGGTTTTTCAAAAATCACTCTCCGGGTATACAAAAAAGACGCGAGAGGACGATCTGAAGTTTCATCAGCGATACCACTAAACGCAAATCAGGACACAGCGGATGTAAGTGCTGCTCGACCAACGCCTGTGCCTGTAGGGTACGTCTCCGAAGAAGATGCAATGTCTTTTTCTTCTGACTTGGATGACCTGGAGGGCGTATCTGCATCCGAGTTTGGGGATGAGTCTCTCGACTCGGATGTTGATTGCGTATCTGACGTCACTGTGGTGGAGAAGATAACTCAATAAAATGGTAAGTTTTTTGCAAATAAATTTACACCACTCGAAAGCTGCCTCTGCGGCTCTTCTTCTTCGGCTAGCTAACAGCGAGGAAGATATTATTCTGGTACAAGAACCTTGGGTCGTGAGTAACATCGTAAGAGAGAGGTTCTCCTAATTATGTAGTGTTTTATGCTAGGAATCAGGAGAGACCTCGTTCCTGCATCCTTGTTAGGAACACTCTAAATGCTTTCCTAATCTCCGAGTATAGTAATATGGACTTTGTGGTAGTGAGTCTGGAAATTGGGGTAAGAAGGTATTGGCTGATCTCCGCTTACCTGGCTTATGATTACGTAGGAGTTTTCCCTCCTGATATTTTAAGGAATGCGGTTGATGCATCCAAAACACAGAAGACTAGCCTTATCTTTGGCTGTGACGCTAATGCACATCATACGGTGTGGGGAAGTTCTGACACGAACGTAAGAGGGGAGTTGCTTTTCGAATATGTAATCGAGTCCAACCTCCTCCTTTGCAACGCTGGTAATGAACCTACTTTTGTCACAAAAAATAGGCAAGAAGTACTTGATATCTCTCTCGTCTCCGGAGACATTCAACATTTGGTGAAAAACTGGAGAGTGTCGGGAGATCACTCTTTTTCGGATCACCGCTATTTGCAGTTCACACTTGATGAGGCTCCAGTAAGAAGTCCGTTGATTTTAAATCGAAAACGGACAAATTGGATAAAGCACCGGGAAACTCTCCTTGAAGTTCTGCCTTCTCTTCCAGATCGGCCGAGTAACAAGTTAGAGGTAGATGAAATGGTGCGCACACTTACGGACTCTCTTAACAAAGCCTCGAAGAGATCGTGTCCCATTAGAACACAAAAAGGGAAGAAGAAGCCAGTCTGGTGGACTGCCGAGATATCCATGCTTAGGGTCGCATGCAGGAGGTCCTTCAACTATGCGAAATCCTCCAGACGTGAATCTGATTGGGTTTCCTATAGGAAATCTCTCAGCTCATAAAACAAAGAACTGAGGAAGGCTAAACGTAATTCATGGAGGCTCTTTTGTGGACGTATTGAGGACTCCAGCGAGACATCCAGACTTCGCAAAATTCTCTCCACTAATCCATCCGTACCAAGCTATCTACTAAAGCAGGACGGGTCCTGGACCTCCTCTAGTAAGGAAACTATTGAGCTTCTGTTCGATACACATTTCCCTGGTAGCACACCTTACAAATCGAATGGGCTTTTGCCAACCGCAATCGGTACTCCATGCGACCCTAGCAATATTATATCTAAGGATAAGATTATGTGGGCTATTGCAAGCTTCGTAGCTTATAAATCTGCTGGGGCGGACGGAATAATTCCCGCCGACCTCCAGCATTCATCGGATATTTTGACACCATGGTTGGAGATCATTTTCAACGCCTGTTTAGAATTAGGGTATATCCCTCAATTATGGACTGAGGTAAAAGTGATTTTTATACCGAAAGCGGGTAGAGCTTCACACGTACGTCCTGCTGACCTTAGGCCAATCAGCTTATCATCGGTTCTTCTAAAGATATTGGAAAGACTTATAGATGTTTACCTGCGCGGTAGTATTCCATCTAATCTTTTGTCTACCTCCCAACATGCCTACCTTAAGGGTAGATCGGTCGATACAGCTCTACACTCTCTAGTTAGTCATATCGAAAAATCCTTGGACGATAAGGAGTATTCTATGGTTGTTTTCCTTGACATCGAGGGGGCCTTCAACAATGTTAAGCCTGAAGCCATCACTGATGCACTCTCTAGTCTGAACGTGAACGAATCCCTCTGCAAGCTCATTAACCTGGTTCTAACATCTAGGGTTATACATACTTGTATGGGTGCTTCGTCTGAGCGTAGACTTGTGAGCAGAGGTACCCCGCAAAGTGGGGTGCTCTCTCCCCTTCTCAGGAATTTAGTGGTCAATAGACTGTTATTGGACCTGGAAGGGCTGGGTTGCAAGGTGGTTGCTTATGCGGATGACATTGCTATTGCTGTATCAGGAAAATTTCCAAGTGTACTTAGTGAGGTGTTGCAAAACGCTCTCTCACTATTAACAAATTGGGCCGATAACTGTGGGCTAAAGATAAAACGGAGCTTGTTCTTTTTACAAGGAGGTATAATATACCTCCAGTTGTGCCTCCTATTCTACATGGTACGAGCCTTGTTTGTGTAGACAGGGCGAAATTTTTGGGACTTATTCTAGATAAGAAGTTATCATGGAAACCTAATATACAGGAGGGGGTGAATAAAGCCACAGTCGCGCTCTACTCCTGCAAAAGAGCCATAGGAAAAAATTGGGGCCTGCAACCAAAAGTGCTGCATTGGCTCTATGTGGCTGTTTTGCGACCTATACTAATGTTTGGTGTGGTGGTCTGGTGGACTGCTCTGAGTATAGAGGCTAACCGTTGCCTGTTAGGAAAGGTGCAAAGATTGGCCAGCATTGCTATTTGTGGAGCTCTTAGAACTACGCCTTCTGCTGCTCTTAGCATGCTGCTCAATCTGCTTCCACTTAACATTTTTGCCGAACAGATGGCCGGGTGCACGGCTATCCGGCTTCGCGATACTGGTCAATGGTTTACTTCAGATATTGGACATGCTGCCATTCTGAACAGCTTTGACATTCCGGCAATAACTGACTACACTACTCCTGTATGCATGGTTGAGAAAAAATTTTTCAGCCTGATACCATCACGCAATCAATGGGAGGAGAATGCAATTCCGCTACCCAACGCAATTGAAATATATACAGACGGATCCAAAACGGAGGAGGGAGTAGGAGCTGGTGTGTTCTCTGCTGGACTTCACATCAGCCTTTCCTTTAGTCTCCCTATTTACTGTAGTGTGCTTCAGGCCGAAGCTTTGGCGATTACCGAAGCAATGGCTTGGCTGGGGTGTCACGCAGTATCAGTTAGAGACATAATAGTGTTTACTGACAGCCAAGCTGTAATTAAGTCTCTCGAACCGGGCTTGACTACGTCAAAGACCGTGTCGGAATGTCGCTCTTCACTTACGAGGATGAGTGACTTCTTTAATATTTTCTTATGCTGGATTCCGGGTCACAGTGGTTTCGCGGGTAACTGTAGGGCGGATGAGCTCGCTAGGCAGGGCGCAGCAGGTGAGGCTGCACTGGCTCGTCGGTCAATCTATATGCCTATGGCTGCTTGTAAACTAGCTCTGAAAACCGAAGCGGCTAACAGAACTAACTTAAGGTGGTTGAATGGCAACACATGCCTTTTAACAAAGCCACTGTGGCCTAGATTGGATCCTAGGCGATCCGCCAAATTGCTTTCGCTGAATAGGCAACACATCAGAACTGTGGTGGGAGTCATCACTGGGCATTGTATACTAGGAGAACATGCAAGGAGGCTCCGCCTCCCTTACAATGACTTCTGTAGAAGCTGCGATGATGAGGACGAGGAGGAATGCATTTTTCATTTCCTCTGTTCCTGTCCTGCTCTTGCTAGAAGAAGAAAGAAATTTCTTGGATCCCAGTTCTTTTTTGAACTGGATGACTTGGCAAATGTTGATGTTGGTAAACTCCATCGTTTTATTATCAGCACTGGCTGGTTCAACGAGTAGAATGGTATGGTGAGGATTCCCCTGAGGTATCACAACGGACCCTATAGCGGTTCATGTGTGCTGTAGCTAATACGGCAGCCTTTATACCTAACCTAACCTAAGTAGTCTGCGCTTTGAAATGCAGGTGGCGCACGTGTCAAAGTTTCGGGCAGTTTACAGTTTGGGAAGCACATAAAATTCATTTTCTGCCAATAAAGTGTTCGTTTTGTGTAATAATATGGAACAGTAAACAAAATAATTTTGCTGCCTAAAGGAAATGCGTCCTATTGTATCTGAACTAAGGGTTTAAGTTTCCTCTTGAAATTTGAGTTGACGTTTCAATGATAAGTACCGAAACCAAGACACACTCCTAGCAAAGACATTCACCGTTTTCGTGTTCCCTATTCTAATCTGCTCTCGATCGTTTTTTTTGCCGCTTATCCTGCCGTGGGACCTTTGGTACCTTTGTTATGCTGCTGTTGAGGTGTCCTCAACATATGTCCATTACAAAGGTGAGAGGGAGAATGATTGCTGTTTAGTTTTCTTGTAATATCGGTAACTGATTTTAAAACCATCAAAATGTCGTCTTCGAATTAAAAAAAATTACGATGATCGAAGAAAATCAATGCCAAATCACTGCGAATTTTTCATTTAATTTGATTTTGGGTTATACTCGAGAGAATTAATTCCAATTTTATTAATTTAACTTTTTTTTCTAATATAAACTTGCTTTTTTACTTTTTAATATAAACTTGCCCAAAGTCAAACCGAAATAGTCCAAAAATTAAAAGCGCCCACCCTGGCTACGCCATTGCATTGTACAAATCTGTCTGTGTATGTATTACAAATTTGAGTGTCATTCTCGAGAAGTTGCAGTATACACTCGCTACTGCCGAAGGATCCGATCTGCTAATCGCTCCCCACCACCATTTTGACTCTAACTATGCTGAACAATTGAAAAAGGAATGAATGGAGAGCCATAAAACCCATTGCTCGTTTTTTTCGGCTTAAGTGTTGGTTCGTGACACGAAATAATTCAATTACAAAGTTGCAGAATATTTAAAAAAAAATTGGGATTCCCATGAATGGTAATGCGTATTGGGAGCAAAGATGTCGAAAGAACGTTACGAATCCGGACAATGGGTTAGAGGATTGGAAAATAAACAATTTCCGGAGCACTGAATAAATACCATCATCTTTGATGATATGGCTACGAGCATAGGCTATGCGTATCCTTTCAATCGAAACAGTGCGGAAAAGTTCGATGACACACAAATGTCGACGTTGTCGCTTTGATTTTATTATTCAGAATTTGTAATGTTTCTAAACGGTTATGATATAGCATATTGGAAACGGATTATTTACATTTAAAGCGTATAGAATGCTTAGGATAATTCAACCGAGTCTTGTGATCCTGTATACATTGTATCATAGGATAATCGATAATAGGGCTAATCCAGCTCATGTTAGATTAGAGGTTTCAGGTTCAAGTTCGTAGGCATTCAATCAGTAGTCCAACGAACAGGCGAACTATGCAGATGTGCATATGAGTATAATTCTAATAATTATTACAATTACCTAATTATTAACATTACAGTCAAACCTCTCTACAATGGACAGTCACGGTGCCAACAAAATTGTCCGTTGCAGAGGGGCGTCCGCTATGGAGAGGTGGCCGAAAACGTTGATTTAAAAATATATACACTGCTCAGAAAAAAAGTAAGGCTCACGCTATTCTTCTTACTGAAGACAAGAGACCAGGGAAGACAAAATTTCAGTTTTTACAACTATAGGTAGTGTAGGAAGGGTTCCGATTAGCTGGCTTACCTGGGGTTTACAACGATAGCATATAGGTTTTTGAATGTGGGTCATATGCCTGGGAAATACTTTTTGCCCTAAATCCTTGTGCACGTGTCAACTCTTTAGCGATTTAGTTGACGTTTTGTCTGCATATAAATCCTCCGCCCCCTTCACACGTGGCTGGGATAGACAACTATAAAACAAATGGTGAAAAGAACTAATCTATTAAGCGCAAAGGAATAACGAGAGGTGATAACTAATTAATCAGCAAACCTCATAGTAGCAAATTTTTGTTAAAATTTTTGCAGAAAACTTTAAGATCAAGTTGTTGATTGTTATTTCACACCAGCACTCGATCTTAAAATTTTTGTTAAAAATTGTACAAAAATTTGCTAGTACGAGGTTTGCTTTGCTTGCCTGAACTCGCGGGTGTATAACCTATAACCTCCAAACAGACGGATTTTATGAGCTCTGCTGCCGTTACTTGTTAATTCAAAAATATCTACAGGAAGCGTAAAACCGAAGGATACGTACTGACTCACCAACGTGAAAAATATTATTACACTGCTGCTCTGACAATCCCGTCGATAGAGCACGAGCAAACCTTCTCCCCTGTAATTTTATTTCGGAAGTTTATGGTTCTGCAATAGATTGCACTCACCCAGAAGGTAACAATTTCCCAAAAAGCATCGAAACCGTCCAATAATTCAGCCATTGCGTTGGTAATCCATTAGCCATAAATTTTTCAGCGCAAATAATTTTCATACACTCCATGTAATAATTTCGGGACCTCTTTTCGTTGTTGTTACGACGATTTCATATTTTTTACGGTTCCACAAACTAAGTACTTAGCGCATACGGACCTTGCTCATAAACTCCACTTTTCCCTTCCATTAGTTCAGCTCCATTTGTATTTAATCTGGAGAAATGGAAGCCACAGCAAGAACAGGAGAAATTTGTCGCGTACTCGGGGCTGTTGTCGACAGCAACGCCCTGTGTTACCTCGTCCTCCAAAACGCCCAGATACGGAACATTTAAATAGACAGCCGTAATGGTAATAATTTCATTGCCTTCCAGCGAAAGTTTATTCGTCGTCCTTGTCTTCCTTCTTTCGCCACCTCTCGCGTCGGTCGTGTCGCCCCATCATCATGGCATAAATCAAGCACCCAACAAAACGAATTTTTTGATTAATGCGAATTTTATTGTGGTGCTTGAAATTTATGGAAGCCCAAGAAGTTGTTCCATAATGGCTGCATCGAGTTATCCCGGGGAAAATCAGGCTCGGGTCCATTGAAACTGGGACAATTTCCTTTTTTTTTCTTGGTCGCAACAGAATGGCGTAAAAGAAACTTTTATGCTAACAACTACAGAAAAAAAATGAAGGGCCATAAGACGGATTCGCTTCCATTCGAGATTTTTGTTCGTGTCTTGTGTGCAGAAAGCCGCTCGGTCATGGTCGTATATACCCATAACCCGAAATTTGTCCACTATAAAGTCAAAGTGATGTCCTGTATCATTGATTGCCATCAGTTTTTAGTTTGGTGTGAGAAGATACATTGTGCCGTTGTGGCCCAGTCAGCCAACGTGATCGTGGACACCACCGACAAAAAGATGGAACCAAAATCCAACCCAAAGAGTCAATGTGGGTAAAGTGAAATTTCTTTTGGAAAATCCCTTTTTTCGCCCTTTTGCTTTTCTCCCCAAGATAAAAGTTTACGATTTTCCGGCACACTGGAAAATGAACGTATAAAATTTTCTCAATGATATATCACTATGGAGGGCTGAAAGCATTGAGCCCATAGTGGCTGGAGATAGAGGTAAATCTGTTATTCGGCACTGGCAATACAATTTGTAGAAAAGTACGCTACTATGACGAAAATTTCCACTAAAATGGTTCATAGTACCACTTGTATCCTCACGGATTCCGTGGACAATGTATATGTGTGTTTGCTTCAATGTAATAAGTCTCGAGGTATGGAAAAGTTTGTAAAAGATATTTCAATGGAAGCTGTAGATAAATTATTTTTAAACTCCTTTGAAATAGTTCCTTGTGGAAATCCTTGAAATAGCTCTGTGTAAGGCCAAATTTTAACTTGCGTTTTAAGTCAATAGAAAGATGTTTTTAAAAAATTTGTACAAGGAAATACTTGAAAACAGCTAGAGGTTTCTTCTAGTTATACTCTAGATGAAATCTGAGAGTATTATAAGTTTGCCACAAAGTGTGTAACGCTAAGAAATAAGGCTCATATTATCACTCGAATATCTCAAAACCGGATGTCCGTCTGTCCGTCTGTCCGTCCGTCCGTCCGTGACCTCTCTAGCTCGAGAACGCGTTGAGCTATGAAGTTCAAATTTTGCACACGTTATTTTTGACAAAAAATGAAGGCTAAGTTCGTGAACGGGCTAAATCGCTCCACCCCTTCTACCCCCTCCCATACAAAATGACACATTTTTGAAAATTTACAATAATCAGATTTTCTCAGAAACTATAAAACATATTGCTTTGAAATTTTTAATATATCACTTTTATGATAATTGTAACCTATGTTATAAAACTTATTGTAATCCTCACCCTCCTTCTACCCCCTCCCATACAAACTGCACTATTTCATGAAATACGTTAAGCCAATTTACTCAGTACGTATACAATTTATCGGGCTGAAATTTTGTACTTAACACTTAATTAACAATATCAGTTAGATTCAAAAAAATTAATCGATTACCCTTACTCCGTCTACCCCCTCCCATACAAAATGACACATTTTTGATAATTTACAATAATCAGATTTTCTCAGAAACTATAAAACATCTTGCTTTGAAATTTTGAATATATCACTTTTATGATAATTGTAACCTACATTATAAAATTTATTGTAATCCTCACCCTCCTTCTACCCCCTCCCATACAAACTGCACTATTTCATGAAATACGTCTTAACGACTTACGTCTTACGTCTTAACGATGCATCCGAGATTGCAACCAAAATTATTTATTGGCTTTAACCAGGTTCAAATTCATCTAGAGTATTGCATGATTGGGGTTTACCCCAATCGCAGTTCTTTTATGTTTATACCCTAGACTTTTAGTATAGTTATACCCTAGACTTTTAGTATAGGGTATATTGTTTTTGTCACGACGGAAATATGTAACACCTTAAAGGAGGCTCCGGAGGTATAGCAATGTAATCAGGGTCACCTCCTGATTCGATATAGCCATGTCTGTCTGTCTGTCTGTCTGTCTGTCTGTCTGTCTGTCCGTCTGTCCGTCTGTCCGTCTGTCCGTCTGTCCGTCTGTCCGTCTGTCTGTCCGTTCGCACGATAACTTTCGATAGAATGAAGCTAGAGCCTTGAAATTTTGGTCAGATGTTGGAAGTATGATCTAGTTGGTTGGTATTGAAAATGGACATGATCAGGCTAAGAGAACGCCTACCTCCCCTACATATGTAAAATAATTCAATGTATTTATAACTCCCGATTAAATAAACATGAAAAGCTCTAGCTTTGGTAGATTGCTCGTGGGGTAATCTTATACTCCCCTGGAAAAATAAAATCGATCAGTTGAAAACTAACGGTAATTTTCTTACAAAGAACCCCGTACTACCCTATTTTTCAGGTGTTTTGTCCATAACTCTTGAACAAATTGACGTAGACATCTGATTTTTGGTATGTAACCCTGAAGTGAGAAGCTGCTTGGATTTTAGTAAGTTGGATATAATCAGAACAAAGGAACGCCTACCTCCCCTACAAAATTTAAAAAATTAAATATTAATTTAATTACGATAACTTTCGATAGAATAGCACTAGCGAGTTGAAAATTTGGCAAAACGTTAGTAGTAACATCTTGTTAGTTGGCATTGAAAATGGGCAAGATCCGACCTAAGGAACCCCTACCTCCCCTACAAATGAAACTTCAAATAAGCGATAACTTTTGATAGAGAGAAACCAGCGACTTGAAATTTTGGTCGAATGTTTGAAGTGAGATTGAGTTAGTTAGCATTAAGGATGGTTTAGATAAGACCTAAGGAACCCCTACCTCCCCTACAAATGAAACTTCAAATAAGCGATAACTTTTGATAGAATGAAGCCAGCAACTTGAAATTTTGGTCGAATGATTGAAGTGAGATTGAGTTAGTTGGCATTAAGGATAGGTTAGATCAGACCTAAGGAACCCCTACCTCCCCTAGAAATGAAATTTTAAATAAGCGTTATTTTACGACTAAATAAAGCTAGCGACTTGAAATTTTGGTCAAATATTTGAAGTAGGATCCAGTTGGCTAATACTGAAAATACGTAAAATCCGACCAATGAAACCCCTGCTTCCCATTCAAATGAGACTTCAAATAAGCGATAACTTTCGATAGAGTGAAGCTAGACAACTGACATCTTTTTTTTTAATGCTTGTATTGTGATCTAATTGGTTGGTGGCTATGATGGGCAAAATCCGATCCAAGGAACTTCTACCACCCCTACAAGTGAGACTTCAAATAAGCAATAACTTTCGATAGAATGAAGGTAGTAACTTGAAAAATTCGACAAATATTTGAAGAATTGGTTGATTTTTAGAATGGCCAAGATCCTCATGAATGTGTGCCAACCTCCCCTATAAACTGGCCATATAGGAAACTCACTTTTAATGCATATGGTCGTTGCCAATTGGTACTTTTGGTATCACCACTAGATCTGTACAAGTCTAGGGTATATACGCTTCGGTTTTTATTGTAGCATTGGAGCCATTTGGATGAGTTTTTCCAATAGGATTGTACAGTTGCTTATTTGTAAATTGAAAAAAAAAAAGTTCATGTTTCAACTAAATTCTTGAGGGAAATGATGTTTTTTTCCGAGTTTTTCATGAATAAAAAAAAATTATGGAAAACGTTCATAATACGTTTGCGGTACATTTTCACAGATGAACTTTTAAGCCTCAATCTCGATATATTATGGTTTTCATGAGTAGGAGAAACGTTTTGGAGATGCACATGTATAGTAAATTTTCATGAGGTGGAAAATCGTGGTAATAGGATTCTAGCGACTGCCTGAGAATGATCTACAAACTTATCCCTAAATTAATATTTGAATCAAGTTTAGGACGATGAACAATTACCGAATTATTTCAAGAGAAAATTAGGAATTCCTATACAACTTTATTTCGGAATATGAATTAAGTATATTTTTAAGAGCTTAACATAGTGACATAGTGCAACAACACGCCAGACATGTTATCCTCTTAAAAAAAATTTTAGGCTGAGATTTATTCCAGATGGGACAACAATTTAACTTTTCCAGTTTTCACACATACGGAGGGGTTAACAAAAGTTCGTGTAGTTGGTGATTATTTATTAGTATTTTACAAATTAAAAAATTGTAGTCGATAGCTTATGGTTTAGGTACGTTTCATTCCAATTTTCGGAATTCTTGTTAAAAATGCAGACGATGCCAATACAAATATTCTACGAATGCCAAAGTGCATATGAAGTGAATGCACCATCTATAGTAAATGTTTCCAAGTGGTAGAAGCGATTCCAAGCCGGACATTTTTGTTGTGGAAGATGAGTCTTAAGAGGGTCGCCCAAAATCTGACCCGACGAGAGAATGTTGCTCTCGTGAAGAAAAATTGACGTAGATTCAAGACTAACATAACAATTGATTGGTGACGATTTAGGCTAGAATGTCATGGTTGTTTCACGAATCTTACAAGACAACTTGGGACACACCAAGAAATCTGCCCGATGGGTACCACGAATTTTGACTGACACCCAAAAAGAAGCATGTGTGCGTTTTGATTGAAAATTAGAATAAGATTATCAATATGAAAATTTTATGTTTCTTTTGTTTTTTTTTTTTTTTTCAAGCGAAATTTTGGTGGACCCCTCGCATATTGAAAATTATTCCGCTGGCTGATTGCACCTCCCAGTTCCTTATCTAGTGGTCCAGGTTGTTCTTCCAATCTTCCGCCACCCTTAGACAGTATGGATATGGACAGTCAGCATCGAGCCAACCACCACCTCTAATCGTAAATGCCTGATGCCTGGTTTGGGTTCGTCCGATTCAGATAGTTTCTCCTTCTGTTATATGTAAATTAGATAAATACGAGTTAATAATTAGCCACAGCATCCCCCGACTTGTCGCAGAAAGGCGGCTAAATGGGGGAGCAGGAAGTACATTATTTTATATTGTAGCAAAGTCAATAAGGTGATCTAATTTTAAATTAAAAAATCTGAATATTCTTGTTTGTTTTGCTAATTCGCAACGTATAAAACGTTTATATTGCACATTACCATATTAACCTGGATAGGATGAACTCTTAACTACATATGTATACAACTCCAAGGAAAATCACTCTTCAAAAATAATATCCTAAAAACCTTTTCAACTTCAAAGTCGTTATTAAATGACGACTTTCATTTAATCTCCCGTGCATGGATAAGCTCATTCGATAATGAAGTGTTTCCTTTTTCCTCCACATTGAGCGCCAGCTAAAATTCGATGTAGAATTCAAAGGACCATGTTTAACCTTCATTTCGAATCCGCTACCACTTACCACCTCATATCATTTGAACACACATGATTTAATTTGAAATTTGCAGAAGAAATTGGATTTGATTTTCGAATTGAATTCGTATTTCGTGCCATCACGTCGGATTCCATTAGAGAGGATCATGGAAACAATTTGCATTTTCTCATCTACTACGCTTCGACCCGTAATTGGCACGAGGGCACTTTGACTCGAACGAAATGATGAAGGATGTTCTGTAGCAGAGCCTCTGCTACTAGGTATGATAAAGCTTTATGCAATGTTAAACGGGAATGTACTTAGAAAATGGCGAAGATGATGATGATGATTTGAAAGGAATTGAAGTACACTAACACAGATGTGTAATTCAGCAATTTACCAAGTAGAAACGACGAAGAATTCCTGCAAAGTAGGCCGACTATAATAAAAAGTCAATGGCTATCAAGATCAAAGTTCCCGTCGAAGCATCAACAATCATCTGAAAACAAAGAACGCAAAGAACAGCAGAAAATCGTAAAATTATAAAAAAAAAGAGGAAAGTTAAACGCCATCTCAATTTGATTCAGGATGTCGACCCTGTCGTTGCGTCAGTCATCCAAAAGAACAATGTCATGCCATTTAGTAGACAGTAGATACAGTACATTCACCGGATAGAATGAGAGGGATTCGGGTCGGGAGAAATGTAACCAGCTATAGATAAAAAAAGAAAACAAAATCGAAATTGCTTTGAAATGACGAAGTAGTCCAGTCTCGAAAAGATCCTGTCTGGAAATATTGGGTGAGTGTGTCTTATTAAATTCTCGAAATCCCATTCCCGACAACGAAAAAGGCGTTCACAAAAATCCTCTACCACAGCAGCCATAAACTTTGAAGCCACCAGAAAGAATTGTAACATCGTAAAAAATCAATGTTGCCATTTGCAGGATACTCTTGGTGTGTGTTTGGATTAGAAGAATTGAGTTTTTAGATTCTGCTTCTTTTTAGACAGAAAGTGATGCGTGACAGTATTGCAGCAACCAACCAGTGTATATTTGTAATGAAAATGAAATCATCTGTCTTACGCTTAAGGTGGACACACACTTGCGTTCAAAGGCGAAATTGACCTCGGTCCTGGTCAAAGTCCGTATTGTGTGGAGTTCGAGTTTATAGCTCGGCAATCCGCCGCAATTCAAGTTGGATATTTGACCCGCCCAAAATCCACGAACCTCAATTCGAATGCGACGACGTCTGTGCGCGAAATCCGAATTGTTTTGTATTGCCACTGTAAAATAGCAAAAGAGAAATCGATTTGCATGTTAGCGACCGCCGAGGTGTTTGTGCAAAACTTTTCGCAATAAAATTGTCGGTGCGTGAAATTAAACTGAATAAGTGAAAATTGAATTCGTAGTCGAATTTGACTTTTAAAATTACGTCTGGTTCGCGATAGCTCGGCTCTGCAGTGTGTGACCCCGAAATTTGGACCAAGATTATTTTGAGCGGATCCACTTTGATCCGCGTCTAAATGGACGCATGTGTGTGTGTCCAGCTTTAGGAAAAATTTCTAATTATGTATTGTACACGACTATACACGGTATTAGGCGACTTATCGTACGCTTTGTCGTAAAATAAATTTCTTTGGGGATTTCAAATCAGTTAGAATCTTCAACCTTCGTAATAACCTAGAGAAGATAAAAAATTGCATATATTGTGTACAAAAGGCATAATAAAAAGCAAAAGTGACGTTGTTAGGTGCACCCCTGTATTGAATTGAGACTGTCAAGAGGAAAATTGGCTATTAACAAGCTCATGTTTCCCAGTGAGCGAATTGCGATTATGCGCAGTGTGTTGAAGCATCAGTCTTATCTTTGACTACCGGCGTTTCGGGTTCGAATCCCGTCTACGACGACGTTCGTGTCAATTTTTTCATTTCACTCGATCTGCCAGCCTTTATACACAAAAGATCATTAATAAACAGAAGAAAGAGCGTTAGGGACAAGAAAGTACCTTGTGGGATCCAATGACTCGATTTAACTCCGTCATGTCATCACCTTCTGAATCGAGGCTATAGGGTCAATGAACTGGAGATTGCTGAATTCATTTTGTGCCATTTTATCAGGAAAAAGGGATCTTTTTGGCAATAAAGTAAAATCTATTTTAGGTAATATGGAAATCATATGAATCGGGGTGTTGAGGCGCCAAACAGTCAAAATGACTGTTAAAGGCATTTTGTGCTCTTCTCCAAAAGTCTTGTGCATTCGCATCATTATCTCGACTCATATGATATCTGATGGGGAGATAACCCAAAAACCGCTCCAACGAAAAAAAAAATATACCTAGTGCAGAGGTCATATTCTTATTCAAAGAACCAAACAGATCGTTAAAAAATGTATTTAGATTAGGCGTGTTTTTTCGAAAAAAAAAAAAACTCTCTTCAAAATAATTGATTCGATCACTGTATCGTACAGGATAACAAATTCTTTCTGCTACATTCCACCGACATGGGAATCACTACGCAATCGTCTGGAGGAATTCCATTCCCGAGCACATATCGCTAATCCTGATTGGGTTTTTTTTTTATAGAGGTAGACTTCAGAACATTCACTGTGAACCTACATAAACTGATACACCAAATACATAGTCAGAACGCTCGGTAATCTCTAACTTCATGAAGGCCATAAAAAAGGAACCGCTACCGCACTTCGTAAACCCTTGATAGCATAAGCGCCCGCAAAAAAAGCACCAGGACAATATAATATGAGGAAGAATGTGTGCAATCAAATAATAATCTTATTTATTGGATCGATCAAAGATTTTTATTTCTATTTGATATGAAAATACATTCAGACAGTGGTGGAATATAGGCACGGCAAATCTTTCTTAAACATTTTTTTTCGCACCGCACACAATCACTTTCAATGCAGTCATTTTGTTGGAAGCCAACTCTTTCTTTTTTTTTGTATTTTGGGTGGATGTCAGCCACCTAGTGGAACATAATTTATTGAAATTGGAAAATAAAATTGAAAAGCACTGCGACAAAATGTGAAATACTATACACAGTTGGCAACGTTGTCGTCTGTGATTGTGTGTAGTAACCGTAAAATCTCGGTGAAATATCCGTACAAATAACGAAAATTGAAAAAGAAACGTTGAAAGAATTGAAAATGGATTTTAGAACGGATTGGTAAATCCTGGGGAATTATCTTTACAAGTGGTGGCGGTGTTGTATTTGGATAAGGCAGTTTGGAAGATTTAGACGGGTCGACATTTTACGATTTTGAACTTTGGGTTTGTGGAACGTTTCTCGTTTAAAAGTTTTTATAGTGACAATTTTTATGTATGGGTTGACCACTGGTGCGATTTGTACTTTGCTGAGGAATATTATTCTTCAGTTCAGTATGCACTACGCAAGACGAAAATGAGGGTGTTCGGTTCAGGACCTTTTTAAATATTTCTTGGATATTTGGAAATGTATTTAAACAGAGTGGTCAAGAGGGGGTGGGAGGGCTCGAGGGACGAATCAAAGGGGACTCGCGAATTGAACATATCTTCTGAAATTTTTCGATTTGCAGCTGATTCGGAACCATTGGGATCATATTGAATCAGAGAAAAGCTGCCGAAAGATTTGTAAAAAATTGTCAAAAAAAAAGTTATGGTTGGAAAAAGTAGGATTGACGCTAGCTGAGATAAACCGGCTGCCATTCTCGTCAGTAATCGCAAAACGAACACTCTGAGGATCAGAGTGGGAAGCACCATCATCATTTCTAAGCCAGTAATTAGGTACTTGGGGGTGATGATTGACGCGAAGCTGACATTTGGAAAGCATTTCAAGTATGTATGTTAGAAGGCGGGAAATACTACTGTGGCTTTGACAAGGATGATGCCAGATGTGGGAGGACCACGACCGATCAGGCGACTTCTGTTGTCCAGAACGGTCACCTCTATTCCCCTGTACGTGTCACTAGTTTTGAGCGACACGCTCCGTCACGTCTGTGGCAGTCGAAGAATCAACTCTGTTTATTGAGGAAGTGCACTGGGAATATGCTGTGCATATCGAATAACATCAGATGAGGCTGCCTATATTGTTGCGGGTATGATCCCCATAGCAGACGGAAAGGACCGATTGTACGATTGTGACGTTTGGAGACACAGGACGCATTTCATCATTATCGTGGCGCAACTGCCCGACATCGGGTCCTGACCGCCTGGATCATCATCCTCCAATTATCTCGGTCAAGTGACTGCTTCCTCCAATTTTAGACGCCCAGCAGTTGTTCGGCGTCCTCATCTATTGAGTCTTTCCAAGGAGCTCTCGGTCTTCCTCGCAGCTTTGCTCCGTCGACGCGTCGTCCATTGAATATTTTCTTAGGTATGCGTACATCGTTCATTCGTTGCAAATGTCCTGCCCATTGTAGATGATGTAGTTCGACGATTCTCGCAACTTCCAGCTCATCGTTCAGCTCATGGTTGTACCGGATGCGCCATCCATTTCGGTCGCATACTGCTTCGAAAATTCTCCGAGCCTTACGTTCAAATGTGTTTATCGTGTTTTCGGAGACCTGAGTAAGGCTCCTGGTTTCGCAGTCGTGGCATAGCACAGGCTGTATGATGGTTTTGTTTATGCTTCGCTTAGTATGTTGATGTCCAAGCTTCAATGTCATTGTTGGGATGACTGAGAAGGAAGTCTTATTTGCTAGCTCTATCCGTCGGTTGATTTCGTCAGTTTCATTGGCGTCCTTCGACAGGTTACTACCCAGGTATTTGAAGTCGTCTACGAATTCGATGCTGAGCCACTCAACGTTGATGTTCGATGGCTCTGGCTTCCTTGTTCTTGATTGCATCATGTCCAACTTCTTTTGCAGCCGTGTCAAGATTATTTAGAAGTTCTTCTGCGTGGGGCAGGTTTCGGGACATGGTGTTGATGTTGTCAGCGTACGCTATCAACTGCGTCAACTTGAAGAGCCATGTGGACCTGCGGTTCACGTTCATTACCCGGATGCCGTGTTCAAGTGCCAGCTTGAAGATTGCCGGAGCCAGTCGATCGCATAGCTTCAGTCCAGTATGTGTAAAGGTACCTACTACCTTTACACATACTGGACTGAAGCTATGCGATCGACTGATCAGAGATCAGTCAGCCTGTTTCGAATCCTGATTGTGAGACATAGTTGGTCATCATCATCGTTGTAAATCGTACTAATTTTACTGGTATACCAAATTGCAGCATGATACTTTCGTATGCTGGCTTAAAATCGACAAAAATTTTGTACACGTCAACATTGGATTGCAAGCACTTTTCCATTTTTCAAAAACCGAAAATTCTTGTAAAAAAAAAGCATGAAGCACTAAAAACATTCCTTTTCATGTCAGATTATATCGAAAACTATTGACGAAATAGAAAAGTGTCGCATTTATAGGATTTTAGTCGATCTTTATATTTTTTATACTCCGGATGGCGCAACGGTAAGCATGTTCGCCTTCTATGCATTGGGCCCCGGTTCAATTCCTACTGAATGCGGTAGTCTTCGATAAAAAGGAGATTTACGTTTCGGACTATGAGCCCACTCTGCTGTTAAATGAGTACCCATTTGGGATAAATAACTCGGTAGAGCGTGTTCCTGATCAAACACCTCCACACAAAACACACGGTCACGATCTAGCAAATCAGATGATGCTAACTCATCTCATGTTATTTATTATTTATTCATTTTATTTTTCAGGTTTTTTGAAAAAAAAAGAAAAGGTTTTTAGTGTTAACCTTTTTCAAAACATTTTCTAAAACCCAAAAAAAAAATCGTGTTTTTCTTTTTAAGAAACTCTGCCTAAATATCATTCAAATTTTCGAGGACTTTTGAGCCAGGAAAACTCAAAATCAATTATTTGATCAACCCCAAAATTGTGTATTTTGACTATGGTACTATCTTCATGGAAGTCTGTCGTTAACTGAGAGTATGGAACATGTATTGAAAAGAGGCTATCATCACACACAATTCATACGTGTTTCGTACACATTTTTTTCATAGCCTTCTTCTTTCGCTAGTTTGTCAAATTAACTGACTCAAAGTTGAAATTTGTGTCGGCTTTTTACAATATGTTTTTTCATTGCCTACTTTCTCCTACCAGCTGGTGATCCCTCGGTTGCGGTATCACAACAAATAATTTGACAGCTGGGGGAACATTTTTGTGGTGTGTGTAAATGGGTACCAAAAATTTCCATCCCACCCCACGATTTAAATCACCCAGATATTTTTTTCGATTGTTTTCTATAAAATCTATTTCTGAATTTTTCCTTCAATTTTGACTTTTTAAAAACATCTTCGCGACCCTCGGAAATAGCTAGACCCACGCTTCAAGAACCGAAGCTATAAGCTGATGAATCTTTTTATGGTTCGTTTAGTGCAAATAGCAAGCATACTATTCGAAAGGGGTTCCACAGCTCAATTTGAAAGGGAGCATTTAAATATTGTCTACCGTCCTTAGAGTATTCAAAATGGTTTGTATTCTTAACTAATAGTGAGGCAATCTGCTTCACCGGCTTGTGTTTGACCAACTATGTATAGAATTCGAATTTCGGTTCATCAGTATTGAAACTTTCCATTCCGATGGATCAATTTCAATACGCATCCCCAAAAGCCAATACCCAATGAATAAAAGATGACAAAATGTTTACTTACAGCTACAAGCCTCTAGCAGGCAAATGTGCCCAAGGTATACGTCCTGACATGTAACAAACTGACGACTTTCACTTGCAAATTCATAAGCAGCTTTAACCAATGGCTTGGAAAATTGGAAAACTTATCTAAGCGAGTTCCATGCTTATTATGCTATTTATATTACACATGTAATATACGTTGCGGGTCAAAAAGCGAACAGATGAGAGGAATACGCCCATAATACATGCCGCAAATGTTGCCAGGACGTGAACTGTGAAAAAATCGGGGAGCCGAGGAGCAGAGACTCGTAATAATTTATTCTGTCCTGAATATTTTTCTCCACCCCACCTGGGGCGGAGAGTAGCATGTGTTCATACGTAGTCGTGCACCTAGTGTTCGTCCGGTCTTGTACGCGTAACTCATCCGTAACATTAAATGGGGATATGGCTTGGAAAATGTTTAAACTAACCCCCGAGCTTTATTCAATAATGGTGTGTTAATTTAACTGGGGATTGTGCGTTATTCCACTTTACATTCTTGCCTCAGCGATTTTGCCATTTATATTCGTCCTGTAGAATATATGTTCCGGGCGAAATGACCAATTGGCCTTGTTCCACAGGCATTTTGATCAAAGCCCTGTGTAAAGCTCCTAAATTACTGCCTATTTCCATGTGATTATCGACGACTTAACATATTTTATGAATGCTGAAATAATAATTATTTCGAACTCGAAATTGCAATAAAGCCTCGTGTGTAATTAATGTGAAATCCTGTAAATAATTTACTGGGATTTCCAGTATAATGTCGCTTTTTTTTTGTGAGATGATGTACTGCTCAGTTTTTTTTTGGCCTGGAATTTCATTGGATTCAATAACTAAAATTGAGGTTTATTTTAAAACGGTCCGGAGGTGAATAATGCATTTTAATTTCAGACGAAATTGAGGATGGGAATTTTACTTTTTTGTTTACTTTTGTCCCGTGCCATACACTCATATAATGGACGGACATACCCCTACAGTCCGATGGAAGCTGTGCATTTGTGTGTTTGTCCGGGCACTTTCCGTGGTCCTATCTTCACCGAATTCGGTAAGTAGGTTTCTTTTGTGACCCTGACCACGGCCCGGTGGTAGCAATTGCGGTCATCGCCTGGACTAACGGTATATTTTATTGTATTCAAAGTAGAGTTATTTGTCTAAATCTTTTCGAAGATCATTCCTCCAGGAATTTCCCGTGGTTCGATTTAAACAAAATTTGGTATGTAGCTTCCTTGGGTTATAACAAGGACCACTTGGTTGTATTTGGATCCTCCCGCAGGTGTGCGTTAGAGAAACCAAACCTGGTACATACAGGTGGCTCTAATGCACTGGAATACTATTGAAGGCATTTTGAGTCCTTTGGTCAGGATTGATGCCATTTTGAGTCCTTTGCTGACGAAAAATAACTTTTTTGGCAATTAAACAGAACAATGGGTATCATACCCACGCAGCACAATACAACCTTGGTTAGAAATCTGAAAATGTTTTGGTTATGCCAGGCGCTTCTTAACTTTTCAGCGCGTTGATTCAATTTCTTCGAGCGTTGACCTCCTGTGGACCCACCACAGGAGGTTCATATCACTCGGTTCATAGACTGAAATATCATTCGGTGGCGTGTTATGACTCGAGTTGAGTAGTTCTTTGAAGTTGGACGCCCATCTCCTTTTAATTGCTTGCATATCGCTGACGATGGCATTGTCTCAGATTTCAAATTTAATATGGACTATCACAAAGTGCAAATATCGTCAATCGAGTTTATTAATTAAATTAATTATTTATGTAATATAAAACACTCACCATTTAAAACTATCAGCAAAATGAAAATAACTTCAACTAGTGCTCTTGTATCTTTAACCATTACTAAATGCTAAAAAAGATACGCGCTAGTTATTTTCACATTTTTTCACTTTTCACTTGGAAATAAGTTCATCCTCCTCCATTGAATACGGATAGTATCTCAATTTGGTCATAATCTGAAAGTAAATTGAAAAAGAGATTTGTATGAAAAGATACTGGACATTAGTCATGGCTACTTCGACGGCATAAAACATACTTTCAAACATTGTTTAATATTCTGCTATAACGTATATATATTTCCACGAAGAAAATTCATTGCTTATGGCATAGCATAACAAAATGAAGTAAAATTTAAGAAGAATTTGGCCGGTGTTAAAGTACAGTAAATCACTGGAATGATTGGATGGATTTTCGGACTGGGTTTTCGTTGATTTCTCAAAAGATCCACACGCGACAATATTATGTTAAAAGGGCTACCAAAGTATTACAGTTAAGGCGACTATTATGCGTTATTCCTGTAAGAAAGCCATAGGCAATCGATGTGGCCTACAGCCGAAGGTTTTATTCAGGCTCTATGTATCAGTCGATCAAGCCCTGTGTATCAGTCTTGCTATCTTTACTTATATATGGAGCTTTCGTGAGGGTTATTCTCAATTTTGCAGTTGATTGCTATTCCCACATATGTATATCGAAATCTTTACTGATAGCCAATCCGCGATTATATCCCTTGGGTTGTTATTACAAGTTCAAGAACTTTTGCAAACTATCGCATGTTCAAATCAAAACAAACAACTAACGCACGCACATGAAAGTGTCCGACCACATTCCCACGCATGGGTGACAACTGAGCAGTGGGCTAGGTCCAATACCTTATATACGGGCAACAGTGAAACGCAAATTGACCCACGCGCGGCTTGGGCCTGGTCTGTACGAGGACTGGGATCAATGTGCGAGTGCGGCACAACTTAAAGATGAAAGAATTTTTAAATATCTTTTTGTGTTGAATTCCAGGGCACAGTGATTATGCTGAAAATTATAAAGCTGATGTATTAGTTACAGATGGCACGATCCAAAAGGCATCGCAATTTTGGGCTGTCTGTTAGCAGTATGTGAAGCAATGGTAAATGTTGATCGATTATCAACACTAGGTGGACTAATGGCAGGACATGTCATGTTACAACTCTGGCCTAGACTGATTCCGAAACGCTCTTTAGGGCTACTGGCGCTGAAGAGAAGGATATTCAGAGCTTTGGAGAAGGTGATTACAGGGTGTTACCATGGTTGAATATGCTAGAATGGCAAGGGTTCCATACAATGACATCTGCAGGAGTTTTGCCAGGACGAGGATGAGTGTAATTTCATCTACTTTGTAAATGCCCTCCTCTGGTTGCAACATAAAGAGATACCTTTTCGTACTTCTTCTTTAATTAAAATATTTGGGCAACCTTAACGACGTCAGCATTGGTCGTCTCCAAACGATTTATGGACAGCTCGGGCCTGCACAACGATAGATAAGACTAGGGTTGTGGAGTTTTTAGTGGTATCTCAACGGGCTCAGTGGTGCTCTATGTGTGCTGTGCATATCACGGCAGCCCTTTTAACCTACCTGTCTTAAAAAAAAACCTAACTATCTTCCTCGGATAAATTTCATAGGCATGACAGAAATATGTATATTCTACATCAATTATTTACAGATTTTTTTTTATCAATTAATCATCTTACCAACAATACTAATCGATCCTCACAGCCGTGGGTGGTGTGCACAAAATGTAACTATACCTATAGTCATGATACCAACAATCTTGGTTCAAGATTCAGAAAGTGTGCGTGGTAAATAACTAAAAAAACTCGACGCTAGTAACTGATACTAATATCAGAAGTAAATGCTCGTATACAACACTCCGCAAAGTACGTAGACTACCTACTTTAAAAGATCTGCTATTTGGGAATCCTATTAACCTCAAGAAATTGATGATACCCATGCAGATAATTCACCTTTTTCATCTACTTCGTTTATACGGCAGTGTATCAAATAGAATTTATTGCGTCCGCAGTTATCATTTCGATTTTATACTTCAAAGACTATTTCTCCAATTATATTTCCATGACGCTCTGGCGCTGAAGATATCCGCACTCCCATATCTACGAGTACATAGTTCCGATTCTCTTCGGAGGACGTGTCTCGCAGATTTTCGGATTTTTATTCCTTATTCATTGCAACAGTCACGAAATCTTTGTAGCATCCTGTATCCTTGATTCGTGGTAACCAGATGGGAAAAGTTTTACGGGTTCCAATCAAATATAACTTTGTTATCGTAGGCAACTTTTGCTATCCCCAATATACGAGTATTATACAGTGTGCACGTGTGTGCGTCCCAACTCACTTGAGTCTCAGGAATTAGGATGTATTTTTGATATTTGCGTCCTTATTCATCGGCATAGCACTAAAATAAGATGCGAAATGAGCTCGAGAGTCGAGGTGACTTTCGCCTGGAGGCCCTTACTATTAATTTGGGACTGTCGGGCCGTAAAATTGAAAGCGGCATTCGCTCGCCTATCATCGAGAAGGTAAAAGTCCTCATGTTTTACTGTTATCGTCCTTTGTAACGATGTAATGCCATACCGATGACGATGATGATGCGGCTAATATTCGTGAGAATCATCGTTATGAGATTTTGGGTTGCAAATTGTAAATATAGATATAGAGTGTGTTCCGGATAACCAGGTTACGGTCTCGTTCAAAGTGAATAGGGACCTGAAACCTGGAATGAGCCGAATCGTGATGGGCTCCCTTTACGGCCAGTCGAAACCAACGTGTCAATTCTCATAATAATTTGCAGAGTGTCGATAATGGTCCAATCGAAAATTATTACATGTTTCGGATAAACCAGCCGTTGTGTTGGAGGGTGGTGGTTTGACATGTAGAGGGGGATGGGATAATCTCTGCGGACAAGTCAATAGTTAGGTGAATGATTTATGGGATGCCCAATAGGTATACGAAGTAGTATAATAGCCCAAGGATGCTGGATGCCACGAATTGAGATGTATTTTCCGTGTCAATGGTTATATCATAAATCAATATTTTGTCTGTCTATTAGTTCTCGGATTCAGGCCTGACCAAAAACGGAATTGCGGGAGCGTAGAGAGACGTGACTGCAATTTATGATAAGCAGACTCCAATCATAGCATCGAAAATCATATGCCTATTGCTTTGGAGATTAAATGCAGTGGTCTGCGAATAATGGCAAATGGATCTCCCCGATTATTAAAGTTTAAAGGACAAATGATATCGAGCTCGGAAGTTGACACAATTCAGAAATTCGAAATATTATGGTACGTAGGAGTATGTGCACAATCATAAGTTTATTGTGTTTCAATAGCACTTGAACTGTGATATAGAGTTTGAATATGCGGTATCGATTTGGGGTATTGAGTAGAAGAGTTTTTCTGTATGGTAGTAGCACGATTTGTATATTAGGGGCCTCGCCAGCCGATAATCGATCTTAGAAATAGATGGGAAATCGTCTGGGAGAGTACAGGGTCGGTGAAAGGCTAAGGCGAAACGGGTGATCGCCTGGGGACCCGGCTCAGAAATTGCACCGAGAGAATGAATTTTGTAAATTTGGAGCTGAATGTAATATAATTCCATTTAGTTATAAATAATTCGCGATTTAGCCCATCGAAAGTGATTCTAACATTTAAATTTACACGAGTGAACATTTAAATTTCGAGCCTTAAGTTCGCCACACATGATCGCGCACTGAACTTCCATTGCACCATCAACTTCATAGAACGTTCGGGAAAAAATCACCTCATTTCCACCGGTTCAATGAAATTGATGGTTCGATGCAAGTTCGGTCGTGGTTGTGCGCGATCGTGTGCGGTGGCCATTAGCCTTCATTTTCCAGTGAGAGTGATATAAGCTCGACTCATATTGGTTTACGAAACGCGGTGGAAACGAGAAACATTTTTTTTTCCGCACATTCTAAAAAGTTGACGTTCATATTTGCGCGTGGTCGTTAAAGGTGTGTCCTGCTAAACACACGATCGTCGCACATTGTTCGCGATTAGTAATTAACCCATAGAGCACGAAGTACTATTTGTGTGTACCTTTTTCATCGTCGCCTGCGATCGACGCAGAGTGGTGCCTAGCAAAACGCACCTTAACCGTTGGGATCGATCGTCTGTTGCGATCATTGAGTGCATGGCCGGCGAAAGGTGTGTTGGATCTATTGAGACCTCAACACACGAGAAATATCGTGTGTTGAATCCAACACACACGGATGGTGAAACACAACATACTAATCACCGTTCCTTATCTAAACTATTTTATTAAAAATATCTTGTTAATAAAAATATTCAGACAATTTTCAGCAATAAATCTGGAAAATCGAAAGCGTCTATCATCTTCACAGTAGTGGCAGTCTTCATTCGGACTACTGAAGGTGCTGGATAGGCAAACGGCCGCGTTGAAATATTGAAATTGAGCTGTATAGACTGCAAAGCTTGAATGTTTCACGTGAAGTCTGTAATGCTATTAGAAATTTTGAGCAACCGCTTGTCGTTTACGTCTTTGAATGCCGGAAAGGTAATGGGCATGCACAAACGTACAAACCGCTTGTCGTCTACGTCTTTGAGTGCCGGAAAGGTAATGCGCCAGTAGTCAGACATGAGACTGATGTCTCTACACACTGAGCTACCGGTCGCCCACCGCCGCAATAAGAAGCTCTCTGTTTCCTAATGGTGTGTGTTCCAAGGCAGCGACTGAGCGACTTGCTTTTGCGACTGTGAAAAACACTATCATAACGGAGCACTATTCGTGTGTAATTAATGTGAAAATACAGTCGTACAACTACGGCCTGCATTCGAAAATCCCCTAAACTTTAAAATACACAAGAATAGTTCTCTGTTATGATAGTTTTGTTCACAGTCGCAAACGCAAATAGCTCAGTCGCGGCCTTGGAACTCACACCTTAATACGCGGTGAACCTTTGATCTACACTGGCAGGATGGTTATGTGAATCTCGCCCCACACACCATCAAATGTTTCACTAACGCCTTAAAAATCAATGAAACAGAAGCAGTCATCGTGGGCTCGAATCATCGGGTTTTCATACCCATGGGCAAGTTCGCCACTCTCTGCCAAGCTGAAGCACACGTCATCGAGGTATGGGTATCACTATTCTGGGTCCTTGGCCATGTTGACATCAACGATAATAAGCAGGCTGACGAACTGGCAAGAGAAGCTTCCGCTTCACCCTTTCGTGAACCAACCTGACAATCAATAACCTTATCAGAAACTTGCTATTGCCCATTGAGATAATCACTCAGGGTGGAGACAGGCTAGACTTTTCATCTCAGGCTACTCGCATAGCAAATTGACTGGCCTGCCAAAGTTTAACCGGAACAAGGTGAGGGTTACCTGTAGCTTTCTGACTGGACACTCATGCCTGAGAGACCACCTAAGAATTAATATTAATAGTAAGAATTTATTGGACTCGAGCTGTCGTTTCTGCAAAAAGGATGACGAGACGTTGACCCATATTTTATGGACTGTAGATATTACTTCGGTGTCACCTATACGGAGGCTGATGATATCGCTTCAGCTTCACCTGATCTCATGAGCAAATCTATCAGCTCGAAAAAATTGGTCGATAGGCTTAAGCTCGCTAATATACTCAAGGCTATTGTACAATGTACTATTCGGTGTCTGTGCTCTGAACCCTACGAGAATCAACGCTCATCTTCACTCTAATCTAATCTAATTCTGCTGCGTGAGGAACAGAGATGTTTAATGCTATGCACCTGTAACTGAGTGGAAGAATCGTGCAACGTTTCATTTTATGGACCCGGCAGCTTTAATAGCGAGTTGTGAATTTCCGAAGCCCACTAACGGAAGGTGATAGATAATAATTTTTTTCCTGTTTACGAACATGTTGCGTGGAGTATCCTCACAACTCATTGAAAGACTACTTTCGAACAACTCTTTTAGAACGACTCTTTTTGAACGACCGTTTTGAACGAATCAGAGTGAAGAGCTGACTCTTATGTTTCGGCCCATTAATAAGGTATATGTTGTTAGTTGTCTTGACTCCTCAAGGGGCATGGCAAGGACGCGTCAACATCCCTTGCACAGTTATGCTTTATTGAAGTTTTAGTAACATGTCAACTTTAAGCTTTCTGGGCCGTGTTTTACTGACTAGCTTGGTACGCTGTGGGAGTTCTAATAGTACTCACAGGTAATTTTTATTAACGGTCCGGGGATCGAACCGCAGATTCACTAGATGCAACATCGTAGAGTGGCAACCGAGCGAGTGCGTCAAAATGAGGTTAGGTTTGCAGGATTTTTGATTAATATTGCGAATGTATTTCTTAGCGGATTTCAGCAATCGTTGTAATGTCCCTTTACATATCAATAACCTTTACAGTAGCATAAAATCAGTGGATTCTCCTAGAGACTTTAAGGCGTTTCATCGTCTCGTAAAACAAAAAACATTGAGAAAAAAAACCGGAGAAAATCCAAAACGGAATTCCTTCGGAAAATTTATTTTCATTCTATATAATATTGAGACATATTCAGGGCCGATTTTTCAATTAGTCTTGTTAAAGTTTATTTATCCATAAACGCCACCTATCCCCCAGTTAAAAGTTTATCGAACGATAATTCCAAACAGCTGATACGGGCTGCTGAGATTTTGACAGCTAGAACTGTTTACGTTTGCACTTATGTGTGTAAATCAGCCAATTAAATTCGTCATAAAGAACATAGTTTTGAAAATTCATTCGATGGAAGAGGATTTGAAACCAACTCAGCCGCAAATTAATGTTGAAAGACATACAGACGTATTGTAAAATACAATAGAATAGAACAGGCGGCAGAATTCCGCCTAGAAAATCAGCTGATTTTCTATTGAATTAGCTGAGTACTTTACTCATTATCATATTTTGAACGTGGCATTCGCTTATACGTTTAGGTCTCCGATAGACGGGGTATGTTCAACGTTCCAGATAGCTTACTGGCAGTTTGACCAGACATTGAGAAAAGGCCCTAAGTGAATTAACGTAGACCTAGCTGGTAAAAATGTATGTTCAGTAGAATTAAACAATCCTTTGGGAGTACATGCTCGTACTTCATACTTCGTCTACTTGATTAAAATCGGCTGTAAATACACGTAAATTCTTATATTGAAGGGCTCTTGGAAATGCAGAGTCATAACGAATGCCTACGTATCCTTTTGTGGGATAAAGTGGCATCTGAAAATAGGAATTACGTTGAGTAGGCAAAATCGGAATCATAAACAAATCTTTGAATTCCAGAATTTTCCATCTGCAAAACAAAAAGGGTTTGAAGATACCTACTTTAAAATCTTGTCTAGTTTGACATGACACGCAAAGCTGCTCTCACAATCAGAGAATTAACTTCCCAAAGTTCGTACATTATTCACAAAGTGGTTCCTCCAAAAACCCCAGTCAACTTTTCCTGAACTTCTAAACAGTTCGGTAGTAAGGTGACAAAGTTTGTCAACAAAGTACACCGAATAATCGTTATGCTTATATATCGCTGGATAAGATAAAAAATTACCCGAAATATTTTAAAAGTTTGCAAGACTTAGACAAAGTCTCGTTCTGTTCTTACTTCGATGTCATATTAACGTGCATGCATCCGCCCTCCTTCTCATTTTAGTCCCCGTAAAACCCCAGAAAATAACGAAACTTATTAAGGCAACCAAAAAGTGGATACTTGACGCGACAACATCACTAACGGCATCATCGCCAACATTAACGTCGACGTTACGTGATTACGCAAGTATTAGCGCTCTTCCGCGTTTCCGCCTGAGAAATTTCCATAATTTTCCATTAGAAATTCGTTGCATGTAAAACGCGAGCTCTAGAGCTCTCCGCTCAACGGATGCGGCTGCTTAGCTCACTGTAGTCGTTTATAGAGCATCGTGTTTTATGCTAGGACTTTTCAGCCGTTCGGTTATCGTGTCCTTGTAAAAAAAGGACTTCAAACCCACCTATATGTACTATGGTCGCGTTTTCGTCGTCCGTACTTCTGAATGTATGGCTGGCAACTGTGTATGTGAGTGAGAAATTGTTTTTCGACGCTCTTCAAGTCACGGCGGAAAATTTCACGAGTGCCACTTAAAACGCTTGCAAAGCACTAAAAGCACCCACACCCTTCTCCTCAGGACATCTTTGCCATATTGTACGTGAGTATACCCTGAGAAAATTTTCGCTACCCCCGGGCGGGATGGAAAATACGTTAAGACTATACGAAGAAGAAAATTCATATAAGGTTACAACGGAGGATAGAATGGTTCATGTGTGAAGAAAGCACCACTAAAACGCTCCCCCATCAAATTTGGGAAAATGTCCTTTATATTGTTTCTTTTATGTTTTGATTTAGATTTTTCTGTCATCCATTATGGTTGGAAAATGCGCTCATAATGTTTTTTTTTCGTTAGGCGTCGATAACGATGATTTGTGATATGGTGGTGGTATTGACGAGGTGATTTTCAAAGCCGTTGTTTGTTCACACGTTGCAAGCTATTTTGTTCTAAGCAGTAATGGGTTGATATCCCGGGTCTTAGAAAATGTTATCGTTAATGGAAGATTATCATTAGTTCAAATCATTATTATGGGTAATTTTGAGATAATTTATAAATTCGGTAAATATCGTAACTGCGATATTGGTGGAGCTTTAGTTAAACGTCAAAAACCTTCGTGTTCGTAATGCCAGATATGCTGTTTAAGACATGACAACAATTATATGATATTGATATATATTCAAGATGATGAGGCCCACAATAAAAATCAACCACAGTTCATAAAGCGATTTATACTCGTACAATGTCATATTGGACACAAAAAGGGGCCCAACATTGCAAAAATTAGGGTAATCTTAATTTTTTGGACAAGTTTCGTTCAACTAGCTTTTTCCGTTAGAAATTAACTGTGCTCTGAAAATTTTGCTGTTATATAGCTGTAACTCTGGAACTGACTCATTGATGTTGCTGAAATTAAATAGGAGCCCAGTCCTGACGATCGCCCACCAATTAGAATAGTTTCACTCAGCTAGCTTCTTGCATCATAGGGCTATTTTGCTTAGAAAACTTTACCGTTTAATAGCTGTAACTTTCTAACCGCTTAATGGATGTTTGCTGAAAGCTTATGGGCTGAGTGAAAATTGTGGGTTCACCAGGATGGCTATTAAGCATAGCTATTTTGGGTGGTACGCGTTACCGGGGGGTACGGTTTTTTGCTGGATACCCTCTTCTTAACATTTCGTACCACCCATGCGGGGGCTACGATTTTCATGTTTTGGTTAACCAGGTACCTACCCAACTTGGTTAGCCACGCTATCTGCAGGGAAGTTTCGCTCTATCAGCTTTTCCGTTAAAGGGTAATTTCTTCTTCGTTTTGTCACTTTTGACGAAACATATGCATCCATGTTTCACCATAGAGACGAAAGAGTAGTCTGAACAGTAAGTTTTATCCGAAGAACCGGTTCTAAGGAAGGCAAAAACAGTACCATCCGACGGGAAGGTTATGGCTACTGTCTTGTGGGATTCGCCAGGGATAATTTTTAGGGATTGCTTAGAGAAAGGACGGACCATCATAGGGCAGCACTATGCTGACTTATTGAGCTGATTTGACACTGAATTGGAGAAAAAATGGCCCAATTTGTCGAACAAAACCATACTTGTTCACCACCAACGTGCCAGCTCATTCAGCCTAAATCGTAACAGCAAAACTGGCTCAATTACGCTACGAACGAATTGTAACCCCATTCCACCTTATTCTCCAGAGATGGCCTCCTGCGATTTTTATTTATTTCCCACTTGGAAAAAATTACTTGGAGGAAAGCGGTTTTTGTCAAACAGTAAAGTTATCTACAAACCAGAGACCTATTTTGAGAAGTTCGACAAATCGTATTTCTTTGATGGGATTAAAATACTGGAATATCGAGCAGAAGAAAGGCTATGTCGAAAAATGAAAATTATAAAAACTATAACTGATTATGTTTTTTGACTTATCAAACCACCCTCGTATGTCTAAGTCAGGTTTACGCACACTTGTGTACAGGTGTGTTGTCCTGGTGAAAGACGATGGCTTTGTTTTTCAAGCCAGGCCTTTTCTCGCGAATTTTGGCATCCAGCTGGTCAAGAAGTTTGGAGCAATATTCGCCTGATATTGTTCTGCCTTTTCAAGGTAATCAATTAATAGGATCCCTTTCGCATCTCGAAACACGCTGGCCATGACGTTTCCGGCAGATACGATTGACTTCGCTTTCTTTAGTGCTGAACCACCGGCTTCCACCCACTGCTTCGGCTGCTGTTTCGTTTCTGGCGTGTAATGGTGGACCCAAAATCGGTCGGATCCCGATTGAATCAGTGCAAAGATTGCTGCGAAAATCGTTTATGCATTTGCTTTTGATCGGCATTCAGCAAATGCGGCACCCATCTTGCGCAGAGCTTTTGCATCTGTAAATCTTTGTGCAAGATGTTTCGCATCCTTTGTTTAATGGGCAGGGGGTGTATGACAGTAACATGCGTGCAACATGCAGCAACATCCAAAACTAGTTTAAGCTAGCGAAACGTCAACTAAGTCGCTTACTAATAGTTGACGCGCTTAGGCCCTGCTATAGGGATTAGGGCAAATAGTAAGTAGCTGGCCTAAACATCATGCCCTTCTACGACGTACTGAGAAAGACCGTGGCATCACGCCATACACCACAGCCCGAAAATTACGTGTGGTAATTGATATGAATTGAAGATTCTGAGGTCCACCATGAATATCAACCAGAGCTAGTAAAGTTATTGTGAATGACGTGAAGTAATCCTAATTAGAAATTTGTGGTAGATTCCCCATATATCATCATTGTGGCGCGACAGCCCGACGTCGCGTCGGGCCTTGGCCGCCTGGATCATTGTCCTCCAATTATCTCGGTCACGTGACCGCGTCCTCCAATTTTGGGAGCCCAGCAGCTGCGCGGCGTCCACACCTACTGAGCTCTCCCAACGAGATCTCGGTCGTCCTCGCAGTCTCGCTCCGTCGACTCGTTCTGCATTCATTACTTTCTTAGGCATGCGATCATCGTCCATTCTTTGTACATGCCCTGCCCATTGAAGTCGTGGTAGTTTGACGATTTTCGAGACTTGCAGTTCATCGTACATTTCATACAACTCATGGTTGTACCGGATGCGCCATCCATCTCGATCGCAAACTGCCCCGAAAATTCGCCGTAGAACCTTACGTTCAAAAGTGTCTAGCATGTTTTCGGAGGCTTGAGTTAGGGTCCATGCTTCGCAGCCATAGCATAGCACTGGTCGTATAATGGTTTTGTACACGCGGAGCTTCGTGTTTCTGTGCACATGCTTCGATTTCATTATGGGGAGAACCGAGAAAAAAGTCTTATTAGCTAACTGTATCCGTCGCATGATTTCGTCAGTTTCGTTGGCGTCCCTTGACAGGTTGCAACCCAGGTAAATGAAGTTGTTCACGAACTCGATGTTGAGGTCCCCCACATTGATGCTCGGTTGTGCAGGTGTCCTTGTCACCGATTGCATCATTATTTTAGTTTTACCCTCGTTAATACGTAATCCAACTTCCTTTGCAGCGGTATCGAGCGTGTGCAGAAGTTCTTCTGCGTCAGCCAATCTTCGGGACATGATGTTGATGTCGTCGGCGTACGCTGCCAATTGTGTCGACTTGATGAGTAGCGTCTTGCTGTTGTCCATATTCATGGCCCGAATAACGTATTCCAGTGCTAGGTTGAAGAGCGTCGGTGCCAGTCCATCGCCCTGTTTCAAACCAGTGCGTGTTTCAAATAGATCAGTAAGTCTATTCTGGATCCTGACTTGTGAGACGGAGTTGGTCATCGTCATCTTTGTCAGTCGCACTAATTTTGCCGGTATACCAAATTGCAACATGATGTTGTACAGTACTCCACGATCGATACTGTCGTATGCCTGCTTGAAGTCGACAAAGATTTCGTATACGTTTACGTTGTATTCCCAGCACTTCTGGAGTATCAGTTTGACTGAGAAGAGCTGATCGGTTGTGGAGCGCCCAGGTCTGAAACCGCTTTGATATTCGCCAATGACTCGTTCTGCGTACGGTTTTATTCTATTTTCCAGAATTTTCGTCAAAATTTTATAGGACGTACAAACTAGTGAGATGCCCCTGTAGTTCTCACACCGCAGTTTATCTCCCTTTTTATGAATTGGACAGATGATGCTTCTGCGCCAATCGTCAGGAATCTCCTCGTTCTCCCATACTCGCAGGAGTAATTGATGTATGGCATCAACTAGACTCGTTCCACCGAATTTTAGCAGTTCATATATCATCATCCCTATAACCTCAATTCCGTAGGTTGTATAGCAATCTTTTCCTTGAACAAACACAAAGATAATTGCGGATACGATGGACCTTTTGTCTTGCAGACCATTATGTAATCTTGACATTATTAGCAATACAGCCGACATTGATTGAGAAATTACCACCCCCTGCTATTAATCAAACGGCTGGTCATTCGAACAATGCGAGGAAATATGTCTGGTAGAAATTGAAAAGCGGTTTCCGCCTTAGTTATCGCACTATTCTCACTTTCTCCCTTCTATTTACTTCCGTGAAGGGAATTTCATTTTCATCCGTCTCACTGCGTATGGATTCGTTATTTCTAGCTTTATGCATGCACGGATCTACCCCACTACCATAGAGCTGCTTCAGTTTTCTTTCCACGTGCTTATCATCCTCATTTACTATGGATTCCATGTCGTCGGTGCACCTACCTTTTCTAGATTTGAAAAAAAAAAATAAAAATAAGGCAATCTTTGGTATTGATCCTTCTGAATGGCGTCGTGATTACCGCAAAATTCTCACGTTAAGTTGAATTCCTTCAAATCTCAGCTGACTCGCGGGACGGATAAGAGCATCTGAAAAATTTCCTTTTAAGCCATCCTAATACCACGGAAATGACCAACACTTAGCGAATACCCCGGAGTTTTCGTTATCGCGTCCGAATCATCCAAGGCCTCATTATCATCTCTTCATCAGATGATAACAAGTCGCGATGAGAACCACTCCTGGAATTTGGTAGAAGCCTGGCGTAAGATAACAAAATTTGCACGAAGCGAAACCGAAGGAGCAGGAGCAGACAGACGAACTCTAATGAGTCAATGTCTTCATTAAATTTTATGAATATTCATCTTCTTTCTGTGCTTGTGCCATCCTTGTCCGGTGCAAACTACAAAACTTTCATCAAGAATGCGAAACTTTATGTTCGGTGTCTCCTTGGACACATTTCATTTAATATAAAATAAAGAAGCTAATGCGTAATTCATTAGGCAGGAAAATAAATGGCGACATAAAATCGCCATAAAAGTTAAACAAAACTGTGATATCGTCTAAATAGCTCCCCAAAGATACAAAAGGAATATTCATCCCCCTATCCATTTCGTTGGCGTTTTAGCAATTTTGCGTATGACAGTCGTGTGTATGTGTGCAGTACACAAAATAGTAAGAAACAGGTGGATACAGTCAACTGTCTTGCAGGTGAAATTGGACTAATGGAAAATTTAGTAGGAAACTTGTGTACGTGTGCCGTACAAGTCCCCGGTCAGTACCGGATAGAGCAGAGAGGGTGTTGGAAAGGGAAAAGGCGCCATTAAGGACACCCCAAAAGAGCTATTAATTGTAAACACCTTTTTCTGGCCACTAAATTCTTGGAAGATTTTGAAATGTCATCTTAAATTCCGGTCGACTAATGTATTTTCGTCACATTGTGCTGGAGGGTTCGTAGAGGTTCGTGATCTTTCAAAGGGCTTCAAAAGGCTAATTTGCTAGGAAGCCAGCATGAAATTTCGTCCGTCCGCCGTTTATCTTAGAACTTAGGATAGATTTTCTTAATTCCGGAAGGATACAAAATAAATTTGAAATGTTTTCTTTTTGCTTTCTCAGGAATAGCGGATATGTCCCTTCTAAATTGTCCAAATAATGCTTAGACTTATTTTTCAAGAGAGATTTCCTTAATTTGGAATATTTACACATTTCTGTATTACTTGTGTCTTGATTTAGAAATATATATACAATAGTCATTTCATTGTGGGGGTTGTTTTGGGAACGGATAGTCAAGCCATGCAGTGTCTCCAGGCTTCGTAAGGTATTAGCCTGTAACCCATCCATTCTCAGCTACCTCATGAAGCGTCGGCGTTCTCCAGTAAGAAGACTTTTGACATCCTGCTGGAGACACACTTCCCGGATGCGTATTTCGAAAACCGTGTTCAGTACGTCCCCAAGCCAGTAATGAGATTGAGTAGAGTTTTTAGTGCATTTGTCCTCTATATAGCAATAAAACCTTGTTTAGTACGTCCCCCAGTCAGTGACCAAATCGATACGGTTTTCTTGTGACGAAATGGTCAAAAACCAGTATCCATGTTGTCCCTTTGAGGAGACGGGACCGAAAAGTATTTTTGGGGCATTTGTTGTCTAAAGTGCCATTTCTTGAGTGAAGCTTCAGAGTGCATTTCCGCTTCAGGTTGTTAGAACATAGAGTCCACACACGGGGAGTTCCTAAAGCGTATGTTTCTTGAGTGCGGCCTCAGAGTGAATTTTCGCTTTAGGTGGCAAGAATGTAGGATCTTCACACGGAGATTTGTAGTTCCTAAAGTGGAAATCCTTACCACATAAAGCGGAAATACACTCTGAGTCCGCACTCAAGAAATTTCCGCTTTATGAGCTACAAATTCCCGTGTGGGGATCCTACGTTGTTACTACCTAATGCAGGAATGAACTCTGAGGCCGCAGTCAAGGAATTTCCGCTTTAGGAACTACAAATCCCCATGTGTGGCTTTTAGGTTCTTACTACCTGAAGTGGAAAGGAATGTAAGCCCAAGGATTTTCTGCTTTAGGGATCACAAATCCACCGTGAGTGCTTCATTAGTATGGATTCATACAAAATGAGCTAGTTTGAGGACGTACTGGAAACGGCTCTTTTGTCATTTTAGACACCAAATGCTCCCAAAAAAACGTTTCGATCCAGTCCGCTCAAAGGGACGAGATGGATACGGGGTTTTGAACATTTAGTGACTAGAAAACCGTATCGATTTGGTCACTGACTGGGAGACGCACAGAACAAGATTTTATTGCCACTTTCGATGATAATGCACTAAAACCCCTACTAGATCTCGTCCGCTTTGATACGGATTTTGGCCATTTAGGCACTAAAAATTCTACTCGATCTCGTCACTGGCTTTAGGACGTACTGAACACTGTTTTCTAAATATACTTCTCAGACAGCTCACTGGTTATCGCGCAAGTAGGGAAGGTACATGAACGAGTCTCAGTTGTTTGCGATTTCATCTATTCTGTCATGAAAAAGGATTCTCTGGGTGTTCTCTAGTTTTGAGTTGTACTACTGGGCCTGACGCATTATTCCAGCGGATAGACAGCACCTATCCGACGTTATCCTTGGCCATTTTCTGGGCTTGTTTAGACATAGTGTATATTTCTTAAAAATTTTCAGAAGTAAAAGTGATCTTTATTTTGAAAACGGGTAGGAGTTCGCACACTCGCCCAAATGATTTGAGACCAATCAACCTGCCCTTAATTTCGCTGAAGATGTTAGAAAGGCTGTGTCTGGATCTGTAATATGTTCTTAGGTTAGGTTAGGTTTACGGGCTGTTGTGAAAACACACGATACGACACACTTAGACTACAAGTGTATGTACTTACGGAACAGTATTTCTGAGCGACTTCTATTAAAATCGTAGCACGCCTACTGAAATGCTAGGTCTGTAGATAAGGCTGTGCACTCAGTCGTGACCTTTGTTGAAAAAGCGCTAAGTTATAAGGATATACCATGGTCACTTAATTCCCTCTTTTTAATTTCTCCAGGCTTAGTGGTTTCCTATGGATAGAACTCATCAGGTCTTGCATTTTTGCAGCTATCCATGTGCAAGACGACCACGAAAGTGTGAGAATTCTGTTAGTATAACATGAGGTGAAAAGCCTCATTGATATTTTGTTCCTTCAGGGAAGTACCACATTTCTGGCCAAGGTACCTCATAGGTTGGGAGGGCATAGAGGCCGGGGTTCATTATCCATCACGACCTGGAACGGTTTCGAGGCACATAAGCACATTTAAGGTCATTTGACCTTTGGTACCCGTGTATTTACTTGTTTACTTTAAGGCGCAGGAATATTTTCAGAACGCTAATGGTAAGGGCCAGCGAGAGGGCAAAAACCCCGTCCACATCTCCCGTCATTGAGCTACGGCAAGCTCGTGCCGCCGGGCCGCCTTCAAGCTGGGAAGTTTTCACCAGATAATGCTGCCGGACCTTCAACTCTAGATTTAAATGGAATTTGAGATGTCAAATTTAGAATTCAACCCGAAAAATTAGCTAGAAAAAAAAACACATAAATGGTTTAATTATTGACGTGAACATATGTTGCTAAAAAAACAAAGAAACATGTATGCTAGCAACCAGGCATGGCGGAGTTAAGGCAATTAGTATAGCTAACCTGCAACATATTCTTTTATGTAATTGTATAATAGATGGTTATATGTAGTTGAAATCATCCAAGACAAACATAACTTCTTCGCACATTTCGTGACACGTTGACAATTTGAAAATCATAGCTGCATATCTTGCCCATAATACAATATTAAAGGCCATGCGTATTCCGAACGCTATCCCACCGAAAAATCCGAAAAATATTAGACAATTGTATATAATAATACCCTTGGAAGAAAATCCCCTCCACATGGTGCCGGTACAAGTGAAATTGGATCCTTTATTGCCTATCATCGGGGCACAGCTAGTTATTAGGCTTTTGTCGACGGTAACTCACCTCTGAAACAAAAGGTCGAGAGAGGAAACTTCTGATCCCGACATTTGAAATAACCTGCTGTTGATTTATTGCGGTTACGAGCAAGTTATGCACAACGAAAAGCTCATAAAATTTCGACATGCCACCTTGGCATATGCTTCTTGGCCCGTCCTCATCATCTTGTTGAAGCAAGACTATATAGAAGAGAATCCCTGCGGAGCAAACAACGTCTACCGCACTCGACATTATAGTGTAGGCTCAGCCGCCCATTTATATTCGTACATACGTATCCTTGTGGCTGAGACCATCGCGTATCGTTGCCATATCATCCGTATCCTCACCTGAAGCTATACGCGTTTTATCAAGTATCCAGAAGTAGTCTAGATGGATATATAAATCGATAAGGAATGCTATAGCGAATGCTGGCTGCCACTTATAATAATAATCCCGAAGGATACGAGGCGCCAATGATGCTCACCAAAGATATTTATATTTCCTGAATGGGGCGAGGAATCCCTTCGGAAGCAATGCCGTCGGCAACATTTGCGCGTATTCAACAGATGGGAATAGCGCTAATGAAAAAGGGACGGTAATGACCTATGTTTAAAATTCATGAAATCTTGAGAAATTGCTAGGCCCCTAATATATAAATATCACGTGGCGGGACTACGTGCGAACATCCCTATCGCCTGCAGTATATGCCTATAAGTGTTGCTGAAATTGGGAAAAGGATGAGCTTAGCACGTTTGCAGACCCTTTCCATTTTCGGCTTACACACGCACACGTAGGCGACTATGTGCGCTTGGCACACACAGCAGGGGTTGAGAACAGGTGTTCAATGAATTTCATTTCAGGACTCTTTCACGTTTTTGTATGTTTCTGATTCTTGAACATCGTTGCGTTGATACATGTAACTTAATTTGTTGTGTACTTGTTTGACGAATGATGATTAATTCCATCATAATTTCAGCGGTGTAAATTGTATGGGTGTGCTTTCATTTCCCTTGGGGGCACGTACGAAGAAATGTGTAATCGTGTGAATGGGTGCTTAATTAGTGGGCAAAAGAGGCAAATGTTATTCGGAATTGGATTTAATATATTTTAGAATAGAAGAGATCTAAATTGAGCACTAAATTAGATAGCGATTTAGCAAAATTAAATGAGCAAAGGTGTGGATGATAAAATATATAGTTATTATTCAGAAGACCTAGGATGTGTGAACACTTTCAAGTTTAGTAAGGCAAAAGCTTGAGTTTGAGGTACGTAATACAAAAAGAGACGAACGGTTCATTGAGACACGTGCAGTGGAACAACAATTTTAGGTAGATTAGTATATATATTATTCTGTTCAAGCACAAACGCTGCCACTTCACAACCTGAACCTCTCCGGATGGCAGAACAGAAAACCAGATTGACCATATATAAGCGTTTCCAAGACATGGAGGAATTGTCTCTTGTACGTCAGGTCGAAGCGAAGTGCTGATGTTTGCAGCGATCAACAACCTGTTATCGCAAAAATACGCTTACGAACGGCAGCGATCCAGCACCCTCAAAATGCAGGAATCTTGCCACATTTTAATGTGCAAAATCTTAAGGACCCATCTATAAGATGTGCATATTCCACCGCCTTGCACGAGAGAGCTATTGCACCACCACTTTGTGAGAATCCTACAATTGATGATAGATGGAACGTCGCTTATTGATAATTTTTTTCGTGTAGCGTAACATTCGCGGGTCGATTGGAGTGCGGTAGGAGACCATTCATTAGCGACTCTATACGGTCTCTAATCTTAGCACGCAAGAGAGTTAAGAAACAGATTAACTCAGCTGCTGACGCCTCAGCCAAAGGCCAACTCAGAGCTGAATTCCGTTCACTACAGAAAGGCGTGCAAAGAATCGTAAACGGGACAAGCGAAATTACATCAATGCATTAGAGGAGAAGGCAGAGGAAGCGGCTTACCGCGGTGATAGTGGAATCCCTTTTAAGCTTATCAAGCCATTAACTGATAAATCTTTTGCAGCAGAACATCCTGTGAAAGATAAAGATGTGTCTCTACTGGTGACCGAAAAAACACCAACTGCGGAGATGGAGAGAATCCCCGAGCATAGATGGAATACTGGTGGAACTCTTTAAAGCCGATCCCAATGCTACTGGGGATATTCTTCTCCTCCTTACCCAAGAATGTTGGGAAACTGAAACTCTCCCTAAAGAGTGGAACAAGGATGTCATTATTAAGATCCCGGAAAAAGGTGACCTCAAGGTTTGTAATAATTAGCTTGGCTGTCTTCTTCCAGCAGTCTCCAAACTGATGGCAAAAATAATCTTGAACCGGATTAAACAAACAGTTGACCGCACATCGATAGATGGACAAGATGGATTTTGCAAGGGCTTCTAATATAGCGACCACATCAACACCCTCCGAAATATTATTGAACAATCCGCAGAGTGGAGATCCCCATTACATCTTATGTTCATAGATTTCCGGAAGGCGTTTGATACCGTTGACCGAAGGGCTAAACGTAGGAGAGGCATACCAGATAAAATAATTTCCATCATCAAGGAGTCCTATAGCGGAGCCCAATGTCATGTCTTAGGCAAGGGTAAGCTATCGGATCCTTTCGAGGTGCATAGCGGAGTGAGACAAGGCTGCATTTGGTCACCTATATTGTTTTTAATTGCCATTAATGGTGTACTAAGCGGCGCGCTTCAAGAATACCAGAACAAAGGTTGGAAGTTGTTCAAATACTTTCAACACGTAGACTATGCTGACGATATTATTTGTCTTTTATGAAATACATCGGATCAAGTGGTTCAAATGTCTGATGCTCTGCATCGCGAAAGCAGTAATGCGGGGCTTAAAATCAACGCTGCCAAGACTAAGTACTTGAGCTTGGATCCAGGAAGGCAAAGAGGAATTTGTGTTTCGGGGCAGGCAGTCGAGAGAGTTGACTATTTCCGCTACCTCGGAAGCGTAGTTACAGCAGAGGCACCAAACTCCGGATCAGCAAAACCAACGTAAAATCGTTGCTTCTATATGGCTGTTCAAATTGGAAGGTGACCAATGAGATAACAAATAAGTTGCAAACATTCGTGAATCAATGTCTACGGCGCACCGTTTTCAATAGGTTGAATGTGTAAATTTCGTTAATAATAATAGAGTGGGTTTCAAATGGTTACTAAAGCCTAAAGCAAACAATCTATAATAGGATCTTTGGGTATTTAATACCAGAGCCAGATATATCGGCGCCCCAATGACAGGTATTTGAATCTCGATTCACGAAATTCCTGCAATGAAAAGTTAAAAATTAAATTCCATATCATCACGTTCATCCATCAGCCTTCAGCTTCTGATTGAACATCCCTCGACATAAACACAAACTTCTAAACAAATTAAGCTCCCTCGGTTCGCACTTACGCCTATTTACATTACTCCGACATCAAAATTTCCCACGACGAAAACCCGACAAAGAAAAAATTAGCTGACAAATTTACAAGAAATGCCATGTCGTTATCTTGTTTGACGCTCGCCAGATACTACCCAGTGGCGTGGCGTCCATGGAAGCAAGGGAAGCATTGCTTCCCTTATATTTGGCGATTGGTGAAAAATTTTCTAAATAATTTTTTCTGAATCGCGCAAAAAAGTCGCGAAAAAAACTCTTCAGCACAGTCTATGTAAATAAAAGTTCCAAAGAAACTAATCGCGAATATCTTACACAGCCGAATTGGTAACACCGCGAAAACCACCACACCACACCAAGAAGAAGACACATGGAAGCATATCAAAATTTGCATCTATGAGCGTTTATTTTTTTCCCCAGTAAACCTACTGTGTCGCGATAAAAAAAAATTCACGTACACGGTAGGTTGGAAGCACTCAGGAATTTGCTTCCAAGTTCCCCTCACATGTAGTAGAGGAAATTCTTGCCTGCAGCGGAGCTGCTGGCGCATGGACGCTGGGGAACTTTTCTTCCCATTTCCTCTTTGTTCGTATTTTCTTGTGGACTGAAAATATTTGCTGTGTTGCAATGCGTATGTGATGTGCTATATGAGTTTCACAAGGGTTACCAGAGTAGGATAGGAATTGAATTGTGGAAAAAGTTTCGATTTGAAATATAATGGCTTCATGGTTAAAAATTATTATTGGTAAATTCGAGAAGAAGTGATTTCGCATAGAATTATTAGTGTATACGAGTATTAGTAAGAGACGAACTCAATTATAGGGATATTTATGCATATTTCAATAACTTATATCTAATCGAAAACCATTTAACGGAAAATTCCAAGAAAAAATAAGTGGGAGATGGTAATACTGCCTCAAGTCATTGACGTCACAAGGAATTGAATGAGCCGTTAAATTTAAAACACATTTGCTCTAGTGTAGTGCTTTAGTGTAGTGCGATTTGTGTGCTTTTTGTTGGTGAAAAGGTGAAGGGGTTTTTTAATCGGTCTAGGTGCTTATAATTGCTTATAGTGTTTTGATTTGTTTTTAAAGTAGCATGGATCAATATTGTGTTGTTGATGATCTTTTTCGATTGTCTTTTGGATCTCGATCTTTCGCAGAAAAAAAAGACATTATCGAAAAGGGTCGACCGAAACCGATTTTGGAAATTGTTTCTAAAACAAAAAGATGTACTAGGCATTTTACTGCTAAGATTTATGAAGATACGGAATGGATTACCGGTTGTAAGACCAAGCAAAAATTATTTTGTTGGCCATGCTTGTTATTTTCAAATGATTCAAATGTTTGGCGAACTACCGGGTTTTGTGACTTAAATAATTTACATAAAGCTGTGGACAGGCATGGTACGAAAAGCGTTGATCATTTAAAGTCAGTACTTCTTCTTTCCAAGTTCGGTTCCAGTCCTAGAATTGAAGAATTATTAAGTAGCCAACATAGATCTTCAATAATATTGCACAATGAGAAAGTTTCGAAAAATCGAGATATACTAAAAATGCTAATTGACGTTGTGTGCCATTTAGGATGTCAAGAACAGGCATTTCGTGGTCACAATGAAAATGTGAATTCTTGCAATAGGGGAAATTACGTTGAACTTTTAAATCTTTTAGCTAAATATAATCCGGACTTGCGAGCTCACTTGGAGCAAGCGACTGTTTTTTCCGGAATATCAAATTATATTCAAAACGATCTCATTAGTAGCATTTCTAAAATTTTATTTTATTAAAACAGATTTATAATGAAATTCAGCAAACTAAATTTATAGCAATAATATTAGATGAAACAACCGATGTTTCATGTCGTTCTCAACTCTCAACAACCTTTCGTTACATTACTCCTTCCGGTGAGGTTAAAGAAACTTTCATAACTTTTACAGATATTTCTGATGATCAGACTGCGTCGCGTTTATTTGACCATGTTTTAGATGTTGTTCAAAAATTCAATTGCGGTAACAAACTTATTTGTCAAAGCTATGACGGGGCTTCGGTAATGTCTGGTAAAATAACTGGATTACAAACACGTGTATAAAAACGCAATATATATTCATTGCTTCGCTCATCGGTTAAATTTAGTTTTATCTAAATCATGCGATAAAATACGCGAATGTCGAATTTTTTTTCAATCTATTACTTGTTTTTCAACATTTTTTAATCATTCAACAAAGAGAACAGTTGCACTAGATTTATTCCTCAAAAAAAGGCTTCCAAAATTAGCTCCAACACGTTGGACTTTTAATGGTCGATTAGTTTTAACCATTTTTGATAATTTAGATCAATTAAAAGAACTCTTTGAATATATCATTGAAAATGAGAGTGGAAAGTGGGATGGCGAGACCGTTAATAGCGCAAGGGGACTTCTTGTTTTACTTACAGATTTTCAGTTTGTTTTCCTGCTCAATGTTTTTTCTAAAAATTTTCCACAAACCGACGTAATTTTCGATATATTTCAAAGTAAACAAACTGATATAATGTACTGCATTCAAAAATTTACAGATTTTGAAAATCAACTTCAATCGTTAAGAAATAGTTTCACGGAAATTTGGACCCAAACCACATCTATTTGCGAAACTCCACAACGCCGGAAAAAAGCCAGGTGCCTTGTTGACAGTAATGAAAATGTTGAACTATTCTTTACACGTATTTATGTCGAAATTATAGATAATATTACCGCAGAAATAAATTCAAGATTTTCATCCTTAGCAAGTTTCACATTTTTAAACCTATTAGATTCTTCTAAATTTAACCAATATTTGAAAACATTTCCGGACAATCTTTTACTAAATTTAACTAAAACTTATGCTGATATATTTGACCATATTTCATTAAAGACTGAACTCATTGTGCTTTATTCTGATTCTGATTTGCAGGGAAAATCTTTTCAAGGTATTTTTAACTATTTCATTAATAACAAATTAAAAGATAGCTTCACACAATTTTATAAATTAATATGTTTAGTTTTAACATTACCAGTAACCAGTGCGTCCGCAGAGCGCAGTTTTTCTTGCTTAAAAAGGATTAAAACGTATCTTAGAAATTGTACAGGCGAACAACGGCTTAGCGACTTGGCAATAATGTCAATTGAAAAGGTTTTCCTTAAATCATGTTTGTGTGAGCAAAGTTTTTATACAGATATTATAGATGAATTCGCAAAAAAAGAAAGACGAATAGAATTAAATTACAAATAATAGTATGTACGGATCTTATTATTTATTTTGACTTGTAATATATTTATTGCCCAATTATTATTATTTTATTTTACTCACTAACTGTGATTTTTTAAATAGTAAATAGTTGAATTATTTTTAATTTTTATTGTATTGTTATTGTTTTTATTATTCAAATTTTGATTCGCTGAACATGATTACTTTCTTTATGAGTGTATGGATATTTATTTTGCAATTTTTTTTGCTATTGTTGTTATTGTTATAGTAGTTCTAATAATTCGAATATGCTTTATTTATATACTTATAGTTACAGCTTTGCTTTTTTGATAAGTCTACCAACATATAATTTTTACAATTATTTATTTAAAAGTAAATTATTATATATTGGTAGCATGGGAATTAAAATGCTGATAAAATACAGTATACCTACTCTCACGTCCCCGTTCGTGATTCCTGGGTGCTTTTATATTAGAAATGTTAAAAGTAGCTAACGAGAGGGGTTCAATTAATACGCAGTAAATTTGTGGAAAGCATAATAATAGTAAATTTTTAATACCAAATGCTTACCCTAGTTGAATTATCACGCCACGCCACTGATACTACCATGTCATGCTCCCATAATTTAAAGCTGAGAAGGCGGTTCGTTGCTATCATTGAATCAGGATACCCCGAAGAGAGCCTTTGTTTTCCCGTTTTACTTTTTAAGAAGACAAGATTAGTTCTGTTGTCGCTCTTCATTTTTATTTGAATATTCACAGAATTTGTAAAATTCAAAAAGAGCACAACAAAGAAACACAAAAACAAGCTAGCCTTTGGATAGGTTGCCTAAGGTATGATACCCTGCACGCGTCGCGTGAAGGGTATCGTACCTTCGTTATGACTTATTAGTCGTAAGACTTGTTCCGATTTCACTGTTCCTATGAGAGGTATATGAAATAGCGGGCCGATTTCAACCAAATTTAGGAACGTAGTTTCACAGTCAATATGATTGAATAATGTGAAATTTGGTAAGGATATCTTCAGAAATGAAAAAGTTTTTCTAACCAAAACTTGCTTTTGGAACGGTCGTTCCTATGACAGCTATATGATAGAGTATTCCGATTTCAACCAAATTCGAGAATGTGATTTAGGTGAAGATAATATTGATTAGTGTGAAATTTGAAAAAAAAAAATTTATATATCTTTCGAAATAAAAATGTTTTTCTCACAAAGACGAATTTTTGGACCGGTCGTTCCTATGGCAACTATATGACATAGTGGTCCGATTCCGTTGGTTCCGACATATTTTCAGCGTGCAATAGAAAGAAGGCTTTGTACATAATTTCAGCTCGATAGCTTTAAAACTGAGGGACCAGTTTGTATAGAACCAGACAGACAGACCGACAGACAGACAGACGGACGGACGGACAAAGCTTTATCGATTCGTGTCATCATACTGACCCAGAATATATATAGTTTATTTGGTCGGAGATGCTTCCTTCTGTGCGTTGCAAACTTCGTGACAAACTTAATACTAAGGTAAGGCATTTGGTGGTGCTCATCATGCATTTTTTTGTATACCCTTCACGGATGTGATAGGGTATACAAAAAAATGCATGATAAGCAAAGAACTCTATTGGATCGAGCATTTCTCTAGCAAACGATTTAAAAACGTTAGCGCAGTCCATGTCCAAGTGCAGGCACAACGTTCCTGTTCAAAGTATAGTCCCTAAAACAGCTTGTTACTTTGTTTAGTCCGACATTGGGCGTCATGGTTTAAAATTGATTTAGAGTTTACCTATGCGTTATTTTCTTTTGCTTTATGGACCGCAGGCTTTGCAACACTCGCATTCCAAATATTTTGTAACGAATTCGACTAATAAAACACGTTGACACTTGACACTATTGGGATACCACTCGCCCGAAAAAATAGAATGAAATGGATTGGATCGACTAAATCACTTACTAAACTACTCGACTAAGTTTTTGATGTTCAGACATATTTAGCTACTAAATTACTTGCCACTCGACTAATTTACGAGCCTAGTCCGAACAAGCCTTAAAACCGAACAGCAGTAGTTGAGCTACGCGTGTCATCGCCACCCCTGGCATATTCTTTCTCTTTAACACCCTCTAGGCAATAATCAAAAGAGAAACTGCAGTTCATGATTTTTGGATATTAATCTTTACCCAGTAGTATATCTTGAATATTTGCCGATTAAAAAAATTTAATTCGGCCCCCAATGTGGGCTAGAGGATGAACTCAATTTCTAACGTAATTTTTTTTCTAGTGTGCAACATTCAGAACCTCAACCCATCATTTGGGAAAAAACGGATGACCACCAAATGCCCTACCACAAACATGTGGTTTTTATTCAGCTGTGACTGTAAACGACAAATCACGCTAGTATGTTTGTAAACACTTTTCCCACCAGAATACCATGTCAGGGAGGATTCACCAAGCTCTGACCAACTCGAAGCTTCAAAACAATGTCCCGCAGTGACATTTCCAAAAGCAAAACAGAAAAAACCTTGATTAATTAAAATATTTACATGAATCCACCTAATGCCCGGAATAAATAAAACATTTATTCGTTGTGATGTTGACGCAAGGACGTCGTAACTAAACTATGTCGGTTTTGGAATTCAAGTGTTTCGGTACCCGACTTCATTATCCTGCCCATCCATCGTTCGAGTATTGCTCCCGTGCTGGAACAAAACCATTCGATTTATGTTGAAATAACGACAGTAGGCGGTCGACAACTGTCGCCACATTGTAAATGAAATTTCAAATGGTAATTGCAAAAATTACTACGTGTCTCTAAATGTGTCGTACAAATTGTCACACAAATTAAATTCACTGGAGTTGATTTAATTTCAAGTATGCAAAATGGCAACCAACCTCGAGCTATGTCGTGTCCAAGGCTCGCCTGAGCTGTAAAATGTGAGTTGCTCTCCTCCCACAAGTTCGACATAATGGGCATGCCAATTCTGTTGAATTCAGAGTACGAAATTTGAGGGGATGGTTCAACGGGCGAAACCTCTCCGAAGTAGGTACATTTTCATGCAATATGACGCCCGTCCTTTTTGGAGGTTAGTAATTGGACAAATGTTTGAAACGAAATATAAATCAACAGGATTATAGGAAGATAAATAAATTCCTAAAATTTGGATGATCCCCGTGAATTAAAAGTGGCATTATATTTGGCTTAGAGTCGACCACAATAACGAAAAGTGTGGAATTATAGTGTGAAATTACATGCAATTTATCAGGAAAAGTATGGTCATGATATACCATTGTCAGAATTAACTCAAACCGCACGTCGTTATTATAGTTCTCAATAGGTTGAATGTAGGGCGAACATGTAAATTTTGTAAATGATAGTGTGGGTTTGTAACGGTTACTAAAGCCTAAAGTAAACAATCTATTATAGGAACCTTTGGGAATTTAATACCAGGGCCAAATATATCGGCGCCCCAATGGCAGGTATTTAAATCTCGATTCACAAAATTCCTGCAATGAAAAGTTAAAAATTAAATTCCAAATCATCACTTTCATCCATCAGCCGCTTTTGAATTGAACATCCCTCGACATAAACACAAACTCCTAAGCAAATTAAGTTCCCTCGGTTCGCATTTATGCCTATTTACATTACTCCGACATCAAACTTTCCCACGATGAAAACCCGGCAAAGAAAAAATTAGCTGACAAATTTACAAGAAATGCCATGTCGTTATCTTGTTTGACGCTCGCCAGATTCCACCAAGTCATGCTGCCACAACTTAAAGCTGAGAAGGCGGTTCGTTGCTATCATCGAATCAGGATACCCCGAAGAGAGCCTTTGTCTTCCCGTTTCACTTTTTAAGGAGACAAGATTAGTTCTATAGTCGCTCTTCAATTTTATTTGGAACTGGTAAAATTCAAAAAGAGCACAACAAAGAAACGCAAAAAAAAGCTCAAGGAAAACTTTTACTTGTCAGGCTCGATGACTTGTACTGTCGTCATTTTTTATTACTTCGTACGAACGCGGGGCTAATATGAACCTCGACTGGGTAGAGAAGCGAAAAAAGGAAACAAGGACTTACGATATATATTTATGTAATATTTGGGAACATGTTGGAGAGTTTGGCGTGTAAGAGTCTCCGGGGACTCTGAAAACGTAACAATCTGTCAAACAAAGTTATAAATTCTTCGTCGAGGACGAAACGGACAGCCGAGGTCCTATTTTGCCTGAGAAAATGTCAGGAGCTGGCGAAATGTGACGACGTCGCTACATTCGCGCAGTAAGTGTAATGAAAGTATTCCATTTAAATTCTGGGTAAACATTAGTAGCTTGCAAGTTATGTTTGTTCTGACGAGTAACTAATTTCAATTTGCATAAGTTATGTAAATGCCTGTTAAAATTTTGCCTTATGCTTATGAGAGTCGCAAGCGATGTTTTCTGATGCTAAGAAGGCGAGTGAATGTGCATGTGTTTTTTTAGTTTATTAGATTATGCATTGCCCCATCGTAGGTAGGAAGCAGAAATTTAATGATTTGCTCAGTCTGAAAAGTTCAACTGGCAAACTGCAATTAGAAAAAATTATCGGTCTGGAAAAAGTGAAGAAATTTGGGAAATTGGTAACAAGAAAAGGGAGACATCTATTTTCCTGACACTAAATAGAGAAGTTCACAGCTACAGTACTAGAAATGCTGGGAACTACAGAACACTATCTGCTTATACGAGTACAAATAGAATTGAGAGATCCGATTAGTTCGTCAATAATGATTTTCAATCCTATGCCGCAAGAAATTCATTCTCTAACATCTTACGAATTACCAAAGCGAAACAAAAAAAAAAGAAACACTTACAGCTCAGTGACATCTCCTTAACGTAATCTGATAACACCAGGAAAATTTCATTTACCAAAAAGTCTTAGTTACCGCGATGACGCTGTAACGAGTTGTACGTGTTGAGGTGACCCTCAACCGAGGACGAAGATCGAGGCTGGTCGTTCAGACCCGCCGTGACACCTAAGTGCCAATATCTTCTCCGAATTCACTCAGTTTGACGCGTGCTCGACGTTAGCTCAGCTGTCGGTAGTGTGGGCGGGGTTGTGTGAGTGAGTCGGCCTCTTTCGCTACAAAAAAAAATCACGCGTCTACCCGATTGCCTAACAATACGGAGTCCCTCACAGGATATAAAAAAAAAACGTTGGCCGCGAGAAAAAAAAAATCTCTAAGTCCCTGCCTCTAGCACGGGAGCCCCCTGATGGCGATGGGGCTCCGCGCTCCCTCCCCGAACCTTGGGTTGGGCCGCGCAAAATTGCCCAACCCCCATAGCGAAACCGATGAATAAGCTACCGGAGAGAGTGGAGTTGAGGGGAAGCCTTCATGGGTTCAGGAAGCAAAATTAAAGAACTTTATCTGTAATTCATTATAATTCTATATTATATTCGTGTAAAAAAAAAACGCGTCGTAAATATTTAGACCTCCCTGTCTCGCTTTCGTTCTACAAATATTACTTACTTACTAGGCATTCTTTTTTTTTTTTTTTTTTTTTCTTTCTTTAACTTTATCTAATAGTACTATTTACAAGCAATGATCACTGCATGTTTTAGTATTCACTATCAATTATTAGGTATAAAAAAAAATAGAAGCACGTTCGTGGCTATATTGAATCTAAGCGGCGAACCGAGCGCGCAACGAAATATCGAAACGTGTACAACAACAACATTCGCGAAATTCGTGAGAATGCGGTGAAAATATCATACGAGTGCTGCGTTTTTTTTTGTTATTGTATTCGCTTAAGTGTTCAGTTCTGCACTCAACTTACTCCACACGTAAATGGTTACCCGATCGAGAATGCAAATGCATTAACAACAAACACAATCTCGAAAGTTGATGCGAATGTTTTTACTGCATTTGACATGATGTTCCCAGATATATTCAGGTGTGTGTGCACTTTAAGAAAAAATGTATAAGACCGTTTGATTGTTTTTTTTTTTTTTTTGACGTTTTGGCAATACATAAATGCAAAGTAGCAAAAAGGAAAATAATTTATAGAATAAAAAGATGCTAGGAACTTAAATGAGTAATCACTAAGAACTTATTAATAAAGATGAGTTTAAATTAAATGATATTACAAAATGGAAAAGCTTTTCTAATATATATTTGCTGGCAATTAAGAACACAAAAAAAAATTGCCAAGATTCACTTCCATAACCGTCAGAAGAGAGCAAAAAAAAAAAAAAACAGCAGCAACTTCCCTCGTAACTGCCGTCTAAAGGACTCCACTAAATATTTGCAACGTTGTCCAAGATTTGTTTAGATGGTTTAGATTCTTCGTTGAACACCCCAACAGTACGAAAACAAACTATCCCCACATTCCCAAAAATCGTTCATACAGTAACACGCTCATCGAAGACGATGTATGCTTTTATAAATAAATCGTTTCGGGCACAATTTTGATCACAATGACGGAATTAGCTTAGATGCGACAAAGCAAAGCCAATTGTAGAACAAATAAACGTACCTAGCGGATAACTGTGTCGCTCGCCGCCGAAATTGTGGTGCTGCTACCCATTCGATGGCGCTTGCTGTGGCGGCTCGCTGTCGAGTTGATGGCGCCCCGGCCGACGGTGGCGAGTTTTCTGTGGCGGCTGAAATGGGTGACGCTACGTAGCCGAGTTTGGGTGGTGGCGGCTCGCTGCCGATTTGTTGGCGCTCGCTGCCGATTTGGTGGCGCTTTTTTTTTTTTGGTGGTGGCCGGCTTAGCGGCCGAATCTGGCGGCGGCTCCGTGGCCGAATTTGGTGGCGCTCGTCCTCTAAATTGGTGGCGCTCCGGCCGACAGAAACGTCGTCCGCCTTGGGGGTTATGTTATCGTTTTGGGTCCGCTCTCGTTTAGCGGACGGCGTTCCTGGCGGCCGGCGTTCGTGTTTTCTCCTTTCTTTCTGTTTTTAAAAAAAAAGAAAACATTAGTGATTTCCAACGAAAGTCACATCACCTACCTTTTATTGCGGATTTCTCCCGGGCGCGGATCCTTCACGCGGCTCTCCAGCTGTCACTCGGCAATTCTTCTTCTTCTTCTTTTCCGGCCTCGTCTATCCATAGGAATTTCGGAGGTCGAATTGTCAATTGACAGCTGGAGAGCCAACGTGAAAATTCCATATGGAACCAATGGCCGCGCTCATAAAACATCAACGCTATGTGAGCGCTGAGCAATGTGTTTTATGAACGCCGCCATGGTTCTGTCTGCGCTGGTACAGTCCGTTGCAAGTGTGCCGGTGAGTAGATTCGCCAGGCACGCTTGCAACTGAGAGTACCTCCGGCACGACCACACAAATTCCCAGGCCTTTCATTACAGAACAGGTCTCTTTTTTCTTCTGCGAGCAGACAAAAAGAGATCTGGGGCCTAGTAGTGTTGTGGACATAAGACCAGGAGAGACGTCAGCGGCGCATGTCTTTTGCATGATAAATGCCCATCTCCTTGCCTTTTTCGTCAGACAGCCGTGTATAAATGCTGCACTCCGTATCGTTCCAACATCGAGTTAAAGACGTTCGCCTTGAATTGTTGCCCATTGTCCGTCACAATGGACTCCGGGACCCCGAAAACATGGAACACTCTGTTCTCGAGCCAACTGGTCAGAATCTCTGCGGTAAACTTCCGGATTGGCTCAACGAAAGTGAACTTAGACAGATGGTCGACTAGCACGATGGCTCCTATGTTGCCTGACTTGGATCGAGGAAACGGCCCCAATAGATCCATGTACAGACGTTGAAAGACGCGATCGGAAACGAAGTGGTTTTGTATAGGCGGTCGGAGACTTTGGTTGGGAGCTTTCGTCTGCTTGCACAAGCTACAGGAGAAGACAAACTCGCTGACGTCTTTGGCCATATTGGGCCAAAAGAATAAAACCCTTAGACGTTGCAGCGTTTTTGATACTCCTCCGTGCGCACATAGCGGGTGCTCGTGTGCGCGCTTGATTAAGTCAGCCGTAAGCTCTTTTGGAACCCATAGTTTCCAAGCCTGCTGTTCTTGTACTTCGTTTCCGCTCGCGTACTCACTACGTCTGTACACGAATCCATCTACCGTTTTCAGATCTGGCACCAGTTGTTGACTTGAGTCGACGCGATCTGCCAAGTCCTTATACTCCGGAGAGCGGAAGTGTGGGGAGCTCAGGTCAATTTCGACCGAACTCTCGAAGGGACCCTGTACCGACAGAGATTCTGCGCAGTAGACCCTAGACAGAGTGTCGGGCACAACATGTTGACTGCCTTTGCGGTGCTGTATTGTGAAGCGGAAGCCCTGCAGCTTCAACGCCCACCTGGCCAACTTGCCATGCAGATCTGACTGACTCATCAGCCACTTCAGCGAAGCATGGTCAGTTATGATAGAGAATTCTTGGCCTTCCACGTAGGCCCGGAACTTCTTGACCGCTGTCACCGCTGCTAGACATTCTTGTTCGGTCACCGTATAGTTTCGTTGGGCCGAATTAAGCTTCCTGGACATATATGCGATGGGCACTTCCGAACCGTCATCGGTTGTCTGTGTTAGCACAGCGCCGATGCCATGTTGACTTGCGTCACATTGGATGGCAAACGGGCGCGTAAAGTCAGGGCTGTGTAACACAGGTGCCTTCGTCAAGCAGTCTTTCAATGCTTTAAATGCCAGGAGTCCTTCTTCGGTCCAGACGAAACCACGGCCTTTCCGTAGCATGTCTGTCAGCGGGGACGAAACGGAAGCGTAGTTCGGTACAAACCTATGGTACCAGCCGCACATTCCTAAGAAGCGGCGAAGTTGTTTTGCAGTCGATGGTCGAGGGAAGTCGTTTATTGCTTCCACTTTGCTAGAATCGGTCATGATGGTGCCGTTACCGATTATATGTCCCAAGTATCGAACGTGGGTCATGACGAAGTTGCTCTTCTCAACATTTATCGTTAGTCCTGCCTTACGAAGACACAGTGCAACTTCCTGCAGCAGCAACAAATGTTCGTCGAAAGTTGACGAGATCAGCAACAGATCATCTAAGTAGACAAACACCTGGTTCTTCAAGTGCGCTGGAATCACGCGGTCCATTAGGCGTTGCATCGTTTGTGGCGCATTACAAAGGCCAAAAGGCATGGTCACAAACTGGTACAACGGCCTGCCGGGGACAGTGAAGGCTGTCTTATCCTTTGACGCTTCATCGAGGGGAATTTGCCAAAACGCATCCTTCAAGTCTAAGCTCGTGATGAACTCAGCCTTGGGGAGGCGGCTCAAAATCCCATCGATGAGCGGCAGGGGGTAAGCATCCTTCAAAGTCACCGCATTGACCTTACGGGCGTCCAGGCACATGCGAACCTTATTGGGTTTGACTACTAAGGTGACTGGTGATGACCACGCACTCTGCGACTCCTCAATAACCCCCATTTCAAGCATCCGATCAACCTCCTTATAGAGGAGCTTTTCGACGGCGGGAGAGACAGGGAAATGTCTCTGCTTAATCGGTTTGTTGTTTCCGACGTCGATGGCGTGCGATATGACATTCGTACGCCCTAAGCCCTCCTTGGCGAAAGACGGAAACATTGAAATGGTGGTATTGAGACGCATTTGTTGAGCAGCTGTCAGTGAATGTTGACTGACTGTCGCCGCAGGGTCATCGGACAATAATTCCGATATCTGTTGAGATGAAGCAAATAAGTCAGGAGCCAAGTCGAAACTTCGAACAAAATCGACCCCGAGGTATAAGTTTTGACTAAGAGTTGGCATTATTAAAAACTCAAGAGTTTTGGTAAGTCCACGAAACGTGACTTTCGCCTGGATTTTACCTTTGGCTGTATGGCACGTACCATCAGCGGTGGTAACTCCCAGCCTAAACTTATCCCAGGGATAACGGCTATCCTTCAAAACCGCTTCTGCAAAGTTGGAAGCAATAACGCTACAGGATGCACCTGTGTCGACCAACCCACTCACTGTTTGACCGAGCAATGTGACGGCGGCGTAAGGCCGAATATCGTCTTTCGGGATGTCCGGAAGGATCACTTCGCAGTATCGACGACGATTTGCCAGCACCTTATTCCAGAATCGCCGGCACCGCAACGTGGAACGCTTTGGTCGACGAGGCTGGATTTCTTCGGCGCCGAAAATTCGTTGTCGAGCTGCCAAGTAATCTTTCTGTCGCTCATGTAGTGGTCTGAAGCTGTAGTGAGTGGGGTCCGACTCCGGTACCATTAGGTTTGTGGGTCTGGTTATTGTTGTGGAAGGGCAAGATTTCAGAATCTTAACTGCCGGGTTCTCAGTGGCTGATGGATCGGTAGATCCGCATGACAACCGCTTGCTCGGGACGCAAGTCTGTGTCTCCGCTTCAGCAGTCATGGGATTAAGTACGTCCGGTGAAAAGGGAAGATCAGGTAAGAGAGACAAGTCCGTGGGAAGAGACGCCAGAATAGGAGGCGTGTCGGAGGGTTCCGACGCAAACTGTGCAGGAGGCTCAAAGCCGTTCCACTTTGGAGCGGAACTCTGCGGGGGCGGTTGCAATTTTACCGCGGCATCTCGGGGGAGGTCGGTTCGGTCTGAACCTCTTTGGAAGACCTCTGCTGGTGTTGAGGTTTCCTGCGCGCGTAGTTTTTTTGAAGTGCGCACCGTTCGCATTGCGGTTTAACCACACCCGGAGCTCCGCATCCAAAGCAGAACACCCTCAGTTCCTCCCGGCAGTCTGCGTAGGAATGTCCGGGCCTCTTACAATTCCAACAAGTGGAATTGCTGTTCAGTGCGGCTATTTCGCCCTGCACTTCCCATGAAGGGGTATTGTCGGTGCGGTCCAGCTCGGATACCCGAGGGCGCGAGACTTGACGAGGGTAGTGAGAGGAGCGTCGGGAAGCCATACGCTCGTTATAGTTCTCTAAATCACGTACAAATTCTCTCAACTCCAGCAAGTTGCCGAATTTGACATGAACAGCGTCTTTTCCTATATCTTCCCGTAGGTTCCTCTTAACTATCCTCGTCAGTTCCCGGTCCGACAATGGGTCTCGCATCCGGTTGTTTAGCTGCCGCATTCCTTTTAGGAAGTCGTCAAACGACTGCCCATCACGCTGTAGACGATGACGCATCATCTCCATGAGGTCGTCATCGTCGTAGGGGTCAGTATATTGTTTACGGAGCGCGGATCGCAACGATTCCCACGTGTATCGGTTGCGCGAGCTGGCGGCAAAGTGTCGAAACCACTCGGCCGTATCCCCATCGAAGAAAAGGTGGGCATATAGGCACACCCCGTCGAAGTCCCCTCCAAGGGTGCGGTCGGTGAACAACTCCACCTGACGAATGAATTCGTCGACCGCGGTCCCTTGGAACTTCAAGCCCCATTCCCGTATTGTTCGGGGGACGTGGTGTGCTGGAATGGTCGATGAGGAGGCAGCCGACTGGTGTCGGCGCTCCGCTGGGTCAGCTCGCGGAACCGATGCACGGGGAGCTTCGTCCAGTCCCATAGCGGAAAGGCGCCGGGCGCATTCTATGTCAATCAGCCTCTGCAAGGATTCGTCGAATCCTTGCGGAAGCTGACCGGCGGGAGTTTGCGCCGGCGTACTTACAGGGTCTCTGTGAGGGACGGGTCTATTGATGGTTCCCTGGTCTGCGCTCGGGGAGGCAGGGGGAAGTGGCTGTGTGGTCGGTGCTGTGGAAGAGGGCCTGCTGTTTTGACCCCACCAGGCAGGAGGCTGTTCGCCCCACCATGGCGGTGGTTTCTGGCCCCACCACGGTGGCGGTGGATGATTCCACCAAGGTGGTCTTTGTTGTTGTTGTGCGGGTGGTTGCTGTTGTCCCCATCCCGGTGGTGGCAAACCCCATCCGGGGTACGAACCCCACTTGTCGCTAGCCACTTCATGTGAGGGCTGCTGCTGTGGTCCCCATTCCCAAGCGACTGGTTGTTGCTGTTGGAGCACCTGGTGACCCAAGCTATACGTTGTGGGATGGCCCTGCCCTGGGTAGGACGTACGCGCCTCTTTAGCCGTATTACGTGGCTGCTCGGGCGGCTGTTGTTGTAGGGGTGGTTGTTGTTGCCCCCACTCTTGCGTTGCGACCCTCTCTTCTGGAAAGTCCTGTAATGGCTCCTCTGATGGGGCGTTGTTCGCCGGCCCCGCCGGCGGAAATTCCACTGCTTGGGGGTCAAGCTGTGCCTGTACACGTGAACGAGTCACAACTCCCCTTCCCTGGCCTACTGGTGGAGGCGTGTAGTTTAATGGCATTGTGATTGACTATTATTCTTTAAGCAAATAGACTATAACTACGATATTATGAATGCGATATATGACTTATGCGGTATTCGATATTAGATACAAGCGATAATAGATACGTGACTCAACGATATAAGATATAACGGTAATATTGTTTTGCTCCCTGGATTCCTTCGGACTCCTCCTCTCTTCCACTCTCAGAATGGCATCTTCATCATAAACAAAAACGTGCTAGACGCAGAAACGAAAAGAAATTCCGTCGGCCAAGAGAAAAGTTAAAGAAAAAAAATGTTGGGGATTAGTACGGATTCATTCCTCATCGATACCCCAGCCTATCTTATTCCTAGGTTTCGGGAAAGTAGAGTCATTTTACAGGCGTAAACGCCTGTAAAATGCAATTCTCTTACTCCCTTGACCATCGGAACAGGATAAGCCAGGTATCGGCGAGTTCCGAAATCCGACTTGTTATTAGAAAAGAGCTATAGAAGGTCAGTGCCTACACATAAAGGTGGGAAGACGAACGAGGGACTCGGATGGGAGATCGGGAGTAAACTCCCAATTCCGGTAATTCCAAAGAGTCCCTTTTGTCGAACGCCTTGCCCACGATGCAAAAGCATTCATAGACAAACACAACGTAGGCACTGCCTGTTGGGGGATAGGTGGGGATAGGAAATTCTACTCTACATGGATTAGGTACTCTACATGGATTGGATAAGGACTTTATAAAAAAAAAGCAAAAAAAAATATAGCCGAAGTTTGGAAGTCCCTGTGTGCGTGCAGCACTAAAGTGAGGAGGAAACCTCAAAAGCTGTCAAACTCCGGCAGTGGGACCGCTGATGGGACCTCAAGGTGGAATGAGGTCCTAGGGTGACCGAAGTCAACCCTAACGGTAAATTATTGGGCCCCACGTTGGGCGCCATTGTAACGAGTTGTGCGTGTTGAGGTGACCCTCAACCGAGGACGAAGATCGAGGCTGGTCGTTCAGACCCGCCGTGACACCTAAGTGCCAATATCTTCTCCGAATTCACTCAGTTTGACGCGTGCTCGACGTTAGCTCAGCTGTCGGTAGTGTGGGCGGGGTTGTGTGAGTGAGTCGGCCTCTTTCGCTACAAAAAAAAATCACGCGTCTACCCGATTGCCTAACAATACGGAGTCCCTCACAGGATATAAAAAAAAAACGTTGGCCGCGAGAAAAAAAAAATCTCTAAGTCCCTGCCTCTAGCACGGGAGCCCCCTGATGGCGATGGGGCTCCGCGCTCCCTCCCCGAACCTTGGGTTGGGCCGCGCAAAATTGCCCAACCCCCATAGCGAAACCGATGAATAAGCTACCGGAGAGAGTGGAGTTGAGGGGAAGCCTTCATGGGTTCAGGAAGCAAAATTAAAGAACTTTATCTGTAATTCATTATAATTCTATATTATATTCGTGTAAAAAAAAAAACGCGTCGTAAATATTTAGACCTCCCTGTCTCGCTTTCGTTCTACAAATATTACTTACTTACTAGGCATTCTTTTTTTTTTTTTTTTTTTTTTTTCTTTCTTTAACTTTATCTAATAGTACTATTTTCAAGCAATGATCACTGCATGTTTTAGTATTCACTATCAATTATTAGGTATAAAAAAAAATAGAAGCACGTTCGTGGCTATATTGAATCTAAGCGGCGAACCGAGCGCGCAACGAAATATCGAAACGTGTACAACAACAACATTCGCGAAATTCGTGAGAATGCGGTGAAAATATCATACGAGTGCTGCGTTTTTTTTTGTTATTGTATTCGCTTAAGTGTTCAGTTCTGCACTCAACTTACTCCACACGTAAATGGTTACCCGATCGAGAATGCAAATGCATTAACAACAAACACAATCTCGAAAGTTGATGCGAATGTTTTTACTGCATTTGACATGATGTTCCCAGATATATTCAGGTGTGTGTGCACTTTAAGAAAAAATGTATAAGACCGTTTGATTGTTTTTTTTTTTTTTTTGACGTTTTGGCAATACATAAATGCAAAGTAGCAAAAAGGAAAATAATTTATAGAATAAAAAGATGCTAGGAACTTAAATGAGTAATCACTAAGAACTTATTAATAAAGATGAGTTTAAATTAAATGATATTACAAAATGGAAAAGCTTTTCTAATATATATTTGCTGGCAATTAAGAACACAAAAAAAAATTGCCAAGATTCACTTCCATAACCGTCAGAAGAGAGCAAAAAAAAAAAAAAACAGCAGCAACTTCCCTCGTAACTGCCGTCTAAAGGACTCCACTAAATATTTGCAACGTTGTCCAAGATTTGTTTAGATGGTTTAGATTCTTCGTTGAACACCCCAACAGTACGAAAACAAACTATCCCCACATTCCCAAAAATCGTTCATACAGTAACACGCTCATCGAAGACGATGTATGCTTTTATAAATAAATCGTTTCGGGCACAATTTTGATCACAATGACGGAATTAGCTTAGATGCGACAAAGCAAAGCCAATTGTAGAACAAATAAACGTACCTAGCGGATAACTGTGTCGCTCGCCGCCGAAATTGTGGTGCTGCTACCCATTCGATGGCGCTTGCTGTGGCGGCTCGCTGTCGAGTTGATGGCGCCCCGGCCGACGGTGGCGAGTTTTCTGTGGCGGCTGAAATGGGTGACGCTACGTAGCCGAGTTTGGGTGGTGGCGGCTCGCTGCCGATTTGTTGGCGCTCGCTGCCGATTTGGTGGCGCTTTTTTTTTTTTGGTGGTGGCCGGCTTAGCGGCCGAATCTGGCGGCGGCTCCGTGGCCGAATTTGGTGGCGCTCGTCCTCTAAATTGGTGGCGCTCCGGCCGACAGAAACGTCGTCCGCCTTGGGGGTTATGTTATCGTTTTGGGTCCGCTCTCGTTTAGCGGACGGCGTTCCTGGCGGCCGGCGTTCGTGTTTTCTCCTTTCTTTCTGTTTTTAAAAAAAAAGAAAACATTAGTGATTTCCAACGAAAGTCACATCACCTACCTTTTATTGCGGATTTCTCCCGGGCGCGGATCCTTCACGCGGCTCTCCAGCTGTCACTCGGCAATTCTTCTTCTTCTTCTTTTCCGGCCTCGTCTATCCATAGGAATTTCGGAGGTCGAATTGTCAATTGACAGCTGGAGAGCCAACGTGAAAATTCCATATGGAACCAATGGCCGCGCTCATAAAACATCAACGCTATGTGAGCGCTGAGCAATGTGTTTTATGAACGCCGCCATGGTTCTGTCTGCGCTGGTACAGTCCGTTGCAAGTGTGCCGGTGAGTAGATTCGCCAGGCACGCTTGCAACTGAGAGTACCTCCGGCACGACCACACAAATTCCCAGGCCTTTCATTACAACGCGTTAATTAATAAAATCAATATTTATCATGAATTCAGGTATCTTTATACCCTAGACTTATAGTATATGGTACAATATATTGTTTTTGTCACGACGAAAATATGTAACGCTTTAAAGGCGGCTCCGGAGGTATAGCAATGTATAAATATAAATGACCAAGTTCTCCTCCTGATTCGATTTAGCCATTTCTGTCTGTCTGTCTGCCTGTCCGTTCGCATGACAACTTTCGATAGAACGAAGCTAGAGCCTTAAAACTTTGGTCAAATGTTGGCAGTTTGATCTTGTTGGTTGGTACTGAAAATGGGCGTGATCAGGCCAAGAGAACGCATAGCCCCCCCTACATAATGTAAAATAATTAAATGTATCTATAACTCCTGATTAAATAAACATGGAAAGCTCTAGCTTTGGTAGATTACTCGTGAGGGTAATCTTATATTCTCCTCATCATCATCATCATCTTTGTGGCGCGACAATGTCCCAAACAGGCTAGGAAACAAATTTGTCCAGGATACCTAACTTTCGCATTCCTGTCAGTTCATTCTCCATCAGCAACCAAAACCCTATTATAGTAGGTCAAGAGTAATTCATCTGATACGAAACAACGAACTTTAGTCAATTTAAAGTATAATTTGCTGACCAAGCACCCATTACCATGTTTACCCTACTCCATTATTGCCCATCCGGTTCTTCTACAGTAGTAAACTATCCACCATTTCTGATAAACAATTTTGCTCGCTTCATGCGCAAAATACCCGAGGGACTATGATAGCGTCCCGTTTCCAAGAGAGAGTGCAGAATCGATTTCATTATTTGACAGTTCGTAATTGGAATAAATGGAATACATTGTAATCCCAGAATAAATGAACGAATGAATTACAACGATTCGTTATTTGGACTTCGTGTATTCTGTGTTCCATTTAGTTATTATATATGCACAAGTATGTGTAGGCCGCACAAACCTCGAGACCTACATACAATAAGAACCTATCAAGGGTTGAGTTTCCCAAAGATGGCAGTCTTTACGTCAAATTTCATTCCGGGCTGAAGAGGTCCTTCTTTCATAAATATACCTCGTCATTTGTTTGTTTTGCCTTAGAGTTCGAGAAACAGTGAAGCCCATCAATAATTCTGAATTTGACTACGAAGTTCATTAAGACAAGTTGAAATTACATCCATTCAGAGTCAAGTATCGGGGGATGATGGACACGACGTAATGAATGATGACATTAAATATTAAATTAAGGGTACTAGTTCGGTAAATCACTGAGGGAGGTTAGAAAAAATTACAAGAGCTTAAGAAATTTCTTTCCTGTTGTGCTACCAATTATCGCCGTTTCATGGACAATGACGAATAGCAAACCATTTTTAGATTTTATTGAAATTATGATTTTTGGTGGGTCGTTATTGGTGCCGAATTTACTGGAAGACACTACGTGACTAATAGGATATTTTTTTTAAATAGTTTTGTAGTCAGCCTACAAAAGTATATGGTATTCTAAAAATACCCGATAGTTTTAAAAGTACAGATTCTTATAATTATGCTTAATTCGCAGCCTTGCTCCGTCGACTCGTCGTCCATTGAATATTTTCTTAAGCATGTGTTCATCTTTTATCGTTGTAGTTTGACGATTCTCGAAACTTCCAGCTCATTCTACAGTTTGTAAAATTCATGGTTGTACCGATTGCGATATCCATTTCGGTTGCAAACTGCTCGGAAAATTCACCGAAGGACCTTACGTTCTAATGTATTTATTATCTTTCGGAGGCTTGAGTAAGGGTCCCGGTTTCGCAGCCACAGCATAGCCCAGGTCGTACTATGGTTTTATAAATGCGGAGCTTAGTATTTCTGTGCACATGCTTTGATTTCATTATTGGGAGGACTGAGAAGAAATGCTTATTTTCTAGCTGTATCTTTCGCCTGATTTCGTCAGGATCGTTGGCGTCCTTTGACAGGTTGCTAACCAGGTATATATGAAGATATCTACGAATTTAATGCTCAGGTCCTCTACGTTGATGTTCGGTTATTCTGGCGTCCTTATTTTTGATTGCATCATTGCTTTTGTTTTGTCCTGATTAATGCGTAGTCCAACTTCTTTTGCAGCCATGTCAAGATTATTTGATGTTCTTCTGGGTCGTTCAGGTTTCGGGACATGATGTTGGTGTCGTCAGCATATGCTATTAACTGCGTCGGCTGGAAGAGCAATGCGCCGCCGTGGTCCGCATTCACTTCCCGGATGACAATGGAGGCTAAAAAACTGTTCCTTAAGCTTTTCTTGATATGGAGGAGAACTTCGTTCACTGCTATCGACAAAGCACTAAAGGAAACTGGTGCAGACACCAATAGAGCTAACTGGATAAGAAATATGCTCCCTTCCAGCAGGGTCATCGACAATATTGAAAACGACACCCTCCTAGCTAATATCACCCGTGGTTGTCCGTAAAGAGGAGTCCAATCTCCTTTCCTGTGGTGCACTTAGTGATATTGATTGAAGTAATATTCGATGAGGTTCTTCGAAGACCTCGAATTAACCAATCCGAGGCAGTTTTCATTCCATTTTCTTGAAGAAGAAATCTTATCCCATATCCATGGGAAATCTCGTCAAATATCTGGGCGTCGACTCTTTTGGCGGGAATATATCCAGGTAGTGGCAGAAAAAGTCACCAATGCCTTTCTGATATGAAGACAGTACAAAGGTAAGTCGTAGGAAATCAAACCCTTCATTGCCTTCTGAATTTACATTGGACCTATATTACAATATGGTACAGTAGTCTGTTGCAGAAGAGTGTTAACTGTTGGTAGTAGGACAATTTAGGTGAAGTTCAGAGGCTTCCATACCACAGTCATCTACGAGTAAAAGCAAAAGGAAAACTGGCAATCGCTAGACCCGTAGCATACGACAGGATAGTTGGTTGAAGGACAGTATTGTCACAAAATGCCATCTGATCGGTTCATCGTCGTAACAATGGAGTACAAAGCCCAGGCAGGATAAATAAGATAATCTTCCCCTCACGCACCATCAAGTAGTTCACTGACGGCATTAAAGCTAAAAACGTACCAGCGCAAGTAATGTAGGCCCAAACCGTTGACCTTCCGTACCCATGGGCAGGTTCGTCACTGTCTGCTGGCTACCGAAACAGCAACTTAGCAATATTTACTGGCAGTCAAGCGGCCATTGACGCGCACGTGAATTCCGGCCACTCTACGGCGCTTGTATCTAGCGAGGGGTCATTTCGCCGCTGCGTTAAAAAAATTTCTACTCTCTCCTTGCCTTTTTCAGAATTCCGATCTGTACTAAACTCATCAAAGACAGGGAGCGCAATGAAGCTACGGCCCATTGTGATATACAGCGTGTTGAGTTAAGCTTTTCATCTCAGGTTACCAGTATAACAGATAGACTGACTGGCAAAAGCTGAACCGGAATAGGGTCGAAACCGTATACAGTCTGTTACCTGGACACTCATAAGCTCTAATTGTTGTCAATCATTTTTGCCGTTTTTTGTAGATATTAAAAAACTGGGGTTCTTCTTATATTACAAGCTCTGCAGTGTAGTTTTTTAATATGGATACTCATGTCTGAGAGATCAGCTAACAATTATGGGAATTGTAGTGAACCCAGCTATTGACGAGAATATGACAAGACGTCGACTCACATTTTATAGGAATACGATGTTTAGGTTCGGTGATGCAGAGACAGCCTTTGAATGGCCTTCCCTAAGGCTTACCAAATCTCCTCCGAACCTCTTTCAGAGTTTAGTGCCCACTTTGCATTCTAATTTAAGCTCCTGCAGGTATTATTACCAAGGCCACTAGAATTTCTTTCGAATATACCATGCCGTGCCTATGACTATAACATCAACTCTGCGAATAGCCCAATGCCACACAAAATTCGCTTAAAGTAATTTAACTGCCAAAAAACGATGATTTAAACTTCTGTTGTCTGCAAGGATGATTATCATACGAGTATCTTATCGCTGTTGTTGTTATAAAGGAAGGTTTAGGAAACTTTTGGCCGCGCTTTACTCAACTCTTTCTATACTATTGCAAGGAAAACTTTCACCAATTCGGCAATAATTCAGGCTGATTTAAAGCATTTCATGCAGCAAATCCTAACGTGACAACAAAGTCATCAATTGCAAATGCTTTTAAAACTCCTCGCTCTGTCGTTTATTTTTCAATACTTGCCAAAACTATCATTATATCTTATATATGACTGTCGACAAACGACTAAAATATACTTTTCTGCCACGCCAAATGCTCATAAAGCTCAACATCCTTTTGCCAAATATTTTCACTGCAAAGAGATTTATAGCGTTTAGTCACTAGAGCGCTACTACTTCTTCTATAAACATTGTAACTTTTTGAATGGCTGTGTGCTGTTGGGGATGAAAAAATTCGGGAGGGAAAAGTTTTTGGCCGAGTCATAATAATAGAACATTGCCCTCCATTTTTTTCTTGACGTTGTATGGGTATTATTGTAAATCCTAGCTACTAAGCCTCAAGTCCATATAGTTAATGGCGACGCTATAAAGGACAAGGCAGAGGGATAGGTTTTATCTGCGATGCAAAATTTGTGTGTGCCACTATCCTGGGAAATGAACAAAAGAGCTACAGCCGCGACAAAGAAAAACTTTCCTATGTTTCTTCGTAGATCCTTGGCGCGTATTTTTAGAGCAGGATAGTTTTTATCTGCTAAAGACTTTTAGGTACGCCTTGTACGTATACGTAACTAAATGTACACGCTAAATATATACACACAAATATTTGAAGGAACAACGGAGACAATGACATAAAGCTAGTTCTGTTGTCATGTTCAGCAAAAAGTGCCATTGTGTTTTATTGTCGTCGACATGATATGAACGCAAACATTCTTATGCCATATCCTCTCTTTCTGCACATAATCGTTGAATCCTTTTATCTTGCCTTTATCTCGCTAGCAGCACACAGCTTGTTTTGATTTAGACGCATCAATGAGCAGTTTTCTCGACACAGAAAAAAAATGCGATTCGAAGATACTGTTTGTTGGCTGTTCGTTGACATGTAGGGCATAAGAATATCGTGCATTCTTGTGTATTTTGAAATCTTTTATCTGGGTGGATCAAAATGGAGAATACTTAGTGAAAGAAAAGGAATCCTAGGTGAGATGCCATCCATCATCTATTATTTGCTTAATCCAAATGTCCTGAAAGGGAAATCTGACGGGAACGCCTTGGATTTACTAAGAGAGTACTTTTCGGATAGTATCCTCCACCTTATAGCACTTGAATTATTATCTGTTCTTTGGAAGATGCAAACATGTTTACATTATGATCAATTTCCTTTATGAATTGAGGACTGTCAGTTTTTTTGAGTGACATAGTGAGAGGTGTTGTATTTTTTCGAATTTTTAATACAAGAACATTCAGAAATTTCTTAAAAAAAAATTAATTTTACACACGTACTAACCTGTTACACAAATCCAGTAGATATGGAAGTTGTTCACATGATCTAAAACAAAATAAATTAAAAAAAAAAAGAATATGTATAGTGCAAGTGTGAATCACATGGATAAAGCTATAGATGAAATTTATTGAACATAAAGGTTTGAACGGCAAAGATCTCACGCAAATCCGAAATTTAATGTCGGGATTAGGTAATACTTACACCCTAGAGCCCACTTTAGGGAGCAGCTGATTTGTTTTTTTTTTAAGTTCTTTTCGCCCATAGTGTGAACATGGTATGGCGGTCCGTCACTGTGGGCAGGGCGGGCATTGCCCACCCTGTCAATTATTAAACATATTGTGTCAACACATATTGATTTTAATTACTTTAAAAAATTTAATAAATCTATTCTGTTGGGAAATGCTTAATTTACTCAACAATTCAAGCATTTCACACTTTCCTGACTTAACATTTGCACAACATAGGGCGTGTTTTTTGGGCATATATCGGGTGTAGGGTAAAATAACACACGCATTACACCAACAACATTAACCTGGATAGCTTAGTAGGGTGGCTACCCTACACTCGATAACCCCTCAATAGCTTCCACGTGCATGACACATAGATTGCCTTAGTGTCATGTGGAATCTAATATTTTGACGTTCATTGGTAAATTAATATTACGTCTTGCTCTGATAGGCCCATGCCTATTATTAAATAATATATTTTCAATGGGATTACTAAAAATATCCATGGATCCTACTGAATGCGGTAGTTTTCGATAAAAAAAGGGGATTTACGTGTCGGACTATGAGCCCACTCAGCTGTTAAATGAATACCCATTTATGGGGTAAATAACTAGGTTGAGCGTGTTGCTGATCACACACCTATGTATAAGACCGTCACGATCTAGAAAATGAGATGATGCTAACTCATCTCGAGGCCATGGTTCAAATTGGACTGTTGCGCCAGTTATTTATTTGTTTATTAGAAAAGTTTCAAATCCAAATGTACTCGTATCAAGGAAGTGGTAACTTTGGCTTGTCAGATCAAAGTACCGCTGTAAAATATTTATTTGAAATTTCGAAGAAAAATCGTTTTTGGAATTTCTTTGAAATTTCAACAGATTTATTTTTGAATTAACGGTAAATTTAGCAACGGGGATTTGATGTGAAATTTTATGTAATTTCAAAAAGTGAGGCGAAATCTCAGATTAAATGTTTGCGAGAGTGGCAAATTCTGATTTGGTTCGGCAAGTCTAGCTTTTAGACACAATTTACAAGAAAAGCTTTAACTCTGTAACGGTTAGAGATAGAGTGTCCACTTTGGTGCTATTTTTCCACAGATGAACAGCACTATTTGCCATTAAAGTATTTGCCATCTGAAGCGGGGCACCCAGCATAGTAAAGCAGAGCGAAAAGCCATCATCATCATCGTGGCGCGACAGCCCGACGTCGGGCCTTGGCCGCCTGGATCATTGTCCTCCAATTATCTCGGTCACGTGACCGCGTCCTCCAATTTTGGAAGCCCAGCAGCTGCGCGGCGTCCACACCTACAGAGCTCTCCCAACGAGATCTCGGTCGTCCTCGCAGTCTCGCTCCGTCGACTCGTTCTGCATTCATTACTCTTTTAGGCATGCGATCATCCTCCATTCTTTGTACATGCCCTGCCCATTGAAGTCGTTGTAGTTTGACGATTTTCGAGACTTGCAGCTCACCTTACATTTCATACAACTCATGGTTGTACCGGATGCGCCATCCATCTCGATCGCAAACAGCCCCAAAAATTCGCCGTAGAACCTTACGTTCGAAAGTGTCTAGCATGTTTTCGGAGGCTTGAGTTAGGGTCCATGCTTCGCAGCCATAGCATAGCACTGGTCGTATAATGGTTTTGTACACGCGGAGCTTCGTGTTTCTGTGCACATGTTTCGATTTCATTATGGGGAGAACCGAGAAAAAAGTCTTATTAGCTAACTGTATCCGTCGCTTGATTTCGTCAGTTTCGTTGGCGTCCCTTGACAGGTTGCAACCCAGGTAGATGAAGTTGTTCACGAACTCGATGTTGAGGTCCCCCACGTTGATGCTCGGTTGTGCAGGTGTCCTTGTCACCGATTGCATCATTATTTTAGTTTTACCCTCGTTAATGCGTAATCCAACTTCCTTTGCAGCGGTATCGAGCGTATGCAGAAGTTCTTCTGCGTCAGCCAATCTTCGGGACATGATGTTGATGTCGTCGGCGTACGCTGCTAATTGTGTCGACTTGATGAGCAGCGTCTTGCTGTTGTCCATATTCATGGCCCGAATAACGTATTCCAGTGCTAGATTGAAGAGCGTCGGTGCCAGTCCATCGCCCTGTTTCAAACCAGTGCGTGTTTCAAATAGATCAGTAAGTCTATTCTGAATCCTGACTTGTGAGACGGAGTTGGTCATCGTCATCTTTGTCAGTCGCACTAATTTTGCTGGTATACCAAATTGCAGCATGATGTTGTACAGTACTCCACGATCGATACTGTCGTATGCCTGCTTGAAGTCGACAAAGATTTGGTATACGTTTACGTTGTATTCCCAGCACCTCTGGAGTATCAGTTTGACTGAGAAGAGCTGATCGGTTGTGGAGCGACCAGGTCTGAAACCGCTTTGATATTCGCCAATGACTCGTTCTGCGTACGGTTTTATTCTATTTTCCAGAATTTTCGTCAAAATTTTATAGGACGTACAAACTAGTGAGATGCCCCTGTAATTCTCACACCGCAATTTATCTCCCTTTTTATGGATTGGACAGATGATGCTTCTGCGCCAATCGTACATACTCGCAGGAGTAATTGATGTATGGCATCAACTAGACTCGTTCCACCGAATCTTAGCAGTTCAGCTGGGATCTCGTCAGCGCCCGGCGCTTTATTTCGTTTTAGTGACCGCAACGCGAGATCAACTTCCTCTACTGTCGGGGGTTGAATGGGTGGGCCTAGATCAACAATATCATCGAGAGCTTCCTGTGTGGGGATGTTAGATGGTCGGTTTAGAAGCTCTTCAAAATAAGAGGCCCATCGTTTGTTAGTACCATCGGTGTCGCTGATGATGTTTCCATCCTTGTCCTTACAAAGGCTAGTCCTGGGTTGGTAGCCGTTCTTGATTGTATTTACTAGTTTGTACGCTTGTCTGGTGTTCCTATTAGCTAAGTTTTCGTTTATGTTCAGCAACTGCTCGTCAAAGTATTTACGTTTCTTACGTCTAATTATTCTATTCGATATTCGCCGTAGCTCGTCATATTTTTCTCTTCTGGCTCTGGTTCCTCGTTGAATCCATTGTCTGTAGGCCTCGTTTTTCGCGTCAAGTGAATTTTTGCATTCTTCGTCGAACCAGTCATTTCGCGCTCGCCGGGCTTTATATCCCACGACCTTCTCTGCGACATCCTTGATGGTACCCTTGAGTTCTTCCCAGAACCCGTGGACGCATGTGTTGCTGATGTTGTGTAGCATAGGTGATAGTTTTTCCTCAAGGGCGGTAGTATACGCCACCGCTGTAGCATCACTCAAGAGCTTATCAACCGCAAAGATTTTGGGAGGGCTGATTCTTGACTGGTGCACTGAGGAGATTCTACATCTGTAGGTCGTCTTCACCAAGTGATGATCTGAGTCGCAGTTTGCTCCTCGATAGGAGCGGACATCCATGACACTAGACGCCCATCTCCTGCAAATGAGGACGTGGTCAATTTGGTTGACGGTATGTGCGTCTGGAGACTTCCAGGTCTGCTTGTGAATGCGTCGATGCGGGAAACACGTAGAGCTTACGACTAGATTCCTGCTGCAGGCGAAGTCGATAATACATTCTTCATGGAGGCTGTGGCCTCCAGAGGTCCCCCGATGCCAACTTTCATTCCCGACTTTCGCGTTAAAGTCTCCCAGCAGCAATTTGACGTCGTTTGTTAGAAGTGAGTCGAAGAGAGTTTCAAGGCGGGCGTAGAACTCGTCTTTTACTGCGTCTTCTTTAACTTCAGTGGGGGCATGCACATTGATGAGCCAGAGATTGAAGAATCGAGTCTTGATGCGAATCGCACACAGCCGTTCATTTATGGGTTTGAAGTCAGTAATATGCGGTTTGAGGTGATTGTCCACTATAAATGCTACTCCAAACTCCTTGCGGCCCGATGGTTTGCCACTTGTAAAAATTGTGTGCGATTTCTTGTCATTAATCTCGCTGCCAAGCCAATTTGTTTCCTGTACTGCAGTAATGCTCAGTTTGTACTTTTCGACCTGTTGAAGGAGGGCCTTCTCGGCCCCCGGTTTGTTCAGGGAGCGTACATTCCAGGATCCGAAAGAATAATCCTTTATTCGTTTGCGTGGTCGTCGTTGTTGATCCGTCCAATCCGAGGCTTTTGTTCCAGGTTTCTTGACATGGAGTGGTTTTTACAAGGACGAGTTGTCAGCACGTCGCTTAACCCCATTCGGGGGATGGCCTCGGAGATAGCTGCTTCAGATGGTTTAATAAACGTGCTGGAGCCCACACAACTATGTTGCAGGTCCAACTACGCAAGTCATTCCATCCTACTAGACCTGAGACGCTTAGGTGTTTGTCAGCCATTCAGGTTACAGCTATCTGCCTTTTCCAAACTGTCTTATCGCTAAGACATTGGCCGTCAGCGAATTGATACACTACCGTTACCAGGGGGCGCCCACGCGGAGGACTATGGAAAAGGTCTTTGCCCCCCAGCGAAAAGCCATACGCCTAGAAACTGAACTTGTGACGAATGTAACCAAAACGACTAAATCAGTACACCTACCATCCTTCTTGTTTTCCTAAATAGCGGCGCCATGATTGCAAACATTACTTATTATCCTCATTAGCTGTGCTCTTATCATCTTATCAGTGCCTCGCAGCAGCCTTCCAATTAAAATAGACCTGCAACGTTACATACATCTCAATCAAATCAATCGAGGTGCGTTGATGTTTGTGTAAGGCATTAGTGAGTGCCGGTGGTCCTTATTGATTTTGCTGGCAGAGCAACTGCTGCTTCGGATGTCCAGCGCATTAATCTCCTTATATGCAAATGAGGCGTACTCACTCGACAACTCAATTCATTTAACGCACTGTAAGATTTAAGCGGCTTTAAGTCCATCAAAAAAAACCTATTCATAAATTCGCATCATTATCCGAGTAGAACATGACTGTACTCTGTGCTTGTTTCATAATAATTAATTACAAATTCGGTATAATACGTACTCGTATACCAACAGAATTTAATCAAATTTGCATCAATGAGAAAGTATGCATATGTATTTATGAGGAATAATTATTTACGCTTCGATTTATTCCATTTTTAACGGTTGATTTAGTTTTAATTTGTATATGTGCTCCTTTTTGTTTGATGCTAAAGAAATATTCAGCGAACTACAAAACAGCGAATCTGTAAAGCTCTGTGAAAAATGTCTCGTTTAATAATAGCCCCGTTCGAGAGAAACGGAAAGAGTTGATCTCTGAAAAGAACAGTCTGGATCAAGTGACGGGCGAATTCAAACAGCCACCATACGTTAAAATGTGAATTTTGTACTTAATTCATAGGATCGCAGCTGTAAGAAATAAAAAAATTAGGATGGAATGACCCACGTACAATTTGGCCACGGGAAAATAGGGATTCGATTTTTGAAACAAAACTTGTATATTATTTTATGTATACGAAAATTCGGAAAAACCTGATAAAAGAGCAAAATTTTATACAGTAACCCTCTGATATACAGAGCGTATACACCCTAGACTTGTATAGACCTAGTGAGTTCCTTCTATGGCCAGTTTATAGGAAAGGTTGGCACACATTCAGGAGGATCTTGACCATTCTCAAAATCAATTAACTAACCCATTCTACAAATATTTGTCGAATTTTTCATGTCGCTGGCTTCGTTCTATCGAAAGTTATTTCTTTTTTGAAGTCTTACTTGTAGGGGAGGTAGAGGTTTCTTTTGTCGAATGTTGCGCATTTTTAATAACAACCAACTAGATCCCAGTACAAACATTTGACCAAAATTTCAAGTCACTAGCTTCATTTTATCGGAAGTTATCGCTTATTTGAAGTTTCATTTGTAGAGGAGGTAGGGATCGGATCTTGCCCATCATTGCACCAACCAATTAGATCAAGCTACAAACATTCAAACAAAATTTCAAGTCTGTATCTTCATTCTATCGAAAGTTATCGTAGTTAATGGAATATTTAATTTTTTGAAATTTGTAGGGTGGGTGTTCCTTTCGTTTGAATATGCCCATCTTACTAAAACTCAAGCAACTTCTCATCTGAAGGCTATATGCCAAAAATCAGGTTTCTACGTCAATTGTTTCAAGAGTTATAGACAATAAACGTGAAAAGTAGGGTAGCATGGGGCTCTTTGTAAGAAAAGTACCGTTAGTTTCCAACTGTTCAATTTTATTTCCCAGGAGAATATAAACCGACCATTTGGAGCCATCTACTAAAGCTAGAGCTAGAGTTTCACGTTTATTTAATCGCGAGTTACAGATACATTTAATTATTCTACATATGTAGGGGAGGTAGGCGTTCCTTTGGCAGGATCATGCTCATTTTCAATACCAACGAACTAGATCATACTGTCAACATTTGGCCAAAATTTCAAGGCTCTAGCTTTATTCTGTCGAAAGTTATCGTGCGAATGGACAGACAGACGGACAAACAGACAGACAGACAGACGGACAGATAGACTGACAGACAGACAGATAGACATGGTTAAGTCGAATCAGGAGGTGACCCTGATCAGATCATTTATAAATATATACATTGCTATACCTCCGGAGCCTCCTTTAAGGTGTTACATATTTTCGTCGTGGAAAAAACAATATACCCTACTATACACTATGGATATACTACAGGGTGGCGCAAAACTACCGTTATGGTTCAAATGCTTAATAACTTTTTAATTTAATTTTTATTTTTTATTTTTATTTCAGAATTTTGTGAAGAAAACTTCGGGAATTTGAAATGGAACAGTACACAACACAGCAGCGATCAAAAATTGTTGAATTTTATTTTGAAAATCAACGGTCATTTGTTTTGACGCAGTGTGCTTATCGTCGTTTTTTTATTGTGCGTACTGGACCTTCAGCACCAACAATAAACCGCCTGGTTGCAAATTTTCAACAATATGGTACAGTAGGACACATTCCATGTACCGGAAGACCTCTTACGGCCCACACGGAAGAAAATATCCAACGTGTTGTGGATAGTGTGCAGGACAGTGGAGAAACATCGACAAGAAGACGTTCGGCACAACTGGGGCTATCGCGGAGGTCCCTTCAGAGGATTTTGGCTACATTGCACATGTTCCCGTATAAGGTTCAGCTTGTGCAAGAATTGAAGCCGATAGACTACCAACAACGGCTTGATTATGCCATTTCGTTCCGACAAAAAGCAGAAGAAAATCGCTATTTCAGTCACAATTTGATAATGAGCGATGAAGCCCATTTCCAATTGAATGGTTTCGTAAACAAGCAAAATTGCAGGATATGGGCTATTACACCCACTTAAGTGTACTGTGTGGTGCGGCGTATCGTCTGAAAGGATCATTGGTCCATATTTCTTTGAAAATGCACATGGCGCCGCAGTTACGGTTAATGGTGCTGAATATCGAACGATGCTGGACAATTTTTTGAGGCCAGCTGTAGAAAACCATCCACAGTTGTGGTTCCAACAAGATGGAGCCACAGCCCACACTGCAAGGGATACAATACAATACAATACAATAATTTATTTCACCATAATAGAATACATATGTGCATATAAAACAAGGTACAGGTATTTAGGCAAGTGATTCGAGTGCATTACTCTTACATCTATAATGAAATTAGTATATTGACAAGCAATTGAATTATATGATAGAAGATATTCAAAATAATTAGGCAAGAGGAAAACGGCTTAAAAAACCTCTTATTCAGGTATGAACTAAAACTTAATCTAACTTATCTAACTTAACTAACTTACAACTGTAATTTTTAAAGTGTAAACCAGAGACATGGTTAAATCAACTATGGTAGATTTTTGATCAGCGGGTTGGATGCTTTAGCACAAGACAGATTGAAATTAATGATATTGTGCATGATTTTAGTGTAGATATAAGGTATCTTAGAGATCGAATGTAATCTTACTGTTGAAAAATAGAACGGCAGGTTGAGAATAATTTTAAGTATTTTATTTTGCTTAATCTGAATATTTTTAATATGGGAGATAGCACACGTTCCCCAAGCTGCGGATGCGTAGAGCATGACTGGTTGGAAAATGGTTTTGTATATTAGTAGCTTATTTTCTAATGATAGAATTGATTTTCGGTGGATTAGGGGATATACTGATTTAATTAAGACATCTGACTTTTTCAAAGTAGCATCAGTATTTGGTTTGAAAGTCAATTTTTTATCAAGTAGAACACCCAAGTACTTAACAAATAAGGAATTCCAATTAATTATATCGTTACCTACATGCAGTGGGTCACTGGGTAATAAGCTGTCTTTCCGTTTCCTTGAGAAGAAGATGGCTTCGGTCTTATTAGTATTGATTATACCCTAGACTTATAGTATAGGGTATATTGTTTTTGTCACGACGGAAATATGTAACACCTTAAAGGAGGCTCCGGAGGTATATCAATGTATATATATAAATGATCAGGGTCACCTCCTGATACGATTTAGCCATGTCTGTCTGTCTGTCTGTCCGTCTGTCTGTCCGTTCGCACGATAACTTTCGATAAAATGAAGCTAGAGCCTTAAAATTTTGGTCAAATGTTGGAAGTGTGATCTAGTTGGATGGTATTGAAAATGGGCATGATCAGGCCAAGAGAACGCCTACCTCCCCTACATATGTAAAATACATAAATGTATCTATAACTCCCGATTAAATAAACGTGAAAAGCTCTAGCTTTGGTAGATTACTCATGAGGGTAATCTCATACTCTCCTGAGAAAATAGAACTGATAAGTTGAAAACTAACGGTAATTTTCTTACAAAGAACCCCGAACTACCCTGCTTTTCAGGTTTTTTGTCTATAACTCCTGAACCAATTGACGTAGACACCTGATTTTTGGCGTGTAACCTTGAAGTGAGAAGGTGCTTAAGATTATGTAAGTTGGACATAATCAGATCAAAGGAACGCCTACCTCCCCTACAAATTTCCAAAAATTAAATATTCCTTTAATTACGATAACTTTCGAAAAAATGATACTAGCAAGTTGAAAATTTGATAGAATGTTGCTAATAAGAACTACTTTGTTGGTATTGAAAATGGGCAAGGTCCGACTCAAGGAACCTCCACCTCCCCTACAAATAAAACTTCAAATAAGCGATAACTTTTGATAGAATGAAGCCAGCAACTTGAAATTTTGGTCAAATGTTGAAAGTGAGATTGAGTTAGTTGGCATTAAAGATGGGTAAGATCCGACCTAAGGAACCCCTACCTCCCCTCGAAATGAAACTTAAAATAAGCGATAACTTACGACAAAATAAAGCTAGCGACTTGAACTTTTGGTCAAATGTTTGTAGTATGATCCAGTCGACTAATATTTAAAATACGTAAGATCCGACCATCGAAACCCCTACTTCCCCTACAAAAGAAACTTCAAATAAGCGATAACTTTCGATAGAATGAAGCTAGAGACTTGGAATTTTGTTTAAATGTTTGTAGGGGGATCTAATTGGTTGATGGAAATGCTGGGCAAGATCCGACTCAAGGAACCCCTACCTCCCCTACAAGTGAAACTTCAAATAAGCGTTAATTTTCGATAGAATAAAGCTAGCGACTTGAAAAATTGGATAAATATTTGTAGAATGGGTTAGTTAATTGATTTTGAGAATGGTCAAGATCCCACTGAATGAGTGCCAACCTCCCCTATGAACTATCCATATAAGAGACCCACTTTTAATGCATATGGTCGTTGCCAATTGGGACTTTTGGTATCACCACTAGGTCTGTACAAGTCTAGGGTATATACGCTTCGGACTCCGGGCCGAAGCTTCGCTTCGGCCTGGTTTTTATTTTCCATTTAGTGAAATATTTTTCTAATGTCTGAAATCCTTTTGACAAATCTCTTGAAATTTGCTCTGGGGAGTCACCACTACAAAGAAGTGCAGTGTCATCCGCGAAAAGACTTATTTGACAGTTGTCTGGAATGGGCAAATCGCTTGTAAAAATATTGAAAAGTATTGGACTCAGAGCCGACCCTTGCGGGACTCCGGCTGGTAGCGTGAAAGATGTAGATTTCGAACTATTAATATTTACGTGGAAGCTGCGATTTGAGATGAAATTTTGAATCATTTTCGTCAGGTATAGTGGAAAGCCGTAGTTATGCAACTTGGAAATAAGTCCATCGTGCCAGACGCAGTCAAATGCCTTTTCTATATCCAACGTTATCATTCCCGTGGACTTTTTAAGCTCGAAGTTCGTTTGAACAATTTTTTTGATACGTGCGATTTGATGAGTAGTGCTGTGGTGACTCCTAAATCCAAATTGCTCGTTTAATAGAATGTGTTTTTCGTTTAGTACTTTAACGATTTGATCTTTGATTAGACGCTCGAATATTTTTCCTATATTGCTTAATAGACTTATTGGTCGGTAGCTGCTAATCAATGACAAAGGCTTATTGGGTTTGGGAATACAAATGACAGATGCATTTTTCCAAGCTTCCGGAAAATACGAATGTTTTACGCAGGCATTAAGAATTTTGCAAAGATAAATATTGGTCTTTTTGTGCATATTTTTTAGAAACAATACAATGGCTCTGTTACGGGACCTCTATAATATACTGTATAACAAAAAACAAATTATAATAATTAACCATTAAATAAAAAAGTTATTAAACATTCAAACCATAACGGTAGTTTTGCGCCACCCTGTATAAGTCTAGGGTATAAAATGTAATGCCTATATCAAATAAAGAGTTATAAATTCGAAAAATGTTCCCGAAGAGTTTTTGTTGGAAATTGCATAGGAAAACACACGGCAGTGATTTTATGCGCCAATGTTCGGACACCGTGTATAAAAAGAAAGAAAATGTATACGTTATACGCGTACATATCTCCAGTTTGCTGACCTATAGTCATTTGCTTTGTTCATATTAGAATCAGATTATGAATGGAACGACCGAAAATAAGAAAATAGCTCCAAGTATTAATTACGAGTCAAATTATTTCGGCTTCCATATTATTGCAAACAGGATCAATTGTGCGCATAAATCCTAATGTCAATACATACCGAGTATTTGGACAACATGGTAAAAATAATAAGCGGTTCTTGTCATTGTTCATAGAATTTTTTATATATGGCGCCAGTTTTCCTTGTTTACAAGTAGATGGGGAAATATTCGATAGCAAATATCTATCAATAAAAATATGTAACTAATATTTGAGCTCCTATTCATTGTATTGGTTGCAAATGTTATCTATGCACTGAACCATGAATTGCAAACAATGCGGAGCATGTTCACAAAGAATGAACATATTCCACATAAAGAGAGCTGTTTGTAAGTTTTGTATGAAGGATATTGTAGGCAATCATTTGTATTCATGAAACACAAATAGTAGCAACATCGTTGCCTTTTATGGAGAATTATTCATAGAACTTTTTTTCAAAATGCAAAGATAATTCATACTATAAATCAGCCGTTTCAAACAAAAAATCGGGAAATGAACATGCACATGCCCAAGGAAATGGTCAATGTATTAGGCGAATATTTACCCATTCATCCATATATTAATTTTCGTTGTTTTGTTTTTAGTCAAAACATATTATAGGCTTTTACTCTAGCTATGTGATTCGGAATCTACTATGCGACTTTCTATCAACATTCTTCTGGTGGTGCAGAACCCCGATTAATGATTGCCCCATAACGGACCATCCGAAATCTTTAAAAGCTGTCTTTGTCAGATGCTAACAAAATGCCTATACCGTAGAGGCTCCTCCGTCGTAAATCTTGCACACCACTATCACTAGATCTATTCAAAGTCTGGAAGAAGTCTTTTCGATTTTTTTTATCTATATTCTTATTAGTACTAAGTAAACTGAAATTCAAGATTTCTGATTTAATGCTTTCGTTGCTCTACTTATTACAATACATTACATGCCCTTCCAAAATTTGCAATCATCCCTATCCCTGCACAATTTTAAGAAAATGAAAATAATAAAAATGTTATGGTATTTCTTCATTGAAACCTTAACAAAGTTTTTAAATAAAGGATGCAAAAGTTCCAAGGCAAAACAAAACAATTCATTTGAAACACAAAACATTAAATGGGTAGCATTTAGTTCTGGTGCGCCTTGTGTCAGGCCTATCTTCAAGGTATTCTTTTTAGAATGAAAACAAGCACGACTGTATTTTGTTTTGTAAATTGTTGGCTTTTTTCATGTCCCTTATTTCATAGAAACGTTTCTGCTATGTCATTTTACAGTCTTAAGTACATTTTTTTATGCAAAAAATAGGATCATGAATGGCCATAGAATTTGTCTCTGCAATAACATCCGCAATTCATCTACTTAATAGGCTCCGCTTCGAGCGAATTCTTTGGAATTTTCTAAAATAAGCCCACATTTCGCTTGGTTTATTTCAAATATGCTTATATTTAGGTAGGTAAATGAGATGACAGTAGATATTAATGAGCGTGAGTCTTTACATTGGTCATTAATGTAAAAACTTGAAATTTCTTGATATTAAGTCCCATCTTTAATTTGAAATAATACTTTCTTTGATGATCAAATCGAAGGTCAACCACGACCACTTCGTGCTACTCGAAGGAAACCATTGGCAATAATAGAATGTTTTATTTTTGACTAGGGCCGTCGAGAGAAAATCCGGGCCCGGGACTCATTTTTTACAGGGACCGGTAATATGATATAATAATGATGGAAGTAATTGTACTCATTTTTTCGTGTTTGAATTGAATTCGCTAACCGAGAGTTCCTTACGGATTTCTGTCTAGGTGTGTGTGACTAGGAAACTGCAGGGTGCCGCCAGAAGTTTTGATCGTTATCAAGGTAGGGTGAGGTACTCACCAGAAAAGCGGTGTCTGAAATTCTGCAAAGAGTGCCTGCCGATTTACTGCGGTTATCCATCAAACTAGCACATATTTTGGTCATTTACCACAATCTTCACCCCGAGGACAGGGCTTGACTTTTTGCATTTTGAAAAGTTTCGTCAACCTTTTTTTTTTAACATTGATATACTTTTCCAGGGATGCTGTCACCTTTTAGCAAATTATTTTGTTAAAGGAAGACTAAAATCAGTAATTTGAAATCAAACCCAGCTATCTACGATGAGTGGTTGCCGATTTCCAGCCGGTTTTCCTTTAAAAAAATTGAGCGCCATACTTATTTCGCTCACTCTCACTGCTCTCCACTTCCAAGGCATCGTTTTTTTCAGCGCGTAGGCGGCGATGACATATTTTAAATTTGATTGAGTTTTCCGGGGAAACTATCACAAATATAATACCAGCTGCATGCTAACAATATGCATCGTCCGAAACTGGTATATGCCAAGGAAACGTCAGCTAAGCCACATAGTTGACGTGCTATGCCCCACTGGGAGTTAGGGCAAATGAGTAAAACTTTCTACAATGGGCTTTTGTCGAGTTACGTTTGATTTCCTTCTCTTGTCGGACCTCCCCTCCTTCCTCATATCTCCCTCCTGAACTTTCCTAAGAACTTTTCTACCCGCCTATACCTACATCTCCTGAAGTTGAATCAAAAGAGAAACCGCGGCTCGCGAGTTTCGCATACTCTACTTTTCATTCGTCTATGCTTATGGGATTGTGAGGCTATGTTAGGCTGCTAGAAAATATTTTTCAACGTCCACCCTGCACTGTACTGGGCTCCTACAACCCCTAGAAAAGAATCCACTAAGAAACCGCAGTCCGCTAATTTTTCCTACTAAACCAACTTCAGCTCCGTCATTTAAATGACTAATTAAATGACTTTTGGGAACTTGTGATTGTTCCCGCCCAATGAAATTGCCTGGAAAATACTTGAATTATCGCCACGGTCAATTCCATATTGTTTTTAGGGTGTCAGGTTAACTAATATAAGAAAAATCTAGAAATGGGCCGAATTGCAAAATATTGGCCACGTTAGACTTCAAATCAAATTATCTTCAACTGGTGCATACAAGTTTTCCATTTGGAGCATCCACTTCAAAGATCGGTAAACTTCAAAATTGATAAAGTGTAATGTTTCTCCGAAGCCTCGAAAATTGTCGTTTTTTGACCTTCGATTTTGACTATACTATTGATCCAACTTTGAGCCATCCATTGAATGTAGAATTCAATTTTTTTTAATTTACTCCTACTCCGATTAATCGAAACAAGAGGGCGGCACGGCATCATTTCGGATAACGAAACTAGACACGCGTATATTTGGGAAGCCGAGGATGAAAGTAGGATGGTCAGCGGCTCCATAAGGTTTTTACATAGAGTAAAATCCAATTTAAGCCCGGCCAACCCGAACTCGAACACGAACATGGTAGAAGTGGAAATTTTTTTTCAGATTTGTGAAAAAAGTGGCTGTATCTGCCTTCTGTCATTCGTAGGACACTTTTACAATTTTCGTGCTTGATAGTGTATGGCCAGGCTAACCATACTAAAGAGGCCGGCGCCGGCGCGGCGTCATCTCGATTTACGAAATTTAAGGACAATCCGTGGAAACTATTTGCCTATTTATTTATCTTTTTGAGAATGAAAGTGGAGTGTACCATTGCTAAGCAGTCAAACAAGCAATGATCCCCACCCAACAATTTTCAGCCTAAGCCAATAACAAGAGTAGCTTAGTGCTTGAACTGGTTTAGTCTGTCTGTATAAAAATGAACTACATGTTTTTTTTTGCAGCCAACGGCTCGATCGATTTCAATGAAAATTTCATAAACATATCCTTTATGATCCAGAATAGGATCTAACGTTTTGAATTCTTCGATTTGTCAACAGTCACCAATCCCGACCCCCACATGGGTGCAAATGATCCTCATAAGTAATCTCCAAAACGAACGAGATTAGTGTCAAAACATTGGTTTCCAGCGTCGCTGAGATGACAGGTGGTACTTCCAAAACTCATCACTCATCACCCCTCCCCCTTCCCTCTACTCCGACTGCTAAGTGACTGTGAATAAAATGTCCACAAACCAAGGTTAGTGTCGAATCAATAGTGTCCGGGTCGCTAAGATGTATGGTGGTGACACTCCCAAGAACCCACCTCACTTCCCCCACCCCCACAATTGAGTGACTCTGAAAAAATGACCAAAATGACCGAGATTAGTATCATAACCATTGGTTTTTGGGGTCGATGAGAAGAATGGTATCCCCTCCTGCCCTCCCTCCACTCCCACTCTCTCCTTCCCCCCGAAAATGAGTGAGAGGCAAAACAATTTTCAAAATTACATAGATTAGTGTCGATTTGACAGTTTTCGAGGGAGAAGATGTATTGTGATACTCCCAAAAACACAAAAAAGTTACAAGTAATGGTACCATCATAGGGACCAAGTAGCACCGATGCGCGAAGGATGAGGGCAGCCGGACGGGCAGAATAAGCAGAAGAACGTCAGCGGCATGTTGCAAGTGTTCGCTGTAGACTTGCTAAAACACCGCATATATGCAAAGCGCGCAGCCCAGGGGCAAAAATAAGAATAACTGCTGCGAGAAACGCTGAATCAATTCCGAGATTAAATCAACTGAGAGATTTAGTGATGGCTGCATTCCAATATGACAAATATTTAGATTACAGCGTTCACTCAAGCGTTTCAATTGAGAAGGGGAAACAAGTGTAAGTATATACTGCCATGCTTTAAAATTTGGAAAAGGAACGGCCGGAATGTACTGTTCAAACGAAAAGCTCAAATGCTCTCAATTACGGAGCCACCAGAAGCATTTTCAAAATATTTTGGACGAGATCCCCTATCAAAACATTTCCTCCAAATTTCAGGAAATACAAAGCTTGCTTCCAAATGATATCGTTCGGAGCAAAAAGAGTCAGATATACCATTAATTGGTCTCACTTCTTTCACTCCCCACTATGGGCTGGCTAAAACGACCAAAATTAGTGTGGTTGTTGTGAGCAACGCGAACCGTAGATGGAAGCCCGAGCGAAGCGAGCTCTTTCAGCTAATTTTTTATAAATGTAACTAAAATTAAAAATTGTTTAAAATAATAAATATTGAGATTCGACTTTGACTTTTTCTTATTTTCAATTTTTCAAATATCCGGGCCTCCCACACGGGCCAGGGGCGACCCCCCCCCCCCCCCCCCCTCACTCTCGACGGCCCTGTTTTTACCACCCAATTAATCGTGTCGAAAATCTGACCCTATTATATAATGAAAACTTGATATCTTTTCAAGAATATTTTTCGCAATTCGTTACACACAATAAACACCATGGTTATCCAAGTTTTCCATCCTTTTCACCCAATATTATTGGAAGAATTTCTAAAAACATTCATCCGTCCTGTTAATACGTTAATACTATAGGTATATGCTTCGCGGTGAGTTTCACGTTTTCGTTATCCGTGAACTTTTCGGCTGTGTCATTTGGCCTTTGCTTAACTTGAGCCTCTCAACTTTTTTTAATTATGACTAATCTTTGCTTTCCCAATTGCATCACCATCAGCGCAATATGAGTAGACCATTCGTGCATACCAACATCAGCTCCAGTAATACAGTTTGTACCAGCCCGACCCGAGATGAAAAATAAAGTGAAAGGATGACGGATGAGTGTTGAGTGTAAAAACTGTTCACCCGTCAAGCAAGTATCCGTGCAAAATGGAAGGAACGAGCGATATACGAGTATGCTTCAGAAAATCCTCAAAACCATAATTTGCTTACGAAAATTAGATGATGTTAAAATCTCGAAATGCACAAAAAAAAAAAAATTTGAAAGCAAAATGTTTATAAAAATGTTTGCGACATGCTCAAATATTTTTCAACGTTGCATGTCCTCAACGTTTACGACGAAGCAGGATAAGCGACAGTTCAGGCCGGAGTGAGATTTGTCCTTTGGCATTTGCCATTCAGATATGCGAAGCAATTTGATATATTTACCAAAAATTGTGATCCTACTTTTGTCTTTCCATTACTGAGATGTTACGCAGTGTGAAGCAGATTAATGGGAGAAGTTTCAAGTTCATGAAAACTTCAATTGGATTCTCGATGTACCAAGGATTATGTCGTTATAATGCTATCGTCCTGTATGTAATACTGCGACATGAAATCGGATGAAGTTTCAAATTCAAACGACGCGCATCAGCATCATGAAAATAAAAAAAAAACTGGAGGAAGCACCCGAGGACGAATAAAACAGCTCACCCCTAACATTCGTTCATGTCGACATTGGCTGCGTTTTGGCGAGCGGATCACGAACAGATCCAAAAATTGACAGTTTTTCCTACATATTTTACGGAAGAGGCAAGCATATGGAGAAGAAGTCTGTTCCTGATTCGCTCGCTAAAACGCAGCCATTGTCAATATCGCAGATGTCTCATGTTAAACACACACTGGCTCAGTTTCCTAGATATACAAAGGATACATATATACGTATTTTCTGTTTTAGTTCCACTTAATCTTCATTCTTCTTCTTTGCACCCCAGATGTCTGTTATCCCCGAGCAGATAGCAACTTTTGTAATTGAGTGTTTAATCTTCGAGTATCTGATGAGCCATATACCAGATATCCGACGAAGCCTTCTAGCAACGTTGCTCTTTCAACCGTGCGAAAACTCAACCTCGTTTTCAAGTGAGAGCATGATATCCTGTATATTGGTGGTGGTGGTGACACCGAGTAGGTTTCGTTACAAGGACGACATTGAAGGGGGAGAAGGGTATCGGGAGGGAGTTAAAGCGAGAATATCATAAGGATTAGAAAAGTTTTCATTGTCGCCCTGCCGTATGGACATTACACTCGTTATGTGCACTTGAAATGATAACGACGAGTTTTCTCAACATATTTCCGTTGCAGTTCCGTTTTTACGTTGTTCAGTTTGTGAATTGCGATTCGGAAAGCTAAGGTGACAGAAAATAGCAATTTAGGATAAACGAAGCTATTTCACAGACTGAGCACAGCATGTTGTGGATGTGCCCACATGGTAGCGATGGAAAACGTAACTTCTTTGTTGGCGGTGTAGTCGAGAGGATTTGAAACAGGCTTAAGTTTTCGTAAGTGTTGGGATGTTGGATGAAAATATTAGGCAGCCAAGCTAAATCCCTATTAAGCGGGAATCGGTAAAACATGATGGTATCATAGCGACGCTTATAAGACGAGCTTGTGATATATGTTTTCAAAAATTATCCCTTTTTTCTTAAAAATTCAGATTACGGGGATCAAACTGCCAAAAATAAGAAACAAATATCTATCAATCGTTCTTTGGATCTTCCCCATGTATTCGAAATGTTTTTGAGAAGAGTGCTGTTTTCGTTCAGCTCAAACAAACTTCACTGTTCGGGAAGAATGCCACCATTCATGAAAACAGTGAAAATGGCTACCAAATCGTTTTGAATTATCGCTTAATTAAAAGCTGAGTTCATTTCACCCAGTATCAGATCCGCGCTTTTCGAACCTGCAACGAGCGAATTCGAACAGCTCACATAGGGATCATCATCGTCGTGGCGCAACAGCCCAATGTCAGGCTCTGCCCGCCAGGATCGATGTCCTCTAATTATCTAGATCACGTGACCGCGTCCTCCAATCTTGATAGCTCAATAGTTGCATCGACAACATATACTGAGCTCTCCCAACGAGCACTAGTCTTCTTGGCAGTCTCGCTCCGTCAACTCGTCGTCCGTTTATTATTTTTTTAGGTATGCGGGCATCGTTCATTCGTTGTACATGCCCTGCCCATTGAAGTGGTTGTAGTTTGACGATTTTCGAGACTTCCAGCTCATCGTACAGTTCATACAACTCATGGTTGTACCGAATGCACCATCCATCTCGGTCGTAAACTTTCCATTCGAATGTGTTTAGCACGTTTTCGGAGGGTTGGGGTAGGGTCCAGGTTTTGCAGCCATAGCACAGCACTGGTCGTATGATGGACCGAGAAGAAAGTCTTATTTGCTAGCTGTATCCGAGGTTTGATTTCGTCAGTTTCGTTGGCGTATATGAAGTTGCCTACTATTTCGATGCTGAAGGAGTTAGGGCAATTGAGTATCGCACTGCCGCTTCCAAAACCAATCCCCCCCGGTGTTAGCGACCGTGGAAAATTGTCCAAATGGTTAAATTGGTGAGCGTAGCGAAGGATTTAGGAGAAGTAGGAGTAGCGAATGAGTAAGGAGTAGTAGGAGTAGCTTAGGAGACGTCTAGTATAATATAAATATATTGTATTATATAATAAATAAAAACTATAATACAAAATAAGTTATCGACAGTGCTCATCGTACTGCCTAGGCAAGAAGGAAATGCCCAAGAAGGTCCTTTTTTCCAGTCCGTATGGCTTAACAGTATTCCAGGGCATAGTTATCATCATCCCCATTCAGAATAAAATCATATTGGCTGGGTTTCATTTCATGCCCAAGAAGGTCCTGTTGTCGCGACCAAAGAACTTAAGATTCCTTCAAAAGTACATTGGTCTCATAACTCCTAATCTGGCTGTTTGACTATGTTTTGAGTTCGTTGGGGCGACCGTTAGCGCAGTGCGTTCAGGCATCAGTCTCATTTTGACTACCGTTTCGGGTTCCAATCCCGTCCACGACGACTTTCGTGGCCATGGATGTGTAGGAGGTGGGACATGAACAGTTGACGCGCTATGCCCCACAAGGGGTTAGGGCAATTGAGTATGCCCAACAATGTCTTGTTGTCCCCACGCCCAATAGCAGCACTACCAAAACGTCATAATCCTTAGAATCACGCAAGTCTCTCTCTCTCTAATTGCCTTGACTCCTCGAGGGGCATGGGCGCGTCAACATATCTAGCATTTCAATACCTTGTTGATGTTTCAATAGTATATCTACTTTTTCGGAAGTGCAGTTGCTAGCATGCACCTCCTATCCGCGCCGTCTTTATACTGACAAGTCCGGAGAACAGTGAGAATTCTATTAGTACAGGCAGTTTTTGATCGCGCCGAGATTTGATCTCCGAGCTCTATAGATTAGTATCGCAGAGCGGTGACCGAACGATCACGGCCACCGAGCGCGACAAATGCATGGAGGAGCGGAACAAACTTTCTTAACAAAAAAAAAAACTTAAGCGAGAATTTTTCTGATTTTAAATCACAAAAAGTGCCATTACATAAGTCGAACATCCAAAAAGCCGGGCTGGGCTGTGCTAAGGGCCACCTAAGGAGTCCACATACAAAATTTGATTGAGATATGGGACGGGATAACAATACGAAAATAGTTAAAAGTTCAAACATGTGGGAAAAGAATTGGGGGAAGAAACAGGGACCAATTATTTTATGGTCATTTTAAGTAAACATTAAACTAAATTTCTATCTAGGAATTATAGCTCGGGACACCCCGGAACAAGTACAAAAACATTTTCGTTTATTTTTTACATATTTTTATAGTTAAGTAGCCTTCCTACTATCTAATTATAGCGAGAAGGACTCTGTGGTGGTCTGCCTGGAGCTCAAAGGTAAGGTTTATTGGGTTGCATCGGTATATATGCCGTATGACAATGTAGGCATGTTTCCCTCTTCCAGTTTGAGGGGGGCCATTGAAGCAGCGCGATCATCGAAGATCAGTATGATCCTTGGTTGTGACTCTAATGCGCATCACGTGGTTTGGGGTAGCTCAGATACCAATGAGCGCGGTGAAACTCTTCTCGAGTACATTATGGGAACTAATCTCATAATCTGCAATGTGGGCCGCGAACCCACTTTTATAACAAAATCCAGACAGGAGGTATTAGATATGACTTTGGCATCGTATGATATCATTCATCTTATCAGAGATTGGAGAGTGTCGTCGGAACACTCCTTCTCTGACCATCGATACCTTCAGTTCAGCCTGGCTGAGCGCCCTGAAGCAATTCAACGTACTATTAATCGTAGAAGGACAAATTGGCCAAAGTATCGTGACGCTCTTTGTGAAGGGCTGCCTTTACTACCACGAATGCCATGCAATGAACAGGAGCTAGACGATATGGTTTACACTCTGACAGACACGATGAAGGCGGCGGTGTCTACATCGTGTCCGATGTCCACCTCACATGTGGGTAAGAAAAAACCAGCCTGGTGGAGTGCTAGAATTTCCGAACTTAGGGCTGTGTGCAGAAAAAGTTTCAACAAGGCCAAAGCTTCAAGGCGGGAGTCTGATTGGCACTCCTATAAAAAACTCCTGAGCTCTTTTAAGAAAGAGACAAGGGGTGCCAAACGAGATGCATGGAGGAGCTTCTGCGAACATATCGAAGGGTCCTGCGAAACCTCCAGGCTTAGGAAAATTTTGGCTTCCAATCCATCAATGCCAAGTTTTCTACAAAAGGAAGACGGATCATGGACGTCTTCAAGTAAAGAAACCATCGAGTGTCTGCTTGATACACATTTCCCTGGAAGCTCGGCTGATGCCTCACCTGGAGACTCCTCTACGTGTCGCGCATCGCCATGCAACTTTGAATCTATTGTGTCTCGAGAAAAGATAATGTGGGCAATTTCCAGCTTTGAACCCTTTAAATCAGCTGGGCCTGATGGCATCATTCCGGCGGACTTGCAGCAGTGCTTGGATATAGTATACCCATGGATAGAGTGTATCCTGACGGCCTGTCTGACGCTAGTGTACGTTCCACGCATCTGGAGGGAGGTGCCGGTGGTTTTTATCCCGAAAGCGGGAAGAAGCTCGAATGCGCGACCAAACGACCTCCGTCCCATTAGTCTTTCTTCTACCATGTTGAAACTACTAGAGAGACTGGTGGGTATCCATTTGCGGGATACCATTCCGCCACTCCTTCTATCCACATCGCAACATGCCTATTGGAAGGGTAAGTCGGTGGACACGGCTCTGCACTCTTTGGTCAGTTACATTGAGAAATCTCTCGACCAAAAGGAATACACGATGGTTGTATTCCTGGACATCGAGGGGGCTTTCAATAATATCAGACCTAGTGCGATCATTGAGGCACTCCGAGGTCTCCAGGTTGATGAGTCGCTCTGCAAACTCGTTAATATGTTACTAACTTCTAGGCGTATACACTCTACCTTGGGTGCATCGTCGGTATGCAGGAGTGTCTCCAGAGGAACCCCCCAAGGAGGGATATTGTCTCCCCTCCTTTGGGTCATAGGGATCAACAAACTGCTCTTGAGGCTGGAAGAAATTGGGTGTAAAGTCATCGCGTATGCAGATGACGTTACCATTGCCGTCACAGGAAAGTTTCCTGATGTCCTCAGTGGGTTGTTGCAGAATGCCTTGACCATTCTATCAGAATGGGCAAACTTTTGCGGAGTTGGAATTAACCCTGCCAAGACGGAGCTTGTGCTCTTCACTAGAAAGCACACGACTCCTCCCATTGAATCTCCCATTTTGGAGGGCACGAAATTGGTTTTCGCCGACAAGGCTAAGTTCCTGGGTCTTATTTTAGATAGGAAACTAAGGTGGAAGCTCAACATCGAGGAACGGGTCAATAAACCTATTATCGCACTCTACTCGTGTAAAAGGGCCATTGGTAATAACTGGGCCTGCAGCCTAAAGCTGTATATTGGCTATATACTGCTGTCGTACGACCCATACTACTGTACGGAATTACTGTCTGGTGGACAGCACTTCGAGTAGGGGCTTATATTAAATTACTGAACAAGGTACAAAGACTAGCTGCGATGGCCATGACGGGGGCCTTCAGGACCACTCCGTCAGCCGGGCTGGATATGGTGCTCGGCTTGCTCCCGTTGGATATTTGTGGTGAACAACTGGCGGCAAACACGGCCCTGCGTCTTCGTGAGACTGGCCAGTGGCGCACGCTGAGATGCGGGCACTCAACTGTACTGGATAATTTGAGTCTCCCCACGGAGACTGACTATATCTCTCCGAAATACCTTTTTGGCCGAAACTACACCAGTTTGATTCCGTCGAGGGGTCAATGGGCTAATAGCGCGCCCCTGGCCATCGACTCCATAGTCATCTACACGGATGGCTCTAGGGTCGTTGGCGGTGTTGGGGCGGGCATCTATTCGGAGGGACTGGGGATTAACCTGTCACTCCGCCTTCCGGATTTCTGCAGTGTCCTGCAGGCGGAGGTTACGGCAATTTTTGAAGCTTTGACCTGGCTAGGAAATCATGTAGTGACCATGAGAGACGTTATGATCTACACGGATAGTCAGGCAGCCATTCGATCACTCGAATCCGTCCTGACTACATCGCAAACCATCGCAAAGTGTCGGTCGATTCTTAAAGAGATGGGTGCATTTTTCAACATTACGCTCTGTTGGATACCGAGTCATAGCGACTTCGTGGGTAAATGCATCGCGGATGAACTGGCTAAGGAAGGGACTACCGGCGCTCTCGACGGAGACCGTTTAAACATTAGAATGCCAATCGCATCGTGCAAAATTATAATTAAAGCCGTCGCGATTGACAGAGCGAACATTAGATGGCTAAACTGCGACATGTGCCAGACGACGAAATTGATTTGGCCGAAACTTGACCCTAACCGCTCTGCCGCACTGCTTTCATTGAATAGGAAGCACATTGGCATGGTTGTGGGGGTTATTACAGGGCACTGTCCCATTGGTGAGCTCGCCTGGAGGCTCCGTATTCCTCATAACGACTATTGTAGGAGCTGTGAGGATGTGGATGAGGAGGAAAGCGTTCTGCATCTTCTCTGTCACTGTCCGGCCTTGGCTACGAGGCGGAAGAAATTCCTTGGCTCTTGGTTTTTCCTGGACCTGGACGACATTAAAAACACGAGTGTCATACAGCTCTATCGCTTTATCACCAGCTCAGGCTGGTTTAACGCCTAGGTTATAACAGGCTACTTTGGTGGTAACACAACGGTCCAAATGATGGACTAAGTGTGCTGGGTGAGCACCCGGCAGCCCCTTTACCTAACCTAACCTATAGTTAAGTAGTAATAATAGTAAAAACAAAATACTTCCATAGCTGCAAGTAAGATAAATTATTTTTCTTATTACAATTACGGATATGGAAGATGTGTACTTTATCTTCCATATCCGTAATTGTTATTTTTTAACTGCACTGAAAGCCAACTGAAGAATATTAAGAAATTTGCCCCAAAAATTAAGTTAGCGAGTACAAATTAATGCGAATAGGACTTTAATACTCTTACTACTCTCTTGGTTATATGTACATATGTATAATGTTGCATTATTTATAAGCGACGTCACTTATTGCTACAAATCATAAGCAAATAAATTTTTCTTTTACGAGTGTTTGCCAAATTTACATTAAACTTAAGCGCCAGAATAGAACAAACAAAAAATAAGAAGAAAACAATAAAAATTAAGTAAATTTCACATTATTCTACTGCAGATAAAAACAAGTTTATGACTTTCATGAATAGGCCCAGGCGTATAGATACATAGGACGCTTTTCATCCCCAACCCTAAACATCCTTTTACCCTCATTATTTTCATTTTTCCGCTAGCAGATGCTGTTCCGCTCAATTTTTTAAATATATTCCGCTTCGCAGATATTTCCTGTTCAATAAAAATTCCGTTTTATCCAATTATGTACGTTGGAAGTTGGATCCTATATAAGTCAATTGGATTTTATCGATTTAGAAAATGGAAAGAACACACACTCATAAAATTCCTCCAAGCCATTCGTACCGTACCCAACGAGTTTCCAATACTTTTCGCATCCATTCAAAGTTTGTCTACATGTTTTTTTTTTCTTGTTGGAGAAATTTAACTTCAACCAGTCAGTTGTTCTGGAAACTTTTGTAATTTACTTTAAATTTCTGGACAGCATATACGCATATCCCGAAGTGACTTTAAGTGGGTGGATGGGATGTATTCAAGATTGCTATAATCCCGAGACGTTCGATTTTCATCTCAAATGATTGATTCATTCGCACATCTGACTTCTGACTTTTACCAGCTACGTACGCCCAACTACATAGAGAAACAACAAAGCTCAATGTTTACAAAGAAAAAAAGTAACTAAGCTGCAGAGCATACCACTAGTCTGGAAAACATTTTAGACTTGGTATTTTCCCAAAGAAACTCAGCTGAAACACCAAAGAATCAAATACGGACAGAGTTTCTGGTGGTCGTCCTCTCTTTCTGTTCGGGTATAAACCCGAACGCGATTGGTAGAGATTCCAATATAATAGTGGTTAAGTATTTGGGTCACAGGAAGACAACTTCTTTAAGTGCTCTTCTGCCATTTGAAATTTCCCAAAGTGCCTCTGTTCCGTTATCACTCATGAATTTTCCCCAATTTACCGTTTCTGCTCCAACTACAATTCACAGACAATGTATCTATTGTCTAAACTGTGCGATTCCAATAAATCACCAACTCTTCGGGCTCCATCGCCAAAAAAAAGGCAAAAAAAAGGATAGAGAAAGAAGAAGGATAAATTCGCAGGAGACGAAGGAGAGGATAGGTTGCACTAGAATAGCAAAAAGCTTGCGACAACAGCCCTTAAAACGTTCGGAATTTTATTTTCCCAGAGGTCCTTTTCGGGGATTCTTGACACTTTATCTAAGTCAACTTGTAGTCAGACGGTGCTCTCTCATATGAATACATGTAGAATCTTAATGCATAGATCTGTATGCAAGTACGTAAGCATACCTAGCGGGTATCCTACTTCGACCGGCATCTAAGTCCACAAATCTCCACCGAGTGGGGTGGCTACAAATATTCATTCTTACGGTAAGGAAATCCACAATCCTTGCTGAAAGTGGCGAGTGTAGGAAAGAGAACATTTCCTTCCCCCTCGAACGTTATCATCCTCCAATTCCACCAACCCAAAGTCATAGTCTTTAGAACAAAAGACTAGTCCAGAGCCCCACATTGTTAGGTAGTTGTGATTTTTCTCCGTTTCATCGAAATGAAAATTTAATGTGAAAAGTCAAATGTGCTGGAAACTACATACTATACTCGAATAATGGTGCAAAACACAAAAAAAAAGCCGAAAAGTAGAGCGTTTCACCCGCAAAACGAGGGTTTTGTAATATCCGCCCCCAATAGGAGATGAACTTTCCTATTCTTGGAGATACTTAAAGGTGCGTTTTGCTAGGCAGGTGGACAAATTATAATCGTATATTTTCCCCACTCTCTATTTTCTCCTTTCTTCGAATTTGAAGAAAAATGGGATGTGCTCGACGGTACTTTTCTCACGATACCCCACTTGCCTATAGCAGACGATTTTTTTTTGACAAGCACTTCCTTTCTTTGGGGACCACCCCTTAAAGTTGGCCTCTTACGATGCAACGCTTTCTCCTGCGAATTATAACATTTCAACATATTCCCAGCAAATTTCATGCAAGTAGCTTCAGCCGTTTCTGAGATATTTTATGGACAGACGGAAGGACATGGTTTTGGTTTTACTACAAAACCCTAACAAAAAAGAAAAGGAGAGAAAAAGTGGAAACAAAACAAACGGAAAGTCCTACACATGGAGAGCACTCACTTGAGCAACGCCTGAAACAGCTCTATATACGAGTATAATAGCCTTAAAATGTAGACAGAAGTGTTACCGCGAGTATCTTTTGGGATAATTGAGGCATTGTCTAGAAGAAATCACTTGAATTCGTTATGTAATCATGAAATTGAGACAAGGATTGTTTGTTGTTGTTGAAATTGAGTGTTTTGAAGGAGTTTCTAGTTAGGAGTTGTTATCTTTGGATCAGCTTTAAAATCAGTGAAAATGGAAGATTTCCTTTCGGAATAAAATTACAGGTTTGTATATTATATTTTGTGTTCGTAATGGCATTTCTGCAGAGCTAAATCTATGTGTAGTCCGGATGGTTTAATGGTTAGCACGTTCGCGTGGGCCGCTGGTTCAAATCCTACTGAAGACTGTGGTCTTTTCGATAAAAGGGGATTTACGTGCTGGATTATATAGGCCCACTCAGCTGCTAACTGAATACCCATTCGGGGTAAATAGCTCGATTCAGCGTGTTGATTGATGCTAACTTATCTCGTAGCCTTGATCCATTAGTTGAACTGCTGTGCCATCATCATCATCATCGTAGAGCGACAGCCCGACGTCGCGTCGGGCCTTGGCCGTCTGGATCGCTGTCCTCCAATTATTTCGGTCAGGTGTCCACATCCTCCAATTGGAAACCCAGTAGTTGCATATACTGAGTTCTCCCAACGAGATCTCGTTCGTCCTTGCAATTTCGCTCCGTCGACTCATCGTCCGTTCATTATTCTCTTTTGCATGCGGTTGTGCTTGCCCTGCCCATTGAAGTAGTTGTAGTTTGACAATTTTCGAAACTTCCAACTCATCGTACGGTACGTGGCAGTACCGGATGTGCCATCCATCTGGATCGCAAACCGCCTAGAAAATTCGCCGCAGAAGCTTGCGTTCAAATGTGTCAAGCATGTTTCCGGAGGCTTAAGTTAGGGTCCATGTTTCGCAGCCATAGCATAGCACTGGTCGTATGATGGCTTTGTAAGCGCGGTGCTTCGTGTTTCTGTGCACATGCTTCGATTTCATTTTGGGGAGTACCAAAAAATAGTCTTATTAGCTAACTGTATCCGCCGCTTGATTTCGGCAGTTTCGTTGGCGACCTTTGACGAGTTACTACTACTTTGCCTAAACCCCTAGCGGGGCATAGCGCGTCAACTACTCCTGCGCGCCATCGTACTCTGTTCTGGGCAATGGGGCGCAACTCCCCAAAAGACTTACCCAATACCTGACACTCCTTTGCCACAGATCGACGCCATGTGATTCGAGGACCCCCTCTTGGTCGGCCTTGGTTGGAAATGGGGTTCCATTTCATGGCATGCAAAGCAATGCAGTTATCACTCTTCCGCAATGTGTGACCTATCCACTGCCATTTTCGCCTGCGTATCAATTCGTCGATTGGCATCTGACCCGTACGCCGACTTAGTTCTTCATTTGATATTGTTTCGGGCCAGAAAATTCTTAAAATTCGACGAAGACATGAGTTGACGAAAACTTGCAGCTTTCTGGTAACTCCTACGGAAACTTTCCATGTACTGCTCCCATACAAAAGCACTGATAGTACCAGGGAGCGAAACAGGCCCAGCTTGGTCTTGATGCTGAGATAACTGCCCTGCCAGATTTTGGACAGCATGCCGTATGCGCGTTTAGCCTGGATGATACGACGAGCGATGTCCTGCTCCGTACCACCATTTTCGGCAACAATGCTACCCAGGTAGACGAAATTGTCCACCTTCTCCACAGGCTGCCCATTAATATTGATGGCAATAGGTGTCGGATTTCTTTTTCGCAACGGCGGGCTAAGAACCTTGGTCTTGTTGGTATTAATCTTTAGCCCAACCTTGCTTGCCTCCCTCTCGAGATCTAACGCCATTGCGGACAGATCCATGATTTTGTGGGAGAGTAGGCATATGTCGTCAGCGTAGTCAAGATGTTGTAGATAAGATGTCAAAGTCCATTGAATTCCTCTGTCGAGTCCGGATAGGGCTGCATGCAACACATCGCCGATCACAATGAGGAATAGGATCGGTGAGAGGATGCACCCCTGCCGAACTCCACTGCGAATCTCAAAGTCCCCCGACACCTTACCTTTATGCAGAACGCGACATTTCGCGCCGTCATAGGTTGCCTTAATAATAGCCACAAGTTTCTCAGAGATGCCTCTCCTGCGCAAGGCCGCCCATATAGAATCCCGGTTCACACTATCGAAAGCCTTTTCGAAATCGATGAAAAGCAAGTGAAGCGGAGAATCGTATTCAGCGCATTGCTCGATGATGATTCGCAAGGTGTTAATGTGATTGACACAGGAGAATCCGGATCGAAAGCCAGCCTGCTCTTCATCAATTGTGCTTTCTAAGTGGGCCTTTAGTCTTTCCAGGACGATTTTAGCTATTATCTTGGCAACGGCAGGAAGCACACAAATGCCTCTCCAATTATTACAGTCTGTGAGGCTACCCTTCTTTGGAAGTTTGATGATCAAACCTTCCTTCCACTCAGTGGGAAAGGTCTCTGTATTCCACGCTTTATCAACAAGTGGGTGCAGCAAATCGGCAGTTACGCTTGGCGCTGCTTGATAAAGTTCGGCAGGGATACCGTCACGTCCGGCGGCCTTTCCTCGTTTCAGTGCAATAATTGCAGTGACTATTTCCTCTTTAGTCGGGGCAGTGGACCGTATACGCACATTTTGATGGCTAGCTAAATTATCTATATGAGGGGGAACTTCACCAGAGGTTACACGGTTCAAGACCGCGGCGAAGTGTTCTTTCCACCGTCTTATTTGATCTTCTTCTAAGATAAGTAGCTTTCCATCACCATCCTTCACCGGATGTTGGCAGGAGTTACGACCACCTGCAAACTCCTTGATGACACCGTATACGGCGTTTAAGTTGTTACTTCTAGCGGCTTCTTCTGCTGACGCTAAAAGAGAATTGGCATAAACTCTTTTATCGCGTCGCACACTACGCTGAACTTCTCGAGCTTTCTGACGGTAAAGGAGTTCGATGCTGCTTCGATTGTCGTCTGATACTGCAGCCAAACGAACTTTCAGCTCCTTTCTTTCCTTTGACGAGTTGCAACCCAAGTATATGAAGTCGTTCACGAACTCGATGTAGAGGTCTCCCATATTGATGATCGATTGTGCTGGCGTCCTTGTGCTCGATTGCATTATTATTTTAGTTTTACCTTCGGTGAAACGTAGTCCAACTTCTTTTGCAGCGGTATCGAGCGTGTGCAGATATTCTTCTGCGTCCGGCAATCTTCTGGGCATGATGTTGATGTCATCGGCGTACGCTGCTAATTGTGTCCAGTTGATGAGTAGCGTCTTGCTGTTGTCCATATTCATAGCCCGAATAGCGTATTCCAGTGCTAGGTTGAAGAGCGTCGGTGCCAGTCCATTGCCCAGTTTCAGACTAAGGCGTGTTTCAAATAGATCAGTAAGTCCATTATGAATCCTGATCTGTGAGACGGGGTTGGCCATCGTCATCTTTGTCTTTCGCACTAATTTTGCTGGTACACCAAATTGCAGCATGATGTTTTACAGTACTCCACGATCGATACTGTCGTATGCCTGCTTGAAGTCGACAAAGATTTGGTATACGTCTAGGTTGTCTTCCCAGCACTTCTGGAGTATCAGTTTGACCGTAAAAAGCTGATCGGTTGTGGAGCGACTAGGTCTGAAACCGCCTTGATATTCGCTAATGATTCGTTCTGCGTACGGTTTTATTTTATTTTCCAGAATTTTCGTCAATATTTCATAGGACGTACAGACTAGTGATATACCCCTGTCATTTTAGCACTGCAGTTTATCTTCCTTTTTGTGAATTGAACAGATGATGCTTCTGCACCAATCGTCTGGGATCACCTCGTCCTCCCATATTCGCAGGAGTAATTGATGCATGGAATTAACTAGACTCGTTCCCCCGATTTTTAGAAGTTCAACTGGAATTTCGTCAGCGCCCGGCGCTTTATTTCGTTTTAGTGACTGCAACGCGAGATCGACTTCCTCTGTCGGGGGTTGTATGGGTAGACCTCATCATTATTATCATCGTGACGCGACAGCCCGACGTCGGGCCTTGGCCGCCTGGGACGGTGGGTGGACCAAGATCAACGATATCGTCAAGAGCTTCTTGTGTAGGGATGTTAGATGGTAGATTCAGAAGCTCTTCAAAATAAGAGCGCATCGTTTGTTAACGCCATCGGTGTCGCTGATGATGTCTCCATCCTTGTCCTTAGAGAGGCTAGTCCTGGGTTGATAGCCGTTCCCAATTTTATTTATTAGCTTGTACGCTTGTCTGGTGTTCCTGTTAGCCAAGTTTTCGTTAATATTCAACAACTGCTCGTCAAAGTATTTACGTTTCTTACGTCTATTCTATTGAATATAAGCGTTAGCTGGTCATATTTCTCCCTCTTGGTTCTGTTTGCTCGTTGAATCCATTGTCTATAGTCCTCGTTTTTCGCGTCAAGTGAATTTTTGCATTCTTCGTTGAACCAGTCATTTCGCGATCGCCGGACTTTATATCCCACGACTCTCTCTGCGACTTCTTCAATGGTACCCTTGAGTTCTTCCCAGAACGCATGGACGCCTGTGTTGCTGATGTTGTGTAGCATAGGAGATAGTCTTTCCTCAAGGGCGGTAGTATACGCCACCGCCGTGGCATCGCTCAGAAGCTTATCATGATGGGAGGGCTGATTCTCGATTGGTGCACTGAGGAAATTCTACATCTGTAGGTCGTCTTCACCAAGTGATGATCTGAGTCGCAGTTTGCTCCTCGAGAGGAGCGGATATCCATGACGCTAGACGCCCATCTCCGGTAAATGAGGATGTGATCAATTTGGTTGCCCAACTTACAATTTTCCTGAAGATTCCGGGTGTTAAAGTATCACTTAATCCTATAGCTCTGCTGTAGTCATACAAATTGAAAATTTACGTGTGAAACTGCCTTATAGAAATATTTGATCCTAAAATTTCATGTGGCCGTTCTGTGGCAAGAGTTTTTGGGAAAGACATGGGGGAAGTTGCGTCCGATTCCCCACAACAGAGTAGGCTGACACACAGGAAATGTAGTAGTGGTATGACCTCTTAAGGGCACGAAAATATAAAAATATTTATAGACAAACTGGGATAACGTCAAAAATATCGTTTAGCGAATATGTCATTTCCTAAGATTTCAATTCACTCACCATATTTATTTTGCCTTGCAATTCTACCTTTAGGACTAATCACACGAACGACATTGAAATCCGACAAACTAACATAATTTCCTGCGCAGAAATTATGTTTGCCAACATACTCGTACTTCACAAACCTCCTACTTTCCTTCTAGGAGTATGTCAAGGAAATACATTATTCAATCTACAGTAAGCACGTACTTGATATTCAAGGTCTGAACTACTGATTTCATCATCGTCGTCCTCGAACTTCTTTGATGAATCGTGATTTATAGGAATTTCATTATTCAGTTTCCTCAAAATCACGACCATGAACGACAGCGCAGCAAAATTCAACGTACGAGTGTACTCGTATATACGAAACGGTAGCAATCAATGCAAATTGAAATTAGACTCGAATCCCTAATACGTACAAGAAGAAATTTACATTTAACTTGTATTATCATAAATTTACAAGTCCAAGTCTAGGAAATCCCACGACACACGTGCACTACTTTGAATATGGTGCGATAGTTCCGTAATTTTGTAGAAGTCCTGAAATTATCTTCGGGAACTTTGGGGTTTTTTCCCTGTCAAGTTGAAAATATTTTTCATAATAAATTTTATTTCCGATTCATGGAGGCAGCAAAGTATACGTAGAAACCGTATGGTAACTTTAGGGTTTCATGTTTCCGAGTATATGAATTTGTTGGGAAAGTGTCTATCATATTAAGGCTGTTAAGGTCTTTGGAGAGCAGTAGCAAATGCAAAGCCTTGACGTACATAACTTAATTCGATTCTTGAAATGTTAGCTGTGAAAAGTATATGTATGAATATGACAAATGTATAAATAATTTAAATTTAAATAAAAGAAAAGCTAATAATAGTATAGTATATTTATTATTATATACTCTGGGGGATAGCCGAAACAGACCACTAACGTTTGGGTCCCTTTTCGCCCCCTCCCGGTCATCAGTGGCTTCCAGATGTCGACTGATAATTGTCGACCTCTTTCTTCATCACTGAGTCCCGTGTTATTGCTAGCATTTGTTTGAAGCTGAGTTCACTCATGGCTTCTACACTTATCGTGTGCCTGCCTGTGATCCTCAGCCTCGTGCTAGCCAGTGCTGGACATTCGCACACAATGTGTGCTGCCGTCTCAGCCTCCTCCAGGCATAGCCTGCAAACGTCATCTTCCCCGATTTTCATCTTGGCCAGATGAACCTTAAAATTACCATGCCCTGTGACCAAGGCAGTTATCCAGCTTAGGGTACTCCGTTTATAACTAAGTACCTTTCTCGCTTCCCTGCCTAAAGGGCTGGTCATTGCATTCCGAGCTTGTTTGCAAGTGACTAGCTCCTGCCATCTTTGTTGATGCATGGAGTCCATCCACTTCCCAACCTTCGCTCCAATCATGCCGTTCCCCAGAGCAACTCTGGGTTCTGGGCCAATGAAAGTTGCCGCAGATCCCTGTTTTGCTAGGGCATCCGCCGCATCATTTCCTGTTGTACCTATGTGTCCTTTTACCCACATCAGCGTAACCTCAGTTTCTGAGGCACACGTGTTGAGCTTCCGGACACACTCTAGTACCAGTTTAGAGTTTATGTTCGTCTGCTGCATGCGTCTGATCACCGATTGGTTGTCCAGTGCAATAAGGATTTCCTTCCCCCGCACCTGACCTTCAAGCAAGTGGTCCAACGCATGCAACAAGCCAAGCATCTCTGCCGTAGTATAGTAAAATATAAATACAGTATATAGAGAACTAACTTCCGTCGAACCATCAAATATCTTAGGACGGTGGAATAACGAGATTTTTTTTTCTATTGAGTTTGACGTTGTTCGATGCATGCTCGCGGCCAAAATGGCTGTCGTGTATGGCGACCTTAGCAGGAAAGTACTAATGCCAAACCATTAACGACATCGGCTCGAGAGCATGCTGTTCACCCGGTTCAAGCGGCCAATGTAAATTAAGCCAACTACTAATTTTATTTTCAAGAATTGTGATTCCAGATACAAAATCATGGGTAGGTTAGGTTTGGCTAAAGGGGCTGTCATGATACACACAACACACATAGACCACCAGTGGGTCTTTTTTGATACCACCATCGACTTCAGCCCGAGTCCTACCTATTCATTGAACCAGCCTGAGCTATTGATAAAGCGCTGGAGCCGGCTGATGCTAACATCCTTAAGGTCGTCCAGATCGCTAAAATTGAAAGACCTCAAGGTTATCCTTCTCCTAGCCAGGGCATCACACCCGCATAGCAGATGAAAGATACTCTCCTCCTCATCCTTATCCCCGCAGCTCATACAGAGGTCATTGTGTGGAAGTCCCAATCTCCTAGCATGTTCGCTGATCGGGCAGTGTCCTGTAATCACCCCCACAAGAGTCCGTAGGTTTCGTCTACTCAACGCCAGCAGCTCCGCAGAGCGTTTGGCATCGATCCTAGGCCAAGGTTGCCTAGTAACCATACAAGTGCTACCATCACTCCACCTCGTGTTGGCAGTACTCAACGCGTCAGCGTCTACCAACATTTTACAGCCTGATAAAGACCACCTGAGATGCCGATGACTAAGCCCGGTCGCCTCAATAAAGCCTCCTCTAGCTAGTTCATCCGCTTTGCAATTTCTGTCAAAGCCACTATGGGCCGGAATCCAACATAGGGAGATGAGAGACAGGTGCGGCATGCGGCAAACATTTTTGAGTTTGTAATCACAGCGGGGGGCAAAGACCTTTTCCATAGTCCTCCGCGTGGGCGCCCCCTGGTAACGGCAGTGTATCAATTCGCTGACGGCCAATGTCTTAGCGATAAGACAGTTTGGAAAAGGCAGATAGCTGTAGCCTGAATGGCTGACAAACACCTAAGCGTCTCAGGTCTAGTAGGATGGAATGACTTGCGTAGTTGGACCTGCTACATAGTTGTGTGGGCTCCAGCACGTTTATTAAACCATCTGAAGCAGCTATCTCCGAGGCCATCCCCTGAATGGGGTTAAGCGACGTGCTGACAACTCGTCCTTGTAAAAACCACTCCATGTCAAGAAACCTGGAACAAAAGCCTCGGATTGGACGGATCAACAACGACGACCACGCAAACGAATAAAGGATTATTCTTTCGGATCCTGGAATGTACGCTCCCTGAACAAACAGGGGGCCGAGAAGGCCCTCCTTCAACAGGTCGAAAAGTACAAACTGAGCATTACTGCAGTCCAGGAAACAAATTGGCTTGGCAGCGAGATTAATGACAAGAAATCGCACACAATTTTTACAAGTGGCAAACCATCGGGCCGCAAGGAGTTTGGAGTAGCATTTATAGTGGACAATCACCTCAAACCGCATATTACTGACTTCAAACCCATAAATGAACGGCTGTGTGCGATTCGCATCAAGACTCGATTCTTCAATCTCTGGCTCATCAATATGCATGCCCCCACTGAAGTTAAAGAAGACGCAGTAAAAGACGAGTTCTACGCCCGCCTTGAAACTCTCTTCGACTCACTTCCAACAAACGACGTCAAATTGCTGCTGGGAGACTTTAACGCGAAAGTCAGGAATGAAAGTTGGCATCGGGGGACCTCTGGAGGCCACAGCCTCCATGAAGAATGTAACGATAACGGCCAGCGACTTATCGACTTCGCCTGCAGCAGGAATCTAGTCGTAAGCTCTACGTGTTTCCCGCATCGACGCATTCACAAGCAGACCTGGAAGTCTCCAGACGCACATACCGTCAACCAAATTGACCACGTCCTCATTTGCAGGAGATGGGCGTCTAGTGTCATGGATGTCCGCTCCTATCGAGGAGCAAACTGCGACTCAGATCATCACTTGGTGAAGACGACCTACAGATGTAGAATCTCCTCAGTGCACCAGTCAAGAATCAGTCCTCCCAAAATCTTTGCGGTTGATAAGCTCTTGAGTGATGCTACAGCGGTGGCGTATACTACCGCCCTTGAGGAAAAACTATCACCTATGCTACACAACATCAGCAACACAGGCGTCCATGGGTTCTGGGAAGAACTCAAGGGTACCATCAAGGATGTCGCAGAGAAGGTCGTGGGATATAAAGCCCGGCGAGCGCGAAATGACTGGTTCGACGAAGAATGCAAAAATTCACTTGACGCGAAAAACGAGGCCTACAGACAATGGATTCAACGAGGAACCAGAGCCAGAAGAGAAAAATTTGACGAGCTACGGCGAATATCGAATAGAATAATTAGACGTAAGAAACGTAAATACTTTGACGAGCAGTTGCTGAACATAAACGAAAACTTAGCTAATAGGAACACCAGACAAGCGTACAAACTAGTAAATACAATTAAGAACGGCTACCAACCCAGGACTAGCCTTTGTAAGGACAAGGATGGAAACATCATCAGCGACACCGATGGTATTAAGAAACGATGGGCCTCTTATTTTGAAGAGCTTCTAAACCGACCATCTAACATCCCCACACAGGATGAAAATTCTGGAAAATAGAATGAAACCGTACGCAGAACGAGTCATTGGCGAATATCAAAGCGGTTTCAGACCTGGTCGCTCCACAACCGATCAGCTCTTCTCAGTCAAACTGATACTCCAGAGGTGCTGGGAATACAACGTAAACGTATACCAAATCTTTGTCGACTTCAAGCAGGCATACGACAGTATCGATCGTGGAGTACTGTACAACATCATGCTGCAATTTGGCATACCAGCAAAATTAGTGCGACTGACAAAGATGACGATGACCAACTCCGTCAGGATCCAGAAAAGACTTACTGATCTATTTGAAACACGCACTGGTTTGAAACAGGGCGATGGACTGGCACCGACGCTCTTCAACCTAGCACTGGAATACGTTATTCGGGCCATGAATATGGACAACAGCAAGACGCTACTCATCAAGTCGACACAATTAGCAGCGTACGCCGACGACATCAACATCATGTCCCGAAGATTGGCTGACGCAGAAGAACTTCTGCATACGCTCGATACCGCTGCAAAGGAAGTTGGATTACGTATTAACGAGGGTAAAACTAAAATAATGATGCAATCGGTGACAAGGACACCTGCACAACCGAGCATCAACGTGGGGGACCTCAACATCGAGTTCGTGAACAACTTCATCTACCTGGGTTGCAACCTGTCAAGGGACGCCAACGAAACTGACGAAATCAAGCGACGGATACAGTTAGCTAATAGGACTTTTTTCTCGGTTCTCCCCATAATGAAATCGAAACATGTGCACAGAAACACGAAGCTCCGCGTGTACAAAACCATTATACGACCAGTGCTATGCTATGGCTGCGAAGCATGGACCCTAACTCAAGCCTCCGAAAACATGCTAGACACTTTCGAACGTAAGGTTCTACGGCGAATTTTCGGGGCTGTTTGCGATCGAGATGGATGGCGCATCCGGTACAACCATAAGTTGTATGAAATGTACGATGAGCTGCAAGTCTCGAAAATCGTCAAACTACAACGACTTCAATGGGCAGGGCATGTACAAAGAATGGACGATGATCGCATGCCTAAGAGAGTAATGAATGCAGAACGAGTCGACGGAGCGAGACTGCGAGGACGACCGAGATCTCGTTGGGAGAGCTTAGTAGGTGTGGACGCCGCGCAGCTGCTGGGCTCCCGAAATTGGAGGACGCGTTCACGTGACCGAGATAATTGGAGGACAATGATCCAGGCGGCCAAGGCCCGACGTCGGGCTGTCGCGCCACGATGATGATGATGAATCACAGACTCCAAGGGTTTTACTCGCCGGCTGACTATCCATGAAAATGATAATGTCCCTAGCACCTATGACATTACGCCCGAACCAAATGAGAACCTTCCAAATAGCCGCAATCTCCGCCTGAAGAACGCTGCAAAAGTCAGGGAGATGTAGTGACAAGTTTATATTCAACTTGTCCGAGTACACCCCCACTCCCACTCCTTTATCCGTTTTAGAGCCATCGGTGTATAAACTTTGACTCCTGGAAAGTGTTAGCCTCCCACTCATCTCGTGAGGGGATTTGGCTTATAAAATTCTTATCAAAAAAAAGTTAGAATTTTTTTTTCAACCGATGGGTGTTTCGAGGTCGCCAAAGCCACAGATGTGGACATTCGCAGAAAGAAGGCACATCATGAACATAACCACGTTAAATATGAAGGATGTCAATATATACTAGTGTTTACACGTAAGTCGGGTTTACGCGAACGAAACGTCAGAAACAGGTATCGAATCTAAATTTACTGAGGCGGAAATAATGTACACGTCGTTTTGCTTACACGAGGTGCGTTTCCGATTCGACAGCATATGTGAGGGGTACATTTCCAAAACCCGACATCTCTAATTTTTTAAAATTTTGAGTTGATGGTGCCAATCGATAGTCAGTCGATTTATCTATGGAACCATGAGATCAAATTCCTAAAAATCTACTTAAAACCATTTAAAATGTTGACAAGAAAACCATGCTTAGTTTCAAAATCCACCATCTCCAATATAGTTTGGATTCCAAAAAACGTATTTCCATGCTGTTGATTTACAGACAGATACTACCATCTCCTTTGCAGGCCATTTTAATTCAAATAACCTAATATTAATATCCGATATCTCAACGAATATTTTAAGCAACATACAACGGTGTGTAAACTAGGAACAGACATTGAAATTTCTAATTGGATATCGGCTGTACCTGAGATTTTAAAGCCACTTGGCCAATAGCATTTTAAATTTCCCATAGCCAAAAGATTCATTTTATAACGACGTACGTTTTCGTAGTTTTCGTGCTATGTTTTACAAGTGGTGTAAATTTCAACCGATTACAGATGAATAAAGGCTTCCTTGCAGCGGGCTCTTAGACTATATTGCACGCCGTCGATATGTCGGAATCAACGGTCGATTCACATTAAAGGATCATATTTCCCATCAGATACTTAAATTTGGGTGAAATCGGCCCACTATTTCATGTATCTATCATAGAAGCAGAGGAATCCAAACAAGCTTTACTGCTATTTTCGGTAAATGCAGAATGGATCAAATTTATAAATTGGCATGAAATGTCAGCGTATGCAGCTGCTTTCCATTTTTTCATTAAGTACATGTTTGCAGTTGTTTTGGTCTTGATTTTGTACAAATCACAGCAAACGAGATGATTTCGATCTGTCAGATTGTAAGAAACCGGGAGTGATTTCGCATGAAATCACGAAAGTGGGCCAACATTATAAGCCTCTAGCGATTTCTAAATTAATCTCAGAGATCTAGGGGGGGGGGGGGGGGGGGGGCCACAGCCATTTCTGACTTGACGCAAAAATGCAGTTAAATGGGCAGTATCTGCATGCTAGCATCAGGCATCGTCCGAAGGCAGTTAGATGGTCACAAAACGTCAACTAAGTCGATTAGGAGTAGTAGACGCGCTTATGCCCCAGTAGGTGTTCTAGAGCAAAGCATAAATCCAGTAAGCTCCTGGTCTATTGATTGCTACAGAAGTGTTACAGACCTAACGTACAAGAAAGAATATTTTCTTTTAGAGCCGGAATACGAGCATTATCTTTAAATCCCTTCATCCGACCCTTCAAATTACATTCTCAATTGCCCTAACCCCTTGTGGGGCATAGCGCGTCAACTGTTCCATGTGGCCCAGTTGACGTTTCGTCGGCATAAACTGGTTTCGCAGAATTCAGTTACCAGCATGCACGTCCTGCACATCCATGGCCACGTACGTCGTCGTGGACGGGATTCGAATCCAAAACGCCGGTAGTCAAACATGAGACTGATGCTTCAACACACTGCACTATCGGTCGCCCCATGGTTGCATTTTTGTTTTAATCCGACAGTCTCATTGTTGCAACTTCTTCTTGATTTCAAATTGACCAGAAAATAACTCCAAACATCCTTAAAAAGGCTCAGTAAATCAACTGAGTTGCAGTCATCGTCCTATTCTTGGTTTAGATCGTAAATTACCCCAAGAAATTCTTACTGCAACGGGTGTTGAAAGGTGGCCTGATTTTAGTGTGAATGCAAGAATTTCCCAGGGATGCTAGCTACAGCTAGGCAGCGCCTTGCCTTGAATAATGTGATTTATAGCTGCTCTGTCATAGTTCTTTTATGTTCGTTGGGTCGTATAAAAATGGGTTGATCTTAGTGTCACTATACACTGTCGAGCTCGAACTCGAACCTAGTACAAGTCGACCGGTTTTCTTCACATCTATGTATGTGAAGTGTGTGTGTGTGTGACAGAGGACATTTGTACCAGGTTCGAGTTCTACAGTGTATGGTTACAGTTGGGGTCTCAAGACGTAATCCATGATTTCCAGGAACAAGAGTGATTAATTAGGAGCCAGATGTGTTTTTCGTAAAACAAAAGGAAGCATGTATTACAATATAAAAAAAGCTTATCTTCCAAATGTCATTATAATGGATATCTGAAGTTCCACTCATAAAACGTTAGTTATCTGGTACCAAATGTTAATAACCAATCAAATCAACCAACCACAAATGCCACAACAATATACTCTCCGGTCCAAAACACACATGCACCCGTTTCTTTCCTCTCCCCAATGAACTGAGCAGCATTATTGTCATTCAATTGGAAAATACGTATTGTAGTATGTATGTATAGTATACATATGTATCTTAGATACCTGTACACAATAAATAGTAAATATACACGTGCGAAATGACCGATAATTCAAACCCTCGTTATATCCTGAAATGGTGTTGAAAATCTATCGTGATTGCTTAGTTTCCATCAGAGATTTATAGTCGTTGGCATGTTTCTTGCGATGATGTGCGTGTCCGTAATCGGATCTGAAATCCAAACAATAGGACGAAATTGAACTTACTTAGCATTCCTAGACGTAGTCAGATGGTCAGCAGATTCATACTCCCATAGAAGCGGTTGGGTTGCTTTCAATTGAATTCACTTTACGATGGAGAAAGATTTATCACACCTTTATCATTCCCTTTGCGTACACACTATTGACATGTGAACTCAATTGGTTGGACACTTTTGTATACACTTTAGATCAACTGAATTCAATTACTCGATGGCTTGTATCACAAATATCCGGGTGGATTGGAAGCAAGTATTGTTGAACGATTCGGAATTAACTGACCTTCTATACACCGACATCAAGCAATGTGACGAAATGTAAATATAGATACGCACTCACGGAGTTATGCAACGTAACTTCCATACACCCAAGATATACACAAGATTTCTTTTTGGGACAATGAAGATATACAGGGAAACGAAAATTTCATTAGGTTATTATCCAGTACTCCTAACAATCACGACCGTATCGAACCGACATTTTCATATATGAACTTGATGTGTCAATTTTTCATATCACTCGAAACTCGAAATTCCATTCATTTCGCGACCTACAATCGCGTGACTAATACTCTTCAAAAGGGAAACAGAAAAAAAAAATCATTGAGTTCGTGTAACCCCATAAAAGTTTTATGCTCGTAACATAGATAACGTTGGGTTAGGATGTCCTTTTATTTTGGTGTTCACATTCCGCGACATGTACGAGAAACGTATCCGGGAACGTTCCGTACGTTGACTAAAGTAACAGTTCGCACTAGAGACGACTCTTCGAGAGATTGCCTAGATAAAGTTTTCGAGATGTCTTTCGCAAACTCCATAGACTTCGTCATCCTGCAAACAGGCGGTACGTACATGTTAGACTAGAGTAGTTGCAAAAGTAGGACTCGGTGGCTCAAGATATGGTACAGTAACAAGGACGACTATGATGATGCGAAGCTTTAAAAGGGGCTGGATTAAAGCTTTGTTGAGATGTTTTTGTACAGAGCGCATGCCTACAGTAGCTTTTTCTTATCAGCTAAAGCTACAGCGGTGCAGCTTTGAAGGGAGCTTGATGGGAGACAAATATATTCTAGAACAAAGTGTAGCGCTGTTCAGCGGTACCTACGGACGCGTCCTATTTGCTTTGCAGTTGTCTATAATTTACTTTGAAAACGTTGACCCTAGCTTAGTAAATATTTTGATTCACATCCCTGGGAAAATGTTTCTTTGAAATAACTTTTAATGGACTTCGAGTCCTTTATTTTATCCGGGTGTATTTTTTACGTCCTTTATGTCCATTAAGCCTTTTACATCATCCTGTATATTGGACAGGTCTCACAGCTCCCTTGGAAAGCACTCATATTTCCTAGGTTAGGTTTCCGTTTCACTTCATACTCAACAAGATCCTAATGTCATTACCAAAGGATTCAAATGTCTTCTATACATTCGAGTACTGCAGCGCATTGGCCTCATGAGTCCACAAGATACCCGTATTGCCTAGATTTCACTTGATGCCCGACAATGTCATTTTGACCTGACCGAAGATTTCAAAATGTCTTCAAAGTCGATTCAGAAAATACTTATAAATACCTGAAACCGTTTCTAAAATCTGAGAACCGAACAACACTGAAAACATAATAATACTCGTATTAATATATAAAGTGACCAAAAATTCCTTAAATATTTTTCAGTGAAATTGGAATTTCTGCGACACTTGGTTTCATTCTGCACACCAACTTATCATAGTATGCATCTGTAGCTTAGCTCGGCAACGCACCGAACATTTTTTGCTACTCAAAACACAGTCGTTTGAAGTTGAAGCCCCTCAGCGGGACAAACATGTTTTATTCTCAAATTCCTTGTATTTAATTTCTCTAAAGCAACCACTAAGCTTTTGTACGGATAGAAGCATTCATCAGGTCTTGCATATTTGCAGCATTCCGTGTGTAAGACGACCACGAAAGATTCTGTTTTTACAAGCCGTGAAGGCGTGATTTTTACTTGAAAACTCGACCGTGTGGATGTCTAGATGGTGTGATGTGATGCACCTTACTAACTCACTAGATCGGGTGGAGAGAGAGTGAAAAGCGAAGATATCTGTTCCCTGACAATTTTACTATATGTATTCGTCACCCTCTTTCCAATCCCTCTACTACTACTTTCCCTTAACCTCTAGTAGGGCATAGTGCGTCAACTAGTCCTGCGCGCCATCGTACTCTGTTCTGGGTAATGGGGCGCAACTCCCCAAAAGACTGAACCAGTCACAATCCTTTCCTACAGAATGATGCCATGTAATTTTAGGACCCCCTCTTGGTCGGCCTTGGTTGGAAATAGGGTTAGATTGCATGCAGTTATCACTCTTCCGCAGCCATGTCATAAAATGGCACCGGCAAACGCTGTTTGCCCGTCAGTTTACGAAATGAAAGCCTACGACAGATACATTAACAGCCTAGAATTTGCCAAACTGACAGAATTATGTCTATGATGAAGAAATCAAGCGTCTTTAGTGTGCCACGTCCACATTCACAAAAACTCTATTGCAAGTTAAAAAATACACTGTGCATCATTTACTCTGAAATGAATAAATGTCGACCCGACTTCAATATTCCCGTTTTGGAAAAAAAATTCAAAATTTCTTAATCTGAAAGTTTCAGCTAGCCACCATATCCGCCCAAGCCATTGACCTCCATCAACTAATAATAGTCGTCTAAAGCACTCTGATGCCAAAGACCCCCTAATCCCCTTTCTAATCAGCGAGGATCAATTTATGGTTTTAATCTTCTCGGTCCACTTCTGTCATCTTCATTCCTTCCATATTTCAGCAGTAGCATCTTTGTGACTATTGCCACCGCATATTGTTGCTTCGTCATGGCCTTGAGTTTGAGGACGTTATTTATTAATCTAACAATTTATCCCCAGATTGCGATAATTCTCTAAATGAGACTGCTTTAGACTATCCATAGATACAATTTTCGAAAGACTTAATGCTAAACTTAATTATGTGATAATTAGACGATTCTCAGTCCCGGAAATCGGCACTCACACTTGATTTCAAATGAGCTGATGGAAGCTAATCTCTGCTCAGTGTAATTTATTTTTCGGCAAGTTTGGCTGACATAGTATTCACGGGATATACAACAGGAATGGCGTTGTGGACATTTTAGCATGGTCCATTTAGAGGGAATCGAAGAAAATTCTGTCAGATGTCAGAATCAGTCGTCCGGTCTAGCGTATTAGGCCAGTCGTCTCCCACTCCCGGTGCTTCTTATAAAGTTGTTATCCATTAATTTGGTTTTAGTAAGATTTGAAGGACGAGTAGGACTTTGACGACGAGATGGAGACCATTTAAAATGACGAAACGTCTTAATATTCCTTCAAAGCATCAAGAGTGATTCCTTGAAACTCCCTATACAAGACGCTGAATCAATACCAACTGCAATTTAACCGAAGACGAGGGAATTAAAAACAAACTTTTAATCATCTTGCCACTGAGCGAACAAATTGAAAAATTCTTGTCCATTAAACATGTAATTATGCAAATTGTAAGACCGTCAATTTCATCCTGGATTCTCGGTCTGTGGAAAACAAGACTGTAAATGTCATATACGTATAATACTACAGGCAACTTCCAAGTTTGCCACCACACAAAGTTACTCAGAATTTTCAGAAAAATATTGGCGGGACTGAGATTTGGGCCAACAACTATAAGTCAGCAATGTGAGAAATTAAAGAGGGTTTTCAAGTTAATTGCATTTTCCATGTTAATTGCCTTTTATTTGTCAAACAAACCGTGAAATTAAGGAAATTCTTTTGTATGGTGGCAAACAGCAATTAATTAATGATGGGTGGATTAATTTTCCGAAGGCAAACCTTACCCTCAGCATTCTCAGCGGTGATACGGGGTTACCCCAAACGCAGAGTAAATGAAGACGGACGAACGTATCACGTCAAGGACGACGCAAGACTTATCAGCCTTCATGTGTATATCCTAGCATGAAAGGCGACAAGTATCTCGTGCGATTAATGCATGCATCTGGAGAATGTTTAGTTCGTTGCTTCCAAAGTGTCATTTGCCAAGCTGAGAAAATTGCAAATGAGAAAAGTCCTTGAAAAGACATCGTCGTCGTACCATTTCCTTTTGCTACTACCGCAGCAAAATGATTCGTATCCTGCTATGAGACGCGGAAGACAGCACGCATCAAAATACTATGTTACGTTCCATTAAGATAAAAACACAGGACAAAAGACACAGCGCACAGGAATTGTATAAATAAATCACTAACGGAAGTTCAATGAAGTGCAAACATTCTGCTTTTAGTCAGTGTATTGTACGGATCTTTGGCACTTCGTAGACAGACAGAAAGTTTAAGTAACACACACCGTCTGAAGAGACTAAAGCGACAAGGACGAGAGGTCAGATCAGATGTTAGGGAAATGCTAATGAATGTTGATTGTGTTGGAGACGTTGAGAGGATGCGAACCTTTTTGGAACGTGGAGTATATGGGACAGGACACGGAACAAGAACATTGTATTAAGCAATTTCTGGTAATTGTTTCATATTCTATTCGAACCGTATCAGATTTCAGCTGATTATGATCCATGAATTTTATCTGATATCCTTGATAGGTCTTAGTAATTGGAATAGGATCATTAGTTTCAGATGGGAGTTTTAACTTTTACTGAAGGAAACCTGTTTCCAAATTAAGTTAGATAATGGAAAGCCATTTCTATGTTATTCAAATATGATTACATGAGCTTATCGCAAAATGGATTTTAATTTATTGTATCTCCTCCCGAAACTTTTTGCCCTTAAAGTATGCGAAATCTAGCGTATCTGTCTGTTAAAGGCGCTAAAGCTGAGGCTTAGCTTTGCGCTTTTCACTTTTACCACCAACCGTTTGTTCGGGCCGAGCTTGAAGTTGAGTTTGTTGATACAATTTCATGCCTGATGTTGTGAAACGTGCTGAAGATGGTTGAAATTCCTGCTCAGCTTCACGCCTCTGACTTTAACCGTCATGCGTTTGTTCAGGCTGTGCTTGAAGTTGAAGTTGGTGAATGCGAGAGACAATTTGGTATTGCTTTACATTTCGGACACAGTTTGAAGCTCAGCCGGAATTGGTTTGAAGAAGCTTCCCACGGCCATACTTCGAAATTTGCTTCCAGCTCGGCCTGGGTTTACTTTTACTCTGCCATGTACATAGAGTGGTGGACAAAAGCGGATATATAAATAAAAATTCTTAGTAAAATTGACGTAACTTTTTTTTTACTATAGATAATTAAATAAGGAATTCTTTTTGCATCAATTCCTTAAAACACTTCTCTTAAATTAATAAAAAAAAAATAAATAATAAAAACGATTCATGTAAAAAATTTAAGAAAATTTCAAAATTCGTCGTAACATCATTTGTCCAGTTTTCAACATTTTAATTGTTTGACAAATCAGTACATCGTCCAAAGTCCATTGTTGGCTAAGACACTTTTAATTCGATTTGGAATATTTTCTACTAAATTTTGTATTATTTGGTGTGGAATTTTGGTCTATTCACTATTGGCTCTTTCCCAGAGTTCTGCCGTGTGAGTTAGAGCACGTTCGTGACGCGAAAGCATTCTTTTTCTAATCGCCCATACATTTTCGATTGGATTCAAATCCGGACTTTGTACAGGTCACTGCATAGTTTGAAACTGCTCCTCAGCAACCCATTTTTTCACGATAATCACAGTGTACTTGGAATCTCCATCCTGATGAAACACTATCTCGTCTACTGGATAAGCGCATTCATCAACAACGTCGGGTAAGTTACTACGCAAAGGATAACGTAGTCTTCCTTTTTCATGATACAGTCGTGCAGCGCGGTGTTGTGTGTGTGAATTTCGCCTCAATAGAACCAGCCGCGCCCGGGAGCTCATATGTACCTACTATACATCTTATGCTAAAAAAGGCAAGGGAAACAGAGTGTAGATATTCCGCGACCATTCGAAATCTATGCGGTTGTGCGTTACATCATGTCCTAGAGCCAGGGGTCGGAAAATTCCGGCCCGCCTGTCACTTTTTTCCAGTCCACGAGTAAATATTATTTTTAACAAATTATTTTAACAAAATTATAACAAATTAGTGTAGTCCGGATGGCGCAACGGTTAGCACGTTCGCCTTCAACGCACTGGGCCCCGGTTCGATTCCGGGGATTTACGTGTCGGGCTATGAGCCCACTCAGCTGTTAAATTAGTACCCATTATGGGGTAAATAACTCGGTTGAGCGTGTTGCTGATCACATACCTTTGCACAAAAAACCGTCACGATCTAGAAAATGAGATGATGCTAACTCATCTCGAGGCCGTGGTTCAAATTGGACTGTTGCGCCAGTTATTTTTTTTTATTTTATAACAAATTAATTTTTAAATATTTATAATTCTAGTATTTTTGAATATTTCTTAATTGGCTTTTGTCAAAAATAATATTTACTCTCGATCCGGATAAAAGTCATAGGCGGGGCGGATTTGGCCCGCGGGCTGGAGTTTGCCGATGTTGTTAACTATATAAGTACCTAATCAGTACAGTCAAGCGAATCATGCGAGCCTGTAGAAATCTCTTTGGAAGGACATGGAGGTTAAAGCGCCAAATAGACGGTTTAACATATTTCAGAAATTTTGTAAAATTTATTTCCATGTGACTTGGTGGCTTTGATACCAACAGCAAACACTTGGTGTAACATGTGTCCGCGACACGGAAGTTTCTGATACATGTTACATCGTCTATTTGGCGCCTTAGAGGTCTTTCAATATCAACCAAATCACTCAGTATTGGGTTCCAGGTAGTGATACATGTGTCGAGTGACTAAATGACTGTAAGCTCATATAGTTTTCATTGGAGTTTCCTCCTTTAATAAAACAGTAAAATCGTCTACTTCGTCAAACGAATTGATCACGGTTTTGACAAGAAAATGTAACTCCCCTCCAGGACTATGGTAATCGAAAGATCTCAGATCACATAGCTTAAATCGATTTGATACGTTTAGTGAGATACCTTATCAAGTACCTTAGACCTTAGAGATCACTACTTCTTCTTCTGCGTGAATGTGTGAACACTGTTGTGATCAATATGATTCCAGCGAAAGATTTACATTACAATATTTTGGTTGCTCTTGACAAATCGGTAAATATTAGCGATACTTTTTAATGTGATTTAGGGTGCCGTTATAAAGAAGTTGCGATAAACGATAAGATCAGCGCTACTAGCGAAGCGTAGGAAAAGTATACATACTTTTACATGGAGCTGTTTATGTTGAAGCGGTGAGTTTACTTTCTCTTTTGTTCCGACCAAATATAAGAGCTAGTCCTGGCGACTCTCTAATTTTTAGTCGTATCTACAACATAAACACACACTTAAAAATCAATTTCGGTGTGGAAGAACTATAACCGAAGTAATCTTCAAAGAAGTCGAAACATTTTTACTTCTATACAATTTTAAATGGAATCAGTTAAAATGTATCACAATTGATTTTCGTAAGAATGTGTATTGAACGGGGAAAGTATTAGCTGGATAAATCTGAAGACTTATGACTAAGCTTAATGTGTTAAACATATGGCCCTTTATTGTTTTATTCATTAACAAGCTCCTTATGGAAATGCCTCAATTTTTTGTGTAATATCGAACCTGTTCTCTTGGATTTATTCAAATCGGAGCTACTGTCCCCCGTGGAATATCATTACGAACTCAACATAAATAGGAAATCTAATTTTCATTTGAAATAAAAGCCACATTTAATACGAGTATGTTTTATAAACTTGTATGATGCGAAGAAGATAGAATTATTATCGAAAACGCGATTTTCAAAAAGATCGCTAGAATATCTTTTCTTTTTCGAATTCTATTTGACTATATAACTAAACAGTTTTCGTCAGATTCCAATTGGCAATGGGTAAACTACTCTAGAAAACATATCGAGTTTGCTATCCGGCCCGCTGAACCTGAAATTTCAACAATCTGGCCCTTTTCGGAAAAAGTTTGTCAACATCTGTTCTAGACCGACGTCGGCTCAAATCAAGTTTCCTCACTGGTGGAGTTCAAAATACGAGTACGATTCGGTTCTCAAGTCAACCAATAAATCGCCCCCGTCACAATCGCGACGAATCTCCGCTCGGTGTTCGTTGTTAGGTGATTATAAATCGTGACCTCGAGAGATTTGCGAAGCCTAACATTCAGAATATCGCCGATGGTGTTAACAGGGGTTATTCTTTTCCATATTTCGCGACGAGACGTCAACACCCGATATCGTTGGCGTGCCATTTCTCACCCACAAAACAATATCCCGATCGCAACGGGCTGGCGAATGATTAACCGAGCAGTTAATATTATTGTATCTTTCTTCTATTTACCGCGTCGAAGTCGCGAATTGTCGTCTCAGTAATCAGAATCCAGGTGATGTCGTTGGCGGGGTACAAGCAACCCCTCAGTTGCCGTCTCCCTGACGACTGCCAACGTGCGTCGCCAATCTCTCATCCAACATGAAGTCGACGTCGAGTGATTGGTGCGCGCGAAACACTTAAAAAAATAGTGACCACTACACACTTGAAAATGGTCCCTGGATTTCATTTACTCCATGAACACTTTGTCATTTGTCAAACATTTCAATTAGCTTCAAATGCCTTCGAATCCATAGAAAATGACAAATCGAATTTTTTGCTGTGTTGTTTGCCCTACCGACCTTCCTTCTTCAATTCTACGTTTTCTTGCCTACATTTTTAACAAGAATTCTGAAAATTGGAGTGAAATACACTCAAACAATGAGCTACCGACTAGAAATTTTCAATCGTTCGAACTTTTGCTGACTTCACTTATAACTTCAAATTTTTTACGTCCTGTATCTCTCTTACGACTGGCTTTAGGAATAAATATTTTAGAATCATTTTTAAATTTTACATGCTTTTGTAGCTTGTAAAATTAAAATTTAGTCATTACATTTTCTGTTAAAAGATGGACAGATGGAACGGATGGAATCGAATTTATCGGACAATAATTCCAAACAGCTGATACGGGCTGCTGAGATTTTGACAGGTAGAACTTTTTACGTTTGTACATTCAAATGAGGCAATTAAACTGGTCACAAGAAACAGAGTTCTGGATATTCATTCGAAGGAAATGGATCTGAAACCAACTCAGCCGCTAAATAATGCTGAGAGGTGGCAGGTGACGTAGAATAGAATTGAACAGGGGGCAGAATTCCGACAAAAAAATCAGCTGACTTTCTACTGCATTAACTGCGCTGTTGACTGCATTATCATATTTTGAGAGTTGCATGCGCTAAGGTTAAATTTAGTGTCCCGGATAGCTAACTGGCAGTTTAACCAGACATTGAGAAAACGGGCTTTAATCTGTGATAATTGAATACCAGCTGCGATGCATCCTCTCTTTAGTGTTAGGTTTCGCAACATTATGTGGAGGTTCGCACTTCTCGTACAGGCAAGCTTCGTCCCTCGGTAGGATGCAGTTGTAACCGTTATCTCTTATCTAATATATTTTCTAAATGAAACGCGGTTTAAATTAGGTTTACTTATATGTAGTTCAGTAGAATCACTACAATTTCAATATGCACGACTATAGGAAGTTATAGCGGTAATGAATTCGTACCTCTAGTTTAATCATGGTCAAGAACTGTTCGCCTCAATTCGGTCATATGATAAGGATAATATTGATTCCTGGATAAGGTAGGAAAATGTCATCATATGATTATATTATGACCTTTCCTCACTTACTAAAAGAATGTCGATGAAAGAGTGCAGATAGGCATTCTCGTTCCGATCATTCCGATCTAGGGGAAAGCCAGAATTCTTGGATTGGGAAGCCAGGTTAAGACTTCATCGGAGGATAGAAATTATCCGTGGATTCCCCGCGAATTCATCCATAGAATCCTAATGGTGTTAATATATAGTTTTCGATGTCGACAAAATTCAATCGATCAATAATTGGCGATTTCACGCGATGCTAGTGCGTTACTAAATTCTATATTGAGCAGATATCGATATTGTTTCTGCATTAAAGCATGCTGAAAATTAGGCGACTGCAATGAAAAATATGTCTGAATCAATCAATACTACATTTAAACAACTATTTACAAAAGCGCATGACCTCAGTGATAAGCATGATATGGAGATATGTTTGAGGCGTGTTGTCAAGAGGTAAGGCCATCGGGCAATTTGTGATTTGTCTACCAAGACCATTTAAAACGAGATGAATAGTCTAATCTAATAATAATTTTCCACAAAGTTTCAGGAGTATTCTATTGCTTGTTGAATAAACGCGGCAAACGTAATTCCTTACCAAGCTTATTACTGAGGTCATGCACTGTTGTAAATAATTGTTTAAGCAAAGAAATTATTTAGAGATTGAAGTTACAATTTGAGAATTATTTTTAATCAATTTACGTTACGAACAACCTAATTAATGGCAATTTTTTTCGAAACGAGTATTAATTTCATCCATGGAAATTTTATTTCCCACCCACCATACTGCCTAGATTGGCTGGCCTATTACAGAAACCAAATATTTACATACTCCAGCAACCTTTGTTCAAATTTAGAGCTAATTTCTCAATGTCCGGTCGAAATGCCAATTTACTAACCCTGACATTAGTTTATCGAAGCGACAAACTGGTGATAAATATTTTCATTTCTTTTTACCAGGCTGACGGATGGTAACGCCAACGCTGTTGCAAAATCAGCTGCTCAGTATTCATTCGTTTGTGGCTGAGTTTGTTCCAAATCCGCTTCCATCGATGACTTTCCAGAACTCTGTTCTTTATGGCCAGTGCAACTATTCGTCTTTTAATGTGCAAAAGTAAATAGTTCGAGTTGTTCAAGTCTCATCAGCCGGTATCAGCTGTTTGGTTTTATCGTTTCAACACACTCTTAACCGGAGGATCGTATAAACGCTAACCAGATATTGAGAAGACCAAATCGTGTTAAACAGCAGTTTGCCCATATGTTAAACTTAAAGCAGACATTAAGAAACCGCCCACTAGATGAGTTACATATATGTATGTATAGGTAAGTTGTGTTCTACTTATTAAATACTTTTAGAAAAAAATCCGTGCCCTCCCTTTGTTATTTTCCTAAATTTTCCAGTGACTATGAGGAATTGCATTTGCTGCCTAGTGTGGTTTTGTGTTAAATTTTGGCAAATATATGCCGTGATAGCCTTGAGGAAATATATTTGGTACGATAGTTGCAAATTAATACTGTATGTCACATCTTTGTCATGGCTTGGATAAAACAATTTTGTAGCAAATATTTACCGCCATGTGAACACGTGAGAAAAATGCCTTGCCAAATAGATATCTTCGGAAAAATATTTCTTCAAAAAATATTGGAAAAATATTTGGGGCGCGTGAACTCACCTTAACGTTAGATACTGTATGTATTACAGTAATCAAAATGAAAATATTTAAATTTATTTCTTTATTTGTATTATCCTTAAATTTTTATTTTTCTTTCTCACTATCGGCGGTCCCCGCTTCACTTCGCATGGCAGTGGCCCAGGTCGAAACTAAGAGGGCTGTTGAAAAAGAATAAATTTTCACATTTTTAAATTAAACGTTACTCAAGCAGTCTCTATTTTGCCCAGAAATTAATATCGTATAATTGCGGCATAACTCACAATCTTAAGTATTTCTTGCAAACTTCACCAATAAATAATTTTAAATACTTTCCACTCCTCTTGACAATGCATTGACCTCTCTCAACTATTTCTCCTAAATACTTCATCATTGTCCTCGTTAACTATAGTATCCTACTTCTGAAATAGCACTTCAAATCCGCAATGTATTTGTGCGCGCGTGAAAGCTATTCCAACAGCTCTCGAATTCGATTCGACAAAAGGAATTCGCACACAGGCCGTACGATGGAAGGAAGGCACCAGAAAGCAGGAAGACACCATCAAGAATTTCCATATTATTTTCATCTTCATCTGCAAAATATTTCACAAGCATCATCACATGGTCCATCACCTTCTTATGTATTCACCGCTGAGCTAACTTTATTAAAGAACGACAACGTTTCGAGCGTTCACATGCTGTGTCGTGGTCGTTTTCGGGGTTGGATCAACTCCTTGTGGATACCTTTCGGCTTGGCTTTTAAATCTTTCGAAATATGCTCTTGGCTTCGTCCTTAGCTCATCGCTTTACATGCGAACAGAGTCGAGAGTCTTCGTCCTATGCTATTTACCCACGTATTTTTGAAATGTGTACGTACTTGGTTGCGGAGGCGACAAACTCAAAAAGTTGATAGATACATTGGCTGTATCTATCGGGAAAGTCGGCTATGTCCTTTTGTAATATCAACATACTTAGGATAAGCACTAAGGAGGTCGTTAGACAGCAAGTAAACTTTGCAGATTCCCACAAATGAATGAATTACGTGGATTCGGGCGAATGGAATTTGTAAATACTAGCGAATCGTGTTTGCAGATGGCATGTCTTTGTCGGGCTGTGCTATTCAATTGTGTTTGACCGAGTACTATGTAATGAAATTGAAAACGGATCCACAACGCAATAATTTTATGTCAATCTATTGCCTAGAAATAAAGAAAATTAGATTGGCTCAGGTTTATATCTAACTAATAAAGAAATTATTTGCTTCGGGCTTGGCGAAGCTTGAATAGAATTATCGTTGGCTTGTTTAGATTGGCTCAGGCTTATATCTAACTAATAAAGAAATTAGTAGCTTCGGGCTTGGTGAAGCTTGAATAGAATTATCGTTGGCTTTCGAGGGAATGCTCCGAAAGAAATATAAACAGCAAGGTAGTAAATATCGGCAATTTTCATATTTTCCCTTTGTGAGAAAAGCTAAAAGAAAGCAAGAACAATCTCAATTCAACATGAATCCGGGTATCAGAACAAGATGCAAGAAAACATGGAAACTTAACGTAACACATCCCTCTGTTGAGAAGTCATGGAAAGACACGACTTTGACCGATCTGTCAAAAACGCAGCTTGTGTCATGTGTCGTGAATATGGAAAAATGAAAATTTGAATGAAAGTTTGATGCCGGCCCGGGAAAAGTGGTCGCTAATTGAATGGCGAAACTCACGACGGTTTTACGTGTTTTCAGCGAAACATTCACCTCAATACTCCCAGTCATATGATAGATCTTGTCCATATATCACTTTGTCGTCAAGAATGTCCTTTTTTCTTCGCCCAAGGGCTGAAAATACCATCAGTCCACACCAAAGGACTCAAATGCCTTCAGCAATACTCGAGTTTATTGGCCTCATCACCACGAGTCAGAAGATACCCATATCTACTATTGTTGGTTTCTGTTTCATTTCATGATTAAAAGAGTCCAATTTGTCCTGACGCACACCTGTAGCAGGACCAAACTCTCATCATGTGAATAAGTTGATTAATAAGTTGATACTGATAATATCACGCTTCCTTCTCCCGTTTTATAAGAACAAGGGTGACTCACGCAAGCTCAACAACTATAGGGCAATCAAGTTAACATCTCACACATTGAAGACTTACGAGCGGGTTGTCTGCAATCGATTGAAAGAGATTGTACGGTTGGATGACAATCAATGCGGCTTTGTGGAGGGTCGGTCCACAGTCGATGCTATTCAGTGCATACGTGTTACGATGGAAAAGCATCGTGATGCACGTACGGACTTGCACTTTGTGTTCATCGATTTGGAAAAATCCTTCGACAGAGTACCTCGTGATCTGATATGGGTGGCCCTAAGAGCACTTAAGGTCTCCGAGGCATACGTCAAGATGATACAAGACATGTATGATGGGGCAACTACAATACTAAAGTTAGATGCACAGCTGGTGAGTCTGAAGAATTTCCGGTTACAGTCGGAGTTCACCAAGGCAGTGTATTGAGTCGTTTGCTCTTGAACATCATCATGTTTTATTTACTAACACTCATCTCTGACGGCCTGGAAATATCCCTTCTCTTCGCCGATGACATTGTCCTGGGTAGCAAAGACATCGTTGCTTTGCAGGCTGCACTGACCAAGTGGTGTAAGATACTAGAGGATCATGGACTGAGGATTAGCATATCAAAGACTGAGTATCTTTGCTGTCCTTTTTCAGATCCAGAGAGACCGATACCAGATATCTGCATTAAAGGAGAGCAGTTGAAGTCCTGTACAAGGTTCAAATACCTGGGCTCGATGGTCAACAAAGAAGCTACCTGCGATGACGACATCGAACATCGCATCAGTGTCGGTTGGATGAAGTGGCGAGAAAACTCTGGAGTTTTCTGCGACAAGAAAATGCCGCGAAAGCTTAAGGGCAAGTTGTACAAAACGGTCGTATGTCCCGCACTCATGTATGCGTCTGAATGCTGGACTATGTACAAGACATATGAAAGCAAAATGACTGCGACCGAGATGAAAATGCTACGGATGTCAGCCGGTGTGACCAAAAAGGATCATATCAAAAGTACCTACATCCGAGGCAGCGTGTTCGTTGAGCAACTGATCACTGAAAAGCTCGAAGATCGTCGTATGGATTGGTATTGCCACGTTCTGAGGCGTCCGCCTGAGATCCCTGTCATGAAGACGCTATCAACGAATGTTCCATTTGCTGGACCCAAACGCCGAGGCAGACGGAAACACACATGGATCGATCAGATGAAAAAGCAACAACAACGCGTTAATCTTGGCGATGATACGATCCAAGACCGTGCTGACTGCAGAAGGAAGCTGAGATTATACCGCCAGAATGGGCGAAGTGCCAACACGACAGGCAGAGCAACGCGAAGCCGCAGAGTGGTATGAAAGGGCAAGGAAGAAGAAGAATCGTATCACTGGAAATGCCTGGATAAGCGATGTTTGAAGAGACTTAGGCGAGTAAAAAAAGGGGACAGTCGGTCCATTCGATAACCAAGTTAATGCCACGGAGCCGTAGTCAGGGTCATCCAATGACGCCACATACCAAGTTCTGTTAAGATTGTACTTTACTGAATGACCATTTCTAATTTGATTTTTGAATTGGCTGACACGGCACCGCACGGTACGTTTTTGTAAAACGAAGAAATAAACGGTTAGAATGCAATGAGATAACTATTGTACTTACACACACATGACATAAATGAAAACTGGGATGCCATAAAAATGCGTACGTTGATAGCGCAGATTCTATTCTTGGCACAAAACCGCACTGCCGTGATAAGTTCAGGCTGTACGACGATTTATGGCAGCAGATTGTTGAAAGAAAAGAGCTGAAGGTTCGTTTGGCTGCAGCATCAGGTGATAATCGAAGCAGCTCGATGCTACTGGGGAGTTGGTCCCTAAAGAAGGGAAATGAAGGCCAACACGTTTGGTATAGGTAAGTGAGGTATCGTAAGAAAGGTACCGTCGAGAACATTACATTTTTGGCATTTTCTTGAAATCTGAAGAAAGCAGAGGAGAAAATATGTGATCAGAGTTTATCTTCCTACCCTCTTGCATTTTGAGACCCTTAGTGCATTTTCACACGAAGAGCCGCACGGCTCTCGCTCGCGAGTGCGAGCGGGGCGCGTAAGACTGAAATACAAAGAATATACTGCAGCTTTCACACGGGAGCCTTTACATCGTGCGAGTGAGAGCTGGTACGGCTCGTGTATCTCGAGCCGTGCGTCGCGGCTCTTGATATAAATGCAAAGCGAGGAGTGCCGGCATTCACATGGGAAGAGCGACAAAGGCTCTCGAGCTCTGTTCAGTCGCAAAATACGCGTTGCAGACGTGTTGTGACTACGTATCTTCTTTACCGTCGACGCAGTCTTCGAAGACAAAAACATCAACGTTCCAAAGCGTATTGGGTTCATCCTAGCGGGTAGCGGGGACTGAGGAGCGAGAGCCTTTGTCGCTCTTCCCGTGTGAATACCGACACTTCTCGCTGTGCACTTAGACCAAGTGGCGCGACGCGACGGCTCGAGATGTACGGTTCTCACTCGCGCGACGTAAATGCTCGTTCTCCCCGTGTGAAAGCTGAAGTGTATTCTTTGTATTTCAGTCGTACGCACCTCGCTCCCATTCACGAGCGAGAGCCGTACGGCTCTTCGTGTGAATGAATGGAAGGTGGGAGCGGAAAAAGCTCTCACTCGCGAGCGAGAGCCGTGCGGCTCTTCGTGTGAAGGTGCACTTATACTTAGAAATATACAAATTTACAGGAATGCGGTATTTCACTTGCAAAAAAAAACTGAAAATAATAGAATTTTGATATTAAAAAAGGTTAATAATGGCACACTTCTATAGTTGCTGTTATCGGACCCTTGCACCTCTTAAGCACATCCCAGGTCAAAAGTATTGATAGCCAACGATAAATCAACACCATCGGCAATAATATCTCTAAGCTTCGTTAAAATCACGGAATATTTAATAATAGTACATTAATTTAAAGTTAGGCATTCTGGCACTATCCATACAAAAAATACACCTACCGGCCCCTTGCGTAGCGAGTACTACTTGGATGTTGTTTTTCGCAGAGCGAATTGCATTTATTTCTCTCTCTCTCAATTGCCCTAACCCCTTGTGTGTGAGGCATAGCGTGTCAACTGTTCCATGTGGCCCAGTTGACGTTTCGACGGCCAGCCATTTGCCAGCATGCACCTCCTCCACACCCACGACCACGAACTTCGTCGTGGACGGGATTCGAACCCGAAACGCCGCTAGTCAGATGTGAGACTGATGCCTCAACACACTTCGCTACCGGTCGCCCCTGCAAGGGTAAATATTTGTTGGAGTCGGTGATTCTAACAATAATTATTCATAAAATTTATTTTTCTACAGTTTTATTGTGAAATTAAATCCTTTATAAAATCGGTCAAATGTCTCTCTGTCCATCAGTCCATAGAATATCTCAGGAATGGCTGAATCGACACACATGAAATTCTGTAAGAATGTGTAGAGATGCAATAATTCGCTGGAGAAAGCGATGTGTCATAATTGGCCAACTTTAAGGGGAAGTCCCCATAGAGGCGAAATCAAGGTCAATTTTTTTATTGACTGGTATAGGCAAGTGGGGTGTCGCGAAAAAGATAATATTGAGTACATTTCATTTTAGACATCTCCCTTAAATTTTAAGAAAGGGGAACAGTGGGGAAGGAGATAATATGAGATTATAATTTATTCCGCCGCCCTTGCATTTCGAGACCATTACTCTTAAAAATATGTAGATTTGTGGGAAAGTGGTTCCCGAATAGCATCAAAAATGAAAAATAGTGGAATTTGGATATTCTCTCAAAATATATGTTAATAAAAGTAAATTTCTATAGTTATAGTTAGCACTTCCTTGCACCCCTTAAACATTTCTGAGGTCAGAAGCGGTACGACAGGCAAATGATCATTTGATAGTTGACAACTATACAAATATTTCGCAATATAATATTGTGTAATATATAAATGTAATAAATATCCGTATATAAGAAAGAAGAATAAAGAAGAGATTGATTTCTTCGTGGGCTGCTTCCAACTCAAACTTTATTCGAAATTTCATTGCTTCAGTAAATCAATTCTATAATAAAATGCGAATCAAAGAATGAATACGTCGAATTTCTGATCATCAATTATAGCCATTAAGTGGAAAAATTTGCTTAATAAATTCGAATAAATTCTAAGGTCTTTTTTATTTCGTAGCTTATTTCAAATTCCTGGAAAAGTTGCACGTGTTCTATCCGTAACCTTGTCATGGCTATGGATAAAACCAAATTTGCATTTCATTCGAAATCGTTGGAAATGAAATTATTCGCTGAAAAAGCAAACAAGATCAACTTTGAATGTATTAAATTACCCTGTCACTACATCCTTTGAATCCGTCGCTTACCAGATAAGCTTCCCATTTCGAGTACACACTCACAATTTAGTGCATGAAATGTTCGTATCATTACAATCCATATACATATGTATCACAACATAAAGTGGAACATAACTGCAAACAATATTTCGAGAAATTTTCAGTTTCTACGAAATGCACTCATACTCTATTTTTTATCTTTCGTCCTTTTTAATAAATTCCCAGGTAACCTTAAATCGTTGGCTTCAACGCTGGAAAAGAGGGCAGGTGAAACCGAAGGGCACTTCTCGTTTTATATTTCATTCTTTCGCTATGGAGCAATCAAACATTTTCGTAAATTGGATGTCAATTTCCATGAAATTCAATGGTACAAGTACAATATATTTTCGAATATGTTCAAGACGGTCGGTGCGATGCGGCATTTTCTTTTTTCCTCAACAATGAAGACTTTTCAAAATGTATGTGAAACTTAAAAGGCTACTAGGTCACCGGTATTCTGAAAGCAGTTTTTGAGTTGGTGCTGAATTGGAAATGTACTTAATTAGTGAATAGTTGATGACCTTAAATTCTTCGAAGCAACTTTAAGAAACTGCCTTAAATGGTTTTATATAAAAAATAAGGAAAACATAACTGTTAAGTTAATTATTATAACAAATGTACATATCAAGGAAATGAATGTCTGCATCGTAAAATGGAAATGCAACTGCTTACTGAAACTGCTTTGGATTAATTGGACAGGTTGATAGAAGGACATCCCAGTTGAATGGATATCAATTAAAATCCCTTGCACTATACGTATGTATTTCAAAAACGTCAATGTATGTGTATATCATAAAGTGCTTGTTCAGCCACAATTGATCAATTTGTCAAAACATACCCTTCATGATAAGAACTAAATACCAGGCGCGTTCTTTTGTACTCCCGCCCTTCTGTGTAGTTGAGAGTAGGCCGCAGTGAAAAAAAAATTCAGATGAACTACAAAGGTTAAATGTCAAAAGTAAAGTGCAGTAGACTTCTGGTGTTTTTACAGTCGGACCTGATGGATCGGTTTAGCAAAAATATGTACATATGTGCAAAAGACCTTTTCCATAGTCCTCCACGTGGGCGCCCCCTGGTAACGGCAGTGTTTCAAACCGCTGACGGCCAAGTCTTAGCGATAAGACATTTGGAAAAAGGCAGATAGCTGTAGCCTGAAAGGCTGACCAACACCTACGCGTCTCAGGTTTATTAGGATGGAATGACTTGCGTAGTTGGACCTGCAACATAGTTGTGTGAACTCCAGCACGTTTATGAAACCATCTGAAGCAGCTATCTTCCGAATGGAGGAGGCCACAGTCTCCATGAAGAATGTAACGGCAAAGGCCAGCGCCTTATCGACTTCGCCTGCAGCGGGAATCTAGTCGTAAGCTCTACGTGTTTCCCGCATTGACGCATTTACAAGCAGACCGGGGAATCTTCAGACGCGCATGCCGCAACCAAATTGATCACGTCCTCATTTCCAGGAGATGGGCGTCTAGTATTTATTTATTTATTTATTAGTAAACGGACAAGTGTCCTTTATATATAAAAACATAAAAAAAAATGGCTGTCTTATAGTGAATATACTAGGTAAACATATTATAATTAACTATTATTATTATTAAGTAACAATTCAATATTAAAAATTCAAAGTAAACGCTTAAATTACTAGAAAACAAAATTAAAAGAAAATCACTCAAATAAATCTAGTAAGAATTTTTTCAATATAACTTTATTCGAATTGAATAAGTCCAAATGATTAGAAACCAGATTTCCAATAGCTTTCAATCTTTCCATAGGCGAGTTTGACTCATAGTTAGTTCGGAATGTATGTAGACAAAAAAGTTCATGATGCCTTGTGTTTCTAGTTGAGACTTTAAAAGGGATTTCTTGAAGTATGTCAGGGGCATCGATTATACCATTAACTAAATTAAATACAAAAATTGCATCATAATAACTTCTTCTAGCTTCAAGGGTGTTAATATTTAAAGTTGACTGAATACAAGAGTAATTAATATTCTCAAATGGGATATGCATTTTATATGCCATATATCTTAGAAATTTGTGCTGAACTTTTTCAATAGTATTGCTGTGAGATTTATAAAATGGATTCCATACAACAGACATGTACTCTAATTTACTCCTGACCAGTGAAAAATATAATGATTTAAGTGCATGTATGTTACGGAACTCGGAAGAATTTCTAATTATAAAACCTAGCATTCGACGGGCTTGTTCGGAAATATCCATAATATGTTCACGGAAATTTAAAGTTGAGTCAAAGAGTACTCCAAGGTCATTAATTGAGTTAACTTGCGTAAGCGGGACATTATCGATGGAATAAGTGTAATGAAAATAAGTTCTACTTCGATTAAATACAATGAATTGACATTTTGATAGGTTAATCTCTAAATTATTCCAGGTACAATAGTTGAAGAAGTTATTTAAATTAGATTGCAGAATTAGGATGTGACAGGTTATTTTTTTAAAGATTTTGCAGTCATCTGCAAAAGCAAAAATTCAACATTCTGGAAAACGTTAACTATATCATTGATAAAAATCAAAAATAATAAGGGACCTATGTGGGAGCCTTGCGGAACACCTGATGTTGGACAAAATGGTTCAGAGTAATTATTATTAACATTAACAATTGATGAGCGATTTCTAATATAGTCATTTATCCAATTTAAAAAAGACCCAAAGAAACCGAAATTCCGAAGTTTTCTTAGCAAAATATCGAAATTAATTTTATTAAAGGCCTTTTTCAAATCTGTGTATATAGAGTGGACTTGTGAGAAGTTGGTAAATGACTTATAAATATAATTTTCGCATACGATTAAATTAGTAGCAGTGGACTTTCCAGCACAAAACCCATGTTGGTTAGGTATAATCAAAGGTCATACTAAAGGAGTTATCATATCCGTTACAATACTTTCAAAAAGTTTCGGGATGCAAGACAAAATGCTAATTGGACGATAATTTCTTTTATCAGCTCTGTCACCGGATTTATAAATCGGTAGAACATAGCTTACTTTCCATATGGATGGAAAGTGTCCAGAAGCTAGAGATTTATTAAAAAGGACATGAAGTGGGTGTACAACATTCTCGACACAATTTTTTAACAAAATCGGAGGAATGCCATCAGGTCCCGCACTTTTAGAAATGTCTAGCGTAAACAGTTTTTCTATAAGAGAATCCAGGTTAATTGAAAGACTGGATAAGCTAAAAGCATTATTGAGTAAGGCAGGCTCATACGAAGTATTATCAGTGCTATATACCTTTGAAAAATTTTCAGCGAATAAATTAGCAATTATTGAGCTGTCTGAGGTCCTTACACCATTAAGATGCATGGTATCAGGCAAGTCGCCATCCTCGCAAAACAGATGGCGACTTGCCTGTGTCGCCAAAAATACTTCATATTAGTAGGAACCTGAGATTCTAGCTTGGAAATGTAGCGTTGGAAATCAAGTTTAGATAGCTGTTTACATTTTGATCTAAGCATGGAGAATTCCGTATAATAATTTAAATTACCCGTTGCTTTATAATTTAAATGAACACATTTCTTTTTTTGAATTAATTTTTTCAAATCACTAGAGAACCAATTGGGAAAATTGTCACAATTTAAGCGAGTACTAGGAACGTATAAAGTAATTAGATTATTTAAAACATTATAAAATAAAGACACAGCATCATCTAATGGTAGATTTTCTAGCTCGGACCAGTCAATTGAACGTAAGGCATCATTAATATTTAAATAATCGGCATTTTTAAAATTCAGAAAATTAGAAGATCTTCTATTTACTTTAGCATTTAAAATATGTAAATTTACAATAATCTCTAACGCAGGATGATATAAATCAATAGGTAAAATAGGATGTGTAGCTTGTAAAACATTAACATTATCTAAATTCGAAAAAACTAAATCAAGTAGACTATTGGTTACATTTTTAATTAGATTAAATTGAGTAAAGTTTAAAAGGGAAAAAGCATCAATTATTTCGGAGCTTTTAGAATTATTATTATTAACAGACCAAGATTTCGAAGTCCAATTAACATTACTTAAATTGAAGTCACCAGTTACAATAAAATTCGCTGTGGGAAAAGCTTCCGAAGTGTTACATATTTCTTCTACATGAAATTGGTAGAGATCGGGCGATGCGTCCGGTGGAAGGTAGACAGTCGAGACAATTGTACGAACCGGTTTAGTTTGAATGCACACAATCAGCTGTTCCACATTATTATATTTACATTTAAGCAAAGTAGATTTTAGTAATTTATTAACTGCGATGAGAACGCCGCCGCCATTTAGTTTATTAGAAGTTAACTTATTACGATCACATCGATAAATATTATAGTTACCTAAGCCGAGTTCAGAAGAATAAAATTTATTGTTTAACCACGTTTCCGTAAAAATAATGATATCATAAGAAATTGTTGATAGTGCAAGTCGTAAGTCATGTAATTTAGTACGAATACCACGCATGTTTTGATAATATATATTAAGTTCTAGTTTTTTGAGGAACGGCGATGAATTATGCGAGGGACACTATTGTGGTATTTAATTGTCGCATCGGGGTCATTTTTTTAAATTTCATTAAGTTGAGATCTTAAGGAGTTCAGATGTTCACGTTGTCGAAAGGTCAGGTCAGAAACAACATTATAACTATTCGCGCGCAAATATTGTTTCGCAGCGTGATCTTTTTTGCCCTTGATGATATCAAATGCCACGGATGAGTTAGAAGTAATTACTTTTATTGGTCTTGGTTTATTTGCGTTGGGCTTCCCAATACGAAAAGCCTTAATATCTTTAGCTTGAGCGCTCATGGTTGGTGCCATAGTGTTTATTATCTCCATTGTCTTGTCGTGATCCGCTTCTGGGGTTCCTTCTACGATGCCATGAATAATAATATTAGACGATCTTTTCCGACGATATTCAAGTTCAGAAATTATTTCCTCCATATTCGTTGAAGCAGCTTTAGAGGATTTTAATACAGTTATTTCATTTCTGAGCTCGGCAATTTCCGACTTAAGCTCAGTAAAAACATTATTCAACGACGTGATCATCCTATCCTTTTCAGTGCATGTCGTGCACACAAAAAGTTGCTGTTTTACAGTAGACCGTAACGATAATGTTTGGGACCTCGTTAGTCCAGCGCAGTCAGAATGTTCACTTCTCTTACAAAATGCACAGGAAAAGTAATCATCACCGGGCTTCAAGACTTTGTCGCAGAAAGAGCAATCATTTAGGCTAATTACGGACATGATAAAAGTGACAAAAGGTCAATCGATTGAATAAATATAAATAATTCAAATAAAGTATATTGACACTTTAGACGGCACGCACTGTGTAATACGAGATGAACCGGTAAGGGAAATGTCACACACACACTTTATAGCACAAAATGTGTATAAGCTAAGATATGGATTGAGCCTGAACTAAAATGTGCTTATAGTAAGATGGATATCCGCTCCTATCGAGGAGCAAACTGCGACTCAGATCATCACTTTGTGAAGACGACCTACAGATGTAGAATTTCCTCAGTGCACCAGTCGAGAATCAGCCCTCCCAAAATCTTTGCGGTTGATAAGCTTCTGAGCGATGCTACGGCGGTGGCGTATACTACCGCCCTTGATGAAAGACTACCGCTTATGCTACACAACATCAACAACACAATCGTTCTGGGCAGAACTCAAGGGTAGGATCAAAGATGTCGCAGATAAGGTCGTGGGATATAACGCTCGGCGATCGCGAAGGGATGCCAATGAAACTGACGAAATCAAGCGACGGATACAGTTAGCTAATAAGATACGGCACGATATCCAATAAACTTGTTATCAAAAGTCAAAATTATTTACGAAATATACACTTCTCCAAAATGAATTTCTCATTTATGCGAAGCAGTCGACTAATCTATCCGAGAGAGAATTACGGCCCCTTCAAGTTAATGAATTGTTGTAATTACGTCTTGTTAACCGTAATTAACCTAACCGGGAGTACAAAAGAACACGCCTACAATCAATAGTATCGTCGATACATTCCAACGTTCCATTACAAATTGCCTGCAAATAATTCAACAAAATAAAAACAAGGGCAAATCCTGCTAGTTGAATAGCTTCCATATTATTCTTTGGTTAGGAAAATATTGCATGGTTGACGGAAGAGTGAGCATTGGCCCTCCTATCCCCGATAAACCGGCTGACAGGCGTTCAGTCAGTAGTTGTACTTCTACAAGTAGAATTGGATGCCGTCTGTCAGTGCCATGAGAGAGCCATTTACCTCCAATATGAAACACGTCTGGTTCTACATTCTCCAAATTAATTTATATCTGTCATAAACATGGACATTTGATTCGTTGTGTTATAATCCGTAGATGGAAGGGAATGCGGAAGTGTCAAGGATCACGGCGTAAATAATTAATGAAAAAGCTATCGCCATCGGTACAGGTTGAAATTAGTCAATCGTCATCGTTTACGCAATAAACATCTGCACTCAACGACACCACACAATGAAATTTATTTAAATACGTTAATTGATGAGGTTATTTTGACCTTCATTCGAAAAGGCATCACTCAATTACAGTGGGGGAGGAGTATTCAAATTTTACATTTGAGTAATTGTATGGATTAATTATTAGCAATGTGAGCTACAGTGGGAATTATGACTTGTAAAATGAGTTTACTAGTGGGATATTGTGGGTTGGATTTTCGTTCAGTTTTCTGCCAATAACATAATTTATGTGCACACTCTTATTTGATATCATATTTATAACTTTATGAAACAGTGAGCAGAAAAGAAATGTAGGAAAAAAAAGGGATAATTTGTTCGGAGTATTGTTAATGTGATGCCTGCTACAGACAATGGGCCATTACTGGCAATTGAAAGCCATTGCCATCGTGTATCTGCGTGTTAGTAGTAATAGCGTTTGTCAGAAAATTGCTTTGAACTCCATTATGAGCTAATTGCTGGCAGCCATCATCGCCACAAACAGCCATCTGCCCAGATTCACGATAAAAACTGACAGCAATGGGCTATTGCCTGTAGCAGGGATGGGAATCTTAGCTCACGGACTCTTAAAAAATCGAATTTATATAAAACGTTATTTGCGCTAGGTAATGGTCCAAAGGAGTGATTCTTATGCAACAACTCTAACCGTGCGACTAGAGCCGTTTGACTGAAGTCGTGCGGCTAGAGTCGCATAACAAATTGCATAGAATATAATGGATTGCGACAGTAGCCATGTAGCTCCTCCGTGTCATTGGCCATAATTCTCGCGATCCCGGATTCAATTATTTACAACGTTTAAACTACGATATGGGCAATGGGCAATTTGGCGATTTGAATAACATTCCTCCTTCAATAGGTCAATTGTAGCTGTTTCGTCAGAAGTTAGTCGTTTCCATTTTGACATTATTTCACTATCGGACTTCAGATCACCACGAAAAATATTACTTTCACAAAGCACTGCTTACCGCGGCGACAGACCTCTTGACAGATTTGAAACATTTACCACAATAACCGTTGATCGAAATACAATAGTATAGCCAAACATTATGTGCTACTGAAATAAATACGAGAGTATGGTGAAAATTTCTCGGCCTGCAACAAAAGTACCGTTACAATCAGCAAAAATTTATATTTCCTGCCTGGGTGCACGTGTCATTAGTTCGTATGCCAAGTTTCAACTTGTTCTCTCAAGTAGTTGGTTTTTTTTTTTTTGAATTTTTGCAGTAGACGTCTTATAGCCGCCATATATTATCCGATCCGTCGCCCGATCGATCGGCCGATGAATCGCCACAAAATATCAGCTGATCAAAATCATATGGAATTGTCAAAAAAATCGTCAATGATTTGCGCATACACAAGCCGATCCATCGGCCGATATCAATATCGGGCTACGGATCGGCCGATCGATCGGTGTGTGTATGGCACGTTTTAAGTCTTTTTCGTTAAAATGGAGAAACTTGAATATCGTGCGTTCATAAAATTCATCGTTTTGGATGGATTAACCCTTAAGGAAATTCAGCCGAAGTTAATAAAAGTTTACGGGGACTCTGCTCCGTTGATATCAACCGTTAAAAAATGGGCAGCTGATTTTAAACGTGGTCACACGTCCCTCGAAGACGACCCACGTGAAGGATGGCCAAAAACCGCAATCATACCGGAAACCACCGAAAAAGTGCATGATATCGTGTTAGACGATAGGCGAATGAAAGTGAGTGATATTGCTGAGGCTGTTGGGATATCGGAAAAAAGAGTACGAAACATCTTGCGCAAAGAATTAGTGGATGTTCACACTGCGTGCGATGCCGAGCCGGGTCGAGCGATGCGATGTGGTGGGTGTTCACATTGCACGCCGTGCGATGCCGAGCCGAACGATGGCTTGCGATGCAAAGATGATCCGAGCGATGGCTTGCGATGCAAAGATGATCCGGGATGTTCACTGCACGCAATGATGGAGAGTAGAGACCAATTTAGTCCAAGGAATAGAATCTGTTCGACATCATATCGTTTGTATGCTTGACCCAGTAAATTTATTTCTGTTTCAAAACAGTGCTCTAAAAATGGAAGAGCGTCGCCATTGGGTGCACCCCATTAATGAAGAAAGGCCCAGTGTTGGTGAATTTCATCATCTTTTCCGCGATCTCAGACGAGAGGTTTCACAAGCGGATTGAGCAGCGGCGCACCGCTGTGTATAAACGCAAAAATCGGCAGCCGCGGCGGCTTTAGGACGATGAATGTATAAACCTCTCGACTCGCCGTTGCGGCCACCGCCGCGGTTTGTGGAGGGGCGAGATTGCATTTGAATTCAAACCGCTTGTGAAACCACGCCTTCTAAACGCGACCTTATTACGGTGAAAATAACCTTTCATTTGAGCCATACTGAATCAAAACCGGAGTCCAAAGCGTATATACCCTAGACTTGTACAGACCTAGTTGTGATACCAAAACTTCCAACTGGCAACGGCCATATGCATTAAAAGTGAATTTGCCATATGGTCAGTTTGAGCTGTGGGCGTGGATCCAATGAAAAGTTTCATCGTTCATCCATTCGAATTTTGGATATTTACATTTGAACTATCGTTTACAGTAAAGGTCGCCGTTTATTCAATAGGATCTTGCCCATTCTCAAAATCAACTAACCAACCCACACTATAAATATTTGTCGCATTTTGCAAGTCGCTAGCATCATTGTATCGAAAGTTATCTCTCATTTTGAAATTTCATCTGTAGGGGTTCCTTCGGTCGGATCTTGCCCATTTTCAATACCAACCAACAAGATCATGCTACAAACATTTGACCAAAATTTCAAGTTTCTAACTTCATTCTATCGAAAGTTATCGTGCAAACGAACAGACAGACAGACAGATATGGCTAAATCGAATCAGGAGATGACCCTCATAATTTCCATGTATACACTGCCACACCGCCGCGCCTAAAAGTCTAGGGTATACAAGCAGACATACATGCATTTTTTTCAGTGTGATCTTACATCAAATATTACTTTACAGCTCGTACTTGCACCATACTGGCTCCAAAAAGCTTCACATCGCAAAGCCCATAAACTCCATCGCAAAGCCCATTAAATTCCATCGCAAAAAATCAGCAGCCGGTACTCGCACGAAAAAGCAAAGAAGTTTGTGAAAACATCGGGCCATCGCTCGGCTCATCATTGCATCGCGCGCAGTGTGTACACTCAAAGCGTGATTCCATTTAAAATTGAAGACTTTCCATTTTCTTGCTTTAAAAGCTTGTAATCGCATTGCATCGCTCGACCCGGCTCGGTTCGGCATCGCACGCAGTGTGAACATCCACTTAGAGATGCGAAAGCTCTGTGCAAGATGGGTGCCGCATTTGCTGAATGCCGATCAAAAACAAATGCGTAAACGATTTTCACAGCAATCTTTGCTCCGATTCAATCGGGATCCGACCGATTTTGTGCGGTGATTTGTCTCAATGGATGAGATTTGGGTCCACCATTACACGCCAGAACGAAACAGCAGTAAAAACAGTGGGTGGAAGACGATGGTTCAGCGCCAAAGAAAGAGAAGTCAATCGCATCTGCCGGAAAGGTCATGGCCGGCGTGTTTTGGGATGCGAAAGGGATCCTGTTAATTGATTACTTTGAAAAAGGCAAAACAATAACAGGCAAATATTACTCCAAACTTCTTGACCAGCTGGATGCCAAAATTCGTGAGAAAAGGCCTGGCTGCTTGAAGAAGAAAAAAATCGCCCTTCACCAGGACAACGCATCTGTACACAAGTGTGCGTTAACGATAGGAAAACTGTGGGATTTGTAGTAAGATTTGCTCGACCATCCCCCCTATTCTCCTGATTTGGCACCCTCAAACTGTTCCCAAACTTGTTTCTGGGAAGCGCTTTGCATCCAATGAAGAAGTTGAGAGAGCCGTAGATGAATATTTTCACAGCCTTCCAGACTCTCACTTCCGGGCAGGAGTACTGATGTTGCAGAAACGCTGGACCATGTGTGTTGATGTCAAGGCAGATTATGTAGAAAAATAAAATCATTTATAAACTGAAAATCGCAGTCTTTCATTGTCAGGCCGAGAGCTTTTCACCTTACCCTCGTAGAGATTGTGGCATTTGCGTCAAAATAATACTGAACCTAAGCATTTGCGGCGGAGTATAAAACGAATGGGCGACAGCCAAAATAGAAAGGATTCAGCAACGAAGCGAAGCCTATCAAATTATAATACGTCAGCAAAACGGATAAAAGCAAACGACGGATACAGCTAACAAGTAAGACATTTTTCGCGCTTCTTCCAATATTTGAATCAAATCTTGTGCATACGAAAATAAAGGTCCGCATCTGTAAAGCTCACCACGCACGATCGAGCAGAATCACAACCGGACATTGCGTGCGACCAATCATAACCACGGCCGAACCGTCACTGACTCAAAAACGCAACAATTCTTGGTTGTATTTTTTTTTTCATAAAAAGAGCTACGGCAGAATAAACTAATCTATGCTCACTAATCGAAAAATTACACAAATTTGGGTAACTGGGTCACTGTTAAGCTGGCTCCGCTCCTACCTTCTCGATCGTACTCAATTTGTGAAATTTCAAGGTTGTCTATCTAAAAGTATCTCTGTATCCTCTGGTGTACCACAGGGCAGTCATTTGGGTCCTCTACTCTTTAATATCTTTATTTCAGACCTATCACAAGTACTGTCCGATATCCACCATCTTCTATTTGCCGATGACCTAAAACTGTACCATACAATACATACACACTCTGTTGAAGCTTTTCTTCAACTCAAGCTTCAATCCCTCGAAGAATGGTGTAATCAAAATAATTTATACCTTAACGTCAGTAAGTGTCAAGTAATAAGTTTCTCCCGAAAAATCAGTAATATAACCAACTCCTACCAACTCAATAACGTTGAACTTAATCGTGTCTATCATATGAAGGACCTTGGCGTAGTCTTAGACAACAAACTACGTTTCAATTTACAATATGATATGGCGTTATCTACGGCCAATAAGCAACTCGGCTTCATTAAAAGACGAGCAAAAGAATTTGAAAATCTCTGGGTTACTAAAACTTTGTATATCACACTTGTGCGACCACTTCTCGAATACGCTTGTGTTGTCTGGAACCCAGTGCATGAGATACACTGCAAAAAATTTGAGTCGATTCAAAAACAATTTATTCTCTTCGCACTGAGAAACCTATATGATCCTAACGATTTCCATAAACTCCCTTCTTACCAATACAGATTAGGTCTTTTAAATTTAATGACACTCTCTTCAAGAAGAACGCTACTCAGTGCATGTTTCACCTTTGATATCATTAGCGGTACAGTTAATGTCGATTTTCTCTCTAACAAAATAATGTTCAACGATCAAACGAGACGTACTAGGCATACAGCTCTCCTAAAGGAGTACCAACACCCGACGGATTATGGCTATAACGAACCCATAAATAGATGTTGTCGAAATTTCAACTCTATTAGTACCCTTTATTCTCCAGGGATGTCCAAATTCTCTTTTAAGCATAATTTGATAAAGTCCCTCATAACATCCTAGTTTCCTGCTTTTTGTCCCATACACGTTAATATCTTTTAGTTAAAATATATAAATGGAATGAAATGTATGTATACTTATTGTCAATGTAACTTCAGGCTTCTAGCTTCATTAAATAAATAAATAACTAAAATCAGCCGAGAGTACGAAAGTTCTTTAGTCTCTGATGTTTAAGAAACTCTAATAATAAAATAATCAACGGACGATTCAAAATTAAATACAGAAGTAGAAATACTATACCGTTGCGAATTTAATTTTATATGAAATTATATAAAAAAAAATATTTTTAAAGTTTTTTTTTCTCGTCTCCTCCTCACATCACTTTTCTACTTACGAACGTCGCACTACTCTTATGTCCAGTTTCAATTAAAACTCTATGAGCATTTATAGAGATGTAGGAAAAAATTCCCTTGAAACCAAAAAAAAAATTCATTTCGATGCAATAAATTTAAGCTCATATTCTAAACTGTTACAACAGGTTAATATACTTCCATAATCGTTAATCATTTGGTCGTATCAGTTTAAGGATTTAAATATTTATATGTTAACGATGCTTGAATATGAGTTTTCAGCCGCTGTTTTGTTGTTATTGGGCAGGTGATTAAATAATTTGACGGACTGTGCTATGGAATCCGTTCCAAGGCCCTCATACTCTTCACAAGTACATTCCACTTATACCGACTTTACAAAAGCATTTTTTAAAAAGAATTTCGATCTATTAATAAAAAGTAAAACTAAGCAATTTTGGTTCCTTTCGGCCAATTATTAGTTGGATAAGTGACTACATTTGAAATCTCCTTAATAGTAATGTTGATAATAATTAGTCTATAGAATTTATTTCTACGTCAGGTGTCCTTCAGCGGGCCCATATACTACCAGTGACAAAAAAAAAATCCGAAATAACAAATTTACTGAAATTTGTTTTTTTTTTCATCCGAAAGTCAAAAATTATTGCCAAATTGTGGAAATATGTATTTCTTGTTGTGTTTGCTATACTGAATTGAAGTTTTGACGATTAAAAAAATCCAATGTTAAGACTGGGTCTGAAAATACTAGAGAGAGTGACTTTTTGGACAATGGTACTTCTTTATAAATAATTATATCTAAACACGTATTTGAGAGATATTGTTTTATTTTAGGAGAATTTAGTGAATGCGTATAAATTTTGATTTTCTCAAACAAAAATTAATGAATGCATATTAAAATTAATACATGTAAAAGTTGTTAATAATTAATCTGGCCGCCTTTTGCTTTAATGACAGTTTTTATTCACGTTTTCATACTATCATATAGCGTGGTAATCATCCGAGGCCGGAGCTACAGAGGTCTGAAAACCCGTACTTGTTGTGTCGCGTAAACATAGTCTTTTTCACTTTTCCGATTTTTTTTCGATTTTTTCGTTTTTCTTTCTAGATAGAAGTAACTATATTGCTAATTCACCAATCGAATGATTAAAAACCGCCGAAAATGTAGTCTCTAATCATGTTGACTTGTTTAATACAAATAAGGCAAATCGCGCTCGGTGGCCGTGGTCGTTCGGTCACCGCTCTACGATACTAATTTAGAGCTCGGAGCTTAAGTCTCAGCGCGATCAAAAACTGCCTGTGGGTACTAATTTAGAACTCTCACAGTGCTCGGAGCTTGTCAGTATAATGATGCGCGGATAGAGGGTGCATGCTAGCAACTGCGCTTCCGAAAAGTATATTATGCTGTCGAAACGTCAAGAAATGTTGACCCGCCCATGCCCCTGGAGGGGTCTAGGCAACTAAAAGGAACATTTTTGATTTATTTGAATGAATATATATTTTGCTTTTAAGTGAACATTCTTGAATTGTGAAATTGTTGTATTTAAATTTATTTTTGATTAATTATTTCTTCTGCCTTATTTAATTCAAGACAGTCATTTACATGTTATTTAATAATCCAAAGGACAATAGCCAACTATTTATTTATTTATTTATTTACAAACGGAATAAATAAGTAGGGGGGCAAAGACCTTTTCCATAGTCCTCCGCGTGGGCGCCCCCTGGTAACGGCAGTGTATCAATTCGCTGACGGCCAATGTCTTAGGGATAAAACAGTTTGGAAAAGGCAGATAGCGGTAGCCTGAATGGCTGACGAACACCTAAGCGTCTCAGGTTTAGTAGGATGGAATGACTTGCGTAGTTGTTGCTACATAGTTGTGTGGGCTCCAGCACGTTTATTAAACCATCTGAAGCAGCTATCTCCGAGGCCATCCCCTGAATGGGGTTAAGCGACGTGCTGACAACTCGTCCTTGTAAAAACCACTCCATGTCAAGAAACATGGAACAAAAGCCTCGGTTTGGACGGATCAACGACCACGCAAACGAATAAAGGATTATTCTTTCGGATCCTGGAATGTACGCTCCCTGAACAAACCGGGGGCCGAGAAGGCCCTCCTTCAACAGGTCGAAAAGTACAAACTGAGCATTACTGCAGTCCAGGAAACAAATTGGCTTGGCAGCGATATTAATGACAAGAAATCGCACACAATTTTTACAAGTGGCAAACCATCGGGCCGCAAGGAGTTTGGAGTAGCATTAATAGTGAACAATCGCCTCAAACTGCATATTACTGACTTCAAACCCATAAATGAACGGCTGTGTGCGATTCGCATCAAGACTCGATTCTTCAATCTCTGGCTCATCAATGTGCACGCCCCCACTGAAGTTAAAGAAGACGCAGTAAAAGACGAGTTCTACGCCCGTCTTGAAACTCTCTTCGACTCACTTCCAACAAACGACGTCAAATTGCTGCTGGGAGACTTTAACGCGAAAGTCGGAAATGAAAGTTGGCACCGGGGGACCACTGGAGGCCACAGCCTCCATGAAGAATGTAACGATAACGGCCAGCGACTTATCGACTTTGCCTGCAGCAGGAATCTAGTCGTAAGCTCTACGTGCTTCCCGCATCGACGCATTCACAAGCAGACCTGGAAGTCTCCAGACGCACATACCGTCAACCAAATTGACCACGTCCTCATTTGCAGGAGATGGGCATCTAGTGTCATGAATGTCCGCTCCTATCGAGGAGCAAACTGCGACTCAGATCATCACTTGGTGAAGACGACCTACAGATGTAGAATTTCCTCGGTGCACCAAGCAAGAATCAGCCCTCCCAAAATCTTTGCGGTTGATAAGCTTTTGAGTGATGCTACAGCGGTGGCGTATACTACCACCCGTGAGGAAAAACTATCACCTATGCTACACAACATCAGCAACACAGGCGTCCATGGGTTCTGGGAAGAACTCAAGGGTATCATCAAGGATGTCGCAGAGAAAGTCGTGGGATATAAAGCCCGGCGAGCGCGAAATGACTGGTTCGACGAAGAATGCAAAGACTCACTTGACGCGAAAAACGAGGCCTACAGACAATGGATTCAACGAGGAACCAGAGCCAGAAGAGAAAAATATGACGAGCTACGGCGAATATCGAATAGAATAATTAGGCGTAAGAAACGTAAATACTTTGACGAGCAGTTGCTGAACATAAACGAAAACTTAGCTAATAGGAACACCAGACAAGCGTACAAACTAGTAAATACAATTAAGAACGGCTACCAACCCAGGACTAGCCTTTGTAAGGACAAGGATGGAAACATCATCAGCGACACCGATGGTATTAACAAGCGATGGGCCTCTTATTTTGAAGAGCTTCTAAACCGACCATCTAACATCCCCACACAGGAAGCTCTCGACGATATTGTTGATCTAGGCCCACCCATTCAACCCCCGACAGTAGAGGAAGTTGATCTCGCCTTGCGATCACTAAAACGAAATAAAGCGCCGGGCGCTGACGAGATTCCAGCTGAACTGCTAAAATTCGGTGGAACGAGTCTAGTTGATGCCATACATCAATTACTCCTGCGAGTATGGGAGAACGAGGAGATTCCAGACGATTGGCGCAGAAGCATCATCTGTCCAATTCATAAAAAGGGAGATAAACTGCGGTGTGAGAACTACAGGGGCATCTCACTAGTTTGTACGTCCTATAAAGTTTTGACGAAAATTCTGGAAAATAGAATAAAACCGTACGCAGAACGAGTCATTGGCGAATATCAAAGCGGTTTCAGACCTGGGCGCTCCACAACCGATCAGCTCTTCTCAGTCAAACTGATACTCCAGAGGTGCTGGGAATACAACGTAAACGTATACCAAATCTTTGTCGACTTCAAGCAGGCATACGACAGTATCGATCGTGGAGTACTGTACAACATCATGCTGCAATTTGGTATACCAGCAAAATTAGTGCGACTGACAAAGATGACGATGACCAACTCCGTCTCACAAGTCAGGATCCAGAATAGACTTACTGATCTATTTGAAACACGCACTGGTTTGAAACAGGGCGATGGACTGGCACCGACGCTCTTTAACCTAGCACTGGAATACGTTATTCGGGCCATGAATATGGACAACAGCAAGACGCTATTCATCAAGTCGACACAATTAGCAGCGTACGCCGACGACATCAACATCATGTCCCGAAGATTGGTTGACGCAGAAGAACTTCTGCATACGCTCGATACCGCTGCAAAGGAAGTTGGATTACGTATTAACGAGGGTAAAACTAAAATAATGATGCAATCGGTGACAAGGACACCTGCACAACCGAGCATCAACGTGGGGGACCTCAACATCGAGTTCGTGAACAACTTCATTTACCTGGGTTGCAACTTGTCAAGGGACGCCAACGAAACTGACGAAATCAAGCGACGGATACAGTTAGCTAATAAGACTTTTTTCTCGGTTCTCCCCATAATGAAATCGAAGCATGTGCACAGAAACACGAAGCTCCGCGTGTACAAAACCATTATACGACCAGTGCTATGCTATGGCTGCGAAGCATGGACCCTAACTCAAGCCTCCGAAAACATGCTAGACACTTTTGAACGTAAGGTTCTACGGCGAATTTTCGGGGCTGTTTGCGATCGAGATGGATGGCGCATCCGGTACAACCATGAGTTGTATGAAATGTACGATGTGCTGCAAGTCTCGAAAATCGTCAAACTTCAACGACTTCAATGGGCAGGGCATGTACAAAGAATGGACGATGATCGCATGCCTAAGAGAGTAATGAATGCAGAACGAGTCGACGGAGCGAGACTGCGAGGACGACCGAGATCTCGTTGGGAGAGCTCAGTAGGTGTGGACGCCGCGCAGCTGCTGGGCTCCCAAAATTGGAGGACGCGGTCACGTGACCGAGATAATTGGAGGACAATGATCCAGGCGGCCAAGGCCCGACGTCGGGCTGTCGCGCCACGATGATGATGATGATGAATAAATAAGTAAATAGTCGACCTACCCAAAAAAGCTGATCATCAAAATATTTTATATTCAATTGGTTATCGAGGATACCGCTCGAGACGACATAGTACTCTTCTCTTGCCCTGATTCAGAATGTACCAGTATTGCCTAGAATTCACTTTACGGTCAAGAAGGTCCTGACCAAAGGACTCAAAATGCCTTAAACAGTACAGTAGACTAACTGAATTTATGTATAACCATTCTCCCACGTTGTGCGCAAAATAAATTTTTCATGAAAGTACTTTTCTGGCGTGGTATTATGTTTGCCTCAAATCAACTTTCACCAAGCTTTCAGTCGTCTTTTTATCCTGACCTTACACCCTGGAACGATGCTTTACAAAGCTCTATCGCTGAACTTTCACTGGAAAAATGAAAGACTGGAACGTTCGAAAGTTCATAATCTTTGAAACTTAAAGCTTTCTGAACTCTAAGTTCACAGCTGTTTTCGAAAACATCAATCATCCCGCAATCCCACTTCCGCTTTCTCCTGGCCAAAATATTTAAAAATCTTCGAAATTGCGAGAGAATACCGATAGAGAGAGAAACAGAGTACGGGAGATGTGGTATTAACTTTGGCATGGCGATTGTAAAAATATGCTTGGGTCATGAGCAGCCAGGAACAGGACACGACAAACCCAAAGGAATAATTTCATTAGATACGCCCCCGTCCGTCCGTTGAATAAAACAGCATCCAGTATGTTTTGAAATCGGGTCAAGATTTTTTTTCGGATATCTCCCAATCTTTTTTGGGTTGAGTGTGGATATGGCACGGCCGGCGCGGACGTGAAGTATGGCTGGTGTGAAGGGGGATGATGTAAATGAAGTGTTGTAAATTAATGTTTTGAGGCAAACAGCTATTGCACTAGGTGGTAACTTGGGATTCAGAAGTAGTCATCTATGCGGTTTTACGGAAAGTGTAAGCAGCTGGGTACTGAGTTTTGATGGAATATGGCACAGAGATGAGTAAAATGGAAGCTGTAATAAGAATTGGGAGTTCAGGAATTCGGCTTTGCAAGTTTTGGGCGACATGGAACGCAATTGCTTGATTGAAAGCCGAATATTCTGCTGGGGATTAATTTGAAATTTTGCTGGAATGTACATGCTTCATTCATTGCACATTCAATTGTACCTCAGATAAGCATCATTCGATTCAATAGGTAAATTTCCGATGAACAGAGTACTTCATCAAAGAGGAATACTTGTCCAAATTCATATGGAGCGTGTGTAGCCGAATCAAGCGAGAGTACTTTGAAGTAAATTAGCAGGATAGCATTTTCCAAGTACTATAAAATGTACTTTATGGAATTCTTTGCTAAGGGCTAGATATCTTGAATTTTCCTGAGTACATGAGTAAATAGCGGTTCATTCTATCATCAATTTCTCCTACTCCACTCCACCCGTGCGAAATACTCGTATTTTCTCTACCCCCGGCAGTAGGGCTTAGAAAACTTCCCCCGTCGAGGACTGGATAGATACTACTCGTAGATGGTCGGCGAGAAGCCTGTACCATAATTTTGCCAATTCCGTGGTGTTTACGCGTCATGCAATCCTGCTGTATAAGGAACGCATGATAGCAGGCAAGGTGCAAAAGGGACCTTCGTCTCCGTAGGTACACTATTCAGGTATTCGCCATTCAGACGCCATTAATCAGTGAAAATTCCTTTTTGTTGATTTTGGTCGACGTTTGAAAGCACCATGAAATAAATCAATGCCACGTTCCGTTGAAAGATAACTTTTCAATTGAATAGTGGTCGATGGCCGCGGAGGAAAGAGATGAAGAATGTGTGGAAGGTTAGGGTGCGTGTTTTTGCGGATTGGTGGCAAACTCTGTGACAGCGAGTGTTTTGAAAATATATGTATTATCCTTTACGATTCGTTGGTTATTGATTTTATAAATATATAGAATAATACGAGTTGATGGTATGATGAATGTTGAATCTAACCGAGGAGTGACAGGTATTTCCGCTATGTTGACTGCTCGACAAATGAATTAAAAAGTTGGTGTGGATTTGGATTTCCGCAATGTTGGTTTGCATGGGATCAGTGGACAGATTTTAAATCGGGGTTGATATGTTTTCAGACCTTTTCATATATTCGAATCCATATATTAGACGAGTATATAGTCTGATGCATGCGGTATGTTTGTCCGTTTATCGGGGCACTTCGCGTGTTTCGATCCTAACCAAATTTGGTATGTAATTTTCTCGGGTAACTGAAAGCACGTCCCGGAGAAGGCTTTTCGATTATCGATTGGTCTTACGGAATATCCTGTTGTATTCAAATCAGAGAGGTTCTTGTCTAAGTTTTCTTTTTTCTCAATTCGTTCCTCCAGGGATTTTCCGTGGATTGATTCCAACAAAATTTGGCACTTACTTTCCTTGGGTGATTCTAAGCAGGCTCTTCATAATGAAATGAAACAGAAACTGAAGCTTAGCCGATACTTTTGAAATCGGGGTGATGAGACCAATGAACTGTAGTACCGTTGAAGGCATTTTGAATACTTTGGTCTCGAAAACAGGACGTTTTTGAGCATTTAGTGAAATGGAAACGGAACCTAGCAAGAATTGGTGTTTCCAGAAATGGGATCCTCTGGTCATAAGGGGCATGTACTCAATTGCTTTAACCCCTGTGGCCCAGTTGACGTTTCGTTGGCATAAATTGGTTTCAGAGGATGGAGTTGCCGGCATGCACCTCCTACACATACATGGCCACGAACGTTGTCGTGGACGGGATTCGAACCCGAAAAGCCGGTAGTCAAACATGAGACTGGTGCCTCAACCCACTGCGCTACCGGTCGCGCGTACTGGAAAGAAGAAGATACAAATATAAACCGCAGGAATGATATATTGGACGTAAGGGACGTAATTAACAAGAAGCATATCAAAGACTCAAAAGAGTTAAACACAGCTAATAGTAATTACTTTGACATGCCTACGATCAGTTACTCAAATTGAGCTGTTCAGGTTTTTGTATTTGTGACAAATATTTGCGACCGATGTCCACTCCTTTCTCTTGTATGATCTACGACAATAGATTTTGCGTCGCCTGACAATGGTTTGGGTTCATCGGTAAAAAGTTTATTTGAGGATTTTGCGAACCCTCTCTTGAAGTACAAAGCATTTCGCGCTTCCGGTCGAATGCTTGAAGCTCTCTCTATTAGCTTCACTGTACATCCCACAAGTGTAGTTCCTCCTAAAATGTTGCCATTAATGCTTTTGTTTTTGTATTTTAGACAGGTGCTTGACCTATTTTCTGTTACAGTCCCAGACGAAGTATCTAAAGTATTATACTTAAAACATTTCATAGGGGTCAAAAGCTCCCTTAATCGGCAGTTCACCTATTCAACTTTTACTTAGCTTTTTTGCGAGCATTATACTCAATACATCATCAGTTTTGAGTGCTGTCATATGCGCTTTTTATTGATCACTACGTTTAGGGGAAAGTGCACTTCTATTCGTTCGAAGAAGAAGGAAGCTACGTGCCAAATTTGGTTAATATCGGACAATACGGAAGTGCTCGAACGGACATACGATGTACGAGTATTTCATGAGAATCCAAAGTACGGTATTTTTTTCGTAAATTCTGACTATTTCCTATTTACTGAAAATCCAATTTCTCTAGAAATTGTATTCACACCTACTTGAAGGAAGCACGAGTGCATCCAATCCTACTGAGCTTATCACATGAGTACAATGTAACTTCCATATTTTTCATTCTTCCTTTCAAAATCAGCTTGATCGGATTTCATCTTAATTTCAAATATAAAAATCATGCGCTACGATGAACAATTCAATTTTACAGGATATACAGCGTCTTATCTAAGTTCCGTATCCAATGAACATGGCACGGTTTCGAGTTTCAACCCGATGCCACATTCAGACCGTGTCGTCGTCGCATCGTCACTGAAGTTTCTTCTCTTTGTATGAACATGAAAACGTACAATTTGGTGGATGAACATGGAAACTAAGGAATTCCTCAACATAAGGCAACATTCAAGATGCTTATCAAATTTAAGGAGTACTCCGTTCTGTAACGGAGAAAAGGAACTCTCTTTCCTGTTTGCCTGATAGCATGAATTCAATTTTTATGACACTTCCCGACTAACATGTGAAACATTGTCGACATAGGGGCGGAGAATATGTGTTTTTTCTTTTTATTTTATGACGAACTCACATGGACAGTATCATGTTGGGGAGGTTTCGATGGAGGTCCAAATGGGTTTGATGAATGCTCCGTCGGTGGAAGGAGGGAAGAAGCGTAACAAAAGCCAATGTAAATCCATCGATCGATGATTACTGAAAAAGGATACGTCAGACAGTGATGGGTTTTCTTAATTCTGATTTTAATTAATTAAAAATAATTTGGGAATATTATATATGTATCTGAAGTGTTTTTTAAAGTGCGCAAAATATTTTTTCCATAGTCATCCTCGTGGGGCCCTCAGCAGTGATCTTGAACCGCTTTTAGCAAAGTCTTGTAAAAAAAAGGTAGGATAGTTTGGTTGAGGTAATGTATGTGGTAAAGAAGGACTCACGATTATTGTACCAGAACACAATTATCAAGAAAATTGAAGCCAAGCGTCGGATTCACGGAAGCAATTGGAAGAAACCTTTAGGGAGCTGTTGTTGATGTAATTGCAACGCCTACTGACGTTGAGGTGGTGTGGCAGCCGTTGATGATGAACGGGTCACTCCAGTGCATAGAACCGGCTCACGTGGGAGCGATTATTAGGGGGTCGTTTGGGTCGCTGATTGCGAATCTTAAGTCACAATTGCAGAAAAAAGTCCCCATGAAAACAGGGTTGCCATTCTGGGGTGGGCAGCCCCCATTTTTTTCAGCCTTTTTAATTTCAGATTCGGAATCAGCGAGCCAAAATTGTAGTTCAAACCAGCAAAATCATAAAAATAGAACACACGGTGTCTTATGAGACCGTGCACACATGGTTTAGTTTGCTGTGTGTGCGGTTTCATAAACCGCCGTGTGTTCTATTTTGCTGACTAAACTATTTAGTTTTTCTGCGAACTAAAAAGTTTGCCGTCTGCGCGGGTTCTAAAAGATAATTCACAATAATTCATGATAATCCATGATAATCCATACCTAATAATAATTTCTATGACCATATCCCATTAACTAAACATCAAAATTATTGCGCGGCGACATTCTCCCATGTGAACGTCAATATGAGAATGTCTAAATACGTATTCTCATGAAATTTGTTCCCATCATGAGCATGAGAATAGCCATGCGTGTAAATAGGACTGAGAACTGTTCTCATGGGACGCAATTCAGATAACATTCTTATGAGAATGTCTTTCGAGATTTTTGGGGGGTGATGATGATCGCCCGTATCAATGACCAAGCATTCAAAAATCACCGAGGTACACACGAACGCTCCAGATCCCATGCATACGAAGTTCAATACGAAAATTACGGACGTATCCAGACAAGTCAAACAGCGCATCGGTAATTGCGCGTCAGCAAATCGTCCTGCTGATGGAAAAGTCCGTCTCGGCTTGCCTTCTTTTTTTCTTTTTTTTTCGAGGGTAACCTCGAATTGTGAGTACGGCAGATGCGTGAAATAATCCCCGTCCTCGACAATCATGTTCAATCAAGGCTATCGCGCATTTCAGCGCCCGATTTCGGCGTCCAAAATATCAGGACACCCCGATTTTGAGGGCGGGTGACACCCAACTCCTGGATGACGTCTCGTTGGAGGCTGTCTTCACCAATCACCAAACTAACATGACGTTAGTGGTGATTGGACAGGGCGCCCAAATATTTAAATATTGCCGTGCTCGTTACACCCCACGCTTCTCATCGATAAAAGTAGCTACATACGTATGATATCCGTACATAGGAAGGCAACATGTTCCAAATCTACAAACCAATAATCAGGCCCGGATTATATCATGGATGCAAAACAAGGCCTCTCACCAAGTTACTGGAGAAGATAATAAACACCTTCGGGAGAATGCCCTATGATGAACCATTGGAGCATTTCGCAGTGATGACCAATGGCGAAAAGGTACAAGAGCGAGCTGTACGAAATACTATATATGACGAATCTGCGTTCCCAAAATTCGTTAAGCTAATGAAGGAACATCGAGTAACAAAAAAAAAACATTTAGTGGTGGAAAAGCAGTGCTAGGCGGACTCCGTAGTTATAGACATGGGGGCTGATAAGATGACGTTTTGCACCCTTCTAAACATAATCACCACTTTCCCTTTTTAATGTAAAAGCAATCTAATTTAAAAAGTTCGCAGCAAAACTCTATTGTCTACGCCACAAATCTGAAACAAACTGACTTAAATGTCACACTCACAGCACGATTTTTCCCGGCTGGCAAACAATAGTTCAGTAATTCAGTCGGAGCTTTCAAACCCAGTACGTGTATTCTTCGCAGGATTCGAACGCAATTAAAAGTTCCATTGATACTAAATCAAAAGTCCGTAATTAGCTTTTCGTATGATTGTCATATTACGCCTCATAAATCCACACAGCTCATTAGCACATAAGTCAGGAACATTTCAGACCTAATCCTTACAACTGTACGATTTCGCTTATGGTCCCTTTATAACTTGATCAGCAAGTACCTGGGCAAGGACACGGAAATGGGAATTATGTCGTAGACGGGCAGTTAGGCGAACCAATGTACTATGTACTTGGCGTCCCCAAACTAAACACCAGGCCATAAATTCGCTCCGATGGAGAATCTACGGTCCATTTAGTTCGGAACATCGGATAAATTCCATTGAGCGTAAGGCAATTCTGTTTACCTGGAACCGATGTTTTCAGATAAAGAGTTTGTTCGCCTGAATTATCAAACTCAAAGATAAGTTATCTGATTTATGTATTGCTTCCGTTCGACTGTAATTTACACGCTATTCCTTGCGATGGGATCGGGATGATGACAAGTCGACACGTAAGGATGCACGTATCGAAGATGTTGGTCCGTTGCAAAATCAAATAGCAGAAATTCGAACGAGGACTCGATGGGTTTTAGAAGGATAATATTTTAATTATTATATAGGAATGTTGATGCAAGTCGTATAACCGTGTTATTGGTGCAGTTTACGAGTGGACATGGAAATTAATGTTGTCACACGACAAACGACATAAGGTATTCGTTCGTTGGTTCGTCGAATGCAACAGTTGAATTATTGATTGTTCGGATTGGTCAACACAGGCTTGCTTTGATTTTCGAAAATGTTTCTCCTAGGCAAGAAATAAAATACATACCGATGCGAGAAATACGCTTGTTAGCCCCCTTTTTAGGGAATAGATAGATTTAACCCAATATCGATGACATGGGATAAATTTCCGTTTCTCTTTTTATTTGACAAGTTTCACAGTTTACAACACATCCTGATTTACATTGTGAGCAAAAATATTCATGGCAAATCCTTCTTCAAACCACTGACCTGAATTTTAGAGAATGAAAGAAATGTCACATTTACCCGAAATCTACATTCTGCTAAATGACAGCACAAATCCAACGAACGCGGATATATAGTCCAATGGATCAAACTGATCTACAAAAAAAAATTTCTTTTGGTAACATCCCTTATCAAAATTCCAATCTGTATACAGTTGACATGGACTGTCTTGTAATCGATGATTTGCAATTATCTCAACATAAGTCAGCAGATTCGGACAATGATACTGTCATTGTTACGAAATTAAATGTCATTCGAATTCTAACGAACATTTATCAGACGATAGTAAATGACATGTGTTGCCAGTCGTTTGCCTTTTTATTTTTGGTCATCGCCTCCGCCAGAGAAAAGCCTACATGTTTGAGTACAAGCCTACATTATGTATCCTTGTCCATCATGTCTACGTCTATATTCTGAGCGCTCCTGCTCAATTCGACCGTAAAGCCTGCGACTGAGTATTTACCAAATGACCTCTTGCTTTCTAACAAACTGTGTCACAGCTGACAGGTTACGTTTCCACGAAAACCATATAGGAAACGAATGCCTGCTATATGTAACCTATGTGGGGGGGCACTTATCAAAATTTGATTAATGATCCCACGAAAAAATGTTCGACGGAAAAGATTAATTGTTACATAATGTAGCGACTATACATAGAGGCGACATATTATTCGGTACGGAGCGCCTATTTGGCCGGTACAGGAGTTAGGGAGGTGGAGATGGCAGCTAACGACATCTCCGCCATATCGGCAAGCGAAAAGAACAATTAATCCAGAAAACTGATAGTCTCTTCTTTTTCCTGTCAATGAAATCTGGCCAGGACATCTTTACTGCGTGATTGTACATATTTATCGGTTATCTAGAAGAAATGTGACGTCGATTCATGAAATTATACTGTGATGGTGTTGGGCGACAGGACTTGCATTGGCCGCCGTCAATCCTTTCCGTGTTCTTACACTATTGACACAAAGTTCTTGTATTCGTAGTGACCTGCAGTTTTCGTGTACTATACCCCGAAAACTCCTACTATGTCTCTCTGTCATTACATCCATTGTCAGCTCTGTGACAATGGCGACCATTCCTTTTGGCTGATTTGAGCTGTGCGTCCGCTATCTGAATTTCCGGATTTGCTTTCAAAGCTTTCTGTCATTCCACTGAAACACCCTTAGTTTTCTGTCGAAGCAGTAGATTTCTGTGTAATTTGTAAATAAGAAGACAGGCGAATACTTTCGTTTAATAGATGTTGGCGAGAAGGTTAGTTTAGAATGAATTCTTACCCCGTTTGATCGATAAGCTGTTGATGCCACAATAACGGAGCCATTACTCGGTGGTTTTGTCGGAGACCCACTAAAGCACGCCACAGGCGATCGAACTGAATCGTTCGTGGCGATCACCGAACCAAGTCAATCAGGGACGTCTGAGCCGGAGGGTCAGTGGGGGCAGCTGTCCCTCCAATGCTGTCGTAGGAGGGGCCAGTGCATTATGCGCCTCCATCAAATATTGGCCCTTACTAATAAATTAAAGTATAATTTATAATGTGCAAGGTGGTGTTTATGGGGAAGGAAACGGAAGTTTGCCAAAGTGACGGTGAAGGTCCGGCGGCGCTAAAATTGAATGCTCCGCAACGAGGTGAGCGGTGGCACATATGCTTTGGGGAAAGATAAACACAACGAAGGATGAAACTGTATCCCATGACCCAGGAAAAACTAATAAATAATGCGAGTCATGGTCGTCGACTGGCTCACGCTAAACGCTTTGATGTTGTGGACCCTTGGCCTCTATACAAAATTTATCAAATCCAACCAATGAGCCTTCGTGGCCGGCAAAGTTTCAGAACCTCCCAAAGTGAAAGTTGTCACCATCGACTTGAAAGGAATTTGGGAAGTTCCTCAGAGAAAAAGTCAAGATTGTTCGCAATTCTAACATTAGTAAGGATAGATTGCAACGCATATTAACTACAAAAGACAAAGAAATAATATCAATAAAAAATAAAGCTAATTAAGGAAAAAAGTCGTTGTCTGGTAATGTCAAAACAAACATATAAAATCTCGTAACTGTTCAGACTGGCGAGCGTGCGATATTCCTAAGCACGTAAGCGACGCCTTAGCAATCAAAATTATTTGATTTTCTGACGATTTTCAAAGCACAAAACATTACCGTCAGTGACGTAAATTTCTGCACAGACATGTCGAGTAGGTAGGCAGCAAAAAGCTGCCGTATATAATATAGCACACTTCGACCAGTTGAAGATCCCTTATGCCATCCTGAAATTGAATAATCCCTTCCTTCAACTGAAGTTGAACCATCCAGAGCTAATAGCAAGATGCAGGAGCTGACTCATGTCCGCATTAGTTTTCTAGATCAGCATAGGCATATTCCCCGAGAGTTGAAATTCCCCTGAAAGCCAATTCCGGGTAGGGGCAGAGCAAATGAAATGTACTTTCCTCTGCATCCACGTCTCCGCAGCTTCTTCAAAAGTCATGGTGTGGAAGCCGGAGGCTCCTCGCATGTTCCCCGATGACGCAATTATTATTATTTATTTATCTATTTTTTATTGCCTTGACCCCTCTAGGGGCATGGGCGCGTCAACATCTCCAGCATTTCTATGCCTTGTTGACGTTTCAATAGCATATCTACTTTTCGAAAGTGCAATTGATAGCATGCACCTCCTATCCGCGCCGTCTTTATACTGACAAGCTCGGAGCACTATGAGAGTTCTATTAGTACTCATAGGCAGTTGTTGATCGCGCCGAGATTTGATCTCCCAGGAAAACCGGTTCACTTGTACTAAGTTCGTGTTCGAGTTTGACAATCTGTGGTGACACTTGCAGACGACTGACGTTGCAAAAACTCATCCATTTGGTCCCACGACGTTAAATCCATCTTCTGGTGGGAAGTCAATGAATCCGACAACGAAAACACAGTTAACACTTGGTCCACATTGGGTTTTGCTTCAATTTTTCAGTCGCTCGAGACTGAAATTATCTGCTTATCTGCTCCTATAAACGTCCGTAACCAGTACCGCTGTGTCACAGAAACGATCCCTTTTTATCGTCTATTATGCGGTCAGTATTTCGATATACTATATTATGTTTCTTTCCCTTTCTTTATAAAACTTTCATTCACAAAATTTTCATTTTTGCGGTGTTACTTATTTTTTTGTAATTTATCAACAAAACTTTCGCGTTCTTCGAATACACTAGATAAAACCAACAATTCAGGAGCCCCAGAAACAACTAAAATCATGGAGTACAACGACGACCACGACCATTTCCAAGGACGTGTTTTTTTAAATAACCGCGATATTGAAAACGTGAACTTCACTTGGTATCCGTATTTCTTTCGTGGGCACATCTCGAACAAAAAGATGGTCTTTTCGCACTTTATGCGTGTTCGGAAATCAAAAAAAAAAATATATATTTAAAAAAAAAGATTTATATTTGTCAAAAAAAATGCACTCTAGAAGAATGACCGAAGACCCCCAAAATATTCCTGTCTGCGTCACGGCTCGAAAAACACCTCCTCTTTTCCATCTGTTCCATATTCCATCCCAAACAAAAATGACCGCACCCTGTGACGGTGTCCGCTGTGCGAAACAAAAGGCTGTCTGCGTTCCACTCACAGGGTGACTGCAATATTGGGGGTCAAGCAAATAACTCAAAATAAATAATATAATCGTATTTTTAATTTCGTTTTGAGATGCACTTTTCAAATACATTGTGACACACAGAAAAGTTAGATGTACACCAGATTTGACATCGATCTTTGAATCCCCCTTTCCTTCCTGGACTGACGATGGTCGGTCCTCCTTAGACAACTCAGTGGATAAAGCAAATAAACCAAAATTTTGGTTAAAAACTGATGTTTTTGCTTCAAAATCTACACTTTCACAAAAAATTCAAGATATCACTCATTTTTCGCTTACGTAATTATTTCATATTCCCACAGTTAACCCCACCGTAATCCATATATAACCTATGTGAAAGGCTAGAAAGGTCGACCTTTCCTTTTTCAGTACGCAAACAACCTCTTGAATAGGTCATTCAATCTGAATCCTCTTGGTATACTACCTACCTAAGGTACGCGACCGAAAGGAATTTCATTTGAGTGCGTACTACGCCAAGGTTAGTCCTGACATAACATAGGAGTGCTCTCACGAATTCATGCGCTTGGAATTTATAGGAGTCCTAAAGAGGTTTTATTGCTGCGCTTTCATTTTATCCTAATGCTTGACGGTAGCCATGTTAGTTAGATCATGTTGACTCACGCCGTTCATCATATTCTGTAATGAATACCTAATTTGTACATAAAATTTAAAATGCTGCCTTGGGTTTTGAACATGTCAGCTTTTGGAATATTTTCCACTGTATGCACTTACGTCGCAAGTTGCTTCTATGTGTGTTTGTTTTTAAGTTTATGTAAGAAAGTTTGTATCTTGCGAAATAATTCGCATTTATAATATATACCCATAGGTGCACACCACAATTTTAGTCAGGATACGAGTTCTATACGTGTTCACGCGATAATGACTTCATAACAAGATAAATAATCTGACAAGGCATATGTGGAGGGGAGCTTTCTTAATTAAGGAAATATTCATAAGACTGTTAGCTTAAAACGCCTATATCTAAGGGAACCTTTAAAAAGGACGTGCTACGCATTTGAAGAATGTCCTTTTGGAGTTTGAAAAAGGGTATTCACAAAATCCTTAAAATTCGGTAACAAGTGAATACATTGAAGCTTATTCCGGTATAGGTCGCGGTCCTGAAAGCCTTCGATCTGGATCAGAAGAATCTCACATTTTTTTTTTTTCTCCTCCATATGCTTTACCTTCCGGGAAAAGATGTGACGTCAACTGTCAGTTTTTGGATCTGAAAAATATTTCCCCCTGGATCTGAAAAGTATTTAGATCCAAGAATTGACAGTTGGCGGCACATCTTCTATCGGAGGGGAATGCATATGGAGGAGAAATCGAAAAAGTTAGATTCTTTTGATTTAGATCACGGTCAAAATCAGAAGGCTTTCAGGACTGAGACCAATATGTTCAAAATTTTCACCAATACTGTAATCAAGGATATTTTTAAATTCAATGTGTAATAAAATCTTTAATGGAATTATCAACATGAATGGTAACAATACTTACGTTGAACTTGTTAAAATTGATTTTACACACAAAGCCCATCAGTTGCGGGCCATGCTTTCGGGTCACTCAAGAAGCATGTTTTGAGATCAGCTGTGAGGCATATTGTGAGGCTAGCTGTCAGCCGCGCCACGAGACTAGCTGTTAGGCAAGCTATGAGGCATGTTGTTAGGTGTGCCATCTGTAAGAAATTTGAAAGCGAGTCATCTCCTATTTTCCATAGGGATCTTTTTTGAATTTTGTATAAAAGGCATGCTTCGCGACAAGCTTTACAGCATGCCACGAGAGCTGACCTCACAATGTGCTTCAATACTGATCCTACAATATGTCTAGTGACTGTTCGCACCACTTCAACCCCTTCACCTGGACCTGGATTTTCTACGATTTTCAGAAATACGATTTTCCGATTTTTCTCGAGACCTTGAACAAATTTTACGATTTAAAAAAATCGAGAATACGATTTTTACGAGTCTTCAGTTCAATTGAAAAAAAAAACAAGCTGAAGGTATACCTTCGCGTGAAGGGTATCATACCTTCGTTATGAGTTATGGTGCATTTTCCACTTTGAAATTAGTCGTAAAACTTGTTCCGATTTCATTGTTCCTATGAGAGGTACATGAAATAGTAGACCGATTTCAACCAAATTTAGAACATGGTTTGGTAGTCAGTATGATTGAATAATATGATAATTTGGTAAAGATATCTTCAGAAATAAAAAAGTTTTTCTTAGTAAAAACTTGCTTTTGGAACAATCGTTCCTATGACAGCTATATGATAAAGTGGTCCAATTTCAACCAAATTCGGGAATGTGTGGCTAAAAATACTATTTATTAGTGTCAAATTTAAAAAAGATATCTTTAGAAATAAAAAAGTTTTTCTCACAAAGACGAATTTTTGGACCGGTCGTTCATATGGCAGCTATATAACGTAGTGATTCGATTCCGTTGGTTCCGACATAAATACTGCGTGCAATAAAAAGAACGCTTTGTACAAAATGTCAGCTCGATAGCTTTAAAACTGAGGGACTAGTTTGCATAGAAACAGACAGACAGACGTACAGGCGGACAGACGGACAAAGCTTAATCGTCTCGTCTCATCATACTGACCAAGAATATATATAGTTTATATGGTCATGCTTCCTTCTGTGCGTTGCAAACTTAATGACAAAGATAATATACCCTATCACATCCGTGAATTGTATAAAAATCTATATACTTATTTCAAACATTGTGAATATTTTCCCTCCTTAGACATGACTGTGAATCGACTTCAAAATGGTTCTAATTCTACCCATATGATGGCTACATACCCTTAAAAGTATTTCGTCACAGTCGCTATGTTCAGGAAACGACCGAAAATGGTGGTACGGAGCAGGACATCGTCTGTCGTGTCAACTAGGCCAAATGTGCATTTGGCATGCTGTCAAAAATATGGCAATGCAATAATCTCAGTGCTAAGCTCAAGCTTGGCTAGTTCCGCTCCATGGTACTGCCTGCATTGTTGTACGGGAGCAGCACGTGGAAAGTTTCCGCAAGTGTTACCAAAAAGCTTCAAGTTTTCTTGAACTCTGGTCTTTGTGTAGAATTTTAAGATTTTTCTTGCAAAAACAATATAAAACCGGCCCGGAGTCCGAAGCGTATATACCCTAGACTTGTACAGACCTAGTGGTGACACCAAAAGTAATAATTGGCAACGACCATGCATTAAAAATGAGTTTCCTATATAGCCAGTTTATAGGGGAGGTTGGCACTCATTCAGGGAGATCTTGACCATTCTAAAAATGAATTAACTATCCCATTCTACAAATATTTGTTGAATTTTTCAAGTCGCTAGCTTCATTCCATCGAAAGTTATTGCTTATTTGAAGTCTCACTTGTAGGGGAGGTAAGGGTTCCTTGGGTCGGATCTTGCCCATCATTGGCACCAACCAATTAGATCACCCTACAAACATACAAACAAAACTTTAAGTCTCCAGCTTCACTCTATCGACAGATATCGCTTATTTGAAGTTTCGTTTTTAGGGGAAGTAGGGGTTTCGTTGGTCGGATTTTACGCATTTTCAATATTAGCCGACTGGATCCTACTACAAACATTTGGGCAAAATTTCAAGTCGCTAGCTCTATTTTGTCGTAAGCTATCGCTTGTTTTAAGTGTCATCTCTAGGGGAGGTAGGGGTTCCTTAGGTCGGATCTAACCCGTCTTTAATGCCAACTAACTCAATCTCACTTCAAACATTTGACAAAAATTTCAAGCTGCTGGCTTCATTGTATCAAAAGTAATCGCTTATTCGAAGTTTCATTTGAAGGGGAGGTAGGGGTTCCTTGGGTCGGATCTTGCCCATTTTCAGTGCTAACTAATAAGACCTCACTACCAACATTCTACCAAATTTTCAACTTGCTAGTGTCATTCTATCGAAAGTTATCGTAATTAAAATAATATTTAATATTTTGAATTTTGTAGGGGAGGTAGGCGTTCCTTTGATCTGATTATGCCCAACTTCCCAAAACCTAAGCAGCTTCTCACCCCAGGGTTACATGCCAAAAATCAGATGTCTACGTCAATTAGTTCAAGAGTTATGGACAAAAAACCTGAAAAGTAGGGTAGTACGGTAGTTTGTAAGAAAATTACCGTTAGTTTTCAACTGATCGATTTTATTTTTCTAGGGGAGTATAAGATTACCATCACGAGCAATCTACCAAAGCTAGAGGTTTTCATGTTTATTTAATCGGGAGTTATAAATACATTTAATTATTTTACATATGTAGGGGAGGTAGGCGTTCTCTTGGCCTGATCATGCCCATTTTCAATACCAACCAACTAGATCATATTTCCAACATCTAGTCAAAATTTCAAGGCTCTAGCTTTATTCTATCGAAAGTTATCGTGCGAACGGACAGACAGACGGACAGACAGACAGACAGACAGACATGGCTTAATCGAATCAGGAGGTGACCCTGATCATTTATATATATATTTTACATTGCTATACCTCCGGAGCCTCCTTTAAGGTCTTACATATTTCCGTCGTGACAAAAACAATATACCCCATACTAAAAGTCTAGGGTATAATTAAGAGCTGAGTCGGCCTAGACTCTGACGCCGCGTCGATCGCCGAATTGAAACCCACACAAAAATTGCAGTGGATGGGCGACACATTGCGAAAGGGTGATAACTGCATTGCTGGGCGTGAAATGGGACACCATTCCCAATGAAGGCCGATCAAGAGGTGTCCTAAAAAGTCATAGCGGCGATCCGTGAAAAAAGAGTTTCTGGGTAAGTCGTTGGGGACAGTTGCGTATCACTGACCAGAACCTAGTACGATTGCGTACGTTTGAATTTTTATCTCGATAATCCACCAAACGATTCAAAACTATAATTTGATGAGAAATTACATATTATTCATTTGATTAACGTGTATACAAGTATGTACCTCTAGCTAATTTCCTGCACCCTTAAATGCGAACATCATTATCAAATTCTCCAACTATTTCCAGTGAATATCGCATCCTGACGATATTACCCTAGTGAAGCAAACATTATTCTGGCATTTCTCAAAACCGTTTTATTACTCAACTATCTGGAATGCACATAAGCTATTAACTTTGTCAGACAGTCTTAAATTGCGCTTCGCAAACTTTCATATCCCATCGGGGATTTGTTTTATGCGAGGAATTCACTACATGAAATCCAACTAAAATATCTGCAACTTTCTTCCCGAATTCTAGCTAACTCATGTGAACCAATTGAGTCAATTTCCAATGCGAACATGTGCCACCCTCCGCTGCCCTCTGGACAATATTGAATTAAATTCTCCGAATAGATAAGAACATCTTGTTCCGTGAATAATGACAGCGTTTATAGTGCAGTTCTCTTTCTTGTCTACGACATCGATATAAAAATGAAGCTATTAAAGTTTGCGCTGAACTTCGTTCACCACGTATCGCTCGTTCCGAATTATTCCCACTTCAGTCGTACAAGTATCATACGAACATGGGTCGACTTCACGTATAGTGGACGTCATACTTCCTTGCTTTCAGGACGAGAACGCACGTTTGAGTTTTGTGAATTTAAAATTAGGTCCTAAGCATGTACATATCAAAGAGTTGTTCACGAAGGATTGCCGTAAGATGGCGTGGAACGACGACCGCTGAAGTAGACGTTAAGCGCTTAATAATAAAATTTTACGACAGCTATAGCCAGTAATACCTATTTGGAGTGTAATAAAAAGAACTTTTTAGTACTCAAGATATAATTTTATTAACTGATGCGTAGACAAAGCGAGTGCTTGGTATTTCAACTGTACGCAAGAAGTTCACACAGAGTTTATCCTTTGACCTGGAAATATTTCTTGTGATCCAGCATATATGCATGTACTTCTAAAGCTAAAAGATTTTGCTTCTGATTGAGGATCTAAAAAAATATTAGACGCATTCTTTTGAACTACTTCAGGTTAACAACACGCAATTACAACAATAAGTTAGAACTCAACGAATTAATAAACCTACACCGGATAGATATGCCAACCAATGTCACTTAGATCTTATAGGGCGTGCAGTGTAATTATATACCTCTGTAGTTTTTACGATTTTAGTGCCACCATTCACTGTCGAACTCGAGCACGAACCTGGGACAAATTTCCTCTGACACACACATACACTTCACATAGGTGTGAAGAAAACCGGTCCTCTTCTACTAGGTTCGTGCTCGAGTTCGAGTTCAACAGTGTATGGTGATACTAAGGGACAACCTTTTTTTATTTTATTATTTTGGCATTGTTTCTTCTAGCCAAATGTTTCGAATGAGCGTTTTTATGGGTTCTAAACCTATTATAACTAGTTCTGCTTGTATTTCGTCGATGATAGGTGCTTTGTTGTTTTTTAGTGCGTTGAGGGCTGATTCGACTTATTCGAGCGTTGCTCTGTCCATTGGGGGTTCATTTGTCGATTGATAGACTCGAATATCATTCGGTGGCGTGACTCGGGTTGAGTAGTTCATCGAAATGGGATGCCCATCTCCTTTTGACCGATTGCGTACCGCTGATGATGGTACCTTTTTTTCTTTACAAAGACGGTTTTTTTTTTAAATTTTAATGATGTTACGTGAAAGCTTCCCTGAGTGTGTATAGCATAACTCTCTTCTATGGCTTTGATCCTTCTTGCCGTGTATTTTTATTATGCCTCGCTGTTCGCTTTTACCACTTCCTGGTATTCGTCGTCGAACCAGTCATTCTTCCTGCGACCTATTTCGTACATTAGTACCGCCTCCGAGGTTTACTTGATCTGGTCTTTGACTTGATTCAATTTGCTCCTTTTTTGTCAAAGGTAATGTAGGAATCTTCAAAAGATACTGGTAGCGACGAGGGAATATGTTTTTCGTCTGGCCTAGTTCTCATTTTTTTTATTTTGCACTTTGTGTTTCCCCCCTTCTTCTCTTTCGTAGGCCGCTTCTTCTGTCCCACTTTGGTCCAAGCGCTTTCTTGAGAAACGGGCTCCGCTGTTGTCTCATCCTTTCCGGGTGATTTCGTCCCCGCACTGCGGTTCAATGAAGAAGTCGGCTGAGAGATGAGAGATGTTTTTTTTGCGAAAAATAATTGAATATTTTGATTTTAATTACTTCAAAATTATCCAAGTAATTAAATAGTAATTATTACTTTTTAATTACTATTACTTTCCTGAAAAAGTAATAACTACTTTTGAATTAAAATTCCTTTCTCTGAAAAAGCTATTATTACTTTTGAACTACAATTACTCGTTTTAAAGGAGCAATAAATAGTATTTAATTATTTTTAGAAAGAATTTAATTAGTAATAAATAGTTTTAATTAAATAATTTCAGTACTTTGTAGCCATTGAATTTCTCCGATAGGTAATGCTTAACATGTATGATGAGAATGGGCGATTCTTATTCTCGCCTCCCTAAGAATTCATAATAAACTCATTCATCGACTAAAGTAATTCTCCTAAAAGCTAGGCAATCTCCTAGCAATGTATCTACCAAAATTTCCCATTTGAAATTTAAAATACAAATACAGCGTACTCCACTTAGTAAACTCACCGTTTATTAGGAAAATAAATGAAACAAGCTAACACACCGTCTTCACAATATCTTCGTACATTACAAACGAAAACTAATTCCACCAATAAATAAATATAAATAAGGACTTGTAAGGTATAGGTACACTATGTACGTATATTTTTCTCCAATTCATTTTCGCAACGACATCGTGTAGTATTCCTTTTTCATAAGTCGTATCCACCTCGAGTTCCTACATTCTCGACATCCTCTAAATCTTCAGCGCACAGCAGATTGTTTTTCGCCTGCAATTCCCATTCCATTTTCTTCAGCTGCTCCTCCGACGATACAGTCGGTGGCCTAGACACGGGAAAAGCCCAAAAAGCAATATGATAGGATTTAGAAGGATATTGCAGAAGCTATGCTTTTTGTCTTAATCGACTCTAGTCTGTTAGACAGCAATACGAGTACATACTCTTACCTTCTCGATTGTGCTGTTTGTACAGACGTATTCGTATGGTACGTGAAGAACATGTTGTACGGGGACATTGCTTTTCGAATAACATAATTTCTATGGTATTATCCTCAAGTCTGGGCTTTTGTTGTAAGATTTTAGTCTGCTGATTGTACTGGAGTGGGTCGATGTTGGTTCGAGTTTTCACTTTAATGGACCTCATTATTTGAGATCAATTGCTCAGAATAACAGGCGAAATAATATCATGACTAAGAAAAAGTTGAATATTGTGAGATACAATTTGATCTTGAAATTTCAGAGATACCACCCTATGGCACTCGGTAGCCATGAGGTCTCGGGTGCCACTCTACGATGCTTGTTCAGGGATTCATTTAACAGGCACGTTAATAAAATAAAAAATGATACAAAGCATCTACACTGCATGCAGATACATCGGAACATGGATATGTCTTTGGCTACCGACTGCGTGCGCCTTTGCGGTCTTGGTAGAAATTGGCTACAAACTGCGCGAGCGATACCGTCGCCATCGTTTCCGGACGAGATTCGTACTTTTCCATAACGCTTTCCTTCCAAATATCGGTTGATTCTACTCCCAGCTTCTCGTCGTCCATTTGCTTCTTCGTCTTGCGAACGCGATGTCGTTCGTGTGGCCAAGTCGTTGGAATGTACTCAACTTTACGGCTACACTCGCTCATGTGTAGGTTGAGCAAGTACCAGGCGGCCTCTTGCGACGAAATCTCGACCGCGTTCAGCATTTTCAACCCGACTTCGGTCAACAAAGCGCTGTAGTCTTTATCGGGATATTCGTCGCGTAGTTTAATCAGTTCGCGCTGCAAATTACTCATTCCGCGGTTCGTTTTGTTAACATACTCGACGACGTACGTGGCGCACGAGTACTCTTCCAGAATGAACTGTATATCGCAATTCGAGCGCAAAACTTTCGCAATCCAGGGGTTGAAGTTGTTGATCCATCGTTGCATGATACTTCGCTTCACAAAAACTTTCGGACGAGTGATGCCTGCGCGGAGGATGTCGAGGTAGTAGCCGTACGTGTCGACACGGTGATGCTGGAGGAAGACGTCTAAGGAATCGAACTCTTCGAACTCGAGCGAGCGGTGCATATCGGCGCACTTTTGTCGTAACCGTTCACGACGACCGTCATCTTTCGCTATTAGCAGAAGCACCACCGTATGGTCCATCGGCCAGAACGGGGCTCCGAAACGACAGTGTTTGTTCTTTTCGTCTTTGGCCCGTTTGTAGCACGTAAACGTATGCTTGTGCGTTTGCAGCTTCTCTCGTTCGATACGCGTTTTGTCGGCGGTGATTAGCGAGTCGATTAATCGAATGGTAGCTGGCATCTTTTCGTCGACCGGCTCTTTTGGATCTTCGGCGAGCCACAGCAATATGTGCGCGTGCGGACTACCGCGTTGCTGGAATTCGAAGCGTTTAAAGTAATCGACAACGTGGTACCTACCAAATGGAGAGTATCGATCAGCTTGTCAAAGTATAAGCAACACGTTACCGGATCCTCGTTAACGAGCGTCGTCCGCAAATCACTGCTCATCGATGTAACTGGGTCTCCCACGCCGGTCCATTCTTTTCCATTCTCTAAGCGGTACAATAGACGCAGTAAGTCGGACCAGCTGTATTCGCTAGCGCTTAGTGTGAGAAAGATGGTCGGCTTTCCCAGCTGGCGAATCATCGCAAACAGATCTTTTTTGCGCGCCATCCAATATGACACGCTATTTGGAACCGATTTCAGAAAAGAGACATTCTGCTCAATCATATTGTCTACAAACCTTTTGTCCTGGACGTTTTCGCGGGTCAGTTGTTTCAAGTTATCGCTTGCCTTGAACGTGCAGTACATACCGTCGGTCAATCGCATTCGCATAACTTTCATCGCCACGTAGAGGACGTGTTCTGGCTTCACTCCGCGTCGATCGGTGCGGCGAATTTCGCTGTTGGCCATTTGATACGGTGTCACTTTGTCGAGCGTAAATGAACGTGGTTCGCCGAGATAAATTGAAGGAAACGACAGCTCTTCGGCATGCTCGTCGAACAACAACGACAACTGGCGCTTGTTCATGCCGGGTGCTAATTCGAGGTACTTTTCCTCGCTCCACATCAACGTATGTTGTTTGGCCAGCAAAAGATCGTTGACGTTTGCGGGATCCTCTGAAATCGGTTCCACAAACGGTTCGCCTGCTGCTTCGGCTTCCGTCTCTTGTACGGGTTGTAGCGCGGACGAACTTGGGTGAGCTTCCATCAAAGACTCGTCGATGCGAATTCCGTTCATTTTGTAAAGCGGTCTCGAGACGAGGAAACGAAGCCACGCTTTCACGATGGATTTCTGAACGTAGCCCGACAGATATGACGACTTGTGAATGAGGTGGCGTTTGATGTGAACGTTGAACGCGTAGTCGTCGTCGAGTTGACGTGGCAGTTCGAACACCATACAATTCACGTCCACAGGAATGTTTATAACTTGACCTGTTATCCCTTTCGATCCGTGCACAAAACGCAGTCGACGAATTTGCATAAACGGCAAGCGAGGTGAAACGAGCCGTTCGGTGACGGGATCCAAGGAAGGCAAATCTGTCGGGTACGGCGGATAACGAAAGCCGTTTATCGTCGCCATAATGGGCAATTTTCCGCGCATAAACTTTTGTAACAGCTGTCACAAACGCGCATCTGCAACGGGTTGTCGTCCGGAAATTTTTCGCGGATCATATCAATAGCCTTCATCGGCACCGGTCTTAAGTCTCGTTGAAACCACAAGCGATCGCAGACGCCGCACGACACGCCGAATTGGTTTTGCATGAAACGAGTATCGAATTCGAGATCGGCCACTAATCGCTCGTCGATAAAGACTTTTCGCGGCGGCACGGGAATAACATTCATTTCGACCTTTTCATCGGCGGCTTGACCTTCCTCCACTTGGAATATTGATTGAACGTTCCGCTTGCGTTGCTGATCGGCTTGCCGTTTCGATTTGTCGTTGGCTTTCGAGGCGCGATATTTTTTCGCACGTTCGGCATCACTCATCCGTGGCGGCGTGTTTGAAGTACGCGATCGGAGAAAGGCTTCAAACTTTTCCGCCTCAGTGGTCCTCGAACTAAAGGCATTATCACGAACAAATACCAAAAATTCGTTGCTGTAGCGTAATTCTCTTATCCGTTTACGCTCACGCGAATCGCGTTTTTGCTCTGCGGCAGATTTGGGGGCCATAATTAATAAAAAATTTTCTTACTTACGCTCTTAAATAAAATACAACAAACAAAACTACAGTATAATGAAACAAACGAACACAATTTCTAAAAGTTTTTCACAAATTTACACAAGCTAGTACAACAAATTGTATTTTTCGCACTAATTTTCCACTTTTTTTTGCAATTGTACAGTTGTCTTTGCACAGACGTTGCAAGTTCGTTTGGAAATATCGAACTGATCGAAATTGTCCAAATTTGCAAGTCCATTTAAATAAAACTAGACTGGCTTGATAATTCTGAGAGCCTAGTTGGAAACTGATTGGAAATACTCTGTAAACCAATCGGCCACTACATTCATAGAACTCGGAAAAATTTTCAATGGGCTTGTTTCCTCTTCTGACCCCCGAGTAGAAAAACAGACATTTCGTGTGACGGACAAATTTTTAGGATGACCCCCAGCTATAAGACATATCCATGTCAAAAAACACCTGTAATACCCACAGGAACTTCCATAGTTCGAAGCTTCTCAGTAAAATATGGTCATACGGATAGGAAGTGTATACAAGCAACTGCACCATGTGAAATGTTTATGCTAACGAAACAAGGCTAAATATTTTGACGCGCCCATGCCACCCTGGAGGAATTAAGACGACTAGTAATCCTATGGCAGGAATTGTGTTGATGCTGCTAATGGAGTACCTGTCAGGACCAGATTATTTAATTACAATTATTTATTACTAATTTAATTCTTTCTAAAAAAGAATTAAATATTATTTATTACTTTTTCAATAAGAGCAATTGTATTTCAAACGTAATAATTGCTTAATCCTTTCTGATTCGAATACTGTAACTACACTCGTCAAACATAACGGTAATTTTTATAAATATTCGTAAAGTGGAGTGGGCCATTGCTACTCCAAGTCAACGACGAATTGGCTCAGCTATCTACGTCCACCAAAAAATAATCAGCATAAAGCCAACGCAGAGCTCAAATCGGGGACCACAATTTTGAACATTCACTGGACTATCGGTTTATTCTGATGAGTTCAAACCAGAGCTACTCGCCTAAGTCTTTTTAAAGATCGCTTCTCCAGGAATTTTTCTTAGTCCGATTTCAACTAAATTTTGTACGTAGCTTCCTTGCGTTATTCTTAGTACTACACGGTAATATTTTGGTCCTGCTGAGGTGTTCGTTAAGACAAAATGAGTCCCTTGATCATGAAACGAAACAGAAACTAAACCTTGTAGATATTAGTATCTCGGTTTGGAGTGATGAGGCCAATGCATTGGAGTACATAGTGTTGTTTTGTGTCCTTTGGTCAGGATTAATGACATTTTGGGTCCTTTAATTAGGGCAAAAGGGCATTCTTGACAAGTTATACGAGTATCTAGACAAGGTTGCTGACTGGGGGTCATGAGACCAATGGACTGGACAACGGTTGAAGGCACTGTGAGTCCTCTGTTAAGGACTGATGGCATCTTGAGTTCTTTGGTGAGGAAAGAATGAGATTCTTGACAAAGAATTGGGTATCATATGATTCGTGTCCAGGGCTGAAAACGTCATCAGCAGTGGTATATTGCATTCGCCTAACATACTACTGCTGATAAAAATAATTTTTTTTTAACATACTACTGCTGCTGGCGTTTTGAGTGCTTTAGTAAGGAAAAAGCATATTCTTGCATTCGCCTGGTACATATCGATATGTCCCGAATCGGGGCGATAAGGATGACATTTTTCAGTGCAAGTCATAGATAACCTGAAAGCCAACGCATCTAAATTAAAATGTAATTGCATGGGACGGTCCTAAAGTACCGATGAAGATGTTCACTCTTTTTGTGTGAGTGGAGTGCGTCATTGCTTCTCCAAGTCTAAAACCAATTACAATTACCAAATAATGGTAACTGTTTTTGTACAGATGACGTTGCTTTTCTTAAAGCGAATACAAACAGGCCCGATCTGAATACTGCCATCAACTAAAATTGGACGTCAAATTTCATAAGAACACTCAACGCCATCCAGTAGGAAGTCTCAGAATTTTCTCAAGATCATTTGATACAAGGATCCGGAGCTGCACGATTTTCCGCTCCATGATCGATGTATGTATGTGTATGTTCGCTAGGCAATTTTTTTTTTCATTAGTCAAATTTATGCATTTTGCGAATCTGTACCATGATGAGTTTTCCTCCTAAACCAAAATCAAATTTTGAATGATTCTGGCGTACTATCCCCCAAGTTGGGGCATGTCATATTAAATAATTATTTGGGGGATATGTCATGGGGGGAGGGGTTAATTCGCATCCGCTGGTCTACTATAACTAAATTGGAGTAAGGTTATAATCATTTGTGGTTTTCCGATTGCAACTCGTGTCATCTTGAAACTGAGAGTTTTCGTGGTGAGAACCTGCAAAGCGGAGGGATGCTAAATCTTAATGACCCCTAATGAATCTATTGCATTGAAATAAATCGACGAAATCATAGACCAATTACTAACATAGACTTGGATGGAGCGTATTTCTTTTGTTTGAAAATAAGAATTTGCGCTTGTGTGGAAAATGAAGATTGATTTTGGCACAGAAGGAGCGACGATTTTCTTTGAAGATGAATTTACGTTAAATTACATTACATTTTGTTTAAATTTTGATTTTTTTTTTAATTTAATTGGTTGATTTGTAGTGATTTTGTGTTTTCGTGTCGCGGAGCATCGAGGGAGAACCGTAGTTAGCTTTTATTTCGATTTATACCAAATTTCCCAAGTTTGCTGTTTGTATATTTCTGCATCCTGTTCTATTCCTTAAATGATTCTTTTTCTGTCTTTCTTATTCAATCAATTTAAACTACGGACGCACACTACAACTCCCCAGCTGAATGACTAAAATAAATAACCATTTTCAAAAAGCTTTCATTACCCACCATTCACAAAAAAAATCTTAAATAATGAATCTTCGCCAATTCCTTTCCTTTATCACATTTTTTCCAAGACCATTCTGCTCGAACCGCACAATCACTGTTCACGCTAAACTCAACCAAATCCTACCTCAAAGGTAATGAGCTCTTGTAAACGTTGAAACTCATCTTGATGCTACTCAAGCTTATTCCTTATCTGCTTAATTGATTGCCCAAGCATTCCTTCTTGAGAAAATAAGAATAATGAAAAAAGTCTGAATAATTTCGCTACATATATTTTCCAATCATCGCAGCCGCATCTTTTCGTCAATTTAAATTTTCTTATGATCCAAATTGTGTAATTAGTTAGACTTCACTCAAGCTTCTCGTGTCTCAAGGATAACTGTAATAACTTTCCAGCATTTTCGATTCTTTTTATTCAATTGTGGATACATTTTTTGATATTTTTGATTCTACCTCTATTTTCGTGGTTAATACAGCAAACCTAAAACAATATGCCGTCACTCTAATTAATTTATTCAACGCAGAGAATTTCTCTAATATATAATTGCTCGTGGTCAAGTGACAAGTATTGGCAAAAATTTAAAGTTGTTAAAGTTGAAGGATTCTAAGTTGATTCTAAGCCCCGCATTGCGACTTTCGCGGTGCAAGGCATCCGTCATTTAAACTACAATAGATCTAGATCCGATGACATGATTTTATCTGGTATGTTGTTTTCAGGTCATCCCAATATCCCCCGGTTGGTTGTAGGCGTCTTCAACATCTGATGGGGGTGAGATCAAGATTCAACAAATTGTTTGTTGAAAGTTTCTTGTAAGCTAAAATTTAATAAGAAACCTGATAAAAAAATGGCACTGACGGTGTTAATAGTGAGGAACCACAATTTATTGTTTAGCACAGCGGGGAGGCTCATTGTGGTGATTGTTGATTGGATTTACCATCCTCATTGAAATAGACAAGGCGCCGCGCGGCATTTCATAGAGATACAGACAACAAAATGTTAATCTGATTTCTTGGGATTATTTTTTAAAATTAGGGGCAAAGTACATTGGCTGTTTATTTGAGAGCTCGAGCTTGTTTAGTTTCTCTGTTACAGGGTTTTAGTTATGTAAAAACGGTGAAATACCTGACATTCCAACGCAAAGATAAACCTGTTTTTCAACATTCAAAGGGCTGTAACTGCTAGAAATTAAGAAATAAGGATCAACCAAAGTTTGCGATTTGATCATAATGAAATAGAGAATTTATTTCTGAGATAGGATAAGTACAATATGTATGCAAAAATTCGAGAAAAAGGTAATAGGGAGTAATTTTTTTTTCTTTGAGCAAACCCAAAATTTGGCTTGGTTTTGAAACTATAACAACTAAACCGTTTGTCTGATTTTCACGGAATAAATTTTAAATATTAGAGCAAAGAATTTGCTATGACTTGCTTTCTACTTCACTACTTTCTGTGACTGCTGGAGCATACTCAGGGGCATGCCATAAAGATCCGGCGACTAATATGGGGAGAACCTGTTGATAGCCCACATCGTCCCCTCCTCCGCGATTATTGATGCTATTTCTCCCCACGTTTGCTCGCTTGGCTCCTCCGTGTGAGTCTTCTTCTATCAAGTGCGAAATCTAACCCCCAGTACATGAAATCACAATACGAGTACATCCCGTCATTGATGAAGTGTGCATAAGGATTTCTAATTGAAACATTAACCCTCATAATTACCTCATCGTATGTAGGTCAAGAGTGCAATACTTGAAATAAAGTCGTATTTGCTATAAATTTCCAATGCAATAACCTCGTGCTCATGTGATACACATTCAATCACGTATTATTTCCAAACTGACGTTCTCCATGAATTCTATACGTACAATGACATAAAATACCACAATTGCTTCTTTCCGCACGGATATAATTTATTATTCCCTTCTTGCTAACCTGTCGATATTCATTTGCTCCACAAAAGTTTTGACTTTGATTCCATCAGACGTAAGCATGCAAAAGTGTGAGTTTGTGTGACACGGTCGACAACCGGCAAATAAAACAACACTCAAGTACAGACGCCGATCCTTGAGCTGTCGTCGCCTGAAAAGCTCCAATTAATATGAAACTCTCAGTTCCACCTGAGCGTTGCATTCAACTAGCTTAGTCAGAAAATCCCTTTCTCCAATATTTCTGTGAACATTGCTATCTGGTACTCAAACAATTCCATTATATCCGACATCAAAATATTCTCGATTTGCAGTGAAAGGACTCTTTTCAGAAATCGTTTGAATTTCATGTGTTGGGATTAATTCGAAATCTCTACATGAAGCAAAGCATCAACTCAACTGAATCCTTGCTGGCTCATTGATGACAGAATTCAATTAACAAAGTGAATAAAAACGTCAGAAAGTTGGCATGTGTCTGCTGAAACCGGGTTTGCTTTTTGCGCATCCTTTTTTAATAAATCAGATTCGTTATTGGTTTTCGGTGCAGAAGTTGGACGTGTTTGCCAGAGAATTAAAGACCGAAGGACAAGTCTATCTTCCTTGTAGTCGGGAGAAGTGAAATGAGAATACGAGAATGGGTTCTTGTTGGCTGATTTTCTACAGGTAAACGGAATTGCGGAATACAAGTTTTAATTAACCCCCGGCAATTGCACACATTGCGGACCATCTAATTTCCCGAGAACTTAGCTGAAAAGTTTTCCGAACAGGATATGTGTTTAGTTTTGCTAGTCAAAATGCTCGTACGAGTATCTATTTGGGAATCGACAAACAGTCAGGATTCCATTCAATACTAAGGAAACAAAACTCATTAGAAACGTGTATCAGTACAATGAACAGCCTTGGCCATAACGAATTGAATTACGGACGACTGCATTAGATCGTCTAGTCCTGATTTTCATGAATGATAGTTTTCACAACTCGATATGGAATGGTCGGTTAGGATAACTAGCGAACTTAGATACGTTCGATTGTTGTATTACAATATAGGTACACGTTAGAGAGTCCATTGGTCTTTGATTAAGTTAAGATTTGATTTGTGTTGCGAATATGTGGGCATTTGTTTACATCGGTCTCATAAGGAGCGTGTAATTCCTGTTAAGTCGAATGGGATTGGAACCTCCAGAGGGTTTTCATAGTACTTAAAAAAAATACGTTTTAAGATTGTTGGCGTTTGATGAACAGGTGGATGGATTGATAAAAGTCTTGCCGAAAAAGTTCTAATTTCGCGTTGTCAAGTTTTGTGATATGAAAATAGGCAGTTATTAAAATGGTATCAATTTGTTTTATTTTGATTACAACCGCTTCAATAATTTTGGTAATCAAACTATTTGGATAAGTTTCCCATGTTTTCTACTGGTGTTTTCATCGTGGTGTTGACGCCTTCGTCCGTGTCAGTAGATAAATTTGCTAACACAGCAAATTTGTTACTAAACGCCATTTTCATGGAAGCTTCATTTGTTTTCGGCAGTTTCAGCCGATCCCTAAGTAGCAGTCCAGTGGGAGACGACTCCCCTGGTCTTTTATTGCCGCCTGTCGCCAACACGTTCAAATTGTCACAAAAAAATTGCTAGTAGATAACTTCAGTTGAATATAAAAACTAACCGTAAAGCTGGTTTTAAAAAGACAATCACTTATCACGAGTAAGGTGCGATTGATTTCCACTTGACGAGCGTTCGATTGCTATATAATTAACTTTAATGTTTTATTATTTGTGAAATGTGACGTGGTGATTGATTAGGCGCCAGATTTTGCAGCTGCACACTGGGGTGGCTGGGTTATAAATTTAGAGCGGGATTCGAATAAAAAATGCTGCGTTTTACGTTGCACGCCAAGTTCCTCTCCTCGCAGATGAACTTTGAAAACTGAAGATACTGAAGTCAAAAGGAAGACTAAGTATACTAAGACTCAGTTACTAGAAATGATCGAAGGTGAGCACTATCAAGGGAAGAGAAAATCAGAGAAAAACAGTGTTCAAAATTTGGCGAATGCAGATTGATGACCAGTCGCTGCAGTCGCAGTCGCGTCTGCAAATGCTGAGCTTTCCCAACGAGCTCTCGGTCGTCTTCGCAGTCTCGCTCCGTCGACTCTTTCTGAGTTCATTACTCTCTTTGGCGTGCGATCATCGTCCATTCATTGTATATGCCCTGCTCATTGAAGTCGCTGCAGTTTGACAATTTCCGAAAGTTCCAGCTCACCGTACAGTTCATAAAACTCATGGTTGTACCGGATGCACCATCCACCTCGATTGCAAATAACCCCAAAAATTCGCCGCAGGACCTTACGTTCAAATGTATCTAGCATGTTTCCAGAGGCTTGAGTCCATGCTTCGCACTTTCGCAGCCATAGCATAGCACTGGTCGTATAATGGTTTTGTACATGCGGAGCTTCATGTCTCAGTGCACATGCTTAGATTTCATTACGGGGAGAACCGAGAAAAGGGTCTTATTAGCTAACTGTATCCGTCGCTTGATTTCATCAATTTGGCTGGTGTCCCTTGACAAGTTGCAGCCCAGGAATATGAAGTCGATCACGAACTCGATGTTGAGGTCCTCCACATTGATGCTCGGTTGTGCAGGTGTCCTTGTCGTCCTCGTTGGTACGTAGTCCAACTTCTTTTGCAGCGGTATCGAGCGTGTGCAGGAGCTTTTTTTTCCGCGTCAGCCAATCTTTGGAACATGATGTTGATGTCGTCGGTATACGCTGCTAATTGTGTCGACTTAATGAGTAGCGTCTTGTGACTGTCCATATTCAAAGCTCGAATAGTGTATTCTAGTGCTAAGTTGAAGAGCGTCGCGTCGGTGCCTGTCCTTCGCCCTGTTTCAGAGCAGTGCGTGTTTCGAATAGATCAGTAAGTCGATTATGGATCCTGACCTGTGAGACGGAGTTGGTCATCGTCAATCTATTCTACGTATAAGCAGATTTTATGTACGTTTCGGTATTTCGACATAACGTTACTTCTACGCTTTCAATCCTATTCTCTCCTTCTTTGAGGATGCGATTAAAAGCGAGTAAGTAATGTTATTTCAAAATATCGAAACGATTGTGGCCAGTCAGTGAATAGAAACATAAATCTTTCATGTAGAGATAAATCGCATTAAAAACTTGAAGAAAAGGGTGGTCATCAGATGTCTGAATCCGTCAGTTTCGTTAATGATCATTTGTTTACCCCATTTAGTCGTGAAAGAGGCCTGTGGAAATGACTGTGAAAATCACTGGAAAAAGTAACTAAAGAACCGCATCTAACCTTTTTTATCCCCAGTCCCGAAAATTATTACTTATTTCCAGTAGGAGGAAGTCAGGCAACATTTCTTGAAATTCGCAGAAACATTTTCCGAGAACAATACATGACTGACTTATTCGAAAGTATCCTGTCGCCTACGGAAAAGGCACCCCCGGTAGCCCAGCGGGCAAGCACGTTCCTATAATACCGGCATGTTCAAATTTACAGAAGTCTCAAAAGTTTGGGTTTTTCAAAGCGGGCCACCCGGTATATAAATAAATTGAACTGGACCATCTAGCCCTGAAGAATCAGAACCGAATAAATATGGAAGTGTGAATCGTGTAAAAGTGATAGAGCCACGACGGGAAGTGAAGTGGAAGAATCATTCAGTGTATTGTTTCACAAATTTGAACAAAAAATTGAGTCTATGGTAAAAGCCAATAATGATGAAATTAAAGAAGTAGTTCGGTCAGTGCAATTCATATCGGATCAATTTGAAACATTTCGAAGTGACATGAGCCGTTTTATATCGGAAATGAACTCAATTAAAAAAGAAAATAATGATCTAAAACTGCAAATATCAACATTAACTAGAGAAAATGACATACTACAAAGAGAAACGAGGAAAACGAACATAATTGTCAACGGATTATCACGAAGCGAAACTGAATCTACAGAGTCTACAGTACTGAAACTGTGTAATCAGCTGAACACTACAATGAAACCTGAGGATGTGCGTGAAATTTACACAACTAATCAGAAATCTAACACACCAACAGTCAATGTCTCCCTCTTTCGTGTGACCACGAAATTGGAAATACTGAATGGATACAAACAAGCTAGGCGCAACAAAAATGGAAATGGCTTACTGGGACCTGAATTCTCAAATGTGTTCATTGGAGATCACCTGACTACTGCAACGGCCAGATTGTATCGAGATGCAAAAGCAAAGCTTTACCCGCTTGGCTATAAATATGTATGGGTAAAGTATGGAACTATACTGTGCAAAAAATCTGAAAACGACAAAGCGTCCCGTATTTTAACTCAACACGACCTAGACAATTTGAACTAAAATTTAATTGCATTTTGTTTTAACTATCTATAATTATTAATGCTTGGTACACCTATGAATATCTGTGAAGAAGTAGTGACAAGTAACTTGCAGGTAGTTGAAGTTAATTCCTTTTTAAGCGGTATGGTCGGTTTAAATATTTTTCACATGAACATCAGGAGCTTACCGAAACATTTTGACGAACTTATTGTTTGCTTAGATACTATTAAAATTCGGTTTGATTTGATTATTCTCACAGAGAGTTGGCTAGGTTTGACAGACTGTTACAATCTTGATGGCTATAACTTATTCCAGAAACCGCCATCAAATAACAAGTGCGATGGGTTAGTTGTATACATTAAAAATGAATATCATGTTGACATCCTAGACTGCGATATTACTGATGCAAATGCCATTAATATTAAGGTGGAAATAGGTCGAAAGGATTTTTACATAACAAGCATATATAGATCACCTAGCTTAGACCCGAATCGTTTTATCCATTCTTTGAACAACTTTCTGTCTAATTGTGCTATATTACAAAATCACATAATCATTGGTGATATCAATATTAACATCCTAAATGAGAATTCACCAATTGTTAATGAGTATCTAGATGTGCTACATATCTTCGGATTTAATAAATTTCTAAATGGTGTAACAAGACCGGTATCGAAATCATGCTTAGACCACGTATTTGCAAAGTTAGAAACTAATTTAATATTTAATCCAAGAATAATTCAAACTGAAATAACAGATCACTACGCAATATTAGCAAACATTGTAGATAATAGCGTTGTTACGAAGGGAAATGAATTAGCAAGCAATACTACCAACAGAAAAGCCATAGTAGATTATAACAAGCTCAAGTTATTGGTTAGTGAGGTTTATTGGGAAGCTGTCTACATGCAAGAATCAGTAGATAACAAGTTTGATGAATTTTTAAAGATTCTTCACGAAGTTATACACAAAGCAACCAATCACTCTAAGATAAAATCTAACCAAAAACGACTCAAACCTTGGATTACACCAGGACTTTTGGTTTCTATTAGGCATAGAGACAAAATGGCATTATTTACAAGGAAACATCCAGATAACATTGAAGTAATAGCGCGATATAAAAAATACAGAAACCGTGTGACCAGCCTTATTAGATCAGTCAAAGGTACTTATTATTTTAATCTCATACAGAAATATACTGATAACCCAACTAAACTATGGGATTTAAGTAGGGAAATAGTCTATGGAAAGAAACAAGATGATTGTAGCATAAAAGCGATCAGTAACAAGGCTGGGCTGATCTTAAAAGACAGTAACTTAATACCAAATGAAATAAACAATTATTTTATAAATATAGGTGAAGAGCTTTCTAACTCTGTTGTGGGAGATCACTCGCTCACACTAGACGCCGATCCTATCACCAATATTCCAAAGTTAAAATTTGACACAATAACCGAAAATGAGATACTTTTCTATATTTCTAATTTAAAGCTGAAAGCAAGTGGCCCTGATGGAATATCTACTAAAATCCTGCAATGCTTCAACAATTCTGCAATTACTGTGCTTTGCAATATATTCAATTTGTGTATAAGCTGTGGTACCTACCCCAGCAAATTAAAATCCTCTTTTGTGTATCCAATACATAAAAAAGGTAGCAAAGAAATTTTGGAAAATTATAGACCGATTTCTGTCGTGTCCAACATTTCAAAAATTTTCGAAAAGTGTCTAAAATGTCGGATAGAAAAACACTTCAACGCCAACGAAATAATTTCCAAAAATCAATATGGTTTTAAAACGTTTTTTAGTACTTCTGATGCTATTGCGAAGGTTACTGAATGTATATGCAATAACTTAGATAAAGGAGACAAGGTATTATCTATATTTTTAGATCTAAAGAAAGCGTTCGACACAGTCGACCATTCACTTTTATTAAGTAAGCTCAATAACATTGGAATAACAGGAAAGGAGCTCTCCCTTCTAAAAGCGTATCTTGTAGGAAGAACTCAGCGGGTAATTGCCAATGGCGTATCTAGCGAAGAAAAAATTGTTCAACATGGTATTCCACAAGGAACAGTATTGGGTCCAATATTTTTCCAACTATATATTAATGGTCTCTGCAACTTATTTGCAAATGATGATAATTGCAAAATTGTATCATTTGCTGATGATACAGTGCTATTATGCAATGAAGAAAACTGGAATAAGGTATACTCATTAGCTAATCACAGACTCGGTAAAGTAAACAAATGGCTATGTTCACACAAGTTGATCTTAAATCTTGATAAAACATTCTGTATTAAATATGGTTCTGCTCTGAATAATCTTGATTCCAGCTGCATTTTACTCCTACAAAATCAGCTCGTGGAAGAAGTTACTGAAATCAAATATCTTGGTGTAATAATCGACAGTAAACTTAAGTGGTCATCTCATATTTCTTTGCTAGTTAATAGGTTACGCAAAATGATACATCGTATGTTATTATTAAGAAGATTTTTTAACGTCAATTTCCTCAGAACTTTATATTTTGCTTTATTCCAGTCGATATTTCAATACGCTATTATTATTTGGGGTAGCACTTTTACAAATGTTTTAAGTCCTTTAGCTACCATCCAATCAACAGTTGTTAAAGTGTGCTTAAAAAGATCTAAATATTCATCCACAACACAAGCCCTTGCTGATTTTAATGTTATGTCCATAAGACAATTATACAATTTTAATTTATTGAAATACATATACAGGAATCTTGATCAATTCCAAACGATGTCATCTAACTACGGAACTCGATCTAATATTGCGCGCGAACTCGTAATTAAAAGGTATAAAAAGGAATCAACTAGTCGTCATTTAAGCATAGCTGGCCCTAAATTATATAATATGCTCCCAAATGGCTTAAGAAATGAATTAAATATCTTTAATGTTAAAATCAAACTTAAAAAGTACATACTAGAAAATAGGCAAACTTTCAACCAATTATATATTTGAATTAAGTAAAACAAATGGTTAATAATGTGCATCAATTAATTAATCTAAAAATTAATAACTTAATCTATGGTGAATTGTTAAATTAAATATAAGCAGTATATAAGTATATATTTTAAATAATATTAGGAGGAACAACAGTTGCAGCTCTCACACACGAGCCTAGGCTTATGTGAGTTGCTGAACTAATTTAATTTGTCAATCTACGATATTTTCTATAATAAAGCAATTTTTAGAAACAAAAAAAAAAAAAAAAAAATGAAAGAAAAGCAAAACAATTAATAATATTTTTTTGAATGTAGAATTGTGTACATCCTGTTTCACAAGAGACGAGTCGGCACCGCTTACAATCAACTCAAGCGATTTCGATTCCAGTTTCACAGATATCATCAACTTTAGTGCAAATAATACGAATTCTGTCTCCTGTTAGTTTGCAGTTTGTCGCCAGTGTGTCAGTTTTAAGTAGGACTCGTCCCTGAAATCAATGTATTTTGCATCAACTGGTGTTTACCTTCCAAATCGACAACATTAATATGAAACTTAAACAGGAACATTACACACTTGTACCACCAGCACTATATTTCGTGTCCTCAACGACGCTATCGACATCGTAGTCGCAGCCCATTATCCTACACTATGATATACTGTCCAATGAATTTAGCAAATATTAATTTTACCTTATCCGGTTCTTATATGAATTCTCATATATACATAGGTATATCGTACTACCACAAGACCGTATTGCAGATTCCGGATTCGACCTTCGCTGATGATGGTATTGAATGGCAGCGGAAGAAGTGGCAGACTCTAACCAACTACTGCTCTTACCTGAGCATTCGCGCAGTTATCGTAACTCTGGAAGTGCATACAAATCCTTCGACTTGAATTCATGTCGACGAAAAATTTAACCATGTCCCGAACTAGACCAGGATTATACCTTCTGCACAAATTTAATCTTTTTCATAAATTCATGTACCTACCTACATACAATCTCGGATGTAGTGCAAGAGCGCAAATTGTGTAGCTTGGCACTTTATGCAGAAAATGAATATTTATTGAATCAATAAATAAAATGGAAATTTAATATTTAGGTGGAACGACACCGCGAATGAATGTGGTCATGCATGCGCAGGTTGTATTTGTGTGGCAACCTGGATAATTACGGGCGATTAAGATAATTTCAATTTGTATGTTAAAACCGTCACATTTCGCGGTGAATTACAGTTAATTTGCATGATGGAGTTTTTTTTTTGTGAAATGGATGTCATTTCATATTTGTGTATTAAGCTATTGTGCTTACCTAGGAGTAAGATCAAATGAGGCGGTGGAAAGAACAATTTGACACGGTCTTGAACCGTGTAACCTCTGGTTATGTTTCCCCTCATATGGATAATTTTGCTAACCATCAAAATGTGTGTATACGGTCCACTGCCCCGACTAAAGAGGAATTAGTCGCTGCAATTATTGCACTAAAACGAGGAAAGGCCGCCGGACTAGACGGTATCGCAGTAGAGTTTGCTTGGCAGGAGAGCATCCTCTCACCGATCCTATTCCTCATAATGATCGACGATGTGATGTATGTCGCCCTTCCCGTTCTAGACAGAGGAATTCAATGGACTTTGACATCTTATTTTCAACATCTTGAGTACGCTGACGACATAAGTATGCCTACTCTCTCAAAAAATCATGGATCTGTCCGCAATGGCGTTAGATCCCGGGAGTGAGGCAAGCAAGGTTTGGCTAAGGTAGCGCAGTGTGTTGAGGCATCAGTCTCATGTTTGACTACCGGCGTTTCGGGTTCGAATCGCGTCCACGACTTCGTTCGTGGCCATGGATGTGCAGGAAGTGCATGCTGGCAACTACATTCTCCGAAACCAGTTTATTCCAACGAAACGTCAACTGGGCAACATTGGTCAGTTGACGCGCTATGCCCCACAAGGGGATAGGGCAACTGAGTATTGCGAAAGAGAAATCCTACACTAATTGCAGTGAATAATACTGGGCAGCCTGCGGAGAAGGTGGACAACTTCGTCTAGCTGGTTAGCAATACTGTGGTGGTGGTTGTGGCCCTCAAAGACAACCCAGGCCATCGCCCAAAGTCAGCCGGATCTATGCGGCAGAGTCATTGAAGATTACACCTCTCGGATTCTTGCCACCGTGCGAAACCGCGGCGGACATTTGAACGATGTCATATTCCATAAATAATGGCATACATGGGCCTTTCAAATAAAAAAAGAATTTAATTAATACATCACACACAGCTTGTTTAAATCCATTTCAACATCGACCCGCCCTTATTGGAAAACCCTTTATTTGTGTTTGTTTTTGTAAAATATTTCGGAAACGGTTAATCGTATCGAAAAACGTTCTAAGACAAAATTAAAGAGCACAAGTATATTCATTAAAAAAAGTAAGATGAAGGTAAAGTAAAGCGAAACGGTACACATTATACGCCCGTTGACTATTGATTGGAGTTGACACATAAATACTACTCTTTAAATTATGTTATCTCGAAAAGTATTTCAGATACGAAGAAAGTGGCTGAAACAGTTCCTATAGTAAACCTATGTATTCCAGACTCGTAAATAATAAAGGATTTGCAAATCCCGAAATCCATGCACACCATCCGTTCTTCTTCCGCCGACAAGTTGACAGTTTCGATGTACACGTACATTTTTTTCACTAGAGCATACCGCGTAGAGTATGGTGAAATGTTCAAAAGAATATATTCTGACGAAAAAAGAACATTTCAACAAGATTTCAGCAAGATTTGTTTTAAATCTCGGTCGAAATCCAGATTAAAAAATATATGGCAAATCTTGGAGGTTTGGGGATAGATTTGCTTAAATCTCGAGATTTATCTCCTGTAGTGTGCAAATGACATAATGAATTTCCTTCTAATCTTTAATTTGGCGCTAGAAGGTTTTCGATACGGTTTATCGTTTTCAAAATATTGTCGAAAAGTCAACAGAAATGGTGGTTTTCCTTGTTTTTCTGAAAGGTTATCTCGAAAATTATTTCAGATACGTAAAAAATTGTTATGACACTTTTTATGGATTTTGTTGTGATCTTTAATTTAGACTCAGACCTTTTTTACGCTATGGTTAACCGCTTTCGAAATATTTCCGAACAAATTTTTGTTTTTTTTTTTCGTGTTTTCTCGGAAACTATTTCAGATACGTAAGCAATTAGTATAACATTTTTATGAATTTCTTAGTGATCTTTAATTTTGTTTTACTACAATTAGAATATATTTCGCCAGGGTTAACCGTTTTCAAAATATTTGAAAAAAAAAAGAACTAGAATATTAATTTTTCTGTAGCTTCTACGAGATTTTGCCGAAAGTTCACTTCGTATTCACGAGCACAGTTAAAAATCCTGATCTATTATCAATGCTAATTCGGGTTACATATATGACGACACCAAAATTGTATTAGATTTTAATAAAATGAAAGTATTACAATTGCTTCCGTAAACTTCACTGGTTTAAATATTAAACTTTTCTGGCATTATTTTTTTAATCAAATTGTTGGTTTAAAATTTAATCTACAGATATTATAATCTATGAAAAAATATTAATTTTACTGCGTTTTTTTAACTCCTCTAAGTTTTTTCTCCATTATTTTTTTTTCAATTTTCTAAACTTCCAAATCCTTTATTAAGCCCATCGCAGGCTAGCCAGCTAATCTTTAACTTTTTTCGCCATGACGCAGCATCGAACCTGTGAACTCCGTGTTGTAGAGTTGCGACCTAGACCACTCGGCCACGCAGCATAATATTTTGAGCTGACTGCGAGTAGTTATAGTGAGACTTGAGACTCAAAAAATATACTTTGTGGGGTTTACCTTTTAATTAAACTTAGATTAGAAAATAATGCGAGAACAAAAAGAACACAAAAAGGTTTGAATTGTATTAGAATTTATTACAAATTGTTTTAAAATGGAAGTAAACTTTGAATTGTATTAGAATTTATTACGAATTTGGTTTAAAACAGAAGTAAACTTTGGAAGGGTTTAGATTATAGAATTAAAATTATTAAAAATGGTGGTAGTCCAAGACCAGGCTTAAAAAAAATACCGAGATTTTTAACTGTGAGCACTTTGGGTATAATCCACTCTGAATCCCACTACAAAAGTATAAAATAAAAAATATCTTGGACAATTAATATCTTCTATAATGCAATGCGGCAAACTTGCCAGACTTATCATTTTCGTATTGCTCCATTACAAAGAATCGATTATGAAAGATCTAGCATTGGTACTTATAACGTAACCAAACCGTCGCTAGCTGCCCAACTGTATGTCGCTGGTGTTAAAACTATTTTTACGTTCCATTACGATTTTGATATTTCCAAATTCGATTTTGTTTCGTTTCCACCTAGCATATTACATAGGTGACAAGTCCAAAGTCATAACGCAAATACAACATAACTTCGTAAGTTTTCCAGAAATGTGTGTATACCGTATACTACGCATCTGATCAATTTTGATTATAGATATTGTTCAAGGATAAGAGTTCCTTGAAAAACAGAGTTTATTTTTAGAAAGTAGACAATGTTTTTCTAGACACCTGAGAACTACCATCATGTTGAAAGGCATGTGCAGACAAAGGAAGTTCTACCCTCTTAAGGGATATTTGAGACGATAAACAATCGTGTGCGCTGTGTGGGTTGCTTTAATTTGATTGATAGTGTTCCAGGAACCATAACTAAAAGCTGGCGGTAATTAGACGAGGAGGTAGAGGCTAATACGCTTCTACAAATAATTTCCAATAAACGGAGGTGTTATGTTCGTAGGTGTATTAAACTGTCATGCGGTGTTTATTTTTAAATACTCTCGATAGGCTTCAGTTGATGTCATAAGAATATGTATTATGATCCTTACGACATCGTGAATACGAATAATATTAAATAATATGTTATTTGAATATGGTAATAAAATACTGATTTATTATTTTTCTATAGAATTGAAAATATCTGAAATCATAAAGTCCTTTCTAGAAAAGGTTGTGTGCTCTTCTCCAAGAGAAGAGCCTTGTTACTTTCTTCGATTTCGCTACCCTAAATAGCTATGTTTGGCGTTTTTTTTTTCTTTTTTATGCAAACTGCCAAACTAAGCAAACTGATGGCTTTATGATCCTTTTGTACTTGGTTTCTTAATTGCCTGGGTCCACTTTAAAATTTTGCAAAAAAAAAACCATTCGGCAATATTTGTGTTAACATCAATTATTAAGAAGTGTACATAAGCGAACTATCATAAATTTATAATATAAAATAACTAGACGTCTCCCGCGGGCTTTGCTTGCGGTCAGTATCTAGGTAGCCGAATGTGCTCTCTTCGCTCGCTGACGTTTTGACCGTTTTGGACATTTTTCCACGGTCACTAGCTCTGAGATATTAGCTTTGGAAGCGCCAGTATGTTAACAAAATGTTAACCGTGCATTAACAGTATGTTAACAATTAATTAACATTGCCTTAGCAGTCCATTAGCGAATTGAATTGTGAAGTAGCAGTGCAATAAAGTCTATGGTGCATTCATGGTTTCTATGAATCCGAATTGCTGAATTACAAATTTCGGGCTATGTATTTTCACAACGTAGCTACTAAGAATTTGCAATTCGGACCAAACGAATAGCGTGCGCAGTGACATAATGAATCGTTGTCCAAATTTTTATGTTATGTGTGCAGCGGTTTAGAGAGTAAAAGCGTTCATACAAACACACACTTACTTTTATAGATATAGATTACCTAATAGAAGTAGTAGTCCGGATGGTGCAACGGTTAGCACGCTCGCCTTCTACGCACTGGGCCTCGATTCCTACTGAATGCGGTAGTTTTCGATAAAAAATGGGATTTACGTGTCGAACTTTGAGCCCAGTTAGCTGTTAAATGAGTACCCATTTATGGTTGAGCGTGTTGCTGATCACACACCTCTGCACAAGACATACCGTCACGATCTAAAAAATGAGATATTGCTAACTCATTTCGAGGCCATGGTTTAAATTGAACTGTTGCGCCAGTTATTTATTTATTCAATATAATTATCAACTACAGGGGTGGGCAATATTTTTAGGACAGTGGGCCACTTTCAAAAGAAATTTGTTTAGGCGGGCCGCACAGTAGAAAAAAATCGAATGACAGGATGCCGACGGAAAAAATCCACTGCCACTTTCGCTTGCTTATCAATTGGGATTAGACTTGTACGCCGACTCAGTTTTTCCATTGAAAATTTTTCGGGCCAGAAAATTCTTAAAATTCAACCTAAACAAGTATTGACGAAGCAGTTTCCTGGTAATACTCATAGAGTGACAATACAAAGAGCTGGACCTCAATACAAAATAATATTAAGGGCAGGATGCAGATAATTTCACGCATACAAACAAGCCTCACCACTCTAGAAGCAACGGCTACAATTTAAAGTAAACTGTCTTTTAGAGTGATAAGGACAACAACACATTAAATCAGCTGAGTCTGTTGGTTAAAAAGCCAAAGGCTTTTTAGCTGCCATTGTATGCGTGACATGGATTATCAATTTCATATGTGTGAGTTATCATTTTCGGCGATACACAATTGCATTCGTGCATTTTCGCTCATTTTTCGGATTGCCAACAACTCAAAACAACAAACGTTACTAGTGATGTCTCTTTCTGCAAATGGACGTTGAAATAAAATCCCCCATAGACTATGAGATTCATCGTCAGATGACAATGCTATTCATCGTCAGATTAATCTGATCTATTAATTCCTGAAGTGGAAAAATTTTATTTTTTAAAAACAAAAATCAATTTTTGAATAGGTGGGTTTTCGAAAGGAATCGACGTAGGAGAACAAATTTAATTAAATATTGTAGAAAATTTAATATACTTTCAAATAGATAAGGGTCGCTTCTCCTCCAGGACACAGACTTAAGGAGATATTTACCGATGTTCACATTTGTCTTCCTCGAAGTCCTTATTTTTGTAAATTTTGCCATTTGCTAAGTTACTAACAAACGAATTTGCATCCTACTTATCTCAGATTATAGATAATTAAATTATCATCAAATATGATCCCTATGATTTTCCTTGACGGATCACTACTTTTCTCGGTACTGGTAAAAACATCACTAACACGAAAATTCTTCACAAAATAAAAATAAACATATTTCGTTTTTGAAGATTTTTTTTTTAAGTTCTGAACATACAAAGTTTATTTTTATGTAAAACTTTAGCAGATTCGGTGAGCTTTAAAAAATGTAAGAGTAACTCTTTTTGTAGGGTGTATACTTTGGCAGTTTTAAGCAAAAACCGTGAAAAGACCCAAAAGACGTCTAAAAGAGTTACTTAGTCAAAATTTTTGATGGCAAACCTCAAAATTGTTCTTAGCAAACAAAATACCAATAAAATAAAAAAAACCTTGTACGAAACAATAAAAATAGTAATATTAAAATAACTGCACAAAGATTAGTAAAAAAATGTTATTTTTGCCAATTAAAAAATTCCTAGCCGAATTGTTGTTGGTAAACCACCCTCAAAAACATTAAGTTACACAATCAATCAAATCAAAAGTTCTGCAAAACTTTCAATCTCGGGCCAGCAATCTTATTCTACTAGGTATGTTTACATAAAGGGAAGTTAAGGAAGAGATCCATTTAAAAGAATCATCAAAACTCGCGCATTCAGACACAGGCAAACTACTCGGCCAACTCCTGAAAATTTATTTCGTAGTGGAAAATAATACTCAATTGCCCTAACCCCTTGTGGGGCATAGCGCGTCAACTGTTCCGTGTGGTCCAGTTGACGTTTCGTTGGCATACACTGGTTTCGGAGAATGCAGTTGTCAGCATGCATCTCCCGCACATCCATGGCCACGAATGTGGACGTGGACGGGATTCGAACCCAAAACGCCGGTAGTCACACATGAGACTGATGATGCCTCAACACACTGCGCTATCGGTCGCCCCATAGATCATAGGTCGGCAAACTTTTTCTGATAAGAGCCAGAGCAAGCGACGGGTTCTGTTACGGTAAAAGTATCAAGGCTGAACTTTCACGATCGTTTTCTTGTAATGCAGGAGTTCGAAAAAAAAAGTCTTGCAAGCCTCCGAGGATGAGTTTGCCGGCGGTAATGGGTTAAGTTTAGCAAAGAAATGTTAAAATTACGTAATTTTTGCCGCTTTGTAATACTACTGATGTTCGAAGACATTATTTACTTTCTATTTTTAGAGTGGGATTCACTGAAGTTTATACCCACTGTCAGAATTTCCTGGTGATCTTTAATTTTGTCTTACAATTACGTAAAAATGACGTAATTCTAAGGTTTTTTTGAGAATTTTAACCATCTACGGCCGCCAAACTCACCCTCGGAGGATTGCCAGACTTCTCATTTTCGAATTTCTGCATTACAAGGAAACGATTGTGAAAGTTCTACCCTTGGTACTTACATATAACGTAACGAAACCGGCGCTAGCTCCCCAACTATATGTCGCTGGAGGTAAATCTATTCTTACCTTCCAATACAATTTTAATATCTCCAAATTCGATTTCGGATCATTCCCAGTTTTCAACTGGCAAATTAGGCGACAAGTCCAAAATTATAACGCAAATACAAAACAACTTCGTAAGTCTTCCATAATTATAGGTATAACGTATCCTACGCATCTGATCAATTTTGATTATAGATATTGTTCACGGATAAGAGTTCCATGAAAATAGAGTTTATATTTAGAAAACAGACAATGCTTTGTAGACACCTGAGAACTACCATCCTGTTGCAAACAAAGGAAGTTCTACCCTCTTATGTCATATTTGTTGAGATAAACAATCGTATGCGCTGTGTGAGTTGTTTTAATTCGTGTTGACAGTGTTCTAGGAACCATAGCTAAAAGCTCTCAAGGTAATACGCTCCCACAAATAATTTCCAATGAATGGAGGTGCTATGTTCGTAGGTGGTATTAAACAGTCATGCGGTGTTTATTTTTAAATGTTCTGGATAGGTTTCAGTTGATGTCGTAAGAATATGTATGTTTCTTACGATATCGTGAACACGAATAATATTAAACAATATGTTATTTGAATACTATAGTAATAAAATACAGAATTGTTTCTTTCAATGTAGTTCGGATGGCGCAACGGTTAGCACGTTCGCCTTCTACGCACTGGGCCCCGGTTCGATTCCTACTGAATGCGGTAGTTTTCGATAAAAAGGGGGATTTACGTGTCGGACTATGAGCCCACTCAGCTGTTAAATGAGTACCCATTTATGGGGAAAATAACTCGGTTGAGCGTGCTGCTGATCACACATCTCTGCACAAAACCGTCACGGTATACGAAATGAGATGATGCTAAGTCATCTCGAGGCCATGGTTCAAATTGGATTGTTGCGCCGTTATTTATTTATTTTATTTTTATTTTTTCAATAGAATTGAAAATATTTGAAAACATTAAGTCCTTTCTAGAAAAGGTTGTGTGCTTGACACTCTTCCCCAAGAGAGCCTTGCTATTTTCTTCGCTACCGTAAAAAAACGCCAAACGTATAAAGTCAACTGCCTTGTAACAGGTAAATTTTTCAGTTGGCAAGAGCGAAGTAAAGTTTCCAGATACATTTTTATGTCTTAATAATAAATTCGACATGCCTTTTTATAAAAGAATCGGTCCAGGAAATAAAAATTTCACATCAGTAATACTCTTCGGAATTTGAGTATTCTACTTTGCACCTCTAAGTTTTCTTTTTGTTCCTGGAACTGAAATCTCGAGTCCCAGTTTTTCGCTTAAACTCATCACTTTATAATTTTTTTTTTAAATTCAGCATTTGCACCCTCAAAAATGTTTTGCCTTAAAATGCAGCTTTAACCTTCCCCCAAAAATAGAAAATACCATTCCGAACGAAAAACTGCGAAGAACCCCGTAAATTTCAAGGCAAAGTGACCCCCTCGATCGCCAAACACAAAAGTGGGTTTTCCCAAGTTATTAGAGCAGCTAAACGGTCCAACCTTGCACCTTTTCAAATGGCTCTAACTTGAAGACCACGGCAGCTAGAGAGTTGAATTTTGCCTTAAAATGCAGCTTGAACTTTCCTCCAAAAGTAAAAAACACAATTTCGGACCAAAAAGTGCGGAAATTCCCGAAAATTTCAAGGCAAAGTGACCCCTTGACCGCCAAACATAAAAGTGCGTTTTCCCACATTATAAGAGCCGCTAGAAGGTCCAAACTTGCGCTTTTTCAAACGGCTCTAACTCAAAAACTACGGCAGCTAAAGAGCTGAATTTTGCCTTAAAATGCAGCTTGAACCTTCCCCCCCCCCCCCCCAAAAAAAATACCATGCTGGACGAAAAACTGCGAGAAACCCCGAAAATTTCAAGGCAAAGTGACCCCTCGGCCGCCGAACATAACATAACAAAATAGAAATAAAAGGATGCGCAGTCTGATGGTTTACAGTTACTTCGGCAACAGCGTGTCACCTTTCTTCACATATGCCTGTGGCTCACTCGTCAGTCAACAGAATATTTTCACTCCGTGTTCTACGACAAACCAAACCACAAATTGGAAAATTTTAATTAATCTTAAATAAGCTTCGAACTTCTTAATACAATAAAACATGTCTTATATAAAATAAGTAAAGCTAATATGTTGCGGCTAAGCGCAAGTACCACCCTTAAAATGAGCGGTTGCAATTTTCTCTTTTAGAACATTAAACATTGATTAAACTCCATCTTAGCTATTTCCTTCGTTCAGTTTACATTAGACCACTGCATCCGTACGATTCGTTGTTTTTGCAACCATGTACGTGGTAACATCATATCCTTGGAACTACGGCATCAGATTAAAAGGGAAGTAATATCATGGAAGTAGAAATGTATTAAAACTAGTAGTTACTTATTGGCTTCAGCACAAGAGCCAACACTCATTCGAAAGAAACATTGAAACTATACGTTTAGCCGTGAGAAGGAAGACGTAATGGGAAAAGTTCCCGTTCAAATACTTAAGTGTGATTGAAACTTCTACTGCAACCTGGACAAACTGAGTCAACAGTCCCGTTTAGAATCTTTATGTATGGTCGAAAGCATTTCGTTCACCAACACACGAAGTGCATCTTGTAAGCAATAGTCTGGGAAATGTAAGCTATATTAAGACTTTGCTGGAGGACCCTTGAAAATGTGACTACCAGAGTCATGTGACCGTATACTAGAAGCTTCTTATCACTAGTACTTTCCATTATCCTTTTAAAATAGTAGCAGTGGTCTCTTCAATAGACTAGCAAGGATGATTACTTCTCGCATACCACCTAACATCGACAGAGAACATACAAGATTATGAGTTACGAATAAGCCAGAATACTGGCATGTCAAGATGTGCCAAGTGAAACCTGAAACGAGATGAAAATAATTGAGGGGAAACGGCATCCAATTAGGAATGATATTTATCCAGTACGGATAACAGATTATGCCATCAGTCCTAGTGGTAAGTAATGGGTATTTATGCTTCCGAAAAGTGAGAGGGAAAAGAATATTTCATATTAGAAGATGACTCACCTAATTTCTAGGGATTGCATTCCCTGAAGTTGGTGCAGAGATTTTTAAAAAGTTATATCTATTTACATTTTAATGAATCTAAAAGATTAATTTATTAAAGGTAGTGAGTAGTGATCTGTCCATTGTACGAAACTAAAAATTGAGGGTCCCATTACACCCGGACCCCGATACGAGCGCGAGGGCAACTGCGCCGTTCGCCAACCATTCCATCCTTTTCGCCCCGTTTTTTATTATTCCCCACTTTTGCCTCTCGTGTTTGTGTTGTGATCTCCAGGCCTATTCATTAATACATCAAGGACGGGCAACAAGCACCGGGGTGGGGTTTTCGCAGCCCACGTCTTCCGAACTGAGCTACAGCAAGCACTGGCGGCTTGCTCGTTTAGAGGTCTACTTCTACGCCAGATGCCACGGCCCGACCTTCACAGTCGTTACGCTACTTAGGATCCGTCCCCATGGACATTTTCTGATGTCCACCAAAACGTCCATTACATATTTGGCACCCAACGCGGTGCCAATTTATGGTCAAAAACAGGACTAAAAAGGACCGCATCGGGTTCTTTTTAGTCTACTTACTCTAAATCTTATGGCTTAGCCATTTTATTTAACGTATTTTTCCTGTAATAGTAGCTGGGCTTTCCTCTTTAGTACCCCCATCCTTCCTATAGAGTAGTTTCTCCTTTTAGATTTGTGGCTTAGACACGTATTTAAGGCTTCGAATTCATGACATTGGAAGCCTGTTCAATGTTCAGACGTAGCGCGGAGTAGCCATTACACGCAGTATTACATTTGTCTATTATTTATGTGCTCAGCAGCTTAGAGAGTTTATGAGTAAATTACGGTAAGGAATTCAGTGTTGCGAATCTGCTGGCCTCAGGATTCTCCGTAACCTGTTGATCGTTTGGATGATGGGAGACGCAGTATTTTTTTTTTTGTATTTTCCCTTTGCTAAAATATTTTTCTACTCTACAATGGTTGCCGGCTCGTTTAAGAGCACACTCTGTCCTCAGCTTCTACTTCTCTGCAAGCCTCGTAGTAGAGCTGCTCTGTAATGAACGATATTCTGATCGTGCCGCTTCCACCGTCAGATCGAAGGCAGCACCTGATGAGTAGTGATCTGTCGGTGGTACGAAAACAGAGGCTGATGGTCGAATACACCCGCACCCCGATGCGACCGCGAGGGCGCCGTCCTCCAACCATTCCATCCTTGTCACTGCATTTTTTTTATTATTTTTCATGTTTGCCTTCCATGTCTGTGTTGTCTTTCCCAGGCCTATGAATTTTCAATAATACGTAAAAGACAGAGGCAACTACTATCTAAGTAGCGTCCAATTGATTTTCAGGAATCGTTTCAACAGGCCTTTAGTCAAATTGACCTTCTCCTCGATGTGAAGTCTCGGTCACTACTCTAGGATCCTGCATCTTGAGAACATGGTTCGATCCTCGGCGCGTTAATAAAAACTGCTTATGGGTATTATTAGAATTCCCACAACGCTCCGAGCTCGTCAGTAAAAGACGACTCGAATTACAGGTGAACGTTAGCAACTGAACTATCCAAAATCTGTATGCTACTGAAACTTTAACAAGGCTTACCTATGCATCCGATGTTGACTCGCCCATGCACCTGGAGGAATCAAGGTAATTAACAAAAATACCAGATCAAAGATGTCTATGTTTATCGCATGTTAAATAGGATTTGCCAATAGGCGCGCTCATACTTGGACCGTGTATAGTTGCCATTTTGTTGAAAATACAGCTGTAAAATTTGTAGGTTATTGTAGTTAATGTTGGCAAATTAAATAAAGTTCGGACAATGCAGAGCAGTTGCAATTGGACCCCGATTTAGGACGAAATTAATATAAGCCCTTCCTTGCAAGAGTAGTAGGTATAATATATTTAGCTAAGAAACCGGAAATCATACAAATTCTCCAGTCACAAATTTCCAAAGTAAATAAATCGCCAAATGGAGAATCCCCTAGCATTAAATCTCAAAATGCTAAACCATAGGGGTGATTTTCGAAAACGCGCGAGTTGAGGGTTTTTGGATATCTTTTTATAATTTTATAATTTTCATCTTCTTGACTGGTGACACTTCTTCAATGTCGGTAACTTTATAGAAAAACTGATATGATATGAAACTTGGAAGATTCCTTGCCAATGATGTCGTTATTCTTTTGTAATTACCTAACTTACCTAACTATCAACTTTTGGGATCACGTTACGGGGTGCCGGGAGTATTACTTTTTTCTTTGAGATTGTCAAGATCCTGTCTTTTTTACGTTGCTGTGCTCATGCTAGAGTAATTTTTTATATTTGTGGCTTGCGCAGCCTCGAAAAACGGGTGGGGAGTGGGACAAAATTCAACCTATTTTTTCTCCTTACTGGCTAATGGCTACTTCAAATTGGAAAGGAATAATAGAATGCGAAGTATTAAATGTGCCCTTTAATAAGCATCCGATATGCTTACACCCGATGAAAAGCAATTTACTCTTTTATCCCCTCCATAGAAAAATAAAAAGAGTAGACCTATTAAAATGCAAAGCTTAGAGCCACGAATTATATAGTAACAATTCTTCTTATTCCTACCAAATTTGTAGCTCCAGTCGAAATGGGTGGAAATTATCTAAAATTATCCAAGACAAGTGTGTTACCGAAAATTGAGAAAATTTGCATTTTGAAAGTAAAGAAAAACTAAATTCTGATCTTTGGTCAAAAAGCGGATATTTCACCCATTTCTTCATATAAACGGTGACACGGAGACAGACGGGTAAAAACTGTACATATCCCCGGAAATGGTGACGTCTGATTACCATAGATTTACTTTTCTCACGTCTTCGCTTGAAAGCCTTCAATACACTCCTTGAAATTGTGTCCGGCTGTGAGAACCATAACGATAATGCCACACTGAGTAAAACGGTTAAATAAAGCGAATTTCGAAAAAAATAATCAAAGAAAGTACAAAAATGTAATTGATTAAATCTTTCCAAAGAAAATTTTTAATTCATTCATTTCATTTCATTTAAAGTTCACTAATTAAGCCAATTATTAAAAACCCAATCCTCCCGACAATCACAAAAGTTGATTACTGATAAAAATAAATTCTACTGCACAACACCATTTATTTTAACGAATTTTCATGCTAACGTGCTGAACAACAGGTGAATTCACTCATATAATTGACTACCTTAAAAAAAGCACAGAAAGCATTTATACATGCTTGGCATATATCCCTTTTTCGCCCCCCATCCGTTTAAACTAATTTTATGCAATTTCCTCGTAATTGGGTTGTTGGCATCGATACCGAACTGAGTTCATAATTGTGAAAGTTTCCTGTATTTCATAATCAGTTGCACGCCATCATAAACACCCGTACACTTTGCATATTTGTGGGGTTATTTTTTTATAAAGGTCCTGCGGTCCGTGTGCTCGTAAATGTGGCGAACAAACCAGGAAGCTAATAAGAGGGAATAGGAATATCAGATCTAAAAGGCTCTTGAATTCACTGACCCTGATAAGGTGTAAAGATATGAAGTACTCCGTCCAGATATTGTCATGCGGAACTAACTTTTTCAATAAAAATTTGTCGTGGTTTTTGTAAATAGTAATTGTGTAAGCCATAAAGTTTTGCAATAAATTAGTGGCATACTACAAACGATGTACTGGAAATTGATTGTGCCGTGCCTGTGAGAAAAGTTTTCAAAATTAGCAAGGATGTAGTTTCCTGGTTTAAAATTAATGAAAAGCACCAATGATCGACATGTTAAGCGAAACTTTGCCCTTGATGGTAGATCGCGTCTATTATAGTGGTGATGGTCTCAAGTATGTTGTTTGGGACATTTTGCAACCATACGTTGGATACGGTTTCCGGTCCTGGCGAATTTTCTATGTTGAGGGAGCTGATGAGTCTTCTCACTTCGTTTAGGTCACTCTGCCTAATTGTCTGGTCACGTGTGTCGATTCTGGAGCATATCTTTTTGGCAGTGTTAATGATCAAATCCTCCTCATCAGGGGGTTTGTTCTCTTGGAGCTGGAGTTCCAGGGTATCCGCGAAGGCTTCCGCCTTCCCCAAATTATCGTACTTCATGCCGTTAGGGCCGTGAATTGGAGGAATTTTTTGTTTGGATTTGCGTCTGAAGTACTTATTAATCCTCCAGATGTTTTTGTCTCCCGTAGTCCCGTATCCAAGTTTTCTAGGAGCTCTTTCCATCTTTCATTCCTGTGTTCATCGATTTGCACCATTACTTGAATGGTAAGCCTACTAGCTAATTGGCGCTGGCTAGGGTCGCCGGTTTGCCTAGCTCTTTTTTATATTCGATTCCTCCTTTTTATCAGGGTTTTAGTATTCTGAAAGAGTTCGTAGGGATTTTTGACCCTTAACGAAGATTGAGTCGTATTGTATTCTTTCGCCAATAGTATTGTGGAAGTCAGGCTTTCTATCGCGTGTTCTAGGTCCCTGGTGGTTTCAATTGGTATTCTTCATACTCATGGTTTCATAATAATCAGTTTTCTTTTTCACTGGATCCGGGAGATCGACGAAAATTTCTTCAATTAGGAATTGGACTAGTTTGTGTTCCGACTCACATGGATATCCTGTGCTATGGATAACCCTATTTCAAGTGGGTTGCCGTTTATTGGTCCGAAATGCATCCGTTCACTGGTGATGTGAGTGCGTACTAAGTTATTGTTTGCGACGAATCTATACAATTCAGTTCCGACTAGATTACTTCTCGCAGCACTCCCGAACGATGGTATTCGTTCATATCCCCTCCGAGAAAGACCGTACCTTGAATTTATAGAAGCGCCCGAGTCTTTTAAAAAAATCCTGTTGCTTGGTCTGTTATAGCCCGAAATGATGGTGAAATCTAGGAAGGTCGTTTGTACTTTTATGGCAATAGCCTCTATGCATTGAAGGTCGGGCAGAATAATAAGATGATGACTGATATTTCGCCTGATTAGGGTGGCTGTACCTCTTCTCCTCCCTATCATTCTAACACTACGGTATACGGTCTCAGTCCTTGGGAGGAGGACTTCGACCGAAGCATTCAATGGAGTGAAACGCTTGAGCTTCTAGGTCTTTTTTTATATCTTCCGGAGAGATATCCTCCAGACCGCGAATAATAATATTTAAATGTTTCTCCTCAGAGAGGAGAAACATGAGTTACTGATATTTTCTTCGTCAGCTTCCGGTGGTCGTTTATGGTCTTGGGGACTATTTGGATTCCCAAATACGAGTAGACCTTTCTTGCTGTCGAGTATTTTATGTTATGTTGTTTTAGTAGACGACTGATTAATTTCACTTTATAAAAGTTGTCTTAGTTGCTGTATGCAAAAGTAAATAATTAGGTATGTTTTATGTGGCAAGACAATCATTTGAACTGTAGTAAGACTATATCAACACACATTTCTTGCCAAATTATTTGTTTTCATGCACAACAGTCAGAGCAATTGACATTCGAATATCTGTCAAACAACCGATGGAATTACGTCCTTACTAAAGAAAGAAAAGTCTTTCGGCTAACTTTCGAAGCAGCTTGTGACCGCAATTGATGGCGCATACATCCATGGGCTGTACGAACTGTAGGATGAGCTCGAAGTTTCAGGAATCGTCAATTTACAACAGTCTCAATGGCCAGGGCATGTACAACGAATGGATGATAATCGCCTGCCTAAACGAATATTGAAAGGAGATATCAGCGGAGCACAACTGCGAGCAAAACTGAAAGCTCGTTAGGAAGACTCAGTAGATATTGACGCCGAACAACTACTGGATTTATGAAATTGATGGATGCGGTCCCTTGGCCGAGATAACTGAAGGACTATGATCCAGACAACTGAGGCCCGATACTGTTCTGTAGCGCTGTAATGATCATTACGTACTTTTTTCTATCTAAAACCCAACTCTGCTTCTTTGACGTCTTGGTGTCTTAGCTTTTAAATAGAAAAGTCGCCTCTTATCACTATTTTTAAATTTTAAATAATATATTTCGATCAATTACGACGGATATTTCATTAAATTGTGTATTATTTCCAGCTGGACTCGTTGCGCAAGATTGTATCATTTCCATAAATTTACAAATAACCTCAATCTCCGGCCAACGTATTTTGGCACAAAAGCATTCCATTTCCGCATAAATTATCCTTCTGATTTTACACGTGTTTGTGTTCCGGCAAATTTACAACTTGCTTGTAATGACTTCTCGCTTGCACAGATCAAAACAAATAGAAACGATAAACATCCAAAGTCCTTAAAAGCTCTGAATGGAATTTACCCAAATGCTACTAAATGCTCCGTAATTGTACTCGATGCCACTATAAGTCCCGCATCGTTAGCAGGAATAAATATGTCCATATAGGTATGGGTGAGTGTTTATGTATGTACTATATTTGTAGTCTTGCATTATGCCCAATGTTCGGCCTGCGTTTATAACAATTTCATAGAGTTCATCTCTAGTATAGGTTAGATTCGACCTTTCCCCAGATAGATTGTCGGTGTGACATTGCCTGTTTCTGCCCTATCTGTTTGATCGTCCAGCTGTAACAAATGTGAAACGTTAATAGAATGCTGAATAGCTCTCTGAAATGTGTTTGATCTGTAATATGACCAGTAGGGTTGGCGGAAAACTGAACAAAAGCGGACATTTATTAGCCCTTTGTCGGTAAGTGATTATAGTGAAACTTCAATGTGTACTGTTTCTCGAACTCAACAGTTTTGGAGCATTAAAACAAAATTTTTGTATGGGTATCTTCTATACAATCTCTATATATAAAAATGAATGTTTGTTTGTATGTTCTTCAGAGAATTGTAAACTATGCATTTGATCATGTGATGATCTTTAGCAAAGTTGTTGTGCATGAACCAAAGAAATTCACTGAGTAAAAAAAAAAAATATATATTGAAAAATATATAGAAAAACAAATGAAATTGTTCTAATTGCCACGAGCGAAAGATTGTTGCTATGAATTCACTGTAGTTGTTACGAGCAAAAGTTCGTTGCTATGAAATTATTCTATTATTGACTGTGTTTTTTTTTTTGCAAATGTGGCAATATTGTAATTGCTTTTTCAATCAAAATTTCAACTCAACTTATAGTTGAGTGAAGAAATTTTGATAGAACTTATCCAGTGCAATTTTGTATGAATATTTGCACTGGTATAGCTGAAAAACCACAGCCAATAAACAGTAACAAAGCCAGGGTTTTGCGCGATTGTTTCTTAATAATATGGAAGGAGTGCACTAAGGCGTATCGGAAAGTGGTTGAATCAATAGATAGAACCTTACGTGATATCAAACAAAACGACCGGCCTAGGGCAGTATTATATTACTTCTCTGTGGCAACTTTAGGCAAACTTTACCAGTAAAACCCGGAGGGATGAAGGCTGATGAAATTAAGGCATGTCTAAAAAGCTCACATCTATGGCGCATTGTCCTCGTACCCATGCATTTGTCAACCAATATGCGGGTGCGAATTGGGAGTAATCAAAATGCCCAAGAGTTTTCAGATTTATTACTGAAAATTGGTGACGGTACGTATCCGGACGAAGAAGGAAGGTTATTCTACTAAATAATTGATGTTGTGTATTTAAAAAACGACCAGGCATCTGCGATAAACGCAGAAATATTAAAATGCGTTCCTGGGGAATGTGTTGGATACAGCTCAATCAACCGAGTAATGGATCAAGAAGATGCTACCCATTATCCGGTTTTTAAATTCCCTAAGCGCACCTAGGCGGGGTCTCTGTAATTCTGCTTAGAAATTTGAACCGCCGAAACTATGTAAAGGTACCCGACTGAAAGTGAAGTTACTTTTAATTTAGCTGAAGTTTAGCTTTATCGTCGTGGTGTTGAGCAAGCGGAGAACAAATTAATTATGTATGAAAAAAATATTCAAGGTTAGTGTCAAGTTGTGAGCGAAGCGAACAACGCGAGTGCTGCTAGCACTAGATGAGAGAGCGAGCGAAGCGAGCTCTCGCAGCTAGTGTTATATAATAAACCATTTCAACTAACAACTTGCCTCTTATAAGACTGTTCCAGAGTCTTGTAAGAGCTAACATGAAGAGTTATACTCTTGTAATTTAACTTTAGTAGAATACTATAGTCTTATGAGAGTTTTATTAGAATTAAATTATTTTATCTTTTAGCAAAAGTTCAACTCTGCTAATGAGAGTTACGCATATCTCAAAAGACTCTTGTAAAAGTATCATACAAATGAGAGAGCTATGCGTTGCTTATAAAAGTACTCAGAAAGAGAGAATATGGTATACAAGAAAACACTTTAACCGCAGTTGGCGGTCGGGAGTATCAGTTTCCCAGCGGTACACCCTGTAAGCAACCGCCATGGAACAGAGCACTGAGGTGATCCATTGACAAATGAAAGCCGTCAATGGAGAAGCCAACAAGGATGACTACTAGTTCGGGAATTAATGAATGGCATTTGCTTAATAAGACTATTGTAGGGGAAGTGAATAAAAATTTTCGATTTTTTCCAACCGATATCTTTTAAACCAGGAGAGCGTCATTATGCGACTCGTGGCTGAGTTGCGTTTGCATGTTGGAAAGTTTGTTCTTGAACTTTTGCATGCCCATGACGAAGATGTTGTCAGGCGTGAGCGGACGTCTTCCGGTCGGCCTTGATTACATGACGCCTCTGCTGCTCGAAGCATTTCAAATCCAACGTGAACTTGGTACTGAATTTGCGACAAAAGTTCAGGCAGCCGCAGTCACGGGTGTAGTATAGACGCTCCGGGCTCCGCCATTTCGCCCGAAATTAGCGGAACGAGACCGTTTCGATATGCGAGGAATTCATCCGACTTCGTACACATTTTTCAGATTTACTGTGTTTTTGGCGTCAAAACCATAGTTTTCGGAGTTGCTGAGATTGATGGTAATATTCCCGATGCCATAGTCACCTTTCCCTCCCTTCACGTGGATGTTATTAGGTGTCGTAAATAATCAAAATAGATTAGAGTTAAACTATACCTTTCAACGTCGCTGAATTCAATGGTACCACTTTGGCTTTCGCTTAAGTCCAAATTTATCCCCTCAGCAAAATGTAATTGATTTGAAAAACGTAATGTCTAAAATGCTCAGAATAACGTCGAATTCATAGCTGTCAGGGTCGCTAACGACACACTCGTTGGCGCCTAATTTTGCGTTTAACCCAACGGCTTGAGAGTGGGTGACAAGGGGTGCATAATAGATTGTCCAAAATGACCAAGGATAGTTTCAAAACAAATTAAAGTCAAGCACCTCAACTTTTGTTTTGCTTGGTTGGTATGAAATTATTTCCGACAACTACTCCATATCCTTAATAAATAATCTCTTTTTTGAGGCTTGTCGAAAAGAAAATAAAAAATCATATTCATTTTGTTCAGATAGTTGGGAGCCGCTTTATAGAATTTAATCGCCTAAAGAAATTAATATTCCAGCAATGCCTTGCTTACGTTTTGTTAGGATTTAATATTCGGATGGTGCCGTTTGCTAGGTTACATCGTTTATCCGTACAACAGTTTTTTATTGAAAAGCTTGGAACGCTGTAGAAGTTCTAATAGTACTCGTTCCCGCAGGTAGTTTTTATTTTACTAATGCGCTGGGGAAATAAACCTCCTGGTCGCTACGTGCAAGCATCGTAGGGTGGCAACCGTGACCTTTCAGATACGGAGCGCGTTAGTCTTGTCCTTCCTATTAATATCTTTCCTTGCAGACTAACCAAGTCACAAGCAACATACACCTGGCTGCTTTTAATTCATAACAAAATCATCTTCTCCAATTGTATTTTAAATAAAAAAACGACACAATTGAATACTTTAACTAAAATCTACATATATTTATCCGCTACCGTTTTGGGAATTGTTTGTGGTTACTATCCACTTTCCAATTATAAATCCCACTCCAATTGAAATAAAAAATAAAAATTATAAGCTGGGGAGAAAAATAAAAAGGAAACGCCAACAATTCCATTCTAAATGTAGAGCTTTGGTAAAATACTTTTCTTTCGTTTTCTCTTACTTCCAATGTCGCGATTTCAGTAACAATTAGAATAATTTTGATTCTATAATACTTGAGAGTCATAATTAAAACTAAAAATTAATTATGCTAAATAGATACTTTGTAATACTTTGGAAGTTTAGGGAAAGTAGAAAGTGCTTTTCATTAAGATTGTGAAAATATACAAAAAACGATTTGAATACGAAAAAACACGTAAATCTAACTTGCAATATAAAGCAAAACTTGAAAAAGTTAGTGTTTAGAGTTTCTATTTTAAGTAATTTCATTAGCTTTGATTTGAGGTAAGAGGAACGTCCATAGGGAAAATAGTTACCTTACCTATAGGATAAACCTAATTTTCAGGAATCACTGAACTTCAGTCAACTCATAAGACGCTCAAATCAGACTCGTACTCGAATAATTCCTTAAGTTTTGCTTTTTGTTTCCACTTTGTTTTTGTATTTAGGAAGCTTTATTGCAAATAAGTCGATAGTGCGCAGTGAACTTTCGGAGGAGTTCTTAAATAATATATGTACTCGTATATTGAAAACGGTTAACCCTAGCAACACATTTTCTGAGACAAAATAAAAGATAATAACAAAAAACTACAAATTTTCTGTATCTTAAATAGATTCCGAGATAACTCCATTTAAAATGGACCGGCCTGATAATAGGGTGGGGGAACGGGCTGATTCCCCCGGGCCCGGTATTTCAGAGGGTGTCCGGACTATAAAAACACAAAGGTTCTTTTTGACCCTTTGCCCGTATGATAAATCTGGCTTTATTTTTCTGCCATGAAGCCGCTGCACAGCAGGTATGAAGCGATAGGCTACAATAACAATTACATGTTCTGTACTCAACTTTCACACCTAGGGTCCCTAGTTTTCTTTAAAATATTTTCATTTATGTACCTGCAAAGTTTGGATCATCGTTACAGACAAAGAAAATGACTGGCCTAGTTTATTGCATTAAGGGGCTATACCAGTGTGAACGCTGAAAATATGGGTTATTTTCGGGAAAAAAGAATTCAAAATGTTTCGGAAAATTGATATTTGGCCTATATTACATAATTTTTTAATAGAAAAGTATTGGGATCCAAGCGACTTATGCGATGGATTCAGAAGCCCCCAAAAAAAAAGTTCCTCAACTGCTGCCATGACTCCGGCCGATTGAGTAGCTAAAACCGGAAAATGAAAAAAAAATGCCGTTAAACTGGAAAGTATTTCCTGTACAATGACGTAGGATTTTCGAAAAATATCAAAATCTAACAAAATGGCGTAGATATGAAAACAAAAAATCTGTTGTCTGTCTTGCATATAAAATTGTCGTTTTTTCAATGCCAAATCGTAAATTTTCATCCAATCAAAAATATCCTACGTCATTGTAGAGTAAATAAATTCAATAGTACTCAGTACAAGTTTCAAGTGAATCGGATAATTGCTCTTTGAGTTACAATGGCAGCAAATTTGAAAAATCTAATTTCGAGAAAAACGCGTTAAGGATTTAACTAACGAACTGCGTTGAACGACTCCAGAATACCTTCTAAATGGCAACGCTGTTTTCAAATGGCCCTATAGATAAATTTCTAGCTTAAATAGTGCCCCCCTTATTATGTACCGTTTACGATGCCGAAAGATTCAGGTAACAACACGTCAGAGCTCTGCCTCCAGGCAGATGGAGCATTTTATACCACCGAGCGGTTGCTCTTTAGAAGGCTGCCATTCGGGGAGTATTAGAGATACGGCCTTGAAATTTTTACAGGATATTCTTGAAAGTATAAACTATTGAAAAAGACAAAAAAAAAATCGAAATTTTGGAAGTGTCACACGGGTATGGGCCCTTAAAGTGTTGTGGGGCCCTAAGCTACGACATATATTGGGTTGTCAGTCAAGGAAAGTCTTTTCGCTACCTTTCAAGGGATGGCGCTGTTATTGAAAAAAAAAAAGTTATGGTGGCATTAGCCAAGATTTTTTTCTGCCGTTTGACAGCTGACATTTCAAGCTATAATCAGTCACAAATTGGTGGTCCTCGGCTTACAAATCTTTATCTGGTATCGATTTGAAAATGGAAAGTAAAATTGAACATTTTCGACATATTTTGCTTTTTTACTACCGAAAAGGCAAAAACGCAGTGCAAGCGCGGAAAAAGTTGTGCGATGTTTATGGTGAAGACTCAGTAACAGAACGCAAGTGCCGGAATTGGTGCGCTCGTTTTCGTTTCGGAAATTTTGATGTCAGCTCTGGTCGTCCAACAGCTGTCGATGACGACAAAATAAAGGCAATGATTGAAGCTAACCGGCGCAGTACGACACGGGAGATAGCGGAGAACCTCAACTTATCCAAATCAACCGTTCACGAACATTTACCGATTAATCTCAGCGACAGAAGAGCGTATTAGGACTTCCGTTAACATATAAGCTCCGTACAGGGCCCAACTGAGTTGGCGTGAACACTCGCTTTGATATCATCAGGCGATCGCCAAATATCGTAAAAGACGAAAATTTTCCACCTCACAGGCGAACGTTAGTACTCTAGGGTTAAACAGTTCTGCTCTGATTATTAAGTAGAGAGTTGTTTAACTCTGTCGGGAATATTCTGTGTGAGTCAAATTTTTCTGAATACCTTGCTTACAAATCAATACGGAACTGCTTGCTTTTTGCAAATGGTGACATCGAACTTTTTATGTTCTGTTCTTTATCGAATTGCATTGCAATTAGTTACTATGCACTCGGCCATGAATAATGGATTCATGATTTTTGTTTGGCCTCCCCGGGAATAACATCCAATGCATCCGTTGCAAAAAGCCGATCAAAATTCAATGCATACATCCGTCAGCAAAATTACTTTCCATTTAATTGTATATATGGACTTATTCAGAAATGTATGCTTACTGATATTTTATTGCAATACATATTTATACCCACATGCGAGTATCGGTATTAAAATTCGCGTATCTCCAACAGAAATATTGGCCCATCAATTTTAAGATAATACTGTTGTACAAGTAAATATATTGCGTTACCAACTACACAATATTAATGTTATTCATTTATTTAATTTATTGTTTATTCATTTTTGGATTACTAATTTTGAAGAGTAATTACATCGGATCCGGTAGAGGTTGAACGGTTTTCTGTAGAAAATATTGAAATTTTTAATTACTGCTTAATTCTCCATGATGTAAATAATTTAAAAATTAAATTAAAAAATTGGCAAAATCATAATAAAGCAATACAGATTATTTCAGTTCGCGGAGCTAATTGTAGTAAACTATTTGCATATTGTTTTTTTTACGGATAAATTTTAATATTTTTAAGTAAATTATTACATACGATAATCTACTTCCAAACACAAATAAAAAAAAATTAAATTTTTCTCCGTTTCGTGACATTGTGCCTTGTCGATGCACTGCTCTTATTAGTCACCGCATGATTCCACTTCGAATTCGAATAATTCCAAAATCGAAGCGTTTGAAATGACACAAGTTCACGACGAGATGATGGTAACCTCCGAGCTCCGACCTAAAACAAAACCCCCGGAGTTGCACGCACTTTATGCAAAAATTTGTCACGGACACACGGCAATTTACTATCCAGAGAAGCAAACGCAGCAGATCCAGTCCGTGCCTATTTTTGTGAGGAAAACTCAGAGGAAATAAAGAAAAACAGGATTTCAAAGGATCTGACCAACTCGCGATCCCACGTACCCAACCAAAAGCCGTGTCAATTCCCCGCGCTCCAGACTCTCCTCTTGCTCGATCTGCCACAACAAACCCAAAACTAAGATGGCCGCCCCATAAAATTAAAATCAGAAAACTGGATTCAACAATGTGGCAACTTATACAACATACATATCAAAAATTCAAAAACTGCCCTAATTACTGCAATCATTAGGAGCGTTTTTTTATCAGTCATGTAGAGCAGAGCAGGTTAACACCGCAAAATTACACAAACAATTGGATCTGAGCTGCTCTGGATAAAAGCTTATTGTAAGAATGCTGTTCCGATAGTATTGAATAGCAGGCGGCACAGGTGTCGAAACTTTCGGGCAGTTTACAGTTTGGGAAGAACATAAAATTCATTTCCTCTCAATAAAATATTCGTTTTGTTCTGCTGCCTAAAGGAAATTTGTCCGATTGTATTTGCACTAAGAATTTATAGTACCAGAGCTCGTGACAAAAAGTCTGTATAATTTAAATACGGCTGAAAATTTCTTACTCAATTGCTCTAACCCAAGGGTGTCAAACTCAAAGGCAGGCATGGGCCAAATAACACAAGCTAAGTAAGAGGTGGGCCGCAGAAAAAAAATAGCAAAAATTTCCATAGAAACTTAAATTTTATTTGGTAGTATTTTATAAATTCAACATGAATGAGCAAAATGAAACAAACGGAACAATGATAATGATATTATGTATAAATTAAACACGACGTTAATATTATTTTTTACTTCCTGACACTTGACATCTCTTCTCTGCTACTAATTTTTCTACTTGGGGGGAAATGTTATTCGCACTGATGACTTTTAGAACTGACCCAAGGTGGATGTCAGTAATTCTCGATCTGGCTGGAGATTTATTTCCTTTCATTATTGAAAATAATTGCTCGCAACGGTAGGTAGTTCCGAACATGGAAATTATTTCATATGCCAATTTTCAGATATTTTCAAACCTGACAGGCAAATATCTGTAAAAATTAGGAATGCCAACTTCAATGTATTTGGCCTTCAAATCTGAATCACATTGTATCTCAATTGCTTCCATTTGCATTTCATTAGGTACTGATTCTACATTTATTGAAAATAATGAAGTGAATGGAGAGAACTTATTTTCCAATAATTTGAAATCCGCAAATCTAGTTTCAAATTCATTTATAAGACCTAAAATTTTTTCTGCGTATTTTTTATATGTTGCCGTTTCACTTAAATTTGATTTGTTTATGTTGCATGTCGGAAAGTGAGTTAAATCTTCATTTGTTAGCTGTTTTTCCCGTAGAAATAACTTACATTTGAATGCTCTAATTTGGTCACACATATTCGTAATAAGTTGGCCTTTTCCTTGCAGCTTTAAATTCAAATCATATAAGTGTTTAGTAATATCAACCATGAAGGATATTTCTTGCAACCACATTTTATCAAAAACCAAACTGATATCTTTATTTTGGCTTACTATGAACTGACATATTTCTTCTTTCAAGTCCCAGAATTGTTTAAGAATTTTTGAGCAGGAGAGCCAACGTACCTCGGTATAGTATGACAAACCGGAATAACAGCTGTCTGATTCACTTAATAAAGCAGATAACTGTCGCTGATTCAAACCTCCAGATTTTATGAAATTAATTGTTTTTTTGATAGGCGTTAAGACATGGTCCATATTCATCACCTTGGCGCATAATACTTCTTGATGTATGATGCAATGCGTATGATGAATCTCGGGCCAATTATAAATTTCACTTCTATTTTTTTACGTAATGCAACAAAACCATTATTTTTTCCGGTCATAGAAGGAGCTCCATCTGTAGCTACAGAAGTCAATTTTGACAGAGGTAGACTATATTTTTCTAGCAGATTGATTATAGAATCAAATATATCTTGACCCGTACAAGTGTTATGCAGCGGTACCAGTTCTAGAAATTCCTCGAATATGTTGAAATCAGCCTCACAAGCACGAAAAAATACAGCTAATTGAGCTACGCCCCCAATGTCCGTACTCTCGTCACAGGCAATTGAAAAAGCTTCAAAACTTGATGACTTAGCTTTGATCTGAATACTTAAATTTTCAGCCAAATCAGTAATTCTTTCCGCAACTGTATTTCAAGACAATGGAATTCCTTGAAAAGTTTTTACATTTCCAGGACAACAAATTTCAGCAGCTTTAACCAGGCATTCCTTGATGAAATCACCGTCAGTAAATGGTTTCGAGTGTTCAGCAATCAATTCCGACAAGACGTAGCTTGCATGTACCGCCATTTCACTTTCTTGTGTGGGTTTAGTAAACATTAACTGTTGCTTTTTTAGTTTTATTAACCTAACCTTCATGTCTCATTAATCCCTGGTAATTATCATATATTGATTTATGTTTTTCATAATGACGACTGATGTTGTATAATTTTGGTACACTAATAGCATTATTACATATCATGCACACTATTTTATTATTCACTTCACAACAAAAGAAATCCAATTCCCACTTTTCTTGGAAATTTCGATATTCATCAATAATTTTTCGCTTATTTGTACTACCACTTGCTTTCGATAGAGACATTCTGAATATAAAGGGCTGAAATAAGTGAATAGTCCTTGAAGTTCGTTCAAATAGTATTTTCAAAAATATCGATATTTTTTGGAACATTAACTTACCAGACACTGAATAATTCCACGAATAAATAAACTTTTTCCGAAAAATTAATATATCCTAATTAGGGAAGGGCCGATATTGGGTCACAGTCAGAGTCACTACTAGTCTCAGTTACTACTAGTCACAGTCACTTCTAGTCACAGTCACTATTGGTCACAGTCACAACTGGAGATGTTCCCCGTCAAGAATAGTTCCTCGAGTTGGTTATGGTTACAAAAGGCTGATTGCACTTGAAAAAAAAATCATATTTGTATGATTTTGAAGATTTTTGACTGTACGATTCTGGTATTGAGTGTACAATAAATCACTTCGAATGAGAGTACATACCAACTTCAGTGCGGCTGGATTTTCGATTACTAAAATATTGACGGCTAGTAACGGTGAATGGTGTGCCTTCCGCTAATGCCGGCTAGTCGCGATGCTCGAGTATACATTTTTGTGCAAATGTATCGCGTCGTATCCGTATATACAGAATCACCAACATTTGTAGATGAGTTAATATTATTTGATATATTAATTAAGTCGGATACTTGCAAAATATGCCGTACATTGAAATGTGGCAAGTGAACGGCGCGTAAGATGACATAATATTTGCATTTCAACACATTGGCTTGACCTGGCCCGGGCCGCACAAAAAGGCGCGGCGGGCCGCGAGTTTGACATGCCTGCTCTAACCCCTTGTGGGGCATAGCGCATCAACTGTTCCATGTGCCCCAGTTGACGTTTCGTTGGCATAAACTAGTTTCGAAGAAGGCAATTGTCAGCATGCACCTCCTGCTCCTCCATTTAGTCGGGAGATGCTGTGGTTTATTATTACGCCCCGCACCACAGGGGGAAGAAAACACAAAACCGCCGCAAGGCTTAAGATTCTTGCGGCATGGCATCGAATGAAAAAAAAGAAAATTGATTACGGTGAATGAAATTGTATTATTTTATACCGCACCAAATTTTTATATCCGAGAATTGGATTATGTATAAATTGGAAATTAGGTGACTTAAAACTTTACTCGTTGCCTGAAGACGGCTTAAATGGCTCAAAATAGCGTACTTTTTTTTCAAAATGTATCAAATCATGCCGCTGGAATTTTTACGAGATCGCCATGGTGCATTTCTACACACTAATGTGGGTGGCTTAAACTCTTGAGCCGTTGCGAAAAGTGACTTAAAACGCTCCGAAGTCTTTTTTTTAATCCAAGAAATAGAGACCAAATATAACCCCCTTATTTGGTCCCTATTTCATGCAAACGATGTGGTAGTTCTAAAGTTTTGATTTGTTGTATACGTCGGTGGAGTTTGGGTCATTGTCAAAAAAACATTTATATTTACATACTATATAACAGAGTTTGCAAATAAAAACTATAGAAATAAATCGCTAAGGACCGATTTCTCAATGTCTGGGTAAACTGTCATAAGTTGCTATCAGGGACCCCGTCTATCGAAGATCTAAACCCTAACCGTATGCAACGCTCAAAATATGATAATGCAGTAGTAAAATAATCTGCTTTTCTAGGCGTAATTCTTCCGCCTGTTCTATTCTGTTCCATGTCTGTACTGTCTCTCAGTATTTATTTGCGGCTGATTTGTTTTCAAATGCTCTTCCATTTCCAGAACTCTGTTCTTTATGATCAGTTATAATCGTCTCATTTGGATGTGCAAATGTAAACAGTTTTTGCTGTTAAAATATCAGCAGCCCATATCAGCTGTTTGGAATTATTGTCCGATAAATTTTTGACTAAAGGAAAGGTGGCGTTCAGCGTTTATCGATAGGATAAACTTTAACCAGGCATTGAGAAAACGGCCCATAGTCAAAACTTCCAGAAAAACTTTCATCCTTTTCTCAGAATTACTTACACTGTACAGTACAGCTACGCACAAACACCCTTTTTATTCCATCTTATCCTATCTGCAAAAACCACTGGTTGTCGAATCCATACTCGTTCAATACAGAATCCATACAATACATCGTACACGTACTAGTATACTCGTATCTTGTAGCCAAGAAACTGATCAAAAGATTCTCTGCGATGTTGGAGATTATTTGCAAGTTTGTAAATAGTTACTCGTATTCACAAGAATGTTTGCATGATAGTTTTTATATCATGCCATCTCCGTGCCCTCATGAGGACTGCACAATGATTCATTGTGAAGGTGGTAAAACGTGAGCGGTGGCAGACCGAAAGACGCTACGCCTCGTACTAGTGAAGTAAAATTGGAACGAGCGGTTAAACTGCACCCAAAATATTGCTGTCGTTCGCGAAAATTCCAAGTTTATAGAAAATATTTTCTCTGTGATTTATTCCGAAGTTTTTGCCACGAAAAAGGAATTTGCCACTGGTACGGAAAGAGAAAAGGAATTCATCGAAGTGCACCCAATGGAAATAATGAGTAGGACAGGTGACAGCAGACATCGTACTTGCTAACTTGGTAGTGAATAGAGTCCTTGTTGTTGCCAATTATATAAGGTATGAATAGGAAGTTCGATAGTTTTCTGATATTTTAACACTAGGTGTTTTTCGTGGTTCTCCAGTGAACCTTCTACAAGAGATTTTGAAAAACCAACCCCCACTGGAGGGATGAGTGTAGTTTTTCCCTCGCCCTCAAAAGTAACCTTTAGTTTAACCTACAGTTTTACGAGTATACCGATTTTGATGAAATTTGAAGGACTTAACCTTCAGAATGAGGGTGAAGTTAACTGTCTACATGATTTTTGGAAAACCCACCTAAAGTCGCTTTAACACTCCCTTCAAATAAATACACAGTTTTTCCAGCAGTTTAAATCCAATTTTAATGATTTTTTGAATATTGGGCTTTCAAAACAAAAAAACTTCGCTATATTGATGACAATTTGACGACTGGACCTTCGAAAAAAAAGAAGTACGCTGCCAATATGAGGCCTGGGAAAACCACTCCTATCCCCTTTCACAATACAAAGGAAAGGTTAAGCTAAAGTTTTACTCTACGATGCTGCATCGAACCAGGAGTTCAATCCCCGATGCGTTAATCAAAAGTTACCTGTGAATTAGAACTCGCACAGCGTTCCAAGCCTGTCAGTAAAAGATGGCTCAAAAAGGATGGGTGCATTCTAGCAACGGCACCATCTGAAATTTATGTGGTATTGAAACGTCAACAAGGCATATCTTTGTAAAAGATTTTGATGTTGCTGGCACTTTGAGCAATCCGTCTTTTTATGAAGTTTTCCGGCAAACAGGAGTGAAATTTTATTGCACTTGTTTCTGAAACCAATTTACGAAATGCCGGTAAATAGACCTATATCGGCATTGCACTATTTGACTTTTCCAGGGGCTCTGTATCCGCGCTTAAGGAATTTCCACTTTAGGAACTACAAATACGCCGTGTGTAGGTTCAAGGTTCTTATCACCTAAAGCGGAAATGAATTCCTTAAGTCCGGCTTCAGAGTCCATTTCCGTTTTAGGTGGTAAGAATTTAGAACCCACACACGGTGTTTTTATAGTTCTACAAGTGTGACGAATGTCCTTGAATTAGTCGGTTAGTGAAGAAGCGAGTTTTAGCATTTTAATGGAAATTTTCGGGGATTTTGTAAAACGGTGCCGGTGAACGATGCAAAAAAAGAGTGCATTGTTCTATGCATCTATGTTTTATTATCTTAACTATTCAAATGTTTTTGCTATTACATACTACTCACTTGCAATTTGACAAATATTACAAATTGAGAAACTGTTCTGAAAAATGGCTAAACCTCCTGGTAAACTAACCCTGTTCCCTGTCGTATTCTTTCATCAAGTACGAATAACCAGGCTAAGGACAAATGGTTGTATCATCGTGAACCGAGTACCAGAAAAGTTCCGATGTGGTCAGTTTTTCTTTCCAACGGAACGTGAATTTATTATTAATGACAATGCAAAGGCAAGTTCTAGTCGTAGAGCTCTTATCTCCCTCGTTTTCTCGACAACAACCATAAAAACGATATCCGTAGATGGATTTTCAGTTCGGTGGATACATATTTTGGATTTTTCAAAACTTCGGATAAGCACTTTTACGCTGTAATATTTTTACAGAACGAAGGTAGTATTTGTTGCTCTGATAGAAAAGCGTGCAAATGGAAAATAACAGAAGATGATGTGCTCTTTGTTTCCGGAAAAAAATGTTTCAAAGAATTTGATATTGTGGCAGGGCAATTTTTTCGGAAATATTGAGAATTTATTGAAAAAACATGGATTCGATTCGATAATTTAGAGGTAGACAAGACAATTCACTTATCTATCCAACGCATGTGAATAGCTGTGTACGTATAATAAGTCGTCCCATCGATATTGCATTTTTAAGCTTCAATTACTGCAGGGAGATGAAAAGACGTTTCTTTTTTAACTTTGCAATTATTCAATATTGGGTGGATTTTTTTCGCACCTATTCAGAGTAGTGCAATTCAGGATAAGTCAGGGTGAAAACAGTTTCGGTTCGTCTATGGAGGATAGGAGCATAAATCTTTTATGAAATGGATTGAGTCTCGAATAAAATGTCGATTATGGGCCGTTTTAACAATGTTTGGTTAAATTTTATCCTAAAGGTAAACACTAAACGGCACCCATCCTCCAGTTAAAAATTTATTGGACGATAATTCCAAACAGATGATACGGGCTGCTGAGATTTTGAATCTGGAACTGGTTACGTTTGCTCATTCTAATGAGACAACTAAACTTGTCACAAAGAACAGAGTTCTTGAAATTCATTCGATAGAAGAATATTTAAAACCAATTTAGCCGCAAATTAATGCTGAGAGACGGCACAGACACAGAATAAAATAGAACAGGCGGCAGAATTCCGCAAAGAAAATCAGCGGATTTTCTACTGCATTAGCTGAGCTTTCTACTGGATTATCATATTTTGAGCATTGCATACGTTAAGGTTTAATTTAGTGTCCAGTATGGCTAACAGGCACTTTAACAAGACATTGAGAAAACAGGCCTATAAGTGATTTTCTAATTTAAATGTTAGCGCAAAAGGACATTTTGTACCAGCTGAATGGTTGCCGACCGGTTCGGATCAAGAGGATTTACCGGTGAACGAATTGTTCAAATATTACTGCCATTCGTTTGAATCGCGGGTTTTCTCGATTCGAACCGGCCGCCAACGTATCAGCTTGACAATTACAAAATCATAAGTTGGCAACGCCATTTCCCAGTGAACTTCAGATTTTCCGACTGTTCCAAGTTGGAACTTTTAAAATGTGGAATCTTGGGAAGTGTCAAAGTGACAGAATCGCGAAAACCCACGGAAGTGGGTGCTATCAGCTCAACGTGTCACGACAACTAGAAGTTATTGGGCGTGCCGGGTTGCGTTTACACAATGGACATCCATAAGAAATTTGCGTCGTGGTAATACGAACGCAACTTTGTGGTTGGTGAAAACTGAACAAAAACGCATATCATATCTTTGTGTCATCATTCAGTGGGTTGCCATATTATTAGGGACAGTAACTTATGAAAGCTAATTTTTTCACTCAAAATAAAGTGCTTAATTGAAAAATACATTATTGTGTGATGTATTTTTCAATTAAGCACTTTATTTTGAGTGAAAAAATTAGCTTTCATAAGTTTATTTTATTTAATGTTGGTGCTGGTATCATTACTAATATATTTGACAAGTTGTTTCCAAGTTCTAACACTGGAGGTTTGTGTCTTTTATTAAATTAGTGGGGTAAATGCTCATTTGGTCGTCGTTTGTTGACAAGTGCTGTGCCGTGACTTCGCCAAAAATAGTTTTAGATCTCATTTTCGCAAGTTTTTCTTTTCTGCAATAGTTAAAACGTGAGCAATGTCTGGTATTGAATAACTTTATTCAAATTTTATGATTTAATTTCATTTTTGTGAGCCATTATTCATGGTAACCTCAAAACCCTTACTTTTGGGTGTGGGTAATGCTTCAGACACATCTCCTGGCAAATGTCGAGAAATTCAGACATTGTTATTGCACTCCACACATTCTTAGCGAGAGATGGCAGCTATAACAGCTATTTCGAAGTCGGTCGTCAACAAAATTATTGTAAAATAAAAATGGATCAAAACAAGCCCGGGAGGCAAGCAGTGCAGGAAAATGTGGCAGGAAAATGTGGCAGGAAAAGATTCACCACGTACTGAAAGAGAAATCAGAGATGTCTGCATTGAGAATCGTAAAGAAAGTGTGGCTCGTTTGATGACATTGATAAACAATGAGTGAATTGAAGTTTCGAAGAGAACGGTCCAAACGCGGTTGACTGGAGCAAATCTGGTAGGTCGTCGTCCAATGAAAAAACCGCGGCTCACCGAGGCCATGAAGGTAAAACGACTGCATGCACACGGGCATATGAATGTTGCAGACTAGAGTCGAGTAAAGACCCTTTTCTTTTATAGTCGATAATGGTTTTTTGTCATTATTGTAATATTTTACAGGTATGCTTCTTCGATGAATTGACCTTTCAGATTTTGGCCGATAAAGGTTCATTTGTCCGACGATGCCCTGACGAGCAGTTCCTTTGCCATAAAGCAATATTCCTGGCCGAAAATAGCCGTTTTACCCTGGCCAGGAAATTCACTAGACATGACCCCATAGCGAACTTGTGGAAGCTCACCAAACGGCGACACTGGTGATACAAATGAAACATTTATATTCGAGTAAAAAGATGCAAATTTTTGTGATGATTAGTGTCATTCCCCCGGACTCAATAATTAGTGCCACAAAGTATTATTTTATAAATTAATATTTACCCACGCTATCAAACATTTTTTTATTGTGATTCAATAAGCTAATAAAGCAATGAATTTGTTTTACTTCACACTAAATCACAGACCTCTTAACCTTTTGCAACAGAACTTTGCTACTCCTTAGATCCTTCGACTCCTCCCAGACACGTAATCATTGGCCGGCAAAGGCAAACATATGAAATGGAATTATGGTTCCGATTCATTTGGAAAATGGCAGTTGTAATAAATTAGTTTAATTGTTCAAAGTATTACGGGAGAGTGTTATTGATTGGCTACTTTACTATAGTATCTTTCAATCATTCAACAGTTACGAGCAATTAATACGATGATCAAGATTAATTATTCCATTAGTGGACAAGTGGCCTAGCTGGTAAGAGTAGTGAAACGTGTATTGCACTCGTAGTAAATTCGAAACTTCGCCTATAATTTCCCTAATTCATTTTGGCTGTCAAGCGAGAATCCATTAAAATCGGATTGGTCTAGCACTAAAATAAACATTACACTTTTATTTCATTATTTCGCTAGGCAGTCAAAGGATTTTTCTTTTCAGATATTGTGATGGATGACGATAAAACTGGATAATAAGCGGATTTTGGAGAAAAATTTACGAAGGAGAGAATAACAGATGAAAGAGGCTTTTTTTTTTGTGTGACATTTGGTGGGATTCAGTTTCTTATTATTTAAATTTGGTAGCCCTTTTTTCTGTATTGAATTTAAATTACGTATGAGAGGAACTCCGGAACATCTCTGGTGAAGGCCAGAACGGATCAGTTTTTCCGGATCGATTTTTGATTGTGTAAATTACGCAAATTCCATATAGCCATCTCTTTTTGTTAAGGAGCTGGCTAGTTTGTGCAAGAAATGCTTTGAAATTACATTGCTTTTTGGGAAGAGTCGTTGCACACGATGTATGTATAGTTTATAATGGATATGTTCGACGACGATCTCCTAGGTTAGGTTCAGTTAGGTTATGTGCGAGGGCTGCCGTAACATGATATATAGTATGCTCCAAAGTTTTTGTTGCTCAGGGGAAGTCTAGGGGAAAGGAGGTGAAAAGTCCTTTTTTTACAGTTTTTCGTGAATATTTCAGGTGGGTTTCTTCAGGCCATGTTTTTTACTTTAATCCGTATTATTTGAAAATTTTCAAATCCAAACGTATCAAAGAAATATACCGTTGAAAAGCCAACACATTGGGGAAACGTTTGTCAAATTTGCAGATTTGCCAGTTCAAAGTACCGTTGTAGAATTATCATTTGAATTTTCGCTGAAAAATCGATTTAGATAGTTGGAACAGTAGTATCTTTGAAGTAACGGTGAATTTTGAAACCGGGAAATTTTATATATTTTATATGTAATTTCAGAAAATATGGTCAAATCTCGGATTAAATGATTGGGAGAGTGACAATTTTGATTTTGTTTGGAAAGTCAAGCTTTTTGACATCATTTACAAAAAATGCTATAACTACGTAACGGTTAAAAGCAGAGAATCCTCTTTGGTGTCAATTTTTGACAAATGAGCGGTACTATCTACCATTAAAGTATTTACCATCTGTACCAAGAAGAAAAAATAATTATAAACACACACTGAAATAAGAGACTTACATGTTGAGACAATAAATTAATACAAAAACAATTTTAATCTGTAGTCTTTTCAGTCAGTTTTTTTTAGTAATTCTTTTTCTGACGTAAGATGGTTCATTTTGACTGTGACTCGCTGTACATGTGTAAAATTTTACCTTCCGTGTATCCATTCTGTTCGACGTACATGCTACCAACTACTTGGTAACCGTAAGATTCACTGAGATTTTCGTCAAAATTGCATGTTCATGGCATGGAATGGATGCTAAAGCAACCCGAAAAAGTCATTAGCAAATTGAAGTGGTTTATAATGAAATGTGAAGTTATAATTTAACTTCTATAAATACACAACATGGATTCATGTGTTATACTTGCATAAGGGTGGGGTATTGTGGAATAAATCTACCAACTCATCATCAAAACTAACATAATGTACTTGAACTTAAATTACAATTTTAGTTAAGTGTTCATCAAGAATCTCGACGTTAATTAGGTGATGTTACGTTGTGTGTTATGCGAAAGCAACTGTGGAAAGGAGGTCCTACACGTCTACGGTGTGAACATCTTATAACGTATTAATTATACATAACAACAACTATGTGCATACAAATGCGAACAATTGTACAAGTAAATAGAATATATTATGTTGAATGTCACTAATTCTGCTTGAAATTTTAGAACAGAGCTGTCAGGACAAGCCGGTTAAAGGACTGTTTTTATGATGCAAATGAACGGGTGGCATTTACCGAATTAATAACTTACTTTTCAACGTATTCGACATAGCACACTGGACATATTCATTTCATTAATGAACAGATTCTGAAATGTAGTCAGAGGATGCTCAATATGAATAAAGACCGAATTTTCATACAGCACAAAATACAAAAACGTGCAATAAAAACTTGAAAACGTTCCAAATCGTGCAGTAAAAATTGCAGATTGTGCAAAAATTGAGTTAAGCGGCGATTTCGCATACAACAGAACTAGCAACAGGAACAGAATTGAGTACATTTGCCGCAGGAACAGAATTAAGCGGTGATTTCGCATAAAGCCGCGATTTCGCTTACGCCAGAATTAGGAACAGAACTCAGCACATTTTTAGACATATTTCGGTTCTCGCGACATTCTTTACTTTATTTTATACATTTTTTTGATGAGTTTTATTGAAAAAAAAAAGTTAATTATAATATATTTAGCATTTATTGAAAACATGTCTTTCATTTACCTATAATTTTCGAGTGTAAATGCACTCCAAAATTAAAAAGTTAAAAAAAAAATATTTCAAAAAAAATTGTAAATAATTCAAGAAAAATCCCTCGACTGAGAAAACACCAGAAAACAATATAGAAATGATGAACTTAAGCGTACTGAAGACTCAAGGCAAAAATAAAATAGAAACTATTGTACAATTTTACGGATGGTCGAAATTGGCTTGGAGTTTCTAGGGTTAAAAAAATTCTTCTTACTAGACTTCTTTCAACCATTATTAAGAATTCCTTCCAGTTTCCGTATGACCTGAACTGACCCCAACCTCACCCATCAACCTCCATTGAAACTACTTCGACATCGATTAGCAAATCCAAAAATGCCTTAACACCCAACTTGTAAATCGGTTGAATATGACCGTAACTAACGGATTTTCTGCGCGATTAACTGACAAAAACCATCATCACTTGAAAGTTATTATACTCAAATACATCACATCAGTTTACTTTCAAAAGTCACCCGCTTCTCTTAACCCGGGACCCCCGCTATCCAGAAAGGATATTTTGTATATTACACATAGCATGGCTCATACGGATACGAGGAGAGTTTATTTCTGTGGGGAGTCATAAGTGTTGAAAACTTTCAAGTGAAATTTATTGAATCGTCCACAATTCAATGGAAAGAGAACTTCGTGTGTCCAGAAAACTTTCTCGGTTTTCTTCGTTAAGTGTAGAGTTAGACACTGACCATTTCTTGCATTTTTGTTCTGCAGGTTCCCGAACTTGAGTTAAACCGGGACTGGGAACTTTCCAGCAGAGGGGATTTGCTTCGATTAATTTGACCCTTGTCACAAATAAAGATGTTCCTTGCAAATGGATTTTGGGATTTCAGGAAACGGAAATGATATTCTCTTTTTTTCTCGCACTGTTGAGTTCTTCTTTTGGCATCAAAGTGATTTTAGGTTGCGTTACCATCAAATTCAAATGTCCTTTTTATCCGACAGGGTTATTATTATGTTTTCTTTTTTTTTCGCCATTCTTTCATTTATGAAAGAGCCGCTGCTTTCGGAAAGACACTCTGATGAAATATAATTCAAGCTTTATGAGTGCGATGTTTAGGAAGTGACATTTGGGAACGACTTTTTATAAAATGATGGAAAAAATTGCTTTAGAGATTTCCTGGAGTATTTTGCCTTATTTTGAAGGGGTTGACGTTGTGTTTTGAGAATTAAGGTAGTGGTGAATTCCAATTCTGAATGCTTAAAAGTAAAGCCTTACCCTTCTTCTACTTTGCCTTAGCCGCAAGTGAGATAGTCTTAGAGGGTCCAAACTTGCAGTTTTTCTGCTTTAGCCTCAAGTGAGACAGTTGTACCTTCGAATTCTGAAAGCTTAAAAGTAAAACCTAACCCTCTATTATTGTGCCGTAACACCAAGTGCGGCATAGCGCGTTAACCACTCCAACGTGCCACAGTATCTGGTTCTGAGTAATGAGACGAATATGTCCCCATGACTTAGCCAGCACGCTTGTCGGAAATAGATCGGATCCGTGAGTCTCTAAAAAGATCTTTTAGCCTTCACGGGAAAGGAATCCCATTTCATAGCATATCCCGCAAGTCAGTTATCACTCTTCCATAATGTATGACCTATCCACTGGCATTTTCGCCTGCATATCAATTTGGGGATTGGCATCTGACCCGTACGCCGATTCAGTCAGAGTAAAAAAAATAAATGGGGGGCAAAGACCTTTTCCATAGTCCTCCGCGTGGGCGCCCCCTGGTAACGGCAGTGTATCAATTCGCTGACGGCCAATGTCTTAGCGATAAGACAGTTTGGAAAAGGCAGATAGCTGTAGCCTGAATGGCTGACGAACACCTAAGCGTCTCAGGTCTAGTAGGATGGAATGACTTGCGTAGTTGGACCTGCTACATAGTTGTGTGGGCTCCAGCACGTTTATTAAACCATCTGAAGCAGCTATCTCTGAGGCCGTCCCCTGAATGGGGTTAAGCGACGTGCTGACAACTCGTCCTTGTAAAAACCACTCCATGTCAAGAAACCTGGAACAAAAGCCTCGGATTGGACGGATCAACAACGACGACCACGCAAACGAATAAAAGATTATTCTTTCGGATCCTGGAATGTACGCTCCCTGAACAAACCGGGGGCCGAGAAGGCCCTCCTTCAACAGGCCGAAAAGTACAAACTGAGCATTATTGCAGTTCAGGAAACAAATTGGCTTGGCAGCGAGATTAATGACAAGAAATCGCACACAATTTTTACAAGTGGCAAACCATCGGGCCGCAAGGAGTTTGGAGTAGCATTTATAGTGAACAATCACCTCAAACCGCATATTACTGACTTCAAACCCATAAATGAACGGCTGTGTGCGATTCGCATCAAGACTCGATTCTTCAATCTCTGGCTCATCAATGTGCATGCCCCCACTGAAGTTAAAGAAGACGCAGTAAAAGACGAGTTCTACACCCGCCTTGAAACTCTCTTCGACTCACTTCCAACAAACGACGTCAAATTGCTGCTGGGAGACTTTAACGCGAAAGTCGGGAATGAAAGTTGGCATCGGGGGACCACTGGAGGCCACAGCCTCCATGAAGAATGTAACGATAACGGCCAGCGACTTATCGACTTCGCCTGCAGCAGGAATCTAGTCGTAAGCTCTACGTGTTTCCCGCATCGACGCATTCACAAGCAGACCTGGAAGTCTCCAGACGCACATACCGTCAACCAAATTGACCACGTCCTCATTTGCAGGAGATGGGCGTCTAGTGTCATGGATGTCCGCTCCTATCGAGGAGCAAACTGCGACTCAGATCATCACTTGGTGAAGACGACCTACAGATGTAGAATTTCCTCAGTGCACCAGTCAAGAATCAGCCCTCCCAAAATCTTTGCGGTTGATAAGCTCTTGAGTGATGCTACAGTGGTGGCGTATACTACCGCCCTTGAGGAAAAACTATCACCTATGCTACACAACATCAGCAACACAGGCGTCCATGGGTTCTGGGAGGAACTCAAGGGTACCATCAAGGATGTCGCAGAGAAGGTCGTGGGATATAAAGCCAGGCGAGCGCGAAATGACTGGTTCGACGAAGAATGCAAAAATTCACTTGACGCGAAAAACGAGGCCTACAGACAATGGATTCAACGAGGAACCAGAGCCAGAAGAGAAAAATATGACGAGCTACGGCGAATATCGAATAGAATAATTTGACGTAAGAAACGTAAATACTTTGACGAGCAGTTGCTGAACATAAACGAAAACTTAGCTAATAGGAACACCAGACAAGCGTACAAACTAGTAAATACAATTAAGAACGGCTACCAACCCAGGACTAGCCTTTGTAAGGACAAGGATGGAAACATCATCAGCGACACCGATGGTATTAACAAACGATGGGCCTCTTATTTTGAAGAGCTTCTAAACCGACCATCTAACATCCCCACACAGGAAGCTCTCGACAATATTGGTGATCTAGGCCCACCCATTCAACCCCCGACAGTAGAGGAAGTTGATCTCGCGTTGCGGTCACTAAAACGAAATAAAGCGCCGGGCGCTGACGAGATTCCAGCTGAACTGCTAAGATTCGGTGGAACGAGTCTAGTTGATGCCATACATCAATTACTTCTGCGAGTATGGGAGAACGAGGAGATCCCAGACGATTGGCGCAGAAGCATCATCTGTCCAATTCATAAAAAGGGAGATAAACTGCGGTGTGAGAATTACAGGGGCATCTCACTAGTTTGTACGTCCTATAAAATTTTGAAGAAAATTCTGGAAAATAGAATAAAACCGTACGCAGAACGAGTCATTGGCGAATATCAAAGCGGTTTCAGACCTGGTCGCTCCACAACCGATCAGCTCTTTTCAGTCAAACTGATACTCCAGAGGTGCTGAGAATACAACGTAAACGTATACCAAATCTTTGTCGACTTCAAGCAGGCATACGACAGTATCGATCGTGGAGTACTGTACAACATCATGCTGCAATTTGGTATACCGGCAAAATTAGTGCGACTGACAAAGATGACGATGACCAACTCCGTCTCACAAGTCAGGATCCAGAATAGACTTACTGATCTATTTGAAACACGCACTGGTTTGAAACAGGGCGATGGACTGGCACCGACGCTTTCAACCTAGCACTGGAATACGTTATTCGGGCCATGAATATGGACAACAGCAAGACGCTACTCATCAAGTCGACACAATTAGCAGCGTACGCCGACGACATCAACATCATGTCCCGAAGATTGGCTGACGCAGAAGAACTTCTGCATACGCTCGATACCGCTGCAAAGGAAGTTGGATTACGTATTAACGAGGGTAAAACTAAAATAATGATGCAATCGGTGACAAGGACACCTGCACAACCGAGCATCAACGTGGGGGACCTCAACATCGAGTTCGTGAACAACTTCATCTACCTGGGTTGCAACCTGTCAAGGGACGCCAACGAAACTGACGAAATCAAGCGACGGATACAGTTAGCTAATAAGACTTTTTTCTCGGTTCTCCCCATAATGAAATCGAAACATGTGCGCAGAAACACGAAGCTCCGCGTGTACAAAACCATTATACGACCAGTGCTATGCTATGGCTGCGAAGCATGGACCCTAACTCAAGCCTCCGAAAACATGCAAGACACTTTCGAACGTAAGGTTCTACGGCGAATTTTCGGGGCTGTTTGCGATCGAGATGGATGGTGCATCCGGTACAACCATGAGTTGTATGAAATGTACGATGAGCTGCAAGTCTCGAAAATCGTCAAACTACAACGACTTCAATGGGCAGGGCATGTACAAAGAATGGACGATGATCGCATGCCTAAGAGAGTAATGAATGCAGAACGAGTCGACGGAGCGAGACTGCGAGGACGACCGAGATCTCGTTGCGAGAGCTCAGTAGGTGTGGACGCCGCGCAGCTGCTGGGCTCCCAAAATTGGAGGACGCGGTCACGTGACCGAGATAATTGGAGGACAATGATCCAGGCGGCCAAGGCCCGACGTCGGGCTGTCGCGCCACGATGATGATGATGAAAAAAAATAACACAATCAATTAGACGAATAAGATTGGCAAGGGGATGTCCCCTGCCGAACTCCAATCCAGAATTCAAAGTCCCGGACACCTTACCTTTAAGTAGAATGTGACATTTCGCGCCATCGCATCTATTTTCGATTGGGATATTAAGGGCTGACTTAATAACAGGCTTCTCAGAGATGCATATCTGCGCAAGACCGCCGTATAGATTACAGATCCTGTAAATTCCTTGATGACACCGTATACGACGTTCAGGCTGCTTCTGGCGGCTTTTTCTTCCGAAGTCAGAACAAAGTCTTTTCTTTATACTCTCTTTTATCGATGCGCACGTTACGCTGAACTTCCCGATCTTTCTGGTGGCAAAGAAGCTGTATGCTACTTCGACTGTTGTTGCTGCAGCTTATTGATAATTGAATTACCTTCAGCCTGAGATAAGCGGGATGCGGTAATTACTTAGGCGGTGAAAACGTAATGGCAAGTGAACTTTTTGTCGCAGTGCTTGAAGGCCTTCCGGAATATCGGCCCTTCTTTTCTTTCTCCTTCAACTGTACGTACTTTAGAGTGATATACTGATCTTCTGAACTTGTTCCGCGCTGCTGGCAAGTAGGAAGTTTTATCTGTGAACCCCTACTTCTCAGGTGATTTCAGTGTTGCTGCATGTGATGGTTGAAATTAGAATTGACCACAGACATGGTCTGCGTGTGCTATGACGATCATAGAACATGGAAATATTTCCTCCTAGCCTAACCATGTTCACTGCACACACTGCTTAAATATTCAGATACCCAACGGGGTAAATTACGTTTGAAATTCCGAAAAAATATTCGACCAAGATTTTTTTTGTTTAAAATATTGAGGACACAGCCAACTAGCTCTCGGAAAATTTTCTGTTTATCGTAATTTTTGACAGGAATTTGAATGCCAATTTTCTGTTACGGTATATGGTATGGTATAAATAATTCATAATTTCACAATGTATTCTAAGAGTATCATTCAATTTATGGCCATCAGATTAACCCTTTTCTTTAAGGTAAATCTCTGCTATGATCTCGATATTATCAATTTCACAGAATTTCTCCTTAAGTGACTCTCATTTAGCAAGTGTATCCATTTCTCCAACATTATCCTGAATTGCCGCTAAAATGATGGATGATATTTAATCCTTAATAGCTCCTCATGGTATGAACAAAACTGTATTTACCCACGAGAAAAGGAAAAATTGTCACACCGCCTCTTTTAAAATTTCTGAAGAACTCATGGATCCGAAAAGTTGCACTTCAAGTGCAGAATATACGACGATGAGGAGGCTCCACCAGAAACCACCGCCACCACTTGGCAATCCAGCAGCATTCAGAATACTCTAAAAATCGATTTCGTTTACACGCGGAAAAATAAGTGCAGATTGCAGTTACACGTACTTCCACTAAAGTGTAATTCGAGAAAGCATTTCGACTGATTACAAAGGGTCGGCCATAAAAATGCAATCGATTTTGTCTGCAGCTACTGCTGCTGGCATTACATACCTTCTGCATTCATTCACATACATACAGCGAACACGAGGGTAAAATTTTCAAATTTTCGTACTGAAATTTACAGCAGTCGTACCGTAGACTACTACTTGGTTGACAAATTGAAATAAACTGGCTTGAAGTTTACGTGTAAGACTCGATTTATGGTTCCCTCGTTTTCCGGAACCATCATGGAAACGAAAGGATCCATTGCGGATAGAAGCAGGCTAGACTAAGTCTCCCAATGTGCGAATCACTTCAGTGCGACCAAGTGAGCGAGCTGAGCTAGTGACGATGTTCAAACTAACATCAGGTATATGGTAGAGGCTAAGGATCTGTAAAATGGATATCGAATTCGACTGAGGACTACTCGTATGTATATGGTATAGAGTGTAGTCCTCAGCTTCGTGCATTCAATATGTCAATTCTATAGATTTCTTAAATCCCAATAGAAGATACAAAATCTACCGACAAAACTTTTTCGCTTCGCCCCAATGGGCATTAAGACAGGACGCGTTAAGTTCAGAATGGTGATTCGATTCTTATGAAGTTTGCGGGAAAAATTGGGAGGACACGAATTAACCGTATGATGTCGGTAACCATTATTTTGGTTTAATATTTGATGTTTTGACAAATAGCGACTAGAAAGACTGGTCTACTTGGCGTTAGTAAAGTGAGGGAATAGCGCATACGTTTAAAGTAGGAACTTGGAGATGAAACTCCCAACGCACATGACAGAAAAATTCCAACCTATTCTAACTTTCCGGTGTACTTTCCCCCACTATTTATTTCTTCTACTTTTCTTCCTACTTTAAAAAGAATTAATAAATGAAAAATTTGAAAAATAGAATAATCATTAAATACAATCCATCTATACCTTTTTTCGTTCAAATTAACAAATTTTCGAATGAAATTAACAAATTTACGAATGAAATAAACAAGTTTACGAATCAAATTAACAAATTTGCGATTGAAATTAACAAATTTGCGAATGAAATTAACAAACTTGCGAATCAAAATAACAAATTTGTGATTCAAATTGACAAATTTGGGATTCAAATTAACAATTTTCTGAATGAACTAAGAAGTTTGTCAATCAAACGAACATATATTTTCTCCAACGACTTTTTAGAAATAAAAATAATAAAATAAAATTCCAGTAAAAACATTTATAAGTTACTTAATATTTATTGATTTTTCTAGCTTAATTTCCATTGTTTCACAAATGTTTCGAAACCGAAAAAAAAACATGTTGCTTATTTCCGGTTTGAATAGAATATGTGGCGAACATAGAAATTGGAACAATGCATGTATGGTACATGTATACCTATACATACATATGGTACATGTATACATACGTATCGTTTTTTTCGCAACAGTGTTCAGTATTCTTCAGAAACATATTTGTAGGTATGTTTACTAAAGGATAAACCAAGGTTCTGTTTCTATTTATTTATTATTTATTTAGTATGAATCATGAGCCCCAAAAAGGATTACAGTTAATATAGCCTCCCAAAAAATATGTGGAAGAAAATACTGAATTTCTAGAACTAAATCTTTGCCAGAAACGCTTGTGCTGAAAATATGAAATTAATTGATAATAGTAAAGTTATTATTTCAATACTCCTGAATTATTATTTGATCTCAAAATCACATTAGCCTGGCTTGTTTGTAACAAAGTTGTCTGATTACTTTAAGCAAATTTAACTTTACAGCGTACGTTTTATTTTACTGGAATTCTTACCATTCTCACGAAGCTTTTTTGCGCATTTTGACTATAACGACTATGCAATCGGCATTTAACCATTGGTTGATATGAGTGTTAATTTCTTTCCTAAATGTGTTTATTTGATTTGCAAATTTGTTAATTTAATTCGCAAATTTGTTGCTTTGATTCGCAAATTTGTTAATTTCATTCGCAAATTTGTTAATTTGATTCGTAAATTTGTTAATTCCATTCGCAAGTTTGATAATTTCATTCGCAAATTTGTTAATTTGAACAAAAAAAGATATATTTCATCCTTAAAAAAATCGCTTAGCCCCTTTAATGTAGCACTTTACGGTTAAAAGCTCACAACGCCATTCGAATACTAATGCTTCCAATGTCTGCATTCTTGTACGGCAATCAAATTGTAATTAATCATACCGGATAAATTTCACGGTCACAGAATGGAAGCTACATATTTCAGGAAACAAAGCTCAATATCACCCCTGGCTCCTCCGAACAACATTCGGGTCCATGCCCTTGGAAGCACGAACGTGGCATACCAAGTGAAGACTACGTGTCTTGTCGAGTTTATATTTTTTGGATTTTGATAATGATTTCATAAGGTTAGCAGCTGACTGATATGCACGATCCCATGCATGTTAGCTGGGATTTTGATTAATAGTAGGAATTAAGTTGTGGAAATATATTCAGTGGATTCGACAGTTTCGTGATGAGGTTTCACTATGAAGACATACAATACAGAGTATGTAGTAATACGAGACTAAGAGGAACTTTGTGTTTGGGGCAACGCGGTGAAGTGATTAGCTGTATAAATTGCTGAAGCAGTAACGAGGACATGTCTTGATTAGCTCAAAGGGTCTTAATGAATTACTCAAGTAGGAAGGAAGTGGAAACCTGTAACTAAATTATCATTTACTAAATAAATACACCCAGGATGCAGTATGAACGTAGTCGTACACTTCGTACTAATAGTTACACTCCCAAAAATGCAGATTCGTGCGGCTTAAAGCGGAAATTCACTTGAGCATGGGCTTCGCTTTAGACAGTATAAAAAAAAACAGTTTCTTAAAGTGTGTTTAGACGCAAAGAAACTGTTGCAAGAGGAAACTCACTCAAAATTCACACTACGCGCAATTTTGCCTCGCGCATCAGTTTTGCGAGTACTGCTACTCAATTTCCATAACTCCTTGTGGGGCATAGCGCGTCAACTGTTCCATGTGGGCCAGATTACGTTTCGTTGACATAAATTGTTTTCAGAGAATGCAGTTGCCAGCATGCACCTACAATAATTAAACACATAAAAAAAAAGAATTGTCCCGCAAATTTGCAAATTCTTCTGTAAAATTTTGGAATTTTAGGCATTTACTTTTCTTTACTTTTCCCCCAAACCAAATTGTAATTTATGGGGGAATTATGTCGCCTAATTTGGGGAATGGGGGGCAAAAGACCTTTTCCATAGTCCGCCATGTGGCAGTCCCCTGATAACGGCAGTCTGTCAAAGACGGCCAAGTCTTAGCGATAACACAGTTTTAAAAACATAGCTGTAGCCTGAATGGCCGATGAAAATCTAAGCGTCTCAGGTTTAGTAGGATGGAATGATTTGTGTAGTTGGACTTGCAACATAGTTGTGTGAACTCTCTCACGTTTATAAAACCATCTGAAGCAGCTATCTTCAAGGCCATCCCCTGAATGGGGCCAAGCGATGCGCTGACAATTCGTCCTTCTAAAAACTACTCCACGTCAAGAAACCTGGAACAAAAGCCTCGGATTGGACGGATCAGCAAAGACGACCACGCAAACGACTAAAGGATTATTCTTTCCGATCCTGGAATGTACGCTCCCTGAACAAACCGGGGGCCGAGAAAGCCCTCCTTCAACAGGTCGAAAAGTACAAACTGAGAATTACTGCAGTCCAGGAAACAAATTGGGTTGGCAGCGAGACAATTACAAGAAATCGCACATGATTTTTACAAGTGGCAAACCATCGGGCCGCAAGAAGTTTAGAGTAGCATTTATAGTGAACAATCACCTCAAGCCGCACATTACTGACTTCAAACCCATAAATGAACGGCTGTGTGCAATTTGCATTAAGACTCTTTTCGTCAATCTCTGGCTCATCAATATGCACGACTCCACTGGAGTTAAAGAAGACGCAGTAAAGGACGAGTTCTACGCCCGACTCGAGACTCTCTTCGACTCACTTCCAACAAACGACGTCAAACTGCTGCTCAGGGAGACTTTAACGCGAAAGTCGGAAATTAAAGCTAGCATTTAAGGCATAAATCGACGTGCAGGTAATTTTGAATCTTCGCTTATAACTACTCTAAAAATGGGCCGAATTGAAAAATTTTGGCCACGTTAGGCTTACAATCAAATTATCCTGAAGCAGTGCATTAAACGCAAATATAGAGCTCTTTAATTAACTCCTGCAAATTTTTTTCAATCCGAGCCACCGTTTAGGAGTTATAAGGATAATATTAAAAAAGGGCTCAAATTTCTCGGATTTTCTCCCACCAAAAGTTAAGCTCACCTTCTACGACCGTGCAAAGTCAGCTCAAATGTATTCAGTATTTATAGAAAGGATTAAAATTATTTCCATATTCTTCCCTAATTTTTATTAAAAAGGCTCCAAATTGGCTTAATTTTACTGACCTACATCATTATCACTAAATAAATTGTTTTCCAGTTGCCAGGAGCTTTACGCCAGGCAACTTGCAAAAATCATCGTGCTCGTTAACGAAAATGACTGAAAACAAACTTTTCTTTAGTTGTTTCCGTTTTTACAGTAATTAGCCGTTGTTACTATGGCAGGATGTTTCAGTTGCATAATGGTCCCATTATGAATGTACAGTTTGGTATTTTTTCTTGCTCTTGCCATTATTCAAACTGTGTTCAGCAATTCCACCGCAGTTTTTTCCTACTAATAGTTTTTTCCGACAGAGCTCTCCCATTTTCCGTAATAATTCACTCAGAAATGAACTGTCTGGAAAGGAAAACATAAGAGTTGAAAGATTCGATGGAATAGAGTTTCATTTAGATTGTAAATAGACTTTTGATAATTATCTTAGTTTTGTTTTTATAAAGGCGGTAAAGAAGAAAATTAAAAAAAAAATCATAAAGAATATGAAAATGGAATGTTTATTATTGGTTCCTGAGTTTTTTTTTCAATCGTATATATTTAATTTGCGGTTGAGTAGTACACAACCGTTCGTCGACCGTAAATTCGATTAACTCATTTGAAAGCACTACTTAGCTAGGTAGGCGAGATGAGGGCTCTGAGCCATTATGGTCCACAAGCACTAACACCGAATATTGCAGGGCTATGCCTGCCGATTAACCTTGACGATACCGCTGGAGCTGCTCAAAAATTTGCGCTACTTCATACGACTAGGGGAAAACGACACCAAGGCACTCGTTTCGACAACATGCTTTTACCTCACATTAGCAGATACTATGCAATGGCGTCAATCACAATCCCCTTGAAGCGGTTGAGCTCAACATTATCTACGTACTACTCAATTGCCCTAACCCCTTGTGGAGCATAACGCGTCAACTGTTCCATGTGGCCCAGTTGAAGTTTCGTCGGCATAAACTGGTTTCGTAGATTGCAGTTGCCAGCATGCACCTCCTGCGCATCCATGGCCATGAGCGTCGTCGTGGACGGGATTCGAACCCGAAATGCTGGTAGCCAAACATGAGACTGATGCCTCAACACACTGCGCTACCGGTCGGCCCATGCATTTACAGTAGAAAATGTCTTCTTTACAAATAATTTTTGAGTGTTTCTTCATATACTCAACGAGCAACAAGCTCGCTCAGCCGCATACCAGCTACAAGTCAGTAAAGATTGTTGGCTTAATTGCTTTGCATCACACTACTGGAAGAAAACAACACAAACATCCTTGGTCACGACGTCGCTGTCGCCGCCTTAGGTTGAGGGCCCCTAGGGGTGTCGCAACACTTCCCTTCCACCTGCTGCTCGAATCGTCAAAATATATCACCAGCACTTGTCTTCCGCGTCGCCACTGAATGTTCCGCCTGCTATTCGCTGCCTCTGTTTAGCTCAGCCTCCGACCGTTGTATCCAATTCTTTACGCCGTGGCTGTGCTCGATTTCACAGGATGCCGACAAAGAAGTTCTCCACTACTCGGACTATACTCAGTTTCACAACACTTGGCAGTAAAGGAGGAATTCCAGTGCCTGTGATGGTTGAGTCCTGTACAGTTTCTTAGACGGCACCACTGATTTTAGCAATTGCATCTCACCGTAGTAGCGTTTGGCTGCAGTTCTCGGTTGCATACGTAGCAGATCCACGGACCAGGGTTTCTTTCAACAAAAACCATACGAGGCGTATAACAGATTAACATGCTAGCCTTCTTGCATTGAAGGGTTTAGCTGCTCTTGGCCGTAAGGTCGCTCTGGTGCTGCCGCAGGAACGCAAGTGGACGTCGAGCGGACTGGTGAGTGGACGCCCTTAATTAAGGTCTTGGCAGTAAGAAAATTTTCCATTTAAGTCCAACAAAAGAACAAATATTAAACACAAAGTACAACCTTGCTTAGCAAAAGAAGACAGAGGGAAAGGCGCTTATAAATATTGTAGTTCATATGGTTGGCGATATCCCTCCCGGAAGTAAAATGTATCCATGGATCTGTCAGATTTTATTTGAATTTTCCGAGTCAAATACTGTCACCTCCCTTCAGCAGAAATGCTAGTCCAATAAATTCGCAACGATAATTAACCAACGAAACATCGTAAGATGGCGTTTTACTCTCAGCGATTCTTTCCACATTATTGTGATTTATGTTCCCCAATTATTTTTTTCTTTTCTTTTCACTTTGAGCCGTGACATCCTATATACTTCCTTCTTTTCTCCTTAACAGGAATAAATGTCAATGCTAGGGATTCGTAAGAAAGATTTACGTGTCGCAAGTATAGTGAAAGCTTTTTCTTACTGTTTGGCTCGCTTCATTAAATTTTGTCGGAATTTTCAGGGATGATGATGATGATGGTGTCAGAACATAAATCACAAATGTTTACACGTTTTATGAAAAGTTTCGTCGTGTATGACGATAAAAGGATCCAATGGAGTTACGAAAAGAATATTTTCTTCGGGAGAAATTAGACACGTTGAATGAAAGATTAAATCTTGAGTGGTGAAAACGGACTTAAATGGATTTATGAGAGTATGTATATGAGATTATGGGATCGTTGAATAAAGGTTTGGATGACTAGATTCTGATGGTATCACTGTGTTTAGATGAGAGTCCGGGAGCAGGAGCATTATGTGGGGCTACATGGGCTCCAAATGTAATCCGAAACGATTTCATTTACGATAGTCGTGAATACTGCAACCATTTTCGCCAGTAAACATAACGACCCATCGTCAAGACTGTGGGTCTCCTAAGAGAAGCAACTTTCATGCCAATTTCTCCTTGAATATACAATAATATAACCGACACTTCTTTATTACACTGCATGTCACGCATCCATAAACCACATGTTTCACAAGCTGCTTTAATAGAAATACTAATGTATGCACACGCATATTAAACTCAGGAAATAGCGTAACTACATAAAATGCGACAACAAGCAGAAAATATAAAGTGAAATGTGACATGAAGCGTAAAAACCGACCTTTTCGTCATAAACACACTTAATAGAATTCCTTTTGCACTTTGCTGTTTCGCAGGTAGAAATTTTCCGAGAGAACTACCCCTTGAAACTCCAGGGTCCACGGAAAAAGTTTCGAGTTATTGGCTTTTCTAGTGCTCTCCCGGGAACCTTGACGAACAGCTAACTAGCTTACTAATAATCCCTCCAAAGTAATGACTTGGCCGTCTCTTTCGTCGCCCGTATCCACCCTATATTGCAATCTCTCACTTATCCTATCCTGATCCATACTGAGGGCTAGATACACCATCCTGAAAGGCATATACTACGCAAACATTTTTAGGAGTGGAAAAATGGTTAACATATAAAATTCATCACTCTGTTGACGGAATTTTCATTTTTCGTTCTCGATGCTTTCGTGACATCGGAAGGGTGTCCTATTTGTCAGTTTTATGTATCTGCGCGAAAAGTCAAAATTATGGCTATTCAATGCGGATAGAAACATATCTATGTGGCACTCGGAAATGTTCCAACTGTGGGGAGGATGTTATAGGGGTCATGGGGGATTCCATTCAATGGTTTTCGTTCGCTGGTGTTTTCGTCTAAGAGTCGTGTCAAAGTTGAAATTACCAAAGTCATAAAATAAGGCCAATGCATCATTTTGATGGCAATTTAGGATTTAGAACTTTCTTGATATGCAGCGTTGTTTACATTGACGGAAAATTTAGAAGTTGGCATTTTGGCATTTATATAGCTTATTTAAAATTTGATGAAATTGTTTGAAGAAAGTGATTGGAACATTAAATAAAATTTAACATAAACATTTTTGCTTTAAATTTGGTTATGTTGTAATGTTTCCAGCAACGGGGAGCTAGAGATGTTGCCTTTTTGTTCTTTAATGAATTCATAATCATCGTGGCACTACAACCCAATATTGGGCGTTGGCCGTCTGGATCATTGTCCGCCAATTATCTCTGTCAAGTGACAGGGTCCTCCAATTTCGGAAGCCCAGCAGTTGTTCGGCGTCAGCATTTACTGAGTTTTCAAACAAGCACGGTCGGTGAAAGGCGATGCAGGCGATCGCTTTGGATGGCGACTTTGAAAGATAACCGAAGAAGAAAGCCAGTTTGAGATCGAATTTTGTCAATTTAGAGCTGAATTTAAAATAATTTCATTTAGTTATAAATATTGCGCGATTTATCCGATTGAATGTGATTCTCTCAGTTGAAATTTGCACCCGCGAACGATTTAATTTCATATAACATGTCCTATATAGACCATAAGATATGCGTTTAAATTTAGCGAAACCACTCGCGAAACTGAGGCGCCAATAACATGATATTTTACTATTTTCCTCATACGACTTTAAGAAATGAAGCAGCTTGTAGATCAGATTGTGGATAATTTCTGGTTATGTGTTTTTTAAACTTTTCCTTTGCCTTATGCCAGAATCGAAATCGAGCAGTCACGATTTTTTTCATTTCCGACGTGCTCCTAGAAAACTAACCAGCACGGTTTGCGGAAAATACTGTCTGTACTCTGTGAATAAACAAAACACGAAAAACCTTCCTCGGTTATCCAACTATCCTGGATGCTCCTATTTTCCATAAAAGGAGATTAATACTTTGCTTTTGGGAGCAGGGCTGATGAGAGAACGTTACGTAGGACCGAAATTATTACGGAATTTGACTACGATGAAGTCATACACGGTGTGATTCGCAGGATGATCACAATATCGGCCGAGGGATCGTTCAGTGTTATGAGGTCACAAAAACGTTTTTCAGGGGGCCTGAATTACTGGAATCTAAAGTAATGAATAAAATAGTTCAAATTCCGTGAAATGGAAGAACGATACAACATTACGTTTTTTCCGAAAAAAAAATCAAAAACGTATCTAATCACAGTAAAAAAACCGATTGAAAGTTAGAGTTACTTTTTTAGTTTTGTAGTTCCGAAGGTGTTCCAGCACCCAAAGCACCCCGCCCCCTGGCTATGTGCCTGCAAGTGATCATATATAGTAAATAGCTTGAGGAAGTGAAACCCCCAATGACCAACAATAGAAGGCCTGAATACCAATGCATCCGTAATGCGGTTCTAATTTACCAAATCATTTCAATCAATAAACTTATCCCGGAAAACAAGGACTAACATTCCACATTCCACATACCGCAACCCCCTCCCCCTCTTTTCATTTTCATGCTCTTTTCTATCTGCCGATCGTAATTCGTATCTGAGTTGTAATCCTTTCTATATCTGATTGCAATTTATCAGGTTGCATGTTACACGGCAGTAATTCACTTCACCTCAGAATTTACGCTGGCCGCCTGGCATAGTTCGGTGCAAGCACACATGCAAGGGACAATGTGTGCATGTCGAACGGATTTCGCTATTGTCCAGTGAATTATATTATCCGAATTCCAAAGAACAGGATAAGTGTGAATACGCCAACGGCATTTCAAACAACAATGTGAATAGTATGCTGCATCGTCTCGTTGATATATGGCTCTGTATACAATGAGCGTTCCAAGATCCTCTCATATCCTTGCTGTGTTCCAAAAATTCCCATAGTTCCACATATGTACCTGTCATTAATTAAATTCGTAGGATTTTAGTTTAAACCATCATTTAGTGAATTCGGAATCCTTTTTTAATGCTCTCTAGTCTGAAAAAAAGTGGAAATGACTTCCATTCCAGTGAAGCTATCATTTTAATGAGATTCGGAATTATGCCTGTGTGATTTCACCACAAACCTGCTCATCCCCGGTTGGATGGTGAGGTGGTGAGACAATTGCCGTCGGCGTAAATGTAATCAGGCGCCTAGGTAGAATGTTGTTTAATTCCATCAAAAGCGGTAATTGTACAAGTTGCCTTAATCCGCATTAAGCCAATGAATAGCGACAAATTGGAAGGAGTAGTTCAGCCGAGAGCAGGGATGATAAGTTCTCTTGGGAGAGGGGATTATAGTTAAGGACATTTAATTATAGATTCGAGAATAGTAGCAGATAGGATACGCATTAATTATAGTTTAATATTGAATCAGAATGAAATCCTAGATCATTCATCAAGCGAAGCTTATTTAAAAATATTTTTTTCCAAGACGACAGTTTGTGAGAAACTTAACATGCGATCTGCCTTGGCAACCCATTTCACGATTCTTTCTACCCACCACACACTCTAATAAGAGCTTCTGAGAACAATTACTTCACCAGGACGAAATGAACGAACTCTATACACTACACTCGACTTTGAGAGATTATACTTCCTGTTCTCCACCAATTCCTTTAATTAACGAAATAACATATTGCTTCCTTCGACGAGTCACAATCCACTTTACTAAACTTTGATACGGAAGCTCCGGAAAAGGCTCTTGTCATTTCTAAATTAATTTTACGATGAGCTGTTGAAAGTTTTCCGTATGGCAACAGTTCGTCTATATAGTTCCTTATTGCTTGTGCTGCGGCTTCCGTCTGACGCACGCCAACTCCTCAAGTTTTCAAAAGATACCAGGGCATTATAATCTATTCATGACGAACCGTTATCGCTTTCCAGACTTTGTCTAAAAGAGTCGCACTGTTGATTGGAACTTTACATTTGTCCCCGCGAGAGATGACAGTCTCTGAATGATTTCAGTTTATTAGAATTTCGAATAACCCAATCAGAATCGAGGAAATTTAAAATAGTCCTGGAAAAAGGTTGCTATCGGCTGGCAAATATGAATCCGAACAAATCTGTATGTTAGCCTCTAGGCAAACGAATCACATACGTTTGGGTGTTGGCTCCTGAAGCTATTTGGGATATAAATATATTTATGGTATACTTGACAGCTTATCACGTCCCAAATATATTTCATGAGACAAAACTATAGTGAAACCAATGCCACACATCATAAGTACGTTCCCCGTGGAGAATTCGTTAAAGAAGTTTTTGTCTTTGAAAAGTTTACGAGTACGACTTATCAATTTCCAGTTTGTTGAGAACTTTGTAACTCGTAATCATTGACTCCTGTCACTGTGGCGGTATGTATAAAGATAACTATTACAGTGTCTCTTCTTTTCCGAAGTCTGTAGATGGCATACAAAAAGCCCATAAGCCCGTTGGCCCAGAAGAGCTAGTGGAAAACTTTTCATTTAATTAAGTAGTTTGATTAATTATGGTTTTTTTTTGTAATGTTTGATAGATAGCTCGCTACTATCCTAAAAGCTATTCAGGTCACTTGTAGTTGTAGATTTTCTTTTTCTAGGAGTCTATCTTATCATGCAAGATACTCTAAGTCATGTTTTGAAATCTGTATTGTGGTGGGCAATCGGTAGCTCAGTGGGTAGAGGCGTCAGTCTCATGTCTGACTACGATTATTCTATTATATATTATTTCTCACTAGGGTTTAGGGTAACTAACTAAAATACTTGAGGAAGTACAACGTACGTATATTGTCATCTGAAAGCTAAAGGGCTATGGACACAGCGTGAAACTTTTCAGGATTCGTCACCTCAACGCAATATCTATAGTTACTGAAACCAATCCAGAAATATACTCCTCCATCCGGATAACACAAACAGTTTGGTGTTTGAACTCATTCTCTCCACCTGCTCCAGAATAGTACGCATCTCTGATTTATTTAAACCTGATAAGGATTTAGAGGGTTTCTAGCACGAGCTCTTCCTCTTTGCCGCTACTTTTCATTCGATTTTCCACTTACCTGGCTGGACTCCGAGCAACCGAAAGCGCGTCTGTTGCCGGCGTCCATGCGGACGGGTATTCGAAAAATGTTCTTCTATTGTAAGTTTTCGGTGACGTAGGATCGAAAAAAAGGCCTCGAGGTAACATTAGCGAAGCTTTAAGTAATCTTGAGCAGCATGAAGATAAAAGTTAGGTAAGATCTAAAAAAGTTTCGGTTTGACTAAGGGTACCAAGCTCCTATTCGATTAACCATTTCGGTTTCATGCACTGTATAAAATTACATCGAACCGACATGGGGTGCCAAATATTTTCAGGCATTTTCTGGGCATTTAAAATATTTTCTGTTTTGCAAAAATATTCACCGATGTTGGTTCGAAAAAAGGTACCCTTTAGCAATTCTTAATGTAGTATGGTCTAAAAACTGTTTAAGTTTTTGTGCCTTCTGAATAACGGTACAGCGCGTTCAGTTGACTTCAAATAAGTTTCCATTGACTAGATAAACACACTGACTCCATATTCAACGATTTTATACCCTAGACTTTGTAAGTATAGGGCATATTGTTTTTGTCAAGACGAAAATATTTAACACCTTAAAAGAGGCTCCGGCAGTATCGCAATGAATATATGTAAATGATCAGGGTCACCTCCTGATTCGATTTAAGGTCGATTCAGACACATCAGTCACGTCACAGTTCAGTCAACCTTCCGAATCCGTCGCCGTCAAGTCACAGTCAAAATTGCAGCTGTATTCACATATATCCGTAGCCGTCAGTAGTCAGTCATTTTTTGCATGTACTCTCGAGTGTACCTCGATATAATATAAATATTAAACTATTTCAACTCAGAGGAAGGGAGTGTACCGTAGCAACATACAAGAGTTTAAAAATACATTTAAGTATTGGTGTTTCAATTTTCAAAACGATTTGATTGTATTTTATTTATAATAATAATCTTGTTTTTTTTTTGCATACCATCTATTTTTATTTCATTTCCAATTTGCTTCCATATCCTGTTTTTATATGCTATATCCATATATTTATTATGCGATAAACCGTACAGAACGAGGTAATTTCGAACCAACTCGATTAATTTTTTGTCGTCGCCCATGTTCACTTTCTAAACTGACGTCCGTTAAACACAAAAAATATCGTTGGGAAGAAATGTGAATTTGACTGTTCGGTGACGGAAGCGCGACTGACGGTTCGGATTCGTGACTGCGCCGGCTCAGTGTAGACAGCGCCACTTGACTTTCAAGAAACGATATTTTTTGTGACTGATACCGGACGGTTCTGACGGAACTGTGACGTGACGTGACTGATGTGTGTGAATCGACCTTTAGCCATGTCTGTCTGTCCGTCTGTCTGTCTGCCTGTCTGCCTGTTCGCACGATAACCTCCGATAGAATGAAGCTAGAGACTTGAAATGTTGGTCAAATGTTCGTAGCATGATCTAATTGGTTTGTAAAATAGGCAAGATCCGACCCAAGAAACCCCTACCTCCCCTACAAATGAGACTTCAAATAAGCGATAACTTTTGGTAAACTGTGGCCAGCGACTTGAAATTTTGGTCAAATGCTTGAAGTAGGATTGAGTTAGTTGGCATTAAAGATGGGCTAAGTCCAACCGAAGGAAACCCTACCTGCCCTACAAATGAAATTTAAAATAACCGATAACTTACGAAATATAAATCCAGCGACTTGAAATTTTGGTCAAATATTCGTAGTAGGCTCCAGTTGACTGATATAGAAAATACGGAAAATCCGACAAACGATACTCCTACTTTCCCTACAAATAAAACTTCAAATAAGCGATAACTATCGATAGAATAAAGCTAGAGACTTGAATTTTTTTTAAATTTTTGTAGCAGCATGATCTATAGGTAATTGGATAGACAAGATTCGACCCAAGGATCCCCTACCTCCCCTGAAAATGAAGCTTAAAACAAGAGGTAACTTTCGATAAAATGAAGCTTGTGACTTGAAAATTTGGTCAAATGTTTGTACTAGGATCTAGTTGGTTGTTATTGAAAATGCGCAAGATTCGACAAAAGAAACCTTTACCACCCCTACAAGTGAGACTTCAAATAAGCAATAACTTTTGATAGAATGAAGCTAGCGACTTGAAATATTCAACAAATATTTGTAGTATGGGTTAGTTAATTGATTCTGAGAATGGTAAAGATCCTTCTGAATGAGTGCCAACCTATAAATTGGATTACTCTTATGGGATAGTCCCTACGGGAATAAGCGACATAATTCCAAAATATTTGTTGGATTTTCCTAGTTTTGGTTTAAAAATAAAAATAATATAATATTATATCATTTCAATGGGATTTAATACATAATACGGAGCCTAAGGTAGCGTAATTACCGTGAAAGTCGGGCGAAGCAAACGGTCCCTCAACCAGCTAAGCAGATTCCTATGCTTGCTGTGGCTTAGTTCGGGAGACGCGGGCGGAGTTTTCGCTGCTCATTGCCCCTGACCTTTACGTATTAATAAAAACTCATAGGCCTGGGAAAAACAAAACAAACATGGGAGGCAAAAATAGGGAATAATAAAAAAATGGCACGATAAGGATGAAATGGTTGGCGGACAGCGCAGATGCCTTTGCGCTGCATATCGGGTTCCGGTTGTAATGCGCCCCTTGGCCTCTAGTTTCCTACCACCGACAAATCACTACTCATCAAGTGCTGCCTTCTATCTGCCGGTGAAAGCAGCACAACCAGACCAAAGTATGGTCCTTTATACTTTGTTTAAAAAAGAAAGTCCTTTAATGAGCGATGTTGAATTTAAGGATTCCTAAATTAAAAAACAGATAATATTTTGCTAATAGCTTTACCCCAAGGTTATTATTATTATATACTCTGGGGGATAGCCGAAGCAGACCACTAACGTTTGGGTCCCTTTTCGCCCCCTCCCGGTCATCAGTGGCTTTCAGATGTCGACTGATAATTGTCGACCTCTTTCTTCATCACTGAGTCCCGTGTTATTGCTAGCATTTGTTTGAAGCTGAGTTCACTCATGGCTTCTACACTTATCGTGTGCCTGCCTGTAATCCTCAACCTCGTGCTAGCCAGTGCTGGACATTCGCACACAATGTGTGCTGCCGTCTCGGCCTCCTCCAGGCATAGCCTGCAAACGTCATCTTCCCCGATTTTCATCTTGGCCAGATGAGCCTTAAAATTACCTTGCCTGTGACCAAGGCAGTTATCCAGCTTAGGGTACTCCGTTTATAACTAAGTACCTTTCTCGCTTCCCTGCCTAAAGGGCTGGTCATTGCATTCCGAGCTTGTTTGCAAGTGACTAGCTCCTGCCATCTTTGTTGATGCATGGAGTCCATCCACTTCCCAACCTTCGCTCCAATCATGCCGTTCCCCAGAGCAACTCTGGGTTCTGGGCCAATGAAAGTTGCCGCAGATCCCTGTTTTGCTAGGGCATCCGCCGCCTCATTTCCTGTTGTACCTATGTGTCCTTTTACCCACATCAGCGTAACCTCATTTTCTGAGGCACACGTGTTGAGCTTCCGGACACACTCTAGTACCAGTTTAGAGTTTATGTTCGTCTGCTGCATGCGTCTGATCACCGATTGGTTGTCCAGTGCAATAAAGATTTTCTTCCCCCGCACCTGACCTTCAAGCAAGTGGTCCAACGCATGCAACAAGCCAAGCATCTCTGCCTGGTATACGGACACATACTCTCCTAGACTAAGCGCACATGCTAGGTTTAGCTCTTCAGAGTAAACCCCCGCCCCCGCTTTACCGTCCATTAAAGAGCCATCAGTAAAAATGCTGATGTCATTGTACATACACTCATTATGTATGTTTCCATCTGCAATGTGAGTCTTGTGTAGTCTTTCAACTACCCTACGTCTACTCATGCCTTCTACCGGCATTAGAGTCTCCCTGACCTCATCATGAATAATGTCTAGGATGCTCTTATGACCGCTGCTAGTTCCAAAGCGATGCCACATGGCATCCCTTTCCATGCGTATTGCCGAAAGCGCCGCCGTTTTCTTTATAAATAAGTCCAACGGCGGCAGTCCCAGCAATGCCTCCATTGCTCGCGTTGGTGTGGTGCGCATTGCACCACATATGCTTACGCAAGCTATCCTTTGTACCCCATCTAGCTTCTGCTTTGTGGTATTCTGCATGGCTTTTGGCCACCATACCACTGATGCATAGGCTAGAATAGGTCTTACCATCATTGTGTAAATCCAGTGTGTCGCTTTAGGTGAAATTCCCCACCTACGAGCACACACTCTCTTACATTGATTCAAAATCCTTTTAGTTAGTTTCGCATCTAAGGTAACTCCTAGATGCTTCACTTCCTTGGACACCTTGATTTCCGAACCAAAAAGCCGTAAGGGAGTTATCTCTATGTCTTTCCTCTTACGAGTAAAAATCATAGTGTTTGATTTACTAGCGTTTATGGTTAGCTCTTGCTCATTACACCATTCTTCGGTTACTTTGAGAGCTTGTCCCATGCAACCTAGAATTGTGTCCATGAACTTTCCACTGACCGTGAGTGCCAAGTCATCGGCGTATCCTACAGTGTGTACGCCCATCGAGTCCAGCTTCCAGAGAAGACTGTCCACGGTGATGTTCCACAGTAGAGGCGAAAGAACACCTCCTTGTGGGCATCCTCGGACTACCTTACCCCGTATTCTGTCACATCCACTGCTAAGATTTACCGCCCTCTGCTTAAGCATAGAGTCGATCCACTTAATTATAATGTAATCATCCCCCCGCTCAATCAGGGCGTTCCTTAGTTTGGTAAAGGAGATTTTATCAAAAGCACCCTCTATATCCATAAAAGTAGACATAGCGATCCCGCCATTGTTAATCTCTCTCTCTGCAACTCTAACAAGTTCATGTAGAGCGGTTTCCGTAGATCTGCCTGCTCTATAAGCATGTTGGCACCTACTCAGAGGACTATACATTAGCGTGGTGTTCTCCAGGTAGTCCACCAACACCTTTTCCATTGTTTTCAACAGGAATGATGTAAGGCTAACCGGCCTGAAGGACTTTGCCTCTGTATAGTCTTTCTTTCCCGGTTTAGGCAGGAAGACCACTTTAGCCTCCCTCCATGCCTTCGGGATGTGGCCTGCTGAAAGACAGGCGACGAATATATTCCGGATCCTATCTAGTAGAGCTGTAACGATAGTTTTTTTTTGGAATGGGTGGCATGATGACCGTAAAAGTCTACCAGACAGTTAAATGCCAAACCCTAATAATAGTACTGCCAGAGGAGGACGTGTGCTAGTGCGCTTGCTCAGCGACGGTGAGATTAAGGGAGGGTACGATGATGGTGCTGGCACTATTAATCCAGGACGTTACATTATATCACACGTCATAGCCCGGAAAAAGAACAACAAAAAAAAATTTACCTACGAATGAAACGGGATCATTGCTTCAATCCACAAATCCGTTGCTTTCTTTCGAGTCACAGGTGGATGGTGACTCAATCGCGATAATTCCCACCCATCCTTGGTTAAAGCGCGATATAAACAGGTTTGTTATTTAACCCCCAAGCCAAAATTAAAAGTTAGGTATAACTACGTGTCCGCTAAAACTGGGGAGAGAGAGGATAGCTGAAAACTCAGGTTCTCTAATAACACATCATTTTATTTTTGTCTAAATTCAATAGATATAAGGTTTCATGAAAGTACTAAATTTTTATAGGTTGTTATATGGAAGCGTAATACAACAATACAAGGAATGATTCTAATCATATCCAGTAAAAAGAAGGTAAATTTCGATCGTTTATCAGTTTAAGAATAGCTCTGCCTACCCTGTATGTGCGCACATATGTAGTTGTTGGCGAGTATATACATAATTTATTGTCATGGAATATGATTATAGTACCTTCCTATATATTTATGTAGGTGCTATGCATTAGTCAATTCTCAATACTCCACTACGGTATTTAGTTTGAACTTAATATTAAAATTTAAAGAAACAAAATATACTAAAAAAATAATATTCTTAAAGGTATAATCCGTCAGGGTACAATTCGATAATATGCCTTCAATGTTTAGGATTACAGTAACTAGAATTCATCCGTAAGGTTATTCCAAAACTTCAGCTTAATTGTATAATCCTTCAATTCGATAATATGCGTTCAATGTTTTACGTTTCAGTAGTTAGGATTAACTTGTGAAATTATTCCAAAACTTCAGTTTAATTGTATAATCCTTCAATTCGATAATATGCGTTCAATGTTTTACGTTTCAGTAGTTAGGATTAACTTGTGAAATTATTCCAAAACTTCAGTTTAATTGTATAATCCTTCAATTCGATAATATGCGTTCAATGTTTCTTAGCTTGTAAAGTTATCCCAGACCTTATGGCTTATAATTAATAGTGTCTGCTCCCTAGCCTGCGCACCAGTCCGTCCATGTGCACCATGAGCAACGATCTTTTGTAAGATTGTACCTAAAAAAAAGGGAATAGTTCGTGTTAAGTGATGATCAGTAGCAGATCAGCCTTAATCACGGACGCGCAGCAGTCAATGGGTTTACGGAGATCCGTAAATCCACGACCTTGTCAAGTAGGATTAATAATGTATAACACGTAGTAAACTTAACACGACATCGTGTGCAGACCCCGATTACTACTTGTTATTGACACATATTGGCGTTTCTCGAGCTTATGCACTTGAACGACTTACTACGTCTCCCAAATATTAGCTACCAAAAAGTGAGCTCAATAGCTCTCTTGTCGTTTTATTCTGCATGAATTCATCTCCAATCCTAAGTCCTTTGCCTCGTAAATTTCCAATTATTGGATACACATCAATCATCTCTGCTAGTCCTTTCAGGAAATAAGTACACGGTTCTGCAATTCCTCCTCCTCGATAACTTCCAAAGCAGCAATAACAATTACCACCGGACGTATTAAATACCGAGCTTGTCCCAAACATTCGGCAATTTTCGGCGTTGTGACGACGGCAGCCCTTGAAAACTATTGCCAATTCTTTTAGCCATGGTAACAATATCCGAAATAATGTCATGATCCTGAACCCCCAGAAATGTTCACCAGTTCGACCGAGTCCGGTCTGGACTTCGTCACTTATAATTAATGCACCCTAATTGCATCAAATCCGCCACCTTTTAGATGTAATCTTTGGGAAACAGTACGGTTCCTCCTACGCCTTGCATCCATTCGGCCCACGTTCCGGCTCCTCGTGCAAATAATCTTCAAACACTACGCGCACTTGTTGTCGTGCTCATTGTTGTTTTAATAGCCGTCTTCGATCCACTCGGTCTCAGATTCAGACTGAATCGAACGCCACCGATCTACGACGAGCGAACTTAAACAGCCACCATACATATACTTCGCCGCGTGAAAGATTCGATATACCTTTAGATAGGGGGCGAAACAAGTTGACGTACACCCAATTCGCTGATCTGAGACCGGGTGAAACGAAAACGCTAGTATTCTGATGAGCATGATCACGTAATTCCCTCAGCCCTCGCTCAATATTCTCATACGTGAAATGCTTAGCAATATCCTAGACCAATAGTGTGACAACAGTACCACGTTAGTAGGATGATGTTACTGCACGATAGCGCTCCCGACCAGCCGTATCCCTACGCCGGAATCGCCAATAAGCACACTTTAAACACTTTCCGTCTTCGGGAGGGGCGCTCAGAGGTTCGCGAGAGGACTCCCACACGTCTCGTCGTCGTTTTCACCCACAAAGTACACAACACGGACCGATCAAAGTCCCTTGAAACATGCTCCGAATACCGGCGCCGTAATTTTACCACAACCTTTTCCAGCGATAGTGCGACGTTTGACAGGACCGGACGTCCGTGGATTTATCCACAGAAGGCGGAGAATTTCTGCACGCAATTCGCACAATGCAAATTTCAATGGCAATGACGTCTACTGTATACACGGCACTTGAACTTTTGCACTACCCGTAATGTTAAATGTACGAGTATTACATGACAGGCACAAAAATCTTTACATTTTGTTTGATTTTGTTTTTTTTTTTGTTTTTTTTTTTTTTTTTTTTTTTTTTTTGTATGGACTTACTCAGGTAGATTGGTAACGCAGTCGTTAGTCCGGCCGAAAGCGGTTCCTTGCGAATGGCGACAGCTGGGTGATTCCTTTCACCGCTCATGCGCTGAGCCTGCTCTGCTGTGTATTTTCTAATTTTCGTTGATTTAATTTTTCATTACTTCATTTAAGTAATAAATAAAGTTATCGCTAAAATGAATTTTAAATGAACAAAACTATCAGAGATGTTGTTTTTTTTTTAAAAAAAACACGAGGTTTACCTTGAGACGTCGTTGCGTCACAAATGACGACCGTCCACAGCGCAGTCTAGGAAGCAAATAGGCAGATATTTGCATTTTGCTCGCCTAACTAGCGAATTTCGAGACTCGTAGGCGGATTCTATAGTAATAAATTTACAATAACCAATGTGAATCGGTTCGGAATGCGAACGAAACAATTACAACAATTACTTATCTTCTCCAAATATTTAAAAAAAATTAATTTTGAAAATAATTATTTAGAGACGATAAGCAACTATTTAGGCAACTTTTCCGACGCAATAAAAATTGTTGTATTGCAAATTTATCACTATAGAATCTGGCCAAGCTGATTTCCACCATTCATTACACACAGGTACTTCATTACATCTGCATGGCAAGGAAGGACCTGAGGCATATGGTTTTAGGAATTACACGAGGAACACAACTGCGTGCATTGTGATCATTACATCAGCGTTTCAAATCTTTAAGGTGGTAGATTCCTAGTGGTTTTCCTAGTAAATCAGATAGGAGGTAGCGATTATGTCCCACTTTCTTCACAATTCGGCTCTTTACGAATTTAAAGTCTAGTTTTGCATTGTAGTGAGCCGCAGCGTCACTTTTTAAGAAGTTCCTTCGAAGGATCACCTCTCCCGGTTGAAATTCAACATTTCTGGTCCTGAGGTTATATCGTTGTGCTTGTTTGGTAAATACTTCGTGAAGACTATCTTGTACTTGTTGCCGTAATACCGATAATTTGTCAGACGGATTCAGTACATCAGATGCGTCTTCTAAAAGGTGAAGATTTCGTAATAACGAATAAGTTTGCCCATGGGTTATCATATGTTGTCCAAACACCACAAAGTATGGCGAACTCTTAATGGAGGTGTGATACGCGGATCGCAAAGCGCTATTGATGTCTGACAACTTAGCGTCCCAATCCTTTTGGTCGGGGTGAATATATGCCCTGATTGCTGCGATAAACGACCGATTAACTCGTTCGGAGGCATTAGCCTGAGGGGAATAGATGGCAGTGTAAATATGGTTGACACCATATTTTTCCAACAGTGAATTAAATATTTTGGAAGTAAATTGGGCACCGTTGTCAGTGACAATCGATTCTGGGCATCCAAAAATATGGAATATTCTTGTTTCCAACCACCGGGAAATAACTTCTGCCGTAAATTTCTTCACTGGTTCTATAAACGTAAACTTCGACAGGTGGTCCAAAAGAACGATAGTACCAATATTTCCGTCTTTTGATCGTGGGAAAGGCCCTACCAGATCCATATACAAGCGCTGGAATATTCGCTCGGAAACGAAATGGCTCTTCATGGGTGGTCGAAGACATTGATTAGAAGCTTTGGTTTGCTTGCAGATATCGCATGAGGTTACGAAATCGTGAACTTGCTTCGCCATATTAGGCCAGAAGAATAAAACTCTTAATCTTTGGAGTGTTTTAGCCACGCCTCCATGTGCACTTAAGGGATGGTTATGTGCACGGTTGATTAAATCTGCAGTCATCTCCTCTGGAACCCAGAGTTTCCAGGCTTCTTGTTCTTGTATTTCGTTTCCGGTCGAGTATTCGTTACGCTTGTATATGAATTTATCGGAGACTTTCAGGTCCAGCAGGTTCTGCTGATTGTTAACAATGTTGTCCTTGAGTTCAAGGTACTTAGGCGACTGAAAATACGAAGACTCCAAGTCGATCTCTATCGAGGTTTTAAAAGGATCTAACTCAGCAATTGAATCGACACAATGAATTCGCGACAACGCGTCTGGGACTACGTGTTGAGAACCTTTTCTGTGACTAATTGTGAACCGGAATCCCTGGAGTTTTAGGGCCCACCGGGCTAAACGGCCATTCAGATCTGGCTGCTGCATCAGCCACTTTAAAGATGCGTGGTCTGTAATGATCGAAAATTCCTGGCCTTCAATATAGGCGCGGAATTTTTTCACTGCCAAGACTGCCGCTAAGCACTCCTGCTCGGTCACGCAGTAATTTTGTTGGGCCGAATTTAATTTTTTTGACATATAGGCTATGGGGGCCTCAATCCCTTCGTCGGTTTTTTGGGTCAGAACAGCTCCTACACCAGAATGACTAGCATCACACTGTATTATAAAAGGTCGTGAAAAGTTTGGGCTGTGTAGTACCGGCGATTTGGTCAGACTATCCTTCAAGGTTTGAAACGCAGCTAGGCCTTCTTCCGTCCAAGAAAAGCTGCGCGACTTGCGGAGCATGTCCGTTAAAGGTGCTGCAATGGCCGCATAGTTTGCCACAAATCTCTGGTACCAGCCGCACATCCCTATAAAGCGGCGGAGCTGCTTAACAGTTTTAGGCTGCGGGAAGTCCTCAATCGTCTGTACCTTGCCGGGATCGGTTCGAATTGTGCCGTTACCGATAATGTGGCCCAGATAACCAACTTCCCTCATGACAAACTTGCTTTTCTGAACATTCAGTGTCAACCCTGCCTTCTGCATGCACAAAGCGACTTCTTGAAGAAGCATCAGATGCTCTTCGAAGGTCGATGAAATCAACAGCAGGTCATCCAGATAAACAAACACACAAGTTCGAAGATGTGCGGGAATTACGCGATCCATGAGGCGCTGCATCGTTTGAGGTGCATTGCACAGCCCAAAAGGCATTGTCACAAACTGATACAGAGGTCTTCCAGGAACCGTGAAAGCCGTTTTATCCTTTGACGCTTCATCCAAGGGAATCTGCCAAAATGCATCCTTCAAATCCAAGCTCGAAATGAACTCAGCTTTGGGGAGGCGGCTCAGAATCCCTTCGATGAGCGGCAAAGGATAAGCGTCCTTCAAGGTTACCTCGTTGACCCTGCGTGCATCCAGACATAGACGAACTTTTCCTGGTTTTACTACTAGGGTGACCGGTGAAGACCAGGAACTTTGGGATTCTTCAATCACGCCCATAGCCAACATTCGGTCTACCTCTGCGTACATGAGCTTTTCGACGGCGGGAGAGACAGCATAGTGTCTTTGCTTGATGGGCTTGCAGCTCCCGACGTCAATGACGTGTTTGGTTAAAGTGGTACGTCCTAAGCCCCTGTCCGCAAAAGACGGAAAAGTGGCTATGACCGTGTTGAGACGGTTCCTTTCGTCATCGGATAAGTGGTGTTGATTTAAGGGGTTGTCACTTGGCATGTCAGCAGGCAGTGCTGCCGAATATAAAGAGTTCACAAATAAGTCAGAGGCAAGTTGGAACTTCCGAATGAAATCGACTCCAAGATAGAGGTTTTGACTTAATGATGGCATAATAAGAAACTCCATCGTTTTCGTCTGCCCTTTAAACGTAATGGCCATAGATGCCTTTCCCACCGCGAAATGGCGAGTTCCATCGGCAGTTCTTACGCCTATGTTGAATTTATTGTAGGGATAGTTCTTTTCTTTCAAAAAACGATGTGCCAAGTCAGAAGCTATAACACTGCGGGAAGCCCCCGTGTCCAGTAAGCCACTGACTTCAGCGTTCAAAAGAGTAACCGAAGCATAGGGTCGCACATCGCCTCTGGGACGATCCGATAGCAATGCCCCACAGAATTGTCTTCTGGAAGCTACAACCTTCTTCCAAAATGCTCGAAGGCGGAGAGTAGACCGTTTCTTACGGCAGGACTGTAGTTCGCATGACTGAAATATGCGTGTTCGTGCTGCAATATAATCACGCTGTCGTTCATGTAGCGGACGAAAGCTATGATGCACAAGCGGTATATTCAATTTTGAGGGAACGCTGTAATTGCCGTTGGAATTGCTGGACGAGTTAGAGACATGAAAAGCATCAGAATCAGTACAGGTCGAATCATACGATAAAAGTGTTTGCGAAGACATGTTCGAGATAGTGGCCTTACACGGGTTATTCTCAGTCAGTGACTGGCTTGAATTAATTCCGAAATTGGCTAGCAAAGTCTTGTCTGGGTCAAAGTCATGTTGTGTATGCGTATTCGTTAAACGTCCTTGGGTGGACTTGCCTGGCATTGTACTCCCTTGGATTCCATAGAGGTCCTCAGCTGTGGTTGAGGCCTCTGTCGAATTGGGTTTTTTGGAATCGAGCAAGTTGTACATTGTGGCTTAAAAATACCCGGAGCTCCACAACCGAAGCAAAAACGTTTAAGAGGGTCCATACACTCGGCATACGAATGACCGGACTTCTTACAGTTCCAACATTGAAACTGTGGGCGAAGTTCCGAAACTTCAAGCGGTGAGGTGACCTCCTCCCATTCCGGATTACTATCCTGATATGGATTTAGTTCATTGACGTGGTCACGCGAAGAAGGACGAACCATGCCGCGCATTCTTCGAATGGACGCTTCCACGTTCTCAGCGCGAATGGCTCGCTGTCTTAGCTGCGCTATATTAACGATGTCCACCTGAGCAAGGCTTCTTCTTAGTTCGGGAAGCACATTTCTTTGGAGTATCTCCAACAACTCAACATCATCCATTTGCGGAGATAGTCTATCAGCCAGTTGCATGACACTATCATAGAATGCGTCAAACGATTCCCCCGGCTTTTGCCATCTGTTTCGAATAAGTTCCCGAATATCCGAAGCGGAACGTCGTTCACTAAACTTATCGCGCAAGGCATCGCGGAGTTCGGGCCAAGTGAGCTGTCTGACGCCTCTATGATAGCGCCAAAACCAATCACTGGCATGTCCTTGGAGCAGAACATGGAAATGTTGACACATAAGCGCGAAATCACCAAGTAAGGTTTGATAAGTCAGCGCTTCAATTTTGTAGATGAACATGTCAATAGGGACTTGGTGGGCCTCTCCGTTAAATTTTGCGTTCCACCCCGACATTATGCTCCCCACTTTCTCCGACGAGATAGTGGGAGGGCGGTTAGAAGGCCGTTGGGTTGGCCGATACTCTGTCTGCCGCTGTTCCGGGGTGAAAGGTAAATAGTTGAATGGTGGGGTCGGTTCGTTCACCAATGCTTCGAAGGCGGATTGTGCTCTCGCCTGCTGGGTTATTGACGGGGTCAAGTGCAACGAGGCACCTTCTCGATATGATGCTGCCGGGAGTAATGGTTGTCTTGTAGACGGTATACGCAATGTTTCAGTTATCAAGTTGTCGACGTCAGCTTGTGATCCTTCTTGCTCCATCGTTGAAGGAGTTTGAGACCGCCGCTCAAGCGTTACCCCAGCCTCAGTTTGTGGTACTCTTAACGGAGTAAGCCGTGCCCGAAGTTGGTCTCTTTCTAGAGACAACCTCGCGAGCTGTTGCTCAATTTGAGCTACCCGAATAGCTGGAGAATCGAAACTTGGGTCATCTCCAGTGATAGCAGGGCCTGTAGCAGTTACGTCCCTACCTGTCGGAGTCATATCACGAGTTCGTGAACGCGTTATTATAGGGTTTACTCGAGGATCGGACCGTAGCATTTTTGAAGTGCACGACTGTCGACAAACAGGACAAGATTTCTGTTTTGTTAGCCATGCTTTTATGCATTTCTGGTGAAATGAATGATCACAAGGAGTGAAGCAAACTTCGTCCTTCCCGTAAAGAACATCCTGGCAAATGGTGCACTTTATGGGCTCGCTTCCCACCAAGTTGGTATTTATTTCTTGTGACGTCGCCATCAAGAATATCGACAAGGGATTGAATGCGTAAAATAGTAAGTGTACAAGTATGAAGCGTAAATGTTAGTAAATATATGAAAAGTGAATTTTTCTGTCGATACGCAGCCGAAGAAAAACAAAAGATTTCCGAAAATGCGTAATGAAAAAAAATTATAATAAAGTATGTTATTCTGTAGTACTTATAAAAAAAAATAATTTATCAGAAAAGTTTTCAGCGTATCCTACTCTCCTTAAGTTAGCTGTTATTAGGTGTTATTCTGACAGTAGTTAAAGATCGATAAGCAACGAAATTGTTTCTAGAGCAATGAAGGGACTTTTACATAACAAAAATGGAAGCAAAGTATAATTAAATACAATGTCTGGTGATTTAAATATAACAGAAACGCTTATGAAGCTTTTAGATAGTAGAAAGGCGAGTCGTGAAAAAGGTGTAAACACCGAGTCACGCAATTCCCGAAAAACTTTCAGTAACTAAAAAAAATATTCACAGTGAGACTGATGATTTAATTTAAAGCCAGAACTTGTATGTGGGCAATTTATAAGAAGGTCGATGATTAAAACAAGAAGGTGAGAAAAGATACTTTAACTCATATGGTACAGGAACTGAAGGTAAACCTTCAGATCTGTTAAGTCCAGATAGTTGTAAATATTATTACTCACGACGCAAAAGCGCCATTAGACATAACAACTTAATCATCGCCTGAAAAGATAATCAAAATCAATCTACAAATTTATAGTTAAAAGAATAAACCGGAAAAGATAGCCGCATTCTCAGTGGGCGTTTGGTGCGTGTAGCAGTGGAAGCAAATGCTGTGCATTTACGAAGAATTTGAGAATCGGCTGTGGGACCTGACCAGAACCAATTTGAGTCGGAATCAACAGAAGTTGATTCTTAGCCACCGTAAAAAGAAAATAAAAGTTATATTTAAAGCAACTTTCGGGCCCCACGTTGGGCGCCATTTTGTAACGATAGTTTTTTTTGGAATGGGTGGCATGATGACCGTAAAAGTCTACCAGACAGTTAAATGCCAAACCCTAATAATAGTACTGCCAGAGGAGGACGTGTGCTAGTGCGCTTGCTCAGCGACGGTGAGATTAAGGGAGGGTACGATGATGGTGCTGGCACTATTAATCCAGGACGTTACATTATATCACACGTCATAGCCCGGAAAAAGAACAACAAAAAAAAATTTACCTACGAATGAAACGGGATCATTGCTTCAATCCACAAATCCGTTGCTTTCTTTCGAGTCACAGGTGGATGGTGACTCAATCGCGATAATTCCCACCCATCCTTGGTTAAAGCGCGATATAAACAGGTTTGTTATTTAACCCCCAAGCCAAAATTAAAAGTTAGGTATAACTACGTGTCCGCTAAAACTGGGGAGAGAGAGGATAGCTGAAAACTCAGGTTCTCTAATAACACATCATTTTATTTTTGTCTAAATTCAATAGATATAAGGTTTCATGAAAGTACTAAATTTTTATAGGTTGTTATATGGAAGCGTAATACAACAATACAAGGAATGATTCTAATCATATCCAGTAAAAAGAAGGTAAATTTCGATCGTTTATCAGTTTAAGAATAGCTCTGCCTACCCTGTATGTGCGCACATATGTAGTTGTTGGCGAGTATATACATAATTTATTGTCATGGAATATGATTATAGTACCTTCCTATATATTTATGTAGGTGCTATGCATTAGTCAATTCTCAATACTCCACTACGGTATTTAGTTTGAACTTAATATTAAAATTTAAAGAAACAAAATATACTAAAAAAATAATATTCTTAAAGGTATAATCCGTCAGGGTACAATTCGATAATATGCCTTCAATGTTTAGGATTACAGTAACTAGAATTCATCCGTAAGGTTATTCCAAAACTTCAGCTTAATTGTATAATCCTTCAATTCGATAATATGCGTTCAATGTTTTACGTTTCAGTAGTTAGGATTAACTTGTGAAATTATTCCAAAACTTCAGTTTAATTGTATAATCCTTCAATTCGATAATATGCGTTCAATGTTTTACGTTTCAGTAGTTAGGATTAACTTGTGAAATTATTCCAAAACTTCAGTTTAATTGTATAATCCTTCAATTCGATAATATGCGTTCAATGTTTCTTAGCTTGTAAAGTTATCCCAGACCTTATGGCTTATAATTAATAGTGTCTGCTCCCTAGCCTGCGCACCAGTCCGTCCATGTGCACCATGAGCAACGATCTTTTGTAAGATTGTACCTAAAAAAAAGGGAATAGTTCGTGTTAAGTGATGATCAGTAGCAGATCAGCCTTAATCACGGACGCGCAGCAGTCAATGGGTTTACGGAGATCCGTAAATCCACGACCTTGTCAAGTAGGATTAATAATGTATAACACGTAGTAAACTTAACACGACATCGTGTGCAGACCCCGATTACTACTTGTTATTGACACATATTGGCGTTTCTCGAGCTTATGCACTTGAACGACTTACTACGTCTCCCAAATATTAGCTACCAAAAAGTGAGCTCAATAGCTCTCTTGTCGTTTTATTCTGCATGAATTCATCTCCAATCCTAAGTCCTTTGCCTCGTAAATTTCCAATTATTGGATACACATCAATCATCTCTGCTAGTCCTTTCAGGAAATAAGTACACGGTTCTGCAATTCCTCCTCCTCGATAACTTCCAAAGCAGCAATAACAATTACCACCGGACGTATTAAATACCGAGCTTGTCCCAAACATTCGGCAATTTTCGGCGTTGTGACGACGGCAGCCCTTGAAAACTATTGCCAATTCTTTTAGCCATGGTAACAATATCCGAAATAATGTCATGATCCTGAACCCCCAGAAATGTTCACCAGTTCGACCGAGTCCGGTCTGGACTTCGTCACTTATAATTAATGCACCCTAATTGCATCAAATCCGCCACCTTTTAGATGTAATCTTTGGGAAACAGTACGGTTCCTCCTACGCCTTGCATCCATTCGGCCCACGTTCCGGCTCCTCGTGCAAATAATCTTCAAACACTACGCGCACTTGTTGTCGTGCTCATTGTTGTTTTAATAGCCGTCTTCGATCCACTCGGTCTCAGATTCAGACTGAATCGAACGCCACCGATCTACGACGAGCGAACTTAAACAGCCACCATACATATACTTCGCCGCGTGAAAGATTCGATATACCTTTAGATAGGGGGCGAAACAAGTTGACGTACACCCAATTCGCTGATCTGAGACCGGGTGAAACGAAAACGCTAGTATTCTGATGAGCATGATCACGTAATTCCCTCAGCCCTCGCTCAATATTCTCATACGTGAAATGCTTAGCAATATCCTAGACCAATAGTGTGACAACAGTACCACGTTAGTAGGATGATGTTACTGCACGATAGCGCTCCCGACCAGCCGTATCCCTACGCCGGAATCGCCAATAAGCACACTTTAAACACTTTCCGTCTTCGGGAGGGGCGCTCAGAGGTTCGCGAGAGGACTCCCACACGTCTCGTCGTCGTTTTCACCCACAAAGTACACAACACGGACCGATCAAAGTCCCTTGAAACATGCTCCGAATACCGGCGCCGTAATTTTACCACAACCTTTTCCAGCGATAGTGCGACGTTTGACAGGACCGGACGTCCGTGGATTTATCCACAGAAGGCGGAGAATTTCTGCACGCAATTCGCACAATGCAAATTTCAATGGCAATGACGTCTACTGTATACACGGCACTTGAACTTTTGCACTACCCGTAATGTTAAATGTACGAGTATTACATGACAGGCACAAAAATCTTTACATTTTGTTTGATTTTGTTTTTTTTTTTGTTTTTTTTTTTTTTTTTTTTTTTTTTTTGTATGGACTTACTCAGGTAGATTGGTAACGCAGTCGTTAGTCCGGCCGAAAGCGGTTCCTTGCGAATGGCGACAGCTGGGTGATTCCTTTCACCGCTCATGCGCTGAGCCTGCTCTGCTGTGTATTTTCTAATTTTCGTTGATTTAATTTTTCATTACTTCATTTAAGTAATAAATAAAGTTATCGCTAAAATGAATTTTAAATGAACAAAACTATCAGAGATGTTGTTTTTTTTTTAAAAAAAACACGAGGTTTACCTTGAGACGTCGTTGCGTCACAAATGACGACCGTCCACAGCGCAGTCTAGGAAGCAAATAGGCAGATATTTGCATTTTGCTCGCCTAACTAGCGAATTTCGAGACTCGTAGGCGGATTCTATAGTAATAAATTTACAATAACCAATGTGAATCGGTTCGGAATGCGAACGAAACAATTACAACAATTACTTATCTTCTCCAAATATTTAAAAAAAATTAATTTTGAAAATAATTATTTAGAGACGATAAGCAACTATTTAGGCAACTTTTCCGACGCAATAAAAATTGTTGTATTGCAAATTTATCACTATAGAATCTGGCCAAGCTGATTTCCACCATTCATTACAGAGCGCTCATGCCCCACTGTAATAGTGCCGGGAATATTCCGTCCATTCCAGCCGTTTTAAATGGAGCAAAAGGTTTGGAAGATGAAAATTTTCTTGGGTAAACGATAATCCACGATAGGCAAACGAATTGACCGGCTTGCACTGCAAAATTATCTTTTAAGGAGCCAAAATAAGAATTTAAGTATTCAAAACCAAAGAAACTTAGTTTGATAACTTTCTTTTTTTTTTTTTTGCAAATAAAGCTTTTTCCTGTGCAAACGAAAGTCTATGATGGGCAAACGAACTGCCTAGGTTGCGTCCACGTAGAGTCTTTTAAGGAGCCAAAGGGTGGAAACGCAAAATGTGGCGATCAAATGGGATCAAAATATTAAATTTTTAAATAAAAAAAAAGTTAGAGGATGGGTTAACGAAACCTTTCCTTGGACAAGCGATGGCCTACGATGAGCAAACGAAATACCCGGTTCGTATAAAAAAAAATCTTTTAAGGATCCATATTGAATTTAAAAAAATATTTTGCTCACAACTTTCGCTGCAAAGGTGGCCTAACGAAACTTCACCTAGGCAAACTATGACCAATGATGGGCGAACGACCTGGCCAGCTTGCACTGCATAATTATCCTTTAAGGAGCCAAATATCAGATCTCAGTTCCCCAACCTAACGAATTTATTTTGCAAATACAAAACTCTTTTTGCATGGGTGGGCAAACGAACCTTTTTCCAGTACAAGCGATTATCCACGATGGGCAAATGATCTGTTTTCACTAGAGAGTCCATAATGGGCCAACGAACTGTCCAGGTTCCGTCCTCAAATTGTCCCTTAAGGAGTCAAAGAGTGAAGATATAAAATGTGGCGCCCAAGTGGGATCAACATTTTTATTTTTCAAATAAAAAAAATTGAAAGGGTGGGCAAACGAAAATTTTGTGAGGGCAATCCTGGGCAGACGTGATAGCGTAAAAAAATTCCCAATTTTTTTTTTCTGGGCAAACGTGGGAATACGATGGGCACACGAATTGTACAAATTAAATTTAAAAAATTTAATGTAACGGTGCCAACTTCACAGAGCCCAATTGTGGCAACTACTATCCAGGGCAAATACAAACAGACCAACATCCTAATGATGTACCAAATTTGAAAGCAAAACACTTCACAACAACAAATCGTGTCATTACGAACATACATCGTGCACAAGTATGCTCCATCCCTTACCATACCTTGTCCCCAGCTTCTTAAGAAAAGATAGCCAAATTGCTTAATCAATACATTTCCATTTGCATATATGAAATTTCCATAAATCAAATCGTGTCCAAGAAACTTACTATAAAAAAAACACACACACTATTGCGAAGAACTGCACATTTATACGGAAAAAGGGACAGTTGGACGTCGAAGTAGCTGAATTTCATGCAGACCAGAATACATTTTGCTAGCTGGCACTGGAATTGTGTGCTTCGGGCGTCATTTGGCGCGACCAAATGCAACATGAGCTGAAAAACGAAATTCTCATAACGTCCAAAACATGGCAACGATCCATGATTGGAAGGATAATTTGCGATGAATAAAACATGGCGGTAACGGCCAAAGTGAATATTTGAAATTGAAAAGGCAAATTCGAATACTTCATGTGGGGGTTGGGCAAATCACATATTGAACGTGTTTAGGTTTTGTGGCCAATATTCCGGGACAGCAGGTCAAGTTTTTCGGTTGGGTTCCGAGCAAAAACGTTCGGAGCTTTTTGTAAAGGCGTCGATAGTAGTAGGTACAATCTGCAGCGTCATATGTACACAGTTCGTTAATCTAATACGGTAGGACTATGGGTACAGTGATGACAAAAAGTGCACAGACCAGTCACCTGATGCCAAACTGCTTTAATTTGGTCGAAGATATAACCAGTGACTTGCTGGCTCTTTCACCAGATTGCCTAGTCTTCATCCCGTCTTTTTTTTGCGGAAATTCAATAAAGGATTGACACGACTGCTTTCTGATATAATCTGGAAGGTTTGTATCCAACAGCAAAAGATTTTACCATCCTCACTGTTCCTTAAGTTCCACTCTATTGGATCCGTAAATTCGACATATGGCCAAACCATATCCTTTTTTGCTCCCATTGATTTCCTCTATATCATCAATTCGGACAGGACCCAGTCAGGGACACATTACTGTTTATTGTTTGCGGCCTATGTGGATTCGCCAGATGCTACACATTTTCGACATAGTTTTCATAATGGAAATTTTGCAGTGGTGGATATCAGCCTCAGAAACGGAATTCCGCAAATACTCTACGGTCGATAATCATCGTATTATGTTAAATCCAATTAGTAACGCTTTTGTTGAAAACTTAAAGGTGCTTGTACAATTATGTGACGTAATGCTGTTGTGACTTGCTTCCTGTTTGCACAATGCTCAGGGTCCAAATATCCTAGTTCAAAGAATCTTTCAAGTGGCTTATGTTCTCATTTTGAGATAAAAAAAACGTGGATGTATTTTAGTACTTCTCTGATTGATGAAGTGTTCTGTTTTCACCAAGTATTCAGGAAACAGCTCAAGTTGAAACGAGCAAAAACGGAAAAAGCGCAACATCCCCATAAAATGGAAATTGTCAGAAAAGTACTCACATTTGAAAAAAAAAACAATTCTTTTATCTCCTTCGACTATATGGATTTTCGAATATTTTTCTTCCTTTTCGATTCACGAGCGAATGTTCAAAAGTGTCACCACTTTTATCTCTAAATTGTCGAAGTACAAAAGGATTCGCTCGTGTAACAAGGATCTCATATACAAGTGGTATTTCATCAAACCAACAACGACGATGGCGGCGGTAGCAAAAGAGTCATTCCTTGGTCACTGGACCGCATCGAGAGTTCAACATAAAGCCAAACGAAATTCTTGAAAAATAAAACTCAAAGGATTTTCTTGTTTTCGTGATTCCCGTCACGATTTTCCCTGCACTGAGCGGACAGTCAAAAGTTTGTTCTGGCAATTTGTCATGCTTTTTTCCGACAAGTATTGGTGCCATAATGGAGTGTGTTCTATGGACAAATCAAAGATTTTCGAAAGAGCCTTATCGGATCGAATTTTCAATGTTTGAAAGTTTCAGTAAGTCTCGGATAGATTGATTTGTTGGGTGTAAACATGTTATGTTTGCGGTCGGCACTTAAAGTGGAGTTATTTGTTGGATAATAAAATAATAAAAGCAGGCAAAAATGAAAAGATAGTAGTATATGTATATCGTTCGAGGTGGTTTTCAATTTACCAAAAATCCCAAAAGTTAGTTTTCTGTATCGACACAGCCTTTAGGTTCGCAATTTGTTGTGTGTAGTGTGAGAGTAGACTACAGTTTTTTTTCAAACAATTAAGAATGGCTACCAACCAAGGACTAGTCTTTGTAAGAACAAGGATGGAAACGTCATCAGCGACACCAATGGCATTAACAAACGATGGGCCTCTTATTTTGAAGAGTTTCTGAACCTTCCATCTAACATCCCCACACAAGAAGCTCTTGACTCTTGACGATATTGTTGATCTAGGTCCACCCATACAGCCCCCGACATTAGAGGAAGTTAATCTCGCGTTGCGGTCACTAAAACGAAATAAAGCGTTGGGCGCTGACGAGATTCCAGCTGAACTACTCCAATTCGGTGGAACGGGTCTAGCTAATGCCATACACCAATTACTCCTGCGAGTATGGGAGGACGAGGAGATCCCCGACGATTGGCGCAGAAGCATCATCTGTCCAATTCACAAAAAAGGAGATAAACTGCGGTGTGAGAATTACAGGGGCATCTCACTAGTTTGTACGTCCTATAAAATTTTGACGAAAATTCTGGAAAATAGAATAAAACCGAACGCAGAACGAATCATTGGCGAATATCAAAGCGGTTTCAGACTTAGTCGCTCCACAACCGATCAGCTCTTTACTGTCAAACTGATACTCCAGAAGTGCTGGGAATACAACGTTAACGTACACCAAATCTTTGTCGAATTCAAGCTGGCATACGACAGTATCGATCGTGGAGTACTGTACAACATCATGCTGCAATTTGGTATATCGACCAAATTAGTGCGACTGACAAAGATGACGATGACCAACTCCGTCTCACAAGTCAGAATCCGCAATAAACTTACTGATCTATTTTATTTGAAACACCTAGCACTGGAATACGCTATTCGGGCTATGAATATGGACAACAGCAATACGCTACTCATCAAGTCGACACAATTAGCAGCGTACGCCGACGACATCAACATCATGTCCCGAAAATTGGCCTCCACAGAAGAACTTCTGCATATGCTCGATACCGCTGTAAAAAAAGTTGGACTAAGTATCAACGAGGGTAAAACTAAAATAATGATGCAATCGGTGACAAGGACACCTGCACAACCGAGCATGAATGTGGGGGACCTCAACATCCAGTTCGTGAAGAACTTAATTTACCTGGGTTGCAACCTGTCAAGGGACGCCAACGATACTGACGAAATCAAGCGACGGATACAGTTAGCTAATAAGACTTTTTTCTCGGTTCTCCCCATAATAAAATCGAAGCATGTGCACAGAAATACGAAGCTCCGCGTGTAAAAAACCATCATACGACCAGTGGTATGCTATGGCTGCGAAGCATGGACCCTAACTCAAGCCTCCGGAAACATGCTCGACACATTTGAACGTAAGGTTCTACGGCAAATTTTTGGGGCTGTTTGCGATCGAGATGGATGGCGCATCCGATACAACCATGAGTTGTATGAACTGTACGATGAGCTGGAAGCTTCGAAAATCGTCAAACTACAACGACTTCAATGGGCAGGACATGTAGAAAGAATGGACGATGATTGCATGCCAAAGAGAGTAATGAATGCAGTACAAGTCGATGGAGCGAGACTACCTAGACGACCGAGATCTCGTTGGGAAAGTTAAGTATGTGTGGACGCCGCGCTGCTACTGGGCTTCCAAAATTGGAGGACGCGGTCACGTGACTGAGATGATTGGAGGACAACGATCCAAGCGGCCAAGGCTCTGGCTGTCGCGCCACGATGATGATGATAAGTATTGTTTTCTATTGATTCTAGCTAAGTATTATACTACTGAATTATCGCCTATCTGCATTGTGTCATAAATGAAGAAGACTGAAGTATTCTATTTAAAAGCCATTTCTACTCGATAAGATATTGACATCCATTAACTCTCATCCAAACCAACTTTCTTCATAGACAATATCCAAAGAGCTTTCACATAAAACTGACACCATTCTTCTCGAATAACACACGCATAAAGCATTTTCTATTCTTGTAGAGCGATCTGTTCTTCATAGAAGTAATTGCAATTACATTTACACCACACATCTCAGCAACAATGGATTACCCAGGACGAATAATATACCTTTGTTCGGCGAAGTGTCTTCAGAACAGAACCACGTTATCACCACTCTCAACTCAACGCATTTATGCGTACAATGGCTGCCAAAGATATAAAAGGAATTCCAGAAATAAAGGAACTGAATATGGAATAAATGTGAGATACGCGTTATACGACAGTTATAAGACACATTTCGATCAAATTCCGGATGATAGTAATAGATTCCGGCAATATCTTGAGCGCGATTTATCATTTACTACGACAAAATCACGCCCAAGGCCAGGAGCGAGTATTGTTTCCTCAAGGTATTTCATATCACAGAAACGTTAAGCATTCCAGCATCCGAAATAGGTTGAGTTTTGTGACAATTCGACTGTTGATACGGCGCGTCGTGTGTCGCTTCGTTTGAAAAGGATAGGATCAAGATCTAATATTTCGTGGACATGATTTAGTTGAATGAATGTGATTTCATATTAACCACAGTAAGAGCGACGACCTATGCTGAAAGGGAAATAGTGGAAACGAGCCATGTTATGCGGGAAAAGTACAAGTCTTGCATGGGAAGAATGTCGAATGAACCCATGTCACGGTAAGATATGAATATGCCGAAAACCATAGCATTCCCTTAAAATACCAATTATAAAGTTATTTCGAACTTCGACCGATTTTGCCTGATTTTTTGTTCCTGCACTACATGATTACGGATGATACTAAAATCTTAGTTTCGTGTATCTATGTACTTCAACTCAGGCGACGTTCAAATTGTCTGCTATGCTATGCATTGATGCTTGTTTGCGATGCGATGCTGTATGGAGGGTGTTAATTCTGCACGCCATGCGATGCCATGCCATACGAAAACCTAATCTAACCTCACCTAATATGGAAAGGGATAGTGTTGGTGTATCGTGGTTTAGAAATTCAATTTTTTTCTCGGACAAGGCCATTTGCTACATTTAAAATGTAGAATTAAGATTCGCATTGAGGGACCATCAAAGTCCCCTAAAAATTCCGGCAAAATTGAGCGTATATCTGAGAACAATGTATTGGTATAGTTACAGATCTAATTTTTTGGACGTAATGTTACCAAATTTTCAAGCCGCTAGCTACGTTTGGTCAGAAATTACCGTGCGGTTTTTCCTTGTGAGAAAATCAACAGACCCTATACTCTTTTATGGTCTATGCTCTGCAGTATGTTATAATCTACTATTTTATTTATCTCATATATTATTTTATTGGAATGTAGGCTCTGCGAACTATCCTCCCAAGGAACTTTCGCTCAAAAAAACATTATGAAAAAAGACCCATTCTTGGATGATTTTTCATTATAAATTATTCCACCAGTTTAAAATGAAAAAGACTCCATAAAAGATGGATTTTGTCCACAGAAAAAAAAATTAAAAATGTCCACAAATTTGGGGGGATAATTAATATGAAAAAAAAACCGATGGATTGTGATCAGTGCCCCCAAAATTGTGATACTGAGGGTTGTCAACACTTCAGCGCGGAACTAGCGTAACGAGCGGAACCCAGATAACAAACCCAACCCTCAGCATCCCACAAAAGTGAAATAACGTCAATTTGGCATTATTTCACTTGACATAAAGGTAATTGCATACGCAGAAGATGTGGTTATTCTGGTTTCGGATATGTTCCCATCTGTAATGAGCGTAATCAAGAGCGGAGCTTTAAACATAGTAAACATTTGGACTGTAGAGTGTGGCCTTAGTGTGAACTCGAGCAAAACCGAAATAGTCCTCTTTACCTCAAAGACCAAAATACCGGAGTTTCAGCACCTACAACTTAATGGCCAGTTTTTAAAACTGTCACCCAACAAATATCTCGGAGTCATTCTCGACTCGAAACTTAGTTTGGAAAATGAACATTGAGCATCGTACAAGGAAAGCCGTCTATGCCTGCAGAAGAACTTGCATCAGAAGCTGGGGTCACCAGCTAAAGATGCACATGACTGTAGTGCGACCAATTCTCGCTTACGGAGCGCTGGTATGGTGGCCGGCTCTTCGTTTTTTTTTTGCCGTTTATCCTACTCTACTCTGTTCTGTTTAAAAAATGCAGTTATTATAAAACCTCAAATATCGGCCATCATACACACTTTGAATTATAGTAAAAAGCGAGTTTGCAATGGCGATTTTCTTCAAAATAATTCTTTTGCATTATACTATATGTAAAATTATCAAATCTGGATATAATTTATTTTTCCAATAAACGATTCAAATATACCCCGTATTGGACTCCACATTCGGAAAACTATTATCTTTTTAATGAGGTCACTTTTCCATTTCTACCACTTTCATTTTCACTTACACATATGATTAAATCTGTCCTCAGTTAATAATTTACTACAGGAACGATATGGCCGTAAAATGAGCAACCCCTTGTTTGTCGACGTGCTATAATTATATTGACCACGAAAGACATGAAGGAATTATTTTATTATACTACATATATGTATAATACCTATTTTGTTTCTTTGTGCTGATTGAAGGAATTATAAGATATCTATCGCTTCTCTATTTCCCTTTTTAAACTTAAATAGGTAAGTTGTCCTGAACGAGTTCCGGGACACTGATTAACTGTCGAGTGATTCCAAAAGATCGCTAAGCTATCAATTAGATATTAAAATAAGAATCTATCAATTATATATATTGAAATCCTTTTTTAGTTCTTCAAACATTCATATAATGGTTGCATGCTATGCGATGATTTGGTACTGTTGCAGGTGTGGGTAAGGACGAAACGACTTTCTTGGTATTAAAGTGATATCTAGGTATAATGTTAATTGCATTGACCCCTCCAACATCTCAATTTCCATGCCTTGTTAACGTTTCGATAGAATATCTATTTTTCGGAAGTGCAGTTGCTAGCAAACAACAACAAACAAACTAAACATTACAGCAGTCCAGGAAATAAATTGGCTTAGCAGCGAGATCAATGACAAGAAATCGCACACAATTTTTAGAAGTGGTAAACCATCGGGCCGCAAGGAGTTTGGTGTAGAATATATAGTGCACAATCACCTGAAGCCGCACATTACTGACTTCAAACCCATAAATGAACGGCTGTGTGCGATTCGCATTAACACTCGATTCCTCCATCTCTGGCTCATCAATGTGCACGCCGCATGAAAGTTAAAGAAGACGCAGTAAAAGACGAGTTCTACTCCCGCGTTGAGACTCTCTTCGACTCACTTCCAACAAACGACGTCAAACTGCTGCTGGGAGACTTTCACGCGAAAGTCGGAAACAAAAATCGACACCGGGGGACCACCGCAGGTCTCAGTCTCCATGAAAAATGAAACGACAGCGGCCAGCGACTTACTGACTTCGCCTGCCGTAGGAATCTAGTCGTAAGCTCTACGCGTTATCCGCATCGACGCATTCACAAGCAGACGTTGAAAACTCCAGACACACATACCGTCAACCAAATTGATCACGTCCTAATTTGCAAGACATGTGCGTCTAGTATGATGGATGTCCGCTCCTATCGACGAGGAAACTGCTACTCAGATCATCACTTTGTAAAGACCACCTACAGATGTAGAATTTCTTCAGTGCACCAATCGAGAATCAGCCCTCCCAAAACCTTTGCTGTTGATAGGCTTCTGTGCGATGCCACGGCGGTGGCGTATACTAACGCCCTTGAGGAAAGACGATCACCCATGGTACAAAACACCAGCAATACTGGCGTCCATGTGTTCTGGGAAGAACTTGTAATGAACCATATTCTGGTCTGGTAGTGCTGCTTCCACCGGAAGATCTATGGCAGCACCTGATCAGTAAGGATCTGTCGGTGGTACGAAACCCGGGGCCGAGGGTCTCATAACACCTGAACCCCAATGTGAGCGCGAGGGCAACTAGGCCGTCCGCCAACCATTCCATCCTTATCATCTAATTTTTTTATTCCAAATTTTTACCTTCTCTGTTTGTGTTGTCTTCCCCAGGCCTATGAATTTTTATTCATACGTAAAGGACAGGGGCAACGAGCGGCGAAAACCCCGCCCACGTCTCCCGAACTGAGCTGCAGCAAGCATATACTGCTGCTTAGGTCGTTGAGGGCCTTTTTCTTCGCCAGATGGCACAGCTCGACCTTCACGGTCAATTAACCTACCTCAGGCTCCGTCCCCACGGGCATCTTCGGATGCCCACCAAACTGTCCCTTATATATTTGACGCCCAACGTGGGGCCCACTTCAAGTAAAGAACTGGGATAAGAAGGACCTCATCGAGTTCCTTTTTGGTCCTTCCACGGATTTGTATCCCCACAAGCACATTAAGGCTACTTGCTCTAAGTTTTAGAACTTAGCCACTTTACTTCACGTATTTTCCCTTCAAGTAGCTGTGCTTTCTTCTGTAGCACTCCCATCCTTCCTATAGAGTAGTTTTTCCTTTTAGATTCAGTTTAACAAGGCAGTCCTGTCTTTGTGTTTGTCTTTTGTGGTTTAGCCACGTATTTAAGGCCTCCACAAAGGCTTCGAATTGCCGGCATTAGGAGCTTCTGCAGTGACCGGACGAAGCGCGGAGGAGCCCTGGATACCTTTTTGTTTACCAGGACTGTCCTTTTAAGTAACATACAATTTTTTTTTACACAGTACTGCATTTTTGTATTATTCATGTGCTCAGCAGCTTACAGAGTTTATGAGTGAATTATGGCAAGGAATGCAGTGTTGCGCCTCTTCTGGCCTCAGGATTCTCTGTAACCTGTTGATCATCTGAATAATACTCAATTGCCCTAACCCCTTGTGGGGCATAGCGCGTCAACTGTTCCATATGGCCCAGTTGACGTTTCGTTGGCATAAACTGATTTCGGAAAATGCAGTTGCCAGCATGCACCTCCTGTACATCCATGGCCACGAACGTCGTCGTGGATGGGACTCGAACCCGAAACGCCGGTTGTCAAACATGAGACTGATGCCTCAACACACTGCGCTACCGATCTGAATAATGGGGGAATGTAGTATTTTTTTTTTCTTTTTGCTGTTTTTCTCCTCTACAATGGTTGCCGGCTAGCTCACGAGCCCAGTTCTTTTATTTTTTATTTTTTTTGCAGCACACTCTGTCCTCAGGTTCTACTTCTTTGCAGGCCTCGAAGTAGAAGCTGCCCTATAATGAATCATATTCTAGTCTGGTAGTGCTGCTTCCACTGGCAGATCTTTGGGAGCACCTGATGAGTAAGGATCTGTCGGTGGTACGAAACCCGGGGCCGAGGGTCCCATTACTGGGACTAAGTTACATTGTAATTTTAGTTCCTTATTCGATGTGCCTTCACCAAAATGTACCAAAAAATCTCTCATCGTTGTGACTCTTGTACAAAAATAAGACCTTCAATAACTGTTTTTTAGGGTTTTGTATAAAAACAAAACCCTTCCCAACTAACAATTTTGATCTCTTAACACACTAAGAGAGACTTATGAGAGTGAAGGCAGATTGCCTTTGAGAATCACACTCCCATAATTTCATCCTTGTAGAGTACTGTAAGCAACTTACGAGACTCTTAGAAGAATTAAATGGCGCACTTTATGATATCTATTGCTGCCTTATAACAACACTGTTACTCTGCTCTTGGGAGTTACACAAGTTTCATAAGGAAACAAATAGTCTATTTATACGAGTACATTTTTACTCTAATAAGAAGTATAATATTTTTGTTAGTAGAGGTATAAACTCCTGTCATTTTTCTTGATCATTCTTGTTAGAAAGAGAACGACATACAAAAAAAATTAATTTGTGTTTCGAAGAGCGAGAACAAATACATTATAGGATATTTTCGGTGGTACATGTATGTTACAAAGTTCGTATGATAATATTATATTAAAGAACATTGCATTTTCTTCACACATATGAGCGAAAAAGTTCATGCGATTGAAATTTTATTGGTAATAATAGACATTTTGCTTCGATAAAATGCAAAGCGCCATGAAAATAATCGGTATTTATAGAATTTTCTAGAAAAAATTTACTGTTTGAAAAATAAGTAAGTTGTGTTCCGCCTCAATAGTTGGCATAAAATTTGCGCAACGACATATTTATGACGTTAGAAATCACCAATCATTATTTTCCATGCGAAATCACGCTTATTAATCATAAGTCAAAAATCATATTTCAACTCAAAAAATTCCAATCGGAGAAAAATATGGCCGCCATTGGTCGTTCTTTCTTATAAAAATGAAAATCTCGCTATGAAAATACTCCTCTTTTTATGAAATCAAAAAAATCCGTATAAGAGCTTAAATTTGTTTATTCCAATGACAGCAATAGATCAATACTTCTTATGAGAATATTATGAAACTAATGATCAGATTATGAAAGTGCCAGTCTTTTAAAGATAATGCAAATCTCTTTGTAAGGAATGAACTCTTTTTCTCAGAGTTCGGATTGCATAGTGAGACTTTAGCTCTTGTTATCAAAACCGGCACATGACATAGTAAATGATCAATCATAACAATCGTTTATCATCATAAGACCACAGATACAAAATTTTCATACAATTTGGCATTTTAAAACTATTGAAGCAAACTATTGTTGAGAAACACCTCATCGATGCAAGTGGGTTTTAAAAAGGGTTTTATGACGAGGTGTTTATTTTCAACAATCTCATACGTAATGCGACTTGAACCTTGTACCTTTTTCTCGTTGTCATAACGTAACGCAATAAGACAATTTAAAATTCAAGGAAGCAGATATAGAAAGAAAAAAAAATTTCTCATTTTTTGAGAAAGGACAAAGGACGCACATATGAGTGCGTTTTTCACCAAATACGTTCTAAACACCCATTAGAATGTAAAGGCCGAAATACATGGAGGCGTGGTCGGACGGACGTATTTATCTGTTGGGAATTACCACGGGGTCAGGGGCAGATGTGCATCATTTCAATTGAACTTATTTGTTTTCAATTTCATTCAACGACAACCAATTGTTTCTCCTTGCATCGCTGACGAGACTGATGAAAAATTTGATGTTGCTCATGGGGAAATAGATCTTCGGAGATCATCGTCCTACATATCCAGAATAATTTATGCAGACTCTACATCGTGTTCGTCGGCTTTTCGCGGAGTTTACATGCAGTAGGTGTTGTGGAATTTGCATAATTTGAGATGTATGTCATCATGACTATGGGCTTAAGGCAGGACAATCGAAGGATGCGCAGCGCGTTTGATAGTTACTATCGCAGTATCCTGATTGCACCATTTTTTATATTAAGAACTTCTCTGCGGAAAATAGTGGATCTTTTAACTTTTTTCCAATCCATGTTTTCCCATTTTGAATGATACTGCTTTATCGTACCGTATCGTATCGTACTTTCCACCTTTGACGAAATGTCAGCTACACTGACGTTTACTCAACAATAATACTCTCAGCATGAGTGATCTATTATTTTGGGTCTCATAAGAGTATTACAGCAAGTAATTTTACACTCAAGCTCCTTAAGTTCTTACAGCGGGCTACTTATGCGAGTCAATAACAATCCTCGAGCTCATAATACCCTCCGCATGAGTGATCTAGTATTTTGAGTTTCATAAGAGTATTATGACAAGCAATTTTACATTCAAGCTCTTACAAGGGGCTATCTACGCGAGTATAACTTTTCAAGAGATTAAGTCTTTTGAAAAAGGCTCAATAAGATTGCAGCGATGATCCTATTAGAAGAGTGAAAGTTTCCCTAATTCTAGTGGAGTTAAACTCTCATCAAAATGGTACTGCGAGAGTAAATTTAAGTTTTGTCCCAAGAGTTACGTTATAGGAGTGTCGGGGAGTTTTACTAAAGTCTTATGAGGGCTTTTCGTAAGCGGTAAGACTTTCACTCTTGAGAGTTTGTTAGTTGGGTTATGAAATCGGTCATGCGTCCGTCTGTCCGTCTGTCTGTCTGTCTGTCTGTCCATGAAATATCTCACGAACCGCTGAAGCTACATGCATGAAATTTGGTGGAAATATGTAGAAATACTATAATTCTCTGGAGAAAGCGATGCGTCGTAATAAGTCAACTTTAAGGGGGAGTCCCCATAGAGGGGAAATGAAGGTCGAAATTGTTTTTTCATTTGGTATAGGCAAGTGGGGTATCGTAAGAAAGGTACCGTCGAGTACATTCCATTTTTGGAATTTTTTTCAAATTTGAAGAAAGGAGAAAAGAGGGAGAGGGGAAAATATGTGGTCCGAGTTTGTCCCCCCCCCCTTGCATTTCGAGACCGTTATAGCTAGACATATGAAAATTTACAGAAAAGCGGCATTTCACTAGCATAGAAAACCGAAAATTATAGAATTTTTAAATCTCATCCAAAAAGGTTAATAATGGTACATTTCTATAGTTACAGTTAGCACACCCCTGCACCCCTCAAGCACACCTGAGGCCAAAAATATTGATAGCTAATGATAACTAACATCATAGGCAATAATACCTCTAAGTTTCATTACAATGACATGATATTTAATAATAGTACATTGACTTAAAGTTATGCATTTTGACACTATCCATACAAAAAATACACCTACCGGCCTCACGCATAGATATGCGTGTACTACTTGCATGTTGTTTTTCGTAGGGCGAATTGCAGTTATTTAATGAACCAACTTTGGAAGGGTGAAGATTGGTAATTGGTGATCCTAACAATTACTATTCACACAATTATTTTTTTTAGGGTTTTGTGTCTTAAATCTTACAAAATCGGTCAAATACCTGTCTGTCCGTCTGTTCATAGAATATCTTACGAACGGCTGAAGCTGCACATATAATTCGGCGAGAATGTGTAGAAATGCTATAATTTGCTGGAGAAAGCGTTGTGTTGTAATCAGCCAACTTTAAAAGGGGGGGGGGGGGGCTCTACATGGAGGCGAAATTAAGGTCAATTTTTTTTTATCCACTGGTATAGCCAAGTGGGGTGTCGTGAGAAAGGTAATGTTGAGTACATTCCATTTTTGGCATTTTCTTGAGATTTGTAGAAAGGGGAACAGTGGAGGAGGGAAAAATATTAGACCGTAATTTGTCCCCGCCGCCCTGAAGCCGTTACACAAGTTTGCAATTTGCAATGTCGTCGTAACATGAATGGTTAAGCATCTCGAAGAGTAGGACAGTTTATCTCGTATACATACATATCTATCTACAGCTTCTCGTATTAAAACTATTACTTTGAGAGGTGACAGATGCAGTCTTTTTGTGAATTGGCATGTAAGATACTATATCATGGGTAAGACATTTAATTATGGTGTTTTTATTTAGCTGAGTGGTACCAAGAAGAGCAGGGAGCCAATATTTAGATACCAAGATAACCGCGTGCTACAAAACCCTCGAATTGCGGGCGTAGTCCTCTATATTCCGGTTTCATTTTATATACATTTTTAGAATATGGCAATATCAATTTTTGTGTTTTAATAAAATAGTTCGAACTCTACTACTTTAAGCTAAATTGTAATTTTTGTTCCTTATTTGATGTGATCTCATCAAAATATAACAAAATAAATTGGTTGATTAACTTCATAAAAAATCATATTTAATCAAACTTTTCTAGGACTAATGGATCAAGGAACCCAGATATACTATAGTTAAATTACCCAGTTAGTTTCTTTCATTTGTCAGTATTAGGTGAAAAAGGAAGAATTCGTCGAAACGACGAAGAATAGCCTTAACAGACTAAAAATAACATTAGCCTTCCAGGGTTAATAGGGGCAAATATATCAAAATTAAAATGTATTTGTATGGGACGGACCTAAAGTGCGGGATGAGCATCATCTCTCTTTTGGTGTCATTTTTAAACGACAAATACGTTTTGAGTCTTTTGTCAGAAGTAAAGTCGTAGAATCCGGTCTACATGCAAATTACACTAACTATGAGTTTGAAGATTAAATCAAGGGAATGAGTACAACGAATCCGAAAAAAGAACTCTCATAGCTCAAATACTAACGTTCCGATTTCAGTAACTCATCTAATTAAATTTAACCGATAACATTTGGCTTAGCGGGGAACTCTCAAAAGGCAGAGGCGAACGAGCATTGCCTGGATTCCCAAATGAATTATGTATTTCTAGCCTATGGGAAAATCTTTAAATTTTCGAAATGTTCGCCCATATTCCCGCTAAGAGCCATCAAATTTATTTGAAATTCGAATTCGAATGCATTTGCGCGAATTCCGCAAAATATACAGAGAATCCACATTGGATACACTGAAATAGACGAACATAACGTATTATATGGCCAGCAGCTTTTAATTGTGTTTACCACATCAATTATACTGTCGATTTGAAGCCTGCAGTAGATGCATTTTAATTTGTGCCACAAAAGGATTGGAATGGGAATTTAATTTGATAATTTCATTTGATGCCATGGCTGGATGTTGTGTATTTCGGTTTTGGATATTTTGTAATTATGAAATATTTGCCCTAGACTAGCCGGCAGAATATACTCATAGGATAATGGCATGCTTTCGAGGCTTACGTACCTATAGCCTAGTGATTCCACGTGCAGGCTTTAGGCTCACGATTGACGCACTGTCGAACAACAAACCATCCGTTAATGAATTTATACGAAATTGCACCTCTAATTAATGGCTTATGTGAATCATTGGCGGTGAATTTAAGTGAATTCAACATGTGATTTTGAAAAGGTAACTAAGTACTCTTTGGTGGCGGCAATGGAATGCATTCAGTCCAAATATTTCCACATGAGAGCACCCGCAAAATTCTCTTAAATGCGATAAATATTGGGGGAATATGGCGAAAAGAAAGTTAGAATAAAGTGCTGTTTTGTTGTTAGTTTCTTTCTACGTTGTCATTAGCTCGTGTTTTACGTCTGCAATACTTTTATGATTAGTGGATTGACCTTCGATTAGTATTAACTTGTACCCTGAGAGTATGGAACATGTATTGAAAGAGGCTGTCATCACACACTATCCATACGTGCTTCGTGCACATTTTTTTTCATAGCCTAACTTCTTCTTTCCCTCGTTTGTCAAATTAACTGGCTGAGGCCCGTTTTCTCAATGTCCTGCTAAAATTTATCGTAGGAATAATGTGCCTGTCAGGAAGATCTAATTTTCTCAATGTCTGTTTAGCGTTCATCCGATCGAAAACGCGAAAGGGAACCTCATCTGCGCTTTAATTTCACAAAAAAATAAGCTTCAAATAAATATAAAAACAGTTAAAAAGAGGATATTTACTTGAAATGTTAAAAGCTGGATTCACTGTGTAGTTTTCCCTACATTCTACCATTAGACAAGAGAGAAACTCTTGTCTAAACGTGGCTTAACAGCCCGCTTTCCAAAAACAAGCTTTCCTAAAATTTAAATTGACATCAATCAAATCAAACAAATTTCACAAAATAAATTAAAGAACTAGAAACGCATAAGTTTCCTTCCTTACTTACTGGAAGGAATGCTGTTGAGCTCGGAACAGAATAGAGCTAGTGATTATTGTCCTTCCAACACATTGCACAACTCCTCTCGAGGACAATATACGAGTATGTTATGAATGCATGCAAAAAAACGGAAGTGGAAATTATTCACTTTTCCTGGATATATACTCAAATGGGCGAAAATATAAGCGAATTCAATAACAGTTGATAAAGCACTAAATTTGCGAATTTCAGATAGCGGTAGTGAGAAAAGCATTGGAACTGAAAGGAAACCCAATCTTCATCACTCGTTGCGATATGTGTTCAAAATTATTGAGAAGTCATAACATGACGTGAGGCATGAGAATATGTGGCATTTATCAATCATTTCGCTTCGTCGTCCCGACTGAAAGAAACGCGTCTCGTAAAGTAGCAGCGGAATTTGAAATCTAACAACTGTCATTCCATAAGCATGTGTACATAATACGAGTATTGTAGTCCTTGATAAATCGCCTTGCTAGGTTTTGTCATGACAGAGCAAGAAATTTATGCATCAAAGCTTTTAGGAAATTGTGCGATGTGTCCTTGAAGAACACTTTCATGAAATCAGTTTTGCATGGCTCTGGAGTTTATGAATTTTCAGACAATCAAAACTAATGGGGAAAGCGTGAAAAGGGAACCGAAAAAATCCGTATAAATAACGTAAATTAAAATCTCATTATCAGATTTGGGATATAGTGGGACCGGAAAAGATTATTAGATTTTAATTATTTTAAATAAAATATATACAATAATATGTTACGACATTGCTGACATTTTGTACGCAGTATCTAGGACGAAGCACCCCGCAGCACAATTTCCTTTTCTGAGAGGGCTGCTCAAAAACGCAAATATTAGTATCTTCGAAGAAAAACTGCAAGAAAGACCGAGAGCTCGTTGGGCAGACTCAGTGGACGCTGATGCCGAGCAACTACTGGGCTCCCGAAATTGGAGGATGCGGTCACTTGACCGAGATAATAAATTCTTGTGCGGCAGGAACCTCGAGAAAGGCTCATCGACGAATGCCTTCGAAGACTTCCTCCGAAATCTAAAACAGCTATGTTGTGAGAATGTTTTCTGGTCATGACGACAGAGTTTATCATCTTTCGAACCCAAATTGCATACTTTTGAGCCCATTACAAGCGTTTTTGCCTGAGTCTTAACGGAAAGTCTGGCTTCTGGGTTGGTTACAATGCAAGTAAGCCAGCTTTCACAAACTTTTTTCTCATCTGACTTGATGAAATTCGCTTAATAGTTGTCCGAACTAGATCGTTCCTAATGTAATGAAGTTTTGAAGTTGTTCCGGTGGCTTTGTCAAAGCAGAACGCGATCTATCACAAGAGTAGTATTTTTTTTTAACCGTTAAGATTCTTTGTCCAGGTCGCCGATGCCCATTTCCCTATATTTTTTGAATTGCCATGCGACAATACGCGAATAATTAGATTTTCTCGGGCCAAAATCAAACTATTGATATTGTTTCCGGTACACATTTTCTTTTTATACCCTTCACGGATGTGATAGGGTATATTAACTTTGTCGTGAATTTTGCAACGTACAGAAGGAAGCATCTCCGACCATATAAACTATATATGTTATTGGTCAGTATGATGAGACGAGTCGATTAAGCTTTGTCCGTCTGTCCGCCTGTCTGTCTGTTTCTATGCAAACTAGTCCCTCAGTTTTAAAGCTATCGAGCTGAAATTTTGTACAGAACCTTCTTTCTATTGCACGCTATAAATATGTCGGAACCAACGGAATCAGACCACTACGTCATATAAGTGCCATAGGAACGACCGGTCCACAAATTCGTTTTTGTGAGAAAAACTTTTTTATTTCTAAAGATATCTTTTCACACTAATCCAAAGTATATCTATCCAAACCACATTCACAAATCTGGTTGAAATTGGACTACTCTATTGTATAGCTGTCATTGGAACGACCGTTCCAAAGCAAGTTTTTGCTAGAAAAACTTTTTTATTTCTGAAGATATCTTTACCAAATTTCCTATTATTCAATTATATTGACTGCTAAACCACGTTTCTAAATTTAGTTGAAATCGGGCCACTATTTGATATGCCTCTCATAGGAACAGTGAAATCGAAACAAGTTTTACTACTAATTTCAAAGTGGCAAATGCACGACAAGTCACAACGAAGGAGTTGATACACTTCACGCGAGGTGTGAAGGGTATCATACTTTCGGCAAGCTAGACGAAGGCTAGCTTGTTTTTCTAGTGTCTTTCCTATAATGACACTTATTAATTTTCTTGACTCCTGCAGGGGCATAGACGCATCACAATCTCTAGCATTTCTATGCCATGTTGACGTTTGACACTTGAACCTTGTTACATATCTTTTCCTTAGATGTGAAATAAACACGAAAATATTTCATTGAATAACATAGTAATCAATTCATCATCTCCCCATCAGATCACTTCCGCAATAGCGTAGAGAATTGAAATATTGAGCAGGGACTGGGAATTCTAAAGATTTTTTTCTTTTGTAAATATGTATACCTCAATCTTCTTGACGAATACACTTTTAGCTTTTTCAGATTTTCCACTTTCCATCGGTCAAAAAAGCAAACAAATGAAATAATAGTCGGAAAATTGTAGATTCAAATCAAAAGCAGTCAGCCGGGATATCGTCTAAGTAAAATGAGGAAGTTCGCATAAAATGGAAAATAAACACGGGAAAATCTCTCCCGGGATCGAATCTTATTTTCGCGTAAAAACACAGAAATGCAAATCAGCAAAAGAGAACGTTACTATCCTGGATGAATGGATGGATTTGTGAACAGAGCATTGCAGCAGCCGAATGGATGAATGATAGAAGTATAGTGTTGTAACCAGGTCGATGGAACTGAGATAAGACACAGACATGCACACAAGGCAGCAAGGAGCTCTCTTTAATTTAGCATAAAGTCCTTAGGGAAATGTTTCTTTTTCAGATCTTACGATTCTTCTACGAAAATACAGCGAACATCAAAGTACTACATTGTGGAAACAAAAATTATTTGAAAATTGTGGTAATAATTGCTAAAAAATGAAACCGGAATATAGAGGGCTACGCCCGCAATTCGAGGGTTTTGTAGCACGCGCTTATTTTGGTATCTAAATATTGGCTCCCTGCTCTTCTTGGTACCACTCAGCTGAATAAAAACACCATAATTAAATGTTTTACCCATGATATAGTATCTTACATGCCAATTCACAAAAAGACTGCATCTGTCACCTCTCAAAGTAATAGTTTTAATACGAGAAGCTGTAGATAGATATGTATGTTTACGAGATAAACTGTCCCACTCTTCGAGATGCTTAACCATTCATATTAAGACGACATTGCAAATTGCAAACTTGTGTAACGGCTTCGAAATTCAGGGCGGCTGGGACAAATTACGGTCTAATATTTTTTCCTCCTCCACTGTTCCCCTTTCTACAAATCTCAAATCTCAAGAAAATGCCAAAAATGGAATGTACTCAACATTACCTTTCTCACGACACCCCACTTGGCTATACCAGTGGATAAAAAAAAATTACCTTAATTTCGCCTCTATGTGGACCCCCCCCCCCCCCCCCCCCTCTTAAAGTTGGCCAATTACAACACAACGCTATCTCCAGCAAATTATAGCATTTCTACACATTCTCGCCGAATTATATGTGCAGCTTCAGCCGTTCGTAAGATATTCTATGAACAGACGAACAAACAGGTATTTGGCCGATTTTGTAAGATTTAAGACACAAAACCCTAAAAAAATTTGTGTGAATAGTTATTGTTAGGATCACTAATCACCAATCTTCACCCTTCCAAAGTTGGTTCATTAAATAACTGCAATTCGCCCTACGAAAAACAACATGCAAGTAGTACACGCATATCTATGCGTGAGGCCGGTAGGAGTATTTTTTGTATGGATAGTGTCAAAATGCATAAATTTAAGTCAATGTACTATTATTAAATATCATGTCATTGTAATGAAACTTAGAGATATTATTGCCTATGATGTTGGTTATCATTAGCCATCAATATTTTTGACCTCAGGTGTGCTTGAGGGGTGCAGGGGTGTGCTAACTGCAACTATAGAAATGTACTATTATTAACCTTTTTGGATGAGATTTAAAAATTCTATAATTTTCGGTTTTCTACGCTAGTGAAATGCCGCTTTTTTGTAAATTTTCATATGTCTAGCTATAACGGTCTCGAAATGCAAGGGGGGGGGGGGGGGGGACAAACTCGGACCACATATTTTTCCCTCTCCCTCTTTTCTCCTTTCTTCAAATTTGAAAAAAATTCCAAAAATGAAATGTACTCAACGGTACCTTTCTTACGATACCCCACTTGCCTATACCAAACGAAAAAAAAATCGACCTTCATTTCCCCTCTATGGGGACCCCCCCTTAAAGTTGACCTATTACAAAGCATCGGTTTCTCCAGAGAATTATAGTATTTCTACATATTTCCACCAAATTTCATGCATGTAGCTTCAGCGGTTCGTGAGATATTTCATGGACAGACAGACAGACGGACAGACGGACGCATGACCGATTTCATAAGGGTTTTGTTTTTATACAAAACCCTAAAAAATATACAAAAAGGTATGAACGATTTTTCGATAGGAAGCATGTGTGTACATTTTAATAATCAATAGTAATAAAATAAAATTCAATATAAATATTGCCACTAATATTGTGAACAGTTTAGTTTTTGCGTTGGATATTTCCGAGCCCATCTTTTTCTATGTTAACACCAAAGCTTAGGGGATACCCTTTAATACAATAGCATAGCTTAAGTATGTGAGGAAAATTAAGGTAAGAGGGGAGGGGTGGGCTGAGCTGGATTAGACGAAATTAAATGACGGTGAACATTTTGTTTATATTTCTGCAGGTCGTACCTGAGGGGGAAAACAGAAAACAGATGGTAAAGCGTTCCACATTCGAGTTTTTCTGCATACGAAAGAGTCATAAAATTTTGCGGTTCGACTGATAATAGTTTCGATGGTAAGATAGTGGGCACGACTTGACTGCCACGTGTTGCATACAGGGAATGCAACATCGGCAATTAGACTACTTATTTCAGCAGAGCAACGGTGGTTGAAGTATCGATATAAAAATGATAGACAACCAATGCTTAGCTCGGCAACGCACCGGGCATTTTTTGCAATTCGAAACACGGTCGATTGAGGTTCAAGCCCCTCAGCGGGACAAATACTTTTTATTCTCAAATTCCCTCTTTTAATTTCTCCAAGCTTAGTGGTTTCGTACTTATACAAGCACTCATCAGGAATCCAAGCATTTGTCCCACTAAGGGGCTTGAACCTCAATCGACCGTGTTTCGAGTAGCAAAAAATACTCGGTGCGTTGCCGAGCTAAAGCGATAAAAAACAACAAACTAAAAGACAACAATTGGCATTTTATAGAGGTAAAACTAACAAACTGTTCCTCTGATTTGTATGGAATAAATTTTTAAAATAAGGACATGGTACTAGTTGAGAACTATATGTATGTCAGTAGGCTGTAGTAGCTCGTGGGAAGGGTGTACTATTCCACGTCATTTCATTCGTAAATAACCCATATACTCTAAATAGTTCGTTATCTTATCTGGTATTATACCAATTGTATTCCCGTATCAATACAGGTATTATACCAGTAATATTTCTGGTAATTTTTGCGGTCGACTGTCGGGTTGTCATCCATGTCATTTTACTAGTAATGTCCCAGTATCAAATTGGGTATTGTACCAGTATGTTATCTGAATGAATCGACGTTTTTTCACCAGCAGATGTACTTTACAGGGAAAAGGTGTTATATTCGTCAGCTAACAAAGAACAGAGATAGAACATTACACACTGTAATGAACCATATTCTGGTCTGGTTGGGCTGCTTTCACCGGCAGATCGAAGGCAGCACTTGATGAGTATTGATGTGTCGGTGGTACGAAACCAGAGGCCGAGGAACCCATTACACCTGGACCCCGATGCGAGCGCGAGGGCAAGTGAGCCGTCCGCCAACCATTCCATCCTTATCGACTCATTTTTTTATTCCCCATTTTTACCTCTCCTGTTTGTGTTATTTTCCCCAGGCCTATGCATTTTTGTTAATATGTAAAGGACAGGGGCAAAGAGCGGCGACAACCCCACTTACGTCTCCCGAAATGAGGTACAGCATGCATAGACCGCTGCCTAGCACGTTGAGGGGCCTTTTTCGTCGCCAGCACAGCACGGCCCGACCTTCGCGGTCATTATCCTACCTTAGGTTCCAGCCCACGGGCATCTTCGGATGCCCACCAAACCGTCTATTACAACACATGGGGCACGGTGAAAAGCAAATAAGTTAATTTTTTCCCAATCCCTGTTAACTGAAAGGTTACCAATTTTGCAGGGTTGCTGTAGGTATATTACTCGTTTATTCTCCTATTTATTTATGGGGGCGCCATATTAAATTTTCGCCCCGGGTGCCAAATTTTCTTCGCACGGCTCTGGTCTGACTGGTGTTAAGCTACAATTGAAATTTCCTGCCAGAATACCAGATGTGTATACCTATATACTACCAACCCCAACACGCCAACATGAAATTCCTTTCTCATGTTAACGGGTGCATATACGCTATCACCCTAGTTCTTATCAGCACTAACGTATACCGTTTCGTTTCGTCAGATCATTTACCTAATGCCATTCATTTGTTCAATTTGCTTTAAGAGTCGGGTTCGTATAGTTTTGCAAACTTTTTCCCTGTTCTTTATGTACTTACCAGGACTTTGCCTGGCTCTCCTGCATACGCTTACAGCTTTTCAGATTAAGACGAATTCGATTTCACAGTTTTCGGTGTACGACGCGCCAACGGGATGACGACGACGTCAGTTCTGTCAATATTGTCAGAAAATTAATTTACAGAATTTTCGGTACAACAATTCTAAGCAAATACTGGAATTTATCGTACGAAATTTGTTGGATTCTTCCATAAGTTTCCAAGAGGCTTCATGTAGCTGCAAGGATGCTTTGCAGATAATACCTAGCTATATAGATTGCACTGCAAAGTTACTTTATTTTGATTGACATCGTGCTGGAAATTAAGTTTTATTATAGTTTTTTACGAATGGATGAAATTCAATATTGTTCCGGGAAATAAAAGCGAGTGATGAGATCGGGTTGTGGCACTCGATTAAATGTTGGGATTTTCGTGGTGAAATCCTGCGATGTTGTAATCAAATTTTTTTTTATTGAAATATTATAATAAAAGAAAATTTTCATGGTGTATTTTTTCATGTTTTCTTGCTTTATTTTTAATGCAGATATTTCGTACAAATTGTTTATATCCGTATTAATTAATATTTATTAACATATTTTTTTAAAAAACTTTCGACACAATAAGAATAAAAGTTTCCATCATTGTATCAAATCCAGAACAGACCCCAGGATGAGAAGGCCAATCAGATTATCCGAAATTATCTGTTCCAGAATACATACTCGTATGCGACCGGTAGCGCAGTGTGTTGAGGCATCAGTCTCATGTTTGACTACCGGCGTTTCGGGTTCAAATCCCGTCCACGACGACGTTCGTGGCCATGGATGTGCAGGAGGTGCATGCTGGCAACTGCATTCTCCGAAACCAGTTTATGCCAACGAAACGTCAACTGGGCCACATGGAACAGTTGACGCGCTATGCCCCACAAGGGGTTAGGGCAATTGAGTATTATACAAATATAAAGAGCTATAATCCTACCTTCCAGTAGATTTTCAATTGTATGTCTCCAGTCAGGTGGTGCGGGGTCAAATCTCAATTCCTAGGTAAGTACTCCCATTCCTAACCACAGCTTAATTTAAATTTTCCACCGCACAATTTCATATCCCGACGATCCGATGAACTGACTTTTTTTAATCCTTTGGTGGCTACATGCTCCAAACACGCCTCCGTTCACAATATGTGTCAATAAGTGGGTCCTTGTTCCACTTAATCGTGAATTCACATCGAAAATCAATTTCCATGTAAATTGAAGCTCTTGTACAAATGCTAAGCCGAAGTGATTTTATCCTCACATATAGAGGATGTTCATAGCATCCAGTCGCAGTCGAACTCCCTTACATTTACTGGTATCGTATGTAAATATGCAAGATGCGTGTGTATGTGTGTTGCAAAAATTGAATATGTATGAATCAAGCTCTATAGATACTTGCAGATGGATGGTATTTTGCAAGTGAAAGTTATTCATATCCTTAAGCAAATAATACGCTCTTCTGGACTGCTGTCAACACAAGCGCCATCGAATCAGCCGTTTCAATCATAGAGCCGAATTTTTAGGCAATTCTGAAGAACGTGAAATTCTCATTTGACTCGATATTGGAACGACTATAGTGAAGCGGCTCAAGTGGGGAGAAGGAGAACAAAACATATTATGCCTCCCGTAAATTTATTTAAATCAGTATTCTGATATATGGAAGCGAGCAATACGTTGAGAAGCCAAGGAAAAGAATGTAAATTAAAAAATAATAAAGTATTCCAAATGCTTAAATGCATCTCGCAGACTAAATCTGCGAGAAAGGGGCGATCCTTTCAATTTTGTTTTTTAATTGAATTCTAGTAAGGCTTGGTATAGAGCCTACTAATAATGATGTACGGTTTTGTCCTAACGGCAAACTTAAAAAAATATTGCCATTTTGAATTTAATTTTTCCAAGTCGTAAAAGAACACAATTGAATATTCTATCTAAGCATGAAATTATACACCTTCAACATCACTTCTAACAATGCTAAGGACGATTCTTTAAATTTTTATTCGGCATCTTTTCATCCACACCGTTTTAAATAACTTGATCCATTTATGGCTTGTGTGTCTTGCATTTTATGATTGTTATTTACTGTCCTTCGAGGACCGTTATCTGGCAAAATGTTTCTGCCAAAGTGACTCGTTCATAAATAAATTGTTTTATATTTATCTGATGGTAAGATTTGTGTATTTCAAGTGGACTCGGAGACTAATAAAAATATATTGTTATTCCAAACGGATACATTCGCCAGATATATTATTGGCGTTAATTTACGGAGTACGCCGTTGGTATGTCATAGGGGACATCGAATTACTATTGGATTTCAATTGTGTAAAATAATGTTCGATGTTGCTAAGTCGATTTGGGGTTTTGGCGGAAATTTGAAGGTTTAAGAAATATTAGAAAATTATTAAGATACTTTTGGATCCCTTTATTTTATTTTCTTATTCCGGTGATCGAGGTAGCTTTGTAACGACATTGGTGGGTGGTGTGGCATACGACCGTGCATGTCTTGCCGACATACTTTTGTCAAGCACCTACATATGTAGCAGTAAAATCAGTAGACGTGTGTTGTACAACTGATCAGTGTCGGTAAGAAATGGAGGGGTTCTTTTTTTTCTGAGTACTGGCACTGCTACTCCCAAGACGTTATCACAAGTCAGGCCCCGTTTAAAGCGATAGAAACCGAGTTCCAAACGCAACCTTGATAGAGAAAAATAAAACGTAACAATCGTGTACCTGAAAGAAAACAATATTAAATACTGGGGTTACAGATAAGATAGTGTGGTAACCCTGTCGCTCTGGTCCCTACCTATTCCCATATGCTAAAGCTAGCGACACAAAAATTATTCCTTTAGCACCCAAGACAAAAGTGCCTTAGTACCAATGAGCTGCCACATGATCAACAGCTGAAAGGACGAAGAATAGTCGAAAACATCGAAGTATACTTAGTTATACATCATTGTTATTATTCCAGTTTTCGATACTACGAACAGCGGCCTTTCACGTCAGTTTAAAATTTTTGATTGACTAGTATTGCATTTTTGTATTTTTCGTATGCTCAGCGGCTAACAGATGAACTCTGTTAGTGAATGAATAAGTGAATTACGGAAAGGAATGCAGTGTTGCGCCTCTGCTAGCCTCAAGATTCTCTGTAACCTGTTGATCATATGAATAATGGGGAAATGTAGCATTTTTTTTCTTTGCTAATTTCTCTCCCTTTCAATGGTTGCCGGCTTACTTCGGTGCCCAGTCCCATTACGCCTGAACCCGATGCGAGCGCGAGAGAATCGGCGCCGTCCGCAAACACCATCACTCTAACTACCTCAAATAATTTTTACGAAAAATGAAATAAAATAGCTTGAGCAACTTTTCTTTTCCAGCACTGTACATTCCTTCTGTCCGTTATGACGCACGCAGTAGCCGTGAGGTCGCCACTCTACGATGCTTGCATCTAGAGATCGGGGGCTTATTTCCTCGGTGCGTTAATAAAATAATAATTACCAATGGGTACTTTACACAACGTCAACGTAATTTTGCACAATGCTGACGGTATATATAGTGTGCATTATACGACACTAGTGCGAATTTTCACTGTGTGAAACGCATTACTAATTAGTCACGCATAAGCGCATTTTTAAATTTTTTTAAGAATAAAGTGGAGTGTACCATTGCTAGACTACTTAGCAATGATCTCCACCCAACAATTTTTCAGCCTAAGCCAATTCATTTAGTGCACACTATATATACCGTGAGAATTGTGCGAAGTGACGTATTCTGACGAAAGTTGGAATACACACTTTTGGGCTTGGTCGAGCTACCTCTCCGATAGACTCAAGGTAGCTCCTGAAGAGTAAAGTCTATCGGGTGACGAAACCAGCTCAAGCACTAAGTGAATTGGCTTAGGTTGAAAATTTTTTGGGTGGGGGTCATTGCTAGGTGGTCTTGTTGACTGCTTAGCAACGGTACACTCCATTTTTATTCTTTTTTTTATATTTACTTTCTAATTTCTAAACAAATTTTTCCTTGAAATAGATTGCGAACTCTAATAATCAACACGTTCCTAGGAGACTTAATAGGCTAGATTGACTGGCCTCGAGGTAGAGACGTTTTCATTCTGCCCAGAAAAGACTAGTTCATCATTTCATTTCTTCTAATCCGAGATCAGAACAGCAAACAAACAAGCTTGTTAGTCTGTGAAGTATTTTTGCTGTCATTTCCCATGTTCCGAAAATAGAATAATAAGAATTCTGAATAAGTAAGCTTCTTTAAATTTGAAGTAGTTTTAATTTTGTTCTTAGAAACAGTAAACATTCGCCTATTCAGTACAAAGGTATCTCTTGACAATATCTATAACACCAAATCAAGGTAAGACTTCACCTGCTAAATGTATGTCTAAAGCCCATCGTTAATTCAGTTTATACATAGCCTTCCTTGGAAAGTTCCTTTGAAGACAAAATTCGAAATACGTATACCAGCACTCATTTTATATGTATGTACACACTTCTCCGTCAGATGTTCCACGTGTAACATAATCCTACCACTCGACTTCACTTAACATCTAAAACAAATGCAGGATATTGACTTTAAGCTGAATTTAAACACTAGACATTCTATTGAATTACCTAGAACATGGCATGTCCACAAACTGGCATGAAGCTTGCCTCAAAATGGAAGGACACTTGAATGTAAATGTCTTCTTTGAAATAGCGAAATTCGTCCTTGGGGAGTCATTAGTTGGATCGGGACCGACTACAAAGAACAACAGTGGCTCGCATCCACAATGAATAATTCTGGAACGAGAGCTTTTCGTGTTTGCATTAATTTTCGATTATATTGGCGATCCTGGACAGAGCCGAAAATTTTTTTTTATATTTGCCAGGGAAAATTGGCTTACTCGAAACATATAATGAGCTTCGAATGATTTGATTTCCATCCGGTCCTGGTCATGAAACGTGACCCGGTGGCCGTCGCGTGACCAGACAATAAAATATTCCAACATTGCAATCATCTTGATGAAAATTGGTGAAGTCATCTTTGGGGTGGTGATTCTTTTTCGGCTCCATTAGATATGCCTCATGGAATACGAAAGTTTTGTATAAAACCACAACGAGATTCAATCAATTTGTGCTAGTGTGGGTGCAAATAATAAAGTGTCAGTTTATGCGTTCTGCAAAAAAAAAGGAAAACTTTATAGAAATGTGGGTTTATTTTTAAAAAGTGCAGCTACATATATGTACGAGTACATAGCATACAAAAATAAATATAAACAAGAACATAATATTTTAATATAAATATATACATACAGTAGCGTGCCGTTTATACTGACAGATGAGGTACTTGCTTCGGCTGTATTTTGACCGGGACGGCAATTTGATCCGCGAAATTGTGAGAGATGCGTGTCTCCGTAGAATTAAGTGTATTGATTTGATAACGAAGCCGCGTACGTTAATGGCGGCATAAATTCAAATTTTATGTTTGACAACCCGAAACACATCAGGTCTGTTTGAAGAGACAAAAAAGAGAAGCAGAATATGCGGCATTGATTGGGTTGTTACAGGAATTGTTGAAAAATCAGCAATCTTCAACAGCTTCATGTGATTCGGCACGCAAAAACCAATTGATTCTTCCTAAATATTTGGAATATTTCTTCTTGCAGTAGACGGAGTTCGTTACTTGAAATAGACAACGAAAAGGATTATTCAGTTAGTACAAATTTGGGAATATTTGAAGTACTTACATCATTAGTCCGCTGATGTCGCGTCGTCCGTCGAATTGGCCTAAAAAAGCAACCTGGAATACATAAATCGAAGGACAAAGAATCATCAATGGATAATTTAAATTTATAACACTAATCTGATTAATGGATTGGCGTAGATTTTTGATTTTTGGGTTTATCAATTCCGGTGAAAAGGGAGCACAAGAATTTCAGAAATCTCCAAATGTTACCAATTTGTTACATTTCCCTTGCAACTGCTGCTCCCGGAGATGACGCTTTTCAGAAGGCATTCTTTGTGTTGTCATGAAAACCAACACCGCATCCCAAAGATCGGCTATTTTAAGGTTTTTTATTGATTGTACGCATTCGGACATACGGTCAAGCAAAGTTTTTTGCATTGCGACGTTAATAATAACGTAATTTATCATAACGTTTATTCAGCAAATCCAAAGCTATTGAGCAATTTGCTTCCGTTCTTGCTATATGCTTCACTAAACTTGCCGCTCTCCGGTTAAATTGTTTTAGTGCAATTTCTAAATGGCACTGTAAAATTATGCAAACATGTCTCGGAATGGAATTCATTCTGAGTAATTTCCACCAAAATTTGGTAAATTTATCCGTGGTAGCTTTAATTCTCTCTCCCTTTCTACGAATTTTTCAGCCCTTGAGAGAAGTGAATAGGCTGCTCTTAATAGCTCTTGGATGTCAGAAGCCAGGCCAAGATGTACGTTCGTATATATCCACTCACACCTTACTACTTCGGAAACCGTGGTGATATGTCGCGCCGCTCTTAAGGAGCGCGGCAACTTTCTCAACATCGCTTTGTGCTGGATTCCGGCTCACAGTGGCTTCAGCGGAAACTGCAAGGCCGATGAGCTGGCTCTGGCAGGTCGGCCATTATGAACATGGGATGTTTTCGCAATGTCAAAATGCCTATAGAAGCATGCAAGAAGCCAATTAAGGCAAACGCAATATGCCGTGCTAATATCGGATGGCAGATTTGGCAGATTTGGCCGCACTTTAATCCTCGCCGCTCCTCAGGGCAGATGATGCTGGAGAGAAGGCATCTCAAGAAGGTTGTGGGGATCATCATGGGGCATTGCCTGATAGGTGAGCATGTTAGGCGTCTCCGGCTTCCATACAATGATTTTTACAGAAGCTGTGGGAACGAAGAAGAGGAGGAGACAAAACATAACTTCCTGCCCTGCCCTGCCCTGCCCTGCTCTGGTCGGTAGGATGGAGGATATTTTAGGCTACCTCTACTTTATTGACCTCGATTACCTGAAGGACGTAAATGCTACATCTGCATCGTTTCATTGATAGATCCGGGTGATTTGACGACTAGGCTAGCACATCCATAAGCAATCCGAAAACCATATTTTTCTTGCCGTCCACAACGTCAACCTTTACCGCCATCAAATCAATATCTCAACATGTACACACAAGGTCCCCGCAAGTGCGCCGCCTGCGCGGATGTACAAGCAACAGCCATGCACAATGACCACTTCACATAAACGACATGCACAACCAGATGACTGGGCGACTAAGTGGCTTGGAGACTAGCATGTCGAATCTCCTAACCACTGGTCGCGCAGATGGCGAGTATCCGTGACTGGAATATCTCCGTGTGAGTGCAACCGTGTGATAACACATGCCAGATCTCTTAGCGACCGGTTTGCCCAGTCGCTCGCGGATTTGAGTATCCCCGTGTGAGTAGTGCCTTAGTCTATCGGCGAGGCATTTCGACCAGCCCAACTGTTGGGCTGTACTCCGACTTTCGTCAGAATACATCACTTGGTAAAATGCTCACTTTATATGTAGTGCGCATTTTACGACACGGGTGCGAGATACTTTGAATTTCATTTTTATCACGCATAGCGTGACTAAAGGTAGCTTCTGATGAGTATGATCTTATTGGTGAACGAAACCAATCAGCTGAAGTCCGATAAGCTTTATGCTGATCATTTTTTGTTGAAGTACACTGCAAACTCAGTCTTGCTCTTGTTGCAGTGAGTTGGTAGCGATATACATACTTCATCTTATTCTTAACAACTTTTTCTCTCTAGCTTGCAAAGCATTGAAAGATTTAGGCCCGTTTTCTCAATGTCCAGTTAAAATTTATACTCGAGATAAAATTTGTTGTTGTTCAATGTCTGTTTAACTGGAGTTTAAATTTTAATCAGACATTGAGAAAACGGGCCTTAAAATTGAACTCTATCGCTTAGAATTCCCCAAGACCGGATACGACCTTACACTCTAGTTACGTTCAACAATAAAATGAATGCAAATCCATATAACAGTAGCCCAGTTAAATTTATTACTGCATCACATTTCTCTTAAATATTAATGCAAACTTTGTGATGAGCAATTCAACCCCATCCGTATACATTCACATACGCCCCATGAATTTGCAATAAGTTGATTTTCGTCTGAGATTGAGCTTCTGTAGCACCTGAAGCAGTCATCCGTGGAAGATATGAAGCCATAAACACATCGAATGTTGGCAAAATGATAACGTGGTAAGATATTTGCAGCAGCTGACGATATAAACGTCTGTGTGCAAAACATGTAAGAATATGAGAGCAAGCCAGCAAGTATTCAAACTCTATTATCCTGGCCTGGGTTGCTTCTTTCCCTACGCCATATTCGTATCTAATAACTCATGTTTATGCCCGAGAGTTGTTATGAAGCAATAACACAAACATAAGCCTTGCGTCTTCATCAACTATAAATTTTCGGATACCAAATGATGCAGTCATATACCATACATCAGCACATAGGACATAACACAGGATATATCCGTTCTATCTACTGATGAATTCAGTACTGATTCTAGCATTTTGTAGACTGTATGCTGTCCTTATGATGACATTCATCCACGAAATTCAACACTAAGGACGTAATGCCTAGACACTGTGTCCCAGAGTATCATATCACTTTACCGGGTAGGCTACACAATGTCTCATCACCGGTATCGCTAGTTGAATGGCATCATACTTTTTTTCTGAATATGGGGCAGGATCGGTAAAGCGTAAGAGAAGTGAAGTCGTGCTGGATAATAGTATATGCACACCAAGCCTAAATCCAGACATATTTTCAATTCCGGAAATCTATGCACACTATCCGTTTTCTTGTTCCTTTTCTACAATATTACCAAAATTTCGCTGAAAGTTTGCTGTAACTTACTGAAATGGAAATTGGAAGACTATGGTGTGGTGGACTCCATGGACAGCATGTATGTGTGTGTCCCCGAATTTCATGACAAACAACTGTCATATTATCCTTTCTTCTTCTTCATCTTTTTCTTGGATAATTCACTAGAAACAATTGCATACATTGAGGCGAAATTTGGTGAATTACAAATTCAGGGGAAAATACGAGATTTGAGTCGAGAATTATTTTAAATCGTGTTCCAAATCTCCAATGGTAAATCTAGGAGATTTGCGGGTAGATTGGCTTAAGACTCGAGATTTATCCAAATCTTCTGTAATGTGCATAAGCTCTAAGCGTCTGCAGTTGTTAGAGATGATTGTGAATGTAAAGACTAGGGTTTCCATGCAGCATACTAAATTCAAATCAAATATCGCCCGTAGCTTAATAGTCACAAAATATCAAAAGAAGATATTAGCATTTGACGTATTTTATTGGCTATGGTTGATATGATTCAAATTACGAAATTAAATGGGTTTTTGGTTATCATTCGGTTTGGAATTATTGTTTTCCCATTTAACGTCTCATTATTTATTGTGACACTCAAAAATAGGAAATCAGCTACACTGTCTTCTCATGCCACGCCCAGTACAGCTATGTATTTCTGAATTTTAATAAACCGGGAAAAAAGACTTTTACGACATCGTTGTCACATTATTTCAACCAGGTTGTACCTAGACATAAGTTTCCATTTACACAATGTTGCTCAAGTCTATACGTTTTCAAGTAGTAGTGGCAGTTTTCAAGTGTTTTGGGGCTTGAAGTTGCAGGACAAGTTTATGGAAGTTCGTTTTGGTATAGTTTCTTCAGCAGTTTTATGCGTGAGACGAAAAGGACATAAACAAAAAACTTAAACAACGTTAGTAGTAGTGTATTGTGTTGGGTACACTGTACATGCTATGTTGTCACATACTGTGCAAAAGTATTTCCGACCTACCAAATATGAGTATTTTCTGTGATTTCTCGGGGCGTAGAGACCAATGCAGTACTGTTAAAAACATTTTGAGTCCTTGTCGTTAAGCAGAGAGTGAAATCTAGTCAATCTGAATCTGACCCTACGCTAATGCTCTGGAATGGGGCGACCGGTAGCTGAGTACGTAGAGGCGTCAGTCTCATGTCTGACTACCCACGTTTCGGACTCGAATCCCGTCCATGACGACGGTCGTGGCCATGGATGTTTGTGTTGTCTTGTCTCCCTGTGGTACGGGGCGTAATAATAAGTAACAGCATCTCCAGACTTGTCGCAGGTGGGCGGCTAAATAGTTTAAGAAAAAAATTTAAAACACAAACTAAAAATCTATACAATGGCTCTATACTTTTGTGACAGCACGAAATGACACTTTCACTGTTATTTCTATTTATAATACCGTATCATCAGTGAAACTGCTTGTATGTGCACTGATCACGAGTGCCAAGCATACACTGCACGTTTTATAACTTTAAAGCGATTAGAAATTGAGAAATGCCGAAATTAGCAATTGGTTCTATAATTATGTGACGCACTGTATTAGTACCCCCAGGCATTTTTTTGTCGCGCCGAGGATCGAACCTCTATTCTCTAGATCGTAGAGCGGTGACCGAACGAACCCGGCCACCCAGCGCGTGAAAGCAACAACACCCGTTGTTTGTATTCTAAGTCCGCAATTAGCCCCACGTCACACGGCGAATTATTTGTTTGTGGCTGTTGGAATCATAGGGGCCAGCTAGGCCCGGTTCTACCTTATGTGCAGACTGTGCATTTGAGCAGGGCGTTATTATTTAGGGGCGCGAAATCTCCAATCTAATAAATTGAAGATTATATTTTTAAAATCATAAGGTAGCCTTAAACCCTTGTTTTCCAAGCTGGGGAATACCGCTGCGAGCTGCGGAACAGATTACTTTCAGCCTTGTTTTCCAGGCTGCAGGATACCGCTGCCTATGGCAAGACAGATTGTTTGAAGAACAGTCTGTCCCGCCACACGCATCGGTATCCAGCAGCTTCGAAAATAGGGAAACAAGGCTCTCGAGACAATCTGTCCCGCAAAACTCAGTAGAATTCCCCAGCTTGGAAAACAAGGCTTAAGGCACTGTCTAACAAAGTTTTCTTTTCCTTGCGATTGACCAGTTCGGATTCACTGACTAGATAAAATAACAATAATCCCACATTGGGCGCCGAATATTTGCTTGTTTTTGTGACCGTTTTTTCAACTATTCTCAATGGGTTTTCTCTACTTCGCGGAATACAAATGCCTTAAGGTAGCTTTAACGACTTAAACGCTTTGTGGTTTTGCGCCTTTTGACTAACTGTCTGTTTCGGCTTTAGTAACTACACACTGATCACACATTGAAGTGAAAAAAAGCTTATATTGGCTTGTCTTAAACCGCTGTGGGGCGTAGGGTCATCAGTCATCTGTACTGGTTATATGTCGATGGACACGCCTATTTTGGTGGCGTTTTTGGTAGCGCCGCCGTTTTTAGGCAGGGTAAGATTGGTACAGTGACGTGCACTCGTAGTAAGCAATTCAATTCAAAACTGCTTGACTTACCGAAATAAGCAATTCAATAATAAACTTTGCTTACACCAATACACATATCATCATTTCAGTCAATGTTTTTCTTTAAGCTGAAGAATACATATTATCATTCAAATATTCCTTTACACATTCAAAGTCTGATCCGCGCCTTCTTTTGGTTAAAAAACATTCGTTCAATTACTTTAGATAATATTCAAACCTCCCACATTTTGCACACCATAGACACCAAACTTAGAATAGGAAAATGTGCCTAGATCTTTAGATGCATGTACCATGTGTGCATCCAAATACTAGAGACATGTTGATTCCAGAAAATGGGAATCTTGGATTTCGGTAGTACATTGGGCAACGATTTTTTTTTTGTTTTGTTCGCAAATTTATATGAGACAAGTCAAGCACTGGCGCGACTGCTTTTGTGTGTGGCATAAAGCCCAATGATGCTTGTTAATGAAATGTTGCCAATGCAGGGAATGTTTATGGGAATTTGATTTTTCCAGTAGAGCTTTTGTTTTTGTTATGTAATGGATTTTCCGTTGCAATTTAAAAGAGGAAATCAGTGCAATCGGGTGATTTTGATTAAATTGTGATTTGAAGTTTTTTTGACCGTTTGTAGTGATTTAATTGATTTGATTTGTGATAAAAGTGGTAAGTTTTCTTTTCGCATTATGTCGGAGTATTGCTGCGCGACGGATTTCGTACTAAAAGCGGGATTTTCAACTCTTTCCTTTGCCAAGAAAAGAGAAATTATAGAATCGGATAGACCGAAGCCAGATCTTAGTTTAGAGTTTAAATTAAAAAATATTACGCGAAAATTCCATATCGAAACGTATGAAAAGTACATTTGGTTAACGGGAAGCTGTAAATTAAATAAGTTATTTTGCTGGCCGTGTCTTTTGTTCACGAATGAAAAATCTGTTTGGAATAAAGCTGGATTTAGTGATTTGAATAATTTTACGGGCTCAGCAGCAAAGCATTCAAGTTCCGAAAAACATCTTCAGTCGTTAATTAAATTAGATAATTTTGGTTCTCAGCGTATAGAGTTTATGCTTAGTAACCAGGTGGCAATATCTGTTAGTTTGCATAATGAAAAAGTTGAGCGTAATCGTAATATTTTGAAACGTTTAATCGATACTGTAATTTTTTTGGCAAAACAGGAGCTTCCTTTTCGCGGAAATAATGAAGACTCTTCTTCAAATAATCGTGGTAATTTTATCGAAACCGTAAATTTCTTGAGTTTGTACGATCCGATAATTGAGTCCCACATAGATTCTATAAAAGCAAATGCAGCGTTTTCGGGTTTGTCTAATAGAATCCAAAACGATCTTGTTTCCGCTATAGCTAATGTGGTTCGAAATAAAATCAATTTGGAAATAAAGGAGGCTCCATTTGTAGCTGTAATGGTCGACGAAACGCCAGATGTTAGCGGTCGGGAACAATTAACGATGATTTTTAGATATACAATATCAAATGAGATTGAAGAAAGATTTATCGGATTTTTGGATGTAAGCGCTAATCGTACAGCTACAGCAATAAGCTCTCACATTTTAAAACAATTGCAAAATTTTAATATCGATAAGAAATTTATTGCACAATGTTACGATGGCGCAGCAGTAATGAGTTCTCAAATTCGTGGAGTTCAAACTTTAATTCGGGAAAAACATAAATCGGCAATTTTCGTTCCATGTTACGCTCATTCACTAAATCTAGTATTGTCTAAAGCAGTTGAGTTTATTCCGGAAATTAAATTATTTTTCGCGCACATCAATAAAATCGCATCATTTTTTAATACATCCACTAAAAGGTCGGACCTTTTTGCAAATATAGTAAATCGTCGTTTACCATCGGTTTCCAAAACGCGTTGGCATTATCATTCGCGTATTATTAACGTTATATTTGAACATAAGCATGAAATTTGTACAGTTTTTGAGACAATTTCGAATGGTTCTCAACACTGGGATGGCGATTCCTTGACTTTTTCCGATATATACTTACAAAAATTCGCAGAGTCAGATTTTCAATTATATCTGTTAATTTTTTCTGAAATTTTTTCGAAAACTGATATATTATTTAATATTATTCAGAGCAAAGTGGTAAACATTTCATATGCAAGCCAAAAAATTATTGAATTTGAAAATTGGCTTGAAAATGACTTTTCTAAAAAGTTTGATAATTTCTATTCGACAGTTACAGCAGAATATCAGCCACCACGTAAGAAATGTAGAAATGCGATAGATCCTTTACAAAATTTACGGCGGATATTTCGGGAGATTATAGATGTTATTCTCGGGCAAATTAGAGATCGATTCCATTCGTTTAAAGATCTTTCATTTTTAGAGTTGCTTGAACCGAATTATTTTTCTAAATTCAAGTCAATTTTTCCCGATAAAAATTTTGACTCACTTATTGAATATCACGGTCAATTTTTCGACAGAATAAAGTTGAAAAATGAGCTAAAAGTTATTTATTCTTCAGATGAGTTTAAAAACGCGAATCCTAGTAAAATTCTCGATTATTTTCAAAAACGGCCTTATGTCGCAAACGGTTTTAAGCAAGTTCATATTTTAGCAAAATTATTAACGTCAATTCCAGTCACAGTGGCAACTGCGGAAAGGTCATTTTCAACACTAAAGCGCGTTCACACATTTTTGAGAAATCGCCAATCCCAAGAACGACTTTCGGATCTTGCTTTAATTGCGGTTGAAAAGGATCTTCTTATACAAATGCGAAGAGAAAACGATTTTTTTGATAATGTGATTAAAGAGTTTTTACTTAAAGAACGGCGCATAGATTTGGAATACAAATAAATGGCAATGGCGAAAGAATATTTATTTATTTCAAATACCCCTGAATTTTGCTTAGTCTTAATTAACATAATATTTATTTATAATTTTTTTTATTAGTAATATTTTATTTATTTATTTATTTTTTTGTATTCCGAATATATGTGCCAATATTTTATTTATATCTTTCCTGATTTCTTCTTTAAGGCTTAAAGCCGCTTGGTATAAATGTTTTTGTGACTGTCCATATTCTATTATACAGTCCATTTTTGTTTATGCTAAATTGGCTTTAGGGCGCCCAACTGCTTGACTATGAAAAATTTCCACTGCACGTCACTGGATTGGTATGTACTGTGTTCGCAGTTTCGATGATACGACAAACATAATTGGCTTCATTGCACTACGACGACATTAATTACCTTTCCCGGTTTCTATGTAGTTAAATTTCAAATTCCAGTAATGAAATAATCATAACTATTCATTTGTACCTAAACCTAACCTATATCCGTGACGAAAGCTTGTCAATCATACAACGCCTCGCATAATAAACACCCAAAAGAAAAATAATATTACATGAATCTCATTATATTTTTCATTACCCGTGCCGACAAAATACATGTGAATTGATCTTATCAAGCAAAAAGGACGAATTGATTTAGTGACTCAGCATGTTTTTTTTTCACGAATACTTCTTTTATTGAAGCCTGGGAAAAGAAGGTCGATACAAGAAAGACACCCGTCCAAACTCCCACCTGCTTCCACGTATGTTGGGAATACACATATCGAATATCGACAGCCATTCTATCCATTCACGCTATAAATAACTTTCATCCCCATGGGCAAGAGTTTAGTTTTGATGATAGACAGACAGTCTTGACAAAATTTTTATCTTGAGCTTCTCAAACGAATATGTTGATACCAGTGCAGACGGAGAGTATTTTTTTATATAGAGAGCACATGTCAGCACTTTATATGTTTTTAGAGAAAGTTTGAAGAGGTCTTCAAAGAAGAGCTCAAAGTTTTATGGAGAGAAAAAAAACTGAATTTGTTTCGGTTTCGTTAAAAGTTTTTGATAAGGATTTGTTACGAACCATTTAACTAAATATTTCAATGCATGAACACGATGTGTAGTTTTGTTGATGATTTTCTTTAATGCATTTTCGTTGATGATTGGCAAAAATGAATAGTTTTGTCCCTTGCACACTACTGGAGATTAGGATAAATCTCGGGATTTAATCAAATCTACCCCTAAATCTGCAAGATTTACCATTATTTTTATTAATTGATATTTCGACCGAGATTTAAAAGAACTCTTACTGAAATTTTGTTGAGATGTTTTTTTTGCCTGATCCCGCATTTCACCACACTCTACGCGGTATGTTTTAGTGAAGAAAATGTACATGTACACCACAATTGTCAACTTAATCTTGGTGACGCAAGAACGGATGGTGTGCATGGGTTTCGGGATTTGGAAATCTATGAAGATTTAAGTGTCTGGTATACGTATACTATAAGTTTTGGTAGCATATAAGTAACTGAGATTGCTAGACAAGCCGAGAACGTGAAATATGTGTGGCGTACCTATTTGCTGCATTGAAAGGCAAGTTAGACAGTGGGAGAGGAGAATGTGATAGCTGCCTCTTAATAAAAGTTTTCCCTGGTCTAAAGCAGGCAAAACAAATTACTTTTGGTTACTCGCACAATCGCACTATGAACCTCCTTGGTTTGAGTAGGAATAGAGTTAAAATAAGATGTGGACTCGGGAGACTTTCACATTTGCGATGACACGTTACGCAGCGGATTGAGTCCAGTTCACTATTTTGCCAGGCTGGCGGTGAAAGTCTTCTACATATCCTCTGTGAATATGAAGCTCTTGCCGCGTTCAACCGAATGACATGGCGTTGTCCCACTTATCTTTTGAAATTTTCCAGTTCAGTAGTCCTTCAGTGGCTGGCAGCTGGCAGGTTTCCAGACATGATGTTAATGTCGACAGCATACGCTCTTAAAACGGAGCGTTATTTTGTGAGCCACCTCTCATTGAGGCAGGTACTTATAATTAGCTCGAACCTGTGTTAAAGCATGGAACGCTGTGTTAAAGCATGTTAAAGCGTTCCATCCTTTAACACAGATTAGAGCTAATTATAAGTACCTATCTCAACGAGAGATGGCTTGCACCAGAAAAACGCTTCGTCTTAAGAGCGTATGCAGACGGCAGACAGATGTTTACACCATTGAGGCAGGCCAAGATGTTCATCTCGGACTACTCTATCTTCTACAGTCGTCTACTACGGCTTTGCGAACTATCCCCCCAATGAATTATCTCCCAAAAAATCACATAAACCCCACTTTGGAGGACTACTCATCTTGATATATTCCGAAAATGACAGATCAGGGGAGGATCCCCTGGATCCGCACCTGCTTTAAATGAAGCCAAGGATATCGCCTCCATAAAACGTGCCCATTTTAGTCGACCTATAAAAAGGTGCAGAATCGCCAGTGCTAATCAGCTTTCGGATTTAGCGCAGTCGAATTGATCGTCGTGCACAATGTTTATGACTGTCCCTTCGACTTCATAACCTAATCTGACCTAACTCACAAGATCATAATAAGTCGTAGCTGTTAAATTTTAACAATGACACGTTATCTGTTTTACCAATCTTTTATCGTTAATGGAAGATAAGTGATTCTCTTCAAAATTTCATTTTTCCAAAATGACATTTTTTGATTTTCTGTACTCATTCATCCGATTACCTAAAAAACCACCTCGGTTAGCGGAAATCCCCTAACTTCGAACCCACTCCATCCGGTGCTAGCTAAACAGACTACCTTTGCCATTCTTAGACGAAATGCACTTGGAAAATGCTCTTGCTTAAGATACCAAACGCTTAAGCACATCGTCTCCGAAGAATACTAGCAAAAAAGGGTTTAGTAGCCATCAGTGTTTCTCATTCGTTTAAAGTAAGAAAAACACTTAAGGGAAGAAGCAACACATAAAAAAAAAGCAAAAATCCTGAAAGGGATTAAATGCAGAAACAAACGCTGAAGCCTCTCGGGTCGATAAATGACACTCTCACTTAGTGGAACGGAGTATGTCAAGGAAATGGCAGATTTGCAAGAGGAGCTAGCCAGCGTGCCAGCCATTTGACCTGGAAAACTCACTTTAGTTAAAGTTTTTAATTAAATTCGACGATCTGTGAAAAATACTCAAGAAAATTGAATTCCCATGGTTTACTCGATGACGACGACGGTGGCGTTTTTTCATTGTTCGCAAGTGCCCGTACGTATCTCGAATCCAGAACGTAGAAATAGCTCCGTGCGGCTCAAAGCCGCCGTACCGGATATTGATTGTGCATTGAAATTTTCTTCCTTTCTGGTTCTAGTTTTAATAATTTTTTTTTCAATTGCAATAGCAAACCATGCTTCAATTTTCTCTGTACTCACAGTTTGAGTTAAGTTAATTATTTTCAATCCGAATGTGAAATGCAAGACAAACAAGGAAACAGGGCTAAATATTTTTAAAATATTTGATAGACAAGGTACCATATTGAACATTGCGACTACGTTACGAAAGATAAACTGGATACCGGAAGATTAGTGTCACACTGATTGGAGGCCCATCGTAAATCGTACAGTAACCGAACCAGTGAGATGGTGAAGGGGACTTGCCAAATCGATTTGGGTATTGGTGCCGAAACCTTCAACGAAATGCGACAATTTCCTTCAAAACATGCAAAAAACTATCTGCTGGGACTTAGCTTTTCAGTGGGGATGCGGAATGACATCACTGGTAGCTCTTCCCTTGGACCTCGTCTGATCCAGCTACTGGTGCCTCGGCAGCAGGCTTTTCCGCCGCACTTAATGTGATTCAGATGCAGCCCAGGAAAAGCTTGTGGGTGATGTCGGCTCAGACAATGAAAATTACATGTTCAATGCACGAAAAACCTTTAAAGCACAATTCTAAACCGCCACTGCTCGTTGGGAAAGAAAATTAGGTTTCCTCAAATCGATTTTTACACAAATGACTACTACTTTGCCTTAACCCCTAGCGGGGCATAGCGCGTCAACTACTCCTGCGCGCCATCGTACTCTGTTCTGGGCAATGGGGCGCAACTCCCCAAAAGACTTACCCAGTACCTGACACTCCTTTGCCACAGATCGACGCCATGTGATTCGAGGACCCCCTCTTGGTCGGCCTTGGTTGGAAATGGGGTTCCATTTCATGGCATGCATAGCAATGCAGTTATCACTCTTCCGCAATGTGTGACCTATCCACTGCCATTTTCGCCTGCGTATCAATTCGTCGATTGGCATCTGACCCGTACGCCGACTTAGCTCTTCATTTGATATTGTTTCGTGCCAGAAAATTCTTAAAATTCGACGAAGACATGAGTTGACGAAAACTTGCAGCTTTCTGGTAACTCCTACGGAAACTTTCCATGTACTGCTCCCATACAAAAGCACTGATAGTACCAGGGAGCGAAACAAGCCCAGCTTGGTCTTGATGCTGAGATAACTGCTCTGCCAGATTTTGGACAGCATGCCGTATGCGCGTTTAGCCTGGTTGATACGACGAGCGATGTCCTGCTCCGTACCACCATTTTCGGCAACAATGCTACCCAGGTAGACGAAGTTGTCCACCTTCTCCACAGGCTGCCCATTAATATTGATGGCAATAGGTGTCGGATTTCTTTTTCGCAACGGCGGGGTAAGAACCTTGGTCTTGTTGGTATTAATCTTTAGCCCAACCTTGCTTGCCTCCCTCTCGAGATCTAACGCCATTGCGGACAGATCCATGATTTTGTGGGAGAGTAGGCATATGTCGTCAGCGTAGTCAAGATGTTGTAGATAAGATGTCAAAGTCCATTGAATTCCTCTGTCGAGTCCGTATAGGGCTGCATGCAACACATCGCCGATCACAATGAGGAATAGGATCGGTGAGAGGATGCACCCCTGCCAAACTCCACTGCGAATCTCAAAGTCCCCCGACACCTTACCTTTATGCAGAACGCGACATTTCGCGCCGTCATAGGTTGCCTTAATAATAGCCACAAGCTTCTCAGGGATGCCTCTCCTGCGCAAGGCCGCCCATATAGAATCCCGGTTCACACTATCGAAAGCCTTTTCGAAATCGATGAAAAGCAAGTGAAGCGGAGAATCGTATTCAGCGCATTGCTCGATGATGATTCGCAAGGTGTTAATGTGATCGACACAGGAGAATCCGGATCGAAAGCCAGCCTGCTCTTCATCAATTGTGCTTTCTAAGTGGGCCTTTAGTCTCTCCAGGACGATTTTAGCTATTATCTTGGCAACGGCAGGAAGCACACAAATGCCTCTCCAATTATTACAGTCTGTGAGGCTACCCTTCTTTGGAAGTTTGATGATCAAACCTTCCTTCCACTCAGTGGGAAAGGTCTCTGTATTCCACGCTTTATCAACAAGTGGGTGCAGCAAATCGGCAGTTACGCTTGGCGCTGCTTGATAAAGTTCGGCAGGGATGCCGTCAAGTCCGGCGGCCTTTCCTCGTTTTAGTGCAATAATTGCAGTGACTATTTCCTCTTTAGTCGGGGCAGTGGACCGTATACGCACATTTTGATGGTTAGCTAAATTATCTATATGAGGGGGAACTTCACCAGAGGTTACACGGTTCAAAACCGCGGCGAAGTGTTCTTTCCACCGCCTCATTTGATCTTCTTCCAAGATAAGTAGCTTTCCATCACTATCTTTCACCGGATGTTGGCAGGAGTTACGACCACCTGTAAACTCCTTGATGACACCGTATACGGCGTTTAAGTTGTTACTTCTAGCGGCTTCTTCTGCTGACGCTAAAAAAGAATTGGCATAAACTCTTTTATCGCGTCGCACACTACGCTGAACTTCTCGAGCTTTCTGACGGTAAAGGAGCTCGATGCTGCTTCGATTGTCGTCTGAAGCTGCAGCTAAACGAACTTTCAGCTCCTTTCTTTCAACAATCCGCTGCCATGAAGCGTCGGACATCCAGGGCTTATTCCGGCAATCCGGGTTTGGGCCAAGGATGGTATTTGCGCTATCAATGTACGCATTTTTTATGGCATCCCAGTTTTCGTTTATGTCACTATCTGGGTGACTAGTTATCTCAGCCGCTTTTTGTGCAAGATGGTCATTATATTGTTGTAAGACAGCTGGATTTTTTAGTCGAGCGGTGTTGAATTTGCGGGGCCTGGATCTTTCGTCGCTGGGGCGGCGCACGGCTGCAATACGCAATCGAACATTAGCGATCATAAGATAATGGTCTCTTCCCATCCCAATATCGGCACCCTTCTTGTTTCGCACGTCCAGGAGGCAACTCTTGAATCTTTTACTAATGGCAAAATGGTCGATCTGATTTTGTGTTCTGCGCCGATCAACAGAGGACCAACTGATTTTGTGGTGGTCCTTATGCTCAAACATAGTACCACCGATGAAGAGACTGTGAAAGTTGCAGAACTCTACAAATCTTTCACCGTTGTCATTACGATTACCAAGACCGTGTCTCCCCATCACATGTCTGAGCCCATAGTTATCGGCGCCAACTTTCGCATTCAAATCACCCATAACCATTATAATGTCACCTTTAGGTGTTCTGCTCTGAACGGCGTTTAGTTCTTCGTAGAAGGAGTCTTTTGCCAAGACATTGTCGGGTTCAGTAGGGGCATAACATTGTATTATTGAGATGTTCCTCATTTTGGTCCGAACCTGGCGGTCAAGACCCTGTCAGAGACCGGTTCCCAGGATAAGAGACAGTTTCGCGCGGCTCTGGTTAAAAGGAGCCCCACACCTGACTCACGACGACTACCGGTAGCTTTACCGGAGTACAACATTACAGTGCTGCCCGTTGGAGAGATGAATTCTCCGCTGTTTCACCATCTTATCTCACTAACTCCTAAGATATTTAATTTGTACCTCAGAAATTCACTCTCTAATTGAAGAAATCGTGCGTTCTGGGGACCTTCTGATCCATTGTCCAGGAGAGTACGCACATTCCAGAATCCAATCTTTGTCATTGTACGATAGCTAAAAGTCGTAACCGTTGAGTCAGTCCTTATCCGAGGCATAGTTGACGTTTCGTTAGCATATAAAGATTTCGGATAGTGCAAGTTGCTGGCATACACATCCTGTCCTTTGATCGGTTTTAACGACAGGCCCTCAAAGGGAAAGGCCGTGGTATTTTTTACACACCCCACACCACAGGGGTACCTCAACCAAATCATCGCACCGCCATCACTGGCGGCTTGACGTTGGTTGGCAATGGTCAGTGACCACTGCCGTTCCAGGGGGCGCCCACGCGGAGGACTATGGAAGAGGAGTTTTTGCCCCACAAATGAACAAATAGACATAATTCACAATGGGTGCACAATGCTTTGTCCAGGCTGCTTAAATGGGTCTTTCTGTATGTCAGCTCACTGTAGTCTTGGTAGAAATTATGTTTAGGACCTCGTCAAGAAGCATTCACTCCTTAACTTCTTGGAGTATGGAGCCTACTATTGTACTAATCTATGATACTAATCTAGAGCTCGGAGATCAAATCTCAGCGCGTTCAAAAACTGCCTGTGGGTACTAATAGAACTCCCACAGTGCTCCGAGCTTGACAGTATAAGGAAGGAAGGCGAAAGTCTATCGAAAATGCCAGTCGCGAACCCCTCTTCTCATCTGCTTGCATGGGGAAGACAGTTGCAGTGTGTTCCTTGAAATCTACTTCGGTGACAATGTTAGTACCTTATGAACATACCATGTACTTTAGCAGGAAGAGACTCTAGTAAATCGCTATCTCCATATGGTTTGGAAGTCCTGACATGACATTCCTGATTCAGGATCTATTTCTTCCGAACAATTGGTCACTATATACGAGAAATGGTCGTATAAAATCTGTTTTCAGCGGAGGGACGAAAATATTTGCATTTGAGAATTATCACTGTTTTCAATTTCATTTCACCAAACAACATTTTTCAAAAGCTCGCTATGTTTGTAGATGAGGGACGTTGCGCTGTTCGCCATTTCCTCATAAGGCAAACATTTCACAGCTTTGTGCTTGCATTTGCCACCCATAAGATTATAACTGATGGGAAACTCTTCGGAAATCATCGTCGAATGTATCCATTATAAATTATGCATTTCTTTGCAAAGGGAAATTAAATTTAAAATAGCTTGCATGCACGCACTAGCCGGCTCCTTTCCACAAATGGTCTACATGGAATTCGCATAATTTTAGAAACAGCTTAAACGTTGTGTATGCCAAATTGATTGCCAATAATTGGTCAGAAAGTTCATCAATAGAATATTGCCGTACCGTCCGTCCGTCCGTCTAGTCGTGTGCATGCAATTTGGCATTTAGTTCGTGTTTGGAGGAACGTAATTGCATTTGAATATTACCACGGCATCAGGGGCAAACGTACATTCTTTCAATTAAACCGATTTGTTTTCAATTTCATTCAACGGCTATCAATTGATCGCTGACCATATTTTTTCGAAAAATTGCTGTGTTTGTAAACAAAGGACGTTGCGCCTTATGGCATTGTTTTATGAGGCGAGCATAACAAAGCTTGCATTTAGCACCCACACGATTATCAATGTTGAGAAACCCACTGTTGATGATGGGGAAATAGATCTTCAGCGATAGTTGTACAATAGAAGATATCCGCTATAAAAGATACAAGCATCGTGTGCGTCGACTCTTCGTGGAGAGCAAACAAATTTGAATTTCGCATTCGCTAGCTCCTTTCCGCAAATGCTTACAAGGCGGTTGTCTGGGAAAATGCGAAAAAGCTCTGTGCCGAATAATTGATTAAAAGTTGATCAATGGAATATTGCCGGCCTGTCGACGCGTCCATCCGTCTGCATGTAATTTGGCGTTTAGACGTTTTTGGTCGAAACCGGATAATGCGAAAAGGGTAAAAGGGTACAAGTTTTGTCAACACGTCGCATCAGTGCGAAATTAAAAATTTCTTATATAAACCAATGAAATATATTCGCTCGTATGTATCAGCTTTCTCCTGAACAGCAACAAATCATACTATTACACATTTAGGTAGTGTAAATTAATCAATCTGTTTGAATCCATCACGAGCGTGCCTCTTTGAAAATTAACAGAATAACAAAACCATCGAAACTCCATCCGAAATCAAAATCCTTTCTGCCCAAATATCCGCGAATTGTAGCTTTTCAGTATCTAGGACTTTTATTGATGTTGAAATCACCCCATATAATTTCGGTAGTCCGTTGACGTACTAAAGGGGAACCATTTGCCACACGCACTAAGTGCTTTATATTCGTATCAAGTCCTTCAACTGAACTCTTCTTACCACTGCTACTCCAGCAATTTGATTGTTTTACCGGGAAACCTTATAAATACGTAGCAACATTAATGCCGATGTTTCCCATAAAACCCGATAAGGGTTTATACAATTAAAATTTAAAATACGATCTTATTGGCCAGGTGGAATAATTTCCAAAACTTAATTTGCCGCAAAAGAGATATCACGAACTGATGACGATGGCGCGGACAACGAATTATGGGAACATTGTGGGAGGCATTCGGGAATTCACGCGCAAATGATTTTGTAGTGAATTTCGCGAGAAAGGATATTATCCTGAAATAATGGAAGGATACTGAGTGCTGAGTGTTCACTTTGTTTCGTTAACAATGGAAAATTAATATGACAATAGAGTCCGATTGAATTTTTTTCAACGTGTAAGTGACGTTTGGGGCTTTGTTGCGGTTGTGTTCTCAATTAGTTCGGCGAAACAAGGACGAACTGCATCGGATTTATATACTGCGCTGTCTAAACAGAGAGAGAGAGAGATTCCACTTCCAGCGTAATGGTATATTTAAATTATTAATTGCACTGTATGTTTCACTCTTCAAAGAGCTTCGACATTGAATAATTTAGGCAATTTGTTAAGGAAATGGTGGCAATTTGGGCCAGCTTAGGGAGCATAGGGAATTTATTTCTGCTTTAAAGGTAAGGACTCAATTATTTATCGCAAATATGTTATTGAAAAATTAAGAGGAGTATTTATTTTCTTTGCTGGGGTGATTCCGTGAAAGGTAATTAGTGTCTCTGAAGGATGAGAGTAATTTGTTACTTGAAGAGAGTAATTTGTTAAGAAAAATGAAAATCGCAAGTACATGTACACTACTTCAAGTTGTGGCGGTGACATATTTTACAAACTAGCCGAGATTTGAACGTGTTCTGATCAGTCTAAAAAAATGTTCAGTTCTATGTCGAGTTGACCCCATGACCCCAATAAAAGGTTAACTGTCAGTTTTCGTCAGTTCATTCACTATACCATAACGGACATCTCATTTTCAAATAGTAAATGGCCTACTACTACATAAACGAGTACATCATTGTTTTCATGACTTCCGTTTTGAATTGGGGTCGCGGTAAAACATTCGATAATAAATTGGAGTCGCGATTTATATAAGTGCAAGAAATCATTCTATAGAGCAAGCGTTTTAACCATACGCCTGAAGCAAGATATACTTTTTTATTGACCAACCATTACATAAACAGTATTTCCAAATGCTCCTTTTTATCAAATCAAACCACAATATTTATCTCATGCAAATCATTTCAAACTTCAATTTGTTGATTTTCAGCGGCACTGTTTTCAAATTAAAACTGAATTCCCCGAATATTTGCGGTTTCCCACGATTCCCATTCTATTTACGTTTCCACGATTAAAACATCATTCTAAATTTTACCTTTCCGCATTTTTTATGAATTCATTAGGAAAGTAGAACGTGGAACGAACAAACTACACTCGAACATGATTTCGAGTTTGAACAATCAAATTTCCCTGAAATACTCGAACACAAACACAGACCAATTTGCATGCTACGCAAACAAAAATTGAAAATTCAAATTCTCTCTGTTTCGACCAACGAAAACTCGGAAGGAAAATGTCCCTACGGAGAACTGATTTCAGATTCTTAATTTTGCTCTTCCATCACTTCTTAAAATCGACTACGATTAAAGGCAAAAGGAAGCGTCTTCCAAAAAAAAAAGAAAGCCGTACGTACGTAATAAGCGAAATGCTGACCGCTAGGTAAACTTTTTTTCGTGGCCAAAGAAAAAACAACTTTGTCTTCTCCTCTTCAAATGCCATCATTAAAGCTGCTGATTACAGGCCTTCTCGGCTTCAACTCGGTCCGGCCGAAAAGAATAGAAGGACTTTCTCGACCAACTCAGGACGATTTCGTCCACGGGTCTACCTTGCAATGTTGAATAATTGAAAGGCATACGATTCTTAGCTTTCTATGTGAAGTCCCTATGAATGTGTTCGTACTGCCAATGTGGTACGGCGCGGTTGCGGATCCTGGCCAGTCATTTTGTCGGCATTGCCCGAATAAAAAGAAATTGAAAGGAAATTTAACCGGACTATGTTGCGGAACAAAACGCCCGTTTCGGTCGTTTTTCTTGAAACATTTTAACAAAACGAGTGAAATGTTGCACTCGCTAATGGTCGCTTCATCGCCTGGAAAACCCGAAGGGAAAGAACTTTGTGAAATTCTTATTCGAATTATTCAGACGTAAATTGATGCTATTCAGCGACTTCACAGTGATAATTTGGAAGAAAAGTAAGCCTTAGAATGGACGGAAGCCATTCTGAAAAGTGGCAAAGACGAAGTGAAAAACGAGATAAACCTGATGATAATGAATGGAAAATTTTCAGAGTTATGAAAACACGCTTCGTTTGTTTTTTTCTTTTTTACAATGGCGGCGTCGGGATTTAAACGAATTGAAAGGTGAGCCAGGGAAAATGTGAAACTTTTAACTGAATAAAAGGTATGAATAACCCTCTAACATTACCGGGAAAGTATGCGGGTAGGAGGTGTATGCTACCAACTGCACCATCCGAAATTTATACGCTACCGAAATGTCAAAAAGGATTGCTATGCTTGAGATGTTGAGGCGTTCATACGCCCCTGGGGGGGTAAAGCAATTAACGGAACACATGCCAGCAAAAAATTTTACCCACCCAGATATGTCTAATTTACTATATGCAGGACAGTCAAATTATTGCATATATCATATTCTGCTGCAACTGATGCCCTGCACACAAGTTGTGTTACTTCAAATGTTTCATAAGGTATGTGGCTCTTGTCGGATAACGTTTTGAATCAATTTCGTTTGGGTCTGGGTTTTTCTAGTTTGAATTTGGAGAATATACCAAAAAATGGAAAATTTGGGGATTCATTTTGAAAGTTAGGTTCATAATTTTTCAACATACCACGATTGTTGCAGGTTTCTTGACGTGGAGGGGTTTTTACAGAAACGAGTGTTCGGCACATCGCTACTCTCTATTCAGCGGATGTCCTCGGAGATAGCTGCTTCAGATGGTTTAATAAACGTGCTGGAGTTCGCACAAATATGTTGCAGGTTCAACTACACAAATCATTCCATCCTAGTAAACCAGGGACGCTTAGTGGACGTTCACACTGCGTGCGATGCCGAGCCGAGCCGAGCCGGGTCGAGCGATGCGATGAGGTGGGTGTTCACATTGCACGCCGTGCGATGCCGAGCCGAACGATGGCTTGCGATACAAAGATGATCCGAGCGATGGCTTGCGATGCAAAGATGATCCGGGATGTTCACTGCACGCAGTTATGGAGAGTAGAGACCAATTTAGTTCAAGGAATTGAATCTGTTCGACATCATGTCGTTTGTGCTTGACCCAGTAAATTTATTTCTGTTTGAAAACAGTGCTCTAAAAATGGAAGGGCGTCGCCATTGGGTGCATCCCATTAATGAAGAAAGGCCCAGTGTTGGTGAATTTCATCATCTCTTCCGCGACCTCAGACGAGAGGTTTCACAAGCGGATTGAGCAGCGGCGCACCGCTGTGTATAAACGCAAAAAGCGGCAGCCGCGGCGGCTTTAGGACGATGAATGTAGAAACCGCTCGACTCGCCGTTGCGACCATCGCCGCGGTTTGTGGAGCGGCGAGATTGCATTTGAATTCAGTGTAAGAACCGGTACACATGGACGTCCAAATGACGCCGGACGCCTCGTCACTTAAGCTCCTCCCTCTTTGATACCTAACTGCATTTCAACTCACATGATGCGTTAGGACGCAGCGTCACTCTGTATTATATAAGCCGGGCCACATAATAGCGAACCTGAATTTACAATTTATGTTATTTTTAGTTTTAAATAAACTGTTTTTTGGCCATCACTTCTAAAATGTAAGGAATATCGCATTTTTAACACCATTTTCACCCCCCTTACAAACCCCCGTCCGAGCTGAGAGCGCCCTCCCCACCATTTTTTTTTTCAAAATTAATTGTCAATTGTAGTAGTCACGATCAACGATTAACAATAATTAATTAATTGGCACTTAAAAGTGATCCTCAAGCGAATGGTTTAAGAAACATCATACAAATCAGACATTGTGACCGTGTCCGTGTTCCGGGTTCGAATGTATGTGGGCCGGCTTATTAAAAATTAATATGTGGACGCGTGAAATGACGCAGATAGGAGCAGAAACCAGCGTCATCCCAGATAGCTATCTGCGGCCATGTGCATCGCTTCATTGCCCGTAATGTATTTCTTCCTAACCGATTGAAAGTGACGTAACGTCAGGCGTCATTTGGACGTCCATGTGCACCGGCACTAAATATGTAAACCGCCGCTTCTGCTCTATGCCTTTATACGCAGCGGTGTCCGCTGCTCAAACCGCTTGTGAAACCATGCCTTTTAAACGCGACCTTATTACGGTGGTAATAACCTTTCATTTGAGCCATACTGAATCAAAACCGGAGTCCAAAGCGTATATACCCTAGACTTGTACAGACCTAGTTGTGATACCAAAACTTCCAACTGGCAACGGCCATTGCATTAAAAGTGAATTTCCCATATGGTCAGTTTGAGCTGTGGGCGTGGATCCAATGAAAAGTTTCATCGTTCATCCATTCGAATTTTGGATATTTACATTTGAACTAACGTTTATAGCGAAGGTTGCCGTTCATTCAATAGGGTCATGCCCATTCTCAAAATCAACTAACCAACCCACACTATAAATATTTGTCGCATTTTGCAAGTCGCTAGCATCATTGTATCGAAAGTTATCGCTCATTTGAAGTTTCATTTGTAGGGGTTCCTTCGGTCGGATCTTGCCCATTTTCAATACCAACCAACTAGATCATGCTACAAACATTTGACCAAAATTTCAAGTTTCTAACTTCATTCTATCGAAAGTTATCGTTTAAACGGACAAACAGACAGACAGATATGGCTAAATCAAATCAGGAGATGACCTTCATAATTTCCATGTATACACTGCCACACCGCCGCGCCTAAAAGTCTAGGGTATAAAAGCAGACATACATGCATTTTTTGCAGTGTGATCTTACATCAAATATTACTTTACAGCTCGTACTTGCACCATACTGGCTCCAAAAAGCTTCACATCGCAAAGCCCATAAACTCCATCGCAAAGCCCATTATATTCCATCGCCAAAAATCAGCAGCCGGTACTCGCACGAAAAAGCAAAGAAGTTTGTGAAAACATCGGGCCATCGCTCGGATCGTCATTGCATCGCGCGCAGTGTGTACACTCAAAGCGTGATTCCATTTAAAATTGATGACTTTCCATTTTCTTGCTTTAAAAGCTTGTAATCGCATTGCATCGCTCGACCCGGCTCGGCTCGGCATCGCACGCAGTGTGAACATCCACTTAGGTGTTGGTCAGCCATTCAAGCTACGTTTTTGCAAACTGTCTTATCGTTAAGACTTGGCCGACAGCGGTTTGACACACTAGGGGCACCCACGAGGAGAACTATGGAAAAGGTCTTTTGCCCCCATGTTGACTGGAGCGAAAGGAGGGGAGAGAAACTGAAGGTTATCGTGAAATATTTTTAGTGGAGTAGTAAGATAAAGGCCGTTTTGGTTTCGCTTGGATTTCAGTCTGAGACCGAACACAGGTGAAATGAACGACACGGATCTGCGCCGAGCGAACTTTCAAACGATTATATCCGATACGAGACCTGAATTAAAACCAGTCTGTCATTTTATATGAAAAGGGTCTGAGATCCGGTGAATCGAAAGCTGCTAATAAGGGTCGGTTAATCAGACGGGAAATAGAATGCACATCTTTAAGATGATGTTTTGATATGTACATATGTATATGGATGTGTATAAAAAGGAATAAATAATGTTTTTTTTTTAATTTTCAACCAAACGTACTACTTGCCACCAAACAAACTATTTGCCTCTTGTTCCGGCCCCATTGGGTGGAATAGAAATCTTGAGCTCATTCGCTATTAGTTTAACTGACGATATTACTATAACATAAACGGACGAGAATTTTGTAGGATGAACTAACTTCCTGGAAAACTGATAAAAAATCTTTAGGATTTATTGAGAATGATAATCTGGAGTCAGCGCCTCAACTTCAATTTTTCCCACAAGGTAACGGTTCGTGTATCCTTCAAAATTGTAGTCGGGTTTCCCTATAGCAATATCGTCAGTTAAACTGATAGTCGATGAGGTTCTCTAAATTGAAAGCAACAATCTTTTTCCGAAATAGAATTAGTTCTTCGGAGATTGTTATTCTAGTCGGCCCATTCATACACATGTAACCTAATATATACATATTGTTTACTGTAGTTCAAATGTGCTAACGAACATTGTTACCGACAATCAGTTTCTATATACATTGCAAAGCTACAGTATGCTGTGCAATTAACTTGAACCATATCCAACAAGATAAAGCACTTAAAGTTATTACATCCAAGAAATCGCCTGAAGCAATGCATAGAGCTCTCGACAATAAGCCCTAGCTAAGACGTATTATTAATTATGCAGGGAGATCTTTGGGCTATAATCACGTTATCTATGATTGCAACGCTAAACTGTTGTATTAGTAGGTAAATAAATCCCTGTAGCGGAAATGCTCAAATCGATAAGCCATTACCATCGATTAGTTGTAACTGTCTCTGTAGCACCTCCATCCTTCCTATAGTGTAATGAAATATATGTTTTTAGTTTCCGCTTTAGCGGTCGTGGCTTTTTATGGTTTAGCCACGTATCAAAAATCCTCAGCTAAGTTTTTTGAGCATTCACGGCATCTAATTAGAGTTACCTCTGAGGAGCCTGTTATCCACTAAAGAAAAAAATTGAAAAACCATTAAGAAGAAATTCAGAAAACCGCTTTTATGTCATCCGATACTCTATTGAATAGAGTCTGGAAATTATGCAAAGTAATGTAAAATTTCCCAGCCCTAAATTAATCGTGGTGAACAAGATCATGATGTCAGTGAAACCGACGAAATCAAACGACGTGACATTTTTCTCTGTTCTTCCAATAATGAAAAATGAAACCGGAATATAGAGGGCTACGCCCGCAATTCGAGGGTTTTGTAGCAAGCGCTTATTTTGGTACCTAAATATTGGCTCCCTGCTCTTCTTGGTACCACTCAGCTGAATAAAAACACCATAATTAAATGTCTTACCCATGATATAGTATCTTATATGCAAATTCACAAAAAGACTGCATCTATCACCTCTCAAAGTAATAGTTTTAATACGAGAAGCTGTAGATAGATATGTATGTATACGAGATAAACTGTCCTACTCTTCGAGATGCTTAACCATTCATGTTAAGACGACATTGCAAATTGCAAACTTGTGTAACGGCTTCGAAATTCAGGGCGGCTGGGACAAATTACGGTCTAATATTTTTTCCTCCTCCCCTGTTCCCCTTTCTACAAATCTCAAGAAAATGCCAAAAATGGAATCTACTCAACATTACCTTTCTCACGACACCCCACTTGGTTATACCAGTGGATAAAAAAAAATTGACCTTAATTTCGCCTCTGTGTGGACCTCCCCCCCCTCTCTTAAAGTTGGCCAATTACAGCACAGCGCTTTCTCCAGCAAATTATAGCATTTCTACACATTCCCACCGAATTGTGTGTGCAGCTTCAGCCGTTCGTAAGATATTCTATGAACAGACGGACAGACAGGTATTTGACCGATTTTGTAAGATTTAAGACACACAACCCTAAAAAAATTAACTGTGTGAATAGTTATTGTTAGGATCACCAATCACCAATCTTCACCCTTCCAAAGTTGGTTCATTAAATAACTTCAATTCGCACTACGAAAAACAACATGCAAGTAGTACACGCATATCTATGCGTGAGGCTGGTAGGTGTATTTTTTGTATGGATAGCGTCAAAATGTATAACTTTAAGTCAATGTACTATTATTAAATATCATGTCATTGTAATAAAACTTAGAGATATTATTGCCTATGATGTTGGTTATCATTAGCCATCAATATTTTTGACCTCAGGTGTGAAATTATAGAAATGTACTATTATTAACCTTTTTGGATGAGATTTAAAAATTCTATTATTTTTGGTTTTCTATGCTAGTAAAATGCCGCTTTTCTGTAAATTTTCATATGTCTAGCTATAACGGTCTCGAAATGTAAGGGGGGGGGACAAACTCGGACCACATATTTTCCCCTCTCCCTCTTTACTCCTTTCTTCAAATTTGAAAAAAAATCCAAAAATGGAATGTACTCGACGGTACCTTTCTTACGATACCCCACTTGCCTATACCAAACGAAAAAAAAATTTCGACCTTCATTTCCCCTCTATGGGGACCCCCCCTTAAAGTTGACCTATTACGACGCATCGCTTTCTCCAGAGAATTATAGTATTTCTACATATTTCCACCAAATTTCATGCATTTAGCTTCAACGGTCCGTGAGATATTTCATGGACAGACGGACAGACAGACGGACAGACGGACAGACGGACAGACGGACAGACGGACGCATGACGGATTTCATAAGGGTTTTGTTTTTATACAAAACCCTAAAAAGCATGTGCGCAGGAAACGAAACTCCGCATCTATAAGACGACGATCATGAAATGCCCTGTAATGTGTTACATGTTGAGACTTGGAGCTTGACCCAAGCTTCCGAAAACATGCTAAACATTTTTGAGCGGACGGTACTTCGAAGAATATTTGAAACGGTTTAAACCCGACAGGTATGCCGAAACCGATAGAACAATAAGCTCTACAGCCTTCACGATGAGCAGGAAAATAGAAGATCATCAAATTACAACGACTGCAATGGGCAGGGCACTTACTCAGTTGCCCTAGCCCCTTGTGGGGCATAGCGCGTCAACCGTTCCATGTGGCCCAGTTAACGTTTCGTTGGCATAAACTAGTTTCGGAAAATGCAGTTGCCAGCATGCACCTCCGGCTTATTATTACGCCGCGCACCACAGGTGAAAGACAACACAAATATCCGTGGCCACGAACGTCGTTGCGGACGGGACGATAGCAGAATCCCTAAGCTAGTTTTGAAAGGCTGCGTTAGCGGAACCAGGCTGAGAAAAAGACCGAGAGATCGGCGGGTGGGTTCAGTTGAACCGTACGCGGAAAAATTATTTTACTTTCGAAATTTGTTGGGTGTTACAGCCTGTTTCAATGGAAAAGACGAGAAGTACATTTTCAGTGTCGTAGTTGAACCTAAAGGTCAAAGGACTTTGTAATATTCGAGCCCGATTTGACAGCTGGTAGTTCTGTCGTTCTTGAAAAATCAGCTCTCAGGTAAATTTTTATAATATAGTATATGGAGTTGGCTTGAAAAACTTCTTGCAAAAGTACAATATTTAAGTATTGACATCTGCACTACGAAGTATGGCCAAACATCAATATTGTTAATGAGTCATCAATAATTTCTAAGCCCAGTTTTCGAATATGCACTAATATATCTATTTCCATACATTACCCAGAAATTAATTGATACGGAAGTGATTCACTATAAAATAAATGAATTGACAATTCCTTTCACTATATCCCGCTTATCAAAACATGCATCAATTTCTAGTTATCCAATTATTTGCAAATCAATTAATGCAATCATGCAAAAATGTTGATAGATTTCCCGTCAACAATATATTGAAAATAATTTGCTTTTTGGCAGATTCCACTTGAATACTAATTCAAATGGCAAAAGGGATGACCGGTAATGGTATTTCATTCGAAATAGATATTTCCAATTAATAAAATAGACGGATACACATTTGTTTCACACAAATGCTCGAATTTGTAACGTAAATTAATGTTACTATATTTTACAGAGGATAATACTCGTACATATCTGTATAATTCCTCCCACAGAATGTATTTATTTGATAAAAGTAATACAAATCACTAAATGGCATGGGTTTATTATCAAATTCAAATTAATATAATTATTGATGTTTCGTTTAGTTTGTCTGGAAACAGGGTGACTCTCAAATACGATTAATGAATTGTCAGTCATATTTCCGAATGGATGTATTGAACAGTATGGGCGAAATTGTATTTAAAGGCAGTACACTCTCATAATTAAGCTCAGTGTTTTATGCTTTTAATATTCACGGATTATACTAAAAAGCAGTTCACTAATGACCAAAATGAGCAGAAGTCGCCTTAAGCCTTCCACAATTTTATTTGATGGTACCGGAAATTTAGGAGCAGAATAGAATCTGGTTAGGAGTCGAATTATTATTTTCCTGAAATGATATTTTTCCTGGTCGCACTGACGCGTCCTTCGGCCCACATGAATCAAAAGAAGTAGGAGTCGTTTATATTCCAGGCTAAGAATGAAAAATTGGAAAAATAAAACGTGTAATTTTAAAATTTGTCACAATTGTCGGGGACAGTCCCCTGAATATGTGCTCAAATGTCCTCGATGAAGTGTGGGAGAGGGTCTAAAAGTCCCTCTTTTCAGTTTTTAGGGTTTTGTATTAAAAACAAAACCCTTATGAAATCGGTCGAATGTCTGTCTGTCCGTCTGTCCGTCTGTCCGTCTTTCCATGGAATATCTCACGAACGGCTGAAGCTACATACATGAAATTTGGTAGGAATGTGCAGAATTACTACAATTCGCCGGAGAAAGCGAATCGTCGTAATAGGTCAACTTTAAGGGGAGGTCCCCATAGAGGGGAAATGAAGGTCGAAATTTTTTTTTCGTTTGGTACAGGCAAGTGGGGTATCATAAGAAAGGTACCATCGAGTACATTCCATTTTTGGAACTTTTTTCAAATTTGAAGAAACGGGAAAAGAGGGAGAGGAGAAAATATGTCATTCGAGTTTGTCCCCCCCTCCCCCCCCCCTTGCATTTCGAGACCGTTATACTTAGAAATATGAAAATTTACAGAAAAGCGCCATTTTACTAGCGTAGAAAACCTAGATTTCTAGAATTTTGAAATTTCATCAAAAAAGGTTAATAATAGTACATTTCTATAGTTGCAGCTAGCACACCTCTGCACCCCTTACGCGCACCCGAGGTCAAAAATATTGATGGCCAATGATAACCAACATCATAGGCAATAATACCTCCAAGTTTCATAACAATCACGTAATATTTAATAATAGTACATTCATTTAAATTTTGAGATTTTGATGCCATTCATACAAAAAATGCACATAACCGGCTACATATCCGTACTAGTACTGCATACTTGAATATTGTTTTTCGTAAAGTGAATTGGAGTTAACCTTTTCTGAAAGGGTGGAGATTGGTGGTATAGGAGTGGTAGGGGAGAGAAGTTTAAGGGGGGAGGTAGGTGGGTTGCTGCTTTAAGGGGAGGTTCCCATAGAGGGGAAATTAAGGTCAACATTTTTTTGGGCAAGTGGGGTATCATGAGAAAGGTACTACAGAGTATATTCCATTTTTGGCGACTTCATCAAATTCGAAGAAAGGGGAAAAGAGGCAGAGGGGAAAATATGAGATCATATTGTAATTTGTCCCACCCGCCTTACCATTTCGAGACCGTTACACTTAGAAATATGAAAACAAACAGGAAGATGGCTTTCAACTAGCACAGAAAACAAAAAAATATGGAATTTTAATATCTTCTCAAAATAGGTTAATAATAGTATATTTCTATAGTTACAGTTAGCACACCCCTGCATTTCTCAAACTCATTCGAGGTCGAAAATATTGATGGCCGACGATAATCAACACCATGTGCAATAATATCTCCAAATTTCGTAATAATCACGTAAAATTTAATAGTAGTACATTCATTTAGATTTGGTCATTTTGATATCATCCATACAAAAAATGCACATAACAGGTCTCTTGTACTCCATACTAGTACTACGAGTACATCATACTTGCATATTGTTTTCTGTAGAGGGAATTGGAGTTAACCATTTTCAAAAGGGTAATGATTGGTAGGAGAGGAGGGAGGAGGGGAAGGGGGGGAGAGCGTAGAGCGAATTGGAGTTAACCATTTTCAAAAGGGTAATGATTGGTAGGAGAGGAGGGAGGAGGGGAAGGGGGGGGGGGGGTATGCTGGTCGCTGACTCTATTCTCTATAATTATTCAAACAATTTATTCTCAATATTTTTTATGCAAACTTACAATTCGCAATATTGTCTTAACATGAATGGTTAAGCATCTCCTAGAGTAGGACAGTTCATCTCCTATTGGCATGGGACACTATAAAACCCTCGGATTGCGGGCGTAGCCCTCTATTTTCCGGTTTCATTCTTGGTTATTTTGAAAACTAAGTATTCTACAAACAAATGGTCCCAATGCCGATTTGATATACATAAAATTTCCTACAAAATCGTATATCGTACTCTCTCGTACTCAAATTGTATATTATACTCTAGTCTACACCATAAAATAGTATAGGGTATATGTATTTCCACACATGGCAAAACGGCATGATAACTCCCGACAGAATGCAGTTACCGACATGAAAATTATGTCAAATAGGGTATGATATATCGTTTTGTAGGAAATTTCATGTACATACTTAGATTCGGCCTTGCGATATTTTATTTTTGTAGAATCCTAAGTTTTAAAAATAATCAAGGAAAACTGAAAAAAAAGTACCTTCGGCTCCCTCTCCCTTACACTTCGCACATATTCAAGCGACTGTCCCCGAAAATTGTGCCAAATTTCAAAACTACACGTTTTTTCCCTAATCAAGCTTTTATTTTGACTTCCTAGCCTGGACTAGTAGTAGCCTGTTAGCTTGACCATATTCACGCTCGGTTCAAGATTAATAAGTTCTCTTATTACTGATAATTGAGAATTCAATTAACCGCAAAATGTTGTTTGAAATTAGTAGTCTCAACTTGGAATTATTGCGATGTGCACCTCATTAAACAGAAACAATACGGAAACGATCCCATTCTCAGCAGCTAATTGGATTATTACGATACACGGGATGTAATATGATTTAAATTATATTATATTTGATAGATGTACAAGGGTCAGATGGCTATGGGAAATTTCCTAACGTTGCCATCAAACTGATTTATGTGTGGTATCAAATTGACAGAATGGTAAGATTATTTCGAAATATTTTTAATTTGATCACTCTATTATCATCGTCCAGTATATAGGTAGTATGGTTTCGTTTAATTAAAGAAAAAACACTCTGTTTGGCCGGCCATTGACGCTCCAGTATACCGGAGAGCTATACCTGTACAAATCAACTGTACAGGTATACCGGAGCATGTGTTGTCACGCCTGTTTAGGTGTACCATATACTTGTAACGGCGTTCAGTCCTGCACAGGCGAACGCAAAGGTATACCGCTTCGGAATACCGGGACGTATATGACTGATCTTCTACCTGTCGACGAGGGAGTGATAAGAATATTGCAACGAGTACGACAGGAGTTATTGTCGGCCGTGTCGGGGGCAAGTCAATCGGGCGAAAATATTCACCCGGCACACTTGCAACTGATTGCATCAGCGCAACCCGATCGACTATAACTTCGACATAAGCTACATAGCGCCACCTGTGGAGAAGTAGCTGAATCCACGTGAAAATTTCGAAGACAGAAATCGAATTGAATGCAACCATAGAGAATCTATGGGAGGCTTGTTCCTGGGCGAGAAAGAACTCCACACTTTATATCTAACAATTTATTATTACAATTTAACAAGGTACAAAGATACTTTCGGACGACGTCGGGCGATTGCGAGAGGGAGTACGCAGTCCGTGCTGACCATTTATATACCCGTTTTGGGCTTGATCTCAGCGCCTCTGATGCGTAGCGCATGCAAAGGTGTAACAGCTGAGGAGGTTAAGTGTAGTTCCGATGTGGGGTGCGTCCTGTAATTTGTAGCTGTAGCGGAGTTGTCGAGTTCGCCTGAGCCGCTGTATAAACGGAGTTGTGTAACTGCCACAAATCTATGGAGGAGCAATCTGCTTATACTCAATTATTTGAAGTAATTACACTCGTAAAAAGCAAACAGAGAGACACACACCCTCTTCCCCGCAAACACCCTCTCAGTCCATATAGAAGCACATGAGATATCAAACTCATATTCCCCCCTCATACTTCTCCTTGGTGAACTATGTATAACATTATATTTTGTCTCTCTACCGCGGAACATCCGCCCGATCCATAAAACCGACACATGAAATGCCAAACTCTTATCCCCCTTTCTACTTCCACACTTGTGCCGAATTACTTCATTTCTCTCACTATTTTCCATTTCCTTTTAACTCACTCTTCTGTGAATGCAAGTTCCAGGCTGGACAGAAGTTGGGGTGCATTTACACCCCACTTGGTCTTTAACGTAAATTTTCGAGGTCGGTCCAATGAAGGTTAAAACCTACTGTTAAGTCTGTTGCGATTAGAGCAAACTCAAGATGTATTAATTCTAATACAGGATACTACTAGTTGCCTTAGGCCCTCTAGTGGGGTAGGAGCAGTTAAGGCATCAGCCATCAAAGACCCGAACCAGCCCAAATCCTGGTTCTGAGTCATATGCATACGCATACGATTGTCGTTAAGGACCATCGCCATAAAACCCGACCCAGGCCAAATGTTTTTCTGTGAGTCGGACACGATACTTCCTGGTAACACTTAGATAAGATACGATAAAATGTAACCCTCACAATACAACTCTTCTTGGTAAAGATATTTTTAAGAATACAAATATGTTTCTAAGAATCCTTGTTAGAATGCAGATAAACGATCTGAAATATAAGTAGGATGTCTAGTCTGTAAGAATTCATTTTTGGACACATTTTTGTTCAATAAAGAACCTGGAATTTAATAACATACAGATGTACATCTTGTTATTTAACTGGAGCGAGTCAAAGTCTCTAGCAATGCCTTGCTTATATTTCGTTAGCGTATAAATTTCGGATGGCGAAGAATATTATCCGTATAGCTGTCTTTGAGAGTACAGTGTACTGGGCAGGACAAAAATTTACAACATTATGAAAGGCAAGTAACATCTCAGAAAGGAGACATTTACCTGGAAAAAAATCGAATGCTATAACACACTTAGTTATTGCATGACTAGTCATAACTTGCAACCGCTTTCTGTAAACGTATCCATCTTCCCAAACTCGTCCCTCTCCACTATATCAAAAAACAAATCCTTTTTAATTCTTAACTAGAGAAATGCACGTACGTTTTCATCTATGCTCCATCGCGATTTCTAAAATAGAAATTCCTGTAGGAAGTTGTTAATTTAAATGCCAAAACAGTTGCCTACCGCCCATAAAAATAAGGGACAAACGTAAAAAAACAGCGTTTGGAAGATGTCCCTGCACTATGTAGTGGTGCACTGGTACAACGTTAATTTGTCCATAAATATGTCGTCCATTTTCGGGTATGGCGAAAAACAGTTTAAGTGGCTGTCAGTTGCATGCAATTCGTTTGTAGAATTAATAGTTTGGAATGTTGTCGGCTTAGTCTTACTATTTCTTTTGTGGACTAGTCTAGAAGCGAAGGAACAGTGTTTGTCGTGGGAAATACAAACGGAAAATAATTATTCTAGATAATTTGCAGAGTCCTTGATAGAAAACACTATTTTTTGCAGTTAATTTTTTTTCTGTAACTATTCAAATGTGGTTGCGCAACTGTTGATACGTTGGTCTTCTGCTCACTGGACCCCTGGTTCGATTCATACTGAAGGCAGTAGTCTTTTGATACATAGAAGGGGATTCACGTGTCGAACTATGAGCCCATTATGCTGTTGGGCTAAATAACTCAACTGAACGTGGTGGTGATCATCTACCTTCACGAACACCATCACGATCTAGTAAGTCAGATGATGCTAACTAATCTGGGGGCTTTGATCTTAATTGGACTGTTGCGCCAGTTGGTTATTTATTATTCAAATATAGCATAATGTGGCCTCAATTGCCTCAAGCTTCCGAATGGTTTGTGTATTTGGTCTGGTTATGAAACCAAAACTTTTACCAGGTTATTATATTCGCTAGTTTTCAAAAGAGAAAATTGTAGCTTATGGTGGCGCCACACTGCGCACAGCTTCATATATGTTGCACAGAATTAAAAGAAAAGTAACTTAAGTTTTTCATCTTTAATCCCTTTCTGTTTAACGTACAATCAAAATTTGTAGTGCATTTTATAGCTCTACAAGGGTTGTTTTAAGGACATTTTCACTATAACGAAGCGTTGCAGAGTTATTCTCATAGAAAGATGAAAAAAAAAACTAAAAATTTCTCAAGGTCTTTAATTTTTGCTTTTTTTGATAGTAGCTCCGTTGCTATCGGTTACGGAGAAAAACCATATTTTGCGTTAAAATAAACTGGAAAGGAGTTATGGGCGAAAAACTGATCAAAGTACCAATTTTGGGGGTTTTTCCGAAATGGCGGCGGGAGCACAGGGGGTCTCATTTCTTGGGTAACACTGGCCGTTTTTATTAACGCGCCGTGGATCTTGCACATCTTCCCTAGATGTTGCATCGAAAAGTGATGACCGAGATTTCACGGCTACCGAGTGTGTCAAGGTTCCTTATGAAAAGGAAGAAGTGTGTAGGTACCTTGTTTGATTTAAAAATAAAATTGAATCTATAATTAAATTTGCACTACAGATATTTCCTAACCAATACTTTTATGAATTCACGAGATTTTCTCGTTCTCAACACTCTACTTTTGCAGCCACTTTAACCAAACCAAAAACACATAGTGCACAGTGCGAGAAAATTGGGTGTAGTGATGAAGGACGAAGTACTCGTTTAGTGCTGGTATTCCTGTAATTTATATTGAAAAAGTTGCTGAAGTGGCATTTTGTTGGTTCGAAGAAAAGTAGACCATGACTCGACGGCGACAATGACCACGTCGACTACCATCCCTATCGGTAGTCGTTTGAACAAACATGTTTTCACGAAACATAAATCCCTACGATTCCGTGTATACTTTGGCGAAACTATGGACAACGGCACTAAGGCAGACTGTTAAAAATATTGTACATAATATTGTTGATTGTTTACAAATAGAATTAATAAAAGCCCTTGATAGATTTTCCGTAGATAGCTCTTTGAGTGGAGAAGCTTTTCCTTCAATGGTGGCTATCCAAAATTACGAAGGACAAAATAACGTCTGCGTTGTTTGTGAATAAAAAATGATCCATATAGTGAGAGCTGAGAGGGGAGCTACCATAGTAAGTAAATTTTTTATGAGATGTAGAGAAATGTGAGGTAATGGAATAAAATTGAAATTTTCATGATTTATATAAAGTAAAGATTTAAGGATTAGCTGACTTTTTGATCAGCTCGTGTAAGTTCTTCACTGAATGCTTACTGTTGATCTCCTATGGGCCCGACGCTACTTGATTAACCACTTGATAATTTTGGCAAACTGGCCAACAATACAGTGAGCGTAAAGTGAAACAAAATACGTAACAATAATAGGCGGTAGCTTATGAAATACTTGATGAGAGTCATTTGCAAACTCGTCATGCCATCACCAGCAAAGTAATCAATATAAAAAACATTATTGCGGTTTCAGAGGGGAAAAGAGGGTCGAATTTTTTTTGGTGGGTATAATCATGTGGGATGTCATTTCAAAGAAAACATTCTATTTCTAGTACTTTTTCTAATTTAAAGTAACCATAGCGATAACCACAGCGGCTTTGATGGCAACTACAGAACTGATGAACTGGCCCGCGAGTGTGCTACTAGCGAGGTCAGTGGTAGTTTTTGAAAAGTTGGTATGTCTCTGGCAACCTGCAAAATGGCCTTAAAGACCGCGGCGACGGCAAGAACTAATATAAGGTGGAGTACTGGTAACACATCTCGCGAAGCCAAGCAAATATGGCCTAGACTGAATCCTAGTCGCTCTTCGGGATAACTTCGCTAGATAGAAAGAGCATCAGCAGTGTTATGGGGGTTATCATTATTCATTGCCTCATTGGAGAGCATGCCAGGAAACTTCGACCGTACCGTACAATGATTGCTCCAGAAGCTGTGGGGACGGGAATGAGGAGGGGCTAGGGCGTAATAATGGTAGATTTTTTGGTTAATATTTAGATCCTAATTTGTAGTCCGGATGACACAACGGTTAGCACGTTCACCTTCTACGCACTAGGCGCCGGTTCGAATCCTACTGAATGCGGCAGTCTTCGATAAAAAAGGAATTACGTGTCGGACTATGAGCTCATTCAGCCATTAAATGAGTTCTCATTTATGACATAAATAACCCGGTTGAGCGTATTGCTCACACCTCTGCACGTCACGATCTAGAAAATGAGATGATGCTAACTCATCTCGAGGTGATGGTTCAGATTGGACTGTTGCGCCAGTTGGTTTTATTTTTAATTTAGAAAACCCTCCAATTACTAGCGTAGCCCTCTATTTTCAGGTTTCATTTCAATTTTTCATAGAAGCACGCATCGAGGTCGAGTAATTCAACAAACGCACATAAGCGAAATAAGTGGGCACGAGACACGAGTATGTCTACGGAACATTCCTAGTTAACCGGGTGACGCATGGTTGTTCAGGTCTTTGATCAAAAAGGGTTTTAAATTCAGACGATTTCGCACTTTCTTTGCGTGGTCTTCGCTCGTTACGCGAGATCCACGACTTAAGGGGTGGTAAAATCCGTCACAGACGATCGTCGTTAAACATGTTTGCGTCAATGATCATTAAGTCCAAACGTGTTTATCGCTGACTAATGACACACGTGAAAAACATAATTACGTTCGAACTGTCAAAGTATTGAATGTAAAAAAAGAGAATTTGTAGAACAACAACACACACACCAATAATGGGACTAGCACTAGCGGGAACCAGAACAAGATTTGTGCGGTCTTGGACGTGAACGGATGACATTGCCGTGCAAACAATTGCAAATGACAACTGAAAGAGAACGTAATTAAGTCGTAATGACGTTATGTTAATGACGATCGAAATCTCTCTCTAATTGCCTTGACCCCTCCAGAGGCATGGGCGCGTCAACATTTCTAGCATTTCTATGCCTTGTTGACGTTTCAATAGCATATCTACTTTTCGGAAGTGCAGTTGCTAGCATACACCTCCTATCCGCACCGTCTTTATACTGACAAGCTCGGAGCACTGTGAGAGTTCTATTAGTACTCGCAGGCAGTTTTTGATCACGCCGAGATTTGATCTCCGAGCTCTAGATTAGTATCGTAGAGCGGTGACCGAACGATCACGGCCACCGAGCGCGACAAAAAATCATCAGGTGAAACAGTACATGACAGACGTGCTTCGCAAACATAATTATCTGATAATGATAATTATCGCGTATCGTCTGTCTAGGGTTTAACGCTCAGTATACCGTAATCGAACGCTCGTTTCGCTCGGTCTATACGCTACATCGGTAAAACCAATATTAGCCAAGGTGCGAACCACGATACGTCGCCGGTGAAATAGAGTATACCCTGTTTACAAATAACTTTAAATAATGTTGCGTTTCCCACTGCTCCTCCACGAAAAGGGTCTTCAACTGATGAGCGATGGTTAGCATTCATACTGATGCATAATTCATAACAGAAAACACCACCAAAACCTTCAGTAAAAAAATATGTCCACTTTTGTTTCAGAATACATTTTACTTCTATATTTTCACCTTACCTAATAAAAACTGCAGTGGACCGTCCAATTGCAAAATGCTTTTGAGTTTGGAACGTGTCAAGCGGAAAGTTCCCTCTACTTTATTTTATATTTTCTTTTTCATCATACATTTTCAATGCAATTAGGAATGGCTTTTACAAAAGCAGTAACTTAGCTTTTCTAGTAGACTATTGATAACAGCAGAATAGCAAAAGGTTGCCGTTTGAAGTGTGCTGCAACATAAACCATTCACATTACTGAGAAATGCATTGAATGTGACACCAGGAACAGGTACTGACTGGAGAAAGAAATTGAAAATGGAAATTGAAATATTCCAGGCATGATGCACATAACTGCTTTTTGACTTTTGTGGAACAAGTAAAGTATAAAAAATATAAAATATATACTATACATATCTCGTCGGGTTTTTGCAGAAACAAGCAAACTGGCTTTTTTTTTAGTTTTGAGATATAATCTTAGAACATAGAGGCATGGAATGAGCTTGTCCTGTATGTCTCCATGGAAACAGTGGCTTCAAAATCTGGGTACTAGGTCGACATGTGGTCGACAGTCAGCTGGCTCAGTAGACCGTTTAGTAATAATGAAATTTAAATATTGACAAGAATTGACGTTTGTTTATGCACAATTCGACAGTGCGGTCAACATTATTTCAATACTGAAACGCCAACTGAGTAGACTGACTGTCGATATTCTGACAAGAATTGACCTTTATTCATGCACAATTCGACGGAACAGTCAACATATGTCAATTTTTCAACATCAACCGAGTAGGCTGGCTTTCGACTTATTCACCAAATGTTGGAGCCAGAGACATACAGGACAAGCTCTATGTTCGAAGGATATAATTGAGTTTCAAGTTTTTAAATCAAATTAAAATTCAGTTAGTGAAGGAAATTTTCCAATTAACTTCAAATAGCGTCACATCACATCATATCACATCATACCACTACTTATACTCATTGACAGGGAACATAATAGTTTTAAGGAAAAACAAGCTTGCCGAAGGTATGATACCGTTCACGCGAAGTGTTCTTGTGCCTTATGATGCATTTGCCATTTAGAAATTAGTATTAAAACTTGTTCCGATTTCACTGTTCCTATGAGAGGTATATGACTAACTATTTCATATACCTCTCATAAAGGAACAGTGAAATAAGAACAAGTTTAATTACTAATTTCAAAATTTCAACCAAATTTATTTTAGAAACGTGCTTTGCTTCTCAATATGATTGAATAATTTGTAATTTGGTAAGGATATCTTCAGAAATAATAAAGATTTTTTTTAGCAAAAACTTGCTCTTACAAGTAGAACGGTCGTTTCTATGGCAGCTATACGATAGAGTAGTCCAATTTCGACGAAATGCGGGAATATGATTTGATTAAAGATACTTTTTATTAGTGTGAAATCTGAAAAAGATAACTTTAGAAATAAAAAAGTTTTTCTCACAAAGACTAATTTTTGGACCGGTCGTTCCTAATATGACGTAGTGGCCCGATTCGGTTGGTTACATATTTACAACGTGCAATAAAAAGAAGGCTTTGTACAAAATTTCAGCTCGATAGTCTTAAAACTGAAGGACTAGTTTGCATAGAACCAGACGGACAGACGGACAAAGCTTAATCGACACGTCTCATCATACTGACCAAAAACTCCTCTTCCATAGTCCTCCGCGTGGGCGCCCCCTGGAACGGCAGTGGTCACTGACCATTGCCAACCAACGTCAAGCCGCCAGTGATGGCGGTGCGATGATTTGGTTGAGGTACCCCTGTGGTGTGGGGTGTGAAAAAAAAAATACCACGGCCTTTCCCTTTGAGGGCCTGTCGTTAAAACCGACAATCAAAGGACAGGATGTGTATGCCAGCAACTTGCACTATCCGAAATCTTTATATGCTAACGAAACGTCAACTATGCCTCGGATAAGGACTGACTCAACGGTTACGACTTTTAGCTATCGTACAATGACAAAGATTGGATTCTGGAATGTGCGTACTCTCCTGGACAATGGATCAGAAGGTCCCCAGAACGCACGATTTCTTCAATTAGAGAGTGAATTTCTGAGGTACAAATTAAATATCTTAGGAGTTAGTGAGATAAGATGGTGGAACAGCGGAGAATTCATCTCTCCAACGGGCAGCACTGTAATGTTGTACTCCGGTAAAGCTACCGGTAGTCGCCGTGAGTCAGGTGTGGGGCTCCTTTTAACCAGAGCCGCGCGAAACTGTCTCTTATCCTGGGAACCGGTCTCTGACAGGGTCTTGACCGCCAGGTTCCGGACCAAAATGAGGAACATCTCAATAATACAATGTTATGCCCCTACTGAACCCGACAATGTCTTGGCAAAAGACTCCTTCTACGAAGAACTAAACGCCGTTCAGAGCAGAACACCTAAAGGTGACATTATAATGGTTATGGGTGATTTGAATGCGAAAGTTGGCGCTGATAACTATGGGCTCAGACATGTGATGGGGAGACACGGTCTTGGTGATCGTAATGACAACGGTGAAAGATTTGTGGAGTTCTGCAACTTTCACAGTCTCTTCATCGGTGGTACTATGTTTGAGCATAAGGACCACCACAAAATCAGTTGGTCCTCTGTTGATCGGCGCTGAGCACAAAATCAGATCGACCATTTTGCCATTAGTAAAAGATTCAAGAGTTGCCTCCTGGACGTGCGAAACAAGAAGGGTGCCGATATTGGGATGGGAAGAGACCATTATCTTATGATCGCTAATGTTCGATTGCGTATTGCAGCCGTGCGCCGCCCCAGCGACGAAAGATCCAGGCCCCGCAAATTCAACACCGCTCGACTAAAAAATCCAGCTGTCTTACAACAATATAATGACCATCTTGCGCAAAAAGCGGCTGAGATAACTAGTCACCCAGATAGTGACATAAACGAAAACTGGGATGCCATAAAAAATGCGTACATTGATAGCGCAAATACCATCCTTGGCCCAAACCCGGATTGCCGGAACAAGCCCTGGATGTCCGACGCTTCATGGCAGCGGATTGTTGAAAGAAAGGAGCTGAAAGTTCGTTTGGCTGCAGCATCAGACGACAATCGAAGCAGCATCGAACTCCTTTACCGTCAGAAAGCTCGAGAAGTTCAGCGTAGTGTGCGACGCGATAAAAGAGTTTATGCCAATTCTCTTTTAGCGTCAGCAGAAGAAGCCGCTAGAAGTAACAACTTAAACGCCGTATACGGTGTCATCAAGGAGTTTACAGATTGTTGTAACTCCTGCCAACATCCGGTGAAAGATAGTGATGGAAACCTACTTATCTTGGAAGAAGATCAAATGAGGCGATGGAAAGAACACTTCGCCGCGGTCTTGAACCGTGTAACCTCTGGTGAAGTTCCCCCTCATATAGATAATTTAGCTAACCATCAAAATGTGCGTATACGGTCCACTGCCCCGACTAAAGAGGAAATAGTCACTGCAATTATTGCACTAAAACGAGGAAAGGCCGCCGGACTTGACGGCATCCCTGCCGAACTTTATCAAGCAGCGCCAAGCGTAACTGCCGATTTGCTGCACCCACTTGTTGATAAAGCGTGGAATACAGAGACCTTTCCCACTGAGTGGAAGGAAGGTTTGATCATCAAACTTCCAAAGAAGGGTAGCCTCACAGACTGTAATAATTGGAGAGGCATTTGTGTGCTTCCTGCCGTTGCCAAGATAATAGCTAAAATCGTCCTGGAAAGACTAAAGGCCCACTTAGAAAGCACAATTGATGAAGAGCAGGCTGGCTTTCGATCCGGATTCTCCTGTGTCGATCACATTAACACCTTGCGAATCATCATCGAGCAATGCGCTGAATACGATTCTCCGCTTCACTTGCTTTTCATCGATTTCGAAAAGGCTTTCGATAGTGTGAACCGGGATTCTATATGGGCGGCCTTGCGCAGGAGAGGCATCCCTGAGAAGCTTGTGGCTATTATTAAGGCAACCTATGACGGCGCGAAATGTCGCGTTCTGCATAAAGGTAAGGTGTCGGGGGACTTTGAGATTCGCAGTGGAGTTCGGCAGGGGTGCATCCTCTCACCGATCCTATTCCTCATTGTGATCGGCGATGTGTTGCATGCAGCCCTATCCGGACTCGACAGAGGAGTTCAATGGACTTTGACATCTTATCTACAACATCTTGACTACGCTGACGACATATGCCTACTCTCCCACAAAATCATGGATCTGTCCGCAATGGCGTTAGATCTCGAGAGGGAGGCAAGCAAGGTTGGGCTAACGATTAATACCAACAAGACCAAGGTTCTTAGCCCGCCGTTGCGAAAAAGAAATCCGACACCTATTGCCATCAATATTAATGGGCAGCCTGTGGAGAAGGTGGACAACTTCGTCTACCTGGGTAGCATTGTTGCCGAAAATGGTGGTACGGAGCAGGACATCGCTCGTCGTATCAACCAGGTTAAACGTGCATACGGCATGCTGTCCAAAATATGGCAGGGCAGTTATCTCAGCATCAAGACCAAGCTGGGCCTGTTTCGCTCCCTGGTACTATCAGTACTTTTGTATGGGAGCAGTACATGGAAAGTTTCCGTAGGAGTTACCAGAAAGCTGCAAGTTTTCGTCAACTCATGTCTTCGTCGAATTTTAAGAATTTTCTGGCCCGAAACAATATCAAATGAAGAGCTAAGTCGGCGTAAGGGTCAGATACCAATCGACGAATTGATACGCAGGCGAAAATGGCAGCGGATAGGTCACACATTGCGGAAGAGTGATAACTGCATTGCTTTGCATGCCATGAAATGGAACCCCATTTCCAACCAAGGCCGACCAAGAGGGGGTCCTCGAATCACATGGCGTCGATCTGTGGCAAAGGAGTGTCAGGTACTGGGTAAGTCTTTTGGGGAGTTGCGCCCCATTGCCCAGAACAGAGTACGATGGCGCGCAGGAGTAGTTGACGCGCTATGCCCCGCTAGGGGTTAAGGCAAAGTAGTTATACTGACCAAGAATACTCGTATATATAGTTTATATTCTCGGAGATGCTTCCTTCTGTGCATTACAAATTTCATGACAAAGTTAATTTACCCTATCACATCCGTGAAGGGTATAAAAATAGAATGCCAAATAATATTTGTTTTGTAATTAATCTTTTTTTTGCAGTACAATTTACAAAGTTATTTATCGTATTGATTGTGATCATATTAAAGAAAATAATTTACTGTAGCTATAGGTCTCTTAGTGTCACCATACACTGTCGAACTCGAACACGAACCTAGTATAAGTGGATCGGTTTTCTTCACACCTATGTGAAGTGTATGTGTGTGTCAGAGGACATTTGTACCAGGTTCGAGCTCGAGTTCGAGTTCGACAGTGGATGGTGACACTTACACTAGACATACTTTTGTACGAAAATACAAGACCTTTACTCTTATACGAAAATTCGTCGAAGCAAATATCTAAACCATTAACTTTGCAAAGGCAAAAGGTTTGTCTTTGAAAACTTTTACGGATACTTCAACTTCAACCTCAACCTTTTTAGCTAGGGCTATTCGACCATTCAGTTCGTGGGTCCATCATCAGTCAGTTTTGTTTAAGCTCAAGAGATACGTTGATTGTTACTTCAAGAAAAAATCCGCTTATTGTGAGAATACCATCTCAATAATTTCATACAACAAATCAATCCGACGGTCAAACATAAAAAGTGTTTGTGTGTTTATTTTTTAACAGTCGGCGCTTCTGTCCATTTGGACAGAAATTAGCAAGCTGGAGTCTACTTTGTGCACCCACAGGCATCAAAATCGACTTTTTTTGTCGGATGGTGTGAATATTAATTGCAACCGAAAAACAATGCCGAAAATTATCTTCATGAAATGTTCCAGGCCTGCGTTTCTCAGACACAAGCACTAAAAAAAACGAGTCCAACTGCGAACACCCTCAATTAAACCGCATTTGTTAATCTAATGAATTTATTCGTTTCAGATCATTAGCAGACTAATCCAGGCACTAACACTCTTGACAGAAGCTCCGTTTAATAAATTTTTCCTGCCTATAATTAATTTCCCTATAAATTAGAGATGCGTTTGCTCCACGTAATCGGAACGGAAAATAGACGATCTACTAATTGTTGTAAGGAAATACGACGAGTGACATGATTGGTAATCTGCCCTGGATGGGGGGAGAATGTAACAAAAATAGAACATCTTAAGAGAGCCAAAATTATCTTGTTTTAATCACGAGGGATTATTTTTGACATGTATTGAAAGTATCATCGTGACAAGAGAAGTCTTTAAATTTTCTTCGGAAATGACTTGAGAATATGGGATCTTTTAGGACTTAAGTGAGCTGGGCATAAGTTAGTGCGAGATTTGACAGTAAATGTCAATACATATAAGGAATAAATTTTTTAGTATGTAATAAAATTAAAATCGTTTGAATTTTATACCCAAACGGACTAGAAATTGCTCAGTATAAGTTGTAGGCTTTTAGCCAAACCCGTCACTTGATAAATTTCACGACAAACACTGTACTGATTTGTTTACGTTGTATGCCACCGTCATTTCAGGAAATCCCGGCAGATTGTGAATAAAATGCTGTGGATTATCACTTCACTAAATGTCGAATATAATCATGCTTATCATTTAATGTAACATTTGTTGCCGGCAGCCAACTCAGCTGTCAGTGTACATCCAATGCATTGCTCAAAGTTGGAATTCGGTCACCTTTCGAGGCTTTGTAGGAAAATCACACTATATCCCTTTTCAAGCTCACACATCTCTGAAACCGATGCTACAAATGGAAAAGCTTTTTAAGTTTAAGATATTTCTATTTTATAAACAAGGTTAAACTATCTACGGATTGAGGCTAAACCAAAATTTTAACTGTTATATTTTATTTACCGAGACAGAGCTATTAAGGCTCAAATCGCTAAAAAAACATTTCTTCATTGTTGCTCACAATTGCATTAAAAATGTGCCGATTTTAAAAGTTAAACTTAAAATAGAAACATCTTCAACTTTTGTCTAATAAGTTTTTCCATTTGTATCATCGGTTTCAGAGATATGTGAGCTTGAAAAGCGATATAGTGCGATTTTACTCCAAAGCCTCAAAAGGTGACGTTCTTCGACTATCGGTTTTAACTATACTACTAAACCGCATTTCAACTTTAAGCAATGCATTGGATGTAGAACTTGACGCTCTAATTCTTATAAGTTTTTCGATCCGAGGTACCGTTTACAAATTATGAGGAGAATATTAAAAAAAGGGCTCAAATTTTCCGGTTTTTCGCCTGCACATCCGCTCTGCCGTGGGGTCCAAGGTGGCTCCATCTTTTAAAATGAAAGTATGGGCTCCACCAACATTCGTACTAAACGGCATCTCTCTATCATATTTTGCAAGGTGACGTCCATTTATGTCGCTTACCGTCCCAATAATATGGTTGCACCATTCATAACCACAATTGTATAATTGTCAATTTTTGGATCTAAATACTTTTCCGATTTAGAGATGAATATTTTTCAGATCCAAAAATTGACAGTTGACGGCATATGTTTCATCGGAAGGCAAAGTATATGGAACAGAAATGGAAAAGTCAGATCCATCTGATCCAGATCAGAAGCTTTCAGGACCGCCACCATGACTATGACTATTAGCTTCCATTATTGAAACCAAAAACAATGAAGTCGAGTTGTTTGCATTGAACTGAAGCGCTCGAACACACAATGAAGTGCAAACAAATTAACGAAGATTAAAATCTCTGTTGTAAGATCCTTCAATTACAATATCCATGCACTCGCACACAAATGTATTGCACATGTGTAGTCGTCGTATAGTATAGTAATACAAACACCCAATACAAAATTTAATGGTGCCCTACTTTATTCAATAGTACAGATAAGATTCTTGAAACAAGGCTACGATTATATCCTTTGGATTATTGCATTGGCTTCGTTTTGGAATCCTCAGTTCCGGGAGTAGAAAGTTTAGTTCTTGCTATTTTTGGGAATACAGTTGCTGTTCAAAGGTTTTGTGGAGAAAAGGGAGACTATTGCTTAAATATGATATGCATTCTAAACAAAAAATGTTCTTATGGGTTATAAGGTAACACATTCTAGCCATATGCAATGAAAAAATTCGAAAAATGGAAACTACTTTATAACTCGGGAACATTTTTGTTTTCAATAAATCCTATTAAAGCACAAACTTTCATCCAACAGACATAAAATAATAACCCTTGCAAAACATCATCGCCGCGTCCAACACAGACAAAAGAATCTGAAGTTGGTTGGGTTGTAATCACCACATAACCATAAGAAGTATCGTAATGTCTGATTTCTGGGCGACTTGTTTTCACTGATTTCAATCAATACACCAAATAAATGGCTAATAACTGCTTCGAGAGACGATCAATTCGGAATCCTTGTGAACGTTTCTGCGGAAATCTCGATGATGTGAACGTACGTCGCGTCGGAATGTATTTTTTCCGTTTCCACATGGCACACAACGATTTCTCTCACTCGTTTTTGTAATTTCGGCTTCATATACTCGTATTTCAGTGTTCGATGACTTTTCCGATGTCTCAATAAGGATTCGTCGGGATTTTAGAAGATTATTATATAAAATACTTCTATATGCTCTGATATTCGGGTCGACGAATGATTGGTATTGTTCCTTCTCGTCCAGGCAAATGTCAAGCACACAAATATATTGGGAAAATATAATATATTGCATTCTACTATTCTGATTCAAATCGCATAATTTTGGTATCAGGAGGAGTTAATGCTTCGTGACTCCTATCGAGAATACGGTTCGTTGGATGTTTTAGACATAATGTCGGAGAAATTGCAGGGAACGGAGAAATAAGGATAAGGAATGTTGTCGTCAGTATGTCGAAATATGGAAGGTTATTAGTCGTTATTATGGTATAGTATGGAACATTGGTTATATGAGGAGATTTATGTATATCAAAATGGGAATGTCGTCATTTTTGGATACCCGCAGAAAATGATTACAGGGCTGAGTATTTATGTCGATCAGAACAGACGACAACTAGAGCCAATACACAAAATAACAATTAGCAGGCGAGGATCGAACTACGAGAGCATAGTGCCACGAACATCACAAGATTGGAAATAAGAGTGGACACTTCATTAGAGTATGGCCGGTTTCACACGGCACGTACTGTAGATATACGAGTTTTCAGCAAAAAGGACCTGTGGCAGCAAGCTTTCACAATATATACGAATGTGCAATTTTCATTAAAAAAAGTCCTTTTCCAAGCCCACCACGTGGGCGCCCCCCAGTAACGGCAGTGTTTAGAACCACTGGTGGTCAAGTCTTAGCGATAAGATAGTTTGGAAAAAGGCAGATAGCTGTAGCCTGAATGGCTGACCAACACCTAAACGTCTCAGGTTTAGTAGGATGGAATGAATTGTGTAGTTGGACCTGCAACATAGTCGTGTGAAATCCAGCACGTTTATTAAACCATCTGAAGCACCTATCTTCCGAGACCGTCCCCTGAATGGGGTTAAGCGATGTGCTGACAAGTCGTCCTTGTAAAAACCACTCCACGTCAAGAAACCTGCAACAAAAGCCTCAGCAGGCGGCCAAGGCCCGAGGTCGGGCTGTCGCGCCAAGAATATGATGATGAATTTTCATTCAATTGTCGCACATAAGAAGCTCCGTCGCCACTGGTGCATTTTGGGGAAAACTCGTATATTGTACTTTCTGTGTAAAACCTAGTCTATGACCTGAGAATTAGGAAGTATAATCACCATATATGTATTAAACGTATTAAATTTTCTGAAGTAATTATACTACCAATACCATCTGCTGAAAGACACGCACCCACTACCCCGGAAAACCCGCCCGGCTCAACCAACCTGTCAAGCTCACATTCCCCAACTCCGTTTTATTTCCCCTGAACACGGACCCGGTCTATATAGTAGAGCCATAGAGGAAAAATATAACAGAGTTGGAACTCAGTATAAATTAAGCAAAGGTTGTCCATAGTATTTCACTTGCGTATGTGTTGTGTTCACTAATCGGTACACAATGGATGTGCAAAAAGTGAAAACTAAAGCCCCCCATCTGCCTTGCGATCAGCCGACGCCTATCTGGCGATATTGTGATCGTCAGTTCAATCGCGGAGTGTATGCGCCTATCGTTGTCGTTTTGTTTCTACAGTTCCATATTATTTTAGCCGCGAAATATTTTGTGGCGATCCATCGTTAGATTAATCCGACGATGAATAGCGTTGTCGTCTTACGATGAATTGCATTGTCTATGGGGGTGTTATAACCGCGTTCATTGTGCCTGGCGGGGCCTCTACATTCGGAGTGAACTTCGCATGGCAACGGATAGCAAACCCACTTCATATTGGATGCATTATCAATCAGATCGCATGCTATTTGATCCTCTCTGGCAAATGTATATGAACGCTGATAAACTGTGAAAAGATGGCGACCGTGCGCTCGTCAGGAAAGGAGAACCATGCGAAATTGTAGGATGGTCACCAAAAATCTTTGTGGGTGTATACCAGCTCTGTGCTAGAGGGGTCAAACTTGCACTTTTTCAAAAGGCTCCATCTCCAAAACCACGGAGGCTAGAGACTTGAATTTTAGCTTCAAATGCAGCCTGAACCCTGCCCCAAAACCCAAAAATACCGTTCCGGACGAAAACCTGCGATAAACTCCGAAAATTTCATGGCAAAGTGACCCCTCGACTGCCAAATATAAAAGTGCCTGTAACTACGTTATTTGAGCAGCTAGAGGGGTCAAACTTGCACTTTTTCAAAAGGCTCCATCTCCAAAACCACGGAGGCTAGAGACTTGAATTTTAGCTTCAAATGCAGCCTGAACCCTGCCCCAAAACCCAAAAATACCATTCTGAACAAAAACCTGCGAAAAACCCCGAAAATTTCATGGCAAATTGACCCCTCGACTGCCAAATATAAAAGTGCCTGTAACTTCGTTATTTGAGCAGCTAGAGGGGTCAAACTTGCACTTTTTCAAAAGGCTCCATCTCCAAAACCACGGAGGCTAGAGACTTGAATTTTAGCTCCAAATGCAGCCTGAACCCTGCCCCAAAACCCAAAAATACCATTCCGGACGAAAACCTGCGAAAAACCCCGAAAATTTCATGGCAAAGTGACCCCTCGACTGCCAAATATAAAAGTGCCTGTAACTTCGTTATTTGAGCAGCTAGAGGGGTCAAACTTGCACTTTTTCAAAAGGCTCCATCTCCAAAGCCACGGAGGCTAGAGACTTGAATTTTAGCTTCAAATGCAGCCTGAACCCTGCCCCAAAAACCAAAAACACCATTCCGGACGAAAACCTGCGAAAAACCCCGAAAATTTCATGGCAAAGTGACCCCTCAACTGCCAAATATAAAAGTGCCTGTAACTTCGTTATTTGAGCAGCTAGAGGGGTCAAACTTGCACTTTTTCAAAAGGCTCCATCTCCAAAACCACGGAGGCTAGAGACTTGAATTTTAGCTTCAAATGCAGCCTGAACCCTGCCCTAAAACCCAAAAATACCATTCCGGACGAAAACCTGCGAATAACCCCGAAAATTTCTTGGCAAAATGACCCCTCGACAGCCAAATATAAAAGTGCCTGTAACTTCGTTATTTGAGCAGCTAGAGGGGTCAAACTTGCACTTTTTCAAAAGGCTCCATCTCCAAAACCACGGAGGCTAGAGACTTGAATTTTAGCTTCAAATGCAGCCTGAACCCTGCCCCAAAAACCAAAAATACCGTTCCGGACGAAAACCTGCGAAAAACCCCGAAAATTTCATGGCAAAGTGACCCCTCGACTGCCAAATATAAAAGTGCCTGTAACTTCGTTATTTGAGCAGCTAGAGGGGTCAAACTTGCACTTTTTCAAAAGGCTCCATCTCCAAAACCACGGAGGCTAGAGACTTGAATTTTAGCTTCAAATGCAGCCTGAACCCTGCCCCAAAAACCAAAAATACCGTTCCGGACGAAAACCTGCGAAAAACCCCGAAAATTTCATGGCAAAGTGACCCCTCGACTGCCAAATATAAAAGTGCCTGTAACTTCGTTATTTGAGCAGCTAGAGGGGTCAAACTTGCACTTTTTCAAAAGGCTCCATTTCCAAAACCACGGAGGCTAGAGACTTGAATTTTAGCTTTAAATGCAGCCTGAACCCTGCCCCAAAAACCAAAAATACCGTTCCGGACGAAAACCTGCGAAAAACCCCGAAAATTTCATGGCAAAGTGACCCCTCGACTGCCAAATATAAAAGTGCCTGTAACTTCGTTATTTGAGCAGCTAGAGGGGTCAAACTTGCACTTTTTCAAAAGGCTCCATCTCCAAAACCACGGAGGCTAGAGACTTGAATTTTAGCTTCAAATGCAGCCTGAACCCTGCCCCAAAAACCAAAAATACCGTTCCGGACGAAAACCTGCGAAAAACCCCGAAAATTTCATGGCAAAGTGACCCCTCAACTGCCAAATATAAAAGTGCCTGTAACTTCGTTATTTGAGCAGCTAGAGGGGTCAAACTTGCACTTTTTCAAAAGGCTCCATCTCCAAAACCACGGAGGCTAGAGACTTGAATTTTAGCTTCAAATGCAGCCTGAACCCTGCCCTAAAACCCAAAAATACCATTCCGGACGAAAACCTGCGAATAACCCCGAAAATTTCTTGGCAAAATGACCCCTCGACAGCCAAATATAAAAGTGCCTGTAACTTCGTTATTTGAGCAGCTAGAGGGGTCAAACTTGCACTTTTTCAAAAGGCTCCATCTCCAAAACCACGGAGGCTAGAGACTTGAATTTTAGCTTCAAATGCAGCCTGAACCCTGCCCCAAAAACCAAAAATACCGTTCCGGACGAAAACCTGCGAAAAACCCCGAAAATTTCATGGCAAAGTGACCCCTCGACTGCCAAATATAAAAGTGCCTGTAACTTCGTTATTTGAGCAGCTAGAGGGGTCAAACTTGCACTTTTTCAAAAGGCTCCATCTCCAAAACCACGGAGGCTAGAGACTTGAATTTTAGCTTTAAATGCAGCCTGAACCCTGCCCCAAAAACCAAAAATACCGTTCCGGACGAAAACCTGCGAAAAACCCCGAAAATTTCATGGCAAAGTGACCCCTCGACTGCCAAATATAAAAGTGCCTGTAACTTCGTTATTTGAGCAGCTAGAGGGGTCAAACTTGCACTTTTTCAAAAGGCTCCATTTCCAAAACCACGGAGGCTAGAGACTTGAATTTTAGCTTTAAATGCAGCCTGAACCCTGCCCCAAAAACCAAAAATACCGTTCCGGACGAAAACCTGCGAAAAACCCCGAAAATTTCATGGCAAAGTGACCCCTCGACTGCCAAATATAAAAGTGCCTGTAACTTCGTTATTTGAGCAGCTAGAGGGGTCAAACTTGCACTTTTTCAAAAGGCTCCATCTCCAAAACCACGGAGGCTAGAGACTTGAATTTTAGCTTCAAATGCAGCCTGAACCCTGCCCCAAAAACCAAAAATACCGTTCCGGACGAAAACCTGCGAAAAACCCCGAAAATTTCATGGCAAAGTGACCCCTCGACTGCCAAATATAAAAGTGCCTGTAACTTCGTTATTTGAGCAGCTAGAGGGGTCAAACTTGCACTTTTTCAAAAGGCTCCATTTCCAAAACCACGGAGGCTAGAGACTTGAATTTTAGCTTCAAATACAGCCTGAACCCTGCCCCAAAAACCAAAAATACCGTTCCGGACGAAAACCTGCGAAAAAACCCCGAAAATTTCATGGCAAAGTGACCCCTCGACTGCCAAATATAAAAGTGCCTGTAACTTCGTTATTTGAGCAGCTAGAGGGGTCAAACTTGCACTTTTTCAAAAGGCTCCATCTCCAAAACCACGGAGGCTAGAGACTCGAATTTTAGCTTCAAATGCAGCCTGAACCCTGCCCCAAAAAGCAAAAATACCGTTCCGGACGAAAACTTGCGAAAAACCCCGAAAATTTCATGGCAAAGTGACCCCTCGCCTGCCAAATATAAAAGTGCCTGTAACTTCGTTATTTGAGCAGGAAGAGGGGTCAAACTTGCACTTTTTCAAAAGGCTCCATCTCCAAAACCACGGAGGCTAGAGACTTGAATTTTAGCTTCAAATGCAGCCTGAACCCTGCCCCAAAAACCAAAAATACCGTTCCGGACGAAAACCTGTGAAAAACCCCGAAAATTTCATGGCAAAGTGACCCCACGACTGCCAAATATAAAAGTGCCTGTAACTTCGTTATTTGAGCAGCTGGAGGGGTCAAACTTGCACTTTTTCAAAAGGCTCCATCTCCAAAACCACGGAGGCTAGAGACTTGAATTTTAGCTTCAAATACATCCTGAACCCTGCCCCAAAAACCAAAAATACCGTTCCGGACGAAAACCTGCGAAAAAACCCCAAAAATTTCATGGCAAAGTGACCCCTCGACTGCCAAATATAAAAGTGCCTGTAACTTCGTTATTTGAGCAGCTAGAGGGGTCAAACTTGCACTTTTCAAAAGGCTCCATCTCCAAAACAACGGAGGCTAGAGACTTGAATTTTAGCTTCAAATACAGCCTGAACCCTGCCCCAAAAACCCAAAATACCGTTCCGGACGAAAACCTGCGAAAAACCCCGAAAATTTCATGGCAAAGTGACCCCTCGACTGCCAAATATAAAAGTGCCAGTAACTTCGTTATTTGAGCAGCTAGAGGGGTCAAACTTGCACTTTTTCAAAAGGCTCCATCTCCAAAACCACGGAGGCTAGAGACTTAAATTTTAGCTTCAAATGCAGCCTGAACCCTGCCCCAAAAACCAAAAATACCGTTCCGGACGAAAACATGCGAAAAACCCCGAAAATTTCATGGCAAAGTGACCCCTCGACTGCCAAATATAAAAGTGCCTGTAACTTCGTTATTTGAGCAGCTAGAGGGGTCAAACTTGCACTTTTTCAAAAGGCTCCATCTCCAAAACCACGGAGGCTAGAGACTTGAATTTTAGCTTCAAATGCAGCCTGAACCCTGCCCCAAAAACCAAAAACACCGTTCCGGACGAAAACATGCGAAAAACCCCGAAAATTTCATGGCAAAGTGACCCCTCGACTGCCAAATATAAAAGTGTCTGTAACTTCGTTATTTGAGCAGCTAGAGGGGTCAAACTTGCACTTTTTCAAAAGGCTCCATCTCCAAAACCACGGAGGCTAGAGACTTGAATTTTAGCTTCAAATGCAGTCTGAACCCTGCCCTAAAACGCAAAAATACAATTCCGGACGAAAACCTGCGAAAAACCCCGAAAATTTCATGGCAAAGTGACCCCTCGACTGCCAAATATAAAAGTGCCTGTAACTTCGTTATTTGAGCAGCTAGAGGGGTCAAACTTGCACTTTTTCAAAAGGCTCAATCTCCAAAACCACGGAGGCTAGAGCCTTGAATTTTAGCTTCAAATGCAGCCTGAACCCTGCCCCAAAAACCAAAAATACCGTTCCGGACGAAAACATGCGAAAAACTCCGAAAATTTCATGGCAAAGTGACCCCTCGACTGCCAAATATAAAAGTGCCTGTAACTTCGTTATTTGAGCAGCTAGACGGGTCAAACTTGCACTTTTTCAAAAGGCTCCATCTCCAAAACCACGGAGGCTAGAGACTTGAATTTTAGCTTCAAATGCAGCCTGAACCCTGCCCCAAAAACCAAAAATACCGTTCCGGACGAAAACATGCGAAAAACCCCGAAAATTTCATGGCAAAGTGACCCCTCGACTGCCAAATATAAAAGTGCCTGTAACTTCGTTATTTGAGCAGCTAGAGGGGTCAAACTTGCACTTTTTCAAAAGGCTCCATCTCCAAAACCATGGAGGCTAGAGACTTGAATTTCAGCTTCAAATGCAGCCTGAACCCTGCCCTAAAAACCAAAAATACCGTTCCGGACGAAAACCTGCGAAAAACCCCGAAAATTTCATGGCAAAGTGACCCCTCGACTGCCAAATATAAAAGTGCCTGTAACTTCGTTATTTGAGCAGCTAGAGGGGTCAAACTTGCACTTTTTCAAAAGGCTCCATCTCCAAAACCACGGAGGCTAGAGACTTGAATTTTAGCTTCAAATGCAGCCTGAACCCTGCCCCAAAAACCAAAAATACCGTTCCGGACGAAAACCTGCGAATAACCCCGAAAATTTCATGGCAAAGTGACCCCTCGACTGCCAAATATAAAAGTGCCTGTAACTTCGTTATTTGAGCAGCTGGAGGGGTCAAACTTGCACTTTTTCAAAAGGCTCCATCTCCAAAACCACGGAGGCTAGAGACTTGAATTTTAGCTTCAAATACAGCCTGAACCCTGCCCCAAAAACCAAAAATACCGTTCCGGACGAAAACCTGCGAAAAAATCCCGAAAATTTCATGGCAAAGTGACCCCTCGACAGCCAAATATAAAAGTGCCTGTAACTTCGTTATTTGAGCAGCTAGAGGGGTCAAACTTGCACTTTTTCAAAAGGCTCCATCTCCAAAACCACGGAGGCTAGAGACTTGAATTTTAGCTTTAAATGCAGCCTGAACCCTGCCCCAAAAACCAAAAATACCGTTCCGGACGAAAACCTGCGAAAAACCCCGAAAATTTCATGGCAAAGTGACCCCTCGACTGCCAAATATAAAAGTGCCTGTAACTTCGTTATTTGAGCAGCTAGAGGGGTCAAACTTGCACTTTTTCAAAAGGCTCCATTTCCAAAACCACGGAGGCTAGAGACTTGAATTTTAGCTTTAAATGCAGCCTGAACCCTGCCCCAAAAACCAAAAATACCGTTCCGGACGAAAACCTGCGAAAAACCCCGAAAATTTCATGGCAAAGTGACCCCTCGACTGCCAAATATAAAAGTGCCTGTAACTTCGTTATTTGAGCAGCTAGAGGGGTCAAACTTGCACTTTTTCAAAAGGCTCCATCTCCAAAACCACGGAGGCTAGAGACTTGAATTTTAGCTTCAAATGCAGCCTGAACCCTGCCCCAAAAACCAAAAATACCGTTCCGGACGAAAACCTGCGAAAAACCCCGAAAATTTCATGGCAAAGTGACCCCTCGACTGCCAAATATAAAAGTGCCTGTAACTTCGTTATTTGAGCAGCTAGAGGGGTCAAACTTGCACTTTTTCAAAAGGCTCCATTTCCAAAACCACGGAGGCTAGAGACTTGAATTTTAGCTTCAAATACAGCCTGAACCCTGCCCCAAAAACCAAAAATACCGTTCCGGACGAAAACCTGCGAAAAAACCCCGAAAATTTCATGGCAAAGTGACCCCTCGACTGCCAAATATAAAAGTGCCTGTAACTTCGTTATTTGAGCAGCTAGAGGGGTCAAACTTGCACTTTTTCAAAAGGCTCCATCTCCAAAACCACGGAGGCTAGAGACTTGAATTTTAGCTTCAAATGCAGCCTGAACCCTGCCCCAAAAAGCAAAAATACCGTTCCGGACGAAAACTTGCGAAAAACCCCGAAAATTTCATGGCAAAGTGACCCCTCGCCTGCCAAATATAAAAGTGCCTGTAACTTCGTTATTTGAGCAGGAAGAGGGGTCAAACTTGCACTTTTTCAAAAGGCTCCATCTCCAAAACCACGGAGGCTAGAGACTTGAATTTTAGCTTCAAATGCAGCCTGAACCCTGCCCCAAAAACCAAAAATACCGTTCCGGACGAAAACCTGTGAAAAACCCCGAAAATTTCATGGCAAAGTGACCCCACGACTGCCAAATATAAAAGTGCCTGTAACTTCGTTATTTGAGCAGCTGGAGGGGTCAAACTTGCACTTTTTCAAAAGGCTCCATCTCCAAAACCACGGAGGCTAGAGACTTGAATTTTAGCTTCAAATACATCCTGAACCCTGCCCCAAAAACCAAAAATACCGTTCCGGACGAAAACCTGCGAAAAAACCCCAAAAATTTCATGGCAAAGTGACCCCTCGACTGCCAAATATAAAAGTGCCTGTAACTTCGTTATTTGAGCAGCTAGAGGGGTCAAACTTGCACTTTTCAAAAGGCTCCATCTCCAAAACAACGGAGGCTAGAGACTTGAATTTTAGCTTCAAATACAGCCTGAACCCTGCCCCAAAAACCCAAAATACCGTTCCGGACGAAAACCTGCGAAAAACCCCGAAAATTTCATGGCAAAGTGACCCCTCGACTGCCAAATATAAAAGTGCCAGTAACTTCGTTATTTGAGCAGCTAGAGGGGTCAAACTTGCACTTTTTCAAAAGGCTCCATCTCCAAAACCACGGAGGCTAGAGACTTAAATTTTAGCTTCAAATGCAGCCTGAACCCTGCCCCAAAAACCAAAAATACAGTTCCGGACGAAAACATGCGAAAAACCCCGAAAATTTCATGGCAAAGTGACCCCTCGACTGCCAAATATAAAAGTGCCTGTAACTTCGTTATTTGAGCAGCTAGAGGGGTCAAACTTGCACTTTTTCAAAAGGCTCCATCTCCAAAACCACGGAGGCTAGAGACTTGAATTTTAGCTTCAAATGCAGCCTGAACCCTGCCCCAAAAACCAAAAACACCGTTCCGGACGAAAACATGCGAAAAACCCCGAAAATTTCATGGCAAAGTGACCCCTCGACTGCCAAATATAAAAGTGTCTGTAACTTCGTTATTTGAGCAGCTAGAGGGGTCAAACTTGCACTTTTTCAAAAGGCTCCATCTCCAAAACCACGGAGGCTAGAGACTTGAATTTTAGCTTCAAATGCAGTCTGAACCCTGCCCTAAAACGCAAAAATACAATTCCGGACGAAAACCTGCGAAAAACCCCGAAAATTTCATGGCAAAGTGACCCCTCGACTGCCAAATATAAAAGTGCCTGTAACTTCGTTATTTGAGCAGCTAGAGGGGTCAAACTTGCACTTTTTCAAAAGGCTCCATCTCCAAAACCACGGAGGCTAGAGACTTGAATTTTAGCTTCAAATGCAGCCTGAACCCTGCCCCAAAAACCAAAAATACCGTTTCGGACGAAAACCTGCGAAAAACCCCGAAAATTTCATGGCAAAGTGACCCCTCGACTGCCAAATATAAAAGTGCCTGTAACTTCGTTATTTGAGCAGCTAGAGGGGTCAAACTTGCACTTTTTCAAAAGGCTCCATCTCCAAAACCACGGAGGCTAGAGCCTTGAATTTTAGCTTCAAATGCAGCCTGAACCCTGCCCCAAAAACCAAAAATACCGTTCCGGACGAAAACATGCGAAAAACTCCGAAAATTTCATGGCAAAGTGACCCCTCGACTGCCAAATATAAAAGTGCCTGTAACTTCGTTATTTGAGCAGCTAGACGGGTCAAACTTGCACTTTTTCAAAAGGCTCCATCTCCAAAACCACGGAGGCTAGAGACTTGAATTTTAGCTTCAAATGCAGCCTGAACCCTGCCCCAAAAACCAAAAATACCGTTCCGGACGAAAACATGCGAAAAACCCCGAAAATTTCATGGCAAAGTGACCCCTCGACTGCCAAATATAAAAGTGCCTGTAACTTCGTTATTTGAGCAGCTAGAGGGGTCAAACTTGCACTTTTTCAAAAGGCTCCATCTCCAAAACCATGGAGGCTAGAGACTTGAATTTCAGCTTCAAATGCAGCCTGAACCCTGCCCTAAAAACCAAAAATACCGTTCCGGACGAAAACCTGCGAAAAACCCCGAAAATTTCATGGCAAAGTGACCCCTCGACTGCCAAATATAAAAGTGCCTGTAACTTCGTTATTTGAGCAGCTAGAGGGGTCAAACTTGCACTTTTTCAAAAGGCTCCATCTCCAAAACCACGGAGGCTAGAGACTTGAATTTTAGCTTCAAATGCAGCCTGAACCCTGCCCCAAAAACCAAAAATACCGTTCCGGACGAAAACCTGCGAATAACCCCGAAAATTTCATGGCAAAGTGACCCCTCGACTGCCAAATATAAAAGTGCCTGTAACTTCGTTATTTGAGCAGCTGGAGGGGTCAAACTTGCACTTTTTCAAAAGGCTCCATCTCCAAAACCACGGAGGCTAGAGACTTGAATTTTAGCTTCAAATACAGCCTGAACCCTGCCCCAAAAACCAAAAATACCGTTCCGGACGAAAACCTGCGAAAAAATCCCGAAAATTTCATGGCAAAGTGACCCCTCGACAGCCAAATATAAAAGTGCCTGTAACTTCGTTATTTGAGCAGCTAGAGGGGTCAAACTTGCACTTTTTCAAAAGGCTCCATCTCCAAAACCACGGAGGCTAGAGACTTGAATTTTAGCTTCAAATGCAGCCTGAACCCTGCCCCAAAAACCAAAAATACCGTTCCGGACGAAAACATGCGAAAAACCCCGAAAATTTCATGGCAAAGTGACCCCTCGACTGCCAAATATAAAAGTGCCTGTAACTTCGTTATTTGAGCAGCTAGAGGGGTCAAACTTGCACTTTTTCAAAAGGCTCCATCTCCAAAACGACGGAGGCTAGAGACTTGAATTTTAGCTTCAAATGCAGCCTGAACCCTGCCCCAAAAACCAAAAACACCGTTCCGGACGAAAACATGCGAAAAACCCCGAAAATTTCATGGCAAAGTGACCCCTCGACTGCCAAATATAAAAGTGTCTGTAACTTCGTTATTTGAGCAGCTAGAGGGGTCAAACTTGCACTTTTTCAAAAGGCTCCATCTCCAAAACCACGGAGGCTAGAGACTTGAATTTTAGCTTCAAATGCAGCCTGAACCCTGCCCTAAAACGCAAAAATACAATTCCGGACGAAAACCTGCGAAAAACCCCGAAAATTTCTTGGCAAAATGACCACTCGACAGCCAAATATAAAAGTGCCTGTAACTTCGTTATTTGAGCAGCTAGAGGGGTCAAACTTGCACTTTTTCAAAAGGCTCCATCTCCAAAACCACGGAGGCTAGAGACTTGAATTTTAGCTTCAAATGCAGCCTGAACCCTGCCCCAAAAACCAAAAATACCGTTCCGGACGAAAACCTGCGAAAAACCCCGAAAATTTCATGGCAAAGTGACCCCTCGACTGCCAAATATAAAAGTGCCTGTAACTTCGTTATTTGAGCAGCTAGAGGGGTCAAACTTGCACTTTTTCAAAAGGCTCCATTTCCAAAACCACGGAGGCTAGAGACTTGAATTTTAGCTTCAAATACAGCCTGAACCCTGCCCCAAAAACCAAAAATACCGTTCCGGACGAAAACCTGCGAAAAAACCCCAAAAATTTCATGGCAAAGTGACCCCTCGACTGCTAAATATAAAAGTGCCTGTAACTTCGTTATTTGAGCAGCTAGAGGGGTCAAACTTGCACTTTTCAAAAGGCTCCATCTCCAAAACAACGGAGGCTAGAGACTTGAATTTTAACTTCAAATACAGCCTGAACCCTGCCCCAAAAACCCAAAATACCGTTCCGGACGAAAACCTTCGAAAAACCCCGAAAATTTCATGGCAAAGTGACCCCTCGACTGCCAAATATAAAAGTGCCAGTAACTTCGTTATTTGAGCAGCAAGAGGGGTCAAACTTGCACTTTTTCAAAAGGCTCCATCTCCAAAACCACGGAGGCTAGAGACTTAAATTTTAGCTTCAAATGCAGCCTGAACCCTGCCCCAAAAACCAAAAATACCGTTCCGGACGAAAACATGCGAAAAACCCCGAAAATTTCATGGCAAAGTGACCCCTCGACTGCCAAATATAAAAGTGCCTGTAACTTCGTTATTTGAGCAGCTAGAGGGGTCAAACTTGCACTTTTTCAAAAGGCTCCATCTCCAAAACCACGGAGGCTAGAGACTTGAATTTTAGCTTCAAATGCAGCCTGAACCCTGCCCCAAAAACCAAAAACACCGTTCCGGACGAAAACATGCGAAAAACCCCGAAAATTTCATGGCAAAGTGACCCCTCGACTGCCAAATATAAAAGTGTCTGTAACTTCGTTATTTGAGCAGCTAGAGGGGTCAAACTTGCACTTTTTCAAAAGGCTCCATCTCCAAAACCACGGAGGCTAGAGACTTGAATTTTAGCTTCAAATGCAGCCTGAACCCTGCCCTAAAACGCAAAGATACAATTCCGGACGAAAACCTGCGAAAAACCCCGAAAATTTCTTGGCAAAATGACCACTCGACAGCCAAATATAAAAGTGCCTGTAACTTCGTTATTTGAGCAGCTAGAGGGGTCAAACTTGCACTTTTTCAAAAGGCTCCATCTCCAAAACCACGGAGGCTAGAGACTTGAATTTTAGCTTCAAATGCAGCCTGAACCCTGCCCCAAAAACCAAAAACACCGTTCCGGACGAAAACATGCGAAAAACCCCGAAAATTTCATGGCAAAGTGACCCCTCGACTGCCAAATATAAAAGTGTCTGTAACTTCGTTATTTGAGCAGCTAGAGGGGTCAAACTTGCACTTTTTCAAAAGGCTCCATCTCCAAAACCACGGAGGCTAGAGACTTGAATTTTAGCTTCAAATGCAGCCTGAACCCTGCCCTAAAACGCAAAGATACAATTCCGGACGAAAACCTGCGAAAAACCCCGAAAATTTCTTGGCAAAATGACCACTCGACAGCCAAATATAAAAGTGCCTGTAACTTCGTTATTTGAGCAGCTAGAGGGGTCAAACTTGCACTTTTTCAAAAGGCTCCATCTCCAAAACCACGGAGCCTAGAGACTTGAATTTTAGCTTCAAATGCAGCCTGAACCCTGCCCCAAAAACCAAAAATACCGTTCCGGACGAAAACCTGCGAAAAAACCCCGAAAATTTCATGGCAAAGTGACCCCTCGACTGCCAAATATAAAAGTGCCTGTAACTTCGTTATTTGAGCAGCTAGAGGGGTCAAACTTGCACTTTTTCAAAAGGCTCCATCTCCAAAACCACGGAGGCTAGAGACTTGAATTTTAGCTTCAAATGCAGCCTGAACCCTGCCCCAAAAACCAAAAATACCGTTCCGGACGAAAACCTGCGAAAAACCCCGAAAATTTCATGGCAAAGTGACCCCTCGACTGCCAAATATAAAAGTGCCTGTAACTTCGTTATTTGAGCAGCTAGAGGGGTCAAACTTGCACTTTTTCAAAAGGCTCCATCTCCAAAACCACGGAGGCTAGAGCCTTGAATTTTAGCTTCAAATGCAGCCTGAACCCTGCCCCAAAAACCAAAAATACCGTTCCGGACGAAAACATGCGAAAAACTCCGAAAATTTCATGGCAAAGTGACCCCTCGACTGCCAAATATAAAAGTGCCTGTAACTTCGTTATTTGAGCAGCTAGACGGGTCAAACTTGCACTTTTTCAAAAGGCTCCATCTCCAAAACCACGGAGGCTAGAGACTTGAATTTTAGCTTCAAATGCAGCCTGAACCCTGCCCCAAAAACCAAAAATACCGTTCCGGACGAAAACATGCGAAAAACCCCGAAAATTTCATGGCAAAGTGACCCCTCGACTGCCAAATATAAAAGTGCCTGTAACTTCGTTATTTGAGCAGCTAGAGGGGTCAAACTTGCACTTTTTCAAAAGGCTCCATCTCCAAAACCATGGAGGCTAGAGACTTGAATTTCAGCTTCAAATGCAGCCTGAACCCTGCCCTAAAAACCAAAAATACCGTTCCGGACGAAAACCTGCGAAAAACCCCGAAAATTTCATGGCAAAGTGACCCCTCGACTGCCAAATATAAAAGTGCCTGTAACTTCGTTATTTGAGCAGCTAGAGGGGTCAAACTTGCACTTTTTCAAAAGGCTCCATCTCCAAAACCACGGAGGCTAGAGACTTGAATTTTAGCTTCAAATGCAGCCTGAACCCTGCCCCAAAAACCAAAAATACCGTTCCGGACGAAAACCTGCGAATAACCCCGAAAATTTCATGGCAAAGTGACCCCTCGACTGCCAAATATAAAAGTGCCTGTAACTTCGTTATTTGAGCAGCTGGAGGGGTCAAACTTGCACTTTTTCAAAAGGCTCCATCTCCAAAACCACGGAGGCTAGAGACTTGAATTTTAGCTTCAAATACAGCCTGAACCCTGCCCCAAAAACCAAAAATACCGTTCCGGACGAAAACCTGCGAAAAAATCCCGAAAATTTCATGGCAAAGTGACCCCTCGACAGCCAAATATAAAAGTGCCTGTAACTTCGTTATTTGAGCAGCTAGAGGGGTCAAACTTGCACTTTTTCAAAAGGCTCCATCTCCAAAACCACGGAGGCTAGAGACTTGAATTTTAGCTTCAAATGCAGCCTGAACCCTGCCCCAAAAACCAAAAATACCGTTCCGGACGAAAACATGCGAAAAACCCCGAAAATTTCATGGCAAAGTGACCCCTCGACTGCCAAATATAAAAGTGCCTGTAACTTCGTTATTTGAGCAGCTAGAGGGGTCAAACTTGCACTTTTTCAAAAGGCTCCATCTCCAAAACGACGGAGGCTAGAGACTTGAATTTTAGCTTCAAATGCAGCCTGAACCCTGCCCCAAAAACCAAAAACACCGTTCCGGACGAAAACATGCGAAAAACCCCGAAAATTTCATGGCAAAGTGACCCCTCGACTGCCAAATATAAAAGTGTCTGTAACTTCGTTATTTGAGCAGCTAGAGGGGTCAAACTTGCACTTTTTCAAAAGGCTCCATCTCCAAAACCACGGAGGCTAGAGACTTGAATTTTAGCTTCAAATGCAGCCTGAACCCTGCCCTAAAACGCAAAAATACAATTCCGGACGAAAACCTGCGAAAAACCCCGAAAATTTCTTGGCAAAATGACCACTCGACTGCCAAATATAAAAGTGCCTGTAACTTCGTTATTTGAGCAGCTAGAGGGGTCAAACTTGCACTTTTTCAAAAGGCTCCATCTCCAAAACGACGGAGGCTAGAGACTTGAATTTTAGCTTCAAATGCAGCCTGAACCCTGCCCCAAAAACCAAAAACACCGTTCCGGACGAAAACATGCGAAAAACCCCGAAAATTTCATGGCAAAGTGACCCCTCGACTGCCAAATATAAAAGTGTCTGTAACTTCGTTATTTGAGCAGCTAGAGGGGTCAAACTTGCACTTTTTCAAAAGGCTCCATCTCCAAAACCACGGAGGCTAGAGACTTGAATTTTAGCTTCAAATGCAGCCTGAACCCTGCCCTAAAACGCAAAAATACAATTCCGGACGAAAACCTGCGAAAAACCCCGAAAATTTCTTGGCAAAATGACCACTCGACAGCCAAATATAAAAGTGCCTGTAACTTCGTTATTTGAGCAGCTAGAGGGGTCAAACTTGCACTTTTTCAAAAGGCTCCATCTCCAAAACCACGGAGGCTAGAGACTTGAATTTTAGCTTCAAATGCAGCCTGAACCCTGCCCCAAAAACCAAAAACACCGTTCCGGACGAAAACATGCGAAAAACCCCGAAAATTTCATGGCAAAGTGACCCCTCGACTGCCAAATATAAAAGTGTCTGTAACTTCGTTATTTGAGCAGCTAGAGGGGTCAAACTTGCACTTTTTCAAAAGGCTCCATCTCCAAAACCACGGAGGCTAGAGACTTGAATTTTAGCTTCAAATGCAGCCTGAACCCTGCCCTAAAACGCAAAGATACAATTCCGGACGAAAACCTGCGAAAAACCCCGAAAATTTCTTGGCAAAATGACCACTCGACAGCCAAATATAAAAGTGCCTGTAACTTCGTTATTTGAGCAGCTAGAGGGGTCAAACTTGCACTTTTTCAAAAGGCTCCATCTCCAAAACCACGGAGGCTAGAGACTTGAATTTTAGCTTCAAATGCAGCCTGAACCCTGCCCCAAAAACCAAAAATACCGTTCCGGACGAAAACCTGCGAAAAAACCCCGAAAATTTCATGGCAAAGTGACCCCTCGACTGCCAAATATAAAAGTGCCTGTAACTTCGTTATTTGAGCAGCTAGAGGGGTCAAACTTGCACTTTTTCAAAAGGCTCCATCTCCAAAACCACGGAGGCTAGAGACTTGAATTTTAGCTTCAAATGCAGCCTGAACCCTGCCCCAAAAACCATAAATACCGTTCCGGACGAAAACCTGCGAAAAACCCCGAAAATTTCATGGCAAAGTGACCCCTCGACTGCCAAATATAAAAGTGCCTGTAACTTCGTTATTTGAGCAGCTAGAGGGGTCAAACTTGCACTTTTTCAAAAGGCTCCATCTCCAAAACCACGGAGGCTAGAGCCTTGAATTTTAGCTTCAAATGCAGCCTGAACCCTGCCCCAAAAACCAAAAATACCGTTCCGGACGAAAACATGCGAAAAACTCCGAAAATTTCATGGCAAAGTGACCCCTCGACTGCCAAATATAAAAGTGCCTGTAACTTCGTTATTTGAGCAGCTAGACGGGTCAAACTTGCACTTTTTCAAAAGGCTCCATCTCCAAAACCACGGAGGCTAGAGACTTGAATTTTAGCTTCAAATGCAGCCTGAACCCTGCCCCAAAAACCAAAAATACCGTTCCGGACGAAAACATGCGAAAAACCCCGAAAATTTCATGGCAAAGTGACCCCTCGACTGCCAAATATAAAAGTGCCTGTAACTTCGTTATTTGAGCAGCTAGAGGGGTCAAACTTGCACTTTTTCAAAAGGCTCCATCTCCAAAACCATGGAGGCTAGAGACTTGAATTTCAGCTTCAAATGCAGCCTGAACCCTGCCCTAAAAACCAAAAATACCGTTCCGGACGAAAACCTGCGAAAAACCCCGAAAATTTCATGGCAAAGTGACCCCTCGACTGCCAAATATAAAAGTGCCTGTAACTTCGTTATTTGAGCAGCTAGAGGGGTCAAACTTGCACTTTTTCAAAAGGCTCCATCTCCAAAACCACGGAGGCTAGAGACTTGAATTTTAGCTTCAAATGCAGCCTGAACCCTGCCCCAAAAACCAAAAATACCGTTCCGGACGAAAACCTGCGAATAACCCCGAAAATTTCATGGCAAAGTGACCCCTCGACTGCCAAATATAAAAGTGCCTGTAACTTCGTTATTTGAGCAGCTGGAGGGGTCAAACTTGCACTTTTTCAAAAGGCTCCATCTCCAAAACCACGGAGGCTAGAGACTTGAATTTTAGCTTCAAATACAGCCTGAACCCTGCCCCAAAAACCAAAAATACCGTTCCGGACGAAAACCTGCGAAAAAATCCCGAAAATTTCATGGCAAAGTGACCCCTCGACAGCCAAATATAAAAGTGCCTGTAACTTCGTTATTTGAGCAGCTGGAGGGGTCAAACTTGCACTTTTTCAAAAGGCTCCATCTCCAAAACCACGGAGGCTAGAGACTTGAATTTTAGCTTCAAATACAGCCTGAACCCTGCCCCAAAAACCAAAAATACCGTTCCGGACGAAAACCTGCGAAAAAATCCCGAAAATTTCATGGCAAAGTGACCCCTCGACTGCCAAATATAAAAGTGCCTGTAACTTCGTTATTTGAGCAGCTAGAGGGGTCAAACTTGCACTTTTTCAAAAGGCTCCATCTCCAAAACGACGGAGGCTAGAGACTTGAATTTTAGCTTCAAATGCAGCCTGAACCCTGCCCCAAAAACCAAAAACACCGTTCCGGACGAAAACATGCGAAAAACCCCGAAAATTTCATGGCAAAGTGACCCCTCGACTGCCAAATATAAAAGCGTCTGTAACTTCGTTATTTGAGCAGCTAGAGGGGTCAAACTTGCACTTTTTCAAAAGGCTCCATCTCCAAAACCACGGAGGCTAGAGACTTGAATTTTAGCTTCAAATGCAGCCTGAACCCTGCCCTAAAACGCAAAAATACAATTCCGGACGAAAACCTGCGAAAAACCCCGAAAATTTCTTGGCAAAATGACCACTCGACAGCCAAATATAAAAGTGCCTGTAACTTCGTTATTTGAGCAGCTAGAGGGGTCAAACTTGCACTTTTTCAAAAGGCTCCATCTCCAAAACCACGGAGGCTAGAGACTTGAATTTTAGCTTCAAATGCAGCCTGAACCCTGCCCCAAAAACCAAAAATACCGTTCCGGACGAAAACCTGCGAAAAAACCCCGAAAATTTCATGGCAAAGTGACCCCTCGACTGCCAAATATAAAAGTGCCTGTAACTTCGTTATTTGAGCAGCTAGAGGGGTCAAACTTGCACTTTTTCAAAAGGCTCCATCTCCAAAACCACGGAGACTAGAGACTTGAATTTTAGCTTCAAATGCAGCCTGAACCCTGCCCCAAAAACCAAAAATACCGTTCCGGACGAAAACCTGCGAAAAACCCCGAAAATTTCATGGCAAAGTGACCCCTCGACTGCCAAATATAAAAGTGCCTGTAACTTCGTTATTTGAGCAGCTAGAGAGGTCAAACTTGCACTTTTTCAAAAGGCTCCATCTCCAAAACCACGGAGGCTAGAGCCTTGAATTTTAGCTTCAAATGCAGCCTGAACCCTGCCCCAAAAAGCAAAAATACCGTTCCGGACGAAAACATGCGAAAAACCCCGAAAATTTCATGGCAAAGTGACCCCTCGACTGCCAAATATAAAAGTGCCTGTAACTTCGTTATTTGAGCAGCTAGACGGGTCAAACTTGCACTTTTTCAAAAGGCTCCATCTCCAAAACGACGGAGGCTAGAGACTTGAATTTTAGCTTCAAATGCAGCCTGAACCCTGCCCCAAAAACCAAAAATACCGTTCCGGACGAAAACATGCGAAAAACCCCGAAAATTTCATGGCAAAGTGACCCCTCGACTGCCAAATATAATAGTGCCTGTAACTTCGTTATTTGAGCAGCTAGAGGGGTCAAACTTGCACTTTTTCAAAAGGCTCCATCTCCAAAACCACGGAGGCTAGAGACTTGAATTTTAGCTTCAAATGCAGCCTGAACCCTGCCCCAAAAACCAAAAATACCGTTCCGGACGAAAACCTGCGAAAAACCCCGAAAATTTCATGGCAAAGTGACCCCTCGACTGCCAAATATAAAAGTGCCTGTAACTTCGTTATTTGAGCAGCTAGAGGGGTCAAACTTGCACTTTTTCAAAAGGCTCCATCTTCAAAACAACGGAGGCTAGAGACTTGAATTTTAGCTTCAAATACAGCCTGAACCCTGCCCCAAAAACCAAAAATACCGTTCCGGACGAAAACCTGCGAAAAACCCCGAAAATTTCATGGCAAAGTGACCCCTCGACTGCTAAATATAAAAGTGCCTGTAACTTCGTTATTTGAGCAGCTAGAGGGGTCAAACTTGCACTTTTTCAAAAGGCTCCATCTCCAAAACCATGGAGGCTAGAGACTTGAATTTCAGCTTCAAATGCAGCCTGAACCATGCCCTAAAACCCAAAAATACCATTCCGACGAAAACCTGCGAAAAACCCCGAAAATTTCATGGCAAAGTGACCCCTCGACTGCCAAATATAAAAGTGCCTGTAACTTCGTTATTTGAGCAGCTAGAGGGGTCAAACTTGCACTTTTTCAAAAGGCTCCATCTCCAAAACCACGGAGGCTAGAGACTTGAATTTTAGCTTCAAATGCAGCCTGAACCCTGCCCCAAAAAGCAAAAATACCGTTCCGGACGAAAACCTGCGAAAAACCCCGAAAATTTCATGGCAAAGTGACCCCTCGACTGCCAAATATAAAAGTGCCTGTAACTTCGTTATTTGAGCAGCTAGAGGGGTCAAACTTGCACTTTTTCAAAAGGCTCCATCTTCAAAACAACGGAGGCTAGAGACTTGAATTTTAGCTTCAAATACAGCCTGAACCCTGCCCCAAAAACCAAAAATACCGTTCCGGACGAAAACCTGCGAAAAACCCCGAAAATTTCATGGCAAAGTGACCCCTCGACTGCTAAATATAAAAGTGCCTGTAACTTCGTTATTTGAGCATCTAGAGGGGTCAAACTTGCACTTTTTCAAAAGGCTCCATCTCCAAAACCATGGAGGCTAGAGACTTGAATTTCAGCTTCAAATGCAGCCTGAACCCTGCCCTAAAACCCAAAAATACCGTTCCGGACGAAAACCTGCGAAAAACCCCGAAAATTTCATGGCAAAGTGACCCCTCGACTGCCAAATATAAAAGTGCCTGTAACTTCGTTATTTGAGCAGCTAGAGGGGTCAAACTTGCACTTTTTCAAAAGGCTCCATGTCCAAAACCACGGAGGCTAGAGACTTGAATTTTTGCTTCAAATACAGCCTGAACCCTGCCCCAAAAACCCAAAATACCGTTCCGGACGAAAACCTGCGAAAAACCCCGAAAATTTCATGGCAAAGTGACCCCTCGACTGCCAAATATAAAAGTGCCTGTAACTTCGTTATTTGAGCAGCTAGAGGGGTCAAACTTGCACTTTTTCAAAAGGCTCCATCTCCAAAACCACGGAGGCTAGAGACTTAAATTTTAGCTTCAAATGCAGCCTGAACCCTGCCCCAAAAACCAAAAATACCGTTCCGGACGAAAACATGCGAAAAACCCCGAAAATTTCATGGCAAAGTGACCCCTCGACTGCCAAATATAAAAGTGCCTGTAACTTCGTTATTTGAGCAGCTAGAGGGGTCAAACTTGCACTTTTTCAAAAGGCTCCATCTCCAAAACCACGGAGGCTAGAGACTTGAATTTTAGCTTCAAATGCAGCCTGAACCCTGCCCCAAAAACCAAAAACACCGTTCCGGACGAAAACATGCGAAAAACCCCGAAAATTTCATGGCAAAGTGACCCCTCGACTGCCAAATATAAAAGTGCCTGTAACTTCGTTATTTGAGCAGCTAGACGGGTCAAACTTGCACTTTTTCAAAAGGCTCCATCTCCAAAACCACGGAGGCTAGAGACTTGAATTTTAGCTTCAAATGCAGCCTGAACCCTGCCCCAAAAACCAAAAATACCGTTCCGGACGAAAACATGCGAAAAACCCCGAAAATTTCATGGCAAAGTGACCCCTCGACTGCCAAATATAAAAGTGCCTGTAACTTCGTTATTTGAGCAGCTAGAGGGGTCAAACTTGCACTTTTTCAAAAGGCTCCATCTCCAAAACACGGAGGCTAGAGACTTGAATTTTAGCTTCAAATGCAGCCTGAACCCTGCCCCAAAAACCAAAAATACCGTTCCGGACGAAAACATCCGAAAAACCCCGAAAATTTCATGGCAAAGTGACCCCTCGACTGCCAAATATAAAAGTGCCTGTAACTTCGTTATTTGAGCAGCTAGACGGGTCAAACTTGCACTTTTTCAAAAGGCTCCATCTCCAAAACCACGGAGGCTAGAGACTTGAATTTTAGCTTCAAATGCAGCCTGAACCCTGCCCCAAAAACCAAAAATACCGTTCCGGACGAAAACATGCGAAAAACCCCGAAAATTTCATGGCAAAGTGACCCCTCGACTGCCAAATATAAAAGTGCCTGTAACTTCGTTATTTGAGCAGCTAGACGGGTCAAACTTGCACTTTTTCAAAAGGCTCCATCTCCAAAACGACGGAGGCTAGAGACTTGAATTTTAGCTTCAAATGCAGCCTGAACCCTGCCCCAAAAACCAAAAATACCGTTCCGGACGAAAACCTGCGAAAAACCCCGAAAATTGCATGGCAAAGTGACCCCTCGACTGCCAAATATAAAAGTGCCTGTAACTTCGTTATTTGAGCAGCTAGAGGGGTCAAACTTGCACTTTTTCAAAAGGCTCCATCTCCAAAACCACGGAGGCTAGAGACTTGAATTTTAGCTTCAAATGCAGCCTGAACCCTGCCCCAAAAACCAAAAATACCGTTCCGGACGAAAACATCCGAAAAACCCCGAAAATTTCATGGCAAAGTGACCCCTCGACTGCCAAATATAAAAGTGCCTGTAACTTCGTTATTTGAGCAGCTAGACGGGTCAAACTTGCACTTTTTCAAAAGGCTCCATCTCCAAAACCACGGAGGCTAGAGACTTGAATTTTAGCTTCAAATGCAGCCTGAACCCTGCCCCAAAAAGCAAAAATACCGTTCCGGACGAAAACCTGCGAAAAACCCCGAAAATTTCATGGCAAAGTGACCCCTCGACTGCCAAATATAAAAGTGCCTGTAACTTCGTTATTTGAGCAGCTAGAGGGGTCAAACTTGCACTTTTTCAAAAGGCTCCATCTTCAAAACAACGGAGGCTAGAGACTTGAATTTTAGCTTCAAATACAGCCTGAACCCTGCCCCAAAAACCAAAAATACCGTTCCGGACGAAAACCTGCGAAAAACCCCGAAAATTTCATGGCAAAGTGACCCCTCGACTGCTAAATATAAAAGTGCCTGTAACTTCGTTATTTGAGCATCTAGAGGGGTCAAACTTGCACTTTTTCAAAAGGCTCCATCTCCAAAACCATGGAGGCTAGAGACTTGAATTTCAGCTTCAAATGCAGCCTGAACCCTGCCCTAAAACCCAAAAATACCGTTCCGGACGAAAACCTGCGAAAAACCCCGAAAATTTCATGGCAAAGTGACCCCTCGACTGCCAAATATAAAAGTGCCTGTAACTTCGTTATTTGAGCAGCTAGAGGGGTCAAACTTGCACTTTTTCAAAAGGCTCCATGTCCAAAACCACGGAGGCTAGAGACTTGAATTTTTGCTTCAAATACAGCCTGAACCCTGCCCCAAAAACCCAAAATACCGTTCCGGACGAAAACCTGCGAAAAACCCCGAAAATTTCATGGCAAAGTGACCCCTCGACTGCCAAATATAAAAGTGCCTGTAACTTCGTTATTTGAGCAGCTAGAGGGGTCAAACTTGCACTTTTTCAAAAGGCTCCATCTCCAAAACCACGGAGGCTAGAGACTTAAATTTTAGCTTCAAATGCAGCCTGAACCCTGCCCCAAAAACCAAAAATACCGTTCCGGACGAAAACATGCGAAAAACCCCGAAAATTTCATGGCAAAGTGACCCCTCGACTGCCAAATATAAAAGTGCCTGTAACTTCGTTATTTGAGCAGCTAGAGGGGTCAAACTTGCACTTTTTCAAAAGGCTCCATCTCCAAAACCACGGAGGCTAGAGACTTGAATTTTAGCTTCAAATGCAGCCTGAACCCTGCCCCAAAAACCAAAAACACCGTTCCGGACGAAAACATGCGAAAAACCCCGAAAATTTCATGGCAAAGTGACCCCTCGACTGCCAAATATAAAAGTGCCTGTAACTTCGTTATTTGAGCAGCTAGACGGGTCAAACTTGCACTTTTTCAAAAGGCTCCATCTCCAAAACCACGGAGGCTAGAGACTTGAATTTTAGCTTCAAATGCAGCCTGAACCCTGCCCCAAAAACCAAAAATACCGTTCCGGACGAAAACATGCGAAAAACCCCGAAAATTTCATGGCAAAGTGACCCCTCGACTGCCAAATATAAAAGTGCCTGTAACTTCGTTATTTGAGCAGCTAGAGGGGTCAAACTTGCACTTTTTCAAAAGGCTCCATCTCCAAAACACGGAGGCTAGAGACTTGAATTTTAGCTTCAAATGCAGCCTGAACCCTGCCCCAAAAACCAAAAATACCGTTCCGGACGAAAACATCCGAAAAACCCCGAAAATTTCATGGCAAAGTGACCCCTCGACTGCCAAATATAAAAGTGCCTGTAACTTCGTTATTTGAGCAGCTAGACGGGTCAAACTTGCACTTTTTCAAAAGGCTCCATCTCCAAAACCACGGAGGCTAGAGACTTGAATTTTAGCTTCAAATGCAGCCTGAACCCTGCCCCAAAAACCAAAAATACCGTTCCGGACGAAAACATGCGAAAAACCCCGAAAATTTCATGGCAAAGTGACCCCTCGACTGCCAAATATAAAAGTGCCTGTAACTTCGTTATTTGAGCAGCTAGACGGGTCAAACTTGCACTTTTTCAAAAGGCTCCATCTCCAAAACGACGGAGGCTAGAGACTTGAATTTTAGCTTCAAATGCAGCCTGAACCCTGCCCCAAAAACCAAAAATACCGTTCCGGACGAAAACCTGCGAAAAACCCCGAAAATTGCATGGCAAAGTGACCCCTCGACTGCCAAATATAAAAGTGCCTGTAACTTCGTTATTTGAGCAGCTAGAGGGGTCAAACTTGCACTTTTTCAAAAGGCTCCATCTCCAAAACCACGGAGGCTAGAGACTTGAATTTTAGCTTCAAATGCAGCCTGAACCCTGCCCCAAAAACCAAAAATACCGTTCCGGACGAAAACATCCGAAAAACCCCGAAAATTTCATGGCAAAGTGACCCCTCGACTGCCAAATATAAAAGTGCCTGTAACTTCGTTATTTGAGCAGCTAGACGGGTCAAACTTGCACTTTTTCAAAAGGCTCCATCTCCAAAACCACGGAGGCTAGAGACTTGAATTTTAGCTTCAAATGCAGCCTGAACCCTGCCCCAAAAACCAAAAATACCGTTCCGGACGAAAACATGCGAAAAACCCCGAAAATTTCATGGCAAAGTGACCCCTCGACTGCCAAATATAAAAGTGCCTGTAACTTCGTTATTTGAGCAGCTAGAGGGGTCAAACTTGCACTTTTTCAAAAGGCTCCATCTCCAAAACGACGGAGGCTACAGACTTGAATTTTAGCTTCAAATGCAGCCTGAACCCTGCCCCAAAAACCAAAAATACCGTTCCGGACGAAAACCTGCGAAAAACCCCGAAAATTTCATGGCAAAGTGACCCCTCGACTGCCAAATATAAAAGTGCCTGTAACTTCGTTATTTGAGCAGCTAGAGGGGTCAAACTTGCACTTTTTCAAAAGGCTCCATCTCCAAAACCACGGAGGCTAGAGACTTGAATTTTAGCTTCAAATGCAGCCTGAACCCTGCCCCAAAAACCAAAAATACCGTTCCGGACGAAAACCTGCGAAAAACCCCGAAAATTTCATGGCAAAGTGACCCCTCGACAGCCAAATATAAAAGTGCCTGTAACTTCGTTATTTGAGCAGCTAGAGGGGTCAAACTTGCACTTTTTCAAAAGGCTCCATCTCCAAAACCACGGAGGCTAGAGACTTGAATTTTAGCTTCAAATGCAGCCTGAACCCTGCCCCAAAAACCCAAAATACCGTTCCGGACGAAAACCTGCGAAAAACCCCGAAAATTTCATGGCAAAGTGACCCCTCGACTGCCAAATATAAAAGTGCCTGTAACTTCGTTATTTGAGCAGCTAGAGGGGTCAAACTTGCACTTTTTCAAAAGGCTCCATCTCCAAAACCACGGAGGCTAGAGACTTGAATTTTAGGTTCAAATGCAGCCTGAACCCTGCCCTAAAACCCAAAAATACCATTCCGGACGAAAACCTGCGAAAAACCCCCACAATATCTTGGCAAAATGACCCCTCGACAGCCAAATATAAAAGTGCCTGTAACTTCGTTATTTGAGCAGCTAGAGGGGTCAAACTTGCACTTTTTCAAAAGGCTCCATCTCCAAAACCACGGAGGCTAGAGACTTGAATTTTAGCTTCAAATGCAGCCTGAACCCTGCCCCAAAAACCCAAAATACCGTTCCGGACGAAAACCTGCGAAAATCCCCGAAAATTTCATGGCAAAGTGACCCCTCGACTGCCAAATATAAAAGTGCCAGTAACTTCGTTATTTGAGCAGCTAGAGGGGTCAAACTTGCACTTTTTCAAAAGGCTCCATCTCCAAAACCACGGAGGCTAGAGACTTGAATTTTAGCTTCAAATGCAGCCTGAACCCTGCCCCAAAAACCCAAAATACCGTTCCGGACGAAAACCTGCGAAAAACCCCGAAAATTTCATGGCAAAGTGACCCCTCGACTGCCAAATATAAAAGTGCCTGTAACTTCGTTATTTGAGCAGCTAGAGGGGTCAAACTTGCACTTTTTCAAAAGGCTCCATCTTCAAAACCACGGAGGCTAGAGACTTGAATTTTAGCTTCAAATGCAGCCTGAACCCTGTCCTAAAACGCAAAAATACAATTCCGGACGAAAACCTGCGAAAAACCCCGAAAATTTCTTGGCAAAATGACCCCTCGACAGCCAAATATAAAAGTGCCTGTAACTTCGTTATTTGAGCAGCTAGAGGGGTCAAACTTGCACTTTTTCAAAAGGCTCCATCTCCAAAACCACGGAAACTAGAGACTTGAATTTTAGCTTCAAATGCAGCCTGAACCCTGCCCCAAAAACCCAAAATACCGTTCCGGACGAAAACTTGCGAAAAACCCCCAAAATTTCATGGCAAAGTGACCCCTCGACTGCCAAATATAAAAGTGCCTGTAACTTCGTTATTTGAGCAGCTAGAGGGGTCAAACTTGCACTTTTTCAAAAGGCTCCATCTCCAAAACCACGGAGGCTAGAGACTTGAATTTTAGCTTCAAATGCAGCCTGAACCCTGCCCTAAAACGCAAAGATACAATTCCGGACGAAAACCTGCGAAAAACCCCGACAATATCTTGGCAAAATGACCCCTCGACTGCCAAATATAAAAGTGCCTGTAACTTCGTTATTTGAGCAGCTAGAGGGGTCAAACTTGCACTTTTTCAAAAGGCTCCATCTCCAAAACCACGGAGGCTAGAGACTTGAATTTTAGCTTCAAATGCAGCCTGAACCCTGCCCCAAAAACCAAAAATACCGTTCCGGACGAAAACCTGCGAAAAACCCCGAAAATTTCATGGCAAAGTGACCCCTCGACTGCCAAATATAAAAGTGCCTGTAACTTCGTTATTTGAGCAGCTAGAGGGGTCAAACTTGCACTTTTTCAAAAGGCTCCATCTCCAAAACCACGGAGGCTAGAGACTTGAATTTTAGCTTCAAATGCAGCCTGAACCCTGCCCCAAAAACCCAAAATACCGTTCCGGACGAAAACCTGCGAAAAACCCCGACAATATCTTGGCAAAATGACCCCTCGACAGCCAAATATAAAAGTGCCTGTAACTTCGTTATTTGAGCAGCTAGAGGGGTCAAACTTGCACTTTTTTAAAAGGCTCCATCTCCAAAACCACGGAGGCTAGAGACTTAAATTTTAGCTTCAAATGCAGCCTGAACCCTGCCCCAAAAACCAAAAATACCGTTCCGGACGAAAACCTGCGAAAAACCCCGAAAATTTCATGGCAAAGTGACCCCTCGACTGCCAAATATAAAAGTGTCTGTACCTTCGTTATTTGAGCAGCTAGAGGGGTCAAACTTGCACTTTTTCAAAAGGCTCCATCTCCAAAACCACGGAGGCTAGTGACTTGAATTTTAGCTTCAAATGCAGCCTGAACCCTGCCCTAAAACCCAAAAATACCATTCCGGACGAAAACCTGCGAAAAACCCCGACAATATCTTGGCAAAATGACCCCTCGACAGCCAAATATAAAAGTGCCTGTAACTTCGTTATTTGAGCAGCTAGAGGGGTCAAACTTGCACTTTTTCAAAAGGCTCCATCTCCAAAACCACGGAGGCTAGAGACTTGAATTTTAGCTTCAAATGCAGCCTGAACCCTGTCCTAAAACGCAAAAATACAATTCCGGACGAAAACCTGCGAAAAACCCCGAAAATTTCTTGGCAAAATGACCCCTCGACAGCCAAATATAAAAGTGCCTGTAACTTCGTTATTTGAGCAGCTAGAGGGGTCAAACTTGCACTTTTTCAAAAGGCTCCATCTTCAAAACCACGGAGGCTAGAGACTTGAATTTTAGCTTCAAATGCAGCCTGAACCCTGTCCTAAAACGCAAAAATACAATTCCGGACGAAAACCTGCGAAAAACCCCGAAAATTTCTTGGCAAAATGACCCCTCGACAGCCAAATATAAAAGTGCCTGTAACTTCGTTATTTGAGCAGCTAGAGGGGTCAAACTTGCACTTTTTCAAAAGGCTCCATCTCCAAAACCACGGAAACTAGAGACTTGAATTTTAGCTTCAAATGCAGCCTGAACCCTGCCCCAAAAACCCAAAATACCGTTCCGGACGAAAACTTGCGAAAAACCCCCAAAATTTCATGGCAAAGTGACCCCTCGACTGCCAAATATAAAAGTGCCTGTAACTTCGTTATTTGAGCAGCTAGAGGGGTCAAACTTGCACTTTTTCAAAAGGCTCCATCTTCAAAACCACGGAGGCTAGAGACTTGAATTTTAGCTTCAAATGCAGCCTGAACCCTGTCCTAAAACGCAAAAATACAATTCCGGACGAAAACCTGCGAAAAACCCCGAAAATTTCTTGGCAAAATGACCCCTCGACAGCCAAATATAAAAGTGCCTGTAACTTCGTTATTTGAGCAGCTAGAGGGGTCAAACTTGCACTTTTTCAAAAGGCTCCATCTCCAAAACCACGGAAACTAGAGACTTGAATTTTAGCTTCAAATGCAGCCTGAACCCTGCCCCAAAAACCCAAAATACCGTTCCGGACGAAAACTTGCGAAAAACCCCCAAAATTTCATGGCAAAGTGACCCCTCGACTGCCAAATATAAAAGTGCCTGTAACTTCGTTATTTGAGCAGCTAGAGGGGTCAAACTTGCACTTTTTCAAAAGGCTCCATCTCCAAAACCACGGAGGCTAGAGACTTGAATTTTAGCTTCAAATGCAGCCTGAACCCTGCCCTAAAACGCAAAGATACAATTCCGGACGAAAACCTGCGAAAAACCCCGACAATATCTTGGCAAAATGACCCCTCGACTGCCAAATATAAAAGTGCCTGTAACTTCGTTATTTGAGCAGCTAGAGGGGTCAAACTTGCACTTTTTCAAAAGGCTCCATCTCCAAAACCACGGAGGCTAGAGACTTGAATTTTAGCTTCAAATGCAGCCTGAACCCTGCCCCAAAAACCAAAAATACCGTTCCGGACGAAAACCTGCGAAAAACCCCGAAAATTTCATGGCAAAGTGACCCCTCGACTGCCAAATATAAAAGTGCCTGTAACTTCGTTATTTGAGCAGCTAGAGGGGTCAAACTTGCACTTTTTCAAAAGGCTCCATCTCCAAAACCACGGAGGCTAGAGACTTGAATTTTAGCTTCAAATGCAGCCTGAACCCTGCCCCAAAAACCCAAAATACCGTTCCGGACGAAAACCTGCGAAAAACCCCGACAATATCTTGGCAAAATGACCCCTCGACAGCCAAATATAAAAGTGCCTGTAACTTCGTTATTTGAGCAGCTAGAGGGGTCAAACTTGCACTTTTTCAAAAGGCTCCATCTCCAAAACCACGGAGGCTAGAGACTTAAATTTTAGCTTCAAATGCAGCCTGAACCCTGCCCCAAAAACCAAAAATACCGTTCCGGACGAAAACCTGCGAAAAACCCCGAAAATTTCATGGCAAAGTGACCCCTCGACTGCCAAATATAAAAGTGTCTGTACCTTCGTTATTTGAGCAGCTAGAGGGGTCAAACTTGCACTTTTTCAAAAGGCTCCATCTCCAAAACCACGGAGGCTAGTGACTTGAATTTTAGCTTCAAATGCAGCCTGAACCCTGCCCTAAAACCCAAAAATACCATTCCGAACGAAAACCTGCGAAAAACCCCGACAATATCTTGGCAAAATGACCCCTCGACAGCCAAATATAAAAGTGCCTGTAACTTCGTTATTTGAGCAGCTAGAGGGGTCAAACTTGCACTTTTTCAAAAGGCTCCATCTCCAAAACCACGGAGGCTAGAGACTTGAATTTTAGCTTCAAATGCAGCCTGAACCCTGCCCCAAAAACCCAAAATACCGTTCCGGACGAAAACCTGCGAAAAACCCCGAAAATTTCATGGCAAAGTGACCCCTCGACTGCCAAATATAAAAGTGCCTGTAACTTCGTTATTTGAGCAGCTAGAGGGGTCAAACTTGCACTTTTTCAAAAGGCTCCATCTTCAAAACCACGGAGGCTAGAGACTTGAATTTTAGCTTCAAATGCAGCCTGAACCCTGCCCTAAAACGCAAAAATACAATTCCGGACGAAAACCTGCGAAAAACCCCGAAAATTTCTTGGCAAAATGACCCCTCGACAGCCAAATATAAAAGTGCCTGTAACTTCGTTATTTGAGCAGCTAGAGGGGTCAAACTTGCACTTTTTCAAAAGGCTCCATCTCCAAAACCACGGAGGCTAGAGACTTGAATTTTAGCTTCAAATACAGCCTGAACCCTGCCCCAAAAACCAAAAATACCGTTCCGGACGAAAACCTGCGAAAAACCCCGAAAATTTCATGGCAAAGTGACCCCTCGACTGCCAAATATAAAAGTGCCTGTAACTTCGTTATTTGAGCAGCTAGAGGGGTCAAACTTGCACTTTTTCAAAAGGCTCCATCTCCAAAACCACGGAGGCTATAGTCTTGAATTTTAGCTTCAAATGCAGCCTGAACCCTGCCCTAAAACCCAAAAATACCATTCCGGACGAAAACCTGCGAAAAACCCCGACAATATCTTGGCAAAATGACCCCTCGACAGCCAAATATAAAAGTGCCTGTAACTTCGTTATTTGAGCAGCTAGAGGGGTCAAACTTGCACTTTTTCAAAAGGCTCCATCTCCAAAACCACGGAGGCTAGAGACTTGAATTTTAGCTTCAAATGCAGCCTGAACCCTGCCCCAAAAACCCAAAATACCGTTCCGGACGAAAACCTGCGAAAAACCCCGAAAATTTCATGGCAAAGTGACCCCTCGACTGCCAAATATAAAAGTGCCTGTAACTTCGTTATTTGAGCAGCTAGAGGGGTCAAACTTGCACTTTTTCAAAAGGCTCCATCTCCAAAACCACGGAGGCTAGAGACTTGAATTTTAGCTTCAAATGCAGCCTGAACCCTGCCCCCAAAACCCAAAATACCGTTCCGGACGAAAACCTGCGAAAAACCCCGAAAATTTCATGGCAAAGTGACCCCTCGACTGCCAAATATAAAAGTGCCTGTAACTTCGTTATTTGAGCAGCTAGAGGGGTCAAACTTGCACTTTTTCAAAAGGCTCCATCTCCAAAACCACGGAGGCTAGAGACTTGAATTTTAGCTTCAAATGCAGCCTGAACACTGCCCTAAGACCCAAAAATACCATTCCGGACGAAAACCTGCGAAAAACCCCCACAATATCTTGGCAAAGTGACCCCTCGACAGCCAAATATAAAAGTGCCTGTAACTTCGTTATTTGAGCAGCTAGAGGGGTCAAACTTGCACTTTTTCAAAAGGCTCCATCTCCAAAACCACGGAGGCTAGAGACTTGAATGTTAGCTTCAAATGCAGCCTGAACCCTGCCCCAAAAACCAAAAATACCGTTCCGGACGAAAACCTGCGAAAAACCCCGAAAATTTCATGGCAAAGTGACCCCTCGACTGCCAAATATAAAAGTGCCTGTAACTTCGTTATTTGAGCAGCTAGAGGGGTCAAACTTGCACTTTTTCAAAAGGCTCCATCTCCAAAACCACGGAGGCTAGAGACTTGAATTTTAGCTTCAAATGCAGCCTGAACCCTGCCCCAAAAACCAAAAATACCGTTCCGGACGAAAACCTGCGAAAAACCCCGAAAATTGCATGGCAAAGTGACCCCTCGACTGCCAAATATAAAAGTGCCTGTAACTTCGTTATTTGAGCAGCTAGAGGGGTCAAACTTGCACTTTTTCAAAAGGCTCCATCTCCAAAACCACGGAGGCTAGAGACTTGAATTTTAGCTTCAAATGCAGCCTGAACCCTGCCCTAAAACCCAAAAATACCATTCCGGACGAAAACCTGCGAAAAACCCCCACAATATCTTGGCAAAATGACCCCTCGACAGCCAAATATAAAAGTGCCTGTAACTTCGTTATTTGAGCAGCTAGAGGGGTCAAACTTGCACTTTTTCAAAAGGCTCCATCTCCAAAACCACGGAGGCTAGAGACTTGAATTTTAGCTTCAAATGCAGCCTGAACCCTGCCCCAAAAACCAAAAATACCGTTCCGGACGAAAACCTGCGAAAAACCCCGAAAATTGCATGGCAAATTGACCCCTCGACTGCCAAATATAAAAGTGCCTGTAACTTCGTTATTTGAGCAGCTAGAGGGGTCAAACTTGCACTTTTTCAAAAGGCTCCATCTCCAAAACCACGGAGGCTAGAGACTTGAATTTTAGCTTCAAATGCAGCCTGAACCCTGCCCTAAAACCCAAAAATACCATTCCGGACGAAAACCTGCGAAAAACCCCGACAATATCTTGGCAATGACCCCTCGACAGCCAAATATAAAAGTGCCTGTAACTTCGTTATTTGAGCAGCTAGAGGGGTCAAACTTGCACTTTTTCAAAAGGCTCCATCTCCAAAACCACGGAGGCTAGAGACTTGAATTTTAGCTTCAAATGCAGCCTGAACCCTGCCCCAAAAACCAAAAATACCGTTCCGGACGAAAACCTGCGAAAAACCCCGAAAATTTCATGGCAAAGTGACCCCTCGACTGCCAAATATAAAAGCGTCTGTAACTTCGTTATTTGAGCAGCTAGAGGGGTCAAACTTGCACTTTTTCAAAAGGCTCCATCTCCAAAACCACGGAGGCTAGAGACTTGAATTTTAGCTTCAAATGCAGCCTGAACCCTGCCCCAAAAACCAAAAATACCGTTCCGGACGAAAACCTGCGAAAAACCCCGAAAATTTCATGGCAAAGTGACCCCTCGACTGCCAAATATAAAAGTGCCTGTAACTTCGTTATTTGAGCAGGAAGAGGGGTCAAACTTGCACTTTTTCAAAAGGCTCCATCTCCAAAACCACGGAGGCTAGAGACTTGAATTTTAGCTTCAAATGCAGCCTGAACCCTGCCCCAAAAACCAAAAATACCGTTCCGGACGAAAACCTGCGAAAAACCCCGAAAATTGCATGGCAAAGTGACCCCTCGACTGCCAAATATAAAAGTGCCTGTAACTTCGTTATTTGAGCAGCTAGAGGGGTCAAACTTGCACTTTTTCAAAAGGCTCCATCTCCAAAACCACGGAGGCTAGAGACTTGAATTTTAGCTTCAAATGCAGCCTGAACCCTGCCCTAAAACCCAAAAATACCATTCCGGACGAAAACCTGCGAAAAATCCCCACAATATCTTGGCAAAGTGACCCCTCGACAGCCAAATATAAAAGTGCCTGTAACTTCGTTATTTGAGCAGCTAGAGGGGTCAAACTTGCACTTTTTCAAAAGGCTCCATCTCCAAAACCACGGAGGCTAGAGACTTGAATTTTAGCTTCAAATGCAGCCTGAACCCTGCCCCAAAAACCAAAAATACCGTTCCGGACGAAAACCTGCGAAAAACCCCGAAAATTGCATGGCAAAGTGACCCCTCGACTGCCAAATATAAAAGTGCCTGTAACTTCGTTATTTGAGCAGCTAGAGGGGTCAAACTTGCACTTTTTCAAAAGGCTCCATCTCCAAAACCACGGAGGCTAGAGACTTGAATTTTAGCTTCAAATGCAGCCTGAACCCTGCCCTAAAACCCAAAAATACCATTCCGGACGAAAACCTGCGAAAAACCCCGACAATATCTTGGCAATGACCCCTCGACAGTTAAATATAAAAGTGCCTGTAACTTCGTTATTTGAGCAGCTAGAGGGGTCAAACTTGCACTTTTTCAAAAGGCTCCATCTCCAAAACCACGGAGGCTAGAGACTTGAATTTTAGCTTCAAATGCAGCCTGAACCCTGCCCCAAAAACCAAAAATACCGTTTCGGACGAAAACCTGCGAAAAACCCCGAAAATTTCATGCCAAAGTGACCCCTCGACTGCCAAATATAAAAGTGCCTGTAACTTCGTTATTTGAGCAGCTAGAGGGGTCAAACTTGCACTTTTTCAAAAGGCTCCATCTCCAAAACCACGGAGGCTAGAGACTTGAATTTTAGCTTCAAATGCAGCCTGAACCCTGCCCCAAAAACCAAAAATACCGTTCCGGACGAAAACCTGCGAAAAACCCCGAAAATTGCATGGCAAATTGACCCCTCGACTGCCAAATATAAAAGTGCCTGTAACTTCGTTATTTGAGCAGCAAGAGGGGTCAAACTTGCACTTTTTCAAAAGGCTCCATCTCCAAAACCACGGAGGCTAGAGACTTGAATTTTAGCTTCAAATGCAGCCTGAACCCTGCCCTAAAACCCAAAAATACCATTCCGGACGAAAACCTGCGAAAAACCCCGAAAATTTCATGGCAAAGTGACCCCTCGACTGCCAAATATAAAAGTGCCTGTAACTTCGTTATTTGAGCAGCTAGAGGGGTCAAACTTGCACTTTTTCAAAAGGCTCCATCTTCAAAACCACGGAGGCTAGAGACTTGAATTTTAGCTTCAAATGCAGCCTGAACCCTGCCCTAAAACGCAAAAATACAATTCCGGACGAAAACCTGCGAAAAACCCCGACAATATCTTGGCAAAATGACCCCTCGACAGCCAAATATAAAAGTGCCTGTAACTTCGTTATTTGAGCAGCTAGAGGGGTCAAACTTGCACTTTTTCAAAAGGCTCCATCTCCAAAACGACGGAGGCTAGAGACTTGAATTTTAGCTTCAAATGCAGCCTGAACCCTGCCCCAAAAACCCAAAATACGGTTCCGGACGAAAACCTGCGAAAAACCCCGAAAATTGCATGGCAAAGTGACCCCTCGACTGCCAAATATAAAAGTGCCTGTAACTTCGTTATTTGAGCAGCTAGAGGGGTCAAACTTGCACTTTTTCAAAAGGCTCCATCTCCAAAACCACGGAGGCTAGAGACTTGAATTTTAGCTTCAAATGCAGCCTGAACCCTGCCCTAAAACCCAAAAATACCATTCCGGACGAAAACCTGCGAAAAACCCCCACAATATCTTGGCAAAATGACCCCTCGACAGCCAAATATAAAAGTGCCTGTAACTTCGTTATTTGAGCAGCTAGAGGGGTCAAACTTGCACTTTTTCAAAAGGCTCCATCTCCAAAACCACGGAGGCTAGAGACTTGAATTTTAGCTTCAAATGCAGCCTGAACCCTGCCCCAAAAACCAAAAATACCGTTCCGGACGAAAACCTGCGAAAAAACCCGAAAATTGCATGGCAAAGTGACCCCTCGACTGCCAAATATAAAAGTGCCTATAACTTCGTTATTTGAGCAGCTAGAGGGGTCAAACTTGCACTTTTTCAAAAGGCTCCATCTCCAAAACCACGGAGGCTAGAGACTTGAATTTTAGCTTCAAATGCAGCCTGAACCCTGCCCTAAAACCCAAAAATACCATTCCGGACGAAAACCTGCGAAAAACCCCGACAATATCTTGGCAATGACCCCTCGACAGCCAAATATAAAAGTGCCTGTAACTTCGTTATTTGAGCAGCTAGAGGGGTCAAACTTGCACTTTTTCAAAAGGCTCCATCTCCAAAACCACGGAGGCTAGAGACTTGAATTTTAGCTTCAAATGCAGCCTGAACCCTGCCCCAAAAACCCAAAATACCGTTCCGGACGAAAACCTGCGAAAAACCCCGAAAATTTCATGGCAAAGTGACCCCTCGACTGCCAAATATAAAAGCGTCTGTAACTTCGTTATTTGAGCAGCTAGAGGGGTCAAACTTGCACTTTTTCAAAAGGCTCCATCTCCAAAACCACGGAGGCTAGAGACTTGAATTTTAGCTTCAAATGCAGCCTGAACCCTGCCCTAAAACCCAAAAATACCATTCCGGACGAAAACCTGCGAAAAACCCCGAAAATTTCATGGCAAAGTGACCCCTCGACTGCCAAATATAAAAGTGCCTGTAACTTCGTTATTTGAGCAGCAAGAGGGGTCAAACTTGCACTTTTTCAAAAGGCTCCATCTCCAAAACCACGGAGGCTAGAGACTTGAATTTTAGCTTCAAATGCAGCCTGAACCCTGCCCTAAAACCCAAAAATACCAATCCGGACGAAAACCTGCGGAAAACCCCGAAAATTTCATGGCAAAGTGACCCCTCGACTGCCAAATATAAAAGTGCCTGTAACTTCGTTATTTGAGCAGCTAGAGGGGTCAAACTTGCACTTTTTCAAAAGGCTCCATCTTCAAAACCACGGAGGCTAGAGACTTGAATTTTAGCTTCAAATGCAGCCTGAACCCTGCCCCAAAAACCAAAAATACCGTTCCTGACGAAAACCTGCGAAAAACCCCGAAAATTTCATGGCAAAGTGACCCCTCGACTGCCAAATATAAAAGTGCCTGTAACTTCGTTATTTGAGCAGCTAGAGGGGTCAAACTTGCACTTTTTCAAAAGGCTCCATCTCCAAAGCCACGGAGGCTAGAGACTTGAATTTTAGCTTCAAATGCAGCCTGAACCCTGCCCCAAAAACCAAAAACACCATTCCGGACGAAAACCTGCGAAAAACCCCGAAAATTGCATGGTAAAGTGACCCCTCGACAGCCAAATATAAAAGTGCCTGTAACTTCGTTATTTGAGCAGCTAGAGGGGTCAAACTTGCACTTTTTCAAAAGGCTCCATCTCCAAAACCACGGAGGCTAGAGACTTGAATTTTAGCTTCAAATGCAGCCTGAACCCTGCCCTAAAACCCAAAAATACCATTCCGGACGAAAACCTGCGAAAAACCCCGACAATATCTTGGCAAAATGACCCCTCGACAGCCAAATATAAAAGTGCCTGTAACTTCGTTATTTGAGCAGCTAGAGGGGTCAAACTTGCACTTTTTCAAAAGGCTCCATCTCCAAAACCACGGAGGCTAGAGACTTAAATTTTAGCTTCAAATGCAGCCTGAACCCTGCCCCAAAAACCAAAAATACCGTTCCGGACGAAAACCTGCGAAAAACCCCGAAAATTTCATGGCAAAGTGACCCCTCGACTGCCAAATATAAAAGTGCCTGTAACTTCGTTATTTGAGCAGCTAGAGGGGTCAAACTTGCACTTTTTCAAAAGGCTCCATCTTCAAAACCACGGAGGCTAGAGACTTGAATTTTAGCTTCAAAGGCAGCCTGAACCCTGCCCTAAAACCCAAAAATACAATTCCGGACGAAAACCTGCGAAAAACCCCGAAAATTTCTTGGCAAAATGACCCCTCGACAGCCAAATATAAAAGTGCCTGTAACTTCGTTATTTGAGCAGCTAGAGGGGTCAAACTTGCACTTTTTCAAAAGGCTCCATCTCCAAAACAACGGAGGCTAGAGACTTGAATTTTAGCTTCAAATGCAGCCTGAACCTTGCCCCAAAAACCAAAAATACCGTTCCGGCCGAAAACCTGCGAAAAACCCCGAAAATTTCATGGCAAAGTGACCCCTCGACAGCCAAATATAAAAGTGCCTGTAACTTCGTTATTTGAGCAGCTAGAGGGGTCAAACTTGCACTTTTCAAAAGGCTCCATCTCCAAAACCACGGAGGCTAGAGACTTGAATTTTAGCTTCAAATGCAGCCTGAACCCTGCCCCAAAAACCAAAAATACCGTTCCGGACGAAAACCTGCGAAAAACCCCGAAAATTGCATGGTAAAGTGACCCCTCGACAGCCAAATATAAAAGTGCCTGTAACTTCGTTATTTGAGCAGCTAGAGGGGTCAAACTTGCACTTTTTCAAAAGGCTCCATCTCCAAAACCACGGAGGCTAGAGACTTGAATTTTAGCTTCAAATGCAGCCTGAACCCTGCCCTAAAACCCAAAAATACCATTCCGGACGAAAACCTGCGAAAAACCCCGACAATATCTTGGCAAAATGACCCCTCGACAGCCAAATATAAAAGTGCCTGTAACTTCGTTATTTGAGCAGCTAGAGGGGTCAAACTTGCACTTTTTCAAAAGGCTCCATCTCCAAAACCACGGAGGCTAGAGACTTAAATTTTAGCTTCAAATGCAGCCTGAACCCTGCCCCAAAAACCCAAAATACCGTTCCGGACGAAAACCTGCGAAAAACCCCGAAAATTTCATGGCAAAGTGACCCCTCGACTGCCAAATATAAAAGTGCCTGTAACTTCGTTATTTGAGCAGCTAGAGGGGTCAAACTTGCACTTTTTCAAAAGGCTCCATCTTCAAAACCACGGAGGCTAGAGACTTGAATTTTAGCTTCAAATGCAGCCTGAACCCTGCCCTAAAACGCAAAAATACAATTCCGGACGAAAACCTGCGAAAAACCCCGAAAATTTCTTGGCAAAATGACCCCTCGACAGCCAAATATAAAAGTGCCTGTAACTTCGTTATTTGAGCAGCTAGAGGGGTCAAACTTGCACTTTTTCAAAAGGCTCCATCTCCAAAACCACGGAGGCTAGAGACTTGAATTTTAGCTTCAAATGCAGCCTGAACCCTGCCCCAAAAACCAAAAATACCGTTCCGGACGAAAACCTGCGAAAAACCCCGAAAATTTCATGGCAAAGTGACCCCTCGACTGCCAAATATAAAAGTGCCTGTAACTTCGTTATTTGAGCAGCTAGAGGGGTCAAACTTGCACTTTTTCAAAAGGCTCCATCTCCAAAACCACGGAGGCTAGAGACTTGAATTTTAGCTTCAAATGCAGCCTGAACCCTGCCCTAAAACCCAAAAATACCATTCCGGACGAAAACCTGCGAAAAACCCCGACAATATCTTGGCAAAATGACCCCTCGACAGCCAAATATAAAAGTGCCTGTAACTTCGTTATTTGAGCAGCTAGAGGGGTCAAACTTGCACTTTTTCAAAAGGCTCCATCTCCAAAACCACGGAGGCTAGAGACTTGAATTTTAGCTTCAAATGCAGCCTGAACCCTGCCCCAAAAACCCAAAATACCGTTCCGGACGAAAACCTGCGAAAAACCCCGAAAATTTCATGGCAAAGTGACCCCTCGACTGCCAAATATAAAAGTGCCTGTAACTTCGTTATTTGAGCAGCTAGAGGGGTCAAACTTGCACTTTTTCAAAAGGCTCCATCTCCAAAACCACGGAGGCTAGAGACTTGAATTTTAGCTTCAAATGCAGCCTGAACCCTGCCCCCAAAACCCAAAATACCGTTCCGGACGAAAACCTGCGAAAAACCCCGAAAATTTCATGGCAAAGTGACCCCTCGACTGCCAAATATAAAAGTGCCTGTAACTTCGTTATTTGAGCAGCTAGAGGGGTCAAACTTGCACTTTTTCAAAAGGCTCCATCTCCAAAACCACGGAGGCTAGAGACTTGAATTTTAGCTTCAAATGCAGCCTGAACACTGCCCTAAGACCCAAAAATACCATTCCGGACGAAAACCTGCGAAAAACCCCCACAATATCTTGGCAAAGTGACCCCTCGACAGCCAAATATAAAAGTGCCTGTAACTTCGTTATTTGAGCAGCTAGAGGGGTCAAACTTGCACTTTTTCAAAAGGCTCCATCTCCAAAACCACGGAGGCTAGAGACTTGAATTTTAGCTTCAAATGCAGCCTGAACCCTGCCCCAAAAACCAAAAATACCGTTCCGGACGAAAACCTGCGAAAAACCCCGAAAATTTCATGGCAAAGTGACCCCTCGACTGCCAAATATAAAAGTGCCTGTAACTTCGTTATTTGAGCAGCTAGAGGGGTCAAACTTGCACTTTTTCAAAAGGCTCCATCTCCAAAACCACGGAGGCTAGAGACTGTAGTGTACATATGGTGTACACTCACCTTAAGAATAGTATTTTCTTCGTTTGTAAACAAACAAGCAACGAAGTAAGCAAAAGCAATTATTGAGCATGCATTCTTGGTGTCATATTGCACTGCTTGATTCTTGCATACTTTAGTTGCATTGCTTGTGAATCACGTTTACTTTCTCCATATCACAATAAGTGACCGGAAATTAGGTCAAAAGTTATTGTGATGATGTCACTTGATTTTTAGGTGAATCTGGAGCATGGGAATAGGGAATAGGTATAGTAATGACTAATTTGTAAGAAAACATGTGTTAGTAATAAGTGATAGTATAAATAGGCGATATTGTATAAGGGAAGGGCAGTCTGTAATTGGAAGTTGCAATTGGCGACTCACAGACTCACCAGCTATTAGGGAAAGATTGGCGATTACGCCGTAATAATAAGATTGCATCTTGCAGTCATTAGTAAAGGTATAAAGTCACTTAATAAATAAGATCATCCAATTTAATTAACTAACTTCTTATTTCACTATGGAAAAAGTACCATTCAACATTACATGGCGATCCTGCCAATCATCGAACAATGGACAAGGACTTGCTCGACATTAATTTTTCATTGGAAGAGCACCGTGAGATAGATGACTATTTCAGCAAATTATTTGGCACCGCAGAGAAATATTCCGTCGAAGTAAATAGGCAAGCACCGCAGTGTATTCCGTCGAAGATTAATCCCGATACAGAAGAAAAAGCGCCAGTTCAGCAACCAGTAGACCCTGCCGCTCCTGTCGTTAAAAAGAAGAGGAAAACTTACGAGGATGCAATTTTGCAGGCGACGGAAGACGATCTACCCCATCTAGGACCAAAGCGGAGATACATGCAACGACCACAGCTGACGACACCACAACCTGCGGAAGCGGCTATTACACGCACCAGAGGCGGAAAACGAGTGCGACTTCGTCAGGAGAAGGCTAGAATTTTTGGTATCATCCCATTGGTGACGGACTCCGCTCAAAAGCGAGCTCTATTCAAGGAAGCTGAGGCTATATCCAGGAAACTTAAAAATTTAAAAAAAAAAAACATTAATAATAATACAATAATTAAATATGGGGAACTGCTCTTCAGTAAACACCGGATCTATGATGACCGAATATCGTCAGGCAATCACCACATCAGCAGTGTTTGCTATAGCATTAGTATTATTTTACTTTTATAATAGATACCATAATAATTATGTACGAAAATATGTTAATAGAACAACAAATATTTAATTAATAGACTCCACATATACAATTCAAATTTACACCTTTCATTTTTTTTGGTATTTCACTGAGTAATGTCTGATGTTGAGAAATCAGAACAATCCACTTTTTCGCATGTAAAAGCCCTGATTGAAGAATCAAAAAAGGAGTTAAACAACGCCAAGAAATCAATTAACAAACCTTATAAAGAACAAACTATTAGATCAAAACTAGAGGCTCTTGAGAATACAAGAACTCAGTTAAAAGATTTTTTTTCAAGTACCAAATTGGATGTTCTTGATCTAAAAATTTATTTTAAAAGTATTTACGAAGAACTCAAAAACTTGTTTTTAAAACAACTTGCAATCATGGCGAGTAATTTTGATTTAGCTTTGGCACACAAAGTTATTCACTTTTGAAGGACACCATAAAAATCTTCATGCTTTTCTAACGCATATCGAACTCCTTCATAAAACATTTAATGATGAAGGAAAAAAAGAATTAATAAATTTTGTTTGTAATGCAAAATTGTCTGATGTTGTAAGAACGTCATTGGGGACTGATCTGACCAACAACTTTCGAGGATTTTTCAACTAGGGCTAAAGCTAATTTTCGGAACACCAGAACTATCACAAGTATCCAAACAGATTTAGCATAATATGCTCCAACTCAAATCATCTGCAATTGCTTTTAGAGATAAAATTTTGAAATTAACTAGTGAGCTTACTTCTTTGGAAATCGATGAATTGGGTTCTTTAGCAACCGAACATTCTAAAAAAGCAGTAGCTATGATAAATGAGAAATTAGCATTAACAATTTTCTTGAATGGTGTAAACGAACAGTATCAAAACACTATTTTCGCGTCTAGACCAAAGGATATTATGGAAGCCGCAAACCTAACAGTAGAACTTGAAAAACGAAGCGTTAATAACAGAAGAATTATGTTAATGAACAATGGCAACGCGAAGCCAATAATAATAGCAACCGAAATAACAATAACAACCGAAATAATAATAACAGAACTACGGTAACAATAATAACAATAACAATAATTATAGTAGTAATAACGTCAAAATAACAACAATATCAGATATAATAACCGAAATAATAGAAACAATAACAATAATAGCGGGAATAACCGGAATAACGGTAGTATTTGGAATAACAATAATAGCGGAAATAACCGGAATAACAGTAATAATTGGAATAACAGCAATAACGGAAACAATCGCAATAACTGGAATAACGGGAATAACTCCAACAATAACAGAAGATCCAACGGCAACTGGAATAATAACCAAAATAATTCAAGAAACGTTAATATCATTCAGGACCAGGGAAACGGACAGCTCTCCGGAGAGGAACAACAGTAAATGAAAAATTTTTTAAAGAAAATGATTCCGCTCGACAACGATAATACTATAAAGAAAACTTTGGCGATAACAAGGGGGATGTCGGCTAAACAACAGTCAGACAACAAAGTGCACTATAAAAATAATAATGTGAATAATAAGGATGACCTACCCAGATTACAATCGGAGCCTGATCAACTTCGAGTATGGGAGTGTACATCATTGACGGATATCCGAAATATTATTAAACTGAAGTTTATTATCCGAAATGGAAATAAACCAAAAATTGTACGTACAAAGGATGCAATATGTATATATGACAGCGATAGTGTTAACAGGAAATACGTTTCCGTTAATAAAGCGTCTAACATTTCATCCTACAATGCGAAGCATACCAACAATAGCGATAATTCTGATATGGTATACGTGCCTATCATGAAGAAGCTATTGGAAACGGCGCTTAATTGGAAAATTCATACGCTAGCCATACCAACAAATGATGAAATTTTCCAAGCATTGTCTATTGAAAAATTTAAATATATTATTAATATGTTGCAACAAGATTTTCACGTGAAAGTAAATATAATTATTTATAAAGCCCCTGAAAACATCAAAGAAATTAGTCGTCAAAAAGAATTAATTAAAGAGTATCATGATACGCCACACGGAGGACACTTCGGAGTCAGAAAAACATGCTTAAAACTTAAACAACGATACTGTTGGAAAAATATGAATAGGATGATAAAAGATTACGTAAGCAATTGTGAAAAATGTAAAATTAATAAACAGATACGTCATACTAAAGAACGAATGATAAAAACAGATACGCCATCTACAAGTTTTGAAACCATTTGTATAGATATTGTAGGACCACTTCGAATATCAAACGGTTACCGATATATATTAACCATGCAATGCGAGCTATCAAAATTCGTTATTGCCGCGCCTTTAGAAACTAAAGAAGCCAAAAACGTAGCTAAATCTCTAGTAGAAAACCTAATTTTAACTCACGGTTTATTTAAAGTACTAAAGTCGGATATGGGTTCTGAATTCACTAACAAATTATTAAAAGAAATTTGCGATATGCTAAAAATCAAACAGATTTTCTCTACACCATATCATCACGAAACTTTGGGTGCTATAGAACGAAATCATCGTGTCTTAAATGAGTACATGCTAACTTTTGCTGAGGATATGAATTGGGACGTTTGGTTACCATATTACACTTTCGCGTATAATATAACGCCACACGTAGATAATAACTACAGTCCTTTTGAGTTAGTTTTCGGTAAATTACCTACTCTGCCCAATGATATTCTTACAACTAATGACACAGTATATAATCTCGATAATTATGCAAATGAACTTAAAGTTAGACTCAGATTTTCAGTATCTAAAGCCCGTGAACTTATTGAATTAACAAAACTTAACCGCACTAAGAAAGATAAAAATGTAAACCCACTTATAATATTAGTTAACGATAAGGTATTAGTAAAGAATGAAAACAAAAAGAAAGGTCAACCACCTTATGTGGGACCATTTAATGTAATAAGTATTGATAATACAAATGTAACAATAGATTATAAGGGAATTCCTAAAACAATACATAAGAATAGACTAAAAAAATTTTGAGTAATTAACATTCAATAACAATATATATATATATAAAAAAAAAAAAAAAAAAAAAAAAAAAATTATATGTAAAATATTAAGAGGATATTGTAAACCTCATGTTCCAGATACCCTACACGTGGAGTAGTATTATAATTATTATTATGATTTGTATAACACAAATCACCAAAAACCCCATGGGTGTAGTGTACATATGGTGTACACTCACCTTAAGAATAGTATTTTCTTCGTTTGTAAACAAACAAGCAACGAAGTAAGCAAAAGCAATTATTGAGCATGCATTCTTGGTGTCATATTGCACTGCTTGATTCTTGCATACTTTAGTTGCATTGCTTGTGAATCACGTTTACTTTCTCCATATCACAATAAGTGACCGGAAATTAGGTCAAAAGTTATTGTGATGATGTCACTTGATTTTTAGGTGAATCTGGAGCATGGGAATAGGGAATAGGTATAGTAATGACTAATTTGTAAGAAAACATGTGTTAGTAATAAGTGATAGTATAAATAGGCGATATTGTATAAGGGAAGGGCAGTCTGTAATTGGAAGTTGCAATTGGCGACTCACAGACTCACCAGCTATTAGGGAAAGATTGGCGATTACGCCGTAATAATAAGATTGCATCTTGCAGTCATTAGTAAAGGTATAAAGTCACTTAATAAATAAGATCATCCAATTTAATTAACTAACTTCTTATTTCACTATGGAAAAAGTACCATTCAACATTACAGACTAGAATTTTAGCTTCAAATGCAGCCTGAACCTTGCCCCAAAAACCAAAAATACCGTTCCGGACGAAAACCTGCGAAAAACCCCGAAAATTGCATGGCAAAGTGACCCCTCGACTGCCAAATATAAAAGTGCCTGTAACTTCGTTATTTGAGCAGCTAGAGGGGTCAAACTTGCACTTTTTCAAAAGGCTCCATCTCCAAAACCACGGAGGCTAGAGACTTGAATTTTAGCTTCAAATGCAGCCTGAACCCTGCCCTAAAACCCAAAAATACCATTCCGGACGAAAACCTGCGAAAAACCCCCACAATATCTTGGCAAAATGACCCCTCGACAGCCAAATATAAAAGTGCCTGTAACTTCGTTATTTGAGCAGCTAGAGGGGTCAAACTTGCACTTTTTCAAAAGGCTCCATCTCCAAAACCACGGAGGCTAGAGACTTGAATTTTAGCTTCAAATGCAGCCTGAACCCTGCCCCAAAAACCAAAAATACCGTTCCGGACGAAAACCTGCGAAAAACCCCGAAAATTGCATGGCAAAGTGACCCCTCGACTGCCAAATATAAAAGTGCCTGTAACTTCGTTATTTGAGCAGCTAGAGGGGTCAAACTTGCACTTTTTCAAAAGGCTCCATCTCCAAAACCACGGAGGCTAGAGACTTGAATTTTAGCTTCAAATGCAGCCTGAACCCTGCCCTAAAACCCAAAAATACCATTCCGGACGAAAACCTGCGAAAAACCCCGACAATATCTTGGCAATGACCCCTCGACAGCCAAATATAAAAGTGCCTGTAACTTCGTTATTTGAGCAGCTAGAGGGGTCAAACTTGCACTTTTTCAAAAGGCTCCATCTCCAAAACCACGGAGGCTAGAGACTTGAATTTTAGCTTCAAATGCAGCCTGAACCCTGCCCCAAAAACCAAAAATACCGTTCCGGACGAAAACCTGCGAAAAACCCCGAAAATTTCATGGCAAAGTGACCCCTCGACTGCCAAATATAAAAGCGTCTGTAACTTCGTTATTTGAGCAGCTAGAGGGGTCAAACTTGCACTTTTTCAAAAGGCTCCATCTCCAAAACCACGGAGGCTAGAGACTTGAATTTTAGCTTCAAATGCAGCCTGAACCCTGCCCGAAAAACCAAAAATACCGTTCCGGACAAAAACCTGCGAAAAACCCCGAAAATTTCATGGCAAAGTGACCCCTCGACTGCCAAATATAAAAGTGCCTGTAACTTCGTTATTTGAGCAGCAAGAGGGGTCAAACTTGCACTTTTTCAAAAGGCTCCATCTCCAAAACCACGGAGGCTAGAGACTTGAATTTTAGCTTCAAATGCAGCCTGAACCCTGCCCTAAAACCCAAAAATACTATTCCGGACGAAAACCTGCGAAAAACCCCGAAAATTTCATGGCAAAGTGACCCCTCGACTGCCAAATATAAAAGTGCCTGTAACTTCGTTATTTGAGCAGCTAGAGGGGTCAAACTTGCACTTTTTCAAAAGGCTCCATCTTCAAAACCACGGAGGCTAGAGACTTGAATTTTAGCTTCAAATGCAGCCTGAACCCTGCCCTAAAACGCAAAAATACAATTCCGGACGAAAACCTGCGAAAAACCCCGACAATATCTTGGCAAAATGACCCCTCGACAGTCAAATATAAAAGTGCCTGTAACTTCGTTATTTGAGCAGCTAGAGGGGTCAAACTTGCACTTTTTCAAAAGGCTCCATCTCCAAAACCACGGAGGCTAGAGACTTGAATTTTAGCTTCAAATGCAGCCTGAACCCTGCCCCAAAAACCCAAAATACCGTTCCGGACGAAAACCTGCGAAAAACCCCGAAAATTTCATGGCAAAGTGACCCCCCGACTGCCAAATATAAAAGTGCCTGTAACTTCGTTATTTGAGCAGCTAGAGGGGTCAAACTTGCACTTTTTCAAAAGGCTCCATCTCCAAAACCACGGAGGCTAGAGACTTGAATTTTAGCTTCAAATGCAGCCTGAACCCTGCCCCAAAAACCAAAAATACCGTTCCGGACGAAAACCTGCCGAAAAACCCCGAAAATTGCATGGCAAAGTGACCCCTCGACTGCCATATATAAAAGTGCCTGTAACTTCGTTATTTGAGCAGCTAGAGGGGTCAAACTTGCACTTTTTCAAAAGGCTCCATCTTCAAAACCACGGAGGCTAGAGACTTGAATTTTAGCTTCAAATGCAGCCTGAACCCTGCCCTAAAACCCAAAAATACCATTCCGGACGAAAAACCTGCGAAAAACCCCGAAAATTGCATGGCAAAGTGACCCCTCGACTGCCCAAATATAAAAGTGCCTGTAACTTCGTTATTTGAGCAGCTAGAGGGGTCAAACTTGCACTTTTTCAAAAGGCTCCATCTCCAAAACCACGGAGGCTAGAGACTTGAATTTTAGCTTCAAATGCAGCCTGAACCCTGCCCTAAAACCCAAAAATACCATTCCGGACGAAAACCTGCGAAAAACCCCCACAATATCTTGGCAAAATGACCCCTCGACAGCCAAATATAAAAGTGCCTGTAACTTCGTTATTTGAGCAGCTAGAGGGGTCAAACTTGCACTTTTTCAAAAGGCTCCATCTCCAAAACCACGGAGGCTAGAGACTTGAATTTTAGCTTCAAATGCAGCCTGAACCCTGCCCCAAAAACCAAAAATACCGTTCCGGACGAAAACCTGCGAAAAACCCCCGAAAATTGCATGGCAAAGTGGACCCCTCGACTGCCAAATATAAAAGTGCCTGTAACTTCGTTATTTGAGCAGCTAGAGGGGTCAAACTTGCACTTTTTCAAAAGGCTCCATCTCCAAAACCACGGAGGCTAGAGACTTGAATTTTAGCTTCAAATGCAGCCTGAACCCTGCCCTAAAACCCCAAAAATACCATTCCGGACGAAAACCTGCGAAAAACCCCCACAATATCTTGGCAAAATGACCCCTCGACAGCCAAATATAAAAGTTGCCTGTAACTTCGTTATTTGAGCAGCTAGAGGGGTCAAACTTTGCACTTTTTCAAAAGGCTCCATCTCCAAAACCACGGAGGCTAGAGACTTGAATTTTAGCTTCAAATGCAGCCTGAACCCTGCCCCAAAAAACCAAAAATACCGTTCCGGACGAAAACATCCGAAAAACCCCGAAAATTTCATGGCAAAGTGACCCCTCGACTGCCAAATATAAAAAGTGCCTGTAACTTCGTTATTTGAGCAGCTAGACGGGTCAAACTTGCACTTTTTCAAAAGGCTCCATCTCCAAAACCACGGAGGCTAGAGACTTGAATTTTTAGCTTCAAATGCAGCCTGAACCCTGCCCCAAAAACCAAAAATACCGTTCCGGACGAAAACATGCGAAAAACCCCCGAAAATTTCATGGCAAAAGTGACCCCTCGACTGCCAAATATAAAAGTGCCTGTAACTTCGTTATTTGAGCAGCTAGAGGGGTCAAACTTGCACTTTTTCAAAAGGCTCCATCTCCAAAACGACGGAGGCTACAGACTTGAATTTAGCTTCAAAATGCAGCCTGAACCCTGCCCCAAAAACCAAAAATACCGTTCCGGACGAAAAACCTGCGAAAAACCCCGAAAATTTCATGGGCAAAAGTGACCCCTCGACTGCCAAATATAAAAGTGCCTGTAACTTCGTTATTTTGGAGCAGCTAGAGGGGTCAAACTTGCACTTTTTCAAAAGGCTCCATCTCCAAAACCACGGAGGCTAGAGACTTGAATTTTAGCTTCAAATGCAGCCTGAACCCTGCCCCAAAAACCAAAAATACCGTTCCGGACGAAAACATCCGAAAAACCCCGAAAATTTCATGGCAAAGTGACCCCTCGACTGCCAAATATAAAAGTGCCTGTAACTTCGTTATTTGAGCAGCTAGACGGGTCAAACTTGCACTTTTTCAAAAGGCTCCATCTCCAAAACCACGGAGGCTAGAGACTTGAATTTTAGCTTCAAATGCAGCCTGAACCCTGCCCCAAAAACCAAAAATACCGTTCCGGACGAAAACATGCGAAAAACCCCGAAAATTTCATGGCAAAGTGACCCCTCGACTGCCAAATATAAAAGTGCCTGTAACTTCGTTATTTGAGCAGCTAGAGGGGTCAAACTTGCACTTTTTCAAAAGGCTCCATCTCCAAAACGACGGAGGCTAGAGACTTGAATTTTAGCTTCAAATGCAGCCTGAACCCTGCCCTAAAACGCAAAAATAGCAATTCCGGACGAGAAAACCTGCGAAAAACCCCGACAATATCTTGGCAAAAATGACCCTCGACAGTCAAATATAAAAGTGCCTGTAACTTCGTTATTTGAGCAGCTAGAGGGGGTCAAACTTGCACTTTTTCAAAACGGCTCCATCTCCAAAACCACGGAGGCTAGAGACTTGAATTTTAGCTTCAAATGCAGCCTGAACCCTGCCCCAAAAACCCAAAATACCGTTCCGGACGAAAACCTGCGAAAAACCCCAGAAAATTTCATGGCAAAAGGTGACCCCCCGACTGCCAAATATAAAAAGTGCCTGTAACTTCGTTATTTGAGCAGCTAGAGGGGTCAAACTTGCACTTTTTCAAAAGGCTCCATCTCGCAAAACCACGGAGGCTAGAGACTTGAATTTTAGCTTCAAATGCAGCCTGAACCCTGCCCCAAAAACCAAAAATACCGTTCCGGACGAAAACCTGCGAAAAACCCCGAAAATTGCATGGCAAAAGTGACCCCTCGACTGCCATATATAAAAGTGCCTGTAACTTCGTTATTTGAGCAGCTAGAGGGGTCAAATCTTGCACTTTTTCAAAAGGGCTCCATCTTCAAAACCACGGAGGCTAGAGACTTGAATTTTAGCTTCAATGCAGCCTGACCCTGCCCGTAAAACCCAAAAATACCATTCCGGACGAAAACCTGCGAAAAACCCCGAAAATTGCATGGCAAAGGTGACCCCTCGACTGCCAAATATAAAAGTGCCTGTAACTTCGTTATTTGAGCAGCTAGAGGGGTCAAACCTTGCACTTTTTCAAAAGGCTCCATCTCCAAAACCACGGAGGCTAGAGACTTGAATTTTAGCTTCAAATGCAGCCTGAACCCTGCCCTAAAACCCAAAAAATACCATTCCGGACGAAAACCTGCGAAAAACCCCCACAATATCTTGGCAAAATGACCCCTCGACAGCCAAATATAAAAGTGCCTGTAACTTCGTTATTTGAGCAGCTAGAGGGGTCAAACTTGCACCTTTTCAAAAGGCTCCATCTCCAAAACCACGGAGGCTAGAGACTTGAATTTTAGCTTCAAATGCAGCCTGAACCCTGCCCCAAAAACCAAAAATACCGTTCCGGACGAAAACCTGCGAAAAACCCCGAAAATTGCATGGCAAAGTGACCCCTCGACTGCCAAATATAAAAGTGCCTGTAACTTCGTTATTTGAGCAGCTAGAGGGGGTCAAACTTGCACTTTTTCAAAAGGCTCCATCTCCAAAACCACGGAGGCTAGAGACTTGAATTTTTAGCTTCAAATGCAGCCTGAACCCTGCCCTAAAACCCAAAAATACCATTCCGGACGAAAACCTGCGAAAAACCCCCACAATATCTTGGCAAAATGACCCCTCGACAGCCAAATATAAAAGTGCCTGTAACTTCGTTATTTGAGCAGCTAGAGGGGTCAAACTTGCACTTTTTCAAAAGGCTCCATCTCCAAAACCACGGAGGCTAGAGACTTGAATTTTAGCTTCAAATGCAGCCTGAACCCTGCCCCAAAAACCAAAAATACCGTTCCGGACGAAAACATCCGAAAAACCCCGAAAATTTCATGGCAAAGTGACCCTCGACTGCCAAATATAAAAGTGCCTGTAACTTCGTTATTTGAGCAGCTAGACGGGTCAAACTTGCACTTTTTCAAAAGGCTCCATCTCCAAAACCACGGAGGCTAGAGACTTGAATTTTAGCTTCAAATGCAGCCTGAACCCTGCCCCAAAAACCAAAAATACCGTTCCGGACGAAAACATGCGAAAAAACCCCGAAAATTTCATGGCAAAGTGACCCCTCGACTGCCAAATATAAAAGTGCCTGTAACTTTCGTTATTTGAGCAGCTAGAGGGGTCAAACTTGCACTTTTTCAAAGGCTCCATCTCCAAAACGACGGAGGCTACAGACTTGAATTTTAGCTTCAAATGCAGCCTGAACCCTGCCCCAAAAACCAAAAATACCGTTCCGGACGAAAACCTGCGAAAAACCCCGAAATTTCATGGCAAAGTGACCCCTCGACTGCCAAATATAAAAGTGCCTGTAACTTCGTTATTTGAGCAGCTAGAGGGGTCAAACTTGCACTTTTTCAAAAGGCTCCATCTCCAAAACCACGGAGGCTAGAGACTTGAATTTTAGCTTCAAATGCAGCCTGAACCCTGCCCAAAAACCAAAAATACCGTTCCGGACGAAAACCTGCGAAAAACCCCGAAAATTTCATGGCAAAGTGACCCCTCGACAGCCAAATATAAAAGTGCCTGTAACTTCGTTATTTGAGCAGCTAGAGGGGGTCAAACTTGCACTTTTTCAAAAGGCTCCATCTCCAAAACCACGGAGGCTAGAGACTTGAATTTTAGCTTCAAATGCAGCCTGAACCCTGCCCCAAAAACCCAAAATACCGTTCCGGACGAAAACCTGCGAAAAACCCCGAAAATTTCATGGCAAAGTGACCCCTCGACTGCCAAATATAAAAGTGCCTGTAACTTCGTTATTTGAGCAGCTAGAGGGGGTCAAACTTGCACTTTTTCAAAAAGGCTCCATCTCCAAAACCACGGAGGCTAAGAGACTTGAATTTTAGGTTCAAATGCAGCCTGAACCCTGCCCTAAAACCCAAAAATACCATTCCGGACGAAAACCTGCGAAAAACCCCCACAATATCTTGGCAAAAATGACCCCTCGACAGCCAAATATAAAAGTGCCTGTAACTTCGTTATTTGAGCAGCTAGAGGGGTCAAACTTGCACTTTTTCAAAAGGCTCCATCTCCAAAACCACGGAGGCTAGAGACTTGAATTTTAGCTTCAAATGCAGCCTGAACCCTGCTCCAAAAACCCAAAATACCGTTCCGGACGAAAACCTGCGAAAATCCCCGAAAATTTCATGGCAAAGTGACCCCTCGACTGCCAAATATAAAAGTGCCAGTAACTTCGTTATTTGAGCAGCTAGAGGGGTCAAACTTGCACTTTTTCAAAAGGCTCCATCTCCAAAACCACGGAGGCTAGAGACTTGAATTTTAGCTTCAAATGCAGCCTGAACCCTGCCCCAAAAACCCAAAATACCGTTCCGGACGAAAACCTGCGAAAAAACCCCGAAAATTTCATGGCAAAGTGACCCCTCGACTGCCAAATATAAAAGTGCCTGTAACTTCGTTATTTGAGCAGCTAGAGGGGGTCAAACTTGCACTTTTTCAAAAGGCTCCATCTTCAAAACCACGGAGGCTAGAGACTTGAATTTTAGCTTCAAATGCAGCCTGAACCCTGTCCTAAAACGCAAAAATACAATTCCGGACGAAAACCTGCGAAAAAACCCCGAAAATTTCTTGGCAAAATGACCCCTCGACAGCCAAATATAAAAGTGCTGTAACTTCGTTATTTGAGCAGCTAGAGGGGTCAAACTTGCACTTTTTCAAAAGGCTCCATCTCCAAAACCACGGAAACTAGAGACTTGAATTTTAGCTTCAAATGCAGCCTGAACCCTGCCCCAAAAACCCAAAATACCGTTCCGGACGAAAACTTGCGAAAAACCCCCAAAATTTCATGGCAAAGTGACCCCCTCGACTGCCAAATATAAAAGTGCCTGTAACTTCGTTATTTGAGCAGCTAGAGGGGTCAAACTTGCACTTTTTCAAAAGGCTCCATCTCCAAAACCACGGAGGCTAGAGACTTGAATTTTAGCTTCAAATGCAGCCTGAACCCTGCCCCTAAAACGCAAAGATACAATTCCGGACGAAAACCTGCGAAAAACCCCGACAATATCTTGGCAAAATGACCCCTCGACTGCCAAATATAAAAGTGCCTGTAACTTCGTTATTTGAGCAGCTAGAGGGGTCAAACTTGCACTTTTTCAAAAGGCTCCATCTCCAAAACCACGGAGGCTAGAGACTTGAATTTTAGCTTCAAATGCAGCCTGAACCCTGCCCCAAAAACCAAAAATACCGTTCCGGACGAAAACCTGCGAAAAACCCCGAAAATTTCATGGCAAAGTGACCCCTCGACTGCCAAATATAAAAGTGCCTGTAACTTCGTTATTTGAGCAGCTAGAGGGGTCAAACTTGCACTTTTTCAAAAGGCTCCATCTCCAAAACCACGGAGGCTAGAGACTTGAATTTTAGCTTCAAATGCAGCCTGAACCCTGCCCCAAAAACCCAAAATACCGTTCCGGACGAAAACCTGCGAAAAACCCCGACAATATCTTGGCAAAATGACCCCTCGACAGCCAAATATAAAAGTGCCTGTAACTTCGTTATTTGAGCAGCTAGAGGGGGTCAAACTTGCACTTTTTCAAAAGGCTCCATCTCCAAAACCACGGAGGCTAGAGACTTAATTTTAGCTTCAAATGCAGCCTGAACCCTGCCCAAAAAACCAAAAATACCGTTCCGGACGAAAACCTGCGAAAAACCCCGAAAATTTCATGGCAAAGTGACCCCTCGACTGCCAAATATAAAAGTGTCCTGTACCTTCGTTATTTGAGCAGCTAGAGGGGTCAAACTTGCACTTTTTCAAAAGGCTCCATCTCCAAAACCACGGAGGCTAGTGACTTGAATTTTAGCTTCAAATGCAGCCTGAACCCTGTCCTAAAACGCAAAAATACAATTCCGGACGAAAACCTGCGAAAAACCCCGAAAATTTCTTGGCAAAATGACCCCTCGACAGCCAAATATAAAAGTGCCTGTAACTTCGTTATTTGAGCAGCTAGAGGGGTCAAACTTGCACTTTTTCAAAAGGCTCCATCTTCAAAACCACGGAGGCTAGAGACTTGAATTTTAGCTTCAAATGCAGCCTGAACCCTGTCCTAAAACGCAAAAATACAATTCCGGACGAAAACCTGCGAAAAACCCCGAAAATTTCTTGGCAAAATGACCCCTCGACAGCCAAATATAAAAGTGCCTGTAACTTCGTTATTTGAGCAGCTAGAGGGGTCAAACTTGCACTTTTTCAAAAGGCTCCATCTCCAAAACCACGGAAACTAGAGACTTGAATTTTAGCTTCAAATGCAGCCTGAACCCTGCCCCAAAAACCCAAAATACCGTTCCGGACGAAAACTTGCGAAAAACCCCCAAAATTTCATGGCAAAGTGACCCCTCGACTGCCAAATATAAAAGTGCCTGTAACTTCGTTATTTGAGCAGCTAGAGGGGTCAAACTTGCACTTTTTCAAAAGGCTCCATCTCCAAAACCACGGAGGCTAGAGACTTAAATTTTAGCTTCAAATGCAGCCTGAACCCTGCCCCAAAAACCAAAAATACCGTTCCGGACGAAAACCTGCGAAAAACCCCGAAAATTTCATGGCAAAGTGGACCCCTCGACTGCCAAATATAAAAGTGTCTGTAACCTTCGTTATTTGAGCAGCTAGAGGGGTCAAACTTGCACTTTTCAAAAGGGCTCCATCTCCAAAACCACGGAGGCTAGTGACTTGAATTTTTAGCTTCAAATGCAGCCTGAACCCTGTCCTAAAACGCAAAAATACAATTCCGGACGAAAACCTGCGAAAAACCCCGAAAATTTCTTGGCAAAATGACCCCTCGACAGCCAAAATATAAAAGTGCCTGTAACTTCGTTATTTGAGCAGCTAGAGGGGTCAAACTTGCACTTTTTCAAAAGGCTCCATCTTCAAAACCACGGAGGCTAGAGACTTGAATTTTAGCTTCAAATGCAGCCTGAACCCTGTCCTAAAACGCAAAAATACAATTCCGGACGAAAACCTGCGAAAAACCCCGAAAATTTCTTGGCAAAATGACCCCTCGACAGCCAAATATAAAAGTGCCTGTAACTTCGTTATTTGAGCAGCTAGAGGGGTCAAACTTGCACTTTTTCAAAAGGCTCCATCTCCAAAACCACGGGAAACTAGAGACTTGAATTTTAGCTTCAAATGCAGCCTGAACCCTGCCCCAAAAACCCAAAATACCGTTCCGGACTGAAAGACTTGCGAAAAACCCCCGAAAATTTCATGGGCAAAGTGACCCCTCGACTGCCAAATATAAAAGTGCCTGTAACTTCGTTATTTGAGCAGCTAGAGGGGTCAAACTTGCACTTTTTTCAAAAGGCTCCATCTTCAAAACCACGGAGGCTAGAGACTTGAATTTTAGCTTCAAATGCAGCCTGAACCCTGTCCTAAAACGCAAAAATACAATTCCGGACGAAAACCTGCGAAAAACCCCGAAAATTTCTTGGCAAAATGACCCCTCGACAGCCAAATATAAAAGTGCCTGTAACTTCGTTATTTGAGCAGCTAGAGGGGTCAAACTTGCACTTTTTCAAAAGGCTCCATCTCCAAAACCACGGAAACTAGAGACTTGAATTTTAGCTTCAAATGCAGCCTGAACCCTGCCCCAAAAACCCAAAATACCGTTCCGGACGAAAACTGCGAAAAACCCCCAAAATTTCATGGCAAAGTGACCCCTCGACTGCCAAATATAAAAGTGCCTGTAACTTCGTTATTTGAGCAGCTAGAGGGGTCAAACTTGCACTTTTTCAAAAGGCTCCATCTCCAAAACCACGGAGGCTAGAGACTTGAATTTTAGCTTCAAATGCAGCCTGAACCCTGCCCTAAAACGCAAAGATACAATTCCGGACGAAAACCTGCGAAAAAACCCCGACAATATCTTGGCAAAATGACCCCTCGACTGCCAAATATAAAAGTGCCTGTAACTTCGTTATTTGAGCAGCTAGAGGGGTCAAACTTGCACTTTTTCAAAAGGCTCCATCTCCAAAACCACGGAGGCTAGAGACTTGAATTTTAGCTTCAAATGCAGCCTGAACCCTGCCCCAAAAACCAAAAATACCGTTCCGGACGAAAACCTGCGAAAAACCCCGAAAATTTCATGGCAAAGTGACCCCTCGACTGCCAAATATAAAAGTGCCTGTAACTTCGTTATTTGAGCAGCTAGAGGGGTCAAACTTGCACTTTTTCAAAAGGCTCCATCTCCAAAACCACGGAGGCTAGAGACTTGAATTTTAGCTTCAAATGCAGCCTGAACCCTGCCCCAAAAACCAAAAATACCGTTCCGGACGAAAACCTGCGAAAAACCCCGAAAATTTCATGGCAAAGTGACCCCTCGACTGCCAAATATAAAAGTGCCTGTAACTTCGTTATTTGAGCAGCTAGAGGGGTCAAACTTGCACTTTTTCAAAAGGCTCCATCTCCAAAACCACGGAGGCTAGAGACTTGAATTTTAGCTTCAAATGCAGCCTGAACCCTGCCCTAAAACGCAAAGATACAATTCCGGACGAAAACCTGCGAAAAACCCCGACAATATCTTGGCAAAATGACCCCTCGACTGCCAAATATAAAAGTGCCTGTAACTTCGTTATTTGAGCAGCTAGAGGGGTCAAACTTGCACTTTTTCAAAAGGCTCCATCTCCAAAACCACGGAGGCTAGAGACTTGAATTTTAGCTTCAAATGCAGCCTGAACCCTGCCCCAAAAACCAAAAATACCGTTCCGGACGAAAACCTGCGAAAAACCCCGAAAATTTCATGGCAAAGTGACCCCTCGACTGCCAAATATAAAAGTGCCTGTAACTTCGTTATTTGAGCAGCTAGAGGGGTCAAACTTGCACTTTTTCAAAAGGCTCCATCTCCAAAACCACGGAGGCTAGAGACTTGAATTTTAGCTTCAAATGCAGCCTGAACCCTGCCCTAAAACCCAAAAATACCATTCCGAACGAAAACCTGCGAAAAACCCCGACAATATCTTGGCAAAATGACCCCTCGACAGCCAAATATAAAAGTGCCTGTAACTTCGTTATTTGAGCAGCTAGAGGGGTCAAACTTGCACTTTTTCAAAAGGCTCCATCTCCAAAACCACGGAGGCTAGAGACTTGAATTTTAGCTTCAAATGCAGCCTGAACCCTGCCCCAAAAACCCAAAATACCGTTCCGGACGAAAACCTGCGAAAAACCCCGAAAATTTCATGGCAAAGTGACCCCTCGACTGCCAAATATAAAAGTGCCTGTAACTTCGTTATTTGAGCAGCTAGAGGGGTCAAACTTGCACTTTTTCAAAAGGCTCCATCTTCAAAACCACGGAGGCTAGAGACTTGAATTTTAGCTTCAAATGCAGCCTGAACCCTGCCCTAAAACGCAAAAATACAATTCCGGACGAAAACCTGCGAAAAACCCCGAAAATTTCTTGGCAAAATGACCCCTCGACAGCCAAATATAAAAGTGCCTGTAACTTCGTTATTTGAGCAGCTAGAGGGGTCAAACTTGCACTTTTTCAAAAGGCTCCATCTCCAAAACCACGGAGGCTAGAGACTTGAATTTTAGCTTCAAATACAGCCTGAACCCTGCCCCAAAAACCAAAAATACCGTTCCGGACGAAAACCTGCGAAAAACCCCGAAAATTTCATGGCAAAGTGACCCCTCGACTGCCAAATATAAAAGTGCCTGTAACTTCGTTATTTGAGCAGCTAGAGGGGTCAAACTTGCACTTTTTCAAAAGGCTCCATCTCCAAAACCACGGAGGCTATAGTCTTGAATTTTAGCTTCAAATGCAGCCTGAACCCTGCCCTAAAACCCAAAAATACCATTCCGGACGAAAACCTGCGAAAAACCCCGACAATATCTTGGCAAAATGACCCCTCGACAGCCAAATATAAAAGTGCCTGTAACTTCGTTATTTGAGCAGCTAGAGGGGTCAAACTTGCACTTTTTCAAAAGGCTCCATCTCCAAAACCACGGAGGCTAGAGACTTGAATTTTAGCTTCAAATGCAGCCTGAACCCTGCCCCAAAAACCCAAAATACCGTTCCGGACGAAAACCTGCGAAAAACCCCGAAAATTTCATGGCAAAGTGACCCCTCGACTGCCAAATATAAAAGTGCCTGTAACTTCGTTATTTGAGCAGCTAGAGGGGTCAAACTTGCACTTTTTCAAAAGGCTCCATCTCCAAAACCACGGAGGCTAGAGACTTGAATTTTAGCTTCAAATGCAGCCTGAACCCTGCCCCCAAAACCCAAAATACCGTTCCGGACGAAAACCTGCGAAAAACCCCGAAAATTTCATGGCAAAGTGACCCCTCGACTGCCAAATATAAAAGTGCCTGTAACTTCGTTATTTGAGCAGCTAGAGGGGTCAAACTTGCACTTTTTCAAAAGGCTCCATCTCCAAAACCACGGAGGCTAGAGACTTGAATTTTAGCTTCAAATGCAGCCTGAACACTGCCCTAAGACCCAAAAATACCATTCCGGACGAAAACCTGCGAAAAACCCCCACAATATCTTGGCAAAGTGACCCCTCGACAGCCAAATATAAAAGTGCCTGTAACTTCGTTATTTGAGCAGCTAGAGGGGTCAAACTTGCACTTTTTCAAAAGGCTCCATCTCCAAAACCACGGAGGCTAGAGACTTGAATGTTAGCTTCAAATGCAGCCTGAACCCTGCCCCAAAAACCAAAAATACCGTTCCGGACGAAAACCTGCGAAAAACCCCGAAAATTTCATGGCAAAGTGACCCCTCGACTGCCAAATATAAAAGTGCCTGTAACTTCGTTATTTGAGCAGCTAGAGGGGTCAAACTTGCACTTTTTCAAAAGGCTCCATCTCCAAAACCACGGAGGCTAGAGACTTGAATTTTAGCTTCAAATGCAGCCTGAACCCTGCCCCAAAAACCAAAAATACCGTTCCGGACGAAAACCTGCGAAAAACCCCGAAAATTGCATGGCAAAGTGACCCCTCGACTGCCAAATATAAAAGTGCCTGTAACTTCGTTATTTGAGCAGCTAGAGGGGTCAAACTTGCACTTTTTCAAAAGGCTCCATCTCCAAAACCACGGAGGCTAGAGACTTGAATTTTAGCTTCAAATGCAGCCTGAACCCTGCCCTAAAACCCAAAAATACCATTCCGGACGAAAACCTGCGAAAAACCCCCACAATATCTTGGCAAAATGACCCCTCGACAGCCAAATATAAAAGTGCCTGTAACTTCGTTATTTGAGCAGCTAGAGGGGTCAAACTTGCACTTTTTCAAAAGGCTCCATCTCCAAAACCACGGAGGCTAGAGACTTGAATTTTAGCTTCAAATGCAGCCTGAACCCTGCCCCAAAAACCAAAAATACCGTTCCGGACGAAAACCTGCGAAAAACCCCGAAAATTGCATGGCAAATTGACCCCTCGACTGCCAAATATAAAAGTGCCTGTAACTTCGTTATTTGAGCAGCTAGAGGGGTCAAACTTGCACTTTTTCAAAAGGCTCCATCTCCAAAACCACGGAGGCTAGAGACTTGAATTTTAGCTTCAAATGCAGCCTGAACCCTGCCCTAAAACCCAAAAATACCATTCCGGACGAAAACCTGCGAAAAACCCCGACAATATCTTGGCAATGACCCCTCGACAGCCAAATATAAAAGTGCCTGTAACTTCGTTATTTGAGCAGCTAGAGGGGTCAAACTTGCACTTTTTCAAAAGGCTCCATCTCCAAAACCACGGAGGCTAGAGACTTGAATTTTAGCTTCAAATGCAGCCTGAACCCTGCCCCAAAAACCAAAAATACCGTTCCGGACGAAAACCTGCGAAAAACCCCGAAAATTTCATGGCAAAGTGACCCCTCGACTGCCAAATATAAAAGCGTCTGTAACTTCGTTATTTGAGCAGCTAGAGGGGTCAAACTTGCACTTTTTCAAAAGGCTCCATCTCCAAAACCACGGAGGCTAGAGACTTGAATTTTAGCTTCAAATGCAGCCTGAACCCTGCCCCAAAAACCAAAAATACCGTTCCGGACGAAAACCTGCGAAAAACCCCGAAAATTTCATGGCAAAGTGACCCCTCGACTGCCAAATATAAAAGTGCCTGTAACTTCGTTATTTGAGCAGGAAGAGGGGTCAAACTTGCACTTTTTCAAAAGGCTCCATCTCCAAAACCACGGAGGCTAGAGACTTGAATTTTAGCTTCAAATGCAGCCTGAACCCTGCCCCAAAAACCAAAAATACCGTTCCGGACGAAAACCTGCGAAAAACCCCGAAAATTGCATGGCAAAGTGACCCCTCGACTGCCAAATATAAAAGTGCCTGTAACTTCGTTATTTGAGCAGCTAGAGGGGTCAAACTTGCACTTTTTCAAAAGGCTCCATCTCCAAAACCACGGAGGCTAGAGACTTGAATTTTAGCTTCAAATGCAGCCTGAACCCTGCCCTAAAACCCAAAAATACCATTCCGGACGAAAACCTGCGAAAAATCCCCACAATATCTTGGCAAAGTGACCCCTCGACAGCCAAATATAAAAGTGCCTGTAACTTCGTTATTTGAGCAGCTAGAGGGGTCAAACTTGCACTTTTTCAAAAGGCTCCATCTCCAAAACCACGGAGGCTAGAGACTTGAATTTTAGCTTCAAATGCAGCCTGAACCCTGCCCCAAAAACCAAAAATACCGTTCCGGACGAAAACCTGCGAAAAACCCCGAAAATTGCATGGCAAAGTGACCCCTCGACTGCCAAATATAAAAGTGCCTGTAACTTCGTTATTTGAGCAGCTAGAGGGGTCAAACTTGCACTTTTTCAAAAGGCTCCATCTCCAAAACCACGGAGGCTAGAGACTTGAATTTTAGCTTCAAATGCAGCCTGAACCCTGCCCTAAAACCCAAAAATACCATTCCGGACGAAAACCTGCGAAAAACCCCGACAATATCTTGGCAATGACCCCTCGACAGTTAAATATAAAAGTGCCTGTAACTTCGTTATTTGAGCAGCTAGAGGGGTCAAACTTGCACTTTTTCAAAAGGCTCCATCTCCAAAACCACGGAGGCTAGAGACTTGAATTTTAGCTTCAAATGCAGCCTGAACCCTGCCCCAAAAACCAAAAATACCGTTTCGGACGAAAACCTGCGAAAAACCCCGAAAATTTCATGCCAAAGTGACCCCTCGACTGCCAAATATAAAAGTGCCTGTAACTTCGTTATTTGAGCAGCTAGAGGGGTCAAACTTGCACTTTTTCAAAAGGCTCCATCTCCAAAACCACGGAGGCTAGAGACTTGAATTTTAGCTTCAAATGCAGCCTGAACCCTGCCCCAAAAACCAAAAATACCGTTCCGGACGAAAACCTGCGAAAAACCCCGAAAATTGCATGGCAAATTGACCCCTCGACTGCCAAATATAAAAGTGCCTGTAACTTCGTTATTTGAGCAGCAAGAGGGGTCAAACTTGCACTTTTTCAAAAGGCTCCATCTCCAAAACCACGGAGGCTAGAGACTTGAATTTTAGCTTCAAATGCAGCCTGAACCCTGCCCTAAAACCCAAAAATACCATTCCGGACGAAAACCTGCGAAAAACCCCGAAAATTTCATGGCAAAGTGACCCCTCGACTGCCAAATATAAAAGTGCCTGTAACTTCGTTATTTGAGCAGCTAGAGGGGTCAAACTTGCACTTTTTCAAAAGGCTCCATCTTCAAAACCACGGAGGCTAGAGACTTGAATTTTAGCTTCAAATGCAGCCTGAACCCTGCCCTAAAACGCAAAAATACAATTCCGGACGAAAACCTGCGAAAAACCCCGACAATATCTTGGCAAAATGACCCCTCGACAGCCAAATATAAAAGTGCCTGTAACTTCGTTATTTGAGCAGCTAGAGGGGTCAAACTTGCACTTTTTCAAAAGGCTCCATCTCCAAAACGACGGAGGCTAGAGACTTGAATTTTAGCTTCAAATGCAGCCTGAACCCTGCCCCAAAAACCCAAAATACGGTTCCGGACGAAAACCTGCGAAAAACCCCGAAAATTGCATGGCAAAGTGACCCCTCGACTGCCAAATATAAAAGTGCCTGTAACTTCGTTATTTGAGCAGCTAGAGGGGTCAAACTTGCACTTTTTCAAAAGGCTCCATCTCCAAAACCACGGAGGCTAGAGACTTGAATTTTAGCTTCAAATGCAGCCTGAACCCTGCCCTAAAACCCAAAAATACCATTCCGGACGAAAACCTGCGAAAAACCCCCACAATATCTTGGCAAAATGACCCCTCGACAGCCAAATATAAAAGTGCCTGTAACTTCGTTATTTGAGCAGCTAGAGGGGTCAAACTTGCACTTTTTCAAAAGGCTCCATCTCCAAAACCACGGAGGCTAGAGACTTGAATTTTAGCTTCAAATGCAGCCTGAACCCTGCCCCAAAAACCAAAAATACCGTTCCGGACGAAAACCTGCGAAAAAACCCGAAAATTGCATGGCAAAGTGACCCCTCGACTGCCAAATATAAAAGTGCCTATAACTTCGTTATTTGAGCAGCTAGAGGGGTCAAACTTGCACTTTTTCAAAAGGCTCCATCTCCAAAACCACGGAGGCTAGAGACTTGAATTTTAGCTTCAAATGCAGCCTGAACCCTGCCCTAAAACCCAAAAATACCATTCCGGACGAAAACCTGCGAAAAACCCCGACAATATCTTGGCAATGACCCCTCGACAGCCAAATATAAAAGTGCCTGTAACTTCGTTATTTGAGCAGCTAGAGGGGTCAAACTTGCACTTTTTCAAAAGGCTCCATCTCCAAAACCACGGAGGCTAGAGACTTGAATTTTAGCTTCAAATGCAGCCTGAACCCTGCCCCAAAAACCCAAAATACCGTTCCGGACGAAAACCTGCGAAAAACCCCGAAAATTTCATGGCAAAGTGACCCCTCGACTGCCAAATATAAAAGCGTCTGTAACTTCGTTATTTGAGCAGCTAGAGGGGTCAAACTTGCACTTTTTCAAAAGGCTCCATCTCCAAAACCACGGAGGCTAGAGACTTGAATTTTAGCTTCAAATGCAGCCTGAACCCTGCCCTAAAACCCAAAAATACCATTCCGGACGAAAACCTGCGAAAAACCCCGAAAATTTCATGGCAAAGTGACCCCTCGACTGCCAAATATAAAAGTGCCTGTAACTTCGTTATTTGAGCAGCAAGAGGGGTCAAACTTGCACTTTTTCAAAAGGCTCCATCTCCAAAACCACGGAGGCTAGAGACTTGAATTTTAGCTTCAAATGCAGCCTGAACCCTGCCCTAAAACCCAAAAATACCAATCCGGACGAAAACCTGCGGAAAACCCCGAAAATTTCATGGCAAAGTGACCCCTCGACTGCCAAATATAAAAGTGCCTGTAACTTCGTTATTTGAGCAGCTAGAGGGGTCAAACTTGCACTTTTTCAAAAGGCTCCATCTTCAAAACCACGGAGGCTAGAGACTTGAATTTTAGCTTCAAATGCAGCCTGAACCCTGCCCCAAAAACCAAAAATACCGTTCCTGACGAAAACCTGCGAAAAACCCCGAAAATTTCATGGCAAAGTGACCCCTCGACTGCCAAATATAAAAGTGCCTGTAACTTCGTTATTTGAGCAGCTAGAGGGGTCAAACTTGCACTTTTTCAAAAGGCTCCATCTCCAAAGCCACGGAGGCTAGAGACTTGAATTTTAGCTTCAAATGCAGCCTGAACCCTGCCCCAAAAACCAAAAACACCATTCCGGACGAAAACCTGCGAAAAACCCCGAAAATTGCATGGTAAAGTGACCCCTCGACAGCCAAATATAAAAGTGCCTGTAACTTCGTTATTTGAGCAGCTAGAGGGGTCAAACTTGCACTTTTTCAAAAGGCTCCATCTCCAAAACCACGGAGGCTAGAGACTTGAATTTTAGCTTCAAATGCAGCCTGAACCCTGCCCTAAAACCCAAAAATACCATTCCGGACGAAAACCTGCGAAAAACCCCGACAATATCTTGGCAAAATGACCCCTCGACAGCCAAATATAAAAGTGCCTGTAACTTCGTTATTTGAGCAGCTAGAGGGGTCAAACTTGCACTTTTTCAAAAGGCTCCATCTCCAAAACCACGGAGGCTAGAGACTTAAATTTTAGCTTCAAATGCAGCCTGAACCCTGCCCCAAAAACCAAAAATACCGTTCCGGACGAAAACCTGCGAAAAACCCCGAAAATTTCATGGCAAAGTGACCCCTCGACTGCCAAATATAAAAGTGCCTGTAACTTCGTTATTTGAGCAGCTAGAGGGGTCAAACTTGCACTTTTTCAAAAGGCTCCATCTTCAAAACCACGGAGGCTAGAGACTTGAATTTTAGCTTCAAAGGCAGCCTGAACCCTGCCCTAAAACCCAAAAATACAATTCCGGACGAAAACCTGCGAAAAACCCCGAAAATTTCTTGGCAAAATGACCCCTCGACAGCCAAATATAAAAGTGCCTGTAACTTCGTTATTTGAGCAGCTAGAGGGGTCAAACTTGCACTTTTTCAAAAGGCTCCATCTCCAAAACAACGGAGGCTAGAGACTTGAATTTTAGCTTCAAATGCAGCCTGAACCTTGCCCCAAAAACCAAAAATACCGTTCCGGCCGAAAACCTGCGAAAAACCCCGAAAATTTCATGGCAAAGTGACCCCTCGACAGCCAAATATAAAAGTGCCTGTAACTTCGTTATTTGAGCAGCTAGAGGGGTCAAACTTGCACTTTTCAAAAGGCTCCATCTCCAAAACCACGGAGGCTAGAGACTTGAATTTTAGCTTCAAATGCAGCCTGAACCCTGCCCCAAAAACCAAAAATACCGTTCCGGACGAAAACCTGCGAAAAACCCCGAAAATTGCATGGTAAAGTGACCCCTCGACAGCCAAATATAAAAGTGCCTGTAACTTCGTTATTTGAGCAGCTAGAGGGGTCAAACTTGCACTTTTTCAAAAGGCTCCATCTCCAAAACCACGGAGGCTAGAGACTTGAATTTTAGCTTCAAATGCAGCCTGAACCCTGCCCTAAAACCCAAAAATACCATTCCGGACGAAAACCTGCGAAAAACCCCGACAATATCTTGGCAAAATGACCCCTCGACAGCCAAATATAAAAGTGCCTGTAACTTCGTTATTTGAGCAGCTAGAGGGGTCAAACTTGCACTTTTTCAAAAGGCTCCATCTCCAAAACCACGGAGGCTAGAGACTTAAATTTTAGCTTCAAATGCAGCCTGAACCCTGCCCCAAAAACCCAAAATACCGTTCCGGACGAAAACCTGCGAAAAACCCCGAAAATTTCATGGCAAAGTGACCCCTCGACTGCCAAATATAAAAGTGCCTGTAACTTCGTTATTTGAGCAGCTAGAGGGGTCAAACTTGCACTTTTTCAAAAGGCTCCATCTTCAAAACCACGGAGGCTAGAGACTTGAATTTTAGCTTCAAATGCAGCCTGAACCCTGCCCTAAAACGCAAAAATACAATTCCGGACGAAAACCTGCGAAAAACCCCGAAAATTTCTTGGCAAAATGACCCCTCGACAGCCAAATATAAAAGTGCCTGTAACTTCGTTATTTGAGCAGCTAGAGGGGTCAAACTTGCACTTTTTCAAAAGGCTCCATCTCCAAAACCACGGAGGCTAGAGACTTGAATTTTAGCTTCAAATGCAGCCTGAACCCTGCCCCAAAAACCAAAAATACCGTTCCGGACGAAAACCTGCGAAAAACCCCGAAAATTTCATGGCAAAGTGACCCCTCGACTGCCAAATATAAAAGTGCCTGTAACTTCGTTATTTGAGCAGCTAGAGGGGTCAAACTTGCACTTTTTCAAAAGGCTCCATCTCCAAAACCACGGAGGCTAGAGACTTGAATTTTAGCTTCAAATGCAGCCTGAACCCTGCCCTAAAACCCAAAAATACCATTCCGGACGAAAACCTGCGAAAAACCCCGACAATATCTTGGCAAAATGACCCCTCGACAGCCAAATATAAAAGTGCCTGTAACTTCGTTATTTGAGCAGCTAGAGGGGTCAAACTTGCACTTTTTCAAAAGGCTCCATCTCCAAAACCACGGAGGCTAGAGACTTGAATTTTAGCTTCAAATGCAGCCTGAACCCTGCCCCAAAAACCCAAAATACCGTTCCGGACGAAAACCTGCGAAAAACCCCGAAAATTTCATGGCAAAGTGACCCCTCGACTGCCAAATATAAAAGTGCCTGTAACTTCGTTATTTGAGCAGCTAGAGGGGTCAAACTTGCACTTTTTCAAAAGGCTCCATCTCCAAAACCACGGAGGCTAGAGACTTGAATTTTAGCTTCAAATGCAGCCTGAACCCTGCCCCCAAAACCCAAAATACCGTTCCGGACGAAAACCTGCGAAAAACCCCGAAAATTTCATGGCAAAGTGACCCCTCGACTGCCAAATATAAAAGTGCCTGTAACTTCGTTATTTGAGCAGCTAGAGGGGTCAAACTTGCACTTTTTCAAAAGGCTCCATCTCCAAAACCACGGAGGCTAGAGACTTGAATTTTAGCTTCAAATGCAGCCTGAACACTGCCCTAAGACCCAAAAATACCATTCCGGACGAAAACCTGCGAAAAACCCCCACAATATCTTGGCAAAGTGACCCCTCGACAGCCAAATATAAAAGTGCCTGTAACTTCGTTATTTGAGCAGCTAGAGGGGTCAAACTTGCACTTTTTCAAAAGGCTCCATCTCCAAAACCACGGAGGCTAGAGACTTGAATTTTAGCTTCAAATGCAGCCTGAACCCTGCCCCAAAAACCAAAAATACCGTTCCGGACGAAAACCTGCGAAAAACCCCGAAAATTTCATGGCAAAGTGACCCCTCGACTGCCAAATATAAAAGTGCCTGTAACTTCGTTATTTGAGCAGCTAGAGGGGTCAAACTTGCACTTTTTCAAAAGGCTCCATCTCCAAAACCACGGAGGCTAGAGACTAGAATTTTAGCTTCAAATGCAGCCTGAACCTTGCCCCAAAAACCAAAAATACCGTTCCGGACGAAAACCTGCGAAAAACCCCGAAAATTGCATGGCAAAGTGACCCCTCGACTGCCAAATATAAAAGTGCCTGTAACTTCGTTATTTGAGCAGCTAGAGGGGTCAAACTTGCACTTTTTCAAAAGGCTCCATCTCCAAAACCACGGAGGCTAGAGACTTGAATTTTAGCTTCAAATGCAGCCTGAACCCTGCCCTAAAACCCAAAAATACCATTCCGGACGAAAACCTGCGAAAAACCCCCACAATATCTTGGCAAAATGACCCCTCGACAGCCAAATATAAAAGTGCCTGTAACTTCGTTATTTGAGCAGCTAGAGGGGTCAAACTTGCACTTTTTCAAAAGGCTCCATCTCCAAAACCACGGAGGCTAGAGACTTGAATTTTAGCTTCAAATGCAGCCTGAACCCTGCCCCAAAAACCAAAAATACCGTTCCGGACGAAAACCTGCGAAAAACCCCGAAAATTGCATGGCAAAGTGACCCCTCGACTGCCAAATATAAAAGTGCCTGTAACTTCGTTATTTGAGCAGCTAGAGGGGTCAAACTTGCACTTTTTCAAAAGGCTCCATCTCCAAAACCACGGAGGCTAGAGACTTGAATTTTAGCTTCAAATGCAGCCTGAACCCTGCCCTAAAACCCAAAAATACCATTCCGGACGAAAACCTGCGAAAAACCCCGACAATATCTTGGCAATGACCCCTCGACAGCCAAATATAAAAGTGCCTGTAACTTCGTTATTTGAGCAGCTAGAGGGGTCAAACTTGCACTTTTTCAAAAGGCTCCATCTCCAAAACGACGGAGGCTAGAGACTTGAATTTTAGCTTCAAATGCAGCCTGAACCCTGCCCCAAAAACCAAAAATACCGTTCCGGACGAAAACCTGCGAAAAACCCCGAAAATTTCATGGCAAAGTGACCCCTCGACTGCCAAATATAAAAGCGTCTGTAACTTCGTTATTTGAGCAGCTAGAGGGGTCAAACTTGCACTTTTTCAAAAGGCTCCATCTCCAAAACCACGGAGGCTAGAGACTTGAATTTTAGCTTCAAATGCAGCCTGAACCCTGCCCGAAAAACCAAAAATACCGTTCCGGACGAAAACCTGCGAAAAACCCCGAAAATTTCATGGCAAAGTGACCCCTCGACTGCCAAATATAAAAGTGCCTGTAACTTCGTTATTTGAGCAGCAAGAGGGGTCAAACTTGCACTTTTTCAAAAGGCTCCATCTCCAAAACCACGGAGGCTAGAGACTTGAATTTTAGCTTCAAATGCAGCCTGAACCCTGCCCTAAAACCCAAAAATACTATTCCGGACGAAAACCTGCGAAAAACCCCGAAAATTTCATGGCAAAGTGACCCCTCGACTGCCAAATATAAAAGTGCCTGTAACTTCGTTATTTGAGCAGCTAGAGGGGTCAAACTTGCACTTTTTCAAAAGGCTCCATCTTCAAAACCACGGAGGCTAGAGACTTGAATTTTAGCTTCAAATGCAGCCTGAACCCTGCCCTAAAACGCAAAAATACAATTCCGGACGAAAACCTGCGAAAAACCCCGACAATATCTTGGCAAAATGACCCCTCGACAGTCAAATATAAAAGTGCCTGTAACTTCGTTATTTGAGCAGCTAGAGGGGTCAAACTTGCACTTTTTCAAAAGGCTCCATCTCCAAAACCACGGAGGCTAGAGACTTGAATTTTAGCTTCAAATGCAGCCTGAACCCTGCCCCAAAAACCCAAAATACCGTTCCGGACGAAAACCTGCGAAAAACCCCGAAAATTTCATGGCAAAGTGACCCCCCGACTGCCAAATATAAAAGTGCCTGTAACTTCGTTATTTGAGCAGCTAGAGGGGTCAAACTTGCACTTTTTCAAAAGGCTCCATCTCCAAAACCACGGAGGCTAGAGACTTGAATTTTAGCTTCAAATGCAGCCTGAACCCTGCCCCAAAAACCAAAAATACCGTTCCGGACGAAAACCTGCGAAAAACCCCGAAAATTGCATGGCAAAGTGACCCCTCGACTGCCAAATATAAAAGTGCCTGTAACTTCGTTATTTGAGCAGCTAGAGGGGTCAAACTTGCACTTTTTCAAAAGGCTCCATCTTCAAAACCACGGAGGCTAGAGACTTGAATTTTAGCTTCAAATGCAGCCTGAACCCTGCCCTAAAACCCAAAAATACCATTCCGGACGAAAACCTGCGAAAAACCCCGACAATATCTTGGCAAAATGACCCCTCGACAGCCAAATATAAAAGTGCCTGTAACTTCGTTATTTGAGCAGCTAGAGGGGTCAAACTTGCACTTTTTCAAAAGGCTCCATCTCCAAAACCACGGAGGCTAGAGACTTGAATTTTAGCTTCAAATGCAGCCTGAACCCTGCCCCAAAAACCAAAAATACCGTTCCGGACGAAAACCTGCGAAAAACCCCGAAAATTGCATGGCAAAGTGACCCCTCGACTGCCAAATATAAAAGTGCCTGTAACTTCGTTATTTGAGCAGCTAGAGGGGTCAAACTTGCACTTTTTCAAAAGGCTCCATCTCCAAAACCACGGAGGCTAGAGACTTGAATTTTAGCTTCAAATGCAGCCTGAACCCTGCCCTAAAACCCAAAAATACCATTCCGGACGAAAACCTGCGAAAAACCCCCACAATATCTTGGCAAAATGACCCCTCGACAGCCAAATATAAAAGTGCCTGTAACTTCGTTATTTGAGCAGCTAGAGGGGTCAAACTTGCACTTTTTCAAAAGGCTCCATCTCCAAAACCACGGAGGCTAGAGACTTGAATTTTAGCTTCAAATGCAGCCTGAACCCTGCCCCAAAAACCAAAAATACCGTTCCGGACGAAAACCTGCGAAAAACCGCGAAAATTGCATGGCAAAGTGACCCCTCGACTGCCAAATATAAAAGTGCCTGTAACTTCGTTATTTGAGCAGCTAGAGGGGTCAAACTTGCACTTTTTCAAAAGGCTCCATCTCCAAAACCACGGAGGCTAGAGACTTGAATTTTAGCTTCAAATGCAGCCTGAACCCTGCCCTAAAACCCAAAAATACCATTCCGGACGAAAACCTGCGAAAAACCCCGACAATATCTTGGCAATGACCCCTCGACAGTTAAATATAAAAGTGCCTGTAACTTCGTTATTTGAGCAGCTAGAGGGGTCAAACTTGCACTTTTTCAAAAGGCTCCATCTCCAAAACCACGGAGGCTAGAGACTTGAATTTTAGCTTCAAATGCAGCCTGAACCCTGCCCCAAAAACCAAAAATACCGTTTCGGACGCAAACCTGCGAAAAACCCCGAAAATTTCATGGCAAAGTGACCCCTCGACTGCCAAATATAAAAGTGCCTGTAACTTCGTTATTTGAGCAGCTAGAGGGGTCAAACTTGCACTTTTTCAAAAGGCTCCATCTCCAAAACCACGGAGGCTAGAGACTTGAATTTTAGCTTCAAATGCAGCCTGAACCCTACCCCAAAAACCCAAAATACCGTTCCGGACGAAAACCTGCGAAAAACCCCGAAAATTTCATGCCAAAGTGACCCCTCGACTGCCAAATATAAAAGTGCCTGTAACTTCGTTATTTGAGCAGCAAGAGGGGTCAAACTTGCACTTTTTCAAAAGGCTCCATCTCCAAAACCACGGAGGCTAGAGACTTGAATTTTAGCTTCAAATGCAGCCTGAACCCTGCCCTAAAACCCAAAAATACCATTCCGGACGAAAACCTGCGAAAAACCCCGAAAATTTCATGGCAAAGTGACCCCTCGACTGCCAAATATAAAAGTGCCTGTAACTTCGTTATTTGAGCAGCTAGAGGGGTCAAACTTGCACTTTTTCAAAAGGCTCCATCTTCAAAACCACGGAGGCTAGAGACTTGAATTTTAGCTTCAAATGCAGCCTGAACCCTGCCCCAAAAACCCAAAATACCGTTCCGGACGAAAACCTGCGAAAAACCCCGAAAATTTCATGGCAAAGTGACCCCTCGACTGCCAAATATAAAAGTGCCTGTAACTTCGTTATTTGAGCAGCTAGAGGGGTCAAACTTGCACTTTTTCAAAAGGCTCCATCTCCAAAACCACGGAGGCTAGAGACTTGAATTTTAGCTTCAAATGCAGCCTGAACCCTGCCCCAAAAACCCAAAATACCGTTCCGGACGAAAACCTGCGAAAAACCCCGAAAATTTCATGGCAAAGTGACCCCTCGACTGCCAAATATAAAAGTGCCTGTAACTTCGTTATTTGAGCAGCTAGAGGGGTCAAACTTGCACTTTTTCAAAAGGCTCCATCTCCAAAACCACGTATGCTAGAGACTTGAATTTTAGCTTCAAATGCAGCCTGAACCCTGCCCCAAAAACCCAAAATACCGTTCCGGACGAAAACCTGCGAAAAACCCCGAAAATTTCATGGCAAAGTGACCCCTCGACTGCCAAATATAAAAGTGCCTGTAACTTCGTTATTTGAGCAGCTAGAGGGGTCAAACTTGCACTTTTTCAAAAGGCTCCATCTCCAAAACCACGGAGGCTAGAGACTTGAATTTTAGCTTCAAATGCAGCCTGAACCCTGCCCTAAAACCCAAAATGACCCCTCGACAGCCAAATATAAAAGTGCCTGTAACTTCGTTATTTGAGCAGCTAGAGGGGTCAAACTTGCACTTTTTCAAAAGGCTCCATCTCCAAAACCACGGAGGCTAGAGACTTGAATTTTAGCTTCAAATGCAGCCTGAACCCTGCCCCAAAAACCCAAAATACCGTTCCGGACGAAAACCTGCGAAAAACCCCGAAAATTTCATGGCAAAGTGACCCCTCGACTGCCAAATATAAAAGTGCCTGTAACTTCGTTATTTGAGCAGCTAGAGGGGTCAAACTTGCACTTTTTCAAAAGGCTCCATCTCCAAAACCACGGAGGCTAGAGACTTGAATTTTAGCTTCAAATGCAGCCTGAACCCTGCCCTAAAACCCAAAAATACCATTCCGGACGAAAACCTGCGAAAAACCCCCACAATATCTTGGCAAAATGACCCCTCGACAGCCAAATATAAAAGTGCCTGTAACTTCGTTATTTGAGCAGCTAGAGGGGTCAAACTTGCACTTTTTCAAAAGGCTCCATCTCCAAAACCACGGAGGCTAGAGACTTGAATTTTAGCTTCAAATGCAGCCTGAACCCTGCCCCAAAAACCAAAAATACCGTTCCGGACGAAAACCTGCGAAAAACCCCGAAAATTGCATGGCAAAGTGACCCCTCGACTGCCAAATATAAAAGTGCCTGTAACTTCGTTATTTGAGCAGCTAGAGGGGTCAAACTTGCACTTTTTCAAAAGGCTCCATCTCCAAAACCACGGAGGCTAGAGACTTGAATTTTAGCTTCAAATGCAGCCTGAACCCTGCCCCAAAAACCCAAAATACCGTTCCGGACGAAAACCTGCGAAAAACCCCGAAAATTTCATGGCAAAGTGACCCCTCGACTGCCAAATATAAAAGTGCCTGTAACTTCGTTATTTGAGCAGCTAGAGGGGTCAAACTTGCACTTTTTCAAAAGGCTCCATCTCCAAAACCACGGAGGCTAGAGACTTGAATTTTAGCTTCAAATGCAGCCTGAACCCTGCCCTAAAACCCAAAAATACCATTCCGGACGAAAACCTGCGAAAAACCCCGACAATATCTTGGCAATGACCCCTCGACTGCCAAATATAAAAGTGCCTGTAACTTCGTTATTTGAGCAGCTAGAGGGGTCAAACTTGCACTTTTTCAAAAGGCTCCATCTCCAAAACCACGGAGGCTAGAGACTTGAATTTTAGCTTCAAATGCAGCCTGAACCCTGCCCCAAAAACCCAAAATACCGTTCCGGACGAAAACCTGCGAAAAACCCCGAAAATTTCATGGCAAAGTGACCCCTCGACTGCCAAATATAAAAGTGCCTGTAACTTCGTTATTTGAGCAGCTAGAGGGGTCAAACTTGCACTTTTTCAAAAGGCTCCATCTCCAAAACCACGGAGGCTAGAGACTTGAATTTTAGCTTCAAATGCAGCCTGAACCCTGCCCTAAAACCCAAAAATACCATTCCGGACGAAAACCTGCGAAAAACCCCCACAATATCTTGGCAAAATGACCCCTCGACAGCCAAATATAAAAGTGCCTGTAACTTCGTTATTTGAGCAGCTAGAGGGGTCAAACTTGCACTTTTTCAAAAGGCTCCATCTCCAAAACCACGGAGGCTAGAGACTTGAATTTTAGCTTCAAATGCAGCCTGAACCCTGCCCCAAAAACCAAAAATACCGTTCCGGACGAAAACCTGCGAAAAACCCCCACAATATCTTGGCAAAATGACCCCTCGACAGCCAAATATAAAAGTGCCTGTAACTTCGTTATTTGAGCAGCTAGAGGGGTCAAACTTGCACTTTTTCAAAAGGCTCCATCTCCAAAACCACGGAGGCTAGAGACTTGAATTTTAGCTTCAAATGCAGCCTGAACCCTGCCCCAAAAACCAAAAATACCGTTCCGGACGAAAACCTGCGAAAAACCCCGAAAATTTCATGGCAAAGTGACCCCTCGACTGCCAAATATAAAAGTGCTTGTAACTTCGTTATTTGAGCAGCTAGAGGGGTCAAACTTGCACTTTTTCAAAAGGCTCCATCTCCAAAACCACGGAGGCTAGAGACTTGAATTTTAGCTTCAAATGCAGCCTGAACCCTGCCCCAAAAACCAAAAATACCGTTCCGGACGAAAACCTGCGAAAAACCCCGAAAATTGCATGGCAAAGTGACCCCTCGACTGCCAAATATAAAAGTGCCTGTAACTTCGTTATTTGAGCAGCTAGAGGGGTCAAACTTGCACTTTTTCAAAAGGCTCCATCTCCAAAACCACGGAGGCTAGAGACTTGAATTTTAGCTTCAAATGCAGCCTGAACCCTGCCCTAAAACCCAAAAATACCATTCCGGACGAAAACCTGCGATAAACCCCGACAATATCTTGGCAAAATGACCCCTCGACAGCCAAATATAAAAGTGCCTGTAACTTCGTTATTTGAGCAGCTAGAGGGGTCAAACTTGCACTTTTTCAAAAGGCTCCATCTCCAAAACCACGGAGGCTAGAGACTTGAATTTTAGCTTCAAATGCAGCCTGAACCCTGCCCTAAAACCCAAAAATACCATTCCGGACGAAAACCTGCGAAAAACCCCGACAATATCTTGGCAAAATGACCCCTCGACAGCCAAATATAAAAGTGCCTGTAACTTCGTTATTTGAGCAGCTAGAGGGGTCAAACTTGCACTTTTTCAAAAGGCTCCATCTCCAAAACCACGGAGGCTAGAGACTTGAATTTTAGCTTCAAATGCAGCCTGAACCCTGCCCCAAAAACCAAAAATACCGTTCCGGACGAAAACCTGCGAAAAACCCCGAAAATTTCATGGCAAAGTGACCCCTCGACTGCCAAATATAAAAGTACCTGTAACTTCGTTATTTGAGCAGCTAGAGGGGTCAAACATGCACTTTTTCAAAAGGCTCCATCTCCAAAACCACGGAGGCTAGTGACTTGAACTTTAGCTTCAAATGCAGCCTGAACCCTGCCCCAAAAACCAAAAATACCGTTCCCTAAAACGCAAAAATACAATTCCGGACGAAAACCTGCGAAAAACCCCGAAAATTTCATGCCAAAGTGACCCCTCGACTGCCAAATATAAAAGTACCTGTAACTTCGTTATTTGAGCAGCTAGAGGGGTCAAACTTGCACTTTTTCAAAAGGCTCCATCTCCAAAACCACGGAGGCTAGAGACTTGAATTTTAGCTTCAAATGCAGCCTGAACCCTGCCCTAAAACCCAAAAATACCATTCCGGACGAAAACCTGCGAAAAACCCCGACAATATCTTGGCAAAATGACCCCTCGACAGCCAAATATAAAAGTGCCTGTAACTTCGTTATTTGAGCAGCTAGAGGGGTCAAACTTGCACTTTTTCAAAAGGCTCCATCTCCAAAACCACGGAGGCTAGAGACTTGAATTTTAGCTTCAAATGCAGCCTGAACCCTGCCCTAAAACCCAAAAATACCATTCCGGACGAAAACCTGCGAAAAACCCCGACAATATCTTGGCAAAATGACCCCTCGACAGCCAAATATAAAAGTGCCTGTAACTTCGTTATTTGAGCAGCTAGAGGGGTCAAACTTGCACTTTTTCAAAAGGCTCCATCTCCAAAACCACGGAGGCTAGAGACTTGAATTTTAGCTTCAAATGCAGCCTGAACCCTGGCCCAAAAACCAAAAATACCATTCCGGACGAAAACCTGCGACAAACCCCGAAAATTTCTTGGCAAAGTGACCCCTCGACTGCCAAATATAAAAGTGCCTGTAACTTCCTTATTTGAGCAGCTAGAGGGGTCAAACTTGCACTTTTTCAAAAGGCTCCATCTCCAAAGCCACGGAGGCTAGAGACTTGAATTTTAGCTTCAAATTCAGCCTGAATCCTGCCCCAAAAACCTAAAATACCATTCCGGACGAAAACCTGCGAAAAACCCACGCTCGAGCTCCTTTGACTCTTTCAATGCAAATGAAAGATGCTTGACATTAGAAGCTCGATGCTCGATGTCCTGCAACACAATGCTACAAACTATAAAGCGCCCAACGTTGGCAGGTGTTCGTAGCGTCGTTTAAAAACGACTTTAACTTCGCTTAGCGCCAGAACTGCCGGTTTGTTGTTAATAAGATGGCAGACTTAGCCCAACTATTCGCCTTTATCCCTCGAATAGAACAAAAATCAAAAATAATATCTTGCATATTCTTAAATGAATAGAAACAAAACAAATTGATCCACGAGCAAGAGATGAAAAAAGAAACAAATTGTTCCATTGACAAAATCCTGGAATATTTAATTAATTAATTTTAATTCCATGCATCCAACATCCAGAAACATAATATTCAATTCTTGCAGATATAGGCCCATTTTCTCAATGTCCTGTTAAACTGCCTGTTAGTTAATAGGGACGTATTTATCAAAGGACTTACCCTAAATCATATACAACACTAAAAAATACGACACAATACGGGTATTTGCTCCCCTTATTTTTGAACTGCTTTATCGTATTTTGGGTGTTGTATATGATTGTGGTTAAGACCTTTGATAAATAAGTCCCTGCTAGCTAACAGGCAGTTTGACAGAACATTGACAAAACGGGCAATATGCTGTTCGATTTCCATTGACATGGATTCTTTTACGATGGTTTATGCTACACAATCAATCCTCAAATACTTACCATAGTCATCATTATCTTCCATCCTAGAGGCTTTCTCGGAATTTCCTGCATTCGAACGCAATATAATGAAAAAAAAAAACTAAACGAAAACGCATTGTTGAATATATTTTTTCTTATACCTTTATTATATCCTTTGATTTAGAGTTATACCACGGTTTTATATTTAAATTACATAATTCTCTTATTTTTTTAACATTAACGAACAAGTTCAATTTACATTATTACCTCTTCTCTTTTTATATACTCGTATGAATTTACATTCCCTTTTTTCAGGTTGGCCTTAAAGTTAATATCCTCTTTTTAACTAGTTTATTCCGCTAGCTGTGCTACATATCCTTTTTTATTCATTATTATTTTAACTCCCTGTTCAGGCATCGTATGTACAAATGGTCTTAAATTAAATTAAACTGAATGGAGGGAAGGACAAGAGGACGACAGGATAGGTTATCCGGGCTGTGTGACCTAAGTATGGATGCTCGTATACGCTCCATGACTTTATTTCATGTATGTGGGTGAATTTGGTTAAGATCGTTGTATGTACGGAAGCGTGCAGTTTTCGGTTTTGTATTTTTGTTTGATTCGCATTCATCGTCAAACCAGAGGATTATACACATCCAATATATCGTTAGTTTTACTTTATGTTATTTAATTTCATTTCTCATTCAAATTTATTTAAATTACATTTTCCTTTCATGCTGATGGTTGTTGGGTGCATTTTGAGTTTTCGGATGGTTATGTGAAATGTGTCTGGTATTTATAGTTATATTCATAAGTGGGGTGAAACAATGGATTTGCGAGAAAATGGGGACGTATTTTCGAGTGGCTTTGTACGAAAGTTACTTAACAATTTCATTTGATTTTTAAATTGGTTTTCAGCTGCAAATTGCATTTTCTCAAGTCGAAAAACAAGTACCGTATATAATTAAGGGCTTGTAGGAGTCAAGATTTTTAATAAATGGTTGCTACAGACTCGAAATTTAATAATGGACTTTTTTGTTTGCAATGTTGTGCATGTTAAGTGTGTGTTTTTTTAATACAATACCAGTCAGCTATGAGACCCGCTGTGAGAACAGCCACAATCCATGCTGTACGACCAGCCATGCGACCTTCTGCAAGACGAGCGATGAGAACTGCGATCAGACTAGGTATTCGTTTTCCTAATGGCTGGCCTCACGACAAGTATCCCGGCTGGTTTGTCAGCAGGTCTCGTGGCTGATTGGTCTTTTATCTAAAAACCACATAAGGATTTAGGCGTCCATAAGAAATTTGTTTTCGTGCCTATAACAGCCTAGTATAGGTTAAAGGTAAAACATATATCGATGCTTTACCAGCAATCTTAGAATAGAGCGAGGTATGCTTTGTGGACCCGCTCTTCATTGTTGGGCATTTAGAATGCGATCTCGCCACGCGGATGCTTAGTCTAAATCATTTCTTCTCACTGAAAGTCAAACAGCACCCTATTGGACTAGTTGAGACGAAACAAAAAATCGGGTAGTTCGCATTTTGTTTGAAGAGACTGTAAGACCTTCTGATACACGAGACGCGTAGACGAATTAAGCCTACCATAGACGATCCTGAATCCCTTCCCAGAAAAACTGATCAGGTCTGGCCTTCCGGATTGCCTTAATATGGCCTTCATCGGAATTCCGGATCATGTATGTCGAAATTTGGCCGATACAGGCGGCCTGAAGGCGACCGGATGCAAATCTGATCATGGGTATCGTAGATTTGACGCGATTAACACGTTAACGCGTTTCGTGTGTGAGAAGCTTTGAAGGTTTTTATATCGACGCGACGGCCAGAAAACGACAGATAAGTGGTTTCCATATCCAGCGTATCTCAAAATTCTCCTGGACAATGGATCAGAAGGTCCCCAGAACGCACGATTTCTTCAATTAGAGAGTGAATTTCTGAGGTACAAATTAAATATCTTAGGAGTTAGTGAGATAAGATGGTGGAACAGCGGAGAATTCATCTCTCCAACGGGCAGCACTGTAATGTTGTACTCCGGTAAAGCTACCGGTAGTCGTCGTGAGTCAGGTGTGGGGCTCCTTTTAACCAGAGCCGCGCGAAACTGTCTCTTATCCTGGGAACCGGTCTCTGACAGGGTCTTGACCGCCAGGTTCCGGACCAAAATGAGGAACATCTCAATAATACAATGTTATGCCCCTACTGAACCCGACAATGTCTTGGCAAAAGACTCCTTCTACGAAGAACTAAAAGCCGTTCAGAGCAGAACACCTAAAGGTGACATTATAATGGTTATGGGTGATTTGAATGCGAAAGTTGGCGCTGATAACTATGGGCTCAGACATGTGATGGGGAGACACGGTCTTGGTGATCGTAATGACAACGGTGAAAGATTTGTAGAGTTCTGCAACTTTCACAGTCTCTTCATCGGTGGTACTATGTTTGAGCATAAGGACCACCACAAAATCAGTTGGTCCTCTGTTGATCGGCGCTGAACACAAAATCAAATCGACCATTTTGCCATTAGTAAAAGATTCAAGAGTTGCCTCCTGGACGTGCGAAACAAGAAGGGTGCCGATATTGGGATGGGAAGAGACCATTATCTTATGATCGCTAATGTTCGATTGCGTATTGCAGCCGTGCGCCGCCCCAGCGACGAAAGATCCAGGCCCCGCAAATTCAACACCGCTCGACTAAAAAATCCAGCTGTCTTACAACAATATAATGACCATCTTGCGCAAAAAGCGGCTGAGATAACTAGTCACCCAAATAGTGACATAAACGAAAACAGGGATGCCATAAAAAATGCGTACATTGATAGCGCAAATACCATCCTTGGCCCAAACCCGGATTGCCGGAATAAGCCCTGGATGTCCGACGCTTCATGGCAGCGGATTGTTGAAAGAAAGGAGCTGAAAGTTCGTTTGGCTGCAGCATCAGACGACAATCGAAGCAGCATCGAACTCCTTTACCGTCAGAAAGCTCGAGAAGTTCAGCGTAGTGTGCGACGCGGTAAAAGAGTTTATGCCAATTCTCTTTTAGCGTCAGCAGAAGAAGCCGCTAGAAGTAACAACTTAAACGCCGTATACGGTGTCATCAAGGAGTTTACAGGTGGTCGTAACTCCTGCCAACATCCGGTGAAAGATAGTGATGGAAAGCTACTTATCTTGGAAGAAGATCAAATGAGGCGGTGGAAAGAACACTTCGCCGCGGTCTTGAACCGTGTAACCTCTGGTGAAGTTCCCCCTCAAATAGATAATTTAGCTAACCATCAAAATGTGCGTATACGGTCCACTGCCCCGACTAAAGAGGAAATAGTCACTGCAATTATTGCACTAAAACGAGGAAAGGCCGCCGGACTTGACGGCATCCCTGCCGAACTTTACCAAGCAGCGCCAAGCGTAATTGCCGATTTGCTGCACCCACTTGTTGATAAAGCGTGGAATACAGAGACCTTTCCCACTGAGTGGAAGGAAGGTTTGATCATCAAACTTCCAAAGAAGGGTAGCCTCACAGACTGTAATAATTGGAGAGGCATATGTGTGCTTCCTGCCGTTGCCAAGATAATAGCTAAAATCGTCCTGGAAAGACTAAAGGCCCACTTAGAAAGCACAATTGATGAAGAGCAGGCTGGCTTTCGATCCGGATTCTCCTGTGTCGATCACATTAACACCTTGCGAATCATCATCGAGCAATGCGCTGAATACGATTCTCCGCTTCACTTGCTTTTCATCGATTTCGAAAAGGCTTTCGATAGTGTGAACCGGGATTCTATATGGGCGGCCTTGCGCAGGAGAGGCATCCCTGAGAAGCTTGTGGCTATTATTAAGGCAACCTATGACGGCGCGAAATGTCGCGTTCTGCATAAAGGTAAGGTGTCGGGGGAATTTGAGATTCGCAGTGGAGTTCGGCAGGGGTGCATCCTCTCACCGATCCTATTCCTCATTGTGATCGGCGATGTGTTGCATGCAGCCCTATCCGGACTCGACAGAGGAATTCAATGGACTTTGACATCTTATCTATAACATCTTGACTACGCTGACGACATATGCCTACTCTCCCACAAAATCATGGATCTGTCCGCAATGGCGTTAGATCTCGAGAGGGAGGCAAGCAAGGTTGGGCTAAAGATTAATACCAACAAGACCAAGGTTCTTAGCCTGCCGTTGCGAAAAAGAAATCCGACACCTACTGCCATCAATATTAATGGGCAGCCTGTGGAGAAGGTGGACAACTTCGTCTACCTGGGTAGCATTGTTGCCGAAAATGGTGGTACGGAGCAGGACATCGCTCGTCGTATCAACCAGGCTAAACGCGCATACGACATGCTGTCCAAAATCTGGCAGAGCAGTTATCTCAGCATCAAGACCAAGCTGGGCCTGTTTCGCTCCCTGGTACTATCAGTGCTTTTGTATGGGAGCAGTACATGGAAAGTTTCCGTAGGAGTTACCAGAAAGCTGCAAGTTTTCGTCAACTCATGTCTTCGTCGAATTTTAAGAATTTTCTGGCCCGAAACAATATCAAATGAAGAGCTAAGTCGGCGTACGGGTCAGATGCCAATCGACGAATTGATACGCAGGCGAAAATGGCAGTGGATAGGTCACACATTGCGGAAGAGTGATAACTGCATTGCTATACATGCCATGAAATGGAACCCCATTTCCAACCAAGGCCGACCAAGAGGGGGTCCTCGAATCACATGGCGTCGATCTATGGCAAAGGAGTGTCAGGTACTGGGTAAGTCTTTTGGGGAGTTGCGCCCCATTGCCCAGAACAGAGTACGATGGCGCGCAGGAGTAGTTGACGCGCTATGCCCCGCTAGGGGTTAAGGCAAAGTAGTAGTAGTAGTATCTCAAAATTAGCGGAAACTGACTTCACAACGAGATTCCTAATGGAATTTCAAGCAAAGATTTTAAGATTTTTTTTTAAATTGTTAATTCTTTAGCTGCAATAGGTATTTTAATTTTTGGAAAACATCTACGACATTACTTTACTAAAGACACATAACTCAAAAACTGCAAAAGGTTGAAAATTACACTAAACATCGAATAGTATCTAAGGCTTTATAATAAATCTGAAATTCAGTACTTTAAAACAAATTGAACACTTCATAATAGGTTTTCAAGTACTTTGGGAATACTCTATTTGAATTGTAGTGTTTAATGCTACCATTTAATATCCCACTTGTAACATAAGGGGTTTGTAATGTAACTAAAACAGGAAAGTCCTTCAGAGTAATAACTAATATACTTACTGCCTTTTGAAATTGCGAAGCTTCCTTCGCAGGGATTTGCACGTACATATATTAGATTTATACGAATGGGCACAGTAGCAAATTGGAATGTCTTGATTCTTGAACTCTTCAAAATCGTTGCGGCCACGTTGCAGTGGGTTTATCCGGCGACTTCCGGACACCCTGTACAGCTATTTCTAGCAAACAATTTATCTTATTTTTACGGTATAAATTTCAGATTTTGGGATAAAATATTCTACGATTGGATGTTAACGTAATATTCTATCTTTCGTAGTTTTCGAGATATTGCGTTGTTAGTATATTGAGGTTGGCTATTTTTTTGTTTCTGCGAAAATCAAAATCTGTAGTCTGTAACTAGGAAAAATATTAAGAAATAGAAAGACAAAAATATCTTAATATTTTTTTGCTTACGATTGCATAAGTGCGATATTCGAATTATTGCAATTTAAACTGATTGAAAATTCTTCATTTTTTTTCTTTGAAATAACATTGACCCCACGTTGGGCGCCATTAATAAATTTCCTTTGCAGCAAAAGTAAACAAGGTAGAATGGCATCATAAACATTTCTCGTACTATTTAATGTCACTGTGATTGAAAGGATGTGTATGTGAAGGGGACATGGCCTAATTGTTTTCATTAAAAGATCGTATCACTCACCGGGGGCGTATTACGATTGCATGCTTGTCATTATAATTTACGGTGCATTTTAACACGTATATTCTTTGCCGTCGGTGTATTCTGCTGCCTCGCGAGCGGGCATGTGTGCATTAATTATGGTATAATTCCTTAATTATCTTTGCCACCATTCTCTGCGTATTATCTATTTAAATTTACCTTAAATATTATACAATCATACCTAGCAGTTAAATTACTGTTATTCAGGTTTTTTTTAATAAATTATTATTCTATATACAAAACTGCTTATCTTTGTTTCTTTCTCTTTCTTTCGCCCGCCACATTTTCAGTAGGACATTTAGAGTTGTTGCCTCGCTTGTTCAAGTCTTTTCCAGAAATCGCCTATTCTAGGATTCTTCGATGGGTGTCACGATAGGATCTATATGATATGATATCGTTTGTGAAAAGAAATTATCACCGTATCGTATCCACGAGAAAGCCATGCGTTGATGTGACATAAAATCCTTGCAGGTGTAAGTACATCCTTAATTGGCTATAGATAAGTGATAAGAGTGCCAGCAGTTTATAACTACGCGTCTGTGCCTGTAACGATGACGTGGCTGTACTCGTTTGCATAGCTTCGGGCCGTTCACCTGCAAAAAAGACAGCAGAGAAAAGAAAAGACATGAAGAATACGAAGAATAAAAGTCTTCTAAGATTGCCATTACGATTATAAATGAGCAAAAGGAAAAAGCAAAGAATTTTATGAAGGAGCGACGCTGTGGCCGTCGTTCGTATGTAGGCGATATAAATGACGTTAAGTGACAGGATGCTAACGAAGAAGTGTTTTTGTAGGATCCTCTAGTTGTTGAGGGCAGAGTGCAAAGTCAGAAGAAAGGAGCAATAGAAAAAAAAAATAACGATTGTGACGGTTAAATGAGGGAATTACGTATGCCCTGAAACGATAGAATCATGCAAAGGACTCATAGTTGTTTGCGTCTCGTTGAGCTGCGAAAAAATTGCAAGTAATGCAATCGTGTAACGATGGAGCGGACGAGTGGTTCTCACGATTTAATGGGATTCAAAGTCATTAGTTGTGAACTGAGAGTGGATTTACGTTCGTATCAGCATGTCATTGACTTCCAGTAGATAATGAGATTTGAAATAAATGAGCAAAGGTGTAAGAGTGCGATGATTTTAGGGTGTGCTAAGGCGGATCCCGGATTCGGTCGATATGTTTTGAAATCTGTCATTAAATAGAATGTGTGTGAACCGGTAGCTTAGAGCAATGATCAACGGAATTTTGGGAATTTCGGAAAATGCGTTGCACATTGGTCTGAGATTATCCACGAGTTTCCCGAGAATGTAAATGGTTTGAGATATTCGTTCATTTTTGAGAACCAGTTCTTGATGTTCGCGTAATCGAATATCTGAAGAGGATTGGTTACAATGGTACTAGCACAAACCGAAACCATGTCAGCTACATCCATTCAAAAATACATTAAAAGCGCTTCACGAATCACCGAACTTGGTATTTTCGTCGTAATAGCTGAAATGTCGTTATAAACGATATCCAGTTTAATTAGCAAAGTCACACGCCAATGTGTGCTAGCAGGAGTCCGTTCGGACTGACATTGTGGCTCACCCCAAAGATGATTGATTGGTCACGTCACGCTTGTCTGGTGGCTGAAAACTGAAAAACAATCTTCTGTTTTACTAAAGTTCAATAAGCTACAAAGCTTTGTCTGCCTTGGCATCACTGGACCCATGTGCACTTGTCCAAGGCAGCCCTGGAAGCTATAATTACACTTACTCTGCTGCATATATTCATTCAAGAAGTATCAGTTCTAAATGCTCTTGGAAATCGTTTAATTTCCGACGCACCAATCACATGAGCATTCTGAATCAAATTCCTAACGTACAGATCAGCTTGAGATCAGATTGCATGATCACGAAGGTATGCTTCGACATTCCTTGTAAAGATCCTAGATGTATTAAGGTGGCTCACCGATGAGTCTAAAATAGAACAGGTTGTTGGGACTGAACACCAAGATTTCGATCGCAGTGGGAATATCGCTCAGCGCTTTTCTTGCTAAGATCCACGCCGTTGAGGTCTACGCCAGGATAGTTTTGGAAAAGAGCCTTTGCGGCGCTCACATTGCTATCTATAAAGGCGCTCTCTTCTTTTAAGAAATTTTCGAAATTGATGAAGGAGTCTTACGAACTCCTCCAACAGTTGACAACCAAAAGCAGAGTTTTTTTGAATTGAGTGCCAGGTCACCAGGGTATTAAGGAGAACGAGGCTACAGGTGAAATATTATCTAATCGCTTTCATAGACCTGAGCTTTACTCTGGTTTTGGACTGGCCTCGGCCAAACTGCGGATCACAGACTGATATGCACTGTTACGTCGCGTCGTCAGTGCTGGAATAACCTTCCAGGTCTGCGTCAATCGAAAGATCTTATAATGACCTTCATACATAAAGGTACTACTCAAATGATTAGAACTCATCTAACACTAACTTACAAAACATTGCTGTTCATCAGTTCCAACGTTTCGTTGCACGCTCAGGCTGCTTAAAATGCTCGAGACTACATATCCCATTGGGTACCACAACGGACCCAGATCCAGCCTACGTGTTCTGTGTTTATTCATGACAGCCCTTTAACCTAACCAGTCAGTCTATTTGATCCATTTGGGTATTGTAAGTCGCAGTGACGTGCAGTGGAAATTTTTCATAGTCAAGCAGTTGGGCGCCCTAAAGCCAATTTAGCATAAACAAAAATGGACTGTATAATAGAATATGGACAGTCACAAAAACATTTATACCAAGCGGCTTTAAGCCTTAAAGAAGAAATCAGGAAAGATATAAATAAAATATTGGCACATATATTCGGAATACAAAAAAAAAAAAAAAATAAATGAAATATTACTAAATAATAAAAAAAATGATAAATAAATATTATGTTAATTAAGACTAAGAAAAATTCAGGGGTATTTGAAATAAATAAATATTCTTTCGCCATTGCCATTTATTTGTATTCCAAATCTATGCGCCGTTCTTTAAGTAAAAACTCTTTAATCACATTATCAAAAAAATCGTTTTCTCTTCGCATTTGTATAAGAAGATCCTTTTCAACCGCAATTAAAGCAAGATCCGAAAGTCGTTCTTGGGATTGGCGATTTCTCAAAAATGTGTGAACGCGCTTTAGTGTTGAAAATGACCTTTCCGCAGTTGCCACTGTGACTGGAATTGACGTTAATAATTTTGCTAAAATATGAACTTGCTTAAAACCGTTTGCGACATAAGGCCGTTTTTGAAAATAATCGAGAATTTTACTAGGATTCGCGTTTTTAAACTCATCTGAAGAATAAATAACTTTTAGCTCATTTTTCAACTTTATTCTGTCGAAAAATTGACCGTGATATTCAATAAGTGAGTCAAAATTTTTATCGGGAAAAATTGACTTGAATTTAGAAAAATAATTCGGTTCAAGCAACTCTAAAAATGAAAGATCTTTAAACGAATGGAATCGATCTCTAATTTGCCCGAGAATAACATCTATAATCTCCCGAAATATCCGCCGTAAATTTTGTAAAGGATCTATCGCATTTCTACATTTCTTACGTGGTGGCTGATATTCTGCTGTAACTGTCGAATAGAAATTATCAAACTTTTTAGAAAAGTCATTTTCAAGCCAATTTTCAAATTCAATAATTTTTTGGCTTGCATATGAAATGTTTACCACTTTGCTCTGAATAATATTAAATAATATATCAGTTTTCGAATAAATTTCAGAAAAAATTAACAGATATAATTGAAAATCTGACTCTGCGAATTTTTGTAAGTATATATCAGAAAAAATCAAGGAATCGCCATCCCAGTGTTGAGAACCATTCGAAATTGTCTCAAAAACTGTACAAATTTCATGCTTATGTTCAAATATAACGTTAATAATACGCGAATGATAATGCCAACGCGTTTTGGAAACCGATGGTAAACGACGATTTACTATATTTGCAAAAAGGTCCGACCTTTTAGTGGATGTATTAAAAAATGATGCGATTTTATTGATGTGCGCGAAAAATAATTTAATTTCCGGAATAAACTCAACTGCTTTAGACAATACTAGATTTAGTGAATGAGCGTAACATGGAACGAAAATTGCCGATTTATGTTTTTCCCGAATTAAAGTCTGAACTCCACGAATTTGAGAACTCATTACTGCTGCGCCATCGTAACATTGTGCAATTAATTTCTTATCGATATTAAAATTTTGCAATTGTTTTAAAATGTGAGAGCTTATTGCTGTAGCTGTACGATTAGCGCTTACATCCAAAAATCCGATAAATCTTTCTTCAATCTCATTTGATATTGTATATCTAAAAATCATCGTTAATTGTTCCCGACCGCTAACATCTGGCGTTTCGTCGACCATTACAGCTACAAATGGAGCCTCCTTTATTTCCAAATTGATTTTATTTCGAACCACATTAGCTATAGCGGAAACAAGATCGTTTTGGATTCTATTAGACAAACCCGAAAACGCTGCATTTGCTTTTATAGAATCTATGTGGGACTCAATTATCGGATCGTACAAACTCAAGAAATTTACGGTTTCGATAAAATTACCACGATTATTTGAAGAAGAGTCTTCATTATTTCCGCGAAAAGGAAGCTCCTGTTTTGCCAAAAAAATTACAGTATCGATTAAACGTTTCAAAATATTACGATTACGCTCAACTTTTTCATTATGCAAACTAACAGATATTGCCACCTGGTTACTAAGCATAAACTCTATACGCTGAGAACCAAAATTATCTAATTTAATTAACGACTGAAGATGTTTTTCGGAACTTGAATGCTTTGCTGCTGAGCCCGTAAAATTATTCAAATCACTAAATCCAGCTTTATTCCAAACAGATTTTTCATTCGTGAACAAAAGACACGGCCAGCAAAATAACTTATTTAATTTACAGCTTCCCGTTAACCAAATGTACTTTTCATACGTTTCGATATGGAATTTTCGCGTAATATTTTTTAATTTAAACTCTAAACTAAGATCTGGCTTCGGTCTATCCGATTCTATAATTTCTCTTTTCTTGGTAAAGGAAAGAGTTGAAAATCCCGCTTTTAGTACGAAATCCGTCGCGCAGCAATACTCCGACATAATGCGAAAAGAAAACTTACCACTTTTATCACAAATCAAATCAATTAAATCACTACAAACGGTCAAAAAAACTTCAAATCACAATTGAATCAAAATCACCCGATTGCACTGATTTCCTCTTTTAAATTGCAACGGAAAATCCATTACATAACAAAAACAAAAGCTCTACTGGAAAAATCAAATTCCCATAAACATTCCCCGCATTGGCAACATTTCATTAACAAGCATCATTGGGCTTTATCCCACGCACAAAAGCAGTCGCGCCAGTGCTTGACTTGTCTCATATAAATTTGCGAACAAAACAAAAAAAAATCGTTGCCCAATGTACTACCGAAATCCAAGATTCCCATTTTCTGGAATCAACATGTCTCTAGTATTTGGATGCACACATGGTACATGCATCTAAAGATCTAGGCACATTTTCCTATTCTAAGTTTGGTGTCTATGGTGTGCAAAATGTGGGAGGTTTGAATATTATCTCAAGTAATTGAACGAATGTTTTTTAACCAAAAGAAGGCGCGGATCAGAATTTGAATGTGTAAAGGAATATTTGAATGATAATATGTATTCTTCAGCTTAAAGAAAAACATTGACTGAAATGATGATATGTGTATTGGTGTAAGCAAAGTTTATTATTGAATTGCTTATTTCGGTAAGTCAAGCAGTTTTGAATTGCTTACTACGAGTGCACGTCACTGGTAAGTCGTCACATCGATTCAACGATAAGATTGAAATTCAGTTGAACAAACTCTCAAAATTTCCTTCGAGGTATGTTGTCACTAGCTACCAACCCCTCGAAGGTTTCCAACTAGCTAATATGTTTTTTTTTTATTATTATATTGACAAAACTTAAGAAGGTTTTTGGATAATAAATAAAATGGCCCAAGCCCACAGTTTTCCGCATACACAATCAAACTACATTTCCAGAACAATTTCGTTTAAGTTCGTCATAATCACGTAGTATGAGCAATTGCTGTACCCGCTATATTTACACGTCCACTGGAATTATTAATTGAAAAAAACTGTCAACCCAGACTTACAATAAATGCCGAATTCAATAGTACTCCCACGTACGCTCCCCTCTCATCCCCTTAAATACTGCATAAACGGCTCAGGCTGGAGGTTGAGCTAACCAAGCATATCCCTTGTGACTGGCTGCAATTTTTATTGGGTTAAGTCAACTTCTAACGCCATGCAAGTTTGGGACTATTGAAAACTAACCGAACCGTAATACCCTGAATCCAGTGACTGCAGTCCTTTGACAATGGAATGATTTATTACACATGTTGTGAACAAGGAAACGAAACAATCCTGTCATAGCTTTGAAGGCACAAGCCTGTGTAGGGAAAGTTTACGAAGTGCGGATGTAGCGCCGGGTTTTCAGGAAACAATGATTCATGATAAACTATCCAAAACCTGTCAGCCTAATCGAAATCCCCAATCGAGAGTTAGAAGGATATCTGCTGGTTGTGGTTGTATACGTAAAATAACGAGAAAATTTTACAGGCTAAGACACTGCATCGCACGTCATCCTTCTCGAATCTCGTTAGTGGTAATTGACAATATACGCGTAGCTCTTGCATATTCGAACCCGGGAATTGTTTTTGTGACTTATCATACGAAGCGCTTAACATAATCTCGACACGATTCGACATTCCCAAGAAGAGTGGCAATTGTCTGGAGTTATTGGAGTCGATCCATTAAATTACTGCGACAAGTACCCATACTACGCGGTTCCGGAAGCATATCGAAAGACAATCTATGACAACGTGTGGCATTCGAGTGCGTCCCACAATGTTGAGTTCAAACGATAATATCCTGGAAAAGGATGGGAGTTAAGTGGCTCGACACGGTTGACATGCTAACAGTTATTACCGAACAAGCTCACAGGCTGGCGAAGGTGCTTCAGAAAGAAAGGCACTTTGGCCATGTGTCTCTGTCTTATCGTCTGAGTGTATCAAAATCCATTACGGACAGAGATTCATATGGATGACTTTCGGTATCATCTGAGGTAATTACGCTCGGAATAGTTACAGGCATGAAAGTTATGGCACCATTGGTTTTCTTTCCACACAGACATGAAACATTTATACATTTTTAATGGATCGATTTTTCATTCAAGATATATACCATGTCAGGCTAATAATTTTAGGAGAGTCGGCTCGATGAATTCAATGTCTGCTTGAAATTGGTGGTTACTGGGAAATAAGAGTTTTATTTAAAATAAATTGATTCGGTAATCAGTATTCTTCTGCTTTCATTTTCAATTCACCTAAAATACATTGGGAACACTTAAATAGTGCCTTTTTTTAGTTCCTAGGTCCTTTGTTGAAAAAAAGAACACATCCAGTCCTATACAACAGTGACGAAGTACTTATTTTGCATTTTCAAAATCATTGGATTAATAAGAAATTGTTTTTATAATAAAATGAAATCCTGTAATCAGAGCGCATTAACAGGGGGGGGGGGGGGAGCACAGATGCAGGTGCCCCCTTTGAGCTCCTAAATTAAATTTCATCAATCTAATTAGTTTAATATTCATGCATTTTTTTGGCTAGAAACTTTTGAATATTGATTTTTTAATTCCCATGGATTCAGATACTAGTGATCTTGCATGTCTCTTTCTAATTGCCTTGACTCCTCCAGGGGCGGCGGCGCGTCAACATCTCTAGCACTTCTATGCCTTGTTGACGTTTCAATAGCATATCTGCTTTTCGGAAGTGCAGTTGCTAGCATGCACCTCTTATCCGCGCCGTCTTTTTTACTGACAAGCTCGGAGCACTGTGAGAGTTCTATTAGTTTTCACAGGCAGTTTTTGGTCGCGCCGAGATTTGATCTCCGAGCTCCAGATTCGTATCATAGAGCGGTGACCGAACGATCGCGGCCACCTAGAGCAGATCGCAGATCTTGCATGTACATATGTGTAATTGATAAGCTAAATGTTTGGGTTTTTTTTGTCAAGATTTCATATTAAAGTAGTGACGGACGGCATGTGCAATTGATTTGGTCAGACTCCGTTATAAACCGTGGCTTACTGACTGATAATTTTTCTAAATTATAAGTAATACTTGTTGGGGTACAATTGCGCGAATATCCGTGTTACGAAATTCGCGCGTGTGATGGAGGGTTAATATGCATGAATAATTAAGTTAAATAATTCAAAAAAAATTAAAAAATATCTGTGCCGCCCCCCTTGTTGTTTTACTAAATACGCCACTGGCTGTAATTTAGTATATGCACTTAAAAACTTATCTGCTTCCGTACTCAACTTGTCGAATCCCAGATAATGCAAATTTTATAATTATATTAACTCTAATAGGATCAGTAATCCTAAAATCTCTAAACACTATACTCCAAAGCCAAGCAACAATACCACTGTTCAAACTCATAAATGAGTGATGATATGATACTAACGCCAAGAAACACGCCCGCATACACAAAATCCTTATTGATTTCGGGTCGCACACATTAACAGCAACAAACTCATTTATTACATTTCCTAATAAATTCTAGATTATATTTTCAGCTTACCGTTAAGAACATGTACCCGGATACTGGCTATATCCGTATTCGACGGATAACATGAATATTTTCCGGAATCGGTTAGATCAGCATTCTCAATCAGCAGTATAGACCTAATCCCATCCACTTCGCTTGTGATAAAGCTCATACCGCCTCTTGTCGAGTCATCGCTTAGCACCTGTTAAGGAATGGAAATCATAAGAAATTAATGCTGGAACATTACAGATGAAGCTGATAATAAGATGGTACACAACCGAGAGTGCTTCGTCCTGATTAATGTCGGACGGATAGCAAGTCGATAGGAAGCATGCATGCAAAAAGGATAGTGAAGAATTATTTATATACAAAAAAGGAAGGTAATCAAAATTTAAAATAAATGAGATAAACATATAATGTAATAAGATAATAAGGTTTTCTTAGAATATTTTAGAAGAAAGTGCACAATATTCCCATATGAAACTAGATCAAAGGTGTTTCTTGACATATACACCGACAACGTACAGGCCGCACAAAAATTGCTTGATAAACTCTTCAGCGTATTTTAAAATGTTTCTTTCAAAAATTTAATATGTGCTTTATTGTTAACATTTCTATAACAACATTGCTACTAACAACATTTTATCCTAATTTATAAATATCGTACAGAGAAATCTATTATATAATGAAAAAAAAAGACTTGAAAACAGAGGCGCCGACTGTTGTAAAATATTGGGGGGGGGGGGGGGAGGCAATCCAACTTTTCACATCTGTCGGATTGACTTGTTGTGTGAACTTTTCGTAAATTGAGGCGGAACATTCCTGTTTCGCGAAAATTGGGAGAATTCTCTCTATTAAATTAGGGAGAATTTTCACAAAACTCGGGAAATTTCCGCGAGAATTCTCGTAATATTCGCGAAACAGGAATGTTCCATTGAGGCTGACGGTAGCTAAGTGCGTTGAGGCGTCATTCTGATAGCTCATGCTATCAGTCAGTTACGGATTCGAGTCATTTCCACGTCATGGACATGGATGTTAGTGTTGTCCTCCACCTGTTGTGTGGGTCATAACAAAAACTCAAACGTCAACTAAGCCACATGGGAATAGTTGAAGCGCTACGCCTCACTAGGGGCTAGGGCAAATAGTGGTATTCTCACAATAAACGCATCCATTCTTGGAGGAAATAACAATTAACGTATCTCTTGAACTTAAAAAAAATTTACTGATAATGGTTCGACGAACAGAGCAGCCCCATAGCCCTAGCTAAAAAAATCCATGTTTTAAGATGGACACACACTTGCGTCGAAAAGCCAAATTGGTCCCGGTGCGAGCCAAAACTCATGTGTGTGGGGTTCAAGTTGATGGTTCCGCGATCCAATTTGGATATTCGACTCGCCCAAAATCCACGAGCCTGAAGCCGACCGCCAAAACAATTGTGCACGAAATTCGAACTGAACGGAGTTAAATTTTATGTGTCATGTTTTCACTGTTAAATAGCAACAAAGAAAACGTTTTTGAATTTTGACGGCCAACAAGGTATTTATGCAAAACTTTTAAAATCCAGCTGCCGGTGCGTGAAATTAAACTGGATAAATAAAAAACCGAGTTCATTATCGAACTTGACGTCTGGCTCGCGATGGACCTCCGCATAGTGTGACCCTGAAATTTGGACCAGGATTACCCGGAGCGGATCCATTTTACTCTAAATGGACGCAAGCCAGGCAAATATTCGATATCGATACGAATGTATAGTCTCATACAGTCAATCAAAATGGTATCACGATTGTGTCCGGAGTTGTACGGTCCCGACCGTGTCAATCATCAGCGTTATACAGAGATGACAATTCTTGTTTGTTTTTAAAAATGAACCATTAAGATCCAGGTCAATTTTTGAAGCATTTGTAGATGGAACCATAATGCTTCGAATTGCAACACAAAACTTATGAATTAAATTCAAATATTTTAACCCTTCACGACTTAAGATCATTATAGTTAACACAAAAGAGCCATTAAGTTTTGACAACATCTTGAGGGATCATAACCAAATTGTACGAGATGGGCCTGCAAGTATTTTTCCAGGGCGCTCTGGATTTGTAGACGATTAATAGGCAAGAACCACCAGCCTCCGAATAGATCTTTGGATCTCTAAGGCGATCGTCAGACCCATAGTTGATTATGGAACTGTCATTTGGTGAAAGAAATCGTGTAGCACCAGGGAGGATAAAGTTAGACAAGGTAAAATTCAAAAGCTAGCCTGTGAGGCACTGTGCTATTCGCAGCTGCCCTACTGCCACTTTTGAAGCAAAGTCTTCTTCCACTTCATATCCTTCTAAAAGCGGAGGCTAAAGTAGCAATAGCGACGCTTAAAGTCTATCAAACCTCCTGTAATGGTTCTTTACAGGAGGTTTGATTGATTTTCGCGGTTTGGTTGCGCTGCTTCGACCGGCAGATCGAAGGCAGCACCTGATTAGTACTGATCTGTGGTACGAAACCAGAGGCCAAGGGGCCCATTACACCCGAATCCCGATGCGAGGGAGACAACATCTACGCCAACCATTCCATCCTTAGCGGCTACTTTTTTTGTATTCCCCATTTTTGCCTCCCATGTTTGTGTTGTCTTCCCCAGGCCTATGAATTTTTATGAATACGTAAAGGACAGGGGCAACGAGCGGCGAAAACCCCGCCCGAGCGGCGAAAACCTTGCCCACGTCTGCCGAACTGAGCTACAGCAAGCACAGGCCGCTGCTTAGCTCGTTGAAGGGCCTTTTTTTCGCCAGATGGCACGGCCCGACCTTCACGGTCATTATGCCACCTTAGGCTCCGTTCCCACGGACATCTTCGGATGCCCACAGCAACTAAGCATTCTGTTACATTGAACCTAGAGGAGGCAAAATGGCTCCTTGAAGACAAAAGCTGAGAATGCCATCCGACCACATAACAAGGGAGTTTCGATTCAACCGACTCTTCTCTACCGAAATTTGGAATAGAAAAAATGGAATGTGAGGCATTCGTCACTTTATCCATATACTGTAAGATTTTTTACAGATGGCTCTAAAGCTGATGAAGGTACGGGGAGAGGAATTGCAGGCCCCTCGACAGCACCCAACGGTCTTCCAAGCCGAAATTCATGCAAAGACCAATCAATAAAGTAAGCATCCTAACCCCAGAACATATTTTACAGTCATTATTTTTGCAATAAATCCATTTTTTTAGGACAGAAGATGAATTCACCGGAACTAAAAAAAAACTAAACCCCAAATACATTTTATCCTTGAAAATATTACCAAATACCAACACATATGTGTGTTTCTATCGATTTTTTTCTGAAACCATTCATCTTTCCAGAAAGGACGACAATTATTTATGGTGTCTCCTTGACGTTCTCTTTTTTTTTACTCCAAAACTTTTCATAACAACTTTTTGAATTATTGTGTTTTTAAACTCTATTAAAATTTGTACGAACCGAAATTTGTACCACCAGACACATGAACAAGACAGGAACATATGTATGCATTTATTTCACAGATTTTGGATTGCCAACCAAAGGAATTGGATAGCATTTAAATGACCCCATTCATTGAAAGGATCGAATTAAAAGTTCATTTGTTTCGTTGCTTTGGCGCGGGTGTGTGTTTGTGTCACGTCAACGTTTTACAAAGTTTCCAATTCCAATCTTTTTGCTATAAATTGGAACGTGGAAAATGTTTTCGGCGACACACATGAAAATATGCCAAAACATATGTATGTGCACTGTACATAGAATACAGGAGTAGGTTCTTTTACGTACAAGGATGCAAGCCCATCCAAAAGTGTATAGTTTGGTATTGCTGCAAAACCCAAAAGGCCTGTTGGTGCGATCTAACTCATGGCAAGACATACATAGCACTAACCATAATTTATCGTTTTAGGTAAAAGTCTGAAAACCTCGAAAACAGAAAGTATCTGTAGTAGCCCAATTTTAAATCAGGAAAAGAACATTCCTTCAACCGCAATTCTCCAGCTGTGGCATAGGTAATGGGGTAGATTGGTTTTGGGAATATGTATATACATTGTGGGTTATAGTTGAATGATTTAAATTATATTTTCTGTAAAATATGTACATAACGAACAAAATATGGAATTATTCTGGTTTAAATTTTAACATTTACAAAATATGTATACATATTGAATCCACCGAAACTGATCAAAAGTGTATAGAAAGTTTTGAATGATTGTCGGTCCATCCCTCAAGCCTAACCCTATTTTCTCACAAGATAACATGACAATAATAAGAAAAATTTACCATTTTTATCGGTACTTTTAGCCCATCCGCACAAATCAATGGGTGTCTTTTAAGTTTTGCATACAGGAACATCAAGGTTGCCACGAATCAAATGTCACTAGTAAATTTTAAACTGCATCCTTTGTTAACCTAAATCCAAAGTGTTAGTGCGATACGTATAGTGTTAGGCGGCTTTCATACGACACTGTTCGATACGATATTTTTTCGGCTGAGCTTTTCTCGAAATCGAAACAGCATTTCACACGGCCACATTCAATTTTCCACATAAATTGTTTTATCGAATAGTCTCCGTTCTGAAATAATAGCGCATGTGCCTAAAATGCTTTAGGGGCTTTGAGAGTATAACACAGCAGAGTCGCGCACATCATGTGTGCTTGGAATGCATACGAGGTTTACCGAATCGCAGTGGCAAATGTAGTGTATACACGAGAAACAATATTTCCCGATTGCATGATTTTCTCGCATTTGTTCCGTGTGAACGCCTTCATACAATATTGTACACTAACACTGTGGGATTCGATAAAAGCGTCCGTCAAATGACGTGTATCGTGCACGCCGTGTGAAAGCAGCCTTACAGCTACAGCGAATTGTCAAATTCGTCGAGTTATCCGAAATAATGGAACTGAACCGAGAACATTTCGCGAAATAATTGTTTACAACATCTCAAAAAGAATGACTCGCTGAGTTGGTTTCGGTTTTCGGCAATGAAGCACCACACCAGTCGACTATTTCTCGCTGGTATGCAGAAGGTGTTCGGGTTCGAGTCCCGCCCACGACGACGTTCGTGACCATGGATGTGCAGGAGGTGCATGCTGGCAACTGCATTCTCCGAAACCAGTTTATGCCGTGAAACGTCAACTGGGCCACATAGAACAATTGACGCGCCATGCCCCACAAGGGGTTAGGGCAATTGAGAGAGAGATGCGAAACGTGGACGGGTGAGTCTTAGCGACGATGCAAGGGCAGGTGCACCAAAAACCGTAGTCACCCAAGAAAACGTCGATGCTGTGCGCAAGCACATCACGGAAGATCGACATGTGACATATCGCGAGATTGAGGCATCATTAGGAATTTCACACCCCAACTCAACAAATTTTTGATGAAGAATTGTGTGTAAAAAATAAATAATTTCCCGTTGGATACCGCATCTATTGACCGAAGATAAGAAAGCAGCTTGAGTCAATTGGTGTCAGAAAACTCTACACCGCTTCAACACACGAAACTCTAACAACGCGTACAGCATCGTCAGGGGCGATGAATCGTGGTTTATTCTTATGAACCCGAAAATAAACACCAGTCGTCTGTTTGGGTCCAAAATGAAGAAAAGCCGTCAAAAATCATCCGTTCTTGAAGTGTCTCCATAAAGATGGTTGCGACATTTGTCTCAAAAGGAGATCATGTAGCAACAATTCCTCTGCAAGATCAAAGAAAAGTTACTTCCGATTGGTATACAACCATTTCTTTGCCAGAAGTCATCGCTGGGATTCGAAAAACCAACCCCGAATTACGAATCATCTCCACCACGAAAATGCAAGTTCGCACACAACTCGCAAAACAATTGAATTTTTAAAGCAGCAAAACGTCCTCCGCACAGTCCCGACTTAAGCCCCAATGATTGCTTTACAATTCCGAAAATTCAGAACAAACTGCGTTGTCAAAGGTTCCGGTCGCCAAAAGGAGCAGTTGACGCTTTCAAAAACGCAATTTTGACTGTACCAACAAACGAGTGGAATAACTGCTCCCAGAGTTGGTTCCAACGCACGCAAAAGGGCAGTAATATTCGTGGGAAATATTTCGAAAACAATAAAGTCTTTAAAAACTATATATTGTTTTAATTCAGCGCTATATGCAAAACTTAAAAGGCAACCCTCGTACGAATAGCCGTCATCTGGTGGTGTTTACTTTCACCCATGACAGATATGCCATACACGAAATATGTCTTTTATGCCTTTTTGTCAATTCTGTCCTTTCTGTCCGTCCTGGAGCGTTGGACCAATTTCGATTTCCATTTTTGCTAAGGTTTGGTTACCTTTTCGCTTCGTGCCCAAGACGCGTACCAGCAACAGCGCCGCAACATCAAGCCCTCTTTAGGTGCTGCGTGAGGTCCCCTAATGAAACCTATGCACCAAAATTCAATTGCACCCCTTTTTCGTCTATTATGTCCTTTTTCTCCCTTATGAATGTTCTGTCCATAGCATTATCTTATCACACCGTATGGTTTTCGGTTGCCATCATGACCGCGCTGCACAAAAAGCCATCTTTGGGAGGAGCTCATAGTAACCCAAATTTGTACTCGACGGCCTTTTCGTCCATTATATCCTCATTGTTAACTATATTCTTCAAGTCCGCCCTGTTCAGAGCCAATACTCCGGTCGTCCCATTGTCCCGATTCCTAAAATACCCATATTCGCTGTTTTGTTTCCGTTTCACTTCACACCTAACAAAACCTTGTTGTTGTGAGGCAGCTCGAAAGCGGCCTTAATGCCAAAAGAGTCACAGTGAAAAGTGTTACCCAAGGAATGATGAGTCGCTTTGCAAACTCGTTAACATAATACTAACATCTCGGCGCATACACACTACCCTAGGTACATCGTCGGTTTGTACGGATGTCTGTAGAGGAACCCCGCAAGCGGGAATACTGTCTCCACTTCTTTGGAATGTAGGAATCAACAGACTGCTTCTAAAACTAGAAGAGATTGGGTCCAAAGTTACTGCGTATGCACATGACGTTGCCATCGCTGTAAATTTCCTGAATTTAAGACCGAGCTTGTGCTCTTCACTAGAAGTCGCGCGATTCCTCCTATTGAATCACCCACACTGGAGGGCATTAAACTGGTTTTCACCGACAAAGCTAAGTTCCTTGGTTTCATTTTTGACAGGAAACTAAGGTGGAAGCCCAAGCGGACCAAGACAGCTACTGCTGCCCTCTACTCGTGCAAAAAGGACATAGGTAAGAACTGGGGCCTGCAACCTAAGGCTGTATATTAGATATACACAGCTGTCGTACGTCCTATACTACTGCACGGAATAAGTGTGTGGTGGACGGCACTCCGAGTAGAGGCCTATTGTAACCTACTGAGTAAGGTACAAAGGCTAGTGGCGCTGACTATAACGGAGGCTTTTAGAACAACTCCGTCAGCCGGATTGGACATGGTGCACGGCTTGCTACCTCTGGATATTTGCGGCGACCAGCTGGCGGCTAACACGGCTTTACGCCTTCGCGAAACTGCCCAGTGGCGCCCGTTGAGTTGTGGACACTAGACTCTACTGGGCAACTTAGATCTCCCTGCGGAAACTGATTATACTTGAGCAAAACACGTTTTTGGCCAGAACCATACCAGCTTGATTCTGTCGCGGGACCGACTTCATGGTCATCTGCACGGATGGCTCTAGCACCGACGGCAGAGTTAGGGCTGGTATCTATTCGGAGGGATTGGGAATTAACTTGTCATTCCGTCTTCCCGACTTCTATAGTGTCCTGCAGGCGGAGGTTTCGGCAATCCTGGACGCTCTGACCTGGCTGGGAAATCATGTTGTAACCACGAGGGACGTTACTATTTACACTGACAGTCAGGCTGCAATTCGATCACTTGAATCCGTCCTGACCACATCGAAAGCCATCGCGAATTGTCGTTTAGCCCTCTGGGAGATGGGTGGTTTATTCAACATTACGCTCTGCTGGATACCGAGCCAAATTATTCCTAATTTGATTACAACTCTTTTTTTTTCGATTTTATCCACTGAACTGTGGGTGCATTAAATCAACATTAATTAAAATATCCCATCGTGGACAATTTCTATTATCGACTATATGAAATAAGGTAATACTCGCATAGGCTTGCAAACGCATATTTTGTCGAACTAAAACGAATAAAAACAACAACAATAAATCCCAATTCAAAATTAATAAATCAACAGTAATGAAATGAAAACAGTTTAAGGCGATTTTCACATTGTTCCCTTGACTAAACTATAATTCAATATAACATGAAAATAGTTGGGAATTTATGTTCACTACACCCATACGCTCGAGTCCGTTCGATATTGTGCACTCCCTTCTGGGGCGCCATCATGCCCCGAGGGTATTTCCCTTCAACACTATAAAACACCACAAAATGGTCGTTTTATAGCTGATTTCCCGTTTTCACCACAAACACTTACCTTGTCTTGATGATACCAAAATATATAGAGCGGCGGCTCAGGACTAAACTTTATCGCACACGTCAGATTTATGGTGCTGCCCTTGTCCACATATAGATCCGGACCTCCCAATATGGTTGCTGTTGGCACTAAAATAAATTATAAAATCGTTAGAGCGCACACACATACACACGTACAAACTTCGACTAGTACTTGGGAATCAAAAAAGTTTTCACAAGAAAATCCTTATCGAGGATATGCGGTAGGGTATAGTTTTCGTACAAAAGCAAAAACAAATAATACACAAACAACACAACAAAACACGAAAGGAAGAAGGATATCTTAAAACTTTGTTAGCAGTAAATCGAAAGGGAAAATTGAATTTTACCAGGTTGAGGATGTGTAGGTAGGTGCAGTTGGTCAAGGGGGAGGGATTTGTTCTTTTAAGGTAGTCGGGTCTGATCCACTGTTCAAGCTCAAAAGTTTATGACCCGGATAAGTTTAAAAGGATTAAGTATTGTGTTTACAGTATTTCATTGAAGAAGCAAATAATTGAATTGTTCAGAGTACATTGAGTAATATATTGTAGGTTCGGGCACTGAGTTGGATAATGCAGCTGGATAAACGAATTTGTTATTTCGTTTTTTTTTTTTCTGGATGAGTTAATTTTAGTAATATGCAAGTGATACGAAGCATAGGGTCAAGTTATTCAAATATCTCCGTGAAAAATAAATACTAGTAATTTTGGGTTAGTATTCTCGCTATTTTATCAACGGCTTTAGTAGGTCACTCATTGCACTCACAGTCTCAGTGAAACCATTGCGAAGAATAAGTAAGCTTCCATAAAGTTCAAACGCGCTTTGTTCCAATTCTATCAACTTTTCAAAGTACTTTTGAGAACATTCTCAAATAATAAAATGGTCAAACCCAGTATAACAGTATCAGTTGGATTTAAGTCAGTTTATCGCAATTTACAATGATGTTTGACTCGACGAAGTCGTGTTAAGCTCCAGAAACTTCCGACCGATACCAAAGAGTGATAAATACGTTTCGGATCGCGGTTAAAAGTCATCGAAAATTGAACGATGGAAACTTACTTGTCTACGACAAATGTTTGCAAGAGAGAACTCAATACCGACCGGCCACCGTTTGTAAAGGTCCAAAGAGAGCTGAAAATTCATCGTCATGTCCTTGATAGAGGCGGTCCGAACTCATGTAAAATGCATCGTCGTTGTAGTACTGCTGCAGATGACCACTCTTATCCTCACTTATCGAATCTGTAAATTTTCACAGATCCGTTTGTCAGTTGTTGGTCGTTCCGAAAAGAGTTCGACATTATGTAGTTTTTTTTTAAACCGATGGAACAGTTATCAGGGAACATAGCATTTAAAATATAGATGAATGGAGTGCGGACTACGAGCTGTGAACAAAAAAAAAAAAACAAGACAAGACTCTTGTCCTGTACAGACATCCTCTACTTACCGACAATATTTAGGTTCACTGAGAAACTCTTTACCGGCTGTGTGGACACTTGACACTCATACATGCCCGCATCTCGCTCCTGGGCCCATTTAATTTGTAACGTCCATTCGTCAATGTCCCGATGGAAGGTGGTTTGAAAACGCTGGTCTGTCGTGTAAGTGTACGTGCTGACCGTCAATATGTGAAGGTCTCGATGTCGTATCCATGCAACCTGAAAGAGGCGGAAATGATGTTTCTTTTAGCAAGCTTGCTCCTTAGACAACTTCCGTTTTGTCGATGTTGGCTATAAATTAAATCAGATAATTAAAGATAAAGTGGACAAAGGGATAGCGGAAATGTTATCCTGGCAATGGATACCAGACGAATGCTTGTTGACTTCTTTGGCGTTGTGCTGTAGATTTTAATGATGGCGGGCAGTCGTGAAAAATTGCTTTTCGCAGCAGGAGACATTTACAGCAGCCAGCAGGTGTATAACATTCCAGAAGGCTCAGAGTCTTAGGATCGTTTTGTAATTACATTGGAGTAAATCTTTTCAGGATATTGGACAGGTCATTTAAAAATTTGCTAATTACACGTCAATGAATCGTCGTAGCGACAACGCGACAGGCTGTCGGCAGCACTGTGATTGTTATAATCTTCTGTGCAACTAGTTAGGTGCGTTTTTTTTGTACAGAGCGATTAGAGCAGGATAAGCGATAAAAAGACGTTAGAGAGCAGGTCAGAGTAGCGAAGACGAAAACGGGCATGTCTTTGCCGGGAGTGTGTCTTGGTTTAGTTTTGCATTGAAATGTCAACTCAAATTTCAAGAGGAAACTTATATCCTTAGTACAGATACAATTGGACAAATTTACTTTAGGCAATTACACAAACGGAACATTTTACTGACAGGAAATTAATTTTAAGTGCTTCCCAAACTATAAACTGCCCGAAAACTTCGACACCTGCGCCGCCTGCATTTCAAAACGTGAAAATACTAACGGAGCAGCATTCTTGCACTAACGTTTCATCCAGAGCAGCTCAGATCAAATTGTTAGTGTAATTGGATGGTGTTCACCTGCTCTGCTCTGCATGGCTGTCTAGCATAACAAATGGTAAAGATATGTTTAGAAATAATGAAGTTAAAAAGTGGAGCCTTAAGCCTAAAATGGTCCTTTGGTCGTACACAGCACTTGTCCCTCTGATTCTTACACATGGATCGTTAGTTTGGTGGCCAGCGCTTGCTAAAGAATACATCTGATCAAATTTGACCCTGATTAGTCAATTTAAACTGCGCGCGTAAACCGAATCGGTAAAAATTTTTTTCCCAGGTTTGTACAACCTTCTTTGACATTCGTGTGAAGTCTTATCGAGATATGACAATTAGTGAGTGTTTGGCAGCCATTTGTTTATGACGCAAAACGTTTGTCTGGTGATTTTCACTAAGGACAAAAAAATTGAACAACGAGTTTGCTTGAAATTTTGTATTTCCAATGGATTTACGGCTACGGAATCAATGAAAATGTTGCAGAAGTGTTTTGGGGAGTCAAGAACGCAAGTACAATATTTCAGTGGCATAAAGCATTCAGTGAGGGTCGTGAGGTCGTAGAAATCTTACCTCATGCGAGTCGTCCATCCACCTCTGTTAACGACGATAACATCGAAAAAAAGAAGGAAATTGTGCTCGAAAATCGTTGTGTTGACATTAGAGAGATAGCAGAGGCTTTGAACATCTCTTATGGATCAACTCAACATATTGTGGTTGATGTTTTGGGTATGAAGCGTGTCGCCGCCAGGCTCGTACCGAAAGACCTGATTTTTTTTTTTAAAACAACGTCGAGAATAGGTCGCGAAAGAGATGCTTGCCAACGTAGCTGATGACCCTACATTCATCAAACGCATCATTACTGGTGACGATACGTGGGTCACGTGGAATACGACGTCGAAATCGCCCAACAATCTAACGAATGGCGCGCCAAAAATGAGCCGAAACCGAAAAAATCACGCCAAAGTCGGTCGAAAACCAAGGTAATGCTAATCGTTTTCTTAGATTACCACGGTGTGGTTCATGAATTCGTTCCATCGGATCAAACAGTCAATAATGTATACTACCTAGCCATTATGAGGCGTCTACGTGAAGCTATTCGTCATAAACGGCCAGATTTGTGAGCAGACAATTCATGGATTTTTCACCACGATAATGCGCCGTCACATTCCAGCCTGATTGTGACTGAATTTTTGGCCAAACACGAAATGAAAGTCATCGCTCAGCCACCGTATTTGCCAGATTTGGCTCCCTGTGATTTTTTCCTGTTTCCGAAACTGAAGTATCCGGGGAACACGCCATGAGTCGATTGAGGCCATTAAAAGAAATTCGCTGAAGGAACTAGAGGCCATTCCGGCAGAGGCCTACAGCAAATGTATGAAAAGTTGGATAAACCGTTGGAATGCTTGTATTGAATCAAAAGGAGCCTCTTTTCAAGGCGATAATAAAGATTTTTTTTTTTTTAACCAGTCCGGGTCAAATTTGATCAGATCGACGAGGGAAGCGCTAAACGTGATCCTGCATCTTTCACCTATCTATCTTATCATAAAGCAACTGTCCGCGGTGATGATGATGACGTTTTCTTCTGTCCATTGCAAGCTTCATGATAAAGTTAATATAACCTCTCTGTGAAGCGAATAAAAATTGGTTTGGGTGCTCACCTCTCACTTCTAACTTTTATTCAGATTTGAAATGTGTCAATACCACACAAGTAAAGTCAATGTTCGCGTCTCCAAAGTCCTGAAAGTAGGTACTTTAATTATTTTACCTAATGTAGAGAGAATTTATACTTTGTCTTCAAGGATGTTTTCTATTACTCAAAGTACCCCAAAAAAAAAATCCCCGAAAAGTTCGTAAAACCTTCACCTCTCTGCAAAACAATTTTGTCATTTTTACATTTCCGAAACTTTCTAACATGGAATTAGTTCATCCAAAATGCTCGTCCACCCGTTTTGATTATAATTCTGCTGGTTGGCCAAACTTCAAGTACACCGACAGCAGTAACATCATGTCGACTCTTTTAATATTCAATAGTAAAGCTAAAAAAAAAGAATCCAGGACGAATAACAAGTTTGTATTTGACAGCCACAAGGAACATTCACAAAGCCCGACAATTGCAATATACTTCTTGCATCCCCATACATTCCATCCCATATCCGAGTACTAAGCATTTTCTTAGGATACTTCGCCTTAATTATCCGAATCGTAACGATGCCATGGGCCTGGCATATCCTCATTTATCAAAGTTTTTCACCAACTTGTCGACATCGTTGTCGTAGTCGTCATCGTTGTCCTTCGAACTGAATTGTGCCGCAAAATGACATTGAAAGTGACAATTGTGTGAAAAAAAAACTTTCCCAAAAGTCCCTGAACTGCGGGAACATCTACGTACTTGCATACTTCACACATCATGGTAGACTCGTGATTCACGATTTACATAAGAAATCCTTGTCAGTTTTCTAGATAATTCTGATTGCAGCAAAGTCGATTGATATCATTACGGCCTGGAAGTGGAACATGTTTTCGCCATGTCCTGGATAAGGATACTCTGTCACTGACCTTCTTCCATTAAAAATGACGTCGAACGCGAAGGATTAAACTTCTTTGAAAATAGGCGAGCGGTTCTGATTGATGACGTTCAGGAGTTTGAGTATTTAACAATATGGGCTGGATGTGATATGCCGTATAAAAATACGATTTTTATCATTCCAACTGAATTGCCGTTAGTATAATTATTATTATCAACATGAAGTAGATAATTATTTGAAATCTACTCCCTCACATTGACATTCTGTGGTTGGGATTGTCAAACACAACAACCCAACGTTACAATATCGCATTCAAGCCGACATTATACTATTAGGTCGGTTTCACATGTCACATGCGGCATACGAGATTCTAGCAGAAAGCACCAGTGGCCGCAAGCTTTGGGTATACGAATGTGCAATTTTATTTCAATCGTCGCACATACAAAGCTCCCTCACCACTGGTGCTTTTTGGAGAAGTATCGTACAGTCCGTGTGAAATTGACCTTACGGAACGAATGGGTTAAAACTCAAATGAAAACAGCCCGAGCTATTATTGCTGAACTACGAGGGTTGCCTTTTATATTTCGGGATTAGAGAACAAAAACAAATATTAATCATTGAAAATCGCTTTATTGTTTTTCAAAATATTCCCCTTGAAGATCTATACACTTTTGCATGCGTTTGAACCAATTGTCAAAGTACTTTTGCCACTCTGATTGAGGTGTCTCCAAAACATGCATTCTGAACGCAGCAACCGCTCCTTCAGGTGTTGAAAAACGTTGACCTCTCAGTTTGTTTTTTACGTACGGGAATAAAAAGAAGTCATTCGGTGCCAATTCAGGACTATACGGCGGATGACCCATCAAATCTATGTTTTGAGTGCTCAAAAATGCAGTTGTTTGAGCTGATGTGTGAGAGCTCGCATTGTCGTGGTGAAGAGTGATCCGTCTTCGGCGGTTGGTTTTCCTGATTTCTTGGAAGACAACTGGCAAACAAATGGTTGTGTACCACTCAGAATTGACTGTTCTGCGTTGTTCTAGTGGTACGGTTGCGACATGTCCAGTTTTTCCGAAAAAGCAGGCGACCATTTGCTTGGAAGTGCTTCGTGCGCGAACAACTTTTGTTGGGTTTGGCTCATCTTGAAACGCCTATACAGTCGACTGCTGTTTACTTTTGGGCTCATACGCGTAAATCCACGATTCATCACCTGTCACGATATCATAGACGTGTTTCGAAGCACCGCGATCGTATTTTTTGAGCATTTCTTTCGACCAATCGACACGAGCCTTTTTTTGAGCGATTGAGAAATTGTGTGGGATCCAACGCGAACAAATTTTTTTGACAGTCAAATGTTCATGCAATATTGAATGTATGCTGGTCTCACTAATGCCTAAGGTTGTCTCAATCTCACGATAGGTCACATGACGATCTTGCAATATCAGTTCGCGCACAGCATCAATGGTTTCCGGACGACCTTCACCTTTTGGACGACCTTCACGAAATTCGTCTTGGAGTGAACTACGACCTCGATTGAATTCACCATACCATCGATAAACACTGTTCCTCGATGGAGCTTCATCGCCAAAAATTGAATTCAGTTCATCCATGCACTGTTGCTGAGTTAATCCACGTCGAAAGTTGTAAAAAATAATCGCACGAAAATGTTCACAATTGAATTCCATTATTTGGCCGAGATTAATCTTTTAAGTTACTGTAAAAAACACAAATAGCGCTCGTATGTCAAAACGTTCTGAGTACGTATAACCTCAAAAATGTCAAACTTTACGATAGAGCTGTCAGTTGCCAGATTGCAACACTAGGGTTGTCCAATCCCGAAATATGAAAGGCAACCTACGTAATTAAGAATTCTTATGACATTTGCATAGTATGCAGACCGAAGGAAACAGAGTAACCCTGTCGTTAAAGTTGATTAAGCATGGGAGTTAGGGGCGATTGGGCGATTTAAAAAAGAGGAAATTTTTCAATGTGTAATATGTACGTGTTTGAGTATTGTATATTTTACTAATTGTCGTAGACACCTGATTATTGGCATGTAACCCTGAGGTGACAAGCTGCTTGAGTTTTAGTAAGTTGGGCATAATCATATGAAAGGAACGCCTACCTCCCCAGCAAATTTCAAAAAAATTAAATATTACTTTAATTACGATAACATTCCATACAATGACACTAGCGAGTTAAAAATTTGGTATATTAATAGTAAAATGTAAATAGCTAGTATTGAAAATGGCCAAGATCCGATCCAAGGAACCCCTACCTCCTCTACAGATTATACTTCAATAAGCGATAACTTTTGATATAAAGTACCCAGCGATTTGAAATTTAGGTCAAATGTCTGAATTGAGATTTAATTAGTTGGTATTAAAGATGGGTCAGATCCAACCCAAGGAACCCCTACCTCCACTACAAATAAAACTTAAAATAAGGATAACTTACGATAAAATGAAGCTAGTGACTTGAAATTTTGGTCAAATGTTTGTACTAGGATCTCGTTGGTTGTTATAGAAAATGCACAAGATCCGACAAAGAAAAACTCTACCTCCCCTACATGTGAGACTTCAAATAAGCGATAACTTTCGAAAGAATGAAGCTATCGACTTGAAAAATTCGACAAATATTGGTGGTGTGGGTTAGTTAGTTGATTTTTAAAATGGTCAATATCCTTCTGAGTGATCGCCAACCTCCCGTACAAACTGGCCCTATAGGAAACTCACTTTTAATGCATATGGTCGTTGCCAATTGGTACTTTTGGTATCACCACTAGGTCTGTACAAGTCTAGGGTATATATGCTTCGGTTTGGTTTTAAATTTTTTTAGTCTACTCATCAAAGGAAAAACCGAAAGAAAAATCGTGTGGTTTTGAAATTTGGGACAATCTATGTGGAGAGTCCTCTGAATTTATGCTCCGAAGTCCCCGTTGACAAAGGGTCCGGAAGTGTAGGGAAAAGGGGCTCAAATGCCGGTTTTCATTGAATATTTCAATTTTAGTGTATTTGTACATAGCTATAAGAACTGGAAAAAAGATTGTGTAGTTTTGAAATGTAGTACAACAGATGTTGAGACTCTTATGAATATACACTCCAAAATCCCCGTTGATAGAGGATAGGGAAAAAGGGGAGAAATCCATTTTGAAGTTTTCCGTGAATGTTAACATACGAGTACAAGGAACACCTTGTATGGAAAGAAGCCTTGGTTTTCATCCGATTGAACTAATGTTTACAAGAGAATATAATAAGGTTCTAAGCAGTCCACCCGAATTTGACCCGCCTACTATAAATCGGTGGGGCGTTAATTGGCATGTTTGAAAATATGTAATATTTGTAGGGGAGGTAGGCGAACTTTTGATCAGAACCTACCTATTTGCGGTACCAACCAACTAAATCTTAATTTGAATACTCGTATTTATGGTAACCAAATTTTCATGTCGCTAACTGTATTCTATCGGGAATTATCGTGCCGTTTTTCCTAGTGAGGAAATCAAGTATAGAGTATAATACGATTATACCATTTTATAATCGAGTGATACTACAAAACGATATTGTAGGAAATTTTATGCACTTTGATTCAGCCCTGGGACGTTTTTTGTGGGATCTTTAGTTTTCAAAATAATCAAGGAAAACTAAAAAAAAAAGACTTTTGACCCTCTCCCCCTGCACTTTTGGACACTCTATCCTCGGGGACTTTTGAGCACATATTCAGGAGACTATCTACTACAATTGTGCCGAATTTAAAAACTACACGATTTATTTTTTCTATATTTCGTTCCTAGCCTTAGCAATTTGTCAAGAAACACGTTTGGTCGGATTTCACTTTCAATATTTTTTACTTCCAAATAAGATATATATATATATATATATATATATATATATATATATATATATATATATTTGTGAAATTGCATGAAGACGATTAATTCACGAAAAAAATCGAAAATTTTTGCAAATACAAAATTCTGACGTCCTTCTTGCATTACGCTGAAACTGCTAAGTTACAATCCATACGCCGGAGCTGTTGATTTTATAAGCTAATTGATCATGCCATATCTTTTATTCCTATTGTACTCCAATTTAAATAAAATAAATAAATAAATAACTGGCGCGACAGTCCAGTTTGGACCATGGCCTCAAGATGAGTTAGGATGATCTCTCTTTCTAGATCGTGACGGTCTTGTGCAGAGGTGTGCGAACAGCAACACGCTGAACCGAGCTGTTTACCCCATAAATAGGTACTCATTTAACAGCTGAGTGGGCTCATAGTCCGACACATACATCCCTTTTTTTTATCGAAAACTACCGCATTCAGTAGGGATCGAACCGGGGCCCAGTGCGTTGAAGGCGAACGTGCTAACCGTTGCGCCATCCGGACTACTCCAATTTAATAAGTAGTAAAAGATTTAAGGAATATAAGACGACATATCGTTATATTTAAAAAAAAGAAAGAGGACATTATTTTTTTTTACTTTTTTTACCCTACGTGAGTGCTCTACCCGTAAATGTCTTTGATATATGCATAAAAAATGTCATGGTTTGAAATTTCAATCAGCAACTGCATTAGTCTGCAAGAGAGCAGATACCAGTATGGCATCCAAAAGAATGTTTTGATGACTGTCAAATAAAACCAGTTCATGTCAATGCACTTACGTAAAACTTCACTTGGCTTGGTAAGATTCTTAGAATTACTACAATAGTTTGCTCATGAAGTAAGAAAGTTAATGAAAATTGTCCGTACATTGTATGTATGCATGCATTTGAAAAAAAAGTCCGTAATTAATATTCGTAAAATAGTGTAGTCAAATCCATAAGTCTCGTCACTATAATAAGATTTATACATCAGTCATTTTCCAGAATTTAAAGAGAATAATTTTCCTTTGGGAAGACATTTTCAGCTTTCGCTTAACATTACCAAAAACTCAAGGTCATCTTATTATAATTTCCCTTAGAACCTTTAATGATAATAGCACTTAGAAAAGTTTTATTAAATTTTCACTTTGGTTTTACTCGAAACCGAAAGACTTTTCTGTTTGTTCAGGGTTTTCATTGAAACTTCTTCTTGCTGTGCATTTATGATGAGGCGATGATGTTTTGGTCTATTAAAACTTCACAGTTTTTGTTAATCAGAGCGTTACGTTACTTGCTGACTTTTGAGACTATTGAATAGACAAAGAAGGGAAGGCGCTTGAATAAAACAAGAATTACAAAATGATTGAACTTTAAAAGAAAGAAAGTCGATATTTCTCAAGTTCAAGTCAGTTATGTGTGGATCAGGAATATCGAAGTATTATTTTAAAACATTTTGGGATACTGAAAAAAAAAACAAGAACTTCAAGGCTCAGGATTGGTCAAAGGCTTAGGTTGAACAAGTGGTCGCCCGGGGCATCGACTCTAAAAGGACGCCGAACAGGACGACAAAGGAAAGCCAAGCTTAAAAAAGAAACTAAATGTAATACAATTCTATTTATTAACAAATAATTCGCGATTTACCTGATCGAAAGCGATTCTCACAGTTAAAATTTAAGCACGTGAACGATTCAATTTTGAACCTTAAGGCGAAATTCACACACACGACACCGCGCTGCACGACTGCTTGAAATTTCAGTCGAGATACACAGCATCAAATGGGCGGATTCACACTCATCGCTCAGCATACGATACGATCGACTATGCTTGGCTATTGTGCGTGGCTGCGTCGGAGCTGAAAATGTAGCTAATCTGAATATCGCCTAAAGCCGCCATAGACGATCGACCTGAACCGTTCGTAACCACCATCGATGCACGTCAACTAAGAACGTGCTGAAAAGAAATTCTTGCGCTTATGCGTGACAAATGGGTAATGCGTTTTACACAGTGAAAATTCACACTAGTGTCGTATAAATGCACACTATTTGTACCATGAGCATTGTACGAAGTACGACGACGTTCGTGGCCATGGATGTGCAGGAGGTGTATGCTGGCAACTGCATTCTCCGAAACCAGATTATGCCAACGAAACGTCAACTGGGCCACATGGAACAGTTGACGCGCTATGCCCCACAAGGGATTAGGGCAATTGAGTATTGTACGAAGTGACGTATTCTAACGAAAGTTGGAATACACACTTTTGGGCTTGGTCGAGCTACCTCCCCGATAGACTTAAGGTAGCTCCTGAAGAGTAAAGTCTATCGGGTGACGAAACCAGCTCAAGCACTAAGTGTAATTGGGTTGAACATTGGGGGGGGGGGGGGGGGGGGGGTCATTGCTGGGTGGTCTTGTTGACTGCTTAGCAATGGTACAATTCGTAAAAGAACTTACACGGATGTAATAAGCCAGAACAAACCCACTTTTTAATAAGTGTAGAATCAAGTACTGAATTATAGATATCTACTATACTGAAATAAAAAGAACAGGATTGAAAATGTAGTAAATAAAACAAAACGTGTAAATTTCAGTCTCATTTATATTTCATACCAAAAACATAAAAATAATTCTATTCTATATTTATTGGTTATAAAAAATTATCGGAAACTAATTTCAGTTCTTTGATTATAATTTTTACACTGTTAGTTCCCATCTCACAAATATTACAAACAACTAACTTTTCACTTTTTAAAAGTCACACAACTTCGCTTAAGTAAAATATTTTCCTTAACAGCTCAACTCAAATAAGAGACCAGTATAATTAAATTTTATTAATAACAATTAGGGAAAACCTGGAAATAGATATATAGATATCTATAGATACATACTGAATACATGGAACATGAGTTTGCACGGTCGTAGAAGATGAGCTTAACTTTTGGTGGGGGAAAATCCGCGAAATTTTAGCCCTTTTTAGGGTTTTGTATTAAAAACAAAACCCTTATGAAATCGGTCAAATGTCTGTCCGTCTGTCCGTCTGTCCATGGAATATATCACGAACGGCTGAAGCTACATACTTGAAATTTTGTAGGAATGTGTAGAATTACTATAATTCGCCGGAGAAAGCGATGCGTCGTAATAGGTCAACTTTAAGGGGAGGTCCCCATAGAGGGGAAATGAAGGTCGAATTTTTTTTTCGTTTGGTACAGGCAAGTGGGGGTATCGTAAGAAAGGTACCGTCGAGTACATTCCATTTTTGGAATTTTTTCAAATTTCAAGAAAGGGGAAAAGAGGGAGAGGGGAAAATATGAGTCTCGAGTTTGTCCCCCCCCCCCTTGCATTTCGACACCGTTATACTTAGAAATATGAAAATTTGCAGAAAAGCGCCATTTTACTAGCGTAGAAAACCTAGATTAATAGAGTTTTGAAATTTCATCAGAAAAGGTTAATAATAGTACATTTCTATAGTTGCAGTTAACACACCCCTGCACCCCTTAGGCGCACCCGAGGTCAACATCATAGGCAATAATACCTCAGAGTTTCATTACAATCACATAATATTTAATAATAGTACTTTCATTTAAATTTTGACATTTTAACACCATCCATTCAAAAAATGCACATAACCGGCCTCTGCTACGTACTAGTACTACGAGCACTGCATACTTGAATATTGTTCATTGTTTTTCGTAAAGTGACCATTTCTGAAAGGTTAGAGATTGGAGTAGGATGGGAGAGAAGTTTAATTAGGGAGGTATTTGGGTTGCTGCTTTAAGGGGAGGTCCCCATAGAGGGGAAATGAAGGTCAACATTTTTTTTTCCTCTGATATGGGCAAGTGGGGTATCACGAGAAAGGTACTACCGAGTACATTCCATTTTTGGCGTCTTCATCAAATTTGAAGAAAGGGGAAAAGAGGCAGAGGGGAAAATATGAGATCATAATTTGTCCCACCCCCCTTACAATTTCGAGACCGTTACACTTAGAAATATGAAAACATGCAGGAAGATGACTTTCAACTAGCGCAGAAAACAAAAAAAAATATGGAATGTTGATATCTTCTCAAGAGGTATGCTGGTCGCTGACTCTACTTTCTTTAATTATTCAAACAATTTATTTTCAATATTTTTTACGCAAAATTGCAATATGCAATATCGTCTTAACATCTCTAAGAGTAGAATAGTTCATCTCCTATTGGCATGGGACACTACAAAACCCTCGGATTGCGGGCGTAGCCCTCTATTTTCCGGTTTCATTTTAATATTACTCTTATATTCTTATATCACTCCTAAACGGTGCCTTGAGTCGAAAAAACCTGCAGGAGGAAATTAAAGACCGTTGAATTCTGCGTTCAATGCACTGCTCAAAGTTGAAATTCGGTTCAGTAGCGTAGTCAAAATCGATAGTCAAAAAATGACAATTTTCGAGGCTTCGGAGAAAAATCACACTTTATCACTTTTCAAGGTCACAGATCTCTGCAGCGGAAACTCCAAATGGAAAAGTTTTTGAATAAAAGTTAGGGATAATTTATTTGTTAACCTAACGTGGCCAATATTTTTGAATAACACACAAGCGTCAACAAGCGGCGCGCGAAATAAGCGGCAACGGGCGACAGGGATCGTTCATTACAGGCGTCTTGGCGCCTCAGTTTGGTTAACTATCTTCTCCATTGCATACAAAATCAATCTGCAAAACGTTTTTTTCGAATACATTAATCGAAGCAACAAGCGGGTACGAGCGACGACGAGCGCCAAATCAAAATTTTCTTTTGGATCTGGCGCTCGAGTCGAGTGACGCACATAGACGCCCGAATCCGCTTCGCTCAAACACGCTTGAAGTGGACGCATGTCCGTAAAAATCCTCAGCTTTGTATCTGGCGTGCATTGCCGCTTGTTGGCGCTTGTGTCGCGGCAGCGCTTTGCTGCTCAAATACGCTTAGGAACGGCCGGGCTCAGGAAAATTATCCAACCGTGAAATCAAATAGGCATACTAGCCGAATGGTGCTGATTTTACGTAAATTTTGTTACTTACTTAGGAAAAGTAAATACGGTGGTAGCTTCCGTTAGTAACACTGAGGGCACAGTTGGTTGGTAAAATACACACTTTTTGCCGGGACGTTTCCCTTTTAACATAACACATTCTCGTACAATCATCATTTTAACAAAATATATCTTCTAAAAATAATCGCCTTATCAGTGATGTCCTATTACCAAAATACATCAACACTATCCTTGTCGCACACAAACTCAAATAATGCAAAACCGTAAAAGCCCATTTCAAATACAATTTAAAGTTACACCCTTGCAAAAGGATAAATGTAGGAATCTTCCAACTATCTAGTTGTAGTGTGGGATGTGTGTCCCAAGAACATGTTCTAATATTAACCATTTCGTCCTGATTTAAATAGACTGAATGACGATTCTACGGCAAAAGGGAACGGACGACTTTAATAATTCCGTCATGATATGAATTCTGATTATACCTACTTACGAGTACCTATCTCTTGGAATAAACTTTTCAACGAATGTGATGATACCAGGAGGCTGGATGGATGGTAATAAAACCCCATGGAGGTTACCTTTAGGAAATGATATAGTGCGGAGGATGTTATATAGAAGAAGAGACAGACAGAAAGTCAAACACAATACACTGACAGTGAGTGTGTCTCAAGGGCTCTTCTCGCTACGTTCTGAAGTCTGCAAGTTAATAATTGAAAAGGTGCCGTACTCATATGCGAATACAAACATGTGAGTACATTTTAAATATGAAAATTCAGTATACGAGTGAAGATTTCGTTTCATTACATGCGTACAAGTGGTTCCTGATGGGTTCTAGATCGAATTTACCATAGAAGTCGTATCGATGGTATCTCTGGGAAAATATGATAGAACAACATAAAATGACATACACATGGTTGGATATGAGAAATATCGTCTTTAAAGTGGTCGTAGGTATTATAACATAACCTAAATCTGAAATAGTCCCAGGTGAATATTGAGTAACTCATTTTCCATTTGTAATCGAGTACGATAGTCAGGAGTAGTGTATTCAAAAGACGTGGCGTACCGACAAGACTTTTAAATAACGTGAAGAAGAAACGGAGATGACATTAGCAGTGCCTTACTAGGCATTCAGACAGCCCGCTATGCGATTCTATGCCATGCCTTGCTCTGGAAGCGATAATCATATGTTTTGTTAGACACACGTTCGTCGCACATTGTTCGCGATTAGCGAACAAGCGGTAAGCAAGGAATTTGTGTGTATTTTTTCGATCGTCGACTGCGGTCGACGCAGAGTCGTGTCTAGCAAGACGAACCTAAAGTTTTCAATTTGATATGGAATCTCGCGATCGACATGCACACTGCCCACGATGCCATGCGGTCGGGGGCGGTGCTGTACCAAAAATTAACAATGGCCGCTGTTTTGAAAGCCGAATCAGGATCCGACTTTTTCAATTTCTCCTTCATATGCTCTCCCCCTCTCACCCAGGCACCCGGTAAAATATGTACCGTGAACTGTCAATTTTTAGATCGGAAAAAATTCTCCTTCGGATCTGGAAAATATTCGGATCCCAAATTGACAGTTGACGGCACATATTTTACTGGAGGGGAAGCATATGAAGGAGAAATCGGAAAAGTAAGATTCTGATTCGACTTTCAGAGCCGTGACCCATCTACGATGTCGCACTTCATACAAATTAATGCATACAAATAAACCTAGCGTTGTCAATAGTATCGGCAATAATGTGCATGTTAATTGGTATTACCCCTCTATGTTGTCACTATAATTACCAATATATATGGAGCTAAGTTTCACCATACACTGTCAAGCTCAAACTCGAACTCGTGTTGGCACTGGTTTTCTTCAGGTTTATGTGAAGTGTGTGTGTGTGTGTGCGTCTTGAGCTATTCAGAGAACATTTGTATCAGGTTCGTGTTTGAGATCGAGTTGGAGTTCAACAATAAATAGTGACACTTATAAGCACTGCCTTATTTTGTGTGAAGTGCGATATCTTTATATTGTCAATCTTTGGCCGTACTATGAGCAAAATGCAAACACAAACCATTTTCTGATTAGATGCGAGTACGGGTCGTAATTATCTTTGCGAAGGATGCGAGTAGCAGTGGTTTATGACTTTTGCAATGCAGGGCCTTCGAGAGAAAATGCGAGAAAATCCGGGTCGCGGACTCAACTTTTATAGGGCCCCATAATACGATATAATCAGTGCCGTCGAGAGAAGATTCGGTCCGGGGCTGAACAAATATTGGTCAATATACTGAATGTCCCATACTTGCCGACGACTGAATTGGTTGTGGCTTATTGCTGTACATTTGGTCTGTCAAATAATCCCAAATAAATAAGTCAGTTTCCATGAAATCATATCAATATTCTCTAGAAGATACCCTGCTAACCGTACCGTCACTCATCAGTAAATCATCATCATCATCGTGGCGCGACAGCCCGACGTCGGGCCTTGGCCGCCTGGATCATTGTCCTCCAATTATCTCGGTCACGTGACCGCGTCCTCCAATTTTGGGAGCCCAGCAGCTGCGCGGCGTCCACACCTATTGAGCTCTCCCAACGAGATCTCGGTCGTCCTCGCAGTCTCGCTCCGTCAACTCGTTCTGCATTTATTACTCTCTTAGGCATACGATCATCGTTCATTCTTTGTACATGCCCTGCCCATTGAAGTCGTTGTAGTTTGACGATTTTCGAGACTTGCAGCTCATCGTACATTTCATACAACTCATGGTTGTACCGGATGCGCCATCCATCTCGATCGCAAACAGCCCCGAAAATTCGCCGTAGAACCTTACGTTCGAAAGTGTCTAGCATGTTTTCGGAGGCTTGAGTTAGGGTCCATGCTTCGCAGCCATAGCATAGCACTGGTCGTATAATGGTTTTGTACACGCGGAGCTTCGTGTTTCTGTGCACATGTTTCGATTTCATTATGGGGAGAACCGAGAAAAAAGTCTTATTAGCTAACTGTATCCGTCGCTTGATTTCGTCAGTTTCGTTGGCGTCCCTTGACAGGTTGCAACCCAGGTAAATGAAGTTGTTCACGAACTCGATGTTGAGGTCCCCCACATTGATGCTTGGTTGTGCAGGTGTCCTTGTCACCGATTGCATCATTATTTTAGTTTTACCCTCGTTAATAAAATACGTAATCCAACTTCCTTTGCAGCGGTATCGAGCGTATGCAGAAGTTCTTCTGCGTCAGCCAATCTTCGGGACATTATGTTGATGTCGTCGGCGTACGCTGCTAATTGTGTCGACTTGATGAGTAGCGTCTTGCTGTTGTCCAAATTCATGGCCCGAATAACGTATTCCAGTGCTAGGTTGAAGAGCGTCGGTGCCAGTCCATCGCCCTGTTTCAAACCAGTGCGTGTTTCAAATAGATCAGTAAGTCTATTCTGGATCCTGACTTGTGAGACGGAGTTGGTCATACCAAATTGCAGCATGATGTTGTACAGTACTCCACGATCGATACTGTCGTATGCCTGCTTGAAGTCGACAAAGATTTGGTATACGTTTACGTTGTATTCCCAGCACCTTTGGAGTATCAGTTTGACTGAGAAGAGCTGATCGGTTGTGGAGCGACCAGGTCTGAAACCGCTTTGATATTCGCCAATGACTCGTTCTGCGTACGGTTTTATTCTATTTTCCAGAATTTTCGTCAAAATTTTATAGGACGTACAAACTAGTGAGATGCCCCTGTAATTCTCACACCGCAGTTTATCTCCCTTTTTATGAATTGGACAGATGATGCTTCTGCGCCAATCGTCTGGGATCTCCTCGTTCTCCCATACTCGCAGGAGTAATTGATGTATGGCATCAACTAGATTCGTTCCACCGAATCTTAGCAGTTCAGCTGGGATCTCGTCAACGCCCGGCGCTTTATTTCGTTTTAGTGACCGCAACGCGAGATCAACTTCCTCTACTGTCGGGGGTTGAATGGGTGGGCCTAGATCAACAATATCGTCGAGAGCTTCCTGTGTGGGGATGTTAGATGGTCGGTTTAGAAGCTCTTCAAAATAAGTGGCCCATCGTTTGTTAATACCATCGGTGTCGCTGATGATGTTTCCATCCTTGTCCTTACAAAGGCTAGTCCTGGGTTGGTAGCCGTTCTTAATTGTATTTACTAGTTTTTACGCTTGTCTGGTGCTCCTATTAGCTAAGTTTTCGTTTATGTTCAGCAACTGCTCGTCAAAGTATTTACGTTTCTTGCGTCTAATTATTCTATTCGATATTCGCCGTAGCTCGTCATATTTTTCTCTTCTGGCTCTGGTTCCTCGTTGAATCCATTGTCTGTAGGCCTCGTTTTTCGCGTCAAGTAAATTTTTGCATTCTTCGTCGAACCAGTCATTTCGCACTCGCCGAGCTTTATATCCCACGACCTTCTCTGCGACATCCTTGATGGTACCCTTGAGTTCTTCCCAGAACCCATGGACGCCTGTGTTGCTGATGTTGTGTAGCATAGGTGATAGTTTTTCCTCAAGGGCGGTAGTATACGCCATCAGTAAATCAGTAATTGATAAATTCATCACGACATAATCAGCTAAGTAGCTGATGACTTTTTTACGTTTTGCATCGAAATACTCAACGAGTGTTCTGGTAGCTTTATGAGTAGAGTTGATCTCTAATTCAAGCGGTGGGGGGGGGGGGGGGGGGTTCAAGTTTTGCCACGAGCATAATGTTTTTTTCTTTTCATAGTCACTCAACGCCACTCCAAAACCCGGCCCTCGTATCTGCATTGACCCAGATCACTGGTGTTGCCAACCGAGTAGCGACCGAACCTGCACTGGGACAAATCGAAAATTTACCACGGAAAGAAAGAAATTGAAATTTTCCTGCGCTCAATTAGAAGAATTATTCTTGCTCCATTCTTGAACAATGTTTGATCCGATCTTTTTTTTACGAAACTAACAAATTTTTGCGTTTCATGTTTGAAATTTTCGGGCCCCTTTAAAATCACGAGCCCGCACCTCCATCTCGACGGCCCTGTTGCAATAATGCGCTATGGTTTAATTGCCTTTGCGTGCGGTCTACTTTGTGATTTTATGTTTGTATGAGATTTCAGGCAATTAAGAAATCGTGCAGTTTTGAAATTATTGGGGATAGTCCTCTGAATATCTATATGCTTTATAGTCATTGATAGGCGTCCCGAAAGTATAGAGAGTTATCTATCTACTGTTTTTCTTGGATATTTCGGATACTTTAGATTCTACAGAAAAGTCCCAAGGTCGGATTAAAGCATATTATTGTAGATTTCCTATAAAACTGTATATAATATATAAAATTTTACAATATATTATACCATAAACCACAAAATAGTATAGAATATATTTATTTTCTCACAAAGAAAAACCGCACTGTAACTCTCGACAAAATGTAACCAGCGACATGAAAGTTTGGTAACATAGGGTTCACTCACGTGGAAAATGCAAAATATACTGTTTTCATAAAACAATAGATCGAAAGATGTCGAGCCTATTGTAACTAAATTGGTCTCTATTCACTTATTCCATCGCACCGCATATATCGCCCCATCCCACGGCATGGCATCGCATAGCATACAGGGTGAACATCCTCCATATAGCTTCATAGTAGGTAGTCTGAACGCCGCCTTAGACAAATTCAAATTGATTGGTGGACCTATGGGCTGCTGAGGGAGTGCGTCCACATGGAACTGCAATTCGTTACAACTACTCCCTGTTGTTATTTCAGTTTAAAAATTGTGCAGCAGAAAAACCTAAAAGATGCAAATTACGTCTAATAATACGAGCACAATTGCAATTTCCTTCCATTGTGGCTCATTTTATCTAGAATTGCAAGCAAGCAATACGTATTTCTGATCCCACAATGGGTGCCACACTTCTCAACAATCCTTAGCTTCCACGTTTATCGACCACTGAATACAATCGAACCATATGATTCGTTTATGATAGTGGCTATCGATTTGAGTTTATTTGAATATGAAAGTGGACGACTGTTATTAGATACGAGTGGCATATTTTCGTATTGACCTCAAGAGGATTCTGTTACCTATGCAAGTCACATAAACATAGATACCGACCAGATATACCTAAACGATTTGCATGAATGACAATTGTTCCCGATTGCTCCACCACCAGTCTGGTTTATTTCCACAAATAAAGTTTTCGATTACGTATGGCAACTGAACCGTGCATTTGTGCTTCATCAATTCATAGTACGAGTATACCATAATTATTGTATTGATTTTATGAGTGCCGATAAAACCTAAATGACATCGTAAATTCAATTCAATTGAGTTTTGCCTCAACATAAAATTTATAAATACTGTTTGAAATTTGCTAGATTTCCTACCTCTAATTTTCCACTCTCCATTAAATTTTATGATTTCAGCGAAATGAACGACGGCAGTTGGTTTAGCCATAGCTGGGTCATCGCAAAACCCTTCGGTTTTATGGTTATCGATAAATCAGCGAGAATAATACAATGCATGTTTGATCTAGTAGTCCGGATGGCGCAACGGTTGGCATCAGTGGTACTAAAGAAAAAAATTGAAAATCGTACCAACTTGTTTCAAAAAATCGTAAAAATAGTACTTTCCCTTATTTATTGACTTCTAGCTAAGGGAGTTCGCTTCGCCCACAATTGGAGATATTGGAGACTTTTACCACGCCTACCCACACACTGGGGAGGGGTGGTGTTTGGGTTTACTATCATTCATCTTAGCGACCTCGGAAACTATTGGTTTGTCACTAATCCTGGTAATTTTTGACATTTTTTTTCACGGGTTCCAATTTCAATTCGCCTACTCACCCCCATGTGGGGGAGGGGTGTGGGGACTGCGGCCAAATTGAAAAATGAAAACGCTAGAAACTATTCTGGGTCCCCATTAGATTATTTATGAAATTTTCATGGACTCGATCCGTTTGACCTCGACTTACCGACATTCATACAGAAATATGTAGATTTTTGACCTGAGTTGAAATTTCATAATTCAACTTCGAAAATACACAGTAAAACACACTACATACAATACAATACATTACACCAGGGGTCGGTAACCTTTTTCGTACAGTAGACCACTTTAAAAAAAAATGTATCTAGGCACAGTATAAAAAAAAACTAAGTGTCAGTACAAGAAAGCCTGTTAAAATTCTATAGATAACACTACACCGGTTCAGTTCCAAAAATATGCAAATTGTAAATTTATACGGTACGAAACGGCCGGCAGACATTTTTAAATGCGCATATAAATGACAGCAGACAAGTCATTTAAAATGCCGTTCGGTGCTAATACTAGCTTCACCTTCTAATGTGATTTTAGAAGAACTCTAGAACAAAATTTTACGATTTTTTAAAATACGATTTAAGATTCTCTAGTTCTGTTTCAAAAATAAAAATATATTTCAAATAAATTGAATTAAATAGAGAGTTCAGGAGAGAAAGAAATGACATGGTGCGGGCCCTAAAAATCGTCGGAATTGCGTTGGAGCGGGAATGCACTGCACAAATCAATCGTAGCCCGACAATCTTTCATTGTTGAAAACAAAACACACCATTTCCACATAGGGCCTGCGGGCCGCTGTTTGTCGACTCCTGCACTTCCGAAAAATTAGATATGCTATTGAAACGTCAACCTGGCATATAAATGCTAGAGATATTGACGCGCCCATGACCCTGGAGGGGTCAAGGCAATTTAAAAAGAGAATAATTCAAAAATGAATTTACCCATCAAAGGAAATGCTATGGAACCATCTGCACGTTCATAACCCGAAATCGTCTTACAAAATTGTACTATTTCTATATCCTTGAAGTCCCCAAACATTTTTTCTGGAACCCAAATTTATAATTTCCCGAAATCCTAAATATCCTGGCATTCATCCATTTCAACTAATTTGGGAAGAAACGACAATGCCGTTTCCTGAATAAAGCAATTTTGACGAAATACTTTCAAAATTGTGTAGCAATCATATAGGTAGAATTGGAATCATTGAAAAAATATGAAAAAATATCCACAATATTTGAAATATTTCAAAGATTTTTTTTGAGTCATCTAAAAAACCGTCAAAATTGTATTCGCGCTTTTTCAAAATCTTAAAATTTGTTCTAGGCCTCGAGGAAAATCGTAAAATCGTATTTGAAGTTGAGAATCGTTAAAAGTACGATAAAGCGTACTATTTGGCATCGCTGGTTAGCAGGCACGCCTTCTATGCACTGGGCCCTGGTTCGACTCCTACTGAATGCGGTAGTCTTCGATAAAAATGGGAATAAAAGTGTCGGACTATGAGCCCACTCAGCTGTTAAATGAAGCCATTTGGGATAAAGAACTCGGTTGAGCGTGTTGCTCATTCCGAGGCCTTGGTCCGAAATTGGACATTCGCCACAGTAATTCATTTTTATTTATTTTTTTTTTTTTAAGTTTGATCTAGGATTAAGGATTATAGTTTAGGCAATGAACGCCGCTAAAAGGTAGTTAGGAAAAAAATTGTAACACGCTCGGTAGCCGTCAAGTCTCGGTCCAATCTCGTCAGTCAAAGACGGTTCGGACTGGAGGAGCATGCTAACAACGGCAGCATCCGAAATTGATATGCCATCGAAACGTCAACAAGGCACAGCAAGGGTTTTACCAGTTTTCTTTTTCCATTTCAAAAACTATGAATACTACAAAAAAAGTTTCATAAGCGATTTTATGTAATTTAAATTTGTCGCGCAACTTTTTTTTTTTTGTAGAACTCATAATTTTCGAAATATTCAAACAAAAAGAACTTATTCGACTCCCTCTCCAATATACCTTTGAAACCCCATCAATGGAAACTTTGTAGTTTATTATTAGTTATTATTAGTGGATTGTCTCCAACAATTGTACAAAGTTGCAAAACTGAACGATTTTTTTTTCGTTCTGACTAAAGTCAGGGGGAAATTTGAACGTTTGGGAACTTACCGTTTTATTTCCTAAATTTTTAACGCGACACCCCAAATATGCGGATTTTCCCACTAACGATGTAATGTTGCGTGGCATTGTCAGGTCAAAATAGGGCTCCAACCATTTGTGACCATGATAGGGAATCGGTTCGAATGTTGACTTCTCTTGGATTTTATTTTGCGTTGAGGAGGATTGTTTTTGATGGCACACGGTGATACCTGGAAGATAAAAGTGATCGTATTATAATGTGAGAAAATTGCGTGTTAACTATAGTAAACCCTCGTTATAACGAACTTCAAGGGACTGAATAATCGGCAGTTCGTTATAACGAAGCTCATTTTACCCTAAGTTAAAAAAGACACCCGGCGCAGTGAAACCGGGAACTGATTTTTGGTGTGCGTTAATTCGGTATAATTTCTGAGTTTTTATGTGAAATTAAGGTAAGGAGTGGAATTAGAACCACCACAATATACAAAACCTGGAACTAAAAAGAGAATTAAGAGAAAACGGCCTATTTATCGTATTTCTGTCCAACTCTATTAAATTCAATTAGTAAGGGACAGAGATAAATTAAATAAACCTACTTTATTTGCTGATTACTGCGCCTGATACCGGGCATGTCATTTGAATGGTTTTTATGGGGTTTTGTCTGGACTAGTTAAGGGGTGAATATACTACGAGGCGTGGAAAGAGGAGGGGGGGGGCAAAGATGGTGTCATTTTAAGATTTTCGCATTTACCATATAGTACAATATTTCAAAAACTCTTCGCCGTAGTAAAAATGATACAAAGTATCTACACTGCATGCAGATACATCGGAGCATGGATATGTCTTTGGCTACCGACTGCGTGGAACCTGTTGTGTTGAAGATATCGACGTAAGTTTTATAAAGATCCCAGTATAGTTATACTGGATGAATTCATTCGACAAAACACGTCCCACGCTTTCGGTAGGCATAAGATGTACCGATGTATCTGCATGCAGTGTAGATACTTTGTATCATTTTCAAGACATACCGTCCCGCATAGTGTACAGGAGAATACAAATTAACCCAACCGTTGCCCCGTGTGTGGATCAAGCGATCATACACTCTACATATTTATATGCGCCTGTGCTTCGTTAGTACGTCAATCCGCGATCGATCGCGTCAAGCCGCGGTCTAGCTAAACATACTTACTATTAGATAGTACTCGTCTAAGTCTGAAGACGGTAAGCGCGACAACACAATTTTATTGCATTAACGTTTACGTTATCCGCGCTGCACAAACTGCATCATCTGCACTATTCTCCTCACTAAATCAGAATTGTGCACTGTTAGTTGATATATCATCGATCGTGATAGTACGCGGTATGCGCGATACAAGTACGGTCGTAAGATCCTTACATCCACGGGAAAAACACGTTGGTGACCTTGGTGACACTGATTTCAGTCGGTTGGATGGGATTGGCCATCACAAGAAAGGGGTGGATCCGCCGCGGAAGTGTAGTCCAAGGTCCGTGGAGCAAGCATCTCTTTCGCACTGTCGCCGATGACGAAGCAACGCCCATCCATTGAACTTCTTCGACTCAACCGTCTCTCCATTGCCTGCATACGAGTGTGTGTGTATGTGTGTGTGTGTGTGAAGTTCAAGCTATTTCCCGACCTACCCCAACGATTTTCTTACTGAGTCAGGTTAGTGACTAATTGATGAAAACAAAAAGATTGCTGTGAAGGAGGAGCCATAGCGCTGTGCACGAGTGAGGGAGACAGGTTGTCTGGATGTGGCTGGTGTTGTGAGCAGATTTGAATCACGAGGGGATGGCAGTTGAATGATGTTGACTTGTTTTATGGGTGCCTGGTTGTTTAGTCAGTTCATGGTGCGAAGTTTTTCGATTTTCGTGAGTTCCCTTTGATGACTGACTCGGATTGACTGAAGATCGGCCACTACATTCATAGAACTCGGAAAAATTTTCAATGGGCTTGTTTCCTCTTCTGCCCCCGAGTAGAAAAACAGACATTTCGTGTGACGGACAGATTTTTAGGATGACCCCCAGCTATAAGACATATCCATGTCAAAATAAAATAAAAGATGTACGACAAGATTAAAGAGTACTAAATTCTCTATAATAGTGTATCACATCATTTTGTCGTATCTTTTATAGTTTAAGATTTAGAAAAAAAGATTTAGAAAAAAAAAATCATTTTGCCTCATATTTTTCCAAGTTTTCTCTCCTTTTAATATCATTTGCGATTCATTGCGAAAAAAAGTTGGGAAATTACGAGAATCCTCTCTATTAAATTAGGGAGAATTTTCACAAAACTCGGGAAATTTCCGCTTTAGGACCTACTAATCCCCCCGGGTGGATAATACCACCTAAAGCGGAAATGGACTACCTAAAGCAAAAATGTCGGAAATTAAGGAATTACAAAAATTCTCTCTAATTCAATAGAGAGAATTTTCGTAATATTCGCGAAACAGGAATGTTCCAAAAGTTGCCCAGGAAATAAATATGGTTAACAAAATCCGTAGATATCTTAATCTTGCGGTGAAAAAATCAACGGTTGCGGTTGAAAATACGCAAGCGTTGCAGCGCTTGGATAATTGCGTTGAAAAATTAACGCATGCGATGATAAAAGCAAGGATTGCGGTGAAATAATTAACGATTGCGGTAAAAAAAATCAACGCTTGCTGTTATATATATATAATAATATATATATATATAATACGCAAGCGTTGCAGCGCTTGGATAATTGCGCCGAAAAACTAACGCTTGCGGTGAAAAAAAGCAACGCTTGCTGTGAAATAATTACCGATTGCGGTGGAAAATACGCAAGCGTTGCAACGCTTGCGCTGTAAAAATACAACGTAATTGTTATTTACACAAGCATTTCTTCACGCAAGAGAAATGCGTTATTAATACGCATTTCTCTAAATGCGTTAATAATACGCATTTCTCTAGCGTAAAAGAACGCGTGTTAGACATTTGACTTGGGCACGGCAGTGGATAGCAGCTGTCACTTCTGCGAGGGTGATGATGAAACGTCAATTCATATTCTCTGTTAATGTGTGACAATGTTTGCCTAGGTGTTAGCTTACCCAATCCGGAAGATACCACTTCGACCCTACCCAGCATTCTGACAGACTTCATCATCAGGATCAAGCTAGATCGACAGGCTTTCTCCATTTATAAGTGCTATAGCGCAATAGACTATTAAGCGTCTTTGCTTGTGGACCTTACTGGCGCAAAAAGTGAATAAATCAACAAACCCTTTTTTTTTGCTGCTGAAAAAAAATGCACCAGCCGATCGTGACCTATAGTAAGATTGGAAATTAGACGAACTTACTCACCAAAAGCAAGTACTTTATCCAAATCTCGTTCAATATTGTTCAGGTTTTATTATAACCATAACATTTCAGGAGCGGTTCGGACCACCTGGACCCCTCCCCTGGCTACGTCACTGGTTGCGACCCCCAGTATATCGCCCTAAAACGAACGCTTCGCTCGGTCTGCAGCAGTAAAGCCACTGTTAGCCAAGACGCGAACCACAATGCGTTAGATGGTGAAATAGGAGTGCACCTAAATTTTGGTAATCAACAATAAACTATAGTGCGAAGTTACTAGGCTGCGTTTAAAGTGACAGCGAGAAGATGATGCGGGCTTTATCTCTATGAATTAATGCCCCATAAACTACCGCCTCAAAACGAAAATGAACAATTGCCCCAATTTTACGATTATATTCTCATATGTGATAAATCGTAAGTGCTTAGCCAACAAGCTTGGTTTCCCAATTGAGCTTTTCAAAAGTAAATTAAAAAGAAAAAATGTAATCAAGAATGATTTGCGTATTTATCAAGAGCCTAATATGGGGTAAATTCACCATGAGTATTAGTTCAATTCGTCCTATAGATTCGGAAAAAAAATGTAAATGCATTTAATTGCAGTTAACAAAGGTAATGATTATCTTCCAACCCACATATTAGGACTTCATTGAAGGACATTATATCATACAATAATACTTCAACAAAATCTCAAAGTAGCTTGAATATTAGCCACAAACTACTGTTCCAACTAATTTAAACTCAACCACCTTGACAATCAATCGATTATGAAAACTTCGCCATTTTATTGTGTGGTTTTGAAACCACCTAGTTCAACTTCCTTTGAGATAAGCCCAAATAATGGAACAACAAGAAAAAACAGCACAAAATGAGGAAAGGCTTTCAAAACAGCACAAAAACCATTTCAAAGGAACCTTCGTAATTAGTGGGCGGCAAAACCCACAAGACCTCCCTTTGGCTTGTTTGTTATTGGGAGTTATTGTTGTGGTGGATGTGGTGATGAATGTTGTTTTCCTCTCATTATTCAACTATATAGTTTTCCTGTTTTAATTTTTTTCCTTTACTGTTACTTCCAAGAAAGTATGGAAATTCACTTGAAAGCGCCCCCGGTGTTTGTTTTACTTCCGTAACAAGTGGTTGTTATCATTCAGTCGATGGCACTTTTCTTTTGAAGTTGTTATTGATGACAATGGTGACAGTGTTGGTGATGTCGATGACTAAGCTTTCTGACCTATTTTCATTCTATTGTATGATAACGTAGACTTTGTCAAGCACGCTGTGGTGACAGTAAAGGACAAGTGGGAAAGAAATGCACAATTAAAAGTTTATAAAGTGTAGAGCCGTCAACGATACAGATTTATGGAAATGCTCATGAAAAGTGATTATGCATTATCGATTACTTTTGTATGGATTTTTTCTCAGGTTTCACCTTAGGTTAGGTTAGGTGCAGGGGCTGCCGTGATATATCACAGCACTCTTAGACCAGCATTGGGTCCGTTGTGGTACCACCAAAAAATCGCCTTCAAACGAACCTACATATCAGGCCAGGCTGTGCTAGCAATGTAACTGTTGAGCCTTGTGGCTGTCATATTTCTAAGGTCATCCAGATCATAGAAGACTCAAGAACCCAAAAATTTTCTTCTCCTGCCGGCCAAGGCCGGACAGTGACAGAGAAGGTGGAGAACATTCTCCTCCTCATCCACATCTTCACAACTCCTGCAGAAGTCGTGATGAGGAATCAACTATACAGTACCCATCCTTTAATATGTAGATGTCATACCCATCGACATTCCACGGCTCTTCGTGATGTGATAGCCCGCATCCGCTTTCAATATATTGTATTTTTCATTTGCATTGTGAGAGAGACTAATGGATAACATATTGAATTTCAGGACTCTATAGATCATTTGTCGGCCTAGCTATTGTAGACATAAATTCGCACGAGATATTATTTTCATGTACAAACATACCAATTGAACATAATATCATTATTATTCACGTAGAAATTCGATAAAAACATAACAATAAAGAGACCATATCTGATGAAATGGAAAAGTCACTTTTCCCAGAAATGTAACGCACATACGCATAGACACGAGCTTCTGTCCCGAATACACGAGCACCCACTGTATGCTAAATTGCCCATGTAGAATGACAATTTTGTAACATGATTTTTTTCCCAGATTCGTTCATTTGCATACTCTCAAGCGTATTTACATATGTAAGATTTCAGAGCGAGTATATCTCATATTTAGTATTCTTATTTGCATGACATAAATACATGTGTAATCAGATAAATTTCAATACAGACATTCGTGAATATCCTTGAGTACATAAGATTCTTGCAAAATTAAGTCATTCACGAAATGTCTACATGCATTCGTTCCAATTGTAAATGCCAATTGTTTAAACAATTTAACTTGAAATGAGTGTTTATCATTAATTTTCATATTCAGTCATCTGAGATTTTTTTACCATCCCCTCGACAATGTCAAAAACATTCCACTCGGTGCTGTTGAGATGTGTCCTGAGTTTATAATGAGTTCCATTATATGTATCTCACTGTCGTTCAAAAAGATTTATGTTAATTAAGCAGGACAATTGGATTAATTAAATGGTGTTGGAAAAATACGAAATACTTTCAAGGATACGGATTAACATATTTATCATGAGTCTAATAAAATGTACGAAAACGGTTTTATAGTCAAGGGGAGTGAATAAAGCCTCAGTGGAGATGATTTGGATTTCGATTTAATTTAGAAAGAATCTCTTATTCTTATTCGCGGTAATAAATAAGAAGTAATAAGGAGATTTTAGGTTTTAAATTCCTCTCATATTTCGTGTACATCCCATTTATCATCTACCGCGGCACCCACCCACCCAGACCTGGGCGCCGACTCTGAAAGGGCGCGGAAAAGGTCAAGCTTGAGTGTAAATTTTGTCGATTTAGAGCTAAATGTAATACTCGTACAATTTCAATTCACGATTTATCCAATCGAAATCGAGTTTGAACTATGAGAATCATTCATAGTTCAAAACTACACCCGTGAGCGATTCAATTTCGATTCTTAACTCCCTCTAAACCTCGCTCACGGAAGAGGGCATATCAGTGGATACGGCTCTACACTCTCTAGTAAGCTTTAATGAAAAATCTCTCGATCGCAAGAAATTCACCACGGCTGTCTTTCTGAATATCGAAGGCGCGTTCAACAATGTAAGACCCAACGTGATTGTTGAGACACTCTTGAGCCTACACGTCGGTGAGTCGCTCTGTAAACTTATAAATAACTTGCTACTGTTAAGGGTTTTCGCGCCACTCTGGGCACATCATCTGTAAGTAGCCGCTTTCTTAGGGGACTCCCTAATGCGGTATATTGTCTCCACTTCTTTGGAATCTGGTCATCAATAAATTACTTCTGGACCTGGAAAAGATGGGGTAAAATGCCACTGTCTGTAGATTTGCGACCATCCTCAGTGAGGTACTGAATGCTCTGTCCATTCTAACCGATTAGGCAAACCATTGTGGTGTCAGAGTTCACTTGGATAAGATGGAACTTGTGATTTTCACCAGACGGCATACGCTCTGTCCTATCAAACCATCCAGCTTGGACGGGAAGTAGCTGGCTTTTACTAACAAGGCTAAAAACTGGGGGGCAAAAACTCCTCTTCCATAGTCCTCCGCGTGGGCGCCCCCTGGAACGGCAGTGGTCACTGACCATTGCCAACCAACGTCAAGCCGCCAGTGATGGCGGTGCGATGATTTGGTTGAGGTACCCCTGTGGTGTGGGGTGTGAAAAAAATACCACGGCCTTTCCCTTTGAGGGCCTGTCGTTAAAACCGACAATCAAAGGACAGGATGTGTGTGCCAGCAACTTGCACTATCCGAAATCTTTATATGCTAACGAAACGTCAACTATGCCTCGGATAAGGACTTACTCAACGGTTACGACTTTTAGCTATCGTACAATGACAAAGATTGGATTCTGGAATGTGCGTACTCTCCTGGACAATGGATCAGAAGGTCCCCAGAACGCACGATTTCTTCAATTAGAGAGTGAATTTCTGAGGTACAAATTAAATATCTTAGGAGTTAGTGAGATAAGATGGTGGAACAGCGGAGAATTCATCTCTCCAACGGGCAGCACTGTAATGTTGTACTCCGGTAAAGCTACCGGTAGTCGTCGTGAGTCAGGTGTGGGGCTCCTTTTAACCAGAGCCGCGCGAAACTGGCTCTTATCCTGGGAACCGGTCTCTGACAGGGTCTTGACCGCCAGGTTCCGGACCAAAATGAGGAACATCTCAATAATACAATGTTATGCCCCTACTGAACCCGACAATGTCTTGGCAAATGACTCCTTCTACGAAGAACTAAAAGCCGTTCGGAGCAGAACACCTAAAGGTGACATTATAATGGTTATGGGTGATTTGAATGCGAAAGTTGGCGCTGATAACTATGGGCTCAGACATGTGATGGGGAGACACGGTCTTGGTGATCGTAATGACAACGGTGAAAGATTTGTAGAGTTCTGCAACTTTCACAGTCTCTTCAACGGTGGTACTATGTTTGAGCATAAGGACCACCACAAAATCAGTTGGTCCTCTGTTGATCGGCGCAGAACACAAAATCAGATCGACCATTTTGCCATTAGTAAAAGATTCAAGAGTTGCCTCCTGGACGTGCGAAACAAGAAGGGTGCCGATATTGGGATGGGAAGAGACCATTATCTTATGATCGCTAATGTTCGATTGCGTATTGCAGCCGTGCGCCGCCCCAGCGACGAAAGATCCAGGCCCCGCAAATTCAACACCGCTCGACTAAAAAATCCAGCTGTCTTACAACAATATAATGACCATCTTGCGCAAAAAGCGGCTGAGATAACTAGTCACCCAGATAGTGACATAAACGAAAACTGGGATGCCATAAAAAATGCGTACATTGATAGCGCAAATACCATCCTTGGCCCAAACCCGGATTGCCGGAACAAGCCCTGGATGTCCGACGCTTCATGGCAGCGGATTGTTGAAAGAAAGGAGCTGAAAGTTCGTTTGGCTGCAGCATCAGACGACAATCGAAGCAGCATCGAACTCCTTTACCGTCAGAAAGCTCGAGAAGTTCAGCGTAGTGTGCGACGCGATAAAAGAGTTTATGCCAATTCTCTTTTAGCGTCAGCAGAAGAAGCCGCTAGAAGTAACAACTTAAACGCCGTATACGGTGTCATCAAGGAGTTTACAGGTGGTCGTAACTCCTGCCAACATCCGGTGAAAGATAGTGATGGAAAGCTACTTATCTTGGAAGAAGATCAAATGAGGCGGTGGAAAGAACACTTCGCCGCGGTCTTGAACCGTGTAACCTCTGGTGAAGTTCCCCCTCATATAGATAATTTAGCTAACCATTAAAATGTGCGTATACGGTCCACTGCCCCGACTAAAGAGGAAATAGTCACTGCAATTATTGCACTAAAACGAGGAAAGGCCGCCGGACTTGACGGCATCCCTGCCGAACTTTATCAAGCAGCGCCAAGCGTAACTGCCGATTTGCTGCACCCACTTGTCGATAAAGCGTGGAATACAGAGACTTTTCCCACTGAGTGGAAGGAAGGTTTGATCATCAAACTTCCAAAGAAGGGCAGCCTCACAGACTGTAATAATTGGAGAGGCATTTGTGTGCTTCCTGCCGTTGCCAAGATAATAGCTAAAATCGTCCTGGAAAGACTAAAGGCCCACTTAGAAAGCACAATTGATGAAGAGCAGGCTGGCTTTCGATCCGGATTCTCCTGTGTCGATCACATTAACACCTTGCGAATCATCATCGAGCAATGCGCTGAATACGATTCTCCGCTTCACTTGCTTTTCATCGATTTCGAAAAGGCTTTCGATAGTGTGAACCGGGATTCTACATGGGCGGCCTTGCGCAGGAGAGGCATCCCTGAGAAGCTTGTGGCTATTATTAAGGCAACCTATGACGGCGCGAAATGTCGCGTTCTGCATAAAGGTAAGGTGGGAATTTGAGATCCGCAGTGGAGTTCGGCAGGGGTGCATCCTCTCACCGATCCTAGTCCTCATTGTGATCGGCGATGTGTTGCATGCAGCCCTATCCGGACTCGACAGAGGAATTCAATGGACTTTGACATCTTATCTACAACATCTTGACTACGCTGACGACATATGCCTACTCTCCCACAAAATCATGGATCTGTCCGTAATGGCGTTAGATCTCGAGAGGGAGGCAAGCAAGGTTGGGCTAAAGATTAATACCAACAAGACCAAGGTTCTTAGCCCGCCGTTGCGAAAAAGAAATCCGACACCTATTGCCATCAATATTAATGGGCAGCCTGTGGAGAAGGTGGACAACTTCGTCTACCTGGGTAGCATTGTTGCCGAAAATGGTGGTACGGAGCAGGACATCGCTCGTCGTATCAACCAGGCTAAATGCGCATACGGCATGCTGTCCAAAATCTGGCAGAGCAGTTATCTCAGCATCAAGACCAAGCTGGGCCTGTTTCGCTCCCTGGTACTATCAGTGCTTTTGTGTGGGAGCAGTACATGGAAAGTTTCCGAAGGAGTTACCAGAAAGTTGCAAGTTTTCGTCAACTCATGTCTTCGTCGAATTTTAAGAATTTTCTGGCCCGAAACAATATCAAATGAAGAGCTAAGTCGGCGTACTGGTCAGATGCCAATCGACGAATTGATACGCAGGCGAAAATGGCAGTGGATAGGTCACACATTGCGGAAGAGTGATAACTGCATTGCTATACATGCCATGAAATGGAACCCCATTTCCAACCAAGGCCGACCAAGAGGGGGTCCTCGAATCACATGGCGTCGATCTGTGGCAAAGGAATGTCAGGTACTGGGTAAGTCTTTTGGGGAGTTGCGCCCCATTGCCCAGAACAGAGTACGATGGCGCGCAGGAGTAGTTGACGCGCTATGCCCCGCTAGGGGTTAAGGCAAAGTAGTAAATACTGCTGTGATGCGTCCTATACTGTTCGGTTGTTGTTGTGCTTCAAATACTGCAGTTCTTCTTGCATCAAGGGTGTTTGGCAGCTCTTGGCCGTCGAAAAACGGGTCGTTATATCGGTCAACTCATAGTGGTTCGCATCTTTGACCAATAGTGAGTTTTTCAGTTGAGATGATTTCGCACTCACTTTGCGTGGGCACTTATTGGGCGTGATCAGGCCAAGAGAACGCCTACCTCCCCTACATATGTAAAATAATTAAATGTATATCTATAAGCCAGTAGAACAATCAAAGAAATTTTTATGGGATCTTCTGAAGAGTATCGACAACAATAAAAAATCTCTAATACCGCGTTGTTCAAGGACTTAAAATACACGAAACTGAATTTTTCTCAGCAAACACTTGACTTTGAAAATTTATTGAGTTTTCCAACCGAGCAAGATTCACTTTAGTCCAAGTGCTTACCCTTTCTGCGATTTCTACAACGCCACTTTCATCTATACAATAGGCGCGTTATTTTGCATATCGATCGAGTGTAGGGTAGGGTAACGAACAAGCATTACACAAATAACAAGTCGCTTGTTGTTTCTGTAGTGCGTGTTTGCTACTCTACACAACACTCGAAGGATACGCAAACTGACGCGCGTAATATTTGCCAAAGCTCTTTCCTTGGTGGTGTAGGGCTCTCCATCATAACCTACATCCTATTTCTATCCCCATATCTTTTTTTTTACATATTTGATATTGGTAAAGAAAAAAATATATGTTCAGAGGACTTCAAAACACCGATGCGAACAATGTACCTGATAAAAGCAATTTGACCTTTTTAGCCTCAACACTTAGGGTTGAATCAATCGATCTCTTCCGGAATGAATAAATGCGGAAAAAAATTGGCGGAAGAGGCTGAAAAGACTCTCAAAGAACATTTCGAAAGCATTAGCGAAACATCATTCAGTTAGTCGCTGACGTTAGAAGGACTTTTGAACTAACAGTGCGTAGGACTATACACGAAAATGCTATACAGAGGTCAACTTGGGGAAATAAACATACTCGTATATTTGGCCTGAAGCTTTACATATTTGTATATGTACAAGTAGGACAAACACAGAACAAGACATATTCGTTAACAAATTATATGAATATTACATGAACATGTACACCCAAAAACTTAACATCGCATTATCCAGGTGTAGTCGTGTAAGGGTCATTAGGGCGCTGAAGAGAGGTAAGTACTGTCTAAAGGAGCGTTTTAATTTAGCGGAACCACTCACCAAACTGTTGCTCGAGGAAACTCACCCGTGGTCAGTTTGACATTTTCGGGTGAGGAACATGTTCACACTACGCTCAATGTTTCCCCGCGCACCAGTTTCGCGAGTTGTATCGCAAAATCTAAACGCACTTTAAGAATGCAACGACGAGAATGGACTTTTTAGGACAAAGTATTCATCATTTAGCGGATATATGTACTGGTACATGCTTCAAACAACATTTCTGTATAAATACAGATAAGATATGTACTCATAACATATTCTTGGCGAGAAGTACTTCCTTCTTCAGTGGACATGTTGGTACGCGACGACCACTTAAATGTCACTTCTTCATAAAGTATAGAATTGATTGATTTATCCGGTCTCGGATTCGTTTGGATAGCATATACAATAGATTTGGAGAGTGCAGTTGCTTGCATACACAACATGCATGTGCATAGAAGTGATCTGTGAAAAGACTTAGGCGAGTAACTCTGGCTAGAACAAGTATAATATATCGTTAGTCCCGTCGATAACCGAATTTGCTGCCACCGTGAAGAGATCAGGCTCACCTAATAAGCGTACATAACGAGTTTCGTTAAGATCGGATCAAGGGAAGTGCTCGGAGCAACACACAAACGCACAGCAATCATCGGATTACATGCCCGTCCATAACATGAATATACAGGACGTGACTGAAACTTGCAGCTCAATAGTTCTTGTTCACAATATTGATTGGAAATCACAGTGTATTCAAAATGAAACATAACAATCTAATTTATAAAAAAAAGCAACGTCAGGTTTTCAATATTTGGTTCAATTGAACTACAGACACTTAAAGGTCTAAATAAGCATTCTTATGAGAAAGCATTTCGGATTGCGTCATCCATGAGAGCAGTTCTCATATCTATTTACACGCACGGCTATTCTCATTCCCATGAGAATACGTCGAGAACAAATTTCATGAGAATATTCTCATTCATTCTCATATGTACTCGTGTTTAGTAATTCTCATGTTGACGTTCTCGTGTGAGAATGTCGCCGCGAAATGATTTTGATGTTTAGTTAATGGAATATGGTCATACGAATCGTTTTCATGGGGAAATACTCGTTCGATCAGCCTGGTTCGAACTACAAAGTAATTTTGGGTCGCTGATTCCGAATTTGAAGTAAAAAAACAAACAAAAAATGTTGGGGTTGCCCACTCCAGAATCGGGAAATACTTGTTCGATCGGCCTGGTTTGAACTACAAGGTAATTTTGGGTCGCTGATTCCGAATCTGAAGTAAAAAAAAACAAACGAAAAATGTTGGGGTTGCCCACCCCAGAATGGCAACCCAGTTTTCATGGGGAAATACTCATCCGATCGGGATAGTTCGAACAGCAAGGTAATTTTGGCTCACTGATTCCGAGTCCGAAGACAAAAAAGGAAAAAAAAACCTGGGGTTGCCCAACCCAGAATGGCAACCGCGTTTTCATGAGGAGATACTCGTTCGATCGGGCTGGTTCGAACTACAAGGTAATTTTGGGTCGCTGATTTCGAATCTGAATTAAAAAAACTGGGGTTGTCCTAACCAGAATGGCAACCCTGTTTTCATAAGGTTTTTTTGTTTTTGCAATTATGACTTAAGATTCGCAATCAGCTACCCAAACGACCCACCAATAGACGCTCCCACAGCAGCCGGTTCTATGCACCGGAGAGCGACGGCCAAGGGCTGCCAAACCTCCTCAATGCCAGTAGGCGTCGCTATGGCAACAACAACAAACCCTAATAATTTGTTCCGACAAGATTGGCCGTTATTTAAAAAAAGAAGTGTTATCATTCTGTGTCCCCTATTTTTTCATAATATCAATCGTTTAATATTGAACGATATTCCAAGCAAGGTTTTATGTCAATATTAGCTTTTTTTTATTTCGCGCCTAAATCCTTTGTAGCTACTTCGAATCGGGAAAAAATGCCAGGAATTGAAAGTGCTTATAATTAAAGAGGATCCTTTAATATAACACCCAACATACCTATAGTCGATGAAATAAATTTTGACTACTTTTTTTAAATATTTTTGGACCCTTTTGACAATTTTTTATTTTTTGCAAAATCTATGCCAACTTAAACATCAGGAATATTCATAAAATTACAATAAAGACGGAAGTAACCGTAACCGAAAAAGCCCCCATACCACTAACAAAATCCATTAAATCAGCTACGAGTACAGTTCCATGAATAATACAATCAAGAACATCGTGAAACCTTCCTTATTCTTATCAAAAGCTCATAACAATAAATAAAATCTTAATAACAAATACCCCAGAAAGAAAATCCATTTCGTTTAATTTGCAACAGCCGAGAAAAATACAAATTACTCGTAGACATATCCCACTACATATCTGTGAATCTTGGCTACTTTCTCGCCGTCGAGTTCCCTTTAAAGACTTAACAATCCGTAAAAGTTTTGAGGCGTATCGTAATTCGCGTCCCTAATTACTTTCCGAAAATATATTTGGCTGATTATCTGAAATTTGTACTGAAATGTACGTACATGCGAAGTTTCATGGTGGCGATACTTGAAATATGCTTACAAGAGGAAGCAGACACTTTTTGGAAATTTGCCAAAATTTTGTTGTTTCGAGTGCAATATGTGATATTATTAAAACCATTGTTTACTACGTTACACTGGCACCACTAACGACAGAGTTAGAGCCGGTGCACATGAATATCAAAAGTAATCCGGGACGCCGGACCGCGCCGCGTCACTTTCAATCCTATCTCTTTGACACCTCTGGGCGTTTCAGTGCACCATGATGTGATAGGACACAGCGTCAGTCCGCATTATATTTACTACTACTCAATTGCCCTAACCCCTTGAGGGGCATAGCGCGTCAACTGTTCCATGTAGCCCAGTTGACGTTTCGTTGGCATAAACTGGTTTCGGAGAATGCAGTTGCCAGCATGCACCTCCTGTACATCCATGGCCACGAATGTCGACGTGGACGGGATTCGAACCCGAAACGCCGGTAGTCAAACATGAGACTGATGCCTCAACACACTGCGCTACCGGTCGCCCGCATTATATTTGCCAGGCCACAAACTGTCGAACACGAACCCGAACTTTGTGTGAAATGTTTCGGGTCATTCGGATGAAATCTTAACACGTTGCTTGGGGAAACGTGATCCTTAACAAACTTCACACAAATCAAAAGAAAATTGTCCACTGTGACCATGACCATGTTCGAGTTTCAGTGGCTGGGCTTAATCAGAATTTATCTGCTGACGCGGCATCATATGAGCGCCGGAATATTCTCAACTGTCTACTAGTGACACGCTACAGATAGAAAAGGACGCAGATATGGACAGAAACCAGCAAAAGCTCAGATAGCAATCGAGATAGGCCAAGGAAAGCCGATAGCTATCGGATAGCAATCCACGTCCCTTGTGCATCGCACCATTACTCTCAATATATGGTATTTCTTCCTATCGGATTCAAAGTGTCGCGTCGTCCCGATTACTTTTGACGTTCATGTGCACCGGCACTTAAACTGAGCTCCGGAACACATGACTAGAATATGCAAATTTGCCCATCATCGTCACATTCACAAGTCATCCATATCACATTTGGAGTGACAATTTTAATGTGAACGCGAACGACCCGAGCGATCATTATCCGTCAACATTGCGTGATTATTGCAAAATTACGAGCAGTGAACATTCAGATGAAATACAGATGGTTCTGGATTTTAAGCGAAAAAATAATGGCAGAGGGATCGTAGTAAATTATTTTTCTTAAAATTCAAATACAAAAAAAAAACATAAAAGAACTACGATTGGGGTAAACCCCAATCATGCAATACTCTAGATGAATTTGAACCTGGTTAAAGCCAATAAATAATTTTGGTTGCAATCTCGGATGCATCGTTAAGACGTAAGACGTAAGTCGTTAAGACGTTAAGACGTATTTCATGAAATAGTGCAGTTTGTATGGGAGGGGGTAGAAGGAGGGTGAGGATTACAATAAATTTTATAATGTAGGTTACAATTATCATAAAAGTGATATATTCAAAATTTCAAAGCAAGATGTTTTATAGTTTCTGAGAAAATCTGATTATTGTAAATTTTCAAAAATGTGTCATTTTGTATGGGAGGGGGTAGACGGAGTAAGGGTAATCGATTACTTTTTTTGAATCTAACTGATATTGTTAATTAAGTGTTAAGTACAAAATTTCAGCCCGATAAATTGTATACGTACTGAGTAAATTGGCTTAACGTATTTCATGAAATAGTGCAGTTTGTATGGGAGGGGGTAGAAGGAGGGTTGAGGATTACAATAAGTTTTATAACATAGGTTACAATTATCATAAAAGTGATATATTAAAAATTTCAAAGCAATATGTTTTATAGTTTCTGAGAAAATCTGATTATTGTAAATTTTCAAAAATGTGTCATTTTGTATGGGAGGGGGTAGACGGAGTAAGGGTAATCGATTAAATTTTTTGAATCTAACTGATATTGTTAATTAAGTGTTAAGTACAAAATTTCAGCCCGATAAATTGTATAGGTAATGAGTAAATTGGCTTAACGTATTTCATGAAATAGTGCAGTTTGTATGGGAGGGGGTAGAAGGAGGGTGAGGATTACAATAAATTTTATAACATAGGTTACAATTATCATAAAAGTGATATACTCAAAATTTTAAAGCAATATGTTTTATAGTTTCTGAGAAAATCTGATTATTGTAAATTATCAAAAATGTGTCATTTTGTATGGGAGGGGGTAGACGGAGTAAGGGTAATCGATTACTTTTTTTGAATCTAACTGATATTGTTAATTAAGTGTTAAGTACAAAATTTCAGCCCGATAAATTGTATACGTACTGAGTAAATTGGCTTAACGTATTTCATGAAATAGTGCAGTTTGTATGGGAGGGGGTAGAAGAAGGGTGAGGATTACAATAAGTTTTATAACATAGGTTACAATTGTCATAAAAGTGATATATTAAAAATTTCAAAGCAATATGTTTTATAGTTTCTGAGAAAATCTGATTATTGTAAATTTTCAAAAATGTGTCATTTTGTATGGGAGGGGGTAGAAGGGGTGGAGCGATTTAGCCCGTTCACGAACTTAGCCTTCATTTTTTGTCAAAAATAACGTGTGCAAAATTTGAACTTCATAGCTCAACGCGTTCTCGAGCTAGAGAGGTCACGGACGGACGGACGGACAGACGGACAGACGGACAGACGGACAGACGGACATCCGGTTTTGAGATATTCGAGTGATAATATGAACTTCTGTATCATTCATTTTTTTCTGCGAGCCTTATTTCTTAGCGTTACAAACTTTGTGGCAAACTTATAATACTCTCAGATTTCATCTAGAGTATAAAAATATCCTTCAATTTCAACGCAATGGATTCAGAGTAAAAAAAAAACTGGTATAAGTTTATTAATTTTTTTTATCAATACAGGGTGTCCCGCTCCATATGATAAACACCTTAACACAGTACTGTTCACTTACGGAAAACTGACACCAAAATTAACACTCTGTCTTAAACCCTTACAGAGTTATAGCCTTTTTTTATTGTGTAAATTATGTCAAAAAGCTGAAGTTGCCGACAAAAACTAAAATTTGCCAGCCTCTAGGAAATTTAAACGAAAATCTAATCATAGAAACTATATTGAATTCCATTTAAAATGAGACTTTCCTAGTACCGAAATTCACCGCGAGCGCCAAGATATAAAATGGAATTTTTGCTCGAGCCTACAAGTCTGCAATTTATTTATTTATTCATATGTTTATTAGTATCAAACGGAGTTTATATTTAAAAATACAAAATTGCTGCCATAAAGTGTTACAGATTATATACTTGTATTATAATACAAACTAATTTAATAATAATTTCTGACAAAATACGTATTTTAAAATAAAAATATACAATAAATAAAAAAGGAATAAAAGATTGGTGATGATAAATATATTAATTCAGTTTAATTCCATTAAATAAACGCTTAAATGACTCTAAAAAGAAAGGCAAAATAAATTTACTCAAGTAAATCAAATATGATTATTTTAAATTCATCCTTATTTCTAAGAAAGTTACCTCAGCGTGTTGGCTTTCAAGGGTATGTAAATGCCAAGGAGTTAGATTTAAAAATTTTCGAATGTTGGATGCAAACCACACATGTTCTACCAACAGACGAAACAGCTCGAAAGAGTTCTTCCTTCTTTCCCCTTTAAATTGTTGCGTGCTATTTCAATTATGTGCATTGAGTGTTCCCCAGAGACAATAGGTTGACGTAGAAGACGAGAGGCGTTGTATCGGAAATCAGATCCATTTTATCGGAATTCATTATTCATGAATTCTGGGGCGATTCTTCCATTGTGAGCCGGGCATCCATCCAAATTTCCGTTCGTTTGGGCAATAGGTACATATATCGTCCAGTTTTAGGTTCAACTAAATTTTGCAGCATGTTGTGACAAAAGGCGGATGAATCCACACGTTGAAGAAGAATCATCTTTTCAAGAAGTTGATCCCCAAGGGCACCTATCCAGACATTACCTGCGTTTCTAAAACAGCATAGCGCTTAGTCAGGGCTTCACAATAGCTGAGCAGCACATTGTGATTATTTTCGTATTTAAGAGACGGTATGCTGTCTCATTGGTCAAATACCATGTTCACTTTTGACATTTAAGAGATGATTTCGACTACGATCATTGATGTCGAAGAGGTTTGTTTTCATTCATTTCGCACTGTTCAGTGTTTTGTCTTCATTTTTTCTCTTAGATCCCTCCATTGCGTTGAAGACAAGTATGCCGAAAAGCGGATGTGAACGAATCTCAATCATCTACGATGGCCACAGCTACATAATTTGCCTATCAAACAAGAAAATTTACGTCGTCAAAAGGAAACACCCACGTCTAGTCTCGCCGACACCGATAATGGAAATTTGCTGGTCTAGGAAACGACGTGCAAACCGCTCCCAAGGAGCTCCCCGTTCATGAACTATTCGCCTTGTTAATTGAATTAATATTCTTAAATGAAATAGTTATAGACATACTAGGTATATATCTTTATCACTTTTCGAAAAATGCATTTGTAATTTGTTGCTCAAAGAGCTCGTTAGCCTCGTTTGTGATATCGAACGGGGTATGTTTATTGTTTATAATCACAGAATTGTCGTCAATTGCATGCCTGCTTTATGATCCAGTTGTCCTTCAGAGCTTTTACCACTGTTTCTTCGTATTTTTCATTCCTGTCCTTCATTTCGTCGTATAGTACAGGTGAGCTATTAGGTTGAAGGCAATAAGTGGAAGAGCCAGTGTGTTGGACCGTTGCGGATGGACTTAAACGATGCCCGTAAAGCGGGAAGTCAATTCGTTTATGAGCATCTTTTTATATTTCGGTGTTAAAGCGTCCGGTTCGGCTGCTTTAGTAGAATTATTTCCAACGGGTTTGCCGAAGCTTTCGCCGTTTTTTTAATGCCATGTCTCAAATTTATGGTTTCATGAAGGAATGCATTTCGCCGTAAGAGTCTACTCAGTTAAGATACAGAAAATTGTTGAAAGTCCTTCAAACCGATTGAAATTAAATTAAAATTTACCAGATACGAAAATACATATCGTAGCAGTACTACTACCAACAAAATTTTTTCGCGCTTTTCTCTGACCGCTCGCACCGGCAATAAACGTCCCATAGTGCGGGCCATCGATTGGTTCCTCAGGTAATAGGTGAAAATTTCACCCATTTCTACTAACGAACTTCCACTTGTAGTAGCTGTCATGATGCAATCTGACAATGGTCGGAATTATTAAAATATGCGCTGAGCCAGAAAAACGGGAAGATTTTATGCTGACTATGTAAAAGCACTTAGCTCAGTACAAGCGCTCCTAGAACAAATTACCACGCAGCAATAAGCGCTTCTCATCGCTATTGTTTTAGGAACGCAGCTATTCACGCTAAATTTAAGCTGGAGACGAGAAGAGCAAAAGAGTGAGGGTTGTGCTAATCCCACATTTAAACATATGATTGTTCCGCGAATTAAATACGTCCTTCAAGGTAATTGTTGCCTCATGTGTGCATAACACTTTCATTTGGAATTGACAGATTGCCGCAATTCTTTTTAGAAACCAACTACAGAAAGTCATTCTCCTCTCACGGTCTGTAGGCAATAAATCCTAAACATCAGTGAAATGATAAACGAGTAGATACCGATTGTCGGTGCGATATGACCGATGAATTGCGAGCCTTGTTGTGCTTAAACTGGGGCTATCATCAAAATGTTGGAGGACCTCGTCTTGCCTGCTTATTGCGGTATGTTGACTACGTTCGCGGCCCTATCAGCCAAGATTCCGGGATTCTCCGAGGGAAACACGCGAAATACTATTAATACTTTGTGTCGAAAATAAATACACAGTTGGGACCAAATTCCTCTATTTACCTCTGTATGTGTCACATGTGAAAAGCTCGCTTGCGATGAATTGGTCCTGAGCAATCTTCATGTTTCTCATAGATGAGTAATAGGTAATTATTGTCGAATGGGATGCAATAACTCCTATGGAGAATTGTAGGAAAAATCCTATCGAATCGAATACGGTTGTGCATCGGCCGGACGATAGTTCGTTGTGCTGTGTGGTAAAGTAATTTTAAAGATTGTTTATGGAATGATTAGTCCCGGGCGTGGAAAAGAAATCGTCTATTTTCATCTGTATCAAAAAACACAAAAGCAACAACATGCCGCCCCTAAAAGCATCAATAGCTGTTTTGTAACTGTGTATTTTTCAATTTCTTCCAAGAACTCACTCTGGAAAAAGAGAAACGAACAAAAACCGAATTTCTAGTAGAACCCTTTCATTCCCCAAAATGACAATCTCATCTGCATCATTCATAGAAATAGTGTCGGAGCCCCAGATATTTATGATATGTATAGCACCCAGTACGACATTGACCGGTAAAAGAGGTTACGGCCGAAGAGTAAGTTTCACTGAGAACAAAAACTTTCTTATTTTTCGGTCATCGCTTTTATATTCATATTTTTCGCGTATTCTCATAAATATGCATGGGATGAAGGAACCCAGAACTGAGCTCATTCATATAGTGAACACTTTGGATAGAGGGAAGGAGTCAGAAATCGAGGGCATCCTTCAGCATATTTCACCATTCACATGCAGCATGTCTTTAAGCAAAACAAGTGTAAAGTGCAAATTGTCCCGGAGAAACAACAACATACATACATACACACATTGCCTGCCATTCTAGAGAAATATTGCTAAACACACAAGTGCCCTAGTTTTGACTGTACACAGACGCTGAATGCATTTCTCATTCTCAGTGAATGCAATCAAAATGTGTGTGTTTCTTGGCTTCAGGCTTGTTTCGTTTATCCACTCAAAAACATATAATGAAAGAAATGGGACTATCCCGGACAAGGATACGAGAGTAATGTGTGTCCTGTCAAAAGAGAATGCCCAGTCTCCTTTGGCCAAACCAATATCGAGCCTTGTCGTTGTAGGCTTAGTGTTGACCGATATTAGAATGTGATTGGAACAATATGCCTCTGTGAACAGATAATAGTTGTTGAAACTTGAAAGGCCTCCGTTCATATCTCTCCTAGAAAAGTTGGTCAGCTGCTTGCGTCTCTCCATAGTAATTGTAATTTCTAACCATGGCTTTTGTGTGGATGGTCCAATCTCCGGAGGGATCTAATCCATATGCATGTGATATTGTGTGCGGACGAAAGTTTTGACTAGTTCATATGCGGAACAATTCAATTACAAATTCAATTAATTGCAAACTGAAATTTGCTGTATGTACGGAAAATTTGCCCGGAGTGGAAATATTTGAAGAACGCGGAGAGAGTTTTACACTCCATTATTATGATGAAATTTTGTTTCATAAATTTTTACATTTTACAAAAATGAATGTCTCTATCCAAGCTGGATTAAAAGCGTGACATGCAACTTGCGTGAAGGTCCAGCCAATGCATCATGATAGAAAAAAAAACTATATGGAGTTTAGAGGAAGTACATAATAGTCCCATTCCGGCTAACAGCAAAATTGGTCCGAAAATTTTGCACTTATTTCTCCAATGAAAAAGTGACGCTGGAAACTTCCTCAAAGCACATGTCCGCAGCGCTCTCCACATCAATTGAATTACCGCTTCTCACTCAAAAAAAATCACCAGGGTGATGACCGGTTTTCAAGCGAAATAAAAAGCAACGGAACTGTTTTCGCCCGGAAATTGCTCAGAGCGGTGTGGACAATCCTTTCATTGTGTGCGTTTTAGTGTGAAATATATTAGTACCGAAGCTGCGAAAATTTTTTCGTGCAATCGAAATTTAGGACAGTTTTTGTACGATATATCACATTCCAACGTACAACAAGAAAAAAGTATACAGGGTGTCTGGATATTGCCGGATAAACGCGCTGTCATGTGATCCTCCATGCAATCTCCAGTAAAAAAAATTAAGGAAATTCCCCGCCTCACACGACTAAAAATCCAATATCTTGGAAACTACGATAAACAGAATACTGAAATAAAATGACTAACCCCAATAGGTTGCTCTAAAATAGAAAATTTGTTTAGTAAAAATCAGACAAATGCTTTAACTATTAAAAATGTTTAAATTCAAAATTTTTGTTTCGCTCAAAAAAAAAATATTTCTTTTTTTTATCACCTTTTCCTTAAATTTTTTTAAGCATAATATACTTGTCCGGTTTTAAAAATAAATACATTTTATTTTATAGTAATCAAATCATGCAAATATCATTTTATCTTATCTTTTAATTTCTCGAAGTTATAGCCTTTTGGATGCTGGAAAACCGGCTTTTTGAGCATTGCAAGGTCGAATACTACGCCAATCTTACATTGCTAAAAAATGCAATAGGGCGGAAAGAACGCAAGCTAGAATTCTCAAATAAAAACCTAGTACCAGCTTATACGTTACCCATACTTCTAAAATTAATTTTATAAAATTTATGTTAACGAAAATTCTGAAAAAAATAACATAAATCTAAGATTTTAAAAAATTAGCACAAACATTTTAATTTCATGGAGGTACACACACTAATCTATTGCTCTGAATTTAATGGGATTGAATTTAAAAGTAAGGCTAAAGTATTAACTGATAGCAAAAGTTTATTTTAGAGCTATTGTTTGCGTAGATCTCGAGTTATTGCATTTTTAGCAATGCAAAATCGACGTAGTATTCGACTTTGCAACGCTAAAAAAAGACGTTTTTTCAACTTTCAAAGGGCTACAACTTCCAGAAATTAAAAAACAGGATAAAATAATGTTAACACAATTTGATTTTTTTTTAATAAAGAATTTATTTAAAAATGAAACCGGAATATAGAGGGCTACGCCCGCAATCCGAGGGTTTTGTAGCAAGCGCTTATTCTGGTACATAAATATCGGCTCGTTGCTCTTCTTGATACTACTCAGATGAAAAAAAAAACATAATTAAACTGTCTTACCCACTTACATTTTACATGCCAATTCATATTACGTGATTGTAACGAAACTTAGAACATATTATTGCCTAAGGTGTTGGTTATCGTTGGCCATCAGTACTTTTGACCTCGAACGTGTTTAAGGCATGCAGAGGTGAGGTGTGCTAACTGTAACTACAGAAATAAACTATTACTTACCTATTCTGAGAAGATATACCTATACAGATTCCATTATTTTCCATTTTATATGCTATTCGGAACCCACCTTCCTGTAAGTTTTCATAATTCTAACAGTCTCGAGATGCCAGGGGGGGGGGGGGCAAATTGCGAACTAATATTTTTTCCTCCCCCACTATTCCCCTTTCTACAAATTTCAAGAAAATGCGAAAAAATGGAATGTACTCAACATTACCTTTCTCACGACACCTCACTTGCCTATACCAGTCGATAAAAAAAAAAATTGAGCTTAATTTCGCCTCTATGTGGACCCCTCCCCCCTTCCACTCGGTAAAGTTTGCCAATTACGACGTAGCGCCCCCAACTAATCTTCACCCTTTCAAAAATGATTAATTAAATAACTGCAATTCGCACTACGAAAAACAACATGAAAGTAGTACTCACACCTACATATGAGGCCGGTAGGTGTAATTTTTGTGTGGATAGTGTCAAAATGCCTAATTTTAAATGAGTGTACTATTATTAAATATTATGTGATTGTAATGAAACTTAAAGATATTATTGCCGATGATGTTGGTTATCATTGGCCATCAATATTTTTGACCTCGGCTGTGCTTAAGGCGTGTAGGGGTATGCTAACTGCAACTATAGAAATGTACTATTATTAACCTTTTTTGTTGAGATATCAAAATTCTACGATTTTCGGTTTTCTACACTAGTAAAATGCCGCCTTTCTGCAAATTTTCATATTTCTAAGTATAACGGTATCGAAATGCGAGGGGGGGACAAACTCGGATCACATATTTTCCCCTCTATCTCTTTTCCCCTTTTTTCAAATTTGATGAAAATACCGGAAATGAAATGTACTCGGTGTTACCTTTCTCATGATACCCCACTTGCCTATACCAGATGAAAAAAAATTTTTGACCTTCATTTCCCCTCTATGGGGACATCCCCTTAAAGTAAGCCTATTACAACGAATCGCTTTCTCCGGCGAATTATAATAATTCTACATACTCCCACAAAATTTCATGTATGTAGCTTCAGCCGTTCGTGAGATATTTCATGGACAGACGGACAGACGGACAGACGGACAGACGGACAGACATTTGACCGATTTCATAAGGGTTTTGTTTTTAATACAAAACCCTAAAAAGGACAAGTACATTATTCATCGAAAATTTTAAGAAAAACGTGATATGTTGTAAAAAAAAATATTTTTTGAAACAAAACAAAAATTTTAACTTTAAAAATGTTTAGTAATTAGAACATTTGTCTGATTTTTACCAAACAAATTTTATATTTTAGAGTAACATATTGGCTGTATTGATCATTTTATTTGAGTATTCTAATTAGCGTAGTTTCCGAGATATTGAATTTATAGTCATGCGTGGCGGGGAATTGTTAAGAAAAATGTAGATGCCTGTGGCAGCTAAAGGGTTAAGAATTCGGAAATTTTTTTTTGCGCCAATCGTATGGAGAATTACGTGACAGTGCATTTATCCGCCAATTTCCGGACACCCTGTATAAGTATTTTATTATCCTTAAGAAGGACCTCTCAAAAGTTACACTTTTAAAAGCCAGCTAATGAAGCACACATTAACGTAATATGTCCGACGAAATTCTTGTTTGAAGCAAATGGGGACAACCCCAAAAGCCGCCATACCATACTTTGTAGAGTAGGGACCGCCCTATTTAAATTTTATTATCAGAATATTCACAGGCGGCTGGCCACGTCTGTGGCTATAGTTCGTCGTCCGTTCATATCCATACACTTCCCCATTTCATCCGTTCGCACAGATCCGAACGCAACATCAAAACGCGTGCTTATTTGAAATTCCAACTATTTCAAGAATGTTTATATGCGAATAGGTTAATTTTAGCAATTTAGATTACTATTAGTATACTGGTGTGTTTATAGTTTGGTTTTGTGGTGCCGGGATGGTATTTCGCAGGCGTGAAAACACGACCCCCTGGCATGTGTTTATTGTTGACATTTCTACACGTAAATCGACGGCCACAAGAAAAATGCCACCCGCCTACTTTCATGTGTATTATGGGTTTCTTGGGGTTTGCTGATTTCTTTTTGGCGCTTTGATGGGGCGCGGCGGGTGGTATGCTGATTTGAAAGCACCATCTTTACGTAGTTCCTGTTGCTTCCTTGCCTTACTTGGATAACGATTGAAACTTCCCCGGAAACGTAATATATTATACTTAAGTGACTATTTTGGACACGCTTTTCATTAATCTCCAATAAATTTGAAATCCTGAAATATCATCCATTTGCCACTTTCCAATTTCACTACTGCTATTTATAAGATAAATTTATTGCTGAACAATTAGCCACCAATACGCAATTAATTGCTGGCTCCAAACATCTGCGTCAAGGTGGAAAGCGCACTTCCACAGCCCATACTCAGTATATGCCATACTGAAAATAGGCTGGGAATATTCCACACTTCCTATGTTTGTGTATCCGTATTCCGTAGGCCTGATGGTTTAATGGACGACTCCCAATATCTCATAATAATCGTCCGTTTAACATGGGTCCGAGAGCAAAGCTGGCTGTCACACGGGTAGTTTACGACCCGCGTAATTTACAACGTGTTAATGTTAGGCCTCGGTCTGTCTTTTCTTTCAGGACACTGATAAATGTCTTTAGTCGCGTGGGACGACATGGTGCTTTGCAATTAAAATGTTTTATCAAAAGATTCGGATGTTTATCTCCGCGTGCTAGCTGATAATTTATGGCATCGGCACAATGTGCCATGTCTAGTATATTATACAAGAGCATAGTTTTCGACCATGTATCACAATGGATTGCCATTTCAATTTTGCCCACCATCCACCGCAAATGGATGGATGGATACTCTGCCTTCCTAATCACAAAAGAGCACTTTCTTGCCATCCCGAGGAAGGGAATGGTGACATCGTACTCGTATCCTCGGTATTGGGGGAGAAAATGCTGTTAACCTTTACTAGGCTTTTTATTCGGGATTTTGCTGATCAAGTGGTATTGGGAAATATTTCAAGAAAGAAATATGACGAGGATATTTGTTACAAGAAACGACAGTAGTTTATTTGTGTTATGTACGACAGTAGTTTATATGTGTTGAGAAAAGGCATTTGGGGACCACATGATTTGTCCATGTATGTGGAGTTAAAGCAAACGATATCTGAGTACATCTCCCATTATGGATTTCGTCGCCGAAGTAAAGTACAGGGTGGGGCACAGACAATGGACATTTCTGAAATGCCTAGTACTCAGGAGACTCGCCGCTAGAGCGAGTACCAATAAAACAGGTTCCAATAAATACGAGCAGAAGCACACAAATCAGGATAATTAATTCATTGCATATTTCAGATGATGTTTTTGATAAGAAACATGCTCAACGATTTGCGCACTACTACCGTCGTTCGTTGACGCGCTCGGTAGCCGTAAAGGTTTGCTCTGCTATAGGCATACGATCGTCGCACATTGTTGGCGATTAGCGATGTCTTTTTCATCGTCGCCTGCGATCGACACAGAGTGGTGCCTAGCAAAAAGGCACCTTAAGTGCGGCCGTCCACTGCAAGTATAATTGAGGGGCCACGTGCTCCATCAACACAAGCATCAGGAAGCGGTGCGGAAATAAGCGACTACGAGCGGAAGCGATCGTCCATTGCAGGCGTCTTCACGCGTCAGTTTACGATGAATCAAGACATACTAAGCTAACTTTTGACAAGCGTTGCCGTAAAATTGTGACCTGATTGGTAAGTAATAAAATGATGTACGCAGGTTTTGTATTTTACACTACTACACAATATTATGCATTTATGAATTAAGAAAATCTACAGTAATACATGAATAGTCCTCGCGTCAGTGCTTTCAAATGCGAATAATTCCTCAAAAGCTGTTTTATTATCATAATCTGTAGAGGTCGGAGAGTAAAATGAAGAGTATGTGTTTCAAAAATTACAACCCCTAATCCGCTGCAATTTCTTTCTATATCTGACAGCCTCCCTATCTTCGACCGAAACAACATTTCAAATCTTTTTTTAACCTTTTCGGGATCTTTCCGCTTAACATTTTTTGACGCAAACTCCCTTTTTTTTACTCTCGGACCACTACAGACCGTCACCAAAAATATAGATTTTGGGGAATTATTCGCATTTAGAAGCATTAAAAACTGCACTATTCATGTATTGCTGTAAATTTGGTGACTACATAAATACATAATATTATACTGAAAAATACAAGTACTACACTTCGCATAAAAAAGAATGTCGCGCACCGAGTTTTCTTCGTGCTGAAGCCAACGATTGTAGGGCGATCTGACGCCTTGTGGTGAGTACCAGCAATTTTTTGGGAAATCTGGATATTAGGTCATCTTACGTTAACTGTTTGCCATAACCTTGAGCCGAAATAACGGTACCTGGGGTGCATCTGTGGTCGTGATTTTGATCATGCTATCCGCATAAATCGGTCCCCACCTATTGATGTCGCTCTGGACCGGTATCGTCCTGGTCTTCTATTGAATGAGCCTGTCTCTTGGTACATATTCCGTGCATTCTTGATTTAAAAATGTCATCTAGAGGTCGTCAACTCGTCATTAAGTGTACAAGTGTACCCTTGCAAAAAAAAGTTATTAGCAGAAATTTTTTTAGGTTGGTATACTGTTCATTTGGCTCCTCAAAGGATCGTTTTGTAGTGGAAGCTGGGCAGTTCGTTTCCCCATCGCGGATTATCGATTACCCAGGAAAAAGTTTCGTTTGCCCACCCTTGCAAAAAAAAAAGTTAATAGAGAATTACATTTTTTGGGTTGCGAAAACTTACATCCTTAATTTGGCTACTTACAGGATACTTTTGAAGTGCAAACTCATCAGTTCATCGTTCTTTTGTAAGGGCGGGTAAACGAAACTTTTTCCTGGGCAAACGATAATCCGCGATGTCGTTTGCCCATCGCGGATTATCATTTGCCCAGGAAAAAGTTTCGTTTGCCCGCTTGCACAACAAAATTATCCTTTAAGGAGCCAAATTAACAGTATAAGTATTACCAACCTAAAAAAAAGTCTGCTAATAACTTTTTTTGCAAGGATGGGCAAACGAAAGTTTTTCCTGGGCAAACGATAATGCACGATGGGCAATCGAACTGATGATATTGCACTACAAAATTGTCCTTTAAGGAGCCAAATTAACGATATAAGTATTTGCAACCCAAAAAATTTAATTCTCTAATAACTTTTTTTTGCAAGGGTGGGAAAACGAAACTTTTCCCTGGGCAAACGATAATCTGCGATGGGCAAACGAACTGCCCAGCTTGCACTACAAAATTATCCTTTAAGGAGCCAAATTAACGATATAAGTATTCCCAACCTCGAAAAATTTTGTCTGCTTATAACTTTTTTTGTACGGGTGGGCAAACGAAACTTTTTCCTTGGCAAACCATGTTCCACCATGAGCAAAAGAACTGCCCAGCTTGCGGCCACAAATTGTCCTTTAAGGAGCCAAAGTGTGGAAAGTGGCGCCCAAGTGCGATCAAAATACTTACTTCTTTATAAAAAAAAAGTTGGAGTGGTGGGCAAACGAAACTTTTTCCTAGGCAAACGATTATCCACGATGGGCAATAGAACTGCTCAGTTTTCACTACAAAATTATCCTTTAAATAGCCAAATTACCGATATAAATATTCCCAACCTAAGAAAAATGTGTCTGCTGATAACTTTTTCTGCACGGGTGGACATCCGAAAATGTTTACGGGCAAAACGAGGGCTTATAATGGGCTAATAGGCTGGGCAATTTAAATTAAATATTATCGTTGTGAGGGTGTATAATGTGGCGCCCAATATGGGATAACAATTTTATTTTTTGAATAAAAAAATTTGAGGGGTGGGCAAACGAATATTTTGGGTGAGCAATCCTGGGCTAACGTTGGGCAAACGAAATAGGGGGAAAAAAATTCCCAATTTTGGAAAAATAATTTCATGGTTTTTTGCAATTTGAAAAAAAAAGTATTTTGTTAATTACTTTTTTTTTGTAAGGGTGGACAAACGAAAACTTTTACGCAAGCTCTTGACAATTATAACATGTATACGATGACCAGCTTCTCGTATTCGCCTCTACTGCAATTACTACGGTGTGCCAATGGTAATACCACACCTTCGCTCGGAGGATTAACCCTCCCAAAGTATACGTCTTTAAAAAAAGCCACAGTTACTTTGTTTAAAGCACACTAAATTGCCTAAAGTTTCGAAAATAATCTTTGTATGTCCAGAAGTTTCCGAAAAGAGCTTTACAAAAATGGGGAATGTTTGAAAAATGTTCGTTGTAATAATATTTTTTTGTCAATTTCGGAGAGGAAAGTCAAACATTTAAATTTGTTGTTAATCCAACTATCTATAATTTTAGATAAGTAGGATGCCCGTCAGTTTGTTAGTAACTTAGAAAAGTGCATTGCAAAATTGTCGGAAAATGGACTTTATGGAAATGTCTCCTTAAATGTGTGTCCTGAAGAAAAAGTTGCGCAAAATTTGTAGAACATGACGCGTCGGAAAAATGTATTATCGCGTCGTTAAAGACGCGGAAAGAGACGCGCTGCTTATGAATGCGTTATGAGAGGTTCCTTGCGTTTCTGGTGTCTAATTTGTAAGGCGTGTTTATACTTTTTCTGTTATTCAAATCAAAAAGAAATTTTAGTTCAAAGTACATCTTGCTGCATTCAACTACAACTTAACATAAATTTAAGAAATCTTCCAACACTTACGAGGATAAACTTTTACTTCAGCCTACGACATCAAAGCCTGTTTCGATTCTAACTTTTCCAACACACAAGTCAATTAAACCCTCCGACCTGGCATTCAAACATCGTAATTACTAGGTACTACTAGGTAGCATCCATCAAAGAACCGCCTTTAAGTAGAAAAATACAACAGTTTCAGCTTCTTCAATCTTGAAAGTTCTAATTCGTCAGGTATCAGGAAACTTAACCACTTCCTTAGTCGCAATAACGAACCGACCTTTGTTCATACGAACGAAATACGCAAAAGAAACAATCCAAGACATCCTCGAAAAGTATTGTGTTGTAGAAATGGTAGGAAATTACCTTAGCTGGTTTTCAACATTTTTTTTCATTTGGTGTTAAGATTCAAAAACAGTCCCAACACCGCATTAGCCTCGGGTAGGCAATTAGGTCGGATTAAGGAGCTGTTATTTAGGGTTGGATTAGACAAAAGATTTTTGGGAGGATTTTAAGGAAATGAACAAAAAAAGTTTTCTGCTACTGCACTGCCTTTTCATGACAAGGATTGAGCGTATTTTCTACATATCGTACGCAAATCCTAGCTAAAGCCTAGTATGCATTGGGGTTCTTTAAATATACTCTATGCATCCATTAACGCCTCGATTTTGTCCGGTCTGACCTAACTTATTGCCGCAATTATTTCGGTTTGTTGGGGACACCTTCTGATATGGAATGCAAATTTGCAAATGCAAATATTTGACCAAAATTTCAAGTCGCTAACTTTATTTTATCATAAGTTATCACTTATTTTAAGTTTCTTTTAAAGGGGAGGTAGGGGTTCCTTGCGTCAGATCTTGCCCATCATTGCCACCAACCAATTAGGATATTTAAGCAAAATTTCAAGTCTCTGACTTCATTCTATCGAAAGTTATCGCTTATTTCAAGTTTCATTTGTAGGGAAAGTAGGGGTTTCATTGGTCGGATTTTACGTATTTTCAATCTCAGCCAGCTGAATCCTACTACAAACATTTGACCAAAATTTCAAGTCGCTAAATCTCACTTGAAACTTTTTACCAAAATTGCAAGTTCTGGCTTTATTCTATCAAAACTTATCGCTAACTTGACGTTTCATTTCCTTAGGTTGGATCTTGCCCATATTGAATACAAACTAACAAGATCTTACTACCAACATTCTACCAAATATTCAACTGGCTAGTGTCATTTTATCGAAAGTTATAGTAATTAAAGGAATATTTAATTTTTTAAATTTGTAGGGGAGGTAGGCGTTCCTTCAATCTGATTATGTCCAACTTACTAAAAATCAAGCAGCTTTTTGCTTCAGGGTTACATACCAGAAATCAGGTGCTTACGTCAATTGGTTAAAGATTTATAGGAAAAAAATCTGAAAAATAGGGTAGTACGGGGCTCTTTGTAAGAAAATTACCGTTAGTTTTCAAGTGATGGATTTTATTTTTTTCAGGAGAGTATAAGATTGCTCTCACGAGTAATCTGCCAAAGCTAGAGCTTTTCATGTTTATTTAATGGGGAGTTATACAAGGTGGCGCAAAAGAAACGAACTAGTTTGAATAGTCTATAATTCCTTTATTTTTGAATCAATTTCTTTTTTTTTTTTTTGTACTACACTTCATAAATGGGGAATTTTGTTAATCTAAACGTGAAAAAAAACGCGTAAGTGGTGCCCATTCTTAGCTTTACATAGTCGCGCTCTTTCTAAAACATTTTCCATGAATTGTTTCAAGATTTCAGGAGGTATCGCTAAAATTTTTTCTTGAATATTATTCTTTAGTTGGAGTATGGTCTGGAGTATGTGTATGGCACATGAATAAAGCACAGACCATATCCCAACTAAACAATAATTTTCGAGAAGAAATTCGAGCGATACCTCCTGAAATCTTGAAAAAAAATCATGAAAACGTCGCAATTTGCAAAGCTGAGAATGGACTCCACTTACGCGATTTTTTTTTCACGTTTAAATTAACAAAATTCCCCATTTATGAAGTGTACTAAGAAAAAAAAGAAACTCGATTGATTGAAAAATAAAGGAATTAGTATAGACTATTCAAACCACTTCGTTTCTTTTGCGCCACCCTGTAGATACATTTAATTATTTTACATATGTAGGGGAGGTAGGCGTTCTGTTGGCCTGATCATGCCCATTTTCAGTACCAACTAACTAGATCATACTACCAAATTTGACCAAAATTTAAAGGCTCTAGCTTCATTCTATCGAAAGTTATCGTGCGAACGGACAGACAGACAGACAGACATGCTAAATCGAATCAGGAGGTGAGCCTGATCATTTATATACTCGTATATACATTGCTATACCTCTCGAGCCTACTTTAAGGTGTTACATATTTTTGTCGTGACAAAAACATTGTACCCTATACTCGTACTATAAGTCTAGGGTATACAAATCAGTTCTACCTTATTTGACGCAAGGTAGCTTCCCTTTGAGATACAGATTACCTGGCCTATATGGTCTCGAGGAATTTTTGTATATCTTTTCATCTTTTGATTCTTCAGAGGTGACAATTAATTTTTTTTTTTTATTCTTTCAAATCAAATTAATTCATTATACGAGTATGTATCCGACTTTAGAAAAACTCACTCACTGGTTGTAAGACAAAATTTGAATTGAAAGAATGGAAGTTATAAGTGTCACCATACACTGTCGAACTCGATCTCGAACATGGTACAAGTAGACCGGTTTTCTCCACGTTTATGTGATGTGTGTGTGTCTTGAGCTGTTCAGAGAAAATTGGTACCAGTTCGTACTCGAGTTCGAGTTCGTACTCGAGTTCGAGCTCGACAGTGTATGGTGACACTAAGGCACTCACTATACTTCGTGTCAATGGCTGGCACAAAGCTCAGATCAAATTAGTACCTAACCGTACGCGTCTACACGTACACTTTTCAGAAAGTACTCGTACAAGGAAGTGTACAAGCTAATGAATTTACACTTTGAAGATTGGAGAATTAACGACGTCGACTTCTGAATTCTCTTTAAAAACCAAGTCCCAGGGACTTAAATTTTTAACGAAGCGTATACCTGGTTCTTATCCTTTCAAGCTCATGTTTCCCATGCACTACTTAAGTAACGTGAAAACGATAGCATTTGGCACTTACTCAAGACATCCTTATTCCCTCTGTTCGTCTTATAATTAATGTGCTAAGCAGCATCTGCCTGGGGAAATATCATAGAGCGTGTAAGTAGTCATAGCCGTCTTGTTTTATGTAAATAATCTGTTCCTGGTGCGGGAAATCCATCATTTGAAGACAAATGAGAACGAGCGCATCGTTACAAAGTACATACCGGGGCCACGTCTATCTTGAAACACACAACAGATGCGTACTGAGCAGAAGATATTCAACACAACTCATGAGGATCATATAAAAAGTACCTCCTGGTTTTAATTACTCTCCCGTAATACTCTTATCGTGTGCTGTAGAATAGAATACAAGATACTGAAAGTTCGGTACAAGCAAAAGCTCTTCGGAACGACGGGACAGATACGTACGTACCATAGAGTCTACGAGTATATGCGAAATAACAAGAACACGAGCAACGTTCTGCACTTTTCAGGAAATGAAGGCAGGCAGATACATAGATATCTACGCGCCTCCGAGGAATAATTAAATAGTCGGGTTTATTTCATTTACATATTTCGCATAGTACGAGCGAAATCATGATGATGAGTACGCAGATGAAAATGCATCACATCTCTCATCGCTTTGCTTTTATACATACATACATTTTTTCCGTTGGGTAGTTTCCTCCGGAGTTCGCATTCAAATTTACCATCAAATTCCAGTGTAAAATAACAAGGTAGAAAAATTCCAGCCCAAAAAAAGGGCAAGAGCATGACAGTTTTCCCAGTTTAACTCAAGTACTATCCAACAAGTTTACAGGGGTGGGTTTTCACTTTTGATGATTATTTTAGCCAGCTCGAATTATTTTCACCGAAAACTTTGTCATAGCGTCGAAGAGTAAGTTGAAAATCTTTTATGGATGCTTTGGATCCTTTCTGTAAGTATTGTATATACTTCTTAATTGGAATAATTTTATTGTCTCTGTTACTGTGCTCAATCGTTTATAGGAGGACGAGAGTGTGGTAATTATCCTTTCAATTAGTTTAAGATGATTACAGTCAACTGAAGGATGGAAACGCTCGTCTCAATTGGCATTTGCTTCTGGAATCGTTACTAATTGGCATAATGAAAACCGATCCTCCAGGTGAGGATGATGAGTGTCGTACACTTAGCTTTAAGGCTTGTTCGCACTTGGCTAAGTAGCTTAGTCGAGTGGCGGCTAATTTAGTAAAGTACGACACTATTTTAGTCGCTTAGTTTAGTCAGTGGATAAACTACTCGACTAAATACTTAAACCATTCTACTTGATTTTTTTTTGGCGAGTAGAGCCGCCCCCCACCTATTACTATCCACTAAACAAGTGCGAACCTGATGATTTTAGTCCTGTTTATTAGTTCAAAGCTACAAAATAAAAAGATACAAAGTATCTACACTGCATGCAGATACATCGGAACATGGATATGTCTATCACTACCGACTGCGTGGAACCTGTTGTGTTGAAGATATCGACGTAAGTTTTATAAAGATCCCAGTATAGTTATACTGGATGAAATCATTCGAAAAAACACGTCCCACGTTTTCGGTAGGCATAAGACATATCCATGTACCCATGTATCTGGTGGCAGTGTAGATACTCGTCATAAATTCTGCTTTGCTTTGTCCTGTCCGCTTGGGCTCCTTTCTCTCGCGGGATCGTTTCCTTTTCGTTTGCATCGCGTGTGTGCAATATTCACCTCCTCTCGTGCACCCTGTTCCATCTACCTGTTCCATCTACCCGTTCGGTACAGTTTGCAGACTGCAGCCTATCGACATTTCTCTGAGTACATTTCTGCTAATCGCAATCACGCTTCCCACCATCTTTTCCCAATTGTGTTTGTGTATCTATTGCAAAATCGCTCCCACACTATCCGCCTCATCCCGCCCCTTCAATCAACAGTCCGGGTCCGGCACACACAATCCGTTTCTCAAGTAACGCGTGCCACTCTATGCGATTGTGTGCAGCAAACAGAAAGGGAAACTAACAAAAGTAAACAAAACATTCCAACACACGCACAAAGAGAATGCACAAGAAAAATTTTGGAATTTTTGCAGAAGGGGGGGGGGGGGGGGGGGCATTTGATCTTCTGCAGACCTCTGAATGTACATCATGTCACGATGAGCTGCCCGGAACTATAACATCCTGCGACGAATATTTCTCTATTTCGGGGCTTGGGAGATTTTAACTCGCGCAGTACGAATCCGCCATTTTGTTTTATGATATGTTTATTGCATGTGCGGTGGGGGCCCACATTGTGGGCCAGTCAGACCTCAAATCGCCGACATTGCAAATGCACAACCATTTGGATAGAATGAACTTCATCCGCGATGGCTCTCGCTCTCTATCTTCGGGGGGCGGAAACTATGTAATGTACACACTCTCAAGTTGCGTCTGCGCATGTCCAAATGTTAGTCGAACTGACTACTTGCTACTTTTTCTGGGACCCTAGTGATTCAGATATGTAGTACAACGCGCGCTGTTTTATTTGCTTGGATTCCAGCCACTTTGAACATTTTGGAATTTTTGCGGAAGGGGGGCATTTGATCTTCTGCAGACCTCTGAATGTACATCATAACATATAACATCCTGCGACGAATATTTCTTTATTTCGGGACTTGAGAGATTCTAAGTCGCCTAGTATAAATCCGCCATTTTGTTCTATATGTTTATTGCACGTTAGGTGGGGCCCCAGTCAGACCTCAAATCGCCGCCATTGCAAATGCACAAAGGCAGTCGCTGGATCACCCGATTTGGCTCGAATGAACTTCATCCGCTCTCGCTCATCTTCTGGGGGCGGGAACTATGAACACTCTCTCAAATTGCGTCTGCGCATGTCCAAATGTTAGTCGAACTGACTACTTGCTACCTTTTCTGGGACCCTAGGGATTCAGATAGTACAACACGGGCTTTTTTATTAAATGATGAATGGGAATTGGCGGAAATTGAAGGTCATTGAAAGTCCGCCCGTTCACCCGTACACTATGTTATTTTATTTCTTGCCGTCCCCAACGTCAACCTTTATCGCTATCAAATCAACATCCCAACTTGTATTGTACACACAGGATCCCCGCAAGCGCGCCGCCCGCGCGGATCTACAAGCAACAGCCATGCACAATGACCACTTCACTCAAACGACATGCACAACCAGAAAAGAAAAATTTTCAATGGGCTTGTTTCCTTTTCTGACCCCCGAGTAGAAAAACAGACATTTCGTGTGACGGACAGAATTTTAGCATGACCCCCAGCTATAAGACATATCCATGTCAATAACTGGCGCAACAGTCCAATTTGAACCATGGCCTCGAGATGAGTTAGCATCATCTCATTTTCCAGATCGTGACGGTATGTCTTGTGCAGAGGTGTGTGATAAGCAACAGGCTCAACCGAGTTATTACTCCATAACAGCTAAGTGGGCTCATAGTCCGACACGTAAATCCCCTTTTTTTTTTATCAAAAACTACCGCATTCAGTAGGAATCGAAACGGGGCCCAGTGCGTAGAAGGCGACCGTGCTAACCGTTGCACCATCTGGACTAGTTCATAGCTGCAGTGCACCGCCACGCGATCTGACTGAACCGAAATCATGCTTGTGGTCCGCGTCATCATCGTCGCGACATACTCTGCCGCCAAATGTCAATCAACCAGGAACAACCGCCACCATTGCAGTCGCCAAATTATAGCGTAGCCTTCAACGCCGGTTATAGTCATGGCTACAACTTATATCTGTTGCCGCAATTTGACGGGAAATTAGAAGACTGGATCCTTTTCTACGCCAGTTTCATGTACACGACTGCCGAGTTCAACTACAACAACAACCAAAATTTGATCAATTTTGGCAAAACATTTCATGTTAACCCAAAGAGTGCGGTCTCGTCGCTATTGATTTACCCGGATGATGTACGATCAGTCATGGACGAGTTGCGTTTTAATTTCAGGCGACCAGAATTACTCGTCCGATCACAACAAGTAAAACTAGCAAAGATTGACTCTACTACTTTGCTGGACCAACTTATCTGTAAATTTCCGCAATCAAAACAATTTGAATGGGCCAAATACGTCGTCGGCCTGAAATCGTTTCCGACAATCGAAACATGGATTTCGAATCTCGCGAAAGTCGTCAGTGTCATGACAATGAACGCAACAGCCGTGCCACATTTCGGTCAGTAGCCATCACCACAACAACGCCCCGCTCAAATCAACCGACGAGTGCTGCATTGCAACGAAATTAGGCTTGAATCTACTCGTTCCCTATTACTATTTGGCCCAGGAGTACTTCCTATTAATGAATGCCAGAAGTTTGCGTAACTCTCATCGGATGAAAAATGGGCTTTCGTTAAGGCCAATCAGATGTGCTTTGGATGCTTGAAAAAGGGTCATGATCTAGCTAATTGCCAAAATAAAGAAACGTGCAACGTCGATAATTGTAAAAGGAAGCATCACCGATTACTTCTTCAGGATACAACTTCAAGCCCGCCGAAATCAATCCCTGAGTCCGCCAAACACGTATTCAGTTACCGTTCAGGAATCCTCACCAGCCAGCTTTTCATTTTCTAGATCGTGACGGTCTCGCGCAGAGGTGTGTGATCAGCAACACGCTCAACCGAGTTATTTACCCCATAAATAGGTACTCATTTAACAGCTGAGTGGACTCATAGTCCGACACGAATTTTATGCATGCAGGCAACGTTCATCAGCCGAAACTGGTTTGACGAAACGTCGGCTAAGCCACATGGAATAGTTGACGCGCTATGCTCCACTAGGTGTGGTGGCAAATGATTGCCCTTGACTAGGTTCAAGCAATAGGAACTCTACTATGGGCTCGCCATTGAAACGATATCCGCTTTAGGCAGTAGAAACTGATGCTACCTCCATACTGCCTAAATATACTTTAGTACCACCGTCAAGTAGATTTCCGCTTTAGGAAAAATAGACGCAACATAGATGCATCACTTTAACCGAAATTGTCCTTTCTTATTGACGGTTTACATTTTACTCAACTTAATTGTCGCAGGCATTGGACCAATCCTAGTTTTATTTCAGCCACAGCAAATGTTGCCATATAAAAGCCACGTTTTACAAAACATTTGAGACGTGTTAGAGTTCCCATTGCAACTGTTATTTACGATAAAGATATCGATTAAATGTTCGTTCTGATGGCTATGGTTATAAATAAATGCTCTCACTTACGCCAGCCATTTTAACCACTGGACAACGGCCATTCTAAACAAGCTTTACTGGGAATAAATAAATCACCGATACGAAAGCATTGTCGCGCAAAGCGGTATTTTAATACGTAGCTTTAGCTGGCAGGAACTCGAATTTAAAAGTAAAATGAACAAGTACGGACGCAAAGGCAGTGACCACAAGCCTAAACCATTGCATATTTTACATGTTAGTGGACAAATATTGGCCAGTTTAGAACAATGTGAGGCAGCCTCGTTGATGGGCAGTCAGTGATGGAAAACGTTAGCCCGAGAATGTTAAATATTCATGTAATGCAGTTGTAAGGAAAACCGGATGAAGTCTTCCAGGAAATAGGGTAGTATTACAGGTGCGTTGAATATGTAACTGCGTCCTTGAAAGCAATTAAATTGAGGGTCCCCAGAATGATCACATGGAACTTGCGGCCAGCTTTTTAGGTTTCAAGGCTACGACGAATTTCAGCACACCTATACATATGCAAATGAAGCCGACAGAGTCCTCACTTTAGCACTGGACAGTAAGTAGCCGTTTCACTTCATCCTGTTGCAGTCCACTTTGGGAAAATATTTTCCGTTGGATGAGCCGTCGAAATAATTTGATGTGCTGTCGACTGCAAATATCGTCACGTTTCAAATTTCCACCCAAAGAATTTGCGGATATCAGCTTCAACTTTAACTTCAGCCCCGAAACCATACATGGAGTCGAGTGAATTTTCCGGTACACCTTGTGAAATGTTCAAGAAGCCATAAAGTCCAATGTTGTGTGAAATCATGATGAAATATAAATAACACACAATAGAGTCCACACACCTTGTGTTATGCCGTGGCAATATGGATTTGTTGGTATGTAGCAGGTTCTGACCTTTTTAGAAATACATACAGGTATGGCTGGATTGTGGTCTGCGTGTTTGTATCCCTAATTTGTTTTCACGCCGGGTTTGTTATCGAATTCCTAGGCCAATTGAGGTGAAATTGTACAATTCAATGGGAAGTTAATTTGAACCGGGCGTTTTATAATAATACTGACGGTGAGGCAATAATCGCCGTGACATTCTTCTGACATTCACAAAAAAAAAAATAAGTGCTCACGAAATTATGTTAGGTTTCTGCTTGATGATACTCCTTGAAAAAAGCAAATAAATCAAATATTGCAGGGGGATGAGCGCCGCGCCATCACATATACCATAATAAGCTCTGTTTACACTATTCTACTCATATTTAAGCAAAAAAAATAATAACTAAGTAAATAAAATAAATTTTTGCATTACCCTTAGGGATGGGATGATCCTACGAAATATGTATTTTATATTCCCCCAGTGATTACATATTTATGATTAAACTATTGTCACGATGCACTCAGTGTATGTTCGCACAACCTAAAGCGGAAATTCACTCTAAGCCAATCCTCAAGTCGACTCCCGCTTCAGTACGAACCCTAATTCTTCAAAATTAAACTATTGTTACAATACATGTACGGTAAACCTGTTATTACTGTAAATTCACAGTATGTCCGTACTGCTTAAAGTAGAAATTCACTCTAAGCAAACTCTCAACTACATTCCTGCTTTAGGCAGTACGACTCTAAATTTTTCAGAGTGAAACTCAAACTAATGTTACGGTTTGACACTCGTACTGCCTAAGTTTATTTCTGCTTTACGCAGTACGAACGTAACACGTTGTATCACTGAGTACAAATTATAAGGGCGGAGGGGGTGGATTTTTCAGCAATAATTTGTGTTCTTTTCACGTGAAATATCTCCAAAAGTTTCAGGGATTTGACATCTTTTTTTTTTTGGGGAAAATTCATATTCTAGTGGTTTGTCTTATAAATCGTTTACACGTGAATATTGATAAAAACACGGAACATTGATAAATTGCATTGTTCCCACAATATGTCACAATGAATAATTCATTGGAGGATATTTCTGGGAGCCGCCAGGCTGTACATTAGGTTAGGTTAGGTATCACAGCACACTAAGACCAACATTGGGTCCATTGTGGTACCACCGCTATCACCTTCACTTGAACCTACGTATCAAACCAGCCTGTGCTGGCGATGTAACGATTGAGCCATGTGGCGGTCATATCCTTAAGGTCATCCAGATCGTAAAAAACCCGTGAGAAATTCTCTTCTCCTACAGGCCAAGGCCGGGCAATGAAAGAGAAGATGTAGAACGCTCTCCTCCTCCTCCACATCGCAGAAGTAGTGGTGAGAAAGACGTAGTCTCCTGGCATGCTCCCTTATTGAGCAGTGCCCTGTGATAACTCCTACTACCCTGCCAATGTGCTACCTGTTCAACGACAGCAATGTGACAGAACGGCGGGGATCGATTTTCGGCCAAATTGTCCTTGTTGTTTGGCATGTATTGCCGCAGAGCCATCTAATATTAGCCCTATCCACGGCAGCAGTCTTAATTGCCAATTTGCACAGGGTAAATGACACCCTTATGTCTTTGCGGCTTTCATCAACCGCTATAGTTGTCCCCTGTCAGGTAAACTCATCTGCCTTGCAGTTACCCGTGAAGCCACTGTGGCTCTGAGTCCAACAGAGGGTAATTTTGATGAAGCCAGCTATCTCTGCGATCGCTAAGCGATAGTTCTCGATAGTTTTAGATGTCAAGACGGATTCAAGTGAGCGAATCGCCGCCTGACTATCTGTATAAATAGTAATGTCCCTCACAGTAATGACTTAACTGCCCAGCCAGGACAGAGCTTCCGAGCAGAAAGCCGAAACCTCCGCCTGTAGGTGCAAAAGTCCGTCACATCACAGTCACATCTCACCAGAGTGATACTAACGCATTCTGTTTTTAGGGTTTTGTAGTAAAACAAAACCCTTATGAAATCGGTCAAATGTCTGTCTGTCCGTCTGTCCGTCTGTCCGTCTGTCCGTCTGTCCATGGAATATCTCATGAACGGCTGAAGCTACATACATGAAATTTTGTAGCAATGTGTAGAATTACAATAATTTGCCGGAGAAAGCGAATCGTTGTAATAGGTCAACTTTAAGGGGAGGTCCCCATAGAGGGGAAATGAAGGTCGAAATTTTTTTTTCGTTTAGTACAGGCAAGTGGGGTATCATAAGAAAGGTACCGTCGGGTACATTCCATTTTTGAAATTTTTTTCAAATTTGAAGAAACGGGAAAAGAGGGAGAGGGGAAAATATGTCATCCGAGTTTGTCCCCCCCCCCCCTTGCATTTCGAGACCGTTATACTTAGAAATATGAAAATTTACAGAAAAGCGCCATTTTACTAGTGTAGAAAACCTAGATTTCTAGAATTTTGAAATTTCATTAGAAAAGGTTAATAATAGTACATTTCTATAGTTTCAGTTAGCACAACCCTGCACCCCTTGCACGTACCCGAGGTCAAAAATATTGATGGCCAATGATAACCAACATCAGAGGCAATAATATCTCTAAGTTTCGTTATAATCACATAATATTTAATAATAGTATTTTACATTCATTTAAAGTTCGGCATTTTGACACTATCCACACAAAAAATACACCTACCGGCCTCATAGGTGTGAGTACTACTATACTTTCATGTTGTTTTTCGTAGTGCGAATTGCAGTTATTTAATTAATCATTTTTGAAAGGGTAAAGATTTGTTGGGGGCACTGTGTCTTAATTGGCCAACTTTACCGGGTGGAAGGGGGGGGGGTCCACATAGAGGCGAAATTAAGGTCAAATTTTTTTATCGACTGGTATAAGCAAATGAGGTGTCGTGAGAAAGGTAATGATGAGTACATTCCATTTTTTCGCATTTTCTCGAAATTTATAGAAAGGGGAACTGTGGGGGAGGAGAAAATATTAGTTCGTAATTTGACCTCCCCCCCCCCTTGCCTGCATGTTGAGACCGTTATACTTAGAATTATGAAAACTTACAGGAAGTGGGTTTCGAAAAATATATAAAATGGAAAATAGTGGAATTTGTATATCTTCTCAGAATAGGTCAATAATAGTTTATTTGTATAGTTACAGTTAGCACACCCTTGCACGCCTTAAACACGTTCGAGGTCAAAAGTACTGATGGCCAACCATAACCAACACCTTAAGCAATAATATGTTCTAAGTTTCGTTACAATCACGTAATATGAATTAGCATGTAAAATGTAAGTGGGTAAGACATTTTAATTACGTTTTTTCTATCCATCTGAGTGATATCAAGAAGAGCAAGGAGCCGATATTTATATACCAAAATAAGCGCTTGCTACAAAACCCTCGGATTGCGGGCGTAGCCCTCTATATTCCGGTTTCATTTCTTCATATCATTGTATTTCACAATACTTCTCATTCCATTTAATTAATTACAGGTACAGATAGCACCTGACGCTCTTTCGCAGCCTGCATAGAATTAAGAACTATTTCAACAATTTTTATTCGCATTCCTTCTATTATTATTATTATTAAATGAAAAATTGAGCAAAAAAAGTGTTTTGTACAAAACTTATTTCATTTGTACACAAGTACTTTCAAGCATTCTGCAAAGGTGAATGGGAAAACTTTCAGCTCGTTTCTTTTTTTTTATTAAATACCAGAAAACAGTCGGGCGACTCCGAAACACAAGCCCTTAGAATAGTTGCTCTCTCGATATTCGTTCCGAATTTTCCTAAGGACACAAGCACAACAAAAAAAAGTTTCTGTTTTTTCTCAACCGATTCACCTTCAGCGTTGAGATCATTTGCTCCCCTCGCACATTACCGTTCAGCTGCAACTTCTCTCTACATGAAGGGCGAATAAGCAAGGAAAATGAACATTTTGGAAATTTATATCAGACACAAACAACTCGAAAACATTTGACGCCAAATGGAGTTAAATTCCCCTTCAAAACTTTTTCCTTACATTTTTCCTTCTAGCTTCCACACAACGAATTGCTTTAAGTTTCTTAATCTTTAGTGACTGTCATTTGTGAAATATACGTGTATGTATAAGACGGTAGGAAGTAAGTGTGGTATGCATATGTATTTTCGCACAACGGAGGAAGGAAACACAATACAGAATATTATATCCATTTCAGTGAGTTCTTGTGAATAGAAGTCACACTCAAAATTGTATGAAACGGATACACTCGTACGGGTACAATTCTGAAACTATTTATATACGCGGAAACAGTAGCAGTATGGCAGTTATGCGTTATGTTGAAGTTTGGCTGTCCTGTGACCTCTTTTTCGGTTTCCAACATTGAAAAGTATGAGAATGAGAGTAAAGGAAAAAAAATTTAGGGAGGACTTCTGCAAAATATACAAGTACAACAGGCTAGTGGAGACAAAAGACCTTACTTTTAGCTGACGGTTTTTTAGGTTAAATCAGATTTTCTACGGTAAAATCAAAGTTTAAACGAAGTGGAAGAAATGTATATAAAAAATGGTTACCAGTCACATTGTTTGTATTTTACGTCCTATAAAATATTGACGAAAATTCTGGAAAATAGAATAAAACCGTACGCAGAACGAATCATTGGCGAATACCAAGGCGGTTTCAGACCTGGTCGCTCCACAACCGATCAGCTCTTTACCGTCAAACTGATACTCCAGAGCTGCTGGGAGTACAATGTAAACGTATACCAAATCTTTGTTGACTTTAAGCAGGCATACGACAGTATCGATCGTGGAGTACTGTAAAACATTATGCTGCAATTTGGTATACCGGCCAAATTAGTGCGACTGACAAAGATGACAATGACCAACTCCGTCTCACAAGTCAGGAGCCAGAATAGACTTATTGATCTATTTGAAACAGGCACTGGTCTGAAACAGGGTGATGGACTGGCACCGACGCTCTTCAACCTATCACTGAAATACGCTATTCAGGCTATGAATATGGACAACAGCAAGACGCTACTCATCAAGTTGACACAATTAGCAGCGTACGCCGACGACATCAACATCATGTCCCGAAGATTGGCTGACGCAGAAGAACTTCTGCATACGCTCGATACCGCTGCAAAAAAAGTTGGACTACGTATTAACGAGGGTAAAACTAAAATAATGATGCAATCGACGACAAGGACACCTGCACAATCAAGCATCAATGTGGGGGACCTCAACATCGAGTTCGTAAACAACTTCATTTACCTGGGTTGCAACTCGTCAAGAGACGCCAACGAAACTGACGAAATCAAGCGACGGATACAGTTAGCTAATAAGACTTTTTTCTCGGTTCTCCCCATAATGAAATCGAAACATGTGCACAGAAACACGAAGCTCCGCGTGTACAAAACCATTATACGACCAGTGATATAATACGGTTGCGAAGCATGGACCCTAACTCAAACCTCCGGACACATGCTAGACACATTTGAACGTAAGGTTCTACGGCGAATTTTCGGAGCTGTTTGCGATCGAGATGGCTGACGCATCCGGTACAACAGTGAGATGTATGAACTGTACGATGAGCTGGAACTTTCGAAAATCGTCAAACTACAACGACTTCAATGGGCAGGGGATGTCCAGCGAATGGACGATGATCGAGTTGATGGAGCGAGACTGCCTAGACGACCGAGATATCGTTGTTAGAGCTCAGTAGGTGTGGACGCCGCGCAGCTACTGGGCTTCAAAGATTGGAGGACGCGGTCACGTGACCGAGATAATTGGGGACAACGATCCAGGCGGGGGCTGTCGCGCCACGATGATGATGAAATAAAAGTACATTTCAATTTCCAGTTTAACGCTCCTGATATTTTTCAAATCAGCCCGCTTTTAGTGTAGTGAGCGAAAATGCAGAAGTGCTGATTAAGCGATTTCAGCTTAAATGGCTCGATCTTGGGAAATATAACAGCTAAAATTTTGTTTTTGACATGGATATAACTTATGGCTGGGGGTCAAACAAACTTATCCGTCACGCCAGATGTCACGATTTTCATCCGGCTAGCAGAAGTAGAAACAAGCTGGTGGTGTAGTGGCTGAGAGGTGTGTAGAAGGCGCGTTTCTTTGCGTGTCTATCAAGTGTGGTGTAGGGTAACAAACACGCATTACACAAACTACGATACAAGCGACTTGTCGTTTGTGGAAAGCGTGTTTGCTGCCCTATCCTGCCTTACACTCAACAGATACGCGAAAGAACGCGCCTAGAGTACATATTTCCAACCAAGCTCGCAGAAAGGAGCATAATAAGTAAATTCTCATTCGCAGCACGACGTTTGAGCTTTTTCTCAATCTGTGCAAACAAATTCTCCACCTACCGGAGGTATAGTAATGTATATATTGTATATAAATGATCAGGGTCACATTCTGATTCTGTTTAGCCATGTCTGTCTGTCCGTCTGTTTGTCTGTCCATCTGTCTGTTTGTCTGTCCATTCCCACGATAACTTTCGATAGAATGAAGGTAGAGACTTGAAATTTTGGTCGAATGTTTGAAGCATGATCTAATTGGTTGCTATTGAAAACGCGCAAGATCCGCCAAAATAAGCCTCTACCTCCCCTACAAATGAGACTTCAAATAAGCGATAACTTTTGATAGAATCAAGCTAGTGGCTTGACAAATTCAACAAATATTTGTAGTCTGGGTTAGTTGGTTTATTTTGAGAATGGTCAAAATCCTTTTGAATGAGCGCCAGCGTCCTCCAGAAATTGGACGTATAGGAAACTCATTTTTAATGCATCTATTCGTTGCCAATTAGTACTTTTAGTATCACCACTAAGTTTGTACAAGACTGCAGACCGTTTGCTTCCCAAACGGTAAAGTGTCCGAAAACTTCGACACCTGCGCCACCTGCATTCCAAAACGTGGAAATACTAGCAGAGTAGCAGGCTCGCACTTTCTATCCAGAACAGCTTAAGTCAAATTGTATTTAATTGTGTGTCGTTAACCTGCTCTGCGCTTCATGGCTGTTGAAAAAACGCGCCTTTTGTTTCTGTTAAAAGAATTAAAAAGCTCCGCAGAAATAAAAAAAGCTTCTTACGGAAAAGACAGTATTATCATATTTTATTGATAACATACGAGTACTTCAGAACGATAGACGACATTTTCCGCCAAAGTTTCAATTAACAAAATGAAAAAAAAAATCTCTATTATAAACGAACATCGCAAATTATCAAAAAGGCGAGTAAAAAGAAGTGATCTATTACGACGAACAAATTAAACTAACGTTAAAAAAAACGAAAAGTTTTTTAATGAAAATCCCATTGTGATGAGAATGCTTATGGCAGACTCTCCAAAAAAAAGGAAAATGTTAATGAAGCACAAGGATCGAATACGCTGTCCTTTCTACAGCCAATATTGGCTATAGTACAGGACTATAGCTAAAGTATATGTCGTGTTTCCTTTCTGTGAACTCCTTAAAGATTTACCGAGAAACTTTAATTGAATAGATATTTCGAAGTGCACTCATGTATTCAGGTATTTAAATCAAGAAAACGATGCTTCAAAACTTTATCAACCGAACCCAAAAACACCCAACGTAATTATTATCTTACCCGATTTGAAATGGGTTACTAACTCTAAATGGGCTTTGCTTGTACATCAAACGAACCCATTTGACATTTCGGTAAATTTGACATATCCGACCGCGTAATAACAAGTTAACTTTTCAAAGTGAAAAAATTTATCAGGCGAAAAACGAAAACTCACGATTTCTGAAAGGGTTATCACAAGCTCATAATCCATACACGAGCAGTCAAGAGATTGAACTAGGCCCCTTAATTTTCCGGATACCGGAATCAAGCATTTCTTAATCCTACAACTTTTCTCATTTTATACTCGACAAAAAAACTAGATATCATCTTTTTTCTATGAATTTCCGATCCGCGCCATGCATGGTAACGATGTTGATGGATAAGTTTCCATTTTTAATAGCAATCGGTCGATGTCAAGTTTTATGTCCTTCCCAATCAATTTAATGGCTTCAGGGGACTTTGGCAATTTCTCTGTAAGGATGTCGGAGGAGGATATTTATAGCAAGCAAATAAATTTTTTCCGGGAATGTTAAGTTTATTTCTGGTCGCCAAGTGGTCGAAATTGATTCATTAAAAATGAAAAAAAAAAAAAGTATTTTCCGTCTATTGGCTTTTATTCGTTTATGTCTATATCTGATTTTTTCGCATTTTATTTGATAGTTTCTATGGCAAACAAGACGAGGATACTTCAGTCGTTTGAAATTTCTGAAACTTTTTCATGGAGACATCATATCATATGGGTCACATATAGTACAGCTTTTGACCAAAATAGTAGACTGGATGGCGCAACGATTAGCACGTTCGCTTCCTATGCACTGAGTATTCTCCGATAAAAAAAAGGGATTTTACGTGTCGTAAATTCTGAGCCCACTCCGCTGTTGGAAGAGTACCCATTTGGGGTAAATAACTCGGTTGAGCGTGTTGCTGATCACACTTCTCTTCACAAAACACACCGTCACAATCAAGTAAATGAGATGATGCTCATCTGGAGGCTTTGATCGAAAATTGAATCGATTTATTATTTATTTTTATTCCTATTTTTGCGGAAACGGATCGCGCATCCGGTGCAACCATGAGCTGAAAGAATTGTATGATGAGCTGGAAATTTCGAAAATCGTCAAACTATAGTATAACGAACTTAACGGGCAAGACATATACAACGAGTGGATGGCAAACGCATGCCTAAGCAAGAATTGAAAGGACGCGTCAGCGGAGCAAGGATGCGGCGAAGACCGAGAGCTCCTTGGGACAACCCAGTAGATGCTGACGCCGACCAACTGTTGGGTTTCCAAAATTTGAGGACGCGGTCATTAGAAGACAGACAGCCAAGGCCCATCGTCGGGCAATAGAGCCACCATGGTGAAGAATGGACGCAAGCCGTTATAGGTTCCTTGACCCCAAAATATGCAAAGAAATATTTAAAGATATGCAAAAAAACATCCATTAACACATATAGCTCAAACAATTAAATTGTTTATTTACGAGATAGTGGCGCTTTTCTCAATGTTTCGCTTAACTGCCCGATAACTAATGTGATATTGAGACCTTCTGTCAGAATTGATTGACATCTAAGAGTCATGATTTAGAGAGGGCAAAGTAATTAGCGAACAAAGTGGAAAAACAACGAGGAGTGGTTAGTACACTAGATGCTTCTTGACCAGGAAGATGTTCTCTTCAATGCCGTCCTAACCGGCATATGCCCGTGTTAATTCAGGCATAGATTTGAAGTTTATATAGTATGCCTTCAGTAAGGCAACTTCAGAATAGATGCATTCTGTAAAGCATGAATGGGTAGACCAACGTATTATATCGATTGAATCTGTTCTTTATTGGAACCGGAGCTCTTCTTTTATACAATTTTACTTACATGCTAGGTTTACAAAAGAAAATATTTTCCCATGCCCTAAATCTTTTAGTCTGCAGGTCATAAACTTGCATAGTTCACGACTCGCAATTGATTGGGTCGAATATTATTTAAAAAAAAATCAAAAACAAAATAGTTTCAAGTGGGCACACACAAATTAATCATTTCACTCAACTATACTCAATGGGTGCGTTCCTAAAAGTATCGGAATTCCTTTACGTATCCATTGCCCCTTCTCCGATTTGTGATTTCTCTGGTGAACGACACGATTCCCTTGCCGCCATGAATATACTTCACACAAGTATACGCAAATTAAAAAGGGATATTTACACTTTTAAAAACAATTTCCGAACGAAGTGACGAAGGAGGACAGACTTTCCGATCACTATAGGCACTTTGACACCAACAAAGAGTTGTTTACGAATGGAGTTACAGAACTTGTCAAGAGGGAACTGTCAAAACTATAGGAATCGTTGAAGGGGTAATCAGATCGGAAAAAAATCGTGATACTTTTGCCCTTCACAAAGACTCTGGTATCGGTGTCTGAAATCGAAGCGTTTCCGCAAAGTATCTATGAAACCGGGTCGACACGGTTCCGACACGGTCCAAAATAGAAACGCAGCCAATGCATGTGCATTTGCATTGCTTATACAGATGAAAAGAGTGCACGGAGTGTCATACGACTGGGCGTACGTACATCGTGTTATACTTTTGGTTCGTGCCAGTGAGGATCAAATGACATGACTTTATGAATGGATGGAAAATGTTTGTTTACAAATATGATGTTACGATGCGGTGGGTATAGACGTGGGTATATACGAGTACTACACTATCCAAGCGGTAAACTGGCCGATAGAAATTTATATTTTCTCATACGCCTGTTAAATTACCAAGCCAAAAAGAGTGGAACGCATCTTGGGTTTTTGTTTTGGATAAACTTTCAACCGAAAACATGATATTGGGTTTTTGTTTTGGATAAACTTTTAACTGTTTGCGAGGTGTTAGTATTTTGTTTTGGATAAATTTTTAAGCGTTGCCAGGTATTGGGATTCTATTCCATAAACGATTAAGCGGAGGCTTCGCGGCAGCCTTTGAAGCTTATCTTTCTGATAAAATTTAAAAAGCAGCGTTTTCGATCGGATAAACGCTAAACAAACATTGAGAAAATGAAATTGTGGGACTTATTCTTACGATAAATCTTAACAGGACATTGAGAAAACGTGACTACGAGTATATCTGAATGATATTTCGTTAGAACATCCCCCAAAAATTCGCTATTCCACGTGTTTGGTTTCACTGTAAACAATTCTTTCCTTTATAGAGAAATTCTATATCTATACAAAATAAAATTATACAATGCTTTCCTTTGTAAACAGACTAACATTTTTCTCCGTTCAAATAAAAACCCCCACCTGCCATTAAGCTAACTTTAATCGCATAGTTGATATCAGCGATCAATTCCAAATCGCATGTGGTCGTCCCATCCTATAGGCATCAATGAATTATAAATTTCGCCTACGATGACATAAATCCTTTAGTAAATAACATTTCCGATTTTTTCCAAGTCACAGCGGAGCAAACAAAGGTAATTCCATTCATCGATAATTACCGAAACAGGACATATTTCCAGTCATGTCATTATTCACTGTGTAGCATTGTTCCCGGCCAACATCCTCAGAGACAATCGATAGAGCGGGAAATAACGTTTCAAATCTCTTGACATTGGCCCCCGTTCTACTCTCGGCTACCACCTTGTTGTTGCGTCTATTACCACACACCGTATAAATCACCGCCCCTGGGGGTAGAACAAAATGTCGCCGGAGCGATAAGAATCGTTAGAATTGAGGACACACGTACTTTAATGTGGGTGATCCTGTGGCTTGCCGATTTCCTAAGCTCTTGCCGGAAACCAATAAAGCGTCGGAATATGATTTTGCTAGTCTAAGCACTATCAAATTGCCAGCTAATTAACCACCCACTTGGCCAAATTAGAAAAAGTAGAAGTGCTTCTCGTTGTGGTATCGTGTTCACTTTAATCAAGACGCAGCTTTATTGTTTCCTGAGGGCCGGATTGGGTGTGTTAGTGAGTTTGATTGGAAAATATTTTTGAAGATAATTGAGATGTCTTCAGTGATTTGAATACCTTATTTTTGGACAATTATGTCACATTATCCCAAGTGCATCCTTTGCACAAATCGGTAAGACCTGATGAACCAACTTTTCCTGATTCTAACCCTAAGAACATACCCTTCAATAACTTATCCATAGCTCCGGAAATTTGTAACAAACCTGTCAACTCAAACGGATATCGGTCATCAAAGCGTTCTTCCACAAAACGAGTGATTAGAGTGTGCTGTTGACTTAAACGGTCATCATTTTAACTTTTAGCCTTTCAAACACATCTGCTAGCCTGACCAACTCCGTGGCTTAGCCTAGAATACGTTTAAAACATGGTCGGAAAAACACGAATGAATTATAAGTTTGAAGCAGATACATACATATACCATGGGAAACACCAACAGGAGGATGATGTGCCCGGTATCGAACCGGATATTAAGAAAAATGTTCATCCTTCGTTGGCTTCGTCTGAAGTCCTTGTCGCCTTGGCATTCTCCATCAGACATTATTCCGTTCCCTATTATGTCACAATCGATTTGCAGACTCAATTTTCCGACGGCTTTTCCTTCGGAAATACAACGATGACATTAGCGGAAGTGATTTTCAACACTTCGGGATTGATTAAGATCATAAGGGGATCGGGAAATCGAAAATTGCATATTGAAAATTTATTGCGCGTGTGTGTGTTTGGTTGGTTAAGGGCTAAAAGGATAGTGAAAGATGTTGTACGACAAATGCTTAAGAGTTTTCCACTAGGAGGAGAGGGTTTTAGTACGTGCGGTAAATTCAAGTTGATAATTTAGAACAACCATCTTCCGTTATGCCCTGCGTCAGTTTAAATGTTGACTGCGAACTGCTGAATAAAGTATTCAACATTCCAATTCTAGTCATGGTTTTTAGGCCCGGAAGTGACTACTCCGGTCTTCCGATGTGTCAGGTGACTAGTCATGAGTTTGCAATGGGACTCAACTACTATCAGCCAGTGTGCTGTAAATTCCGACTGGAGGTTCTATATGTGAGCTAGAAACCCTGGAGAGGAACTTTTTTAAGTAGTAATTTTTCAGCCAACCGGTTGAAGATTGGCCCCGTTGCGGGAGCGTGTGTCATACTGGTTGTGATATAGCACCCCTTAAGTCCTCGAGATAGGTATGAACGTTAAAAGAAAACGAGCACTACAGTTCCGTTGGCCGGATCCTTATCAAAATTCCATCAGGAAACTGGAAATTCCCCGCCACTAAATTTTTTTTTAATTGCGCAGTTGGACTGGACTTTTCTGAAGGTTCCGTTTACCTCGACATATGACGCAGTTGATATTATATTTTATTCTTCAAGTGGGAACGGTGCAGTTAAAAATTGAAAATTCCATCGTTTTGGAGACGACAACCAGAGTTATGGTTTAGGCACGCCACATTGCCATTTTCGTGCATATGACAGTTGCATGCCAATAACACAATCATCAATATTAGTGATACCAATGGCCAAGTCTGCCACAACCCTTAGGTCATGAATGTTTACAAGAAATCGCTATGGTCTAATTATTCGTTCGTTCATATAGATGCCTAAAAACTTCCATTAAGGTCTCGATAAACCTTCTCAAGAGAATTCTTTTTGGATGGCCTCACCAATGAGAACAATTATGCGAATGTAAAGTCATTATGTTATTCATGCATATGCGCAACACGTGTTTTTTTTTTTTTTTTTTTTTTCTGTGTTTGATAATTTTATCAAATTATATTAAATTATCAAACACAGAAAAAAAAAAACACGTGTTGCGCATATGCGTGAATAACATAATGACTTTACATTGGAAGTGATTCGCACCCTTGTCGTATAATGCGCACTATATATGAGGGGTCTAGTTGCAAAACTCACATTCTCCATTTTCTTCAAATTTGAGTTTGAAGTATTTTCTAATAGCCCATATTGGACTACACTGTATTCAATTGTAAAAGTACTGCAAAACTCATTTAATCCATTATAAAATGAACGATGAAAAAACCGTTGCAACTGCAAAACTCACATTCTCCATGCTTCTGTCCAAAGCAAAACTCACATTCTCCTTCAAACTAATATACAGTTAATTTGCACGTGCAACCGACTGGAAGAGTGCTGTCGAAAATACCGTTAAGCCCTCAAGTCGCTGGCACTTTAGTATAAAAGCATGCAAGCGTGTTTATCTAACGAAATCAGGGGACAAAATCCTTGTACAGGGAGAAGTGACTTATAGGAATAAGTTGCTTACTGCTAAGTCGGTTGCGAAGAGAGGAAAAAGGCTGAACCAACTTGACCCTCACGTTATTGAAAAGGGAAATACCGTAAAACGAGAAAAAAAGGGCAATGTTGAAGTATTATTAAAGAAGCACTACGGCCAAGACTGGAGATCTTTAGAAAAACTTGAATTCTTCAAACATGTAATCGATCATGCGAACGAAGTTGAAGAACCAGATAATGAAGAGGAAAATGAACACAGACGCGAACAGCATGAGGAAACTCCGTCTTTTTCAATTTAATTCTTTTTTTCTTTTTGTCTAAAAGTTTTGAAAAAAAAAATTATATCTGTAATTAGTTTTTTTTTATTTGATGTTCATACTGTCATGACAATGGCCAATGTTTATGTGAAAATAAATTTTGTTTAACTACTTATCATAATAGTCAATATTGTGTTATTTAATTTTTTTTTCTCCATGCTGCATTATAAACCTCCAACAAAGAACCTAGACAGTAGTTGGCATGTACGAGTAGGTTTCCATCCGCAAGATTAGAAGCAAAAGTCACACTATCCATTTTTGTTTGGGTTCAAAACTCACATACTCCATTTTTCATATTCAAAACTAACATTCTCCAAACTTTAACACTGAATAATTGTATCTTCCGCATACCATATTTGTTTTCTATTTACACAGGGCTCTTATAGCAGCCTTCGTAATCTAAAAGTAAAAAAAAGGAAGGAAATAGGTTTCTATTCAGTTTTAACAGTTTTTTGCGATTTGCCAAAATTTACGAAACTGGAGAATGTGAGTTTTGCAACTAGACCCCTCATATAGTGTCGTCGTTATACTCAGTGGCGTATTCTGATGTAAATCGGAATACCACCCACTGACCTGGTCGAGCTACCTCCCCGATGGATTAAGGTAGCTCCTGACGAGTATAATCCATCGTGTGGACGAAACCAGTGGACAGTTGGGTAATTGGCCTAGTGCTGACAAATTTTTAGTGGATGTGGAAAGTCGAACTAAGTCATCATGGCTTAGCTCGGCAATGACCCACTCCACTTGAATTATTCTTAACAAATTATGCGAATGTATGTCATGAGGCGAAATACACTAATCTTTGAATCCTTTGTTGTAAAAAAAAAGTATATTCTTGACTCAGAACTGATATCAGCCAAGATGGGTATCATATGACTGGGAGTGTTGAGTTCAATGCAATAGACTACTCTTCAAGACATTTGGCCAGAAAAAAGGGACTTCATAGACAATAAATTATTTTCTTAGAAAGCAGGAATGCCATTCTGCAGTGGTCAACTTCATTTCTTTACTTCAGATTTGGAATCAGCGAGCCAAAATTGACTTGTATTTCGAGCCAACCAAACCGGACGACTGTTTCTCATGAAAGTAGGGTTGCCATTCTGGGATGAGCAAGTATGAAGCAGAGCAGGTGAGCGGCTAAATGGAGGAGCAGGAGGTGCATGCTGACAACTGCATTCTCCGAAACCAGTTTCCACCAATGAAACATCAACTGCGCCACATGGAACAATTGACGCGCTATGATCCACAAGGGATTAGGTCAACTGAGTAGTAGTATACCATTCTCATGAGAAGGTCTATCAGCACCTTAATACGTAAATGACTCCTTAAGCTTCATCAGGTATTTTCAATGACTCGAGGACTCCAAATACAAAACAGACTCCATCCCTTTTATTTTAGAAATAAGCAAGAAACTCCATAAATCGAAAGAAATCCATTGATCAAATAATCCACCAGCCCGAAGACAACGATGTAGCTGCTCAATCATCCGTTTCAATCAATTGATACTCGAGGGCTCAAGTCGTCCTGATGCATTGCATAATCTCATAAATCGCTACCGTCAGCACAAATGTAGAGCCATCTCGACAAAAGAAATGTTTATTTTATAAAAAGGAAAAGCGTATTAGGTTATTTCCTTCGTAGTCAAACGAAGAAGAGAGCTTCCCACATTTGACTTCTCAGACACCGATAAAAGAAAGCACAAGAGAGAATTCCGTGAAGTGTTATGCCTTCAGGCAGAATCTTGAGCTGAGATGCGAAGTCTGTTGTACTTATGTCAATTTCTTGCATTCAATCGATTTGTCGTTTTATGTTATACAAGACTAATATTCTGGTCGGTTAATTCTGGAGAAGTAGAAGTACGTTTATGACTTTTTGAATGCTATTTTTATTGACTTTTAGGGCCCCCATACATAGGCGACTCGACCTCGGCTCGACTGTGACTCATAATCGGCAGGACATTGTTTTTCTCCATACACAAGTCAACTCGAAATCGGTGTAATTGCAACTCGAAATCGTACCCCTAGGGTTAACATATATGAAACCATGTCTACGGCAGAAATGCTTCTTTTTATATTACTGATTGCCTTGACCCCCCAGGGGCATGGGCGCATCAACATATCTAGCATTTCAATGCCTCGTTGACATTTCGATAGCATATCTATTTTCGCAAGTGCAGTCGCTAGCATTCACCTAATATCCGCTCCGGCCGTCTTTACACTGACAAGATCGGAGCACTGTGAGAGTTCTCATTAGTACCCACAGACAGTTTTTGAGCTAGCCTTCATTCTGTTTTGTAGTACAATACATTTGTTACTTTGAAATTAGTAGTTAAACTTGTTCCGATTTCACTGTTCCTATGAGAGGTATATGAAATAAAGGGCCGATTTCAACCAAATTTAGGGACGTGGCTTATCAGTCAATATAATTGAATAATATGCAATTTCATTAAGATATCTTCAGAAATAAAAAAGTTTCTTTCTGACGCTTCAATACCCGTTTCTGACGATTCGTGAACCCGACTTAAGCGGCGATTTCGCATACATCAGAGCCAGGAACAGGGACAAGAATAGAATTCAGTACATTTGCGATAAAATTCTGTTCCTGTCGCTAGAGCGACAAATAACAACAATAACAACAGAACCGACCATTGAAAAATTGATGTTTGGCGACAGAGCAGAAACAATACAATCGTGCATTGCTTCTGTGCTATTGCCAAAACAACCACTTACCGTCGTCAATTCTGTTGTTATTTTTGTCGCTATAGCAACAATTACAGAACTATGTCGCAAATGTATCGAATTCTGCTCCTGTTCCTGGTCCTGGTTCTGGTGTATGCGAAATCGCGGCTTTACGTGTAAACACAATTAGTTTACGCGACTCGGGTAAAAATCACGCGATCGCGTATACGCATCCCGTGTATCAAAACCTTAAGAGTTGTAATGCACAAATAAGAGCTAATCTGGCTCCAAGTTACAGTATTTTCGTAGGCGTAGATAGTTTTCAGCGAAGAAGAGTCGTCTGCACTATTTCTTTTGTACAGGGTGGCGCAAAAGAAACGAAGGGGTTTGAATAGTCCATAATTCCTTTATTTTTGAATGAATCGAATTTCTTTTCTTTTTGTAGTACACCTCATAAATGGGGAATTTTGTTAATTTAAACGTGAAAAATAACATCGCGTAATTGGTGCCCATTTCCAGCTTCGCAAATTGCGCTCTTTCTAAACGTTTTCATTATTTTTTCAAGATTTCTGGAGGTATCGCTCGAATTTCTTCTCGAATATTATTGTTTAGTTGGGGTATGGTCTGTGCCTTATTCATATGCTATACACATACTCCAGACCATACTCCAACTAAAAAATAATATTCGAGAAGAAATTTTAGCGATACCTCCTGAAATCTTGAAAAAATTCATTGAAAATATTTTAGAAAGAGCGCGACTATGCAAAGCTGAGGATGGGCACCACCTACGCAATTTTTTTTTTCACGTTTAAATTAACAAAATTCCCCATTTATGAAGTATACTAAGAAAAAAAAAGAAATTCGATTGATTCAAAAATAAAGGAACTATAGACTATTCAAACCCCTTCGTTTCTTTTGCGCCACCCTGTATATGCTTGGAGCAAGATTTGACTGAAAATCAACAATCAACACATATATCAACCACAAATGTCCTTTTGGAAGAAAATTGAGTAATTATCAAAAAGTTAGCTGATGCCATTCTTCAATTTATATTCGAAGGAATCATTAAGAACGAGTAGCTGATGAAATACTCGATGAGTGTCATCAACAAAATCATCAGAAAGTGAAATTGTCAAAGAAAAGTTGATGAGTTTTAGAGGGACCAACCTGTAGCATGTCAACCAGTGCAGAAGTTAACCAATTTTTGTCGTGTAAGACGGTCTTGTGTCTCGTGGCTAATGGTACCACGTGCGTATTCGATTGTCAACTTTGATTTCATTCACTACATATTATTATTTTATTAAAATCATGACCCCACCTTGGGCGCAGAATGTTTTCAAGCTTTTTCCACCATTTTTTTTTTATTATTTTCTATTGCAAATGTTCCCTAGCCTAGAATAAAAAAGCCTTGAGGTAATCTTAAGATATATTAAGGTAGGCTGAAGGTAAGATCTTCAAAGTTTTGGATTTTATTTCTTATGGCTAACGGTACCGCGTGCCTATTCGATAGCACATTTCGAGTTTAGTTGGGTTAGCCAAATCACAAACCACATTGGGTGCCAACAGTTTTCAGGCTTTTCCACAATTTTTGCTACTGTTAATTTTCACTCATGTAGAATCGAAAAAACCGTAGGTCTTAAAGATAGCTTATGGTAAGGTCTTAAAAGATTTCAGTTTTGGTTGACATACGAATAAATACATATAATACAACCGCACGCCCCGTTAAAAATAAAAATTTGTAAATTCTAGTTTTCTTTCAAAGTTTATCTATTTCATAATAACAACAGTTTTCTGTCCTGTGACAGATTGGAATCGGTTATAGGTAGATACATTGGGTCACTTTTCACACAATGAAAGAAATATACTGTTGAATACCCAACACATTGGGGCAACTTTTGTCAAATTTGCAAATTTGTCAGTTCAAAGTGCTCTTGTTGTTCGTTTGAATTTTCTATAAAAAAAAACCATTTTGAACATTCTTTTAAGTGGAAACAGTTGCATCTTTTTAGTTTTAGAGTAGCAAATTTTGATTTTGTTTGGTAAGTCATGCTTTTTAAAGGCAACCGCAAAAGAGGTACCATTCTTCCACAAACAAACTGTACTATCCACAATATCAGTATCCCAATCCAACGAGAGACACCCTGCATAAGATCTCTCTCTCAATTGCCCTAACCCCTTGTGGGGCATAGCGCGTCAACTGTTCCATGTGGCCCAGTTGACGTTTCTCGGCATAAACTGGTTTCGGAGAATGCAGTTGCCAGCATGCACTTCCTGCACATCCATGGCCACGAACGTCGTCGTGGACGGGATTCGAACCCGAAACGCCGGTAGTCAAACATGAGACTGAGGTCGCATAACATCTGCCGAGGGGGAATTCATCCCCTTTATCCCCCCTATCATTCCTTCGGGTCAATTGTGTTGGATAAAACCAGTTGCATATGTCAAACAGATTTCGATTCAGCTGAGTGCAAAAAAAAAAATATGTATAATTTCAACCAATTTTCTGTCAAGTTGTCACCATTTAAAAGCACATTGTCACCTAGTATTAAATCGAAATAATGTACTTATTAGTTTTTAAGCAATTCGGTATCACTCAAAGATCCGTCGTGTCATAAACAAAAATGTCCTTCAAGCGTCGCCACTCTCGGTAATATCCTCCCGACAAATTTCCAATCAAATTACCATCAGCCATTTCCATAAGACATTCTTTGCCAGATTTTATGAGGAAATCTCAAGGATGCGACGCGACGCGGCGTCAGCACGAACGCCATGGTCCAAGGACTCTCAAAAAGCGAGAAAAAAAGAATCCCTGCATATTGCCATAGAATCCTTGTTGCATAATTAAAAACATTTTTGCGAGCTGTTACAAAGAACAGGGTGCGGATTTAAATAGAATTCGCTCGGACCGGGGTTGGAGAGACTTTGTCCGGCTGTGTATAGTCAACTATAAAAGGACATAAAGAAACAATTTTCGTGCCATTTCATTGTTGCATAAAATTTTATAGGCACAAATTGTATACACGATTGGCATTCGAAGAAGGCCCTTGCCCTGGTCGGCTGATAGGCAGCAGCATTTGTTACTGACGAATGGGTCAGTTAATGGACGAAGCGAACGGAAGTGCTGCCGGATGGTCGAGAAGAATGGAAAAGATGTGACCATTCCGTCGATTTCTTTTTTTTTTTTAAGGTTGAATTATGTTAAGAGCAGCAGCACACGCAGCACCCGTCTTAACGAGTTTCTTAGTGGACGGGGCCTATCGATTCGTTGAGCTGTTCGCCTGGAAAGGGCCGACCCGCCGCGGTCAGGTTTTATGCGAAAAAAATAGACTTTTCGGAAAAACGGGAGTATGTTTTAATAGCTGTCCTCGAATATAAAGCAATTTTAATTCGTGTCCTAGTGCGAATTTACGAGCTTGTTGACTTGAAATAAACCTGATAAATGGGGTAGTGGCCAATGTTGAAAAACACAGCCCAGTCGAATATTTGAAAACCAATACCACATTTACTGATTAGCTAATTGATGCTCAAAATCGATAATAATGTTCCATGAATGAATGTTTTTCGACCCAACAAGGTTGCAATTCATAGCTATAAATGAGTGGAAACATGGAGCCACAGCCAAAGCCGGTAATTCATATTTCCTATATGTTGTTTGTAATTTGATACCACAATCAGTGGCTACTGGCGTAGGAAAGAGCCCACAAATTGGATATTGCTAAGAATTAGTCGATGAGACTGGTAAATACATACAATATGAACCATAATGTTGAAGGCAGAAGACGAAACTGCTTGATGGGTGAGGGTCACGGATTTAAGCTGATCCTCTTTTTCTTTCCATGATTGAAAATAGTATGAAGAATGGAAATGAAATGGTCGGGAAACGGCTTTAGGCTCTAATAGGGATTTAAGAATGCTTTGTTTATTCACACACTTCTTGGTTAATGTGCCTAAGAAAATGAATATGAAAGAACTTAATCGGATAATACGAGCAATTGTTTATATCATTTATTCTTTCTTCCATGTATTAGATTACATATTCCATGTATACAGCCGCAGCTTTATTTCGAGAATTTCGAAAAGCCCGAGAAACTACTATACGTCATCCTCATGTAACGTCATATATAAATCTTCCTGGAATTGGAAAACCACCTCTAAAGCCACAAGAGAGGAGGCACTCAGAATTCAATACACTAAAGGACTAGCTTACTCCGCTGGAGAGGTCTTACGACTAAATGGATTGCACCAAAAATTGCATTAGACACATTTATGTGAAGCTAATTTTCCTTTTAGCGAATGAACTCCCCGATGAAGAATGCATTGTCGTTCTTTTTTCAGCGCTTAGCAGCATACAGAATACCGTATGAGGATTAATCTTGTGACGCGTTGCAATAGCTGGCGTGGATATATCCTAAGAAGTGCCTTGGGGATGGTAGCTGCTCTTAATTCCCGCGGAATAAAGTGCAGGAAGCACTAGCGAAACCCGAGATTTAAAATGATGAATGCATGTCAAGTGTATCATCATGACACTTTGTCGACATAAAAGACGAAGCGGTAAGATGTTGGGAGTTCGTGGAAGAAGTACGAGTAATTGTTTTAGACGATACTTTGATATATTGTCGGGAAGTACGCGGTTTCTTGCCAATGGCACGTCAGGGAAAACTTGGAAAAATGTGTTAATTTAATAGCGCTCCGGAGAGGAACGAAGTAAAGAAGATGATTAAGTTTCTTGGTTTTTAGTTGCATCTGGTCAGCTTGGTGACAGAAAGGTTGCTATAATGTACATAATTGATAACAATGGGATGCATAGTTGATTCCAATGGACGGAAAGAAGGAGGGATATGTGGTACGCAAAGTCCATAGTAAGATCATCAAGTGAGAAAAGAATTTTCGAAAACGCTGCAGACAAGGGTGTTAAATGAATACAGGAATACAGGTGACCACGGCCACCGAGTGCGACAATATATAGGTACAATACATTCACCCAATGCAAGGAATTTAACTTCCTTCTTTTGTTCTTTTCGAATTCTTTTGTCCAATATTTTTTTCGTTTTTCTATATCCGATGGAAAAAATTGAATTCCTCTTTTTCGCCCTTGCAGGATCCCTTCGAAAAAATTGTTAACCACTTATTTTCTAGCTCTTCGCATTTGTTACGAAAAAAAAAGTTTGCCGAAGGTTGGATAGGTTTAGTAGTAGTTTCAACAGTTGGCAGTCTGTTATGCGAACAGTGCTCGTCTGGGAAGATAATGCCAGCCAATAGTACTCGTACCAATCGAACTGAAAATAATTCAGTAAAAAAAAATTAAAATAGCCTGGCTAATGCGTCAATACCCTAGACTAGACTAAAGTACGTATTGAAAGCATTGAGAGCACTTAGGCATTTGTTAGCAGGTCTAAGCATATCGCTGAAGTTTGATCGAGCTTATAAAGATGTTCAGATGATGGTGAAACTGAGGATATGTCGGTAGCTTCGGAAAGGCAACTCCAAATCAGTCTCATCGACATCGAGTGAAGGCATCGCATTCGCCTAAAAGGTGAGTCGGTGTCTTGTCATCTTCTCTGCAAAAAAGACAACTCAATTCCAAAAGAAATTCAAGGAAACTTAGGTGGTTCATCAGGCAAGAGTGTCCTGTTAGCAGACCAAAAATGGTTTTGATGACCCATTTCCAGATCAACCTGAGATGACTTCAGGCATAGCTCAGCAGATGCCTCTATTGCGCGCAATACAGCCTGGGAAGAGTGTATGAAGACTAACGATGGTTGCGACCTTCAATACTTGCGCTGGTACCTTCGTTCGTTTTTGAGCTATCTATCACTTTATGGTACATTTCTCCTACCAGGACAAGTAGTAGCTCAATAGCGCAAGATGGACAAGAACGAATAGCGCCCGTTACCATTAGACTTTCCAGTGTCTGAACTTTTCCTAAGATAGTTTTACCAGCAGCAGTACATTCTCTTCTCCGCCATATTTACGCGAAATATTCTAATATAGGTCTGCCGATAGTCTTGTAAATCCAGAGAGGGATTACTTACTTGTGGGGCATAGCGCGTCGACTGTTCCATGTGGCCCAGTTGACGTTTCGTCGGCTAGTTTCGGAGAATGCAGTTGCCAGCATACACCTCCTGTACATCCATGGCCACGAACGTCGTCGTGGACGGGATTCGAACCCGAAACGCCGGTGGTCAAACATGAGACTGACGTTTATTTTCCAAATGGACACTTACGTTTCAAAACGTAAGTATCTCTATGGATAATTTCGGATGATCTTTTTCGTAATGGCTAATTTTGGTGCCCCGAAAAAGTCTTCGGAAAAATTAAAAGGATTAATCCTTGGGGCCCAGAAACAGAGTTGAGGTTCATCGAAATATATATAAAGAAAAAAGCAAGTTTTGTTTCTAATTTTATATTATTTATTTGGTTTTATTTACAGTTCCATTAAAATTTGGGAGACCTTAACACAATTTCCTTAAAATCGTGACATCTTGACTTAAAACAGAAAAAGAAATATTATTTTAGGTCACTCTTCCAAAGTTGTAGAGAGAGTTGTAGGAGACCTCGATCTCTAGTAAAAAAAAAATAGATAAGCGAGTAGTCACAACCTGTCTCCCCAGAGGACTGGAGAAACCTTCATTAGAGGTCCCAGTGATATATGATGCAAGCGCTACAGCGGATACCCATCCCAAAATCAACCAAAGCGCAAGAGTCGCCAATGACGCCATCTAACTTACAATGTACTTCTTCAAGCCATTCTTTCCCAAATAAATGAATCTTTAGGAAAAGTAACCCTCACTCCAAAATATTTTTTTTTTTTTTTTGTAAATGAGGACCCGGTAGTGGTTCATTTTAGATAACTGCAGTATCAGCACTTTCTACTTCTTAATCTAAGTAATGTACGGATGTCAACTCTTTCCCTAAACCTAATAAAAATCGATCTGAATACTTTATACAGAAGTTTTAGGTCCCTCTTGGATTATCATGTAAGCCTCAAACCTATCCATCAATTTCAAGATAAAGTTTCTTCGCCACGCCCTGCCATCCCTACCATTGAGTTAATGACACATACTCCAACCCCCAAAGTTGTCTACATTATTGCCAAATTATAGGCCATGATGATATGTAGGTGGATCGATAAATTACTTCACGTGTGTCGTTAGATACTAATTTCCTCCAATCACTCAAATGAAGAGCCATCGCATCTAAGGGCACAACCCGACTTAGGATTGGCCCAATCTAATGTCGTATTGTACTGAAAGCGGACATGATATTAAAGTGTATCAAACAAATCAAGGAAACAAATGGACGAAAGAAACGTCGATTAACATGATACGAGGATTCATTCAAACTTTCCATCTCAATTATGACTTTATCGGTCCTTTGTTCGCGACAAAGTATAAAACTGTTTCGGAAGAAAAATCGTGAAAACAAAACAGGAGTGTATTCATAAAGTTTATATTGTCGTTGTCTGACTGGAGTTTGAAGAATATTTATTAGGGCAGGGAAAATAAATTACCCTAACAGATGTCCTATAATTTGCCCATAGAGGTAAGCTAATCGTGAAAAGGTGTGTTGACCGAGAAGGGGCTGTCCAATTCAGAAGTCATCTGTTTAATAATTCATAGAAAGGATAGCGTGCTTTCACGCTATTTAGGGTGGCTATGAAAATGACAAATGGACTCAAGGATTTGAAAATATTTCGGGGAACATGTTTTTTTTTTAATGGTTTTGATTATTTTTACAAGATAGGCAATAATATACTAAACCAAATTTTTCATATGCTTTAAATTATAAATGTTTGCCTTAAGTAAACAAAGATATCCTGTCTCTCAATGTGAAAGCAAAGCAGTGAAGACGAAATAAGGACAAACAAGTTAATATTAAGCTCTCTCCAAGGCCGCAATCACTCATTATTTATTAAAATTCCAGCGGAACGCTCATTAAGAATTGACTGTAAAATGTACGCTTTCATACATCAAAAACTTGAAAGGGATTATACCCAACCCTGTCATAAAACTCTCTAATTAAAACTCTACCGCTTCATTCTGCACGGAATATATTCTCGTTGATCCCATCACGTATGTCTGGCAATTAATATATACTATAAACACCAAGGACTCCCAGTTCCCAGCAATTTAGTCCTAATTCGCTTAGTTCTCGACCTCGGTTTTATTGCGCTACCGCAAACGGTAACCACATCGGGGATAATAGTTCCTACGGCTGATAAATTTTCTTTTAAGCGCTCTCGTAACCACATTATGGGCTTCTTGTTGCACCAAGAAACAAAATTTGCACAAAAACATCCTTCCACTTATACTGGCTTATGGCGGCCAAATGTTACTTTGCTCGACCAGATTCCATCTTCCTTCCATGTACTCGTATCTAAACGAATAACATGGATGACTGATTAGCAGAGTTTTTTATATGTTCATTAGAGTCCCTCGGCTGTCATACTTGCTTATATGGTATTATCTCCTGAACAATGAAAACAACAACGTCTACGTGTCCTGGGAAGGGTAAAACACCTCGACATACTTGAACACGCAAGCTTATTTTTAGGATATTGTCTTAGATACGCAGAAAATTTTATTGGTACTCATTCGGGTGAAGTGATGTGTCTTTACTTCCTATTTGGGGGGTTTGTTGTTGGTATTTAGCTTTTTATAGGTTGACTGAAGACAAAGTCATGTCTTCGCTTTTCGTAATAGATGGATAGGATATGTTCTTCGGGTTTCTTGTTGTGAACTAAAATAAATACCTAACGGAAGAGCTATCCAAATTATAATTTGAAGTGACTAGACAATTTTATTGATCACTTTCGATTACATCGTTTCGCTTTTATGAATTTCACGCCTAATTTAATTCTCTCTACATTTTATGTCCATTAATTTTATTGGAAGTTTTGGGTCAAATTATGGCGATAATGAAAAATAATCGATTGATACTGTCATCCTGAAGGATATATTTTGGTAACACGATTTGTGTTTTCGGAAATTTAACGGTTTGGGACTAATTTACTTGGCTTTGGTGTGCCATTCTCTGATCACTTGTGAGTTTTTTTTTTAATAGGATACGAGTATAGTACTGAAAATCTGGAAAGATTTCCATTGTTATTTTGTCAGCCCTTACACTGGACTAAATGTTTGGTTCCTTTGGTTCCTTTTCTTACACCAGCGGCCGGATAATGGCCATTTTTATCCGCTAAGTGGATTAATGCTCCTCAAATTTAACGCACGATTTGAGTTTAAAATACTTCTTCATTTATAAAAATATTTACCAATTTACCAAAACCAAAACGGATATTTTTTTGCGTATCGGAAAGTATTTGAAATGTTTGAGGAGCTTTTTTCGGGGACGTTTGCACGTGCGGAGCAACTTTAAATATAAAATTTTGGAAATTGAATGCTCTTTCAAAAAGTTGTGAATGACTGTTCAGCAGAGCACATACTTTAGGAGGTATCAAGCGATGCTTACATTTTGACATGGATATGTCTTATAGCTGGGGGTCATCCTAAAAATCTGTCCGTCACACGAAATGTCTGTTTTTCTACTCGGGGGTCAGAAGAGGAAACAAGCCGAGTTCTATGAATGTAGTGGCCGATCCTCAGTCAATCCGAGTCAGTCATCAAAGGGAACTCACGAAAATCGAAAAACTTCGCATCATGAACTGACTAAACAACCAGGCACCCATAAAACAAGTCAACATCATTCAACTGCCATCCCCTCGTGATTGAAACCTGCTCACAACACCAGCCACATCCAGACAACCTGTCTCCCTCACTCGTGCACAGCGCTATGGCTCCTCCTTCACAGCAATCTTTTTGTTTTCATCAATTAGTCACTAACCTGACTCAGTAAGAAAACCGTTGAGGTAGGTCAGGAAATAGCTTCAACTTCACACGCACACACACATACACACACACTCGTATGCAGGCAATGGAGAGACGGTTGAGTCGAAGAAGTTCAATGGATGGGCGTTGCTTCGTCATCGGTGACAGTGCGAAAGAGATGCTTGCTCCACGGACCTTGTACTACACTTCCGCGGCGAATCCACCCCTTTCTTGTGATGGCCAATCCCATCCATCCGACTGAAATCAGTGTCACCAAGGTCACCAACGTGTTTTTCCCGTGGATGTAAGGAACTTACGACCGTACTTGTATCGCGCATACCGCGTACTATCACGATCGATGATATATCAACTAACAGTGCACAATTCTGATTTAGTGAGGAGAATAGTGCAGATGATGCAGTTTGTGCAGCGCGGATAACGTAAACGTTAATGCAATAAAATTGTGTTGTCGGGCTTACCGTCTTTAGACTTAGACGAGTACTATCTAAGTATCTAATAGTAAGTGTGTTTAGCTAGACCGCGGCTTGACGCGATCGATCGCGGATTGACGTACTAACGAAGCACAGGCGCATATACAATATGTAGAGTGTATGATCGCTTGATCCACACACGGGTTAACGGTTGGGTTAATTTGTATTCTCCTGTACACTATGCGGGACGGTATATCTTGAAAATGATACAAAGTATCTACACTGCATGCAGATACATCGGTACATCTTATGCCTACCGAAAGCGTGGGACGTGTTTTGTCGAATGAATTCATCCAGTATAACTATACTGGGATCTTTATAAAACTTACGTCGATATCTTCAACACAACAGGTTCCACGCAGTCGGTAGCCAAAGACATATCCATGGTCCGATGTATCTGAATGCAGTGTAGATACATACTTTGTATCATCTTTATTTCGTGTCGTTCATTTTTGAAGAAATTGGTTTTTCCCTTTTTCTAAATACTCGTAGTTAGATAGATAGATTCTAAAGTGGGCGTTAAACTCCGTAGGGTTCAGAGCATAGACGACGGATGGACCATTGTGCTATAGCCCTGGGTGTGTTAAGAGGCCTAAACCAGTCGATCAAATTTGATCGAGCTAATAAATTTGTTGAGGAAGTTTCAGGAAATCAAGGTGATATCGTCAGCGGTCTCTGTGTCGCCGGGCTAAGGTATCGCAATCGCATAAAATTTGGGCCGACGTCTCGTCGTCCTCCCTCTCCACAAAAGCGACAGCTCAAGTCTGATACAAGTCCCATGGTTCTTAAGTGGTCTCTCAAGCAAAAATGTCCAGTCAGGAGACCACAAATGGTTCGTACCTTGTTCCGGTTTAATTTGCCGATTGCTTAAAGAACGACAGATTCCTTGTCGCAGGAGAAAATTAAATTGTTTCTAAACTGCAGCAAGTTTGTCAGGAGCCAAACGTCGAAATTTAGATATCACCAGCGAACATTGTGTTTCAATGGCTTAGTAAAAATGCTAGAAGAAAAAAATTCTCGATAAGTCGAAAAAAGTTTTTTTTTAACACGAGGGTGTAAAGAATTATCAATGTGAATAGATAGGGTTGAAAATTTCTTTTTCCAAAAGCATCCCACAGTATTTAGATTGGTGTTAGATTGGTGGTTGGATCGATGAGGAATATCCACCAATAAGCCAAAGAGGCATAAAAAATCGGCTTCAACGAAGCGAAAAACCCAGCTATCAGCAAAGACGAACTCATCTAACTTTTACATCATGAATACATTGAAAATCCTTCCTTCGTATTGAAAAATACTGCCGCGGTACGAAACAGTACACCATGCTAATTATATCTTTATGGAACGAATTAAAAAAAAAAAAATCGATGATACCCACCTTTCAAGTCCTAAAATAATTATGTTAAAGTTCACGAGGTTAATACTTAATGGATTTCCACATATGACTATCAGTTGTCCTTGCATTCGATACGAATTAATGGCGGAAGGAAATCATCTAACCCTTCGATCGATCCTTATATTTCCAAGTGTCGGTTTCCAACATGACCTATGGAAAATTGTCACTAACATGTTCAGGCATAAAGACACATTTCAATTACTAGTAATTACCTAGAATTACCGCATTACATTAGAGATAACAGATAGGACAATTTTAATCCAATTTGCTGATATGGGAACATATTTGATGAGTTCATTATGTGTAATAGGTGTGTAGTGAACAGAATAAATTGGTTGATTGAAGAACGATAGAAGCGTATAATTAAACGCTAAACAGGTTGCCACGTGTTGAACTTTTTGGTGGTATGTATAAGGATTAAGACTTGTGCAGGTTAATTTTAGCGTACATTAATGAGGACCGTTTCAGGTTTATAATTGAGTATAGCCTATCTGATGTCGCGCATTACGACACAGAAATTAAGAGGAAATTGCCGTTGATAGGATTATCTCAGAGATGAGAATGTGTGTCCATTCAATGAATATACCATGCAATTTGGTAGAAATGTGAATGATATGATTCAGGTCAGAACTGCAATGGGCCAACTTTAAGTGGGGCTCCCATTGACGGGAAAAAGGATTAAGATATTTTTCATCGGGTATAAGCATATGGGATGTTATATTATGAGATGAGCTCAATCCATTTCTGATGTTTTTTTTTTAATTCAAGTCACTATAGTGGAGTAAGGGGTCGTAATAGGATGATTTCCCACTCCTCCCCGATCCGAATTTTCGAGACTGCTAAAACCAGACTCGAAAAATTTCCAGGACCGTTAAATATACATGATCTTGATATCTTAAAAATAAAGATTTGGCTGGTTGGTAATCTGGCAGTAACAAGCACTGTACACTTAGACCATAAGCTAGTCCTTTCTATACCAGACGTTTTTATCATTCCAAAATCTTGCTAATTGTTAAACCAGCCTGAGCTGGTGATAAAATGAAGGAAGCATTCGATATTGGAATTCTCTAAACCACCTATTTTTTAGAAAAAATATGAACCGAGACCCGATTTCCTTTTTCCTTCCAAAGCCCGGCAAGAGCAGAGGAGATGGAAAGAAGAACTCCTCTAATTGTTGCAACTTTGTGTTGCCTCCAGTGCGATTCGCGAGTGAAAATCGATTGTTTTTGATTTACCTGTATATTTGGGGCTAATTGCCCATATTCAGGGTATTTATAAACAAAATACATAATATCGATTTTTTAATAATGACTAACCAATTAAACTATAATAAACATACTTAGTTCTTTTTGTAAAAGTTCTTTAAACGTTAAACAAAGACTGATACGACAAAGATGAATTTTCTTTCTTGTAAACAAAACTTCGAAATGCTGAAAATTCATCTTTGTCTTATCAGTCTTTGCTTAACGTTTAAAGAACTTTTACAAAAAGAACTAAGTAGCATCTTTAGTATAATGGGAGATAGGCTGAGGGTCTGAAGTCATTACGACGTGCATGTATACTCTTATTCTCTAAGATCACTGTGACCTTCATATACGAGATATGTAGACCAAATCTAAACAGGCCATGAAAATGCTTTCAATCTACGATACGATATCTAGATTATGCTGCATATGGGCGGTATATGATTCCCTCAGATACTCAGATTAATTGCAGTTGAATCAGTTACAAACAGCAAATGTCACTTTTGACATGGATATGTCTTATAGCTGGGGGTCATCCTAAAAATCTGTCCGTCACACGAAATGTCTGTTTTTCTACTCGGGGGTCAGAAGAGGAAACAAGCCCATTGAAAATTTTTGCGAGTTATATGAATGTAGTGGCCGATCCTCAGTCAATCCGAGTCAGTCATCAAAGGGAACTCACGAAAATCGAAAAATATAGCGTCATGAACTGACTAAACAACCAGGCACCCATAACGCAAGTCAACATCATTCAACTGCCATCCCCTCGTAATTCAAATCTGCTCCAACACCAGCCACATCCAGACAACCTGTCTCCCTCACTCGTGCACAGCACTATGGCTTCTCCTTCACTCCAATCTTTTTGTTTTCATCAATTACGTCACTAACCTGACTCAATAAGAAAATCGTTGGGGTAGGTCGGGAAATAGCTTCAACTTCACACACACACACACACACACATACACACACACTCGTATGCACGCAATGGAGAGACGGTTGAGTCGAAGAAGTTCAATGGATGGGTGTGGCTTCGTCATCGGCGACAGTGCGAAAGAGATGCTTGCACCACGGACCTTGGACTACACTTCCGCGGCGGATCCACCCCTTTCTTGTGATGGCCAATCCCATCCAGCCGACTGAAATCAGTGTCATCAAGGTCACCAACGTGTTTTTCCCGTGAGATGCAAGGAACTTACGACCGTACTTGTATCGCGCATACCGCGTACTATCACGATCGATGATATATCAACTAACAGTGCACAATTCTGATTTAGTGAGGAGAATAGTGCAAATGATGCAGTTTGTGCAGCGCGGATAACGTAAACGTTAATGCAATAAAATTGTGTTGTCGGGCTTACCGTCTTTAGACTTAGACGAGTACTATCTAAGTATCTAATAGTAAGTGTGTTTAGCTAGACCGCGGCTTGACGCGATCGATCGCGGATTGACGTACTAACGAAGCACAGGCGCATATAAATATGTAGAGTGTATGATCGCTTGATCCACACACGGGGCAACGGTTGGGTTAATTTGTATTCTCCTGTACACTATGCGGGATGGTATGTGTTGAAAATGATACAAATTACCTACACTGCATGCAGATACATCGGTATATGGATATGTCTTATGCCTACCGAAAGCGTGGGACGTGTTTTGTCGAATGATTTCATCCAGTATAACTATACTGGGATCTTTATAAAACTTACGTCGATATCTTCAACACAACAGGTTCCACGCAGTCGGTAGCCAAAGACATATCCATGTTCCAATGTATCTGCATGCAGTGTGGATACTTTGTATCAGTTTTTGGGAAACCGCGAAACGATTTTTCAGAAGTAGACTCAAAATCACTTCAAGAGTAGTGTAATGCATGCGCCTCAACACCCGCAGTCGAAGCGGAGCCATTTTACCTACATACACTTCATTGCAAAAATGTCCCTTTTCCACGCCGAAGGTCTCAAAATGTCACCAACGCTAATCCACAATTGTCGTTTTCCTAATCAAGGAATTCAAAATGACTTCTACGGTAATCTAGATCATTCACCACAACAAACCTTCTCATATGATACCCGTCTTGTCTAAATATCACTTTAATGTAAGAAAGGTCCTCTTATCCTGACGCACACCTGCAGCAGGACCAAAATATATTTATTTTATAATTTGTATTATAATAACCCAAGGAAGGGGCGACCGGTAGCGCAGTGTGTTGAGGCAGCAGTCTCATGTTTGACTACCGGCGTTTCGGGTTCGAATCCCGTCCACGTCGACATTCGTGGCCATGGATGTGCAGGAGATGCATGCTGGCAACTGCATTCTCCGAAACCAGTGTATGCCAACGAAACGTCAACTGAGCCACATGGAACAGTTGACGCGCTATGCCCCACATGGGGTTAGGGCAATTGAGTATAAGGAAGCTACATGTGAAATTTTGGTGACATCGGACCACGAGAAAAGCCTTGAAGCGTGAGTCTAAGTGTCACCATCCACTGTCGAACTCGAACTCGAGCTCGAACCTGGTACAAATGTCCTCTGACACACACATACACTTCACATAGGTGTGAAGAAAACCGGTCCACTTATACTAGGTTCGTGTTCGAGTTCGAGTTCGACAGTGTATGGTGACACTTAGGCGAGTAACTTTAGTTTGAACACAGCAGAATATACCGTTAGTCCAGCCGATGACGGAATTTGTTGCCACCGTTCCGGGATCAGGGCCACTCAAGTAACCTTCATACCGAATTTGGTTAACATCGCACCGCACATATGCCCGTCCATCATGTAAATATATGAGACAGGTCAAAAAGTAGGCTCTGTAGTTTTTCTTGTATGAGCATACAATATTGTATGAGCAAAGTTGAGCATAGCTGCACACACGCTATGCTCAACTCATGTTTGGAGTGATTCCATTATATGATCAATGCACTTGCTTTTGTATGCTCAGTGTTGCACATATAACATGAGCATACATTTCTGAACATACGAGCACATTTCTGAGCATACAATTTTTGTCGATTCGACTATTATCTGCATTCTCATACAAACTTTTTGAGCATATGGATGTGCATTGCACATATAGTGGAATCTTAGCTGAAGTCGCAATAGAAGCTTACTAAATTTAACCATTGATTACCAAACCCATTCGTACCGGCACGTGTTTACAAATATCAGAAACTAGAAACAAAACACTCAATAATGCATGCCACATTGACGTAAATCCTAATAACTCATACTCATTCTAAAGCCCAAGTAGCAAACAATCTAAATTCAACCAAAACCAAAGGATCTGCTATTAAGTCATCGAAACAAACAAATCACAAAATGTCAATCGAAATTTCCTTTTGATTCGAAAAAGCGGAGCACATCAAATTGTCATGTCATGAATAACTAACAAAAGACGAAGGAATGGAAAATGTCTCCCACATCAGTCAAGACATATGCAGATCACGTAATGCAACAACGTACCAACTGTGGAAAATATGTTTTGGGGTCGGATTCAGATAACAGTTTATGTATTTATTACGACTAGGCTAATCTGCAGTTCATTGCTCACGCTATCGCCATTTGACGTATGTAGACTATGTTGTTTTACGAGTTCTACCACTGAGTTTAATTGAACTTTAAATGTTTTCCTTTGAATACATTTATTGCGTTTGCCTGTTTGCCCTCTATGAGCTCTTGCCACGTGAATTGAATAAGTATCATAATCCTGCAACAGTTTTCCTGTTGTTCAAGGAGCACGAAGTAGACGTCATCGGGTCAATTGTTTCTGTTTAATGAAACATGAAGAAATGACGTCATATAATCCTTAATTTGCATTGGATAAACACAAGGATACATGGAAATTAGTATAAGAGCTTTCTAACCATTTTTTTTAAGTCGAGAGCGTTTTCTTGTCCCTCTATCCACTGTATTGTATGAAAAGGACAGAAGAAAAACGATACAGGTCAAATATAAAGGGTAAAACAATAACATTGTTGTGAATTGTACTGCGTGGTCAATAAGTATGAGTAATAAGACCTGTGTTTCAATGTTGACTCAAAACCACATATTTATACATGGTGAAACCAAAGAGAATTGATATTCTACAGGAGTCATCACTCCACAGAACTTTCCCCTCTGCCAGTAGACTTGTATGTATTGACACATAGTATAGACTACACAGTATAGATACACAAGAGAATCAATACATACAAATCTACCGGCGGAGGCTAAAGTTGTATGGAGTGAGCTTTCTTGTGTAGTCTATACTATTGGTCAATACATACAAATCCACTGGCAGAGGCGAAAGTTCAATAGAGTGATCACTCTTGCAGAATATTAATCCTCTTTGGTGAAATCAACAAGCCTGAGCATTACGTTCTTCGAAAGGGCAAATAATGGAAAGTTTTGGGTTTGGGTCGCTGACACATCTGAAGTCTCGGTCATTTACGAGTTTGAATCCCATCCACGTCATGGCCATGGATTTTTGTGTTGCCTTCCTGTGGTGTGGGCTAAATGGGCAGGAGGTACATGTTAGCAACATCGTCCGATACCAGTTTATGCTAACGAAACGTCAATTAAGCCACAATGGAATAGTTGACGCACTATGCCCCACTAGGGGTTGGGGCAAAAAAAAAAAAATAGTAACAGAACAAATCGAAAAATTACTTTGGTGTTCAATTTCACTATTCAGAACAGCGTGTACGCCTTATGGACTCATCAGTTGTACGCGACGGCAAGGATGCCACTAAGATGTACGAGTGCCTACTGCTGGACATCCCCCTCCCTGAAAACCCTGATTTATACTAAATAAGCGCTGGCGTTTTGGCTGACGAACGAACCAATTGCTATAAGACATGAGAATCAGGTATTAAGAACAGAGTTGTTGGTGTTGACGTTGGAAGTGTCAAATTCACACGGAGCGACAGAGTTAAACCTCTTGCGATAATGACCACTGCGATTGGAGTAGATGACGAGTTGATTCCAATTAGCGCCCGCGCAGACGGCAAACTTTTTAGTTCGCAGAAAAACTAAATAATTTAGACAGAAAAATAGAACACACGGCGGTTTATGAGACCGCGCACATAAAATAGTAAACTGAACTATTAATAATCGCTGTGTATGCGGTCTCATAAGACACCCTGTGTTCTACTTTTCTGACTAAACTACTATATGGGCTGAAAAATCCCGCGATTTTTAATGAAAACAAGCTTTTTTTGGGCAAACATATATTTATCTCTCAACATGGCCTTCGAGGGAGATGCACTTGGTATAGCGATTTTCCAACATTTTGAAGCCCTTTCTGTAGTACGAAACGTTGAAGCCTTCGAAATACGCCTTGGTTTCCATAATGACTTCCTCATTCGATCTTAATTTCTTTCCCTGGAGCCATCACTTGAGGTTTGGGAACAGATAATAGTCGGTGGGGGCCAAGTCTGGAGTATGCGGTGTGTGAGCAACCAAATCGAATAGTAATTAGTCTAATTTGGCCATCGCTTTCAAGGACGTGTGTGACGGTGCGTTATCGTGATGGTACAGAACTTTTTTTTCGCAATATGGGGCCGTTTCTTCTTTATTTCATGGTTCTGTTTGTTCAATAACGCTGGATAATATAGGTACAATATAATACTCTCCTGTGACTGTTTTTCCATTCTGCAGGTAATCGATGAGGATTATGCCATGCGGGCGACCGGTAGCGCAGTGCATTGAGGCATCAGTCTCATGTTTGACTACTGGCGTTTCGGGTTTCTAGTCCCCTCCACAACAACTTTCGTGGCCTTGGATGTGCATGTTGGCATCTGCATTCGCCGAAACCAGTTTATGCCGTCGAAACGTCAACTGGGTCACAATGGAACAGTTGACGCGCTATGCCCCACAAGGGGTTAGCGCAACTGAGAGAGAGAAAATATTTATGCCGACATGTTTGAAAGTATGTATTATCTTTCAACAGAAAATTAATTATTTTAATTATTATATTTCATAAATGTTTAACCAGGATTTTTCTTTTTTTGAAAAATTTTAATTTTATTTAATATATTCCCTTGATTTGAATTTCTCGCATCGAAAGTAAATTAATTTAATCTAAAAGTTTTCCACAAATGAAAAAAGAAAACAGAATGGCAGCAGTCATAAGCCATCTCCCAACGACGATGCGAACATCTTTCTTGAGTAATTGTGGATCTGATTCGAAGAAGGGACATTATAAAATCCGTAAACCCCTCCATAAAAAAAAAGTTCTAAAAGTCTGCCGTCACTGAGGCCGTATGTTCTGAAATTACAAAAGAAGAAAAGAAAGCTGTCCTTCCCGTGGTACTTTGAATAATGTTCGGCACATCTAGGAATGCGTCGTCTCTTCGTCCTGGCAATGTAATATTTGTCTTTCATCCATATTTTTTCCGGAAGACGATGACATACGTTTGGCGAAAGATAAAAATGTCGTAAAACTTAATTTTATGGCCGGAAAGTTGACCCCACCGAGAGCAGACAATTTATCCATCAGACTGCCAATAATGTATTCCGCAGGATATCTATCGCTGAGTTCCTCGAATTATTCAAGGTGAACAGTTCATCACATACGGTGCTTGGGGTTGTTTTTTCGATAACGCAGCTTTCCCAGTAAGTGGTAACCTGATGGGATGAAGGGATTCTGACGAAAGTATTTCGGGGAAAGCATAAAACACGTTTACATGCGTGAGTTAACCTTGAATCGTGCTCGTACGTGCGGCGGTTTGTGGATTATGCCACTGGAGTTTCTTGCTGAAAAATTCCATCGAAATATTTGAATTATGTCCTGTCGTTGACACGAAAACATTTTCCAAAGCAACAACTTCCATATTTTTGGAATTATTGTTCAATCTATACTGGGAACTAGTGAATTCAAATTTATCATGTGGCTGAATATAGGTACAAATCAAATTTATGCGTGGCGTTTAAGTAATGAAATCGTAATCGGTGTCGATATACTTTGTCATTCGTGTTTGTAAGGATTTATAGAAAGGACATTTAAATTGCATATCGATCGAAAATTATAGCTAACTTTTGTTTATTTCTGATTGTGTTTACATTCAATAACACAAAAATAAGGAACAATATGAAAAGTATATTTAATGATTAAAAAAAACATCTGGGAGCTAGCCGATGAGGTGACGATGAAGACGAATTTGTAGGAAAGACGGCGTCATTTTGACTAGATTCAGCTCTTTTTACCACAACTGAATAAGGGCATTTGAAGTCCGCATTCAAAATTGCACCACTCTCAATGATGTTGCTCAAGTTTTATGTGCAAAAGCTCAAAAAATAGAGTAGTAAGAGCCTTTGTGGATAGAATGTACTTTTTCTTGCAGCCGATCGATCTTATGTTTGTTGAAATAGGGTTTCTCCGTCCAAAAATTAGGAAGTTATAGGCTCCAGAGGCGCCGACTGTAAAAAAACAAGCTGTACTGGTCACGTATAAAGCAGTCGGAAGATCAGTGGTCACCTATGCGGCTACTGTGTGGTCGCAGAATCTCTGTGACAAACAGTGGAAAAAGATTCAGGCGTGCCAAAATGCCGCTCTCCGTACTGTTACTGGCTGTCTATTGATGTCACCCCAGGACCATCTACATCAGGAAACAAGGCTGAAGCCTTTAAGGGACCACAACCAGCTTCTTGACAATCAATACCTGGTGAGCTGCTACCGAAATGATCACCCAAACTCCAACCTCATGGGCAAGACGCCGCCGCCCAGACATGTCAGCGCAACTTGAGGGACCCAGAAACGGATGTCAAGAGGTACAAAAGGGTACTTTTTAATAGAGGCGCACACAGGTCAGCCATCGCAGCGATACATCAGGAGGAGGTTCATCAGTCAATCTTAGGTTTGGGTCAGAATCCAGTTCTCTCGTCCATACCACCAATGATATCTCCGGAAGAGGAAAGACTTCCCAGAGCCACGAGAACGACACTCGTCCAAGTTCGGTAAGGCTGGTGTTTACGACTGAATCATAATTGACTGAAATGCACCGTTATCAACTTATTCGCGAAAAACTGATTCGAAAATGTTTTTTTAATTGGCGCGTTGTAACATTTTCAGTTGAAAGTAAAAAATTTGTATTCGAAATTTTTGTTGTTGTTAATTGCCTTGATGGGCATGGGCATGGGCATGGACGCGTCAAAATCTCTACCATTTCTATGACTTGTTGACGTTTCGATAGCATATCTACTTTTTCGAAAGTGCAGTTGCTAGCATGCACTTCCTATTCGCGCTGTTTTCATACTGACAAGCTCGGAGCACTGTGAGAGTTTTATTAAAATAGATTAGTACCCACAGGCAGTTTTTGATCGCACCGAGATTTGAACTCCGAGCTCTAGATTAGTATCGTAGAGCGGTGACCGAACGACCACGGCCACCGAGCGCGACAATTTTGAAAGCAAATAATTAAGTATTTTACTTTACATCATACGACTCACGTGGGCTGAGATAGAAGCCAAAAACTAAAACAAGACAAAACGCCTCATAAGTACCGTTAGACAATTTATCAGGTGGTCTAAATTTTAATTTAAGCTTTCTAACTAAGCCGCTATCGGTTTCTAAAATAATCTCAGAGAGTGCCTGGCATGCACGCTGAATTGACCATCCGTCTGGAGTATAGTGGATGTCACCAATGCAAAGTCGGAACAACGCGATTTCATCTAGATTTCAGCACGCCGAATGTACAAGGCATCCCCAGGCCACGAGGCGACCGGTAGCGTAGTGTGTTGAGGCATCAGTTTCATGTTTGACCACCGGCGTTTCGGGTTCGAATCCCGTCCACAACGACGTTCGTGGCCATGCATGTGCAGGAGATGCATGCTGGGAACTGAATTCTCCGTAACCAGTTTATGCCATTGAAACGTCCACTGGGCCACATGGAACAGTTGACGCGCTATGCCCCACAAGGGGTGAGGGCAATTGAGAGAGGCCACGAGTGCATCAAGATGAGATATACGAGTATACATAGTGCCTATTTGTATTTTTCGATAATTTAATAAATAAATAATAAATTTAAAATACATACATGTAATAAAAATTTGGAAAATTAAATGAATCGGTAAAAAGACAAACATTACAATAATTGAATTATCAACAAATTTTGTCCTTGAGATTTTCCTCGGGGGATGACCACTTTCCCCGATATTGGCAAAAACCGTTACTAAACTTCGTAAATTCTTGAGATACTGGAAGAAAATATTTCCCCCTCTTTTTTTGGTAACTTCTCGACATACGAGTACAAAGATGATTTTGTTTTGACCCATTAGCAAATTTAGTATTATTTAAGAAAAAAAACGGGAGTGACTTTTTCTCTAGGATGTACATATACTTCGGCAGATGTTAAGTATAGGTATAAACTGAAAAAAGTTCAAAAATACTCAGACAAAACAAAACCTAAAAAAAATGTCATTTTGTTACTTTGGTCTAAAAAGGAATCCCTGACCGAAGTTTTTATTGCCAAACCTCAGATTCGCATTTAGCACACCAGATACCATTATTTATTTATTTTTCTTTTTTTTCAAAACAATAAAAAATAGTCTTTTTAAAATAACCGCCAGCAGGTTAGTAAAAAACGTCATTTTTGTCAATAAAAAAGTTTCCCAGCCAAATTTTAGTTGACAAACCCCGGATTTCAGGGTGCTGAACCCTGAAAAACATTAAGGTAGACAAAAAATAAAAGTGCTGTAAAATTTTCCACTTCGGCCGCTTATATGAACCACCATTCCTGGGCTATAGGTCTAGGGTATAAAAACACATATTCAAGAAGATGCATGATTGCAATTTCGCTATCCGAAGTTTATATGGTATCAAAACGTCAACGAAGCATAGCTCTGCAAGAGATGTTTTCGCGCCCATGCCCCTAGAGGGGTCAAGGCAATTAACACACTCCTTACCAACTTGCCGTCATCTAACAAAAGCACAAAACGGAACTTACCTGAAAAAAAGAAAGAAAAAGGAATTAATATGCAATACCAACATGTATCTAAACTTAATTAATCAAAAGTAAAGGAACGCAGTGGATTTTCTAATTTCCTTTTCGGAATAGGAAATGCGAAAAGCTAAGACCATACAAAACGACACTCTAGGCAAATAGCTGTTCCTATATGAATTAAACAGATGTTATCAATTAATTTCATTCTCACGATTTGAAATAGACGTGAAAAACACCATTTCGAAAATGAAGTGTGTTATTAGTATGTAAATAGAATCGTCTGCATTAAGATTCCATTTCGCACGAAATATGAATGATGTCTGTGTTTAGAATTGAATCGCTAGGCTAGATACTGAGAGCGTGTAGGGTCGTAATCGGTGAACAAAAAAGTCAAACGTCAAAACACATTCATGAATAATGAATTCTAATCAGCTGAGGAAAAAACCGATATGCATAATTAGCTCCATTAATTATTAAAAAATATATATACATATGTACAAGCCAGTGACGTGCAGTGGAAATTTTTCATAGTCAAGCAGTTGGGCGCCCTAAAGCCAATTTAGCATAAACAAAAATGGACTGTATAATAGAATATGGACAGTCACAAAAACATTTATACCAAGCGGCTTTAAGCCTTAAAGAAGAAATCAGGAAAGATATAAATAAAATATTGGCACATATATTCGGAATACAAAAAAAAATAAATAAATAAAATATTGCTAATAAAAAAAATGATAAATAAATATTATGTTAATCAAGACTAAGAAAAATTCAGGGGTATTTGAAATAAATAAATATTCTTTCGCCATTGCCATTTATTTGTATTCCAAATCTATACGCCGTTCTTTAAGTAAAAACTCTTTAATCACATTATCAAAAAAATCGTTTTCTCTTCGCATTTGTATAAGAAGATCCTTTTCAACCGCAATTAAAGCAAGATCCGAAAGTCGTTCTTGGGATTGGCGATTTCTCAAAAATGTGTGAACGCGCTTTAGTGTTGAAAATGACCTTTCCGCAGTTGCCACTGTGACTGGAATTGACGTTAATAATTTTGCTAAAATATGAACTTGCTTAAAACCGTTTGCGACATAAGGCCGTTTTTGAAAATAATCGAGAATTTTACTAGGATTCGCGTTTTTAAACTCATCTGAAGAATAAATAACTTTTAGCTCATTTTTCAACTTTATTCTGTCGAAAAATTGACCGTGATATTCAATAAGTGAGTCAAAATTTTTATCGGGAAAATTTGACTTGAATTTAGAAAAATAATTCGGTTCAAGCAACTCTAAAAATGAAAGATCTTTAAACGAATGGAATCGATCTCGAATTTGCCCGAGAATAACATCTATAATCTCCCGAAATATCCGCCGTAAATTTTGTAAAGGATCTATCGCATTTCTACATTTCTTACGTGGTGGCTGATATTCTGCTGTAACTGTCGAATAGAAATTATCAAACTTTTTAGAAAAGTCATTTTCAAGCCAATTTTCAAATTCAATAATTTTTTGGCTTGCATATGAAATGTTTACCACTTTGCTCTGAATAATATTAAATAATATATCAGTTTTCGAAAAAATTTCAGAAAAAATTAACAGATATAATTGAAAATCTGACTCTGCGAATTTTTGTAAGTATATATCGGAAAAAGTCAAGGAATCGCCATCCCAGTGTTGAGAACCATTCGAAATTGTCTCAAAAACTGTACAAATTTCATGCTTATGTTCAAATATAACGTTAATAATACGCGAATGATAATGCCAACGCGTTTTGGAAACCGATGGTAAACGACGATTTACTATATTTGCAAAAAGGTCCGACCTTTTAGTGGATGTATTAAAAAATGATGCGATTTTATTGATGTGCGCGAAAAATAATTTAATTTCCGGAATAAACTCAACTGCTTTAGACAATACTAGATTTAGTGAATGAGCGTAACATGGAACGAAAATTGCCGATTTATGTTTTTCCCGAATTAAAGTCTGAACTCCACGAATTTGAGAACTCATTACTGCTGCGCCATCGTAACATTGTGCAATTAATTTCTTATCGATATTAAAATTTTGCAATTGTTTTAAAATGTGAGAGCTTATTGCTGTAGCTGTACGATTAGCGCTTACATCCAAAAATCCGATAAATCTTTCTTTAATCTCATTTGAAATTGTATATCTAAAAATCATCGTTAATTGTTCCCGACCGCTAACATCTGGCGTTTCGTCGACCATTACAGCTACAAATGGAGCCTCCTTTATTTCCAAATTGATTTTATTTCGAACCACATTAGCTATAGCGGAAACAAGATCGTTTTGGATTCTATTAGACAAACCCGAAAACGCTGCATTTGCTTTTATAGAATCTATGTGGGACTCAATTATCGGATCGTACAAACTCAAGAAATTTACGGTTTCGATAAAATTACCACGATTATTTGAAGAAGAGTCTTCATTATTTCCGCGAAAAGGAAGCTCCTGTTTTGCCAAAAAAATTACAGTATCGATTAAACGTTTCAAAATATTACGATTACGCAAACTAACAGATATTGCCACCTGGTTACTAAGCATAAACTCTATACGCTGAGAACCAAAATTATCTAATTTAATTAACGACTGAAGATGTTTTTCGGAACTTGAATGCTTTGCTGCTGAGCCCGTAAAATTATTCAAATCACTAAATCCAGCTTTATTCCAAACAGATTTTTCATTCGTGAACAAAAGGCACGGCCAGCAAAATAACTTATTTAATTTACAGCTTCCCGTTAACCAAATGTAATTTTCATACGTTTCGATATGGAATTTTCGCGTAATATTTTTTAATTTAAACTCTAAACTAAGATCTGGCTTCGGACTATCCGATTCTATAATTTCTCTTTTCTTGGCAAAGGAAAGAGTTGAAAATCCCGCTTTTAGTACGAAATCCGTCGCGCAGCAATACTCCGACATAATGCGAAAAGAAAACTTACCACTTTTATCACAAATCAAATCAATTAAATCACTACAAACGGTCAAAAAAACTTCAAATCACAATTTAATCAAAATCACCCGATTGCACTGATTTCCTCTTTTAAATTGCAACGGAAAATCCATTACATAACAAAAACAAAAGCTCTACTGGAAAAATCAAATTCCCATAAACATTCCCTGCATTGGCAACATTTCATTAACAAGCATCATTGGGTTTTATCCCACACACAAAAGCAGTCGCGCCAGTGCTTGACTTGTCTCATATAAATTTGCGAACAAAACAAAAAAAAATCGTTGCCCAATGTACTAACGAAATCCAAGATTCCCATTTTCTGGAATCAACATGTCCCTAGTATTTGGATGCACACATGGTACATGCATCTAAAGATCTAGGCACATTTTCCAATTCTAAGTTTGGTGTCTATGGTGTGCAAAATGTGGGAGGTTTGAATATTATCTAAAGTAATTGAGCGAATGTTTTTTAACCAAAAGAAGGCGCGGATCAGAATTTGAATGTGTAAAGGAATATTTGAATGATAATATGTATTCTTCAGCTTAAAGAAAAACATTGACTGAAATGATGATATGTGTATTGGTGTAAGCAAAGTTTATTATTGAATTGCTTATTTCGGTAAGTCAAGCAGTTTGGAATTGCTTACTACGAGTGCACGTCACTGGTACAAGCTGTAACATACGAGGGTAAGGTGAAAAGTTCTCGGCCTCACAATGAAAGACTACGATTTTCAGTTTAAAAATGGTTTTATTCTTCTACATAATTTCACTTGACTTCAACACACTTTGTCCAGTGTTTCAGCAACATCATTATTCCTTCCCAGAAGTACGAGTCTTTAAGGCTGTGGAAATATTTGCTTACGGCCTTCTCAGCTTCTTCATGGGATGTGAAGCGCTACCCAGAAACAAATTTCTTCAAGATTTGGAAGCCTGAGAGTGCCAAATCAGGAGAATAAGGGGTATGGTCGAGCAAATCGATCGGATCCCGATTGAATCGGTGCAGAGATTGCTGCGTATTTGCTTTTGATCGGTATTAAGTAAATGCGGCATCTTTCCATCTTGCACAGAGCATCTCCAATTCTTTTTCAAGATGTTTCGCACCCTTTCTTCCGATATCCACGCAGCCTCAGCAATATCACTCGCCTTCATTCGCCTATCGTTCAACACGATATCATGCACTTTTTCGATGGTTTCCTGTGTGGTTGTCGTTTTTGGCCGTCCTTCACGTGTGTCGTCTTCGAGGGATGTGCGACCACGTTTAAATTCAGATATTCTAGTTTCTCCATTTTAACGGAAAACACGTAAGACGTCTACTGCAAAAATTCGTGTAAGCAAACTACTTGAGAGAACAAGTTGAAACTTGTCATATGAACTTATGAGACGTGAACCCAGGCAGGAAGCGTTTGCTGATTGTAACGGTATTTCTGTGTCAGGCCAAGAACTTTTCATCTTACCCTCGTAGCTCAATTTTCACAAAATAGTAATTTCGAAAATTATTTGCTTTCAAATTATTTAGTATAATAGTTATTTATCTATTCTCTTTATGGGGTGGATCATACATTTGTTGGCTTACCAAACTTTAATGCTCGCCAGTAAAATCTGAATAGAAGAGAATTTCGCTTGCTTATTCAATCAAAATATTAAGATGAAAAGCATCTCTTTATTTTACTCTTTGATGAAATCAGCAATCTTTCCATTATGTATTCGATTGAATCACAATATCTCCAAAATAAGACAGTGAACCAGCTTGGCTTTCAATCAATCAAACATCATTCATCTTCAAATCTGCACAAACTTTCCCAATATAATTTTTCAATTACTGAAAAAACCTTGGACTGGGCGTTAAATGAAACTTTCCAACGACAGCCACCATAAGAATGACCAACGCAACATGGTAAGCGAATTTGGTATGCTCATGGCCTACACAAAGTTAGTACCAGATATACAATAAATCCATTACTGACGAATTACCAACGCAGCCTTCTCGTTTTCATAATAAATATTCCGTCAATGTATTCCTTATTCCAAACGGTTGGTACTTTGGCTGTTATCCTTGAAGCTTCAACGAAACCCGAGAGACAAATGCGTAGTACGGTTAGCAAATAAATCATTCAATTTCCAACGAAAATTGAGACAAATATGCAATAGAGCTTCCTTTTTGTAACAATGCTTCTACTATACAATGAAAAAATTGATATGTTAAACACGAATACCAATTTACTGGAATTTCGCTTTAAAAGTGCCTAATATTAAGTTGGGAATAAGTAAGTTGAAAAAAGGGAATATGAATGTTGATTCATTTTGAAGGATGGATGTGTGTACATACTCCTGGGAAATGTAACTTTCTTTCCCGGTAAATATTGTGAGGATCTAAGTTGTATTCAAAGCAGTACATACAAACCGTTTTACTCGCATTTTCGCAAAAATTCTTAGAAGTATTTAGAGAAGAGTGCCAAAGTTTTATTGGCACAGGTAATAGCAAATCAGGTGTATCCTGCGTAGAAATAGTGAAAACTTTTTGAAAGAAACTAATTCAGCTGGTGATACTAACGTGATAAGCAACAAAATGAAATTTGAGACGAGAGTACCAAAGTAAAATACTCTAGTGATAAATCGCTTTTTACCATTACAAAGCCATCGGAACGTCTTTAAAACTTCATCTGACATTAGGAGCGATCTACTTCCAGCAACGAATAAAAAAATCCTATCAAGTTTGGAGAGAAAAAGGCTTATGAAGATAGCTTATTGCGTAGAGGCGTCAGGTTGAAATAAACCATATTCTGGTCTGGTAATGCTCCTTCCACCGGCAGATCGAAGGCAGAACTTGATGAGTAGTGATCTATCAGTGGTACGAAACCAGAGGCCAAGGGTCCCACTACACCCGGATCCCGATGCGAGAGCGAGGGCATCTGACCCGCTGCCAACCATTCCATCCTTATCGTCCCACTTTTAAATTATTCCCCATTTTCCCCTCCCATGTTTGTAGTGCCTTCCCCAGGCCTATACATTTTTATTAATACGTAAAGGACATGCGCAACGACCGGCGAAAACTCCGCCCGTGTTTCCCGAACTGAGCTACAGAACGCCTAGACAGCTTTTCTTCGCTTCATTATGCTACCTACAGCTCCGTCCCCATGCGGGAGGACTAAATCGTCCTTTATAAGGTCAGTCCCATGTCAAGCCACGGTCGTTACGGGTTCAGGTCCACGGCGTTTGGGGCCATGGATGTTTGTGTTGTCAACCCCCTGTGGTGCGGTGCGTAAGAAAAAGCCACAACATCTTCCGACTTGTCGCAGTTAGGCAGCTAAATGGAAGCAGGAGTTGTGTGCTGGCAACATGCATCATCCGAAACGGGTTTATGCCAACGAAACGTCAGCTAAGCCCCATGGAATAGTTGACGCACTATTCCCTACTAGGGGCTATGAAGCGTGAAGGGTATCATACCATCGATTGATTTTACTATCAATTTTGACTATACTTCTGAACCCAATTTGAACTTTGGGCATTGCGTTAGCAGCAGAATTCAACGCTCTTTAATTTACTTCTTCAATTTTTTTCGATTCGGGCAGAGTTTAGAGTTTATAAGGATAATATTAAAAAAAAGGCTAAAATTTCTAGAATTTTCTCCCGCCAAAAGTTAAGCTCACCTTCTGCGACCGTACAAACTCAGTTTCCATGTGTTCAGTATCCCAAGAAGGGATTCAAATTATTTTCAGATCTTTCCCTAATTTTTAGAAATAAAATTTTATTTACTGGCTTATTATGGAAATGTGTTGTTTCAATAGTATAATATTATACATTCTAACAGAAAATAATAAAGGATTGAATTGATTTGATTTCTGAGAAGAACTCAAGGGTACCATCAGAGAAGGTCGTGGGTTAAAACGCCCGGCGAGCGCGAAAGGGCTGGTTCGACGAAGAATGCAAAAATTCACTTGACACGAAAAACGAGGCCTATAGACAATGGATTCAACGAGGCACCAGAGCCAAAGGAGAAAAATAAGACGAGCTACGGCGAATATCGAATAGAATAATTAGACGTAAGAAACGTTAATACTTTGACGAGCAGTCGCTGAATATTAACGAAAACTTGGTTTTTGGCAATTGTCAAATGTCAAATATGGCGCTGAGCCAGAAAAGCGAGAAAATGTTATGCTGACTAAAAAGTAAGCGCTTAATGTCAGCGCTGCGTCTCTACGATGAATTGCCATGCATCACCAATCGCTTCTTACTGCTGACTCAGCGCTGGCGTTATAAGAACGGATGAGTGATTTGAAATATGTGTTAAATACTAAAGTCTCAAATCTTCGTCAACGATTTGAGACCTGCATCAAGAGGTGGATTTGTGAGACTACTTAGAGGCTTCAACTGCAGTGCCTTTTTCTCCGTAATTCGAGAAACTTTGAGGAAATTCAAAAGTGTTGATGTTATATCTGAACAGTCGAGTCTTTATTTCTTTGTTATGCTTGCACCAGCCAACATTTCGAAACTATTTCACCGCCTGCTTTTCTCCACACAGAGGATCTTAATTAACCTTTGCAATGTAAGTCACTTCATTCTCAGTTCTCCAATTAGATCTCAATTCATCAGAGAGCTCGTACGTTTCAAAAGGACATCAAAGAAAAAAGAAAATCTAATTACATTAACTTCATAAAAACCTCTAATCAATTTCATGTATAAAAGGATCAAGCATTTCATGTAAGCAGTCCATATACACGATATGAAATACGACGCCCAGGCACGCAACATGTTTCATAACGAAACACAAGTTTATTAAAAGTTGCCACATCTCCTTTATTAATACCAGAACATACACCACAAATAATACACGCTCATACATATCAAATGCATGTTGATTCTAAGCTCCTCGGCTTAGCTTGCAGATAATCCCCGATTAACTAATTTACTATTTAGATTTCGTTATAGTGAAACATTAAATAGCCCGAGAAAATGGCTTTTATTTGCTTGCGAAATTATCAAACCAAATATACGGTCGACAATTTTCAGCTCCTGGTTTTCTTTTATCTGCTGCAAAGAAAAGAGAAAAATTCACGTTGTCGTACAATAAATGGAGAAAAAAGTAGGTGTGCGAGGACATAAAGGCATGGGCAAAAAGGAAATTGAAATTGTTCTTACACTGGAATGCCACACGAGTATCTAATGTACGAACATTATAGCTGACTGTACGAACGAGTAGTACGAGTAATATAAAAGTAAGAGAAGATCCTTACGAAATTAATGTCAGAACTTGGCATAAATAATTTTGGAATGCTGAAAAGATAATGAAATTAAGTAGCCATCTATGACCGTGCAGGCCCAGGAACGAGAAACTTTAGAGAATTTCAGGGAAAGATAGTTTTTTTTTAGGGGTTCGTGAAAGTCCTTATCGTCGCACCATCTGGACCTATCTACATGCGACTGTCTGTTGGGAATGGCAATGTTCAAAGTGTAGTATGTACAAAGGCGTAGTATGTTTCCACGTATCTGTAGGACAGTCCCCCAATGTAGAGGATTTCTCATGCTACATTTATTATATTGAGTCATGCAATCACGCCCCGGATAGGTCAGGGACAAATTCCAGGAAGATTTCTCTTTATTTCTTTCATTGCGGTTCGTTGGACATTATTCTGGGGGTTTCTAGATATTTATTACGTCTACATTTGCGGTGATACTTTCAATGATTCAAGAATGAAAATTACGAGTACTATTTGAATAGGAGTCGAGTGTGCGTTTTGAACGTAATAAAGGGAATTTTTGGTATATTTATGGAATTTTGTGGCTTCATTAAATATGATGAACGAATTTTCCTATTCTAATTCATTTCCATGACTGGACGATGGGAGTCTTTGAACTAATTGACCCAATATTTCTTGATGGTAACATTTAAATAACAGCTTACAGGGAATTATGTAATACGAGTGGGAAAGGTTGTGATGTTCCTAGTATGGCAACGAATGGAATTTGAGCAACAATGATTAGTCGACTGAATGAACATTTAATGAACCATACAATGAGACCGACCAAAATTTACTCAAATGTAAATCTATTATAAATAAACTCCGATCCATAATTTCTGAAAAAAAATGAAGAAGTGGCCTAGGTAATAAACAAGATAGCCCGCAGGTAGAGTGGCAGTTGAATTGTGTGCGTACATTCTAATTTGCGAGAATAGTACCAGAACTCTCTTGCGCTAATGGTTGCTGAACTCAAGGGTTTTGTGTTTGAGTATCATGAACATATTATAATACAGTAGAACCTCTGGGTATGGGTATGTGGGCTTGTAACCTGCGTACCTGAAATCAATCATCGACCACCGTAAAGCCTTAGCCTTTCATCTACTAAAACGTCTATTGGGAACGTCTTGTTTGGAGGACGTTCAGACCACATTTTATGCGAATTCCCGGCGATTGCGCGGGCTTGGTATACGTGCCTCGGGTGGTCACGTGTCTTGTCGTTATCAGGAAAACTCCTGTAATAGATATATTAGCCTTCGGATGAGTGGTAGAATTAAAGGCTATGATACAAGAGACCTTCTTGCATCAATCAATATCCCCAAGAACCTTATGGTGGGTTTAGAGGTAATGACGCTGACTTCGACTCTGATCGTCAGAGAATAATTCCTCCTTCTGCGTTAAATGATGAGTACAGCGTCCGTATCCAGCTCCGCCAGCTCCAGTCCTACTTTCTCAAGCCCAATTTAATAGTTGTGATTGATCCGCTTGCGAATGCGTCGGCACACTCGTACTATAGATCCTAAGCTACGACAACGACCTTCACATCATCCAATAACCCGACTATCGTAACTTCTTTAGGAACGGGGAGATTCAGGATAACATTCTGTTTCAGACAGGAAGGCCACGTACTCGTACACATCCTCGGTGAACGTCAGCTGATACATTCCTTAAGTCCTTCTCCAGTTTCGTATTGAAAAACATGATGTGAGAGGTAGCTTTTGATTATTCCTGCCAGGCAATCTAGCACTCCCATTTTTCGTAGAGAAGCATGAATATATGTCCATTTCACGGCGAAGTTGAAGGCGTCGCCATACACACCATACGAACCAAGCAATTGTAAGTAAAAGCTGATGGTATATCAGTTGGGTCACTTCAAGATTTGACTAGTACAGAAATGGGTATGAAAACCTTTGGTGACTGTGGAACCATGTATTCTGTGACGTTTAAAAGGCGAAATCGCTGCCGTATTCTGGCAGCTTTCCTCACTCTAAAAAATATACCGAATGGCAATAAATGGTAACTTAGGACCACCGGGCCGTTTACGCCAGATCATTTTCCCTTCTTAATTAACCCCGAGAAACGTAATTCCGCACCTTGGACAATCATCGTTACATGGACCTTTTTTGCGCCTAATGTATAACTATCCAATTCATAATATATTTTACCACCCATCAAAGTCCCTCCAAGCATCTCTTGCTCCACAATATTCACCTCTGAACAAATACTTACGACCAGAAAGATGTCTTGTCACTTAAATCTTCATAAATACCGGCAGATCGCTCTTCTATCCCAATAAAAAGACAACTTTCTTATTTATGACCAAAACATGGACAACACACAGTCCATTGGCCGGTCGAAAGCGTAACTAAAAACCAAGGTCGTAACAATGAGGTCAGCCGACCGGTCGTGAAAAGTTGCCCAATTTTACATCAAAACTCCATTATAACCAGATGTGAGTCCTTAAATCATTTCGCCCAGAACCCCAGGAAGACTCGATTCAACAACTTGTATATATCATTCTCATTATGGGTCCCTTCAGGATGCCTTGAGAACAATTCACCCGACGCAACGTCATGTTATAAATGTAAAAATTCGCATAGTGTAATAAAGAGCGTTATCAAGTTTTTATGGGCGAAACATTCAAAGCACATCATTTTATCCCTCATTATGTGTGCTGGCGAGTAGAAGCGAACAGAGCAAAAAAATGACTAGTAAGAAAGATAAATTAAACGCTTGTTCATTAAAATTATCTTGAGCTTTTGTTGCTAAGTGTTCCATTCAGGGAGAAATAAATCGCCAAGAGGCTCCTTATCTGCTTCCTGAACGAGAGTACAAGTACCAGTGGTACTACTCGTATACCGGAGCCACAAGCACGGCCTGATCTCCGTGGATTTTTCCGGCAGAAGCAAGTATAGGCAAATGCCATTCCTTGGCACTGAATAGCAAATGGAACGCACAGAGAACAGATGGAATGGCTACGTGGCCCAATAGCACAATTCCTACAATGAATGCCAGATTAAATTATGTTGCTTCAGGACATGCCAAAGAATTTATTTCGGCCGCATTTATTGAGTTATCGCAAGCTCTTTAATGAAAAGAAAATAAATACGCGTTTGCGCCCTTTCAATTTCAGTTTAGTTCCTGAAACCTTTTTTATGCGTTCGCCAGTAATATCTATCTACAGGATCAAAATACGTATTCTTATCCTATCGCTGGTGGGTTTTTTTTAAAGTGCATCTCTCACAATTGGGATTAAGGTATCCACGAAATATCTTTCTTTTATTATGTAGGGTTATAATGGGAGCATAAAAATTTACCGTGGTCGTAAAATGCTCTGCGCAAAAAAAATCCAAACGAAATTAAATATTCAGAAGATAAAACCAGCTCTCAGATACAAAGAAGAGTAAGTACCAATAGATTTCGTTGCAGAGAGTGCAGGTAATTTTTTTGGCGAAGAATTCTGCGATGCAATTTTATTAGTAAGTTTAAGGCACGTTACCCTTTGCTAACGAAAAAAAGGTTACTATCAATGACGTAGTGAAGTACAAATTTCCATTTACTTCAATACAAATTGAGAAAATGTCTGATTTATTCTTAAACTGATTTTTGTGGATCGTCACAACAACGCTGTTAACCATGTCATGAAGAAGTCAAGTCTGCACGATGCCCACACTTAATGGCTGCAGATTTTTTCATGAGAGTTTTAGCTAAGAGGGCGTATGTGAATAAACATCGGACTATCTAGGAACTGAGAATAGCAGAACAGAAATAACAGCGTTGCAGCCAGTGACGCTAACAAAAGACAAGCAACATACCATAGAATGGTACGACCAGCCCATTCTTGTCGAAGGTGTGCGAATTCCTGATTCGCCCGCACTGAACATACTAGGTGTGAATATCTCTGGCAGAGCCACATTTTAAAAAATGCAAAAAAATATATCTGGGCCTCTAGAATCTAGACCAATCCTCTGGTTTTAAATACGAATAATACCCCTAAAGCAGAATTTTAAATGGTTTAATCTGTAGCGGTCGAGGGGTCAAAAAACAAGTTTGCGTTTGCGTCTGTATTGAGCGAAAGAATCCAAAAAAAGGATTAAAAAAAGGCTCAACATTTTGTTTTAATCGGAGGTAGGCATGTAGGGTCCCATATTTGGTATTTTATACCCTTCACGAATGTGACAGGGTATATCAGCTTTGTGATAAAGCTTTCAATGCTCAGAAGTAAGAATCTCCGGTGTGGTGGTCCAGGGAGCTGGACCTTCACAAAGCTACTTGTAAACGGAGGTTTAATTGGGCTTAAGCTTCAAGAGCGGAATTTGACTGGGCTCTCTAAACAAGAAGGAGCCTAGGGAGGCGAAGCGTAGCTCGTGGAAGATCTCCTGCGAATGCATTGAGGGATCCTCTAAGACTTCTAGACTTCGCAAAATTTTACCCACTAGCCCGCGCTCGATGGGAGTGGTCGTTCGGTCTTCGCTCTACAATACTTATCTAGAGCTCGAAGTTCAAAACTCGGCGCGATCAAAAACTGCCTGTGGTTACTGATAGAATTCTCACAGTACTTCGAGCTTGTCAGTATAAAAACGGCGTGGATATTAGGTGCTTGCTAGCAACTGCACTTCCGAAAAGTAGATATGCTATGGAAACGTCAACAAGGGATAGAAATGCTAGAGATGTTGATGCGCCCATTCCCCTGGAAGCGTCAATGTTAACAACAACCCTTCCATGCCAAGCTTTATTCAAAAGCAAAAGATAGGTCAGAGACGGTCTCCAGCGTAGAGACCTCTGAGATTCTGATGGTCAAAAACTTTCCCGATGGCTCATCCAGGTATATGATGTGGCTTCAGGTTAGCTTAGTTAAATCGTCTCAAGAGAGAAAGTAATGTGAGCGATTTCGAGCTTTGAGCCCTTTCAGTCCACTGGACCTAATGGCATTATTTCGGCAGATATACAATCTAATGAAAATTAGCTATGTTGCGTAAGCGCTTCAGATTATCATCAGTTATTTCTCGTCAATATTACTCAACATTCCGCCATTATTTTTTGTAATGAAAAGATTAAAAAGCATTCGACACAATATATTTCCAGCTTGTCTTGTACCTAAGTAAATTTACGATAAATTAAAACAAAAATATAAACGATGTATGTGAAGTCTAAGACAAGATAAAGCCAAAATAAAAATGCACATTTACCTGACAAGTCCTGTCACCGCTGTCTAATAAAAGTAAAGACATGGTCCGATAAAATTCAAGGAGTGTTCTTTTTCCTCCATCCTGAAGAGTTTTGTTATTCACGAAAAGCCTTCAGAAGTTCTTCAATTAAGTCAAGTTCATTGCGGCGAAAAAGTTGCAAGTATTTTGGATGAACTGAAGCATATCTCAACCCCACACGAGATAATCCATTTTCCGTCTTCATCTTAATACACAGCCTCGGCACATGTTCAGCGTGAAAATGAAAGTTTGGCCGAGAGAGAAGAAAAAGTCCTATTTTTCAGTAACAAACAGATTTGAGCAGAAACTTGACGAAATACCCACACTGAAAACATGCCTGAATTTAACATCTTGTCGTGTTATGTTTACCCCAGTAAATATTCTGCAAGTGGAAAGTTTTTGAAGAAATTCGCCTAGCTAAAGGAAAGACCCAAGCAACAGGTTGGGTGAGCAGATTTTTCTTTAAATTTGATGGAGTACCAGCGCAAATGTAAAACTGACGCGAAAGAAAGCTCAAAATGTAAAAACAAGTTTTGCTGCAGGCGACTACCATCGGCACTATACAATGTGTATGGTACTTAACATGTTGTCGCCCTTATCCGTCCAAAGTGGGACTAGACAATCAAAAATAAAAATGATGAGAATGAATTCCCCCGAAGGGTGCCCAAAAATCGCGTTTGCCTGTTTCGACCGCTGGTGCGAAGCGCGTCTGATCAGACCCCTCTGCTTCGCGCCTCGCAACAGTGGGAGAGGCGTGACCGGAAACAATCCAAGTCGGATGTTGCATCGCCGTATAGTTAGCTACGAACACGACATGGGTGCGAATTATAACCTACATGATGAGACGCGCTTCGCAACAGCGGTCGAAACCGGCGATCGCGATTTGTGTACACCCTTCGGGGGAATTCATTCTCATCATTTTTAATTTTGATTGTCTAGTCCCACTTTGGACGGATAAGGGCTTGACTGCCGTTAATCCCCCTGGCCCCGGGTCATGAGAACCCGTGTGATATTAGCCCGAACCATAATGGTCATATGACGTTGTTTTTTATAGCTAGGGCTATTGAGCCTTCTGTTCGTCAATTTTTTTAAGTGCAAGATACGTTAATAGTTACATATTTCAAGGATGGATTAGTTTATTGTGAGGATAACATAACAAAAAGTTCACACATTATGGCAATCCGACAGTCAATCAAAAACAGTTGAACAAATTTTCTAACAGTCGGCGCCTCTGGGCGCAGCGATCTCGAAACGGATTTTAAAGCATTTCCACATTTTCTCGGTACACTCCTGAAAGACGTTGTCATAAAGTAGTTACTTCTATTGGTGGAACTTTATACGATTTAAGTAAAAGCGCGGTGCCAATTGAGACGCAAATAATCAAATGAAAGTGGCCTTTAGAGGGATAGGGACGACAACACTTCAAAAAGCTCTTCAAATGACCACTGCCTAGTACGTTTCATTGTATGGGTAACATGCTCGTTATTCGGCATTACCCCTTCCTGTACTGATGGAATCCAACACATATGCAACTAATAGGCAGGCACTCCTAATTCGTATGGAGTCCCACTTCTTGTTATCCATCTGTATTGTTTGATGTTGTTACGTCAAAATGGCATATTACGCTACTCAAGACAAGGCGCCAAATGAAACTTTTCAAAACGTCGTCATATCAGAAACCATACCAGAATGAAAAGTATCTTCCGGAACATGTTTTGTTTAAATAGAGAAATAACTACCCACAGGAATCTCTTCACCACTATCAGCACTATACTTACCATCCATCTCATTCACAAATACCATCATCCAAAATGTATCTATTATTTCGTAGCATTGAAATAACTGTGCAATAGAAATGAATGCATTTCTAAAGTATCTCATTCGAAATGCAACGCCATTCAAAGTGCTAAAACAAAACAAAAACGGCGAGAACTACTGCAGGTACTTTCAATTGCACTAATTTATATGCACTTTCATGTATTCAGACATCTTCTTCATTACCTTTCTCCGGCACAAATGAAGGGAAGATCCTTGTGCTAAAAGACAGCAGACGTAAAATACATTTTAACTCATACACTTCAGAACATCCGCCCCCCGGGTCCATAAACAAACACATTCAATTCTAGTGGTAAAGTTGCTTTTTGTTTGAGCCGTCCGAAGCGCACTATCCTTGCCATATCTTAGTCATGTTTAGCACTAAAATGTATAGAATCTCTCTCACATTTTATTCGTTAAATAAAACGTCAGAGTCCTTGAAATCCTTTTACTTGGAATGTATTCAATTTAGGTCATGAGATACATATATAAGCTGTAAGCTCATGATACATCTGCATCCATATATTAATTTAACCTCTAAATGTTGACATGAAGCAAAATCTGCGAATCCTAATGAAACGTTGTGTACATAGAAGGTTTGTCGGATACTAGTGAATTCTAAAACATGTTCGCAAAGTTTGCTGTAGTTTTTAATTAGTAGCCTTCCCGAAAAAAAAGTACGGTGTTAACGGAAATAAATTTAAATTTGACCCAATTAGCGGCGCTAATGACGAGGTATCAGTCATCAGGACGTGGATCTTTCATTCGTCTTGACCTCTATAATTTCGTTAAATCGGATTTAGCGATAGGTTAAGGACCTCAGTAAATTCGATTTCCTCCACTGTGAAGGATTATCAGAAAACCACCGCGTAGTGCACTTATCAATTCCGAGAGAGTTCTGTAAATAAGTTAATGAATTTGCCGTGAGTTAAATTTCCACAAACATTCCATGATTTCGACATCGTATTTTCATTAGAGTTGAGTAGTGAAACATTCCCGGGATTGAAATTGAAAGAACCATAGTACTATGGTGAAATGAGGAATGCTACTTTACAGCAAACACCCAATGGCATTTTGGTAGAGTATCTTTCTCTCCGCCCCCTGACAAGGTAGCGATCGAATTCGAAAATTTATTGCTACAACTTGGTAGTCATCAATCTTCTTTTATGAAGCCAAGATAGATGTGCAGGGGGCGTATTATTATTTTTTTTTGCAACGAATAGTGAAATGTGTTGTCGAGTAGGACAAATTTATAATTTCTCAACAAAGCAAATAACTTCTGTGTAAAAATGTATAAAATACTATGATTCAATATACCTATATGGTTTTTTAAACTGTGAACCGCGTCCCCAAGTGCGGCCGCCAAGAGAAATTTGGAAGTCGCGACAAATTTCTTTCGGTCGGTCCTTTTCAGTTTTTTGTTATTTGATCAATAGCCATTTCCGCTCATTCAAGATTTTAGTAACAAGCTTAACACGATTAAGTGTTTGAGGATTTTGTATTTGGGCATTTCGTGTTTAGAGATTTCGTGTCGTTTCCTTTACGACAAGATAATACTTAAATGATTTTCCCTGTCTTTTGGCATATATCCCTGTCATTTTGCCTAATGTAAAAACCTACCGTTCTTTTAAGTCCTCCCTCCAAACCACCCAATTAAAGTGAAGATGGGGGATATCTACTTAATCCAGAAAACAAAAATCCTAACATATTAAAATGCATTTTCTGAAAAATAATGCCTGATTAAAACCCTGCTAATTCAAAACCCCGATATATTAAAAGCGCGCCACTTTTTAATCCTGCATTACTAACTCACATTCGTTCAAAATACTGCTAATCAAAAATGGCGCTGTGTAAGTCCCGCCGATAAATTAAGAAAAAATTTTGTTATAATCCCGACAATAAAAAATACCTCAATAAAAGAACAATGAATTTCGTATCGAGAGAAATTTTAAACTGACGGGATTTTGGACTGACGGGATATTAAACTGGCACGTTCTAGAAGCAATTGGATTTCAAACTTTACCTATAATACTCGTACTAGGTATGTGTTAATTGCCTTGACCCCTCCAGGAAGATGGGCGCGTAAACATCTCTAGTATTTCTACGCCTTGTTAATGAGAGTTCTATTCTCGGTCCCCGGTCGAATACCGAGCCAATCAGGAAAAACTCATTGAAATAAATGCGCTCGGTAAGCTTTTGGTACCGCGTATACCGAGCATACCAATCCCGCACCGCGATCGTATCGACAAGTGAGAAAAGGCCTTAGATGACACAGGTGCTTTTGGCCCGTCCCATATATTCATCTCCATTTGTACGTTGATTCGAGCACTTTCGGTATGAAGGTCCCTTGAGTCCCCCTGATCTCGGAACGATGTCAGCAAATTCAGCTAACGACTGAAGTAACGGACTCGCTTAAGGGCCCTTCTTCACTTATCGGTACGGCAGCGGCGCGGGACAGTACGCTCTGTATACCGAAACGATTGAGCACTGCTTTCATTTACGCACCAGACGGTATATTTTCGTCATACATTGTTCAGTATCGCTCATGCGCTTGTCATTTCTGTCATGTTTCCAATTTTTTACGTGACATTATCTCTGCCAATACCGAGTGGCCACTGGATATTCATCCCGCGACGCGGTAAAACGAAACGATCCCTCCTCGTATCCGCGATTACCGAGCCAGTCACGAAACACTCATTGGAAAAAAGGTGCTCGGTAAGCTGTCGGTACCGCGCATACCGAGCTTACCGATCCAGCATCGTTACCGTACCGGAAAGTGAGGAAACGGCGTAAGTCTTTAAAAAAAACACCCTTCTAGGATTTTCCCGTGGTTCGAATTCAACGAAGTTTGGCACGTTGCTTCCTGGAGTTATTATTAATTACACACAATGATAATGTGGTCCTGCTGTAGGTGTGCGTCAGGATAGAAGGACCTTTTTGACATTAAAGTGATATCAAGACAAGATGGGTATCAAATGACACGGTTTGTTGAAGCGAATGCACAAGACTACTGTTAAAGTCATTTTAAATCCTTTGGTAAGGAATAAGGACATTCTGGTGAATTAGCGTTGGTGCCATTTTAAGTCCTTCAGGAAAAAGGATATATTTGGCAATGAAGTGATATATAGGCAAGATGGGTATCATATAACTAAGGATGTTGAAATGAATGCATTAGACTATTGTTTATTCATTTTGAGTCCCTTGGTGATGAAAAAGGACATTCTCGACAATGAAGTGATATCTATGAGATGGGTATTATTATTGGAGCTCATTAGGCGAAAACACTAGGCTACCGTTGAAGGTATTTTGAGTCCTCTGGTCAGCAAAAAGGATATTCTTACATTCGCCTGTTAGATATGGGAACATACTGAATAGGGGCGCTAAAGAAAACATTTCTCAAAGCAAATCATAGACAACTGAAAGCAAATGGATCAAAATTAAAACGTACGAGTATTTGCAGGGCACGGGCCCAAAATGCTGATTTGCGTTAAACTGATCCTAGTTTAGAATCGTTATGTTGTAGCGGCTGGGGAAGTCGCTTAGACCACTTCATGGAAGCCTGATCAATATCGGAGAAAACGTGTTTGACGAACAAATGTCACTTGGTAGAATTTGTCTTATTTTTGAACCCGTCTCATATACGGTGCGAATAGTCTGATACATGCTGTATGTTCATGCGTTTGTCCAGGTGCTTCATGTGGTCCCATCTAAGGCAAATTTGGTACGTAAATTTTTTGGGTGGTCGTAAACAAAACCCGTTGGCTGTTTTTGGCAAAAGGTGCGCGTCAGAATAACAGGACCTTCTTGGGAATGAAGTGAAACGAAAACCAAACCTTACACATATAGCAAGTTCAGGCCACGTACGTCAACTTCCGAGACAAATAAATAAATTCCATGAAAGAAAAAAAAAAATATAAAGTTCCAGGTGAAATAATTTAACATCCGAATGAACTATGTAAATGAATTTCTGGAGTAATTAAATATATTTCCGAATGAAATAAATAAATTTCCACATCAAGTAAATAAGAGTCTTAAACAAATATATAAATTTCCTTGCGAAATAAATAAATTTCCGAATCAAAAAAATGAATTTTCGAATCAAATAAATAAATGGTCGCTTTAAATAAATAAAGCTTCATCTGTAGTAAATGGACTTTTTATTGAAATAACTACCTTCTGTAATGAACCACCTGTAATAAACCATATTATGGTCTGGTAGTGCTGCTCCCACCGGCAGATCGAAGCAGCACCTGATGAGTAGTGATCTGTTAGTGGTACGAAACCAGAGGCCGAGGGTCCCATTACACCCGGACCCAGGTGATACCGCGTGGGCGTCTAATCCGTCCGCCAATCATTCCATCCTTATCGACTATTTTTTTATTCCACACTTTTACCTCCCCTGTTTGTGTTGTCTTCCCCAGGCCTATGAATTTTTTTTAATACGTAAAGGACAGGGGTAACGAGCGGCGAAAACCCCGCCCACATCTCCCGAACTGGGCTCTAAGGCTCCGTCCCCACGAGCATCTTCGGATGCCCACCAAACCGTCCGTTACACTTTCACACGGTTAAAATCCAATGACGAAACAAATTTAATAATTTTCAATTCTGGAAGTTTGTTTGCTTCATATACAATAATACGGAAATTTGTTTATTTGGCCTGAACATTTATACATTTGTTCCGGAAATGTATTTATTTAATAAAAAAAAAATTATTTATTTTATTCGTATTTATTTTATTTATTTTAATCCGGAAATTTATTTCTAAATTCGGTAGTTCATTTATTTCATCTATAAACTTATTTGTTTCAGAAATTAGTTGGTTTAATCCTAGAATTTGTCTCGGAAGTTTACATACTTGGCCTATACATGCCATAAAAAAAGGTGGGTATTTTTGAATGAGACCTGTGCCATGGCCTTAAGGAGCATATAGGATATAAAGGACAAAACGAACATGAAATATGTAAAAGATATAAAGGGTATAAACGACCTAGAACATGGCATGATCAAAGTAAACTAACAAAGCCTCATTTTCTCTAGGATGCAAATCCACAGACTTACTTTTTTGAAATCGAAATTTTTCAATCTACTCGTGAATCAGTGTGTAACGATTGACTTATGACTGGTATAGAATATTGTATTGAAGGAGAAGGTTATGGCTAGCAATACCTACACCATGATTTTCAATAAGTAAGCTGTCTGTCAAGCCAGCATAACCCCTCTCCGAATAAAGTAAGGAAAATTCTGTTTTGGCAACCCTACGTCAATGTAAAATAGTCTATAAAAAACTGAATATTTTTTTTTATACATAGATACTCGTATTTTCAGGCTTGTTCTGCTGTCACATATATTCCTCATATCACCACATAAAAGTGCCACTTTAAAATTAGATACACGGACTGTCTTACAGCGCGCTGACGAATGAGAGAAAGGTGTTCTGGCATGTCAACATTCTCATCAGCGCGTCATGTGAAGTTGACGCGATGTATATTCGATTTTATCTAAATATCGTGCTGATGACGATGACATTGTGGGAGTGCTATATTGATGATTCTGTGATACGGATACCCACTCTTCCCATGAAATGGATGTTGTTGTTGTTAGCAAGATGACGCAAGAAGACAACATTCAAAACACTGACAACATCATTTCCATTTCCCAGGGACGACTCGACGAGACATTGCGAAAAGGCCTCTCGCACTATCGCGTCCTATTCCCAGCATACATTTATCATCATTGCATAGAAACTTTCGTAAATAGATGCGGCGAAGAGCGGAGAATTCGCGCTAATGCCAGAAATCTGGACCAAACCTATGTTATCTCTACGTATGTATCCATAATAAATACAGTTGTATCTACGTTGAAGGCACTCACGGCGTCCGAGGAAGGAAAATCAATTTATCGATTTCACAACATGTTTTTCACATTTGTACGGTAATAATGAGATTCTGTGACCTACCACCCTAGTCGAATGAACAACGTTCCAGTTCCCAGTTGAGGGTTTTTTGAGAGGGGCCAGTTATTATTTTGTTTTGTGACATTTCTCAATGGGCTTCTATTGAACTAGCTTTCTATGGTTTTTCATTTTTTATTTTTTTCATTTAATTGAATTTTTCTGGCACAAACGGAAAATGGAGGGTCTTAAGGGACGGCACATTTCGCCGGAAACAAATATTGAAATTATTCAATTAAGCTTCTTTGGGATTTGGATGTTAGGAGAATATTGAAAAATTGCCGGCGTAACTGATTTGAATGATCGATTAGGAACACGTTCTATGGAAATTAAAGAATTAGACGGTGCTCGCGCTGGATATGATGCGATGCAAAGTCGAGCCAAGCGATTGTGCAGGATATCACAGTAATATCTGTAACGGACGGTTTGGTGGGCATCCGAAGATGCCCGTGGGGACGGAGCCTTAGGTAGCATAACGACCGTGAAGGTCGGGCCGTGCCATCTGGCGAAGAAAAAGGCCCCTCAACGAGCTAAGCAGCGGCCTATGCTTGCTGTAGCTCAGCTCGGGAGATGTGGGCGGGGCTTTCGCCGCTCGCCCTATCCTTTACGTATTAACAAAAATTCATAGGCCTGGGGAAGACAACACAAACAGGGGAGGTAAAAATGGGGAATACAAAAAATTGTCGATAAGGATGGAATGGTTGGCGGACGGATCAGACGTCCACGCGGTCGTACCTGGGTCCGGGTGTATTGGGACCCTTGGCCTCTGGTTTCGTACCACCAACAGATCACTACTCATCAGGTGCTGCTTCGATCTGCCGGTGGGAGCAGCACTACCATTACATTGCTACAAATTAACGAATTCCGACTTGGAGGGTTTATTGAAACAATTCCCGAGACGGCTATAAAAATCTCGGGCTATGGAAGCCCACATAACCCATAATACTGTACATTAACATAAACCAAATATATTGTAAAATAGTATCACTGGTTATATATTAAAAAGAAAACTATCGAAACAGTCCAATTAATGGACCAAGGTGTCGAGCAAAAGACCCTCCACCATTCTTACGAAGTCTGATATGTATTTTGCAGCAGACCTGGAAATCTGTAGACGTACATACCGTCAACTAAATTGGCCTGCAACTTGTCAAAGGACGCTAACGAAACTGACGAAATCAAGCGACAGATACAGGTAGCTAATAAGACTTTTTTCTCGGTTCTCCATAATGAAATCGAAGCATGTGCACAGAAACACGAAGCTTTGCGTGTACGAAACCATTATACGACCAGTGCTATGCTATGGCTGCAAAGCATGGACCCTAACTTAAGCCTGCGAAAAAACGCTTGACGCATTCGAATGTAAAGATCTGCGGTGAATTTTTGGGGCTGTTTACAGACGGATGGCGCATCCAGTACAACCATGAGTTGTATAAACTGTACGATGAGCTGGAAGTTTCGAAAATCATCAAACTATAACGACTTCAATGGGCAGGGCATGTACAACGAATGGACGATGATCGCATGCCGAAGAGGGTAATAAACGCGGAACGAGTCGACGGCCGAGAGCTCGTTGGGAGAGTTCAGTATATGCGGATGCCGCGCAACTATCATACTAGGCTTCCAAGATTGGAGAACGCGACCACGTGACCGAGATAGTTGGAGGACAACGATCCAGCCAGCTAACCCCCAGAGTCAGGCTGTCGCGCCGCGATGATGATGGAGATGAGGAGTATTCCTGATATTTGAAGAGCTTGTGGCGATCTGTCCGAAGAGCGCGTAAACCTTGCCCGTGCAATCGCTGGACATTCACATAAAATGTTATATGTGGTCTCAACGTCCTCCAAACAGAGACGATATTCCGTCTGTCTAGATAAACCCATTTTATTTAGATGATATCCAACCAAAAAATAGTCTCAGGTCAGCTCTACTTATGTGGGTAGTACCCACATGGTCGTAGGGTCTCATCATGTCCTTCGACTACCGCAGCCCTGGAAGCCGTATCCTTTCAGACCTTCTTTTATTATCGTCCTATCTAAAGGCCTAAACGACAATATGGTTACGTTTCCATAAAATTAGACATTGAGTTTTGCATTGCAAGTTCATCCGCTCAATAATTTACCTCAATGCCACTGTGACCTAGCACCCTGGATAACAGCACTTGGTTGTCGGTTGCCAGAAATTGGAGAAGTTCACGATATTCTTTTTTATCAGCCTTGAAGAGAGCTTGTGAATATAGAGCCTTTATGGTTGCTATCCGTGCAGACAGCAATATGAGAAAAAAAGATGGTGAAATTTTAAATGTTTATTAATTATTTATTAATTATTTTATTTTTATTGTAGTCCGGATGGCGCAACGGTTAGCACGTTCGCCTTCAACGCACTGGGCCCCGGTTCGATTCCGGGGATTTACGTGTCGGACTATGAGCCCACTCAGCTGTTAAATGAGTACCCATTATGGGGTAAATAACTCGGTTGAGCGTGTTGCTGATCACATACCTCTGCACAAATACCGTCACGATCTAGAAAATGAGATGATGCTAACTCATCTCGAGGCCGTGGTTCAAATTGGACTGTTGCGCCAGTTATTTATTTATTAATTATTTTCTCTATTTGCTGCTTTCCGAATTACTTGAAATTTCAGATCATTCGCTAGATCATTAAACTAAAACACTCACAAAATTTCATCAAAATCAGTCCAGTACTTTCCGAATTATTGTCATGTCCAGACTCGTCCATGGCGTCGATCCACTGTGCGACGGCGCGGAGCAAGATGTCGGAATACTCGAATCGAAGGGAACGCATCATACAGTAGCTTAGATTCATAGTCCTTAAAGCGAGAAAAGTGCACATTATATGCACATACCGGAATATATACTACAAGATATAAGAAACATTATCCGTGCTACATCTATATTCTAAATTACAATTTTCTAAACATTTACAATAAAAAAAAAACGGGTACAAGAAAGTATACGATTACAGTCCCCTTAAAATTTTAGATACGTACACAATTTTTCATTTTCAAGCATTCTTTCACAACAGTATCCTCTTTCGAATAAACTGAAAAGAACAACCACCCCCGGGTCACAAAACTTATGGTATTCATGTCAGACAAATTCGGTCTCATTTTTCATGTATCCCGGCCTCTTGGAAAATATTCTATGCAAAAGGATTTTTAACTGTGTGGTACTTACGCATTTTAAGGGGTTTTGTAGTAGAAACAAAACCTTTGTGAAATCGGACAACCGTCCGTCCTCTCTATCCGTGAAATATCTCACGAACCGCTGCGCTGCATGCATGAAATTTGGTGAAATATGTTGAAGTATTATAATTCTTTGGAGAAAGCGATGAGTCGTAACAAGCCATCTTTAAGGGGGAGGGAGAAAATATTGGATCATAATTTATCGACCGCCCCTTCCCCCTCTCCCCCCTTCCCATCCCTTGCATTTCGAGACCGTTATATAGAACTTTGATATCTCATCAAAAAAAATCAAATAGTCAATTTATGTAGTTGCAGTGAGCACACCCTGGAACCCTTTAAACACACCCTGGTCTAAAATATTGATGATACTAATCAAGAGCTCGGAATTCAAATCAATGATAGACATGTTGACGCGTCCATGCCCCTGGAAGGGTCAAGGCAATTAACAACATAATCAACACCATTGTTAATAATCCCATTAAGTTTCGTAGCAATCGCATAATATCTATTAATAATACATTCATTTAAAGTTGGGCATTTTGACACTACGCGTACCAAAATACACCTTCCGATCTCATATCTAGATACTGGAGTTGTTTTTTTTTACTCACATTTCAAGGTGTCCGCCTCCGATCAAGTAACGGTTAAAAACATATCTCAATCTTCATTTAAATGATGAGATCCGTATTTCTTCTAATATCGCTCCTCCAGGCATTTTCCGTGATCTGATTTCAACCAAATTTGGTATGCAGCTTCTTTGGGTTATTATCCAACGGTAATATTTTGATCCTGCCGCAGGTGTGCGTCAGAGCAAAGGACTCTCTTGATCATGAAATAAAACAGAAACAAAACCTGGTAGATATGGGTATCTTCGGATTCGAGGGTGATGGGACCAATATACTGGAGTACTGTTGAAGGCACTTTGAGTTTTTTGGTCAGGACTGGTGGCATTTTGAGCCGTACAGTGAGGAAAAAAGGAAATTCTTGTCAATGAAGTGATATCTAGGCAAGATAGGTATCATATGAATGACTATAATTCATGAGGCGCATGCAGTAGACTACTGCTGGTGCCGATTTAAATCCTTTGGTCAGAAAATGGACATTTATGCATTCGGGTGGTACATATGGGTATTTCCTGAATCAGGCGATGAGACAACATTTTTCAAAGCAAATTTGGGCACTGTAATTCAAGCTAAAATTTTTCATACACTCTTTTTTTTGGAATGCAAGCTTGCAATTTCGACTTAACATAAATGGTTAAACATACCCAAGAGTAGGACAGTTCATCTCCTAGTGACATCGGACACTACAAAACCCTCGAATTGCGGGCAAAGCCCTCTCCTTTCCGGCTTCATTTTTGATTCATCTAAAATATAAAGTTCAATTGTTCTTCTATCTTAGATCTTTAACAATATTCTTTTAAATTCAACAAATTGGAATTTCTATAAGTAAATAATAGACTGTTGTCACATGACATAACTTGACACAAATTACATCAATTTAGATACATATCGTGAATAAAGTAATACCTATTGTGTTCAAACGTACAAATTACATTCATAACTGTCATCACGAATATTATCTGGATCGAAAATTATTTTAGAATTTCGAGCACTTGACAATGTTTTACACCATCAATGTCAATGAATTCTCGGTTCGGAGACCCCCCATTTGGTGAGCCGAATGAAAAGCTCCTTTGTCGCTCCCCTATTTTTCTCCGTAAAGGTCAAAATTATCCTGTTCCTTTTGCTATTATGCCTACGGATTTTCGTCACAAGTTACTTTCTTCGAAGAAAGAAAAGTGTGTTTAGGTAATGTTATAAGGAAACTGAATAATTGAAGATTATGCATGTTACCAGGTGCACATGGGTACGGAAAAATTTAGTCAGAAATTACAGTTTTCTTTCAAGTCAAAATAAATTCAGATGTTGATACCCTAGACAGAGCATACACTTTATTAAGTGGAGGGTATATTGTACGAGTATATTATATACGACGAAAATATGTACCACCTTACAGGAGCCTCCGTAGATAAGCAATGTATGTATATATGATGAATGATTAGGGTCAGCTCCTGATTCGATTTAGCCATGCCTGTCTCTACATCTGCCTGTCTGTCCTTTTGTCTGTCCGTTCGCACGATAACTTGCGATTAGATGAAGTTAGAGGTTTAACATTTAGGTCGAATGTTCGTAGTATAATCTAGTTCTACCTCCCCTACATATATAAAAAAATAAATGTAAGTATAGTATAACTCCCGATGGTATATAAACGTGAAAATCTCTAACATTCATTTTATACTCTCTTGTGGAAATGATACCGATCTGTTGGAAAATAACGATACTTTTCTTACAAAGAGCCCCGCATTTCTCTACATTTCAGGTTTTTTTTTGCTGTAACTCTTGAACCAATGGACGTAGAGAGCTGATTTTTGGCGTGTAAACTTCAGATGAGAAGATGCTTCATTTTTAGTAAGATGAGCATAATCAGAAAAGAGGAACGCCTACTTCAAACACCCACCCACCCACAAATGCCCAAAAATGAAATATCCCTTTAACTACGATAACTTTCGACAGAATGAAGGTAGTTAGTTGAAAATTTGGTCAGATATTGGAAATAAAATGTATTGTAGTTATTGATATACTTCCCCTACAAATGATACTTTAAATAGGGAATAACTTTCCATATAATGGAGCTAGCGACTTGTAATTTTGGTCTTATATTTGTAGTGAGGCTTAGTTAGTTGATTTTAGGAATAGGCAAGATCCTTTTTCCCCTATAAAGTTCTGGTAAAAACGAGCTCACTCGTCTCAAATGGCGGAACTAAAGTTCTTTCATGGTAGCTTCATCGATTAACCTTGGCTCAAACGGACCATATATAGAAAACACACTTTTAATGCATACGGGTGCACAAGTCTAGGGTTTATAGGCTTCGGACTCGGGACCGAAGCAAAGCTTCTTTCTCATTTTTTATTCAAACTGGTGTTATACAATGCGAACAGATGATACGGGCTGATATTTTCCCACCGGGTAAGTTAAGAAAGGTCAGCACGTCTTAAATTAGTGTATAGGTATAATAGTCAAGTACTCAGCTGCGGCTCGAATGCTCATCATACCTTATGGAGCTCGTATACTAAAGATCGAGGTAAATTGTTTTTTGGCAACCATATTAATACTAAACTAACTTGCTACTTTAAGCCTGAATAGTTTGCTAGGCGAAAGCTACTGCGATTTTACTAGATAGGTGACTATGAGCGAGGCACAGTGACAATAAAGTCTTCTCATGCCTATCAGTTCATGCGAATTGTACTCGTATTTAAAATCTGAAACTATTAGCAATGCTAGGTGGATTAGTGGCACATAAATATTATTATATGTGGTCTAGGCTCATCTTCTATCGCTGGAAAGGCAACAAATCAGCTCAGTCGTGGCTGTGATTACAGGTAACTGCTTAATTGAAGTATAAGCCAACAGACTTCTGAAGAGGCTGTGGAGACGCGAAAGGGGTTGAAAGTTGTTTCCATTTTTCCTTTGCTCTTGTCCGGCTTTGACAGGAAAGAGCAGATCAACTTTCGATTCCTATTTATTCTGTGAACTGGATAATTCCAGTATTAGCAGTCTCCTTCCTAGATCAGGCTAAGGATTTTTAGTAAATAAAAAACTAGTAAGTTTATGGATAAATCTCTATTGTATCACAACGGATCAGCTTGTGCTTATCATAGGAACCAGTTTACGTACTTACCTTTCCAATGGAGTGCGTTATGTATTTTTATCTATATTTATTTTTTCAATATGTATTTATTTTTTTAATTATTGTAGTATGTAATTATCGAAGGAGCAATTGACGACTTACTCGAAAGAAAGGCGACAAAGAACAGGAAAATTATATGTTGTCTGGATAAAAAGACTAATTGGTAGTATATAACATTCAATTGAACGGCTTTTAATTTCCAATAATTTAAAAGATTGATAGTTGTCCTACCAAGACGTTCAGACGTTTAGAACGTGCGTGATTGAAAGTGGTGAGATTGCAAAAGGTCACAAATGCAATTTCAGGTTAACTCAGTTGATGACCACGCGCAGCAAATATGTCATGGCAATTTTAAGCACGTGGCAGCAATCATGATACATTACTGCACATAATTGATTTTATGACTTTTAAAATATGTATGCAAATGGTTTTCTAAATTAGTATCATTGATATGATATTTAAAATAAATGGTTTTGTAAATTAGCATAATTTGGGCGTCCTTCATATAAAACCTGTATAGCTATAATTTGACGCCAGAAATAGCTGGAAGGAATTTTTTGACTGACACTGAGGCCCGCGCCAGAGAAAGTCTGCACAAAAAGCTCACTGGCGTCAACACCACCGCCACCTGCTCTGAAAATCAGGCAGCTATTATGGCTCTTTCTTCACATAAGTTCTCATCGAAACCACCGAAAAATTATTTTGATATCCTTCATTGTCTCACAAACACAAACCGGGTAACTCTATGTTGGGTACCTGACATCGGGGCACTAATGACAACGGAGCTGCAGATGAATTTATCAGAGGAATTTTTTTATGGGTGAGATATCACCTAAGCAAAATGGGTTTGCCCACTGACCACGGAATGCCGGCTTTGTCTGGAGGGCATTGAGTCCTCCAAAGACCTTCTCTATGTGAATGCCCAGCGATCGCTCCCTCCACGTTTACGTTTCTTGGTGATTCAATAGCGAACTCCGCAGTCATTAAGAGTGCTCCGACAGAGTTTTTTTGTGCCTTCAGCCAACCAAAATGAGTTGATTGAGGGTCTTTCGGATTAATGAAGGCTATGGCATAATACGAGTAGATCTCATGGTCGCTGTTCATACCAGATGGGTATCCTAGCCTGCCCTTATTTGTTAATTTATTATTAACTAATCTCTTAAACCAGGGCCGATATTATTGAAAATGTTATATTTCAAATATGTTTAAATATCTAAAATATGTTTATAGCCCACTAGCTGAACGTACAAAAGACGCCCAAATAAGAAATAATTTCGGGCAAGCTTGAAATCATTTTGATCGGTTGATTTAGGCCTAAAATGCTAGGTACGTTCATTTTTGCGCCATAGGTGAGGTATATGAGGCGAGATAATAGGTGAGGCCCCTCCTTTTCAGACACCGGCGAGCGTGCATTGAAATTTAGAAAATCTTTCATTACTCCCGCCCCTCTTAACGAAATTTCAAGTTTTAAGTACAGAATTTACACAGAATTCGATGTTCCTCAACAGGATTTTTTTGGTTTCTCATTCGGATCAGCCGTTTCCGATTTATGGCCATTTAGAGATGGGTCACTTGGGATTTTTGCCGAACATCTGAAGCGCGGGGGCGCGGGTGGTACAGACAGGCCTAGGTACGTTCATTTTAGGACTAAATTAACCGATCAAAATGGTTTGCAGCATTTCAGAAATTATTATTTATTTGATGCGTTTATTTAGTGGGTCAAGGCCCGACGTCGGGCTGTCGCGCCACGATGATGATGATGATTTAGTGGGTTATTACTAATAAACTTGATATCATAGATTAAATTAGACTACGAAAATTTTTAATTCTCCGTAATAAATTCGTGATTGGGAGTGCATATCCGCTGAAGGTTTATTATTGTAATTGTGTGTTGTTGACCTGAATTCAGCACATATGTACGTACAAAAGAATGCGCCTATTGTTCTAGTCCCATCACACATTTTCTTGAATCATGATCATCATCGCAACCATGATTTACCACAATAATAATCTTAGTACGAGCTTTTCATGCCCTCTCTTAAACAATAAAATATAAAAAATCTAACGAAAGTTGAACAAAAAGTTACAACGAAAAACTTTTGAATAACACTCCGTTCTTATTTCATAATTAATCAAATCCTTCTAGCGTAAATGAGACCCAAATGAAAAGGAAAGAAAATTGTATTGTTTGTAATCAGGCGAACTTGTTTCTTTCCTTATCTCTCGTTTTTTTCTCTTTAATCTCAATTTCGTAATTATTGGATACATTTGGAAAATCATAATATCTTCCGTGCAAACTGAATCAGGACAGGGTTCTGATTTAATAATAATTATGACAACGAACCTAAACAAAGATTTTTTTGCTTTTTCTTCCCATCACCTTTAGTCCTTTTAGGATGCGAGAATAAGTTGGGGATTGTGAAAGGATGTTTTTGTTTCGATTTAAGGGATTTTTACCTTTCGGAGGCGATCACGTTTTAAAGAATATTTTTCTTCGTGACATTAAGCCTTCGAAAGAGATGAATTAAATAAGATTCGGGGTGTTTTGTTTATCAAGATTTAATTTTTTCATTATTATTATATTGGAAAAAGTTGTTTCGGAAGGAACGTACTCCCTTAGAGATATGTGAGCCTAGGAAATTTAGTAGTTATGGTAATAGCAATGACATTCGAATAAGCGCACACCCAGCTGCTCTACACTTTCAGATTTTGAAGCAGCCTACTGACAAATAAGTTCCACAGAAAAGGAGAGAACACTCCATCCTTCGGAATATCTCTGCCGACAAGTCCTCCTTCAGACAATGCTCCCAGACATGAGTGGCGATACCAGCACTATGAGATTCATTAAGAAAAGTCCAAGAGGAACGCATGGCTCAAAGGAATCCACCTTTGGCGAGTATCTTTTGTATTCGCTGCAATTTCTTTAAATCATTTTCGAGTATTTCTTTGAAAATTCGTAGGCCAAGGTTGATACATATACCAAACATTTTAGAGGGGGTCCTCTAGATTTGTCAATGGATAAAGTCAAAAAGATTCGATGTGAAAAGCTGATATAAAAAGGAGTTTTGCCGCCACGTTTCACATAAAGATATAAATAAATGTAAAATAATATTATCCATAATTCTGTGAAAAGTGCCTCGTGTATTTTGAAACCTGGAGAGGTTAAACCAAAGTTCTCGCTTTCATCCAAGGTCGGGGTATTTATTTTTATGTAACAACGTGGCTGTCAAATTTTAATTGTGTGATGTTCAACGACCTTCTCTCCACCACCAATCATCTTCAATTGAGAAACCTTTCTCGATTTCTTTTTTCTTTCTTCCTTCGTGTCAATTTCTAACCAGCGACGACCCACAGTATATTATTCAATCGATGCGTAAGCTATCCTTCCATTAATTTATTCGAGGGTTCCTTTTCCTTGGAATTTGTATGGTTGCCCTCTTAGAGGAATTAATTAGTCCTTGACGAAATTGGTTTTCTGTTGATTCCTTTTTTTGTATGTATTTAATTTTTGGGGGTCGGATTGTATTACATAGTGTTCGTCTCGTATTTATTTTATTCGACGATGCAATGATACCTTTATAGTGTCAGATGTTATTCCAACTTTTACATTACTTTAGGCGATGAAGGAGCAGGAGATTGATGGGCCTTTAGTGTCAGTAAAATAAAATCGATGAATGATGGAAATGTGCTTAAGGGAATTCCATTAATTCAAAGGTTTTCAAGACGAAATTAAATTAGAGATTAAATGAAAATAACTAATTTAAATTTACAATGAATTCAATAAGTAAAATACCTTACAGATATCGATACGAATATACGAGTGTGGTATGGTTTGTTCAATAATTAAGTCTGAACAAGAAACATGAGAAATCTCCAACCATGCATCAAATGCATTTTGGTTATAAATAACTTAATCGATTAGACAAATCGTTGCCACAATCCCGAGGGAAATCGAATTTTTTGGTCGTTCATGTATCAAAGATTAAAGTGGCGGATCCAAAAGCGGGCCATGAGGGCCCGGGCCCCTTCCAAAATTTTGGTATATCGAGCTTGGTCTTAGAATATTCGTGAAAATACCTGAAAATAATTTATAAAATGATAGCGAATATAAAAGGCGGCCAAGGCCCGACGGGCTGTCGCACCACAATGATGATGAATATAAAAGTTACCCGTCGAGGGTGGGCTTCTTTGTGCAACGCGATCTTCGATTTTCCATGAAGCTCGCTTGTGTGTGAACATCGTCTGAACGAAGACTTATGTGCAGGGATACCTTACAAGGTGGAGTGCTATCTTCATTTTTTCTGGAACTTAATAACTTTGTCAATAGGCTGCTTCAAAACTTGAAAGTGTCGCGCAGAAAGTGTGTGCTTATGCGGATAACATGATATTGTTATATCTGGTAAATTTCCGGGGGGTTGTTAGTCAGATATGTATTGCAAAATGTCCTCTCACAACAAACCATTTGGGCTGATACATATGGGGCAAAGGTAAGCTTTGTAAGCTTAGGCTATATCCAGTCAAACCCCCTGTGCTGCATGGGGTGAGACTAGTTTTTTCCAGTAAGGTAAAAATTCTTTGTAAGTGTTTTACTCATGTTTGGGATAGTTGTCTGCTCTGAGTCTGGAATAGATGCATAAATTAATCTGCGTTGCTTTTTATGGTGCTTTTAGGACTACTCTTCATGCTGCTGCTTTGAACATGCTGCTTAACCTGCTACTTCTTGACATTTTGAATGAATAGATGCCCGCAAATACGGTCATTAGACTCCATAACACTAGTCATCGGTTTACTTCAGGCTCTAGATGGCTTAAGGATTGGTGATCAGAGTTTTCTTTGATAGGCTTCGCGTGAAGGGTATCATTCAAACTCGCGCCTATATATACGAATGGCTTGCTCGATGTATATGGGTATGATGCAAACATTGAAACGTTCGAGGCAAAAAGCGCGGATCATAACGGATGCCAAACCTTATTGAATGTCCAGTAATGTAATATCCTGTAATGACCGCAGTGAGCCTGGCGACATTTCGACCGGTCGTGGTCAATAGCCCAGATGTTTTTCTTCTGTCATAGGAGGGCTATATCTTCCTTGATAGGGCGCGGGTGGGCAGATTTGGAATCCCCAACATTGAAGTAGTGAGAGAAGATCTTGCTCTTAACAGTCCTCAGTGAAATACAAACAGATTCTGCATGAGAGCTTCCTAGGACGACCCCCCTCCTGGCCAGCTCGTCGGCTTTTTCGTTTCCCTCAATGTCTCTATGACCAGGCACCCAGAGCAGGGTGATGTTGACCCGTCTGCCAAGGCGAGTTGATTCTCCCCACACCGCCCTACCAGTTTGAAGGAAGTACTCACCGAGTTCAGTGCCTTGATAGCGGCTTGGCTGAGCAAATGGCGATGTTCTGGTTATCTGGTATATCTCTGAGAGTGAGACACGCACAATTTTTTTTCTCTAACAATTTGCACCTTGAACATATAAGCCCGAAATAAATTGTTCAGAACACTCTGTCCGCACAAAATCTAATTTCACTTGGATTTATTTGCTCTTTCTCATGTAATCATCTACCTTCTACTTCAATAAATTAAGCGTTTCCCGGGCTATGACCCCCCATGCTGTTTTTACACAATGCCGATTTCTCATTAATGTAATTAATCGGAAAGTGAACACCTCTGTCAGATTTATTAATGCAATCAGAACCTAACATCATTTCGGGTCGTCTACCATTATCCACGAAAATATCACAGACAGTTTACCCTCATAAATCGCCAGAGAGACGAATCCAAATCAGTGGAACTTCAATCGAATTATCATCAGTACAATCAGTAGGATTAAAATATAAGAGGATTGTCAGGCCGGAATTAATGAATTCCAACTGCTGTGTGTCTGTTGTCCGAAGTTCAGACAAGCAACCGCAAAAGATATTATCCTTACTTCATTCCATCGCAGAGAAATGCGAACAAAAGGCTAGGTGTGAATACCATAGATAATGACTGTGAATTGATACACACTTCATTCCAGTCATTCAGTTCGGGATCTTTTGTTAGTAGACACACAGCAGAATAGACAAATTTCGGTGTCAGGCCGATCGCCATTCCACTCGTTGACTCCTTTGTGCAATTTTGGGGAAAATACCATCGGAACGTGAGGACTACACTGTCAACGAACATTGTTCGAAATGACGCCCCAAGGGAAAATTCCATACATTGAAGTCAGCTTAATTTTCGAATAAACACTAACTTCGGCATCTCGAAGAGTCGACAGCGACAGGATAACAGCCAGCGGCTTGTGTATTCGAAAGGTAGACGAACTAAGATCGGACAACAGCAATTTCTTGTGAAGCTCAAACATAATATTTCACCTGTTCGAAAAATGATGAACGTTCGCTAGACAATTTGAAGAAAAGAAATATTTTCTATCCCAAGTAGCTTTCATCGGTGAAGTGGAAGCAATTTTATTCGGACATAATTCAACGTCAACGTGGGGCGTTATAATGCAAGTGGATGATAGTGGAAACAGATAGCGAAAGGTTAGTTTATTGCTTTTAGTTTTGTATTGAATTAGATGAAGAGCGTAGTGAATGGTCTGGACGGAAGTTCCTTGCAGATTGATGGAAGACAAATGGGGAGGGAATGAAATATGTATATCCTTAGTGGAAAAGATGTGTGTGATAAATGAAAGGACTCCCACGAAAAGTATAAAAATATATAAATTCATAGTTGAGCTACTCGTTTGTAGATAAATACGAGACTCCCAGTGTGAGTGATGACATGGGTCTACCAATTGTTCCAAGTTTCATCGAAAGCCCATTGTTTATAAATGAATATTAATACTAGATGATGATGGGCCGTGGCCCACAAAAAAAAGCCATAAGCTCTGCGACGATAAGTCTATTATGCTATGCCCGAATCCTCGACAGCAGGCCTGTTGATCTAATCTGCTCATCTCGATAAATCGGCTGAGATGGCCGAGTTTGATCGAGGCTTCGTTCTCGGCCCTGGGGTAGGCAATTCCGAAGCAAACAGTTCCACGGCAAGCAAGAGCTTCACATTCACAAGAGGTAATGTTCTAGGGTTTCGTCGTCAGCCTCACAGAAACGACAGCTTGTATTCGAAGTTATGCACATTGCTTCGAGGTGACCTCGAAGACGGGAGTAACCTGCGAGAAGTCTTTTGTTCGATTCGATTACCAATGTAGCTGTTATGAGGCAGAAGCTGGCGACATTTTAACCTTAAACTCCTGAGAGCGTTGAGTGTATTGTAAGTGCTAATCTGTATCTGTCATTTTTTATATATGTATATTATATTCAATATATTATAGATTAAAAGAGACATCGATGTCATGTATTCCACTGTCGTTTTTTATAAGTTGAGCGGTGAATGGCGAAACTCAACACTGAAGTCAGAAAAAGGTGGCACCAAAGTATTTCAAAACGCAATAATAACATGGCCAATAAATATCTAAAGTTACTTGGTTTCGTTCTACATACTAATCTAGTATGCGTATGTAGCTTAATTTGCAAAGCACCATGCTTTTTTGTTGCTAGGCACCACTCTGCGTCGATCGCAGGCTACGATGAAAAAGATACACACATAAACTCCGTGCTCTATGGGTTGATTGTTAATGCGAAAATCGTGCGCCGGACAACTTTTTCAAGTATCTTTTTGATCATCGCCTGTAATCGACGCAGAGTGGTGTCTAACAAAACAGACCCTTAGGCCCGTTTTCTCAATGTCTGGTTAAACTGCCAGTAAGCTATCCGGGACACTAAATTTAACCTTAGCGCATGTAACGCTCAAAATATGATAATGCAGTCCACAGTGCAGCTAATGCAGTAGGGAGTTAGCTGATTTTCTTGGCGGAATCCTGCCACCTGTTCAATTCTATTCTACGTCTGTGCCACCTCTCAGTATTATTTTGCGGCTAAGTTGGTTTCAGATCCGTTTCCTTCGAATGAATATCCAGAACTCTGTTCCTTGTGACCAGTTTAATTGTCTCATTTGAATGTGCAGACGTAAACAGTTCTAGCCGTCAAAATCTTAGCAGTCCGTTTCAGCTGTTTGGAATTATTGTCCGATAAATTCTTAACGGGAAGATGAGTGCCGTTTAGCGTTTATCTACAGTATAAGATTTAACTAGACATTGAGAAAACGGCCCTAAGTCTCGCGCAACACTCGTTCTGAAAACAAACATTCAACAAAAATTAGTGAAGCATTAACAACAATTTATAGCATTCATCAATTTACTCGGTAAAATATGATTAAAAATTTAAAAAACAAATAAAAATAGTATAAATAATATGCGTGTGAATTTTCATTCCCGTTAGCCATATAAGAAAATTTCTTGTTTAATTATTGCTGTGTGCACTACCACGCACAATATTTCCAGAGATCAATTCCACTCGTTTTATTACTGTATGCTTAATGCAATGTTTGCGCTGAAATTTCAGTGAAAATTAAAATGTAAAATTGTTGTTGGATCCGAATATGTACATATAAGCAGATGCACAGTTCATTTTATTAATTTCGGTGTTGTAATTGCTTGGACTTCACTTCATTTTGTTTTAAATGAAGAGCACACACTCATTAACAGGCTGGTAAAGTGGAATGTACTCGAAGAGGTAAGCTCATGCTCATAGGCGCCGACTATGGGGGGGCAAGGCACTTTCTGCCCCCTCAACCCAAATATTGGGGGGGCAACGCCCCCCCAATATTTCAGACATAAAAATCATTTCGCAAGAAAAGCGATCTTAACCCGACTTCTTCGTTCAAACAATCAAACACTTATTTAGCTATGACACATTGGGAAGGAAGGAAGGAGCTTCTACGGACATACATATACATACTCATATATAGCCTATGAGGATCGTACCATTGAATCTTGTGCTTTAACAAGACTTGACAGCCGTCGTTCTCCCGGGCCCGGGTCATGGGAAGCCGTGTGAAATTAGCCCGAATCATAATGGTCACTTGAGGTATTAAAACTCGACGTTAAATTTGGTTATGATTCCTCAAGATGCTGTCAAAACTTAGTTGATCTTTTGTGCTAAATTATTTTAAGACGTGGACGGTAAATTATTTGAATTTGAGTTTAATTAAAATTTAAAAAATTATTTTCGGTTAATAAACAAAAAAGCTCTATAGTTAGTTGGTCAGCAAATGCTTGATGAAATGACCTGGATCTTAATGCTTCATTATTAAAAACAAACAAGCTAGCCTTCGGCTAGCGAAGCGTGAAGGATATCATACCTTCGTTGTGTTTTGTGGTACATTTACCACTTTGAAATTAGTAGTAAACTTGTTCCGATTTCACTGTTCCTATAAGAGGTATATGAAATATTGGGCCGATTTCAACCAAATTTAGGAATGTAGCTTAGCAGTCAATATGATTGAATAATATGCAATTTCACAAAGATATCTTCAGAAATAAAAAAGTTTTTCTGATAAAAAGTTGCTTTTGGAACGGTCGTTCCTATGACAACTATGTGATAGAGTAGTCGGATTTCAACCAAATTCGGGGATGAGATTTCACTAAAGACAACATTGATTAATGTGAAATTTGAAAACAATATCTTTAGAAATAAAAAAGTTTTTCCCACAAAGACAAATTTTTGAACCGATCGTTCCTATGGCAGCTATATGACGTAGTGGTCCAATTTCAACCGAATTCGGAAATGTGATTTTACTAAAAATATTGTTGATTAATATAAAATTTGAAGATGATATCTTTAGAAATAAAAAAGTTTTTCTCACAAAGACGAATTTTTGGACCGGTCGTTCCCATGGCAGCTATATGACGTAGTGGTCCGATTCCGTTGGTTCCGACATATATACAGCGTGCAATAAAAAGAAGGCTTTGTACAAAATTTCAGCTCGATGGCTTTAAAACTGAGGGACTAGTTTGCATAGAAACAGACAGACAGACGGACAGACGGACAAAGCTTAATCGACTCGTCTCATCATACTGACCAAGAATATATATAGTTTATATGGTCGGAGATGCTTCCTTCTGTGCGTTGCAAACTTCATGACAAAGTTAATATACCCTATCACATCCGTGAAGGGTATAACAAGAAATTTTATTTCCATACGACGCTGATGATTTGCTTGGTCGGTTCCAAATTGGCTCCCTTCAATTGTGAGAGCATTTTGATTGACTCTATGAGACTATACATTCGTATCGACATCGAATATTTGCCTGCCTTAAAACATCGACTTTTTTAGCTATGGTTATTGGACCGTTCTTTTCGTGGACCCATCATCAGTCCACGTTTTAAGTGCAAGAGATACGTTAATTGTTATTTCAAGAATGGATCAGTTTATTGTGAGGATACCATCACAAAAAGTTCACACAACAAGGCAATCCGACAGTCAATAAAAAAATTATGAAAAGTTGTTGTGCCCCCCCAATATTTTTCAACAGTCGGCGCCTCTGCTCATGCTACTTGGTAGGAATGTATTTGGGATGCCAAATGTGAAAGGATGTCAGTTACTGATGCAACCAAATAAACTATGTACATAGTTCCATCTTTTATTCTAATATACCGATGGTTAAGCGCACAAATGTGTTAAGTGCACTTTTGGCTTTTGAGTTAACTGCATTTTCAATTCCCCCAGTATCAAAGCTGTCTAGTGCACAAATTTTGTAAGTATCTGAACATTAATAAATAAATAACTGGCGCAACAGTCCAATTTGAACCATGGCGTCGAGATGAGTTAGCATCACCTCATTTTCTAGATCGTGACGGTATATCTTGTGCAGAGGTGTGTGATCAGCAACACGCTCAACCGAGTTATTTACCCCATAAATGGGTACTCTCTTAACAGCTGAGTGGGCTCATAGTCCGACACGTAAATCCACCTTTTTCATCGAAAACTACCGCATTCAGTAGGAATCGAACCGGGGCCCAGTGCGTAGAAGGCGAACTTGCTAACTGTTGCGCCATCCGGACTACATCTGAACATTAATAACGACACAAAACACAATTCAAATCGGTGTTAACTGCATAAAAATTAATACTTAGTGCAGTGAATGTGTTAAGAGCACTTACAACGTACGCACTGTGCTTGTGCACATAGAGGTGGTAACAGCACAGCACTTACCACATTTGTGCACTCATTTGTTGACAATATTATGATTCTGTCTGCATAACGCACTTGAGATGAAGGAGATGGTTACAATTTTATGAGTTCATTTGCGAGTTAATGGCCCAAAAGAATTGAAATTACAAATTTTCAACATTTGACAACATCAATAATATTGTTTCTGCCTCAGGGGAGGTCAGCATGAAAAATGACGATGTTTTGATGTGTACCTACATCACATGTGGCCAAACCCATTTGCATTTTGTATGAACAATGAGGCAATTTAACCAATTTACCTCGCATTTCCACTTTCTCTTGATATTTTTTAAGCACCAGTGTGAAGAGTGTGTTCTTTTTACACCCTAGACCTTGAGAAGTTAAAGGGTATAATTGTTTTTGTCACGTAGAAATTTGTAGTTTCAATCCTTTCGAGTCATTAACTCGTAAATGAACTCATATACAAAATGCTTATTGGTTTGACCACTTGTGATATCACCTCCTTTTAATTACGCTTGTATACATTTTTCGTCCTGGCCTGTCCTACTTTTTTTTAGTATTCACAGTTAGTACGAATGAGTGGTAAGTGCCAGAAATGTAAATGCCAAAGGTGGTAAGTGAACTTTGAATCGAAATTTGACAAGTAATAGCATCAAAGATTTAAAATTCAAAGTAATATTAAACTAATTTTAGTTATAATAGTTCCAAGATACATTACGTAAATGTTAAGAGCACAGAAATAAGTATCGATCGGGAAATTCACAAATGAAGGACTTGTAAAATGGTTTTTGCTCTCCTGTAAAATTTCGTTTTCGGCACTTAACACATTTGTGCGCTTAACCATTGATACATTTTGAGCTCATTGTTGTCCATATTATCAGTATTAGACTTGTATAAAAATAATCCTTGAAGTCATGGTTCTATACTACATAGCATTTTTGTAAATTTGTATACATATTTTTCATCCACGTGAATGTGGATCAAATCTGCAAGATGGAAGATAGATAAGTAAGGGTTATAGGACTCAGTTGCCCTAACCTCTTGTGGGGCATAGCGCGTCAACCGTTCCATGGGTGAGAGGATGTACCCATGCCGAACTCCACTGCGAATATCAAAGTCCTCCGACACCTTACCTTCATGCAGAACGCGATATTTCGCGCCGTCATAGGTAACCTTAATAATAGCCACAAGCTTCTCAGGGATGCTTCTCCTGCGAAAGGCTGCCCATATAAAATCCCGGTTGACACTATCGAAAGCCTTTTCGAAATCGATGAAAAGCAAGTGAAGCAGAAAAGCGTATTCAGCGCATTGCTCGATAATGATAATGTGATCGACACAGGAGAATCCGGATCGAAAACCAGCCTGCTCTTCATCAATTGTGCTTTCTAAGTGGGCCTTTAGTATTTCCAGGACGATTTTAGCTAATATCTTGGCAACGGCAGGAAGCACACAAATGCCTCTCCAATTATTACAGTTTGTGAGCCTAACCTTCTTCGGAAGTATGATGATCAAATCTTCCTTCCACTCAGTGGGAAAGGTCTCTGCATTCCACGTTTTATCAACAAGTGGGTGCAGCAACTCGGCAGTTACGCTTGGCGCTTACGCTTGATAAATTTCGGCAGGGATACCGTCGAGTCCGGCGGCCTTTCCTCGTTTTAGTACAATAATTGCAGTGACTATTTCCTCTTTAGTCGGGGCAGTGGCCCGTATACGCACATTTTGATGGTTAGCCAGACTATGTATATGAGGTGGAACTTCACATAAGGTTACACGGTTCAAGACCGCGGCGAAGTGTTCGTTCCACCGTCTCATTTGATTTTTTTTGCAAGATAAGTAGCTTGCCACCACTATCCTTCACCGGATGTTGGCAGGAGTTACGACCACCTGTAAACTCCTTGATGACACCGTATACGGCGTTTAAGTTGTTACTTCTTGCGGCTTCTTCTGCTGAGGCTAAAAGAGAATTCGCATAATCTTTTTTATCACGTCAGACACTACGCTGAACTTCTCGAGCTTTCTGACGGTAGAGGAGTTCGATTGCTGCTTCGATTGTCGTCTGATGCTGCAGCCAAGCGAACCTTCAGTTCTTTTCTTACAACAATACAGCATTCAAATCACCGATTACCATTATAATGTCACCTTTAGGTGTTTTGCTCTGAACAGCGTTTAGTTGTTTATAGAAGGAGTCTTTTGCCAAGACATTGTCGGGTTCAGTAGGGGCATAACATTGTATTATTGAGATTTTCCTCATTGCAGTCCGGAACCTGGCGGTCATGATTCTGTCAGAGACCGGATCCCAGGATAAGAGTCCGTTTCGTGCGGCTCTGGTTAGAAGAAGCCCCACACGTGACTTACGACCACTACCTTTAGTTTTACCGGACTACAACATTACAGTTCCGCTGTTCCACCATCTTATCTCACTAACTCCTAAGATGTTTAATTTATGCCTCAGAAATTCTTCTCTAATTGAAGAAATCGTGCATTATGGGGACCTTCTGATCCATTGTCCAGGAGAGTACGAACATTCCAGAACCCAATGTTTGTCATTGTTCGATAGACAAAAATTGTATCGGTCAGTTCTTATCCGAAGCATAGTTGACGTTTCGTTAGAATATAAAGATTTCGAATAGTGCAAGTTGCTGGCATACACATCCTGTCCTTTCTTTGTCGGTTTTAACGACAGGTCCTCAAAGGGAAAGGCCGTGGTATTATTTTTACACCCCACACCACAGGGAGAAGGTTTACCTCAACCAAATCATCGCACTGCCATCACTGGCAGCTTTACATTGGTTAGCAATGGTCAGTGACGATTGCCGTTCTAGGAGTCGCCAACGCGGAGGACTATGGAAGAGGAATTTTCGCCCGTTTTTTTGCACAAAAGCTCGGGTGAACTACCCTTGACTTGGATACCTGCAAACGCGTCTATAATGTGTTTTAAGTGTCAGACAAATTGAATCAGACAACTGTGTTTTATAGTTACCCTTTTAAATTAACAAAAACAAACGTTTTGTTTAACTACCAATTGAAATTCTCATATGAGAAATCAAATAATCCCGCTACTGCTACCATAAACCTTGATCGTCGAAAAAGATAAGCTTCGAAAAAAAAAAATACTCGGATAAGTAGGATTTACATCATCGTCTTTCGTTAAGAAGAAATGCGACTTGAAGAAAAATAAGCAATTGTTTAACTGATGTGAGAGCAGGATAATGTTATAATTGTTTGGAATCAGTATGATTCCTAGATTTACAAAGAACACATTTTAAGCTTAACTGAAAAAATAAAACACAGGCAAACTGTAGATGAATCACGTCCAATGAAAGCAACGTTAAGCCATATGAGGGATCGTTACAAAAGTAATTGCTACTTGAAGTTAAAACCTTAAATCTCAAGTCGTCAAGAAATATAAACAATATTCAGAAACGTCACATAAATATCCTTACTCCTACAAAAGTCACTGACATGTGTTCCTTGAAGTACCCTTCAAAGATTTCGCATTTGACAATCATCTTCTCAACTTTGCCAAGTCTTTATTGTAAATATTTGCTCTCTTATTGTATTTGAATTTTTTTTACTCCCACTCAGCACAAGGAGAATTCTCTTATATTTTTGATGATTCCTAAAGCTAAAACTCCCCATTCTTTTACAATTCAAGATAATACGATCAGCATCCCATCACCGCTTCCAGGCATACTTTCATATTTTTACAATTCGTCGCAAGTAGTCCCATAAATAAGTAAATGGGCTTATACAAACTCTAATCTCTCGACAATGTGCGGAAGCGATGAACTCATACGAAAGTAGCACTCCTTACACTGACTATCAAGCGGGAAGACAAAATCTAATCCACCCTTTTCTCGGGATGTAAATCCGTCTCCGTGTTACCCTTTTCACAGGTGCGTAAACTAAACTGACGACTATATTTCAAGCTCTAACAGTTCTCAGTGCGGTGCTTTGAATCATATTTGGCCCCAGCCAACCGTACCCTTGAGGAAGGGATCCAAATAAAAACAGAATTTATCATTTTTCGCTCGTTTCCATAAACTTGTCCGGTATTCATGATTTCACATCGTACCGCTGCCTTCCAAAGGATATTTTATGACAAAGAAATTCAAAAAAAAAAAAAATCAAAAATATAATGTATATATCTACACGGTTTTCGGCTCAAAAGCAACGATGGTAAGTCATAGACCGCAAAGAAAAAAAAACTGCCTTTCCTCAGTCTGTTTCTTTTTTCTGCGCTATTTGTTGTTTTTCGTGTGAAGAGTCATTCGTTCGCCTTGAGTTGATCCTGGCAAGAGTAAAGGGACGGGCTCCTTGACGCGCACTCATACGGAAAGGACGAAGTGGAGAAAAGTCACGTTATTACGAGCTATTCGAACTGAATTTTAATGTGCGAAACGTCGAAAAGTTGACTACTGGCAAGCATACGCTCTATTCTTATTTCTTATCCTTTACTTTGCACGCTTATCCTTATTCTCGTGCTTTGTCATACGAAACGAAAAGTCTCAGAGATAATCCATGGGTGATAAGAAAATATACTTGAGCCCAAGTTTAAGGATACGCTTTGAAAGATTTCTCATTCCTTTTTGTTTGTTTTCCTTTTTACAGTATGGCTCGAAAATTTTGTATTTTTTTTATTTATTTTTGAGATTGTTCGACGACTACAAAATGTCTCCGAATATAATCTAATATGCATTTGAAATTGTCGATTTTCGATAATATTTTACATACGAGTACTAGGACAAACAAAATGATTGAACAGACACGGCAGCTTTTCGTAGGGTTTGATTCGATTAAGAAACTAGAAAATGTCATCGTGTTTAATACATATAAAACAACGATCAATAATATGTCAATTGAATTGGCTTCCAATACCAATTTCCCATTACGCTGAAACGAAGAAAGTGAAGCAAAAGCAGTACTCTGAAAAAACAGGAGGACGCCATATGCTTGAGTACAACGGTCAAATTATTCATCAAGGATACAAACTAATGAAATGAAATGGTTGTTACCAACTCAAGGAAACTCACAAGAAAGCCTCGTACATACAGTGATCCTCAAATAAGGGGCGGGGGAGTCTCACCTTTCGAACTTGTCAACATTACGAATATTCACTTATTCAAATAAATTCGAAAATTTTCAAATTTTACTGAATAAATACAATAGAATTTTCCCTCCCACTGTAACCTCATCAGACCTAATCTTAAATTTATGGTACAATTAAAAGTGACAATCAGTGCAACAGAACAGCAAAATTCACTTGTAAGCAAAGTATTGCACTTAGGACAATAGTAAAAAGTCATTTTGTATGCGCTCGTCAAGCAAATGGCCTGTAAAAGGATGTCCTTAAGTTTTTCCGTTCGTTCTGTACTCCTTCTGCTTCAACTACATTCAACAATTTGTTTTGCGTCCTGTCACCAGCTCTAACACACATTTCTTATCTTTTTATGACTAGTTGGGGTACGGATTGCAGGAAGCACCCCTTTAGCTTGCCGGAATTGTATTAATACTCTTTCGCCGAAACAAAATTTCCATTTTGCTGTGACTTAATTTGCCAGAAAGCTGAAGATTTTGTGTGATATCGCTAGCTACTACTCTACTCTGAACGTTATTAGGATGTAATTAAGTCGTTTGTTTTATGAAGAAATGAGTTGAAAGATAGAATCGTAAGCGACTGACGACAGAAATAACAACGATGAAATTTAAATATGGTTCGAGCTTGTCAGAATGATGGGGAATTCGCAGTTAGTATATTCATCGTGGCCATTCAAACGAGCTCAAATAAAATAGTTTTTCAGTACCGAAATAATATTGGGTTTTTCAATGGGTTTTATTTTAAACTAGCTGCCAGAGCCCACTTCGCTCGCTCTCGTCTAGTGCTCGGAACTGTCTAAGAAGCGTTTTGATTGTAAATGTTCACCGTTCAAAAGGGACTTAAGAAGCTTGGCGGGGGTTGCAGCAGGTAACTTCCTCATTGGCCATTAAGCTTAGCTAGTTGAACTTTGTATAAGACTTTAGCTACTCTCCTTTAATGTAGATATCTAATATCGGTCTCTCTGGATCTGAGAAAGGACAACAAAGATACTCAGTCTTTGGTATACTAATTCTCAGTCCATGATCCTCCAGCTGTTGGCAAAATTGAATAATTTCATATGTATGTAAATGAATTGAACGCACTTTGTTTTGTTTTAAGTCACTTTTGACATTTGTTCCTTTCCTTCTTCTGTTTCTTAACTTCGCCCAATCAACATTGCCATCTTTGTGCTTGTGTAGAAATATCGTTGATTATTAAAGAAATCTGGAGTACGCTGTGAATAATTCTTTTTATTTAACAAAGGTTATGGGCCCAGTATCCGGATTCAAATAATATTTCTGTTTTCTTCGGCATTATTTGGTGGATTTTTTGATATTCACTTTGCGCTAACCTCAAAATTGTTCGATGGCTGATAACATTGCGAAATATCAGATTCCGCGTCTGAACGGGTACAATTATTTCAATTGGAAATTTCGCGTCGAGATTTTATTGAAGCGTGAAAGTGTTTGGTACGCAATTGCAGAGGCTAGGACTGCAGCAAATGCGAGTGAATGGGACAGAGCGGACGAGAAGGCGCTTTCTACTATTTCGTTGCTTGTAGAGGATGACCAGATTCACCACATCAGGAACACAACAAAAGCCAAGGAGGCATGGGATGCCCTCAAGGACTTTCACGAACGTGATTCGCCCGGGACGAAGGTGCGTGTTCTACGCGAGATCATGCAACAGCGTGCAACAGAAGCCACAGATATGGAAGTGCATGTAAGTCGCATGAACGAGTTGTTCCAGAAATTGCTAGCGCTAGGTGAAGAATTGAAGCCAGATTTCTTCAGAAGTGCTACTTTGTTGGGTTCTTTACCGAGTAGCTACGACGGGTTAATAACGGCGCTTGAAGCTCGAGAGGAGGGTAAATTGACTCCATCTCTTGTTTGCTCAAAGATTATTGAGGAATATCGTAGGCGAAGGTATCGTGATGGACCAAACTCGGAAGAAACAACTGCTTTAAAGGTCTGCAATAATAAAGATAGCAAAGTTACTTGCTTCTTTTGTAAAAAGAAAGGACACATCCGTAATTGCAAAAAGTATATTGCGTGGAAGGCCAAGAAAAATGAGTCGAGTGGAAGTCCGACAGCCAACATTGAGCAACGCGATTCGGATGAATTTTTATTCATGGTCGGTACGAGTGCGAACGGTTGGATATTGGATTCCGGTGCTACTTGTCACATTTGCGGTTATCGGGAAAGTTTTATCGAATTCGATGGATCACATTCTGAAAATGTATCTGTTGCGAACGGTCAGCAGGTAAAAGCGTCTGGCAAAGGTACTGTGATTGTTAATTTTCTGACCCGAGACGGCCGCGTAAATAAAATAACAATTCAAAATGTGTTATATGTTCCGCAAATCGGTGGAAATCTAATATCGGTGAAATGCTTGACAGAAAAAGGTTTCCGTGTAAATTTTAATGATATGTTCTGTGAAATTCGGTCTTTGGACAATAAACGTGAAATCGCGGTTGGTGACATTAATGACAGATTGTACCAAATGCGTGTGGCGAATCAAGCCAATTTGATAAAAAACAGCCAGAATTTGTGTGTGCATGATTGGCACCGTGTGTTGGGACATCGTGACATAAACGTTGTGCGCGGTATTCCGATGAACAATTTAGTTCATGGAATGAACTTAGTAAATTGCAAGTGCAGTTCCCAATGTGACATTTGTATAAAAGGGAAACTTAGTCGGGCACCCTTTCCAAAGAAGTCTGTGTATAAATCTAAAAGTGTCTTGGATTTAATCCACTCCGATATATGTGGACCGATGCAGACTGTTTCACCCTCGGGAAAAAGGTATATTTTAACACTTATTGATAATTTTTCTCGATATTGCACCATATACTTGCTGAAAGAGAAATCTGAAGCGTTTAATTGCTTCAGACAATTTCACCAACTTGTCAAAAACAAATTTGGAGCAAACATCAAATGTCTTCGTTCTGACCGTGGTGGAGAATATATTGACAGTCGGTTTGTTGATTATTTAAAATCGAACGGCATTAAAATTCAGCGTACTGCTCCGAATTATCCTCAGCAAAATGGAGTTGCGGAACGTAAAAATCGCACTCTAATCGAAATGGCGCGATGTATGCTGCTGGACTCTTGACTCGAATATCGATATTGGGGTGAAGCTGTTATTATGGCGAACATGTTACAAAATTTATTGTCATGGAAAGCGGTAATTGGAACACCATTTGAGCACTGGCATGAAAGAAAACCGAACTATTTGAATCTACGTCGCTTTGGAGCGAATTGCTAAGTACGAGTTAATGATAATAATCGTCGAAAGCTTGACGTGAAAGGCGAAGCAGCCGTATTCATGGGCTTTGACTCAGAGTCGAAAGCATATAGATGTTTTGTTCCGAAGAAAGGAAAAATAGTAATTTCCAGAGACGTTAAGTTTTTAGATGACAATCGAAAGTCGAAGTCGGCGTTTAACAATCCTACTAGGGAAAGCCAGGATATTGAGTCCTATATTGATTTTGACTTTGATAGCTGCGAATATGAGGCACCAAGCAGACATAACGATCAAACAGCTGATACATTGGAGTACAATTCAGGAGGAGACGTACCCTTGAATAACGAGTCGGAAGAAGAAGTAATCGTTAGACGATCTCAGCGATCTACTAAAGCCATTCCACCGAAGTACTTAATCGAAGAGATCAGCGTTGTTATTAATGGTGAGCCGTCTACGTACAATGAAGCTGTTTCTTGTCATAAAAGGGACAAATGGATCGCCGCGATGCAGGAGGAGTATGCTTCTTTAAAAGTCAACAGGACCTGGGACTTGGTCGATTTACCGCCCGATAAGAACTTAGTCGGATGTAAGTGGGTATTTAAATTAAAAACAGATTCGGAAGGAAAAACTAAGAAGTAAAATATAAAGCAAGGCTCGTAGCTCAAGGCTTTAGTCAAAAGTTTGGGGTAGATTATGATCAAGTATTCGCTCCTGTTTCACGACATTCAACGCTTCGTATTCTTTTATCAGTTGCTGCAAGTCAAAACATGAATGTTCATCACTTTGACGCCTAGTGTGCTTTTCTCAACGGAGATTTATGTGAAGAGATTTACATGCGCCAGCCGCCTGGATTTGTTGTAGACGAAGCTGAAACTAAGGTATGCAAATTAAATAAATGCATTTATGGATTGAAACAATCTGCGCGCATTTGGAATTTAAAACTGCATAACATATTGGTCAACAATGGTTTGAAACAAAGTAAAGCAGATAATTGTTTGTATACATATCATGGACCTAAAGGTATTTCGTATGTTCTTATATATGTCGACGACATATTGGTTGCAACTGCTTCGAAATCATTTGTATGCGAGTTACGAAGCATGATGGATGTTATTTTCTTGACCAAGAAAAGTATATTTTGAACGTTGCATCGAAATTTAAGCTGGATACTTCAAAAATGTCGGATATTCCTCTCAGTCCATCGTATCACAAGGAGCAGGACGAAAATCAGTTACCCAACAATTCCAAATATAGAGCAGCAATTGGTTGCTTGCTATACATATCAACTAATACTCGTCCAGATATTTCAGCAGCGGTTTCTATTTTATCACAGAAGGTAGCGAATCCAACTCAGTGCGATTGGAATCAAGTGAAGAAGACGATTCGATACTTGCTAAGCACTTCTAATTTGCGATTGAAACTCGGTGGCGAAAAAGGTTGCGATACATTGGTAGGCTATGCGGACGCAGACTGGGCAGAGAATCGAGAAACCAGAAAATCGAACTCCGGATACATCTTTCTTATGAACGGACCAATTAGCTGGAGCTCTCGACGACAAGATTGTGTTGCACTTTCATCGACGGAAGCAGAATTCATCGCTTTATCTGAGGCCTGTAAGGAGTCTGTGTGGCTGCTACAATTATTGAGCGATCTTAACTGGACAGGTAATCCGAAATCAACTATCTTTGAAGACAATCAAAGCGTATTAAAAATGATTATTGATGAAAAATTGAGTAATCGTTCGAAACATATTGATACAAAAATTTATTTTGTAAAAGACTACGTAGAGAAAAACATTGTTGAAATTAAATATTGCCCAACAGATAAAATGCTTGCAGATATGTTTACTAAAGGATTCAGTAAAGTAAAATTTGAGAATTTTCGTAAGAAATGTAATTTAGTAACCATTGGCTGAATATTGTTTGTATTTTTCGTTATTCAATTAAAGTAAAGAATATTACAATGAATTATCGAATTGAATTATGTATGATGTATGTATTATATTTACACATATTCATTAAGGAGGAGTGTTGGCAAAATTGAATAATTTCATATGTATGTAAATGAATTAAACGCACTTTGTTTTGTTTTAAGTCACTTTTGACATTTGTTCCTTTCCTTCTTCTGTTTCTTAACTTCGCCCAATCAACATTGCCATCTTTGTGCTTGTGTAGAAATATCGTTGATTATTAAAGAAATCTGGAGTACGCTGTGAATAATTCTTTTTGTTTAACACCAGCATCTTACACCACCTGGTCAGTGCAGCTTGCAAGGCAACGATGTCTTTGCTACCCAGGCCGACGAAGAGAAGGGATAGTTCCAGGACGGAAAAGATTAGCGTTAACAAATAGAACATGATGATGTTGTAGAGCAAGGGACTTAATAGACTGCTTTGGTGGACTCCGACTTTAACCGGAAATTTCTCTGAACTACCAGCTGTGCATCTAACCTTAGTAACCTAACAACAACAACATCTAACCTTAGTAGTTACTTCATCATACACGTTTTGTATCATCTTGACATATGCCTCGGGGAACTTAAGTGCTTTCAGGGCCACCCGTATTAGATCATGAGGGACTCTGTCGAAGGCTTTTTTTAGCACATCGATATACAGAAAGTGCAATTCCGTCCGTGTGTCACGATGCTTTCCCATTGTAATACACAAGTTTTTTGCCGCCCCAGACTGCACTTGAATGCGCTAAAAGTTTGTCAATGTAACGAGCGAAGGTTTAGGAGATTTTGATACGTGCATTGAAGATGCACTACCTGTTCAGCGAAGGTCAAAAAGTAAAAATTGTATGAATACTGTAAAAATTTCGAGGTAACTAATTACAACGTGATTCTTGACAAAGTTTTTATGACGGTCGAAAAACGTTTTTCAAAACATGAAGAATTTGAGGAAAACATAGAATAGGTGCTTTGTAGGAGCACTCTTAATGACAGCGGAGCTCACTATTGAATATCCAAGTAACGTAAACCTGGAGCGAGCGATCGCCGGGCATTCACAGAGAAGGTGTTTGGTGAACTCAATATCCTTCAGGCAAAGCCGGCATTCTGTCTCAGTGGACAGACCCATCTTGTTTAGGTAATATCTCACCTAGTGGTGTCCCGTGAGGTAACCAACGGTTAACCTCAGGTCCGCTCTTCGCAGGCGGCTAGCTTCGTTCCGACTGTAGGGATCATTGAGATCTTTGGATTGCCGCAGTCCTGGGAGATTATTCCAGTACCGCAACCTTTCGTCCGCAGACCATACCCTCACCATCGCCTTGGCTGCGGCCCAGCTCAGACCGCAGAAGGGTTCAGGCCCGAAAAATTTCTCTGATGAGCCTTGTCTAGCAAGTTCATATGCAGCTTCATTGCCATGGATGCCCCGATGCCCAGGTATCCAACAAAGAGTGACCTGGTTTGTGTCTGCTAGACACTGTAGGGTATCAAAACACTCTTTCACTAGTTTCGACGAGAACTTGTGTGAGGAAAGAGCCTTAATAGCTGCCTGACTGTCAGAGCAGATAGCAATGTTAGCGCCAGTGAGCTTCTTTTGGAGAACGCAGGTAACTTGACAAAGAAGTTTTTCGACATTAGAAATTATAGAAAACAGATTGAGGGCGGCACTTATAATATTTAGAACCCAGCACGCCCTTGTTCAGGGTCATTATGCTACCTTAGGCTCCGTCCCCACGAGCATCTTCGGATGTCCATTACAGGTGTTGTGTTGTTGCCTGCACGTGATTCGTCCTTTTAGTCGTCTCGTACAATCTAGGTAGGACTTACCTAGGGGTGCATATTCTAAATCCGTCACCTCACGGTGAACCTTACTTAACATTATTTGAAAATAAGGTTACCAGGCAATGCTGTGAAATTTATTTAAGAACAACTAGATGTTCGTCGGGTTGACATATACATATACATACATACATATCTCTGCTAGACTATTCATTATTTACGTTGCTCGTTTATTCAAATTCGTATTTACTTTCACTTTACATAGAAGGGCTATTTTGATGACCAGACAGTTTCAAGTACATGCTTTTCCTATTCAAACATCATGAATATATTGACAAACTGGTCTTGTCTTGGAAAATATATTATCGTACTTGATATTTGCATAATGTTTGGACAAATATTTGGTGAAATCATCTTTTGGACATTCAACACACTGAACTTCAAACAAGCAACCAAACAAGCTAGTACGGTGAAATCGTCAAATAAACAAAGTCAGAACTTTTCTCTGCTCTTGTTTGTCCTATAAGTTTTCTGTTTAGCCAGCGCCCTGTGTACATAATCCATATCTCAACTTTAAAATCATACCAAATACACATACTTCCAAGGATACTAAGGACTTTTATAGAAAAGAATTTTTCATTATTTTCTCGTTGAACCAACCACTCCCCCCCCCCCCCCCCCTATAATTTGCCGTGAAGAACGACGCAACTTCAACTATGTGAAAGCTTCATCAGTGGGATCAGAAATTGCTTTATAAAATGAAACCGTTCAAGGGAGGGAACTTTTGACTTTGAGTAACGTAAACTCTCAAGCTTCCTTTCATTAAAAAAAAAATTTAAACTTGGGAACCAAAAAAAAAGAATTTTTTTTTATAATGAGGTTCATTAGATACTTCAAGATTCCAGTATTAGGTATACGAGAGAGACGTTGAAGTATGCCATGGTATTGGAGTATGGGAGCCAACAGGTATCCCTCGTCCTTTCGACGTAACTAGTTCATACATACTCGATTTATAAGTCGATGGCTATAAGCTATATGCTGCTTTAAAGGATCGATTAAAAGGATTTTAGTACAGACAAGACCTTCGGGAATTGATACTTCGATAAGGTCCTTTAAACACCAATGTGTACAGTTTGCTGCGTGGCTTCTAGCTGAACAACTTCGACTTGTTCAAGCATTCATCTCCACTCCATGCTAAAAGTTTCCTCTAGATTCTGTCTTCGTCCAGTGCGGAATCCTTTTTGGTCGTCATTCAAAGCCTTGGAGAGGGTGACTGAATAAATACTTGTTGCCTATTATTGAAACTTTCTTCTGTGGCTTCGTGTACCATCAAATTGTAACGTTTATTTTTTTTTTCTATCCGAAATAAGAACTATTCGTGCCTTCCTTCGATATTGCAAATATTTTTTCGCTAAAAGGGACGTATTTGCTGTGCATTTGAAGCTTTGACTACAATAAAGAAACGGACATTCTTCATTCATTTTTGTCAGTATGAAAATTCACATTTGCCGTTTGAACACTTACCTACTTCCTGTCGCAACCATTTCAGTATTTTCGTTTTCTGCTCCGAAATAGACACGAAAATGTGTTTTTTTCTAATGTAGATATTGAAAGAAGATTGAGATACACCCACGTGATACGGATGGGTTTTGGTATGATGCTTTCCACTTTCGGCTGGTTCGGCAAAGTGGTTAGAGTTTTATACTCCAAAAAGTTCGAAGGAGAAAGTTCCTTTATCTGATATGCTCGCTGGGATTGTAAAACCAAAGTGTGGGAAATTTCTAAGCTTGATGGCGTCTCTGCTGTTGACGAAAAGTCGATGAAAGTGTTGTTACCTGTCCTTGAAGGTGCTTGAAACCTTTCGGTTTTGTGTGTATTTTTAATAACATTTTCGGGCTTTAGGCATTTGATAGGTAAGCATGGGGAAAAGGTCTGGAATACGTGGTGGAAATAAGATTTTATAAGATAGGATTACGAGTTTCCTTCGTAACAGTGAGACTGTTGTTTAATGTGAAAGTAACTAATGGATTGTTTAGGCTATGTTGAAATTTAATACTTTGTAATGGTAAAGTGGGTAATTGAGCTCTTTAGTTCAATGTTACCCATGAAATGACTTTAAAAGATCTTGGTTTAAGCTAAGGTTAGACAAGAAAGTTGTTACACCGTGCCCGCGGTCTTACTGCCGTCCGACCAACCCTCGAAGATGGGTCGTAGGCGCCACGTACTTTGAATTTATTGACCACCAGCGCCTTGTTCGTCTCCGCGATAAGTACGAACTCGCGGGAGTAAGAATATTTCGAACTGAAACCACTGACACGGCTAGAATTCCAATTCACTATATTTTTTTCGATCCAAAGCGCCTTACACCGACTTTACAAATGTTTTCTTCGTAAGGGATTTGGTTCAACTCAAACGCTATCGACCGGTCGTATATTTACGTTACTTAAGCGCTACTCACTAAATTAACCTATGTCTAACTATTTACTAGCCCTAATCTAAATGCCCTACCTGGGTTGCGGATTTACTCATTAGTTCACTTAACTCGCTTGTTTTTGCAGTGCTGTCCGTCGCAATCTTCTGTTACGTCGACACATCCGATGCACCATCCCCTTCTCAAAGATTTACACTTTGTCTTCACTGCGCTGTCCGTCGCAATCTTCGTCTCCGTCAATTTAGCTGGTACACAATCCGCTCTTTCCGATACTCCAAGAAAATGGATTCACCTCCGTCGCAGTATTTGATTCCTTCAATCGACAACCAAAAATCGTACAAAGGGCATTAGCTCGTAAAATATGAATTTTCCTTTCCGGGAGTAGGGTCACCCACCTTCAATCGACAACCAAAAATCGTACAAAGCGGGTTCCCGTTTCATTGCCATGGTTTAAATAACATCAGTCCAACGGATGTTTTCGTGGATCAGTTATCCGCGTAGTACGAGAATCCGGCTTATTAGTACTAATATTAGTACAAGAACCGATGTTGGTAATGTAGTTTACGTCACTCTGACAATCCGGTGTTTGTTTATCTTAACAATGTTTGTGCTTGTGCCTTACGTATTTTGGTTTGGCGATACTGTGTCGACGGTGGATTCCGGTCGTGCGTGTGGATTGACGAGGAACGAGGACATGAGAATTAGATAAGTATTTTCCAAATATCGTCCAGTGCACAAGAGGTTTCGTGGTATTTTTCTCTTCTGCTTTCAGGAACTGGTCACCGGCTTCCGAATTATTCTTCGTAAGGTATTCGTAAGTATACCACCACCCCGTCCTTTATTATTATATTCTAAATTATATTTTTTTGCAGATTCTGTATCACACTTTGGATCCGTGACAAAGTCCATTGCAGCATACTACTACTTTGCCTTAACCCCTAGCGGGGCATAGCGCGTCAACTACTCCTGCGCGCCATCGTACTCTGTTCTGGGCAATGGGGCGCAACTCCCCAAAAGACTTACCCAGTACCTGACACTCCTTTGCCACAGATCGACGCCATGTGATTCGAGGACCCCCTCTTGGTCGGCCTTGGTTGGAAATGGGGTTCCATTTCATGGCATGCAAAGCAATGCAGTTATCACTCTTCCGCAATGTGTGACCTATCCACTGCCATTTTCACCTGCGTATCAATTCGTCGATTGGCATCTGACCCGTACGCCGACTTAGCTCTTCATTTGATATTGTTTCGGGCCAGAAAATTCTTAAAATTCGACGAAGACATGAGTTGACGAAAACTTGCAGCTTTCTGGTAACTCCTACGGAAACTTTCCATGTACTGCTCCCATACAAAAGTACTGATAGTACCAGGGAGCGAAACAGGCCCAGCTTGGTCTTGATGCTGAGATAACTGCCCTGCCAGATTTTGGACAGCATGCCGTATGCACGTTTAGCCTGGTTGATACAACGAGCGATGTCCTGCTCCGTACCACCATTTTCGGCAACAATGCTACCCAGGTAGACGAAGTTGTCCACCTTCTCCACAGTCTGCCCATTAATATTGATGGCAATAGGTGTCGGATTTCTTTTTCGCAACGGCGGGCTAAGAACCTTGGTCTTGTTGGTATTAATCTTTAGCCCAACCTTGCTTGCCTCCCTCTCGAGATCTAACGCCATTGCGGACAGATCCATGATTTTGTGGGAGAGTAGGCATATGTCGTCAGCGTAGTCAAGATGTTGTAGATAAGATGTCAAAGTCCATTGAATTCCTCTGTCGAGTCCGAATAGGGCTGCATGCAACACATCGCCGATCACAATGAGGAATAGGATCGGTGAGAGGATGCACCCCTGCCGAACTATACTGCGAATCTCAAAGTCCCCCGACACCTTACCTTTATGCAGAACGCGACATTTCGCGCCATCATAGGTTGCCTTAATAATAGCCACAAGCTTCTCAGGGATGCCTCTCCTGCGCAAGGCCGCCCATATAGAATCCCGGTTCACACTATCGAAAGCCTATTCGAAATCGATGAAAAGCAAGTGAAGCGGAGAATCGTATTCAGCGCATTGCTCGATGATGATTCGCAAGGTGTTAATGTGATCGACACAGCAGAATCCGGATCGAAAGCCAGCCTGCTCTTCATCAATTGTGCTTTCTAAGTGGGCCTTTAGTCTTTCCAGGACGATTTTAGTTATTATCTTGGCAACGGCAGGAAGCACACAAATGCCTCTCCAATTATTACAGTCTGTGAGGCTACCCTTCTTTGGAAGTTTGATGATCAAACCTTCCTTCCACTCAGTGGGAAAGGTCTCTGTATTCCACGCTTTATCAACAAGTGGGTGCAGCAAATCGGCAGTTACGCTTGGGGCTGCTTGATAAAGTTCGGCAGGGATGCCGTCAAGTCCGGCGGCCTTTCCTCGTTTTAGTGCAATAATTGCAGTGACTATTTCCTCTTTAGTCGGGGCAGTGGACCGTATACGCACATTTTGATGGTTAGCTAAATTATCTATATGAGGGGGAACTTCACCAGAGGTTACACGGTTCAAGACCGCGGCGAAGTGTTCTTTCCACCGCCTCATTTGATCTTCTTCCAAGATAAGTAGCTTTCCATCACTATCTTTCACCGGATGTTGGCAGGAGTTACGACCACCTGTAAACTCCTTGATGACACCGTATACGGCGTTTAAGTTGTTACTTCTAGCGGCTTCTTCTGCTGACGCTAAAAGAGAATTGGCATAAACTCTTTTATCGCGTCGCACACTACGCTGAACTTCTCGAGCTTTCTGACGGTAAAGGAGTTCGATGCTGCTTCGATTGTCGTCTGAGGCTGCAGCCAAACGAACTTTGAGCTCCTTTCTTTCAACAATCCGCTGCCATGAAGCGTCGGACATCCAGGGCTTATTCCGGCAATCCGGGTTTGGGCCAAGGATGGTATTTGCGCTATCAATATACGCATTTTTTATGGCATCCCAGTTTTCGTTTATGTCACTATCTGGGTGACTAGTTATCTCAGCCGCTTTTTGCGCAAGATGGTCATTATATTGTTGTAAGACAGCTGGATTTTTTAGTCGAGCGGTGTTGAATTTGCGGGGCCTGGATCTTTCGTCGCTGGGGCGGCGCACGGCTGCAATACGCAATCGAACATTAGCGATCATAAGATAATGGTCTCTTCCCATCCCAATATCGGCACCCTTCTTGTTTCGCACGTCCAGGAGGCAACTCTTGAATCTTTTACTAATGGCAAAATGGTCGATTTGATTTTGTGTTCTGCGCCGATCAACAGAGGACCAACTGATTTTGTGGTGGTCCTTATGCTCAAACATAGTACCACCGATGAAGAGACTATGAAAGTTGCAGAACTCCACAAATCTTTCACCGTTGTCATTACGATCACCAAGACCGTGTCTCCCCATCACATGTCTGAGCCCATAGTTATCAGCGCCAACTTTCGCATTCAAATCACCCATAACCATTATAATGTCACCTTTAGGTGTTCTGCTCTGAACGGCGTTTAGTTCTTCGTAGAAGGAGTCTTTTGCCAAGACATTGTCGGGTTCAGTAGGGGCATAACATTGTATTATTGAGATGTTCCTCATTTTGGTCCGGAACCTGGCGGTCAAGACCCTGTCAGAGACCGGTTCCCAGGATAAGAGACAGTTTCGCGCGGCTCTGGTTAAAAGGAGCCCCACACCTGACTCACGGCGACTACCGGTAGCTTTACCGGAGTACAACATTACATTACATTGCTGCCCGTTGGAGAGATGAATTCTCCGCTGTTCCACCATCTTATCTCACTAACTCCTAAGATATTTAATTTGTACCTCAGAAATTCACTCTCTAATTGAAGAAATCGTGCGTTCTGGGTACCTTCTGATCCATTGTCCAGGAGAGTACGCACATTCCAGAATCCAATCTTTGTCATTGTACGATAGCTAAAAGTCGTAACCGTTGAGTCAGTCCTTATCCGAGGCATAGTTGACGTTTCGTTAGCATATAAAAATTTCGGATAGTGCAAGTTGCTGGCATACACATCCTGTCCTTTGATTGTCGGTTTTAACGACAGGCCCTCAAAGGGAAAGGCCGTGGTATTTTTTTTTTTCACACCCCACACCACAGGGGTACCTCAACCAAATCATCGCACCGCCATCACTGGCGGCTTGACGTTGGTTGGCAATGGTCAGTGACCACTGCCGTTCCAGGGGGCGCCCACGCGGAGGACTATGGAAGAGGAGTTTTTGCCCCCCACCCCCTGCAACATATCCATAGAATAACATTATACATAGATAGTATGTACACATCGCCACCTGCACAATTTCACATTTGTCAGCAATTTTGTCGAAACAGGGCGAAGCATTTAAAGGAGGTCCCCCATATACTTTTTATTTGTAAACCGCAGGTGCTCCCGGAGCTTCTAAGCTCGGCCTAAGAACTGCCCTCGACGGCGCTCTAAACGTTTATCCCAGCTGCAATATAAACTGCTCTATAAAAACCATGAATCCATTTCCATCGCTTCAGCGCTACTCTTATCGTTTATGTATCGAAACATTGAGATAACCGCACCCTAAAGCGTGGTATAATGGCTGGTCGAATAGGTGGTCTAATGGCTGGTCTGATAGACAGTCTAATTAGTGGTCTAAAGGCTGGATGGTTTGATGTGCAAAAAAAGAAATAAAAAAAAAAATTAAAAGAATTTCTCTATGAATAAATGTACTGGAATGGTACAGAATTTATCCGGTTGAATTGGATACTCAAAGTTTGTATGTGAGTTCCTTTTCGTTTTCCTTTAAGAAATGTTAAGGAAAGAACCGGTCTTAGCTTACGCCGTCTGTTCCGATAGATTGTTCAAGACAGTTTTGGCAAACTTACCTGAAACGAAAGAAAAAATTACATTGATGACATCGGATTTTTTTTTAGTCAGCTAGAATAATTACTATCATACATCCCTCCAAAGCGTATGAAGGTATATTTTCCAAAGCAACTTTACTGATACACTTATTTGAATTAGCCCTTTCCTGGCAAGGCATTCAATCATTCCCTATACTGGTTCTGATACTCATAAATTTCATTTCATTATTGGGATTATCACAATGTCAAGAACTTCCGTACGCCATTCGTAACAAAACCCATTTCCTCGTCATTCGATTGTGGTCGGATAAGTGGGACGTCCGCCTTGCACGAAAACTCTTTTCCATATAAAACGATTTCGAGGCTCTATATTTCACACTACAGACGAAAAGTCCTGATTTAACAACAAATATACGAGCGTTCGTCCATTGTTGATAAGTTAGCCATAATGGTGAGTTTGCGTGTACAACTATATTCGTCAAAGGAATAATTGAACATTTCCACTTTGCCACAATGAATCACACAATGGTCAACAAAAGCAGCAGGCAATGGCGATGATGACCGTCAAGATTCATTCATTTTTTCCGATTCCGATTTTTGGTTTACAAAATGAATTAGCCAGGCCAAAATAGAAAAAAGGAAAAAAAATAAAGAGGAAAATGCCTCCTGGAAAATCTTCTGCATCATCTAATGACCAGCCATCGGAGGCATTAATGACTCCGCGGGAAATCATTGTTGAAGCTCCCGTCTGTCTTTATACCAAGCCCGACCCGTGGAAAAAAAGATTTACACAATGGAAACGTCAATTTTCTGTAGATCTATGGACGCGATGAAGGTTTTTGGTTCATTGGAAATATTTTGAATGTCGTTGTCCGCCCCATTTCTTGCAATCGAGCTGCTCAGACAAACAAAATGAAAACATGAAAATCCTCCGAAAAAAAGCTGGGGCAACAGCATGCCATGGCTTTGCTCGGGGTTGACTCTTTTTCATTGTCTTGTTGTGGGCTTTTGCGGACAATGAGGAATGTAATTTGGGACGAAATTGGAGTTGTAATTAAAATGGTTTAGTGAAAATTATGAGGTTGCAAGAATTGCTGTAAGCAAATGATTAAGGCAAGAAGTGGTTATTTGTCACACGAAATTGATGTGCAGAAGGATGGACGTAAAACACATAATAGAGGACTTTTAATTTGGGGTATTTAATTAGAAATTAGGTGCGTTTGTAATGTACCTATTTATGTATTGTGGGATTTCAAGGGGTTCAAAATAAATCCTTTTAAAAACAAAATTAGCTATGTGAATAATGACAATATCATTAACGGTGGACATAAGGAAAAATATCTGAAACGTCGTAGTTAGCAAACAAACCTGAAAGAGAATCCTTCATGTTAGGTGTTCCACTGAAATTCAACGTTCATCTGTCGGACCGAGGGGGGGAATAATACATCTCCTAAAATTGAAACTATCCCAACTGACTGGTTTAATCGCACCAGTAAGTAGAGGAGGCTACCTCTCCACAAACTCCGAAACACAGTAGCCAAAAAGAAGAAACCGAAACCAGTGAAAAAGGAAGCCAAAAAGCGAACCCTAACCCAACACGAGATTCGGTTCTTTAAGGGATGTTCCAGTTACAAAGGATAGATCCTGTCCGAGGTAGATCTCCAGCCCGCGGTGAAATCAATGTGAAGAGCATAAGGTAACACACAAATCGCATATATCAGCCTACCAATCGCAGTTACCAATAAAGTGCTTTGTACAAGTATATGCAAAGTGGGCGACGGGTACTTCAGTGCATAGAGGCATCAGTCTCATGTCTAACTACTGGCGTTTTGGGTTCGAATCCCGTTCTGTTGCCTTGGATGTTTGGATTGTCTTCCCCTATGGTGCGGGGCGTTATAATAAGCCACAGCATCTCCCGACTTGTCGCAGGTAGGCGGCTAAATGTGAAGCAGGAGATGCATGCTGGCAACTGCATTCTCCGAAAATCTAGTTTATGCCAACGAACCCTCAACTGGGCCACATGGAACAGTTGACACGCTATGCCCTACAAGAGGTTAGGTCAGTTGAATATAGGCAAAGTGAAGGTTGGATGGACTAATTGTCGAATAAAAAAGAACGAAACCATTGCAAATACTTTGCGAACACATAGCAAGGAACTGCTGCAGCAAACAGGATAGGTCACTCAAGTGTTTTAAATGTGGAACTGAGCAACATAAATTCAAAATGTACGAAAGGGACCCTAGCTGCACATTGTAAAATGAAGCTAAATGCAAGCATTTCACCCGAATCGCGAAATGTCCCGCATATTACGAGGCAATGAAGCAATTACAAGTACGTAAATGAAGCTCGCGTTAGTGTGGACTCTACTCACAGACAATCTTCTTTACCAGGCGGGTAAAACAAGGACCCACGAATGATCCATCAAGACCTACGATGAAGGAACATTTAGAGAAGTTTTGCTCCAGAATAGTCCCACCGAATGACTAGCAGAGTAAGGACATCGCAAATTCCCAAGGCGAAAGCAGAAGCATCCGATACAACTAAGCCAAAAAGGAAGTCCTCATACCAGCGACAGGAAACCTTTTGATGGAATCTGGAATGAAGAAATCCGCAGCAAGCAACATAGGCACCTATGAGAGCCTGTCACCTCAGCCAGCGATCGACGGATACACCAGGGTATTGACTTGGTGAAATCCTATAAGACAGCACTCAAACTGTTGAAGCTTGCGATCTGAAGACGGAAACAAAACTGTTTAAAAACGCTCTTCAAACGCAGATAGCAGATTGGCAAACAGCATATAGGGTGGAGATGAAGAAAATCAGAAGCTAAAAACACCCCAACTAAAGTATCCCGTTCTTCTGGAAAATATTTTCTCAGCTCTATTTCCCCAGAGTGGTCTATAGGATCATTGGCAGGAAGTACCTTCAAATAATTAAGCTATACCAGCCACACGAAAAACGAGCTTCCCTCCAGGGGCAGGGGCATGTCAACATCACTAGCATTTATATGCCTCGTTGACGTTTCGACAGCATATCTACTTTTCGGAGGTGCAGTTGCTAGCATGCACCTCCTATCCGTGCTGTGTTTATACTGACAAGCTCGGAGCACTGTGAGAGTTCTATTAATACCCTCAGCCAGTTTTTGATCGCGTCGAGATTTGAACTCCGAGCTCTAGATTAGTATCGAAAAGCGGTGACCGATCGACCACGGCCACCAAGCGTGCTACACGATCCCTTCGAATTACATAGCGGAGTGAGAGCTGGCTACATTTTGTCACCTATATTGTTTTTGATTGCCATTAATGATGTACTCTGCAGCGCACTTCATGAACACCAGATCAAAGGTATCAGATGGAAGCAGTTTGAATACCTTCAGCATCTCGATTACGCCGACGATATTTATCTTCTTTCAAATAGATCGGATCATCTAGTTTAAATGACGGATGCCCTGCACCGCGAAAGTGGCAATGCGGGGCTTAAAATCAATGCTGCCAAAACCAAGTACTTGAGCTTGGATCCAGGAAGACAGGGCGAAATTTGTGTCTCGGGGCAGACGGTGGAAAAAGTGGGCAATTTTTTGCTACCTCGGAAGCGTGGTTACAGCAGATTGTGGAGCGGATACTGATGTACTGTCTCGCATCAATAAGGCAGCTTTTTTGAGTTTTACTCCTTTCTGGCAAAACAACAACATATCCAGACGTACCAAACTCAGGATCTTCGAAACCAATGTCAAATGTGTTTTTCCTTATGGCTGTTCAACTTGGAAGGTGACCAAGGCGATAAAAACTAAATTGCAAACTTTCGAGAACCAGTGTCTGTCTACGGCGCATCCTACAGATACGGTGGTCGGAGGTCATTTCCAACGACGACCTACTGTTCATTACTGGCCAGGACAGGATAGACACCTCCATAAAAACCCGAAAGTGGCAATTGATAGGTCCCTCACTTTGAAATGGGCCAGAAAACATTGATAAACAGGCTTTCCATTGGAACCCACAGGGAACCAATGCAAGTCGCCGCGTTGGACGACCTAGAAACACCCGGAGAAGATCAGTTGAGGCCGAGGGTAAGTCAATAGGCAATTTGTGGATTCAGTTGAAGGTGATGGCGGCGAACAGAATGAGGTGGAAAGTCGGCGTGATTAATGCCCTATGCCCCCTTGTGGGGGGCATAGGGTTAACAGGATCCAGAGAAAGAGAGAGAGAGAGCGCTAACGGAGCGCTCTCATTTTTGTTGTTGCGAGACAGTGCAGATATAGACCAAAAATGGGGGCGCTCTTGTAGCGCTACCAATTTATGGATGCAGGCATTCGCTAAGGTTGATTTTTTTACGAGCCTTTCAACAATTATGTTTCCGCAAATTTCGATGAATTTGTGCATTCGTGTAAATTGTGACACGATTTTCAGATGTCACTGATTGAAGTAGATGTTGTATCAAAGTATTGTCGCCAGAATTCATCCGAAATCTCAATAAAACGTTGTTACCGTCGTTATGAACAGAACTTTGCAAAGTTATTGGACCTGCATCGCGATGTTTCCTCAAAGCGATTTTTTACCTGCCGATAAAGATTATGGTTTCAACAACTGAATGCAGAATTTGACGGTTACGATGGATTTCAACGCTTTTTGTAGTATTTGACTGCGAACTTACATTCACCATTCTTTTTTCCACGATTGCAATAAAATTCTGCGCTGAAATAGTTGCAGCCTTATGATAGTCTTGTTTTTTTTGGCAAATTCCACATTTATCTTTTGCGTCTTAAGCAATACAATGTTTCTTTCTCACATGCATTGTTGGTTTCACCAGACCTAATTCGCACCAGAAATAATTCTTTCTCACAACAAGCATTACATATTAATAATAAAAAATAAATATGGAAAATTGGATAACATATTTCTATACGGGCACACTGTTATATTCAGTTTTTTAGCGATTCAATTTGGAAGGGTTTGGTCCCCAAAACCCCCGCGGTTACTACGCCACTGCGTACAAACATCAGTAAGATCAACGACTTCCTTCACTTCAAATTGGGACGGAAGTCTAATCTCAACCCAGCATAATTAAGTTGGTCGTTCTAATTAATTACTTAAAAAAAATCCGTTTTAATAAATCCGATCAAAAGACGAATTCTTCCGCGATTTCACAAAATTACCCAGAAACTAATTACTTATAAATAAAAAAAAAATGTGGTTTGCTAATATACAACTCCCCGAATAACATCCGCAAAAAAATCGGAAACCATCCAATTTCCTAACTTTTTGAAAACTCAAAACCCAAGTATTCAGTTCATTATACTCTGAAATCCTTCACCTAAAAAGTCAACCCAACATCCGGAGAGCGTTCAATCTGTACGGACAGTACCCTGCGTTCTCTTTCGGAATATGTTTGAAATCCTGTTTAAAAATTCGGTTGGCGCCAATTGATACTGAAAATAAAAGGATAGCTGCTAGGGATCACCATTTTTTTCTCGACGGATGAAAGTTGAAGAACTGCTTGGAAAAATCGAATATCTATGGACCGGAATGTACGTAATTCCAGGAAACTGGGTTATGGTTGAAAAAATTACTTTTGGATTCATGGTTTACATAGAAGTTGGGTGTAGTTTTGGTGCAATGTAATCCTCCGTCGACACCGACAGCTATGTGCTATGTGTCCTCACATTATATGTACTCGTATATCATTAGTATCTTACGTTACGCTTTCGTATACGGAAGAATATTACCATTTCAGACTGGGGTCTGGCAGAAAAAAACAGCATAGATTATATTAGTGAGCAAGTTGCTTGCTTGAAGACATGCCAAGCTTCAAACAATCAAGCCTGGGCGAAGTCACAGCAAGAGGTTTGAGAAGAGGTTCTGTACATACTGATCCGGGCAGTGCCAAGAAAATTTCCTTAAGTCTCGTCATAGTTGTTGGCAGGAATCTGATGACTTTTTGCATTCCCTGGCTATGGCTACAGTACGAACGTATGAATGAAACTTGCAAATGGATAAATAGAAGTGTTGTAGAAGAAGAACCACACACATCCGTGAGGATAAACGTGTGCAACTTGATACATAGTTCACAATTTCATGAATATAATCCGGACGTCGTCTTTTCCATTTATAATTTCATATACGTACTCCTTAAAATGTGGACTTGCTTTTCAAGAGATGATTTTCGTTACTGTTTTTATATATTTCGCCGGAAGACACCACAAAGACAATATGAAGTTGTTTGTGCTTATGTGCTTTCACTTGAATTGCATACATATTTCTCGTGAGTGCCTTATTTCTGGGAAAACGAGCGAAGTTTTCTTTCAGGGAAACTAAATCCTTATATGGTATAGTACAATACTTTTGGTACTGAAGACAGAGAATTGGATGCTTTAGGGTTTAGATGAAAATGGTTAATAAATTATAAGAGATCGTGTTTTTGAAAGGTCGTAAGGATGCTTTTATAACGAGAATACCTTGTTCTGAGAGTTCTCGGAACTGCTTTTTAATGCATAGGTATGTAGTCAAATGGATGTGGGCAATCGTAAAAGAAAAAAAACGAAAAAAATATAATTAGGAGAGGTGGAATGAATAATTCGAAAGCTCAGAAGATTTTCCTAGGATCTTTTTTTATGTTACAGGTCATACCAATAATAATAATTGTATACCGGGCGATAGCCGAAGCAGACCACTAATGTTTGGCTCCTTTTTCGCCCCCTCCCGGTCATCAGTGATTTCCAGATGTCGACTGATAATTGCCGACCTCTCTTTTCATCACTGGGCCCCGTGTTATTGCTAGCATTTCTTTAAGGCTGAGTTCACTCATGGCTTCCACACTTATTGTGTGCTTGCCTCAACCTGGATACTCAACCCCGTGCTAGCCAGTGCTGCACATTCGCACACAATGTGTGCTGCCGTCTCGGCCTCCTCCAGGCATAGCCTGCAAGCGTCATCTTCCTGGATTTGCATATTGGTCAAATGAGCCTTAAAATTACCATGCCCTGTAACCAAGGCAAGTATCCAGCTTAGTGTACTCCGCTTGTAACTGAGTAGCTTTTTCGCCTCCCAGCCTAAAGGGCTGGTCATTGTATTCCGAGCTTGTTTGCCATCTTCGTTGATGCATGAAGTCCATCCACTTTCCGACCTTCGCTCCAATCATCCTGTTCCCCAGAGCAACTCTGGATTCTAGTCCAACGAAAGTCGCCGCAGAATTCTGTTTTGCTAAGGCATCAACCGCCTCATTTCGTGTTGTACCTATGTGTCCTTTTACCCACATCAGTATAATCTCATTTTCTGAGGCACACGTGTTGAACTTTCGGACACACTCTAGTACCAATTTAGAGTTTATGTTCATCTGCTGCATGCGTCTGATCACCGATTGTTTGTCCAGTGGAATAAGAATTTTCTGCCCACGCACCTGACGTTCCAGCAGGTGGTAAAACGCATGCAATAAGCCAAGCATCTCTGCCTGGTATACGGATACATAGGTTAGGTTAGGTTAAAAGGCTGCCGCGGATGACGCAGGACACATAGGCCACCAAAGGGCCCGTTGTGATACCTACCAGGATAAACACCTATCCCGCTGAAATTCCTATCCATTGAACCACCCAGAGCTGGCAATGAACCGATAAAGCCTGACCAGGCTTATGCTCCTTAGCTCTTCCAGGTGAAGGAAGAAAGAGTCCCCCAGAAAGACCCGCCTCCTCGTAGCCAACGCAGGACAAGTGCATAGAAAATGGAGGGTAGTCTCCTCCTCGTCAGCATCCTCGCAGCTTCTACAGAAGTCATTACGATACGGATACGTACTCTCCTAGACTAAGCGCACAGGCTAGGTTTAGCTCTTTAGAATAAACCTCCGCCCCCGCTTTTCGGTCCATTATAGAGCCATCAGTAAAAGTGCTGATGTCATTGTATTTTAGTACATACACTCATTGTGTATGTTTCCATCCGCAATGTGAGTCTTGTGTAGTCTTTCAACTACCCTACGTCTACTCATGCCTTCTACCGGCATTAGTCTCTCTGACCTCATCATTTACAATGTCTAGGATGCAGGTCAGATCATACAAATATAACATATCATGTAAGAGCAACATTACATTTTACCACAATTAGTGTCGATCACAACAATAGCCTGAAAAGTGAGCGCTTGTCTTCTTCCGAATTTCGATTGAAATCAGAATTCGTCTTGATGTGGTTGAACGACTCAAGTGAAATGCTTTCCGCAATATGTAGATTGTATATCCTTTCGATATGCACTTCACTCGACATTATCTCGCTCTGGTAAAGTGAAACGTACAAAACCGCAAGTTAGAATACGAGTATGCATGTACGACCCTACTAGTATTATCTCATTTTCAGAGTCTTCACAGAGAGTCAACACGATTGAATACAGAACGAAAGCGAGGAAATATATTTAAAATTCAACAGACTAACCATGGAAATTTAATATCGTTTGTATAAAGAGCAAGAAATTCTAAAGGTTTGTATTGCTGGAAGCGGCTGCGCACGGAATACTATTTGTGTGTATTTTAAGCGGTTTTTACAAGTTAAACCATCTATCCGTATTGGACTACCTATCAGACCAGCAATTAGACCACACATTAGACAACGCATTAAATCGCCCATTAAGCTGGTCTGTACATCTACAGTTGCTACGCTCCACCAAGATTATCGATTAACGAATACTAAGTTTTTTTTTAGAGCCGGTACATATGAACGTCAAAAGTAATCGAGATGCCCTGTGTCATCTTCAATCCTATTTCTTTGGTACCTATCGACGTTTCAGTGCACATGAGGTGGTTGGACGCAGCGTCAGACTGTATTATATTAGCCGAGCCACACACAACGTCGAACACGAACTCGAACTTTGCGTAGTTTCTGGGGCCACTCAGAGAAAATCTCAACACATCGTTTAAGGAAATGTGATCCTGAAGAGAATAATAAATAACTGGCGCAACAGTCCAATTTGAACCATGGCCTCGAGATAAGTTAGCATCATCTCATTTTCTAGATCGTGACGGTCTTGTGCAGAGGTGTGTGATCAGCAACACGCTCAACCGAGTTATTTACCCCATAAATGGGTACTCATTTCACAGCTGAGTGGGCTCATAGTCCGACACGTAAATCCCCTTTTTTATCGAAAACTACTGCTTTCAATAGGAATCGAACCAGGGCCCAGTGCGTAGAAGACGAACGTGCTAACCGTTGCGCCATCCGGACTACCCTGAAGAGAATGGCTTAAGAAATTTCGCACAAATCTGAAGAAAATTGTCCATTGCGACCATGTGTGTACTAGTGGAACGCTGGAGATAGAAAATGATGTAAATAGAGGCAGAAACCAGCGGCTGCGCAGATAGCTATCGAGATAGGCCCGGGAACGCCTACAGCTATTTGATAGCACTGCCGGTGTACATGGACGTCAAAACTAATCGAGACGATTCAGCTAATTCTTCTTGCGTTTGGCACGAATTTTCATCGAGCAGTGCTTCCAATTCGTCGTTTTTGATTTTTTTCTATCCCACCACCATGCTTGTCCCCGACATTGAAATCGCCACTTTTAAAACTTTGAAACCACTCACGACATGTTCTGTCACTCAGAACAACCTCACCGTAAGTATATGAGAGCATTCGATGGGCCTCGGCTGGAGTTTTTTTTTTTTCAAATGGAAGCAGCAGATCAAAACTTCCCGCAAATGACGAACACTTGGCTTGAAAACAGACATTTTGAATCATCATCATGGCGCGGCAGCCTGACGCCGGACCTTGGCCGCCTGGACATTTTGAATCGCGAATCTTATTAAAAGTGCGAACAACTTTTACTAATGCGGGGATGTCGATACGTTCACAGACGTCCAAACTCACTTTGTGACACTTTTGAACTTCGTATTTTGACCAGCCCTCACCGATGCAGCCGTCTGTCGGAAAACGGCGGAAGCAAAGTTGTACACATACATACCTTAGGCGCGTTTTTTTTCAACAGTCTATATCAGAGCAGAACAAAAATAGCACGCGTTACACTAACAAAATTGTTATATACAGAGCAGGTTGTTTGTAATACACGGGATAAGCGACTAGCGTTTACGCATAAGTCGGGTTTACGCGGACGAAACGTCAGAAACTTGTATGGAAGTGAATTTTATTTACGCGGAAATAATGCACACGACGTTGTGTTTACACGAGGTGCATTTACGATTCGACAGCATATGTACAAATGCTGAAATCACGTTTTCTAATGTGTTTATTGTTGGACTCATCAACGGCGGATGAGTACCCGTCGGGACCCGTCGTCAACTAACAAGTTACGCGTTGTCGTAAACCCGTTTATTGTTTACACGGGACGGGTATCGCAGATTTGACACGCCCGACGGGTTTACGCGTCACATGTACTAGAACCGTATTGCGTGCGATTGTTGTTCTGCTCTTAATCTGGACTGTTGAATAAAACGCGCCAATTGAGAGTAACGGAACAATACACACGGGACGCCGAAAGCTATCCGATAGCACTCGGTTTAACTGGGCCTATCTTGATAGGTATCAAGGCTGCCTCTGGTTTCTGCCCCTATCTGGGTCATTTTCTGTCTGCAGCTTTTCACTAGTACACGGTTGAGAACAGAAGGGTCTTGACATCGATCCTTGGGGAACTGTTAGTCGAGTGTTAGTGTCGAAAATAATCAGCCAAAAGTCACCATAATTGACATATCCAAAACAATAGAATAAAATAATTAGAGTTATATTGCTACAATGGGAGATGGTGAACGATCAACACGTCATGAGCTCGAAAGGTGAACAATTCCTATTCTTGAAAATATTTAGATTTCATTTAATTGGATAGCTACTCTAAAAATCAATAACCCATGGCTTGCTGGACCTAACAGTGCTCGGCCTCCCATCAGCAAATAAAAAAATATCTTTGTAGCTAGTGGGCTGGCTTCATTTGTATGCAAAGGGCCACGGAAAAATATAAAACGAATATTCTATATGGAAATTTATCCTTTTTTTAGTTTTTCCACTTAGCCGAAGAGCGAGGAAAATACGGTTTCCGTATCAACCAATTCCAGTTTAATTTATCAAACTGGCCAAAAACGAAAAACAAAGCGCTTTCACATGTCCAAAGTGCATTCGACGTTTCGGATGGTCCTCACCTAGTTCCGGATTTCATGTTCACTAACCAGACTACTCCTATTATCCATTTGCGAGTTAAAAATGCACTCCTGAAAAAAACAGCAAACATTTATTCTATTACCCATGTAAATTTATTACCGGTAACATGGAATTACATGGTGAAATGCTACCGCACTTTGCCGGCATCCATTTCTGGTTCTCTAATTCAATAACACGGTTCATAGTTTACGTTAGAAAGGAAAATTTTCCCCGGTGGTGGGTGTTTCGTTGGAAGCTACCCTTCTGTTGTATCTTTGTGCAGGACAGACATGTAGCCCAGTCCGAATGTGTATCAAGGTCCTAAGCCTTATCGGCCATATAGTGATTAGGGGGATGAAATAATATACCGATGTGGGGCTCTTTTGCTCCCAGCGAATATCTGCGGCACACATTTACATCGATAAATACTTGTACCCTTAGTACGGCTATTGTCCTTTTTATTTTTTTGTTGTGCTCTGCCATCGGGATTTCGGATGATATATTCCAAGCGGACACAATGGAACCATTTTAGTTTGAAAGCGGATTTTTTTTTAATGTACGATGCCAGTATATGTATTTGGGTACATACATGGGAGATTTTCCATTGTATCTTTTTTTCGTTTCTTCTTCTCCTTTTTCGTGTTTGATGACATCTGTACGCTATTCAACGATACAAAATTTCGTTCTGGATGCCAGAGGAATCTAGAACCTAGAGATTCGAGATAGCTAACATGTGTGCATGCTGATAAGGCGCCATGGATTATGTTGGGGTTTTATCGTTGCACGACATATTATAATTTAATGCCAATGGACTATCACATAAATCATTTGATATTCTGTAGATTATTATTGCAGTTAGACGTCAATTTAATCCCACGCTAAAGCTAATGGAGGATGATAATTTGATTGGACATAATGCAGAGTTATGACGTGCAAGTGATTAAATTTCAAAGGATCTTATTGCCTTTTGGGTGTGAATGTCCTGGGTCTTATAATGGTGTGAAAGCCTCCCACAAAGATATGAATTGTAATAATAAGATTATTCAATTCCTTAAAATATTGCTAAAATATGTTTCTCCTTTTGTATTTAAGGAGCCTTGATGCACACTCAACCATACTGATTGGCAAGAAGAAATCCAGTAGAAACTCTATGATAACTGGGCTTCAACTTCATGTTGGATGAGTGATTGGTGAAGCCGCATGGGTCGCGATCGCTTTGACGACGACGCGTGTTGGAAAAGGTGGGCAACACGCTAAACGTGGAGAACATTTCAATCCTACGTTCCTCAGACATTAACAAACGAGAAGCGCGAATCAAGGCCATCGGTCCAAAGGTCGGGAGAGTTTTTCTGCCGTCGAGGACAGCTCGCCAACGGGAGTAATTTTTAAATCAATCAGCCAGTATTATATATGGTGGAAAATAGCCACTTCCTTAGCCGGTAAAACCGCTCTGACGAAAATCCAGAGACTTGCGTGTATGACCATCACTGGAGCCATGCACTCTTCCCCACTGCTGCTCTGGAAATTCCATTCGACCTCCCACCGATACATACACATGTTGACGCAGAGGCACGAATGGCAACGGTCAGACTCAGGGCCTACGACATAGAGATCAAGCTGAATTCAAATCATTTAGGCTGGTAGGCTGGTTGGAAAGTGACAAGGTACTCAGCATGCCAACTGACTACCTTGTTAAAACCATTCAATTCCACCTCTCGTTTCAATCAGTTATATGGAACAAAGAAAGGTGGGCGGATGGATACAACTCTGTTCGACCCAACACAATCAAATGGTTCACAGACGGCTCCAAAACGGAAAAAGGTTCCGCTGCAGGCATTGTTGGTCCTGAACACCGAGTCTTCATTCCGATAGGTAGAACGCCGTCCGTGTCCCAAGCAGAAATACATACCATCGAGGTCTGCGCTAGGCAGTGCCAAGCCGCTGGTTATTTAAACAGATACATAGCAATATTTACTAACAGTCAAGCTGTCATCAAAGCACTTATCAGCTTCACTTTAAATTCTACGTTGGTGCTATCCTGTCAGAAAGTCCTCCATACTGTGGGTCCAACATATAAACTCGCTCTTTACTGGGTCCCTGGTCACTCGGGAGTCGAAGGCAATGAGCTAGCAGATAGGCTAGCAAACCGAGCCTCCGAAGCTCCCTTCCACGGTGCAGAACATTTTTGTGGGATTCCACTCTGCTACTGCAGAAACCAAATAGGAGACTTGGAAAGTGCTCTTGTCACATCCCAATGGGAGGCCCTTTCAAGCGTGAGATAGGCCAGGCAGTTCATCTCGGGCTACTCGCCTACTCGTACCTTGGAATTGCGGAACCATTCTCGATTCTTTGAAAGATGAACATTGAGCATCATACGAAAAAAAGCCTACAAAGCCCTCTATGTCCCCACCAGAACTTGCTGCTGAAGCTGGTGTTTTCAGCAAAAGTTCGTTTTATGACTGTTCATCGCTATAAGGCAAAACATCGTTCATCATGTCAACTAGGCTAAATGCTCTTTCGGTATGTTTTTAAAAATCTGGCAAACCAGTTATCTTAGTGCTAAGACCACGCTGGGTCTGTTTCGCACACTGGTACTCTGTATGCTGTTGCATGGCAGTAGCAAATTGAAAGTTTCCGTAAGTATTACCAGCAAGCTGTAAGTTTGTCTTTGTCAAATTTCAAAAATTTGGGCTCCGAAAAAATTTCAATCCAAGAGCTGAGTCACCGAACAGATCGGATGCTAATCGACGAATTAATAAGCACACATTGCAGAAGGGTAATAACTATAGTGCCGGACATGACGTATGAAATGGGACCCGATTTGCATTGAAGGCCTGACAAAGGGGGCGTCCTAGAAATTCATGTCGCCAATCTGAGGCCGACGAGTGTGCGTTGCTGAGTAAGTCTTGGCTACAGATGCGTTCATTGTCCAGAACTGAGTACGATAGTACGCAGGAGTGATTGACGCGCTATACAAATTAGTACCACTGTAACGTAACCATATATTGCCTACGGAGTACTGCTATGGTATGCTTGGGGGCGACCGGTAGCGCAGTGTGTTGAGGCACCAGTCTCATGTTTGACTACCGGCGTTTCGGGTTCGAATCCCGTCCACGACGACGTTCGTGGCCATGGATGTGCAGGAGGTGCATGCTGGCAACTGCATTCTCCGAAACCAGTTTATGCCAACGAAACGTCAACTGGGCCACATGGAACAGTTGACGCGCTATGCCCCACAAGGGGTTAGGGCAATTGAGTAATACTGCTATGGTGGCCAGATCTGCGTAGGAAGTATAAAATTTGAATAAGTTTGAATAAAATGTAAAAAATCGATTGCCTTACAGTTGCAGGGGCTATGCGTTAGTGTCCAGCGGACGCGCTAAATATCAGCCTAGATCTACTCTCGAGTTTCGCAGTCGGTGCGGGAACATTTTCTGAAGATTAGAAGAGTATCAATGTCCTTTCACCTCCCAGATAGTGCAAATGTATTTGAAGCTGAAGAACTGCCAATAATGGAGGCGTGTAAAGATGCTGAACAGCAACCACCAACAGCGCTCGGTGGCCTTGGTCGTTCGGTCACCGTTCTACGACACTAATTTAGAGCTCAGAGTTCAAATATCGATGCGATCAAAAATTGCCTAGCAACTGAACTTTTGAAAAGTATTGTAGATATGTTATCGAAACGTCAACGAGGCATAGAAGTGCTAGAGGTGTGTTGACGCGCCCATGCCCCTGGAGGGATCAAGGCAATTAACAACCACTAGGAGCGTCGACATCTTCACACACAGCCAGACCGCAATTAAGGCTCTGGAGTCAGTGACAATCTCATCGAAAATAGTCAAACAATGCCGTAGGGAACTGACTAGGAGGCAACGGCTGAATTGGAACCCTCGAAGCCGGCGAGGGTTCAAATCCCACTGCGCCGTAGCTATGGATGTTTGTGGTGTGGTGGTACTAGAACATAAAAAACTGAAACCTCGTAATTGAAAATAAAAAATTAGCTCGACTTTGCAATGTTCTCTCTTAACGGACTACTCAGTATTCGTATATTAACAATAACGTTCGTCTTATGACACATTCAATTCCAAGGAAATCGATGACTACGGGAAGCATGAAATAATGTTGAGTTAAAATTTCAACAGCTTACAAAAAAATGGTTCCACTGACTGATTCACATTACGGCTACCCATTCCAACTACCCAAGTTTTATAAAGAGTTATTGAAATATGAATGACGCCGCGCAGCTACAGATGTTGCTTTTTCGCAATTTTGAGCCCATTAACAAAGCAAAACGATGCAATTTATTCAGAATCAAGTGAAAAGGCTTCAACCGGGAACCTTATATGTACAAAATATTTCCTCATGCTGGAAAGTACACGGAAAATGATGAAAATGCTTCGGGGGTAATGAAAAGGACTTAAACACAAAATTCGAAATTAGCATAGTACCGGGCGCCACTAAGATATGTATGTGAAAATGTCAGAAGACCGTTGAATTTATATCATGATTCCTGCATAAAATGCATGAAAATTTTGAAAATTCAAAGAACTGGCAATGTAAAAATACTTTTTTTCAATAAACGTTGAGTTTACATTGTAAGGTACCTACGACGGAATACCCACGGCTGGAATCTTTTATTAGTGATATTGAATTTTTTTCAGGACTCATAATTTAAAGTGAACTTGCCTTCACGTTCATTCACTTCTCTCTTCTAAAGAGGGGCGAAAACAATACATACTGGTTTAAATAGCTCCGGGTGGTGGTGGTTACATCCTGTGAACTATTAACTGATGTTCATAAATTTGGCTGCCACTCAAGAAGACCATTCGGGCTGAAAACATTAAATCGCTCCATTTAGAAGACAAATTGTTGGCCATTCATTGCCATGTTTGTTGCGAATTTCATTAAATGATACCCGGCAAGTTGGTCGGACAATGAGAGTGCTTTTGCTATTCAGACGATTTTCAATCAATAAAATCCATTTAACTGCCATAAGTGTTTTTGTCAGACCTGATTGGGGATAGTGGGTAGCTGGGTAAAATTCATGAAAGACAGGATAATGTCGAGTAGGTAGAGTCCCGGGGATGTGGATGCCATTTGGTTCCATTAAAAGTTGCATATATCGGCGTAATTGGTGATATTTTTTTGAAAGTACGAAGGATTAAAGGAGATTTATGTTTGCAAGCCCGAGGATGATTTGTCCCATTTACAAAAAAAACGGCGTATTTCAGCAAACTGTCAAGAACACTTCAAAGTCCCGCACATGCACTTCATAAAACGTATATACATATTTAGTTTCTTAAGAAAAACTTTAGAACTTTTCCGTCTTCATGGCATACGTTTCTATCTTGTAGGAAATTCCAACTGACCGGAGAGAAAATTTTACCAGAAAATGAGAAGTTCGGAGTTAAATTCCGAAATTTAAATTTGAATGGATAAGGGTGTCGTATTTTAAGTAGCCCAAAATGTTACCAATGTTAAAGTCCCCGTGTATAGAAGAAGTTGACGCATTATACCCTATAACATATCCCCAATCACCAAAATACAAATAACGGATGTATACGCATATCGACATCAAGATTTTTCCAAAGGATGAGCTGTCCGGTCATTGAAACAGTCGAAATCGTTCCGAAGCAGCTGTTCTTGCCGATCTGCAGAGCACTCCCAGAGCTTTATTGCCCCGATGAAGTGCCTTACATATTTTCACATAATATAATGCTTCATTGCATTTACTTAATACCCGTCCTTTCATAATTACCTATATACTGGCAAAAAGGGATGGACATATCATAGCAAAGATTCTATTAAAAGCTCAATGGATTGTGTCTGTCCTAACTACTGTTCGAAACTTGCGACATTTAGTTTGTTATATAGTTCATAAGTGTTGTGAAAAGCCCAGAGCCAGGCGACGTAAATACGATGAACAAATTCAAACAAGTTTGGGGAAAATGGAGGCGAATTCGTGGAACCCATCCGTATCCGACACTGAACTATATGGCACACATAACAATAAAGGAATTTTATTTCGTCTCGATTCATAAGTGTCACCATGCACTGTCGAATTCAAACGAGAACTCGATTTCGAACATGGTAGAAATGGACCGGTTTTCTTCTCATTTATGTGAAATATGTGTGTGTGTCTTGAGCTATTCAGAGGACATTTGTACCAGGTTCGAGATCAATTTCAATTTTGTGTTCGATAGTGTATGGTGACACTAAGGTTGAGCATCTAAAGTTGATACAAGCAATAGGCGCGTTTTTTTCAAAAGCCATACAAAGCGGAGCACTTTAAGACCACACAATTACGCTAACAATTTGATCTGAGCTGTTCTGGATAAAACGTCAGTGCAAGAATGCTGCTTCGTTAGGTAGTCTGCGTTTTTAAATGCAAGCGGCGCAGGTGTTGAGAAAAAGAAATTTTTGTAGTTTGGAAATTTGGCTCAATTGATGTTATGTGAAAAGTTCTCTGAAAATATGCTCCAAAGTTCCCGTTCCCGGAAATGTAGGAAAAACGCCGTTAAAGGTATTTTTTTAGTTTTTCTTGAAAATTTGTTCTTTTTTTTAGTGTAGACGTGAATATAACGACAGGAAAACAAAATCGCGGTGTTTTCAAATTTAGTAAAATTAGTGAAAGCAGTCTTCTAAATATATGCTCCAAAATTTCCGCTGATAGGGGTTCCGTGTAAGTGTAGACGAAATGGAGTCAATGTCTTTTTTCAGCTTTCCTTGGTTTATCAGTCATTTGCCCTAACCCCAAGTTCGGCATACCGCGCCGACTATTCCATGTGGCTTAGCCGAAGGTTCAATGACATAAACGAGTTTCGGATGGTGCACATTGCCAGCACGCATCTCTCACTCCGATTTAGCCCCCAATTCGGGAGATGTGGCTTATTATTACACCCCGCGACACAGGGGGAAGACAGCACAAACATCTGTGGCCACGAACGCCGTGACCGACCGTAGTCAGACATGAGATTGACGCCTTTATGGACTGAGCTACCGGTCGTCCTTGGTTTATGGTCGAAGATATAATATACCATTTTATGATCTAATGTGTGATATATTTTCCAGGAAATTTTATGTGCTTTAATTCGTATTTAGAAATCTTTTTGGTGGAACTTATAGTTTTCGAAATATTCAAGGAAACCTGAAAAAAAAAACATTTAACTCCCTCTCCCCTACATTTCCAGACGCCCTATCAACAGAGATTTGGGAGCTTATATTTAGAAGACTGTTTTTATTAATTTTGCAAAATTTCAAAACTACACGATTTTTTTCCTGTTATTATTGTATATCGACGTCCACACTAGAAAGCTGAAATATAAAGGAAAAACCACAAAAATTAGCTTTAACTGCCTTTATCCTGCACTACCAGATCCCCTTGGATCTTAATAAGTTTGGCAAGAGAACGTGATTTGTTAAGAAGTCAATGAATGCGAAAGACTTCATAGAAATACAAAATTATTTGCTAAAAAACGATGAAAAGTTTTCTCTAGCGAATCATGAAACCTCCATCTTTAGCGATTATTACAGCATAAAAAAATTTCGGTTAAACGCGATTTCGGTTAAGTGTTTCGGATGAGAAAGTCTCTACTGAATGTACATAGATACATGCCTCTACCGAGCTATTATGCATCAGTAAACAAGGACGAAATTTCGTATGGAACTTTCATCCACATCAAAAGCGCTGAATACTATTCAGCGCAAAAATAGCTCGTGTTTATCGAATAACATTATTGAAATTCAAAGACATCATCGATAAAAATTCAATCTAATGAAATTTTCGACATTCTTTACATGAAATTTTGCTAAAATTTAATATACAACACTGAAACTTCCATGAATTTAATTCCTTGGAATTCCCCTACATTGTGCCAGCTCAATAGCAACATCTAATTCGTAAAAATGCCTTCTTCCGTTCTACGCCATTAAGCGTCCATAAAACACAGTCTAATCGTACAATCCACGGACTACGAGTACACGAGCAGCATGAAAACTTCCTAAATTGGTCTTTCAGTTCCGTCACATTGTAACGGGCAATTTCTTTTTACCCCTGAAATCATGATTCATTTAATGTTCACCCAGACGATAGTAGGAAATGTGATCATTCCTCGTCTTACATACGCAACCCCGAACTGCTGTGACAAAGACCACGAACAAACGAGAGCATAAAGCCACGGACGACTAGGCATCTATTATGCTGAAACTAAATATGCTCCACCCCGAGGCCCATCTTGTCCGACTATTGTTGGTAATATTTATCCAACTATTTTCCAGGACTTATGAGGATACAAATAGCCAAAGATGATGCGATACAACGATCAGGAACTGGACGAATGAACAAAAGTCTTGAGCCATTAGTGTCCTTCTGGGCATCATCAATGAAATAATTTTTGTTTATATATACAGATAATGTTGACTAGGCAGAAGAATCAACAACAAACAGGATTCACCATTCCAGGATTTTTATCTTGAATACATACTTGGCTCGGCTTCCTATGTATTCGCATGTCCTGCTTATGAATGGTATGACACAAGTTCAATTTGACTTTTGTGGTGAAAATAGACAAATGAAGAAGCGACATGAATAAAGTATTATAAGTAAGTGTTTTATTAAAAAGTCCTTATAGACCGCAAAAAATTCGATAAAAAATAGAATGCACAAAACAATTCTACAACAATTTTAAAGCCAAAGATATTGTAAGTTGATAATGTGTTCATAAAGGTCGCTACAGGTGTTCAAGTTTGCTTGATCAGTTTTGCAGTTCAAGCATTCCTGAACTTGTGTATGCGAATTCAAGACGCTAATAAACTCAACGAAATAAAATGAAAGGCACATGATTTTTGCCTTAGCGCGTTGCGATAAAAATAAAAAACAAACATTTTTAGTTTAAATGATGTTGTAATATTTAACAGTAAGCAAATTAACAAGTAACTTCAGCTATATAGTAAATAACAAGCTTATAATACTGTAAATTAAGAGAAAAATTAAAACTATGCAGAGAAATTCGAATAAAGGCAATATTTACAATAAAGAAAATATCATATAATGGCATGAAAAAAGAGTTCTGGAGCTTATTCAATAATGAGGCCAACCTCCAGACTTATTTATAACCTCAAAAATTCGATTCAGCGTCGAATCAACCACTTTTTTAACCTCAACAAGGGGGATTTTAGTCCATTCGTCGGTTACGACTTTGCGATGCTCCTCAACTATTGCAAATTTGCACACTCTAGTGCTGCCAGATCCGGCATAACTTATCCCCCGAGAGAGAGCCCACTTCTCGCTTAAAACCTGCGAGAGAGCTCCTATTTCTCGCTTAAAAACTCGCAAAATTGAAAAATTTTAGTTACTCCATATTGAGTGCACCATTCAGATTATGTATCTCAATTTGTGACTCCATTCGCAAGAACCGAACTATAATATCATTCCCCTTTAGTTAGATTGCCGCGTAACCATGATAGTGTTCAGCTTGGGCCTTTTCCATCATCGCTCTTTCTTTTTAAAATTTACCTTAAAAGTAGTTTATTTAACGGGCGGTTTGACGGTCTTTCTTTCACTTTGTTTCATTTTAGTTTATCTTTTTAACTTTTCATTTATTTTTTCTTTTCCTTTATAATGAATTCTTTTTAACTTTAACGGTGGTGGACCCGGTTTGTCCTTGCGTGCTCGTACTTCCCATCCAAAAATCTGGAACTTACAAATTTTTTATTTGTGGATTTTGATTGGTGGGTTTTGTATGTACCTATACACACCATACGGGGATGCAACAAATATGGTTGAAGTTAATTTAATTTCTGAGGCGCAAGTATATTTATGGTCCACTGTATGGGAACCGGTAGATAAATGTTTTATTATAAATGTGAATTGAATTTTTCGTGGCTATTTAGTATTTCCCGATTGAATTAAACCTTACTCCAAATGAAAAAATCCCTTTCCCAAATGAAAAAATCCCTATCCTAAATGATAAATATAAATAATCTTTCGAAATGCATTAAACTTTTTCCCAATATAATTAAACCATTCCTGAATTAAAACAGAGTGAATTTTTTTGTAGCTTCCGATATGATAAGGAAGTCCACCAAAAAATATATATATTCGTTGGAAGGTTGCGAAAAGGATATTTTTGTCCAAGATAGGCATGTGGGATGTTATATTAAATGGGACGTTGGGTGTATAATTTTATATATACAAAGCTAACTTAACTTGAATTGGTGTAAAAAAAAAGAAAATAAAAAATCGTCCCCTTTAATATGACACCCCACATCTTGGACAAAAATATCCTTTTTCGCATCCTTCCAAGGAATAAATATTTTTAGACGCAAATTTGGAGTCTCCGACCAACTTGCCGAAGGTGTGATACGCTTCTTTAAATAATAGATAGGCATGAGGGGTGTCATATCATATCGGAAGCTAGAAATAAATTCACTCTGTGTTAATTCAGTTGAGAAATGGTTTAATTATACTGTTAAAAAGTTTAATTCATTTGGGAACATTATTTTTCATTTGGGAAAGGGATTTTTTTCATTTGGGATAAGGTTTAATTCAATCGGGAAATACTATAGCTATATATTTTTTTTTTTTTTTTGGGCTCCCACAAAAGAAACATTTTAGCCACAATAGCGAATGAATTGAATATCCCAACCAACAAACCCTTGAGAATTAAGCTCTTACAGATTGTAAAAGTCTCATAAGACTCTTAAACGAAACTCTTGCAACAAAATGTAAATTAAACTCGATTGACGATATTTGCACTTTGTGATAGTCCATATTAAATTTGAAATAAAAAACCGATACTTTGTGTAATCACTTTTTTTTTTTTTTTTTTTGATTAGACAAAGTATCCGTTTTTGATTTCAAATTTAAAATGTAAATTAGCTCGCATAGCTTAATTATTATCGGATTGTAACTCTACGACAGTTGCTGAGATTCTCCATCTTGATACAATACTATGTCTATTCTCTTGTTATAAGAATTAAACTCTAGAATAGTATGTGCATTTATCATTCTCTTTCCAACAAAACGGTCAAAGATAGTACGGCTCTAATAATAAGACTTAGTACTTATTATGAAAGTAGTAATGTCCTCTTATATGCACATAAATAGTTTCCCTTCACGAATGTGATAGGGTACATGTATTAACTTTATCATGAAGTTTGCAACGCATAGAAGGAAGCAACTCCGACCAAATAAACTACATACATATATGTATATATTCTTGGTTAGCATGACGAGATGAGTCGATTAAGCTTTGTCCGTCTGTTTCTAGGCAAACTAGTCTCTCAGTTTTAAAGCAATCGAGATGAAATTTTGTACAAAGCCTTCTTCCAACTCGACGCTGTACAAACTTTGGACCACTGCGTCATATAGGTGCCATAGGAACGACTGGTTCAAAAGTTCGTCTTAGTGAGAAAACTTTTTTGTTTCTAAAGATAACTCTACTAAAAAGGGAGGTGGGTGACCGGTAAAGCAGTGTGCTGAAGCATCAGTCTCATGTTTGACTACCGGCGTTTCGGGTTCGAGTCCCGTCCACGACGACGTTCGTGGCCATGGATGTGCAGGAGGTGCATGCTGGCAACTGCATTCTCCGAAACCAGTTTATGCCAACGAAACGTCAACTGGGCCACAATTGGTGTACTATATCATGAAGCTGCCATAGGAACGACGGGTCCAATAGTAAGTTTTCGTTGGGAACCATACGAAATCCCCAATCACAAAATCCCCAATTGAAGAAAAATCCCCAAGCACAATAATCCCAAAAACAGAATCCCCAAACACAAAATTCCCAAATTGAAAAAAGTTTTTCATTTCAATATTTCAGGTTTTAGTTAAACTGGAAAGGGCAAAATTAAGCTCCCAAAAATGCTCAATGAACGTATTCGCGGAAATTCTTTTTTGAGAAATTTTAGGTCTAGAAAAAATCAGATAAAGATACTGAGGAGCAATTTCCGCTTTAGGCAGTACGAACCTACTTTGTATAAATCACAATATTTTTTTTACGAGGGACTATACTAACCAAAGTCCCTCATATTCCTTTTCAGCAATAAAATGAAATATTAAAAATAATAAAAAAAATCAGTTTGTCAATTTCAGTACACTTCGACCACTACAGTGTTGAAATCGTTGGCGATAACATACATATAACGCTTCTTGATTTAGAAGTTATGTCCAAACTAGATTGAACGCAGAAAGTGGCAACAACAACAGGCAGATTTGCTTTCACCGCGGCCGCTGCGTTCGATCTAGGTCCCTTAAAGGAAATGCATGCTTTCTAACATTTCGTTGCCGCTGCTGCTGCATTCTGCGTCCGATCTGTTTCGGGCATTATGCTTCAATAGACATTAAAAAACCGTAAACTCTAAACCGCTTATTCTTCCCCTGAATTCACTGAGGCAGGAGTTTTTTTTTTTGTACCTGCATTCCATTCTATTATATTCGACAAACAAATTATTGGTAATTTTCAGTATTTCTATTAAGCGTAGGCAAAAAAAAAGTTTTCAATACAATAAAAATATTTTCATTTAATTTATTCCGATAAAAATTATGAAGCTGTCTCCAATCCCCAACTCCCGAATCTCCATTTAAGGTGTGGAGATTTGGGGATTATGTGTTTGGGGATTACGTGTTTGGGGATTATGTACATACTTGGGGATTGTGTGTTTGGGGATTCGGTGTCTGGGGATTAATTTCACATTAGTCGATCATATGTAGTTACCGCCGAACCACATTTCTTAATTTGAGTGAAATCAGTCCACTATTTCATATACCTCCCATTGGAACAGTGGAATTGGAACAAGTTTTACTGCTATTTCGAAGTTGTAATCTCCATTTAAGGTGTGGAGATTTGGGGATTATGTGTTTGGGGATTACGTGTTTGGGGATTATGTACATACTTGGGGATTGTGTGTTTGGGGATTCGGTGTCTGGGGATTAATTTCACATTAGTCGATCATATGTAGTTACCGCCGAACCACATTTCTTAATTTGAGTGAAATCAGTCCACTATTTCATATACCTCCCATTGGAACAGTGGAATTGGAACAAGTTTTACTGCTATTTCGAAGTTGTAAATGCAAAGTGGTTGATCCATTCTGTATTTACCATTTATGACAACACACGCTAATAAAAGTATGCGAAGCGTGAAGGGTATCATACCTCCGGCAAGCTAGCCCAAGCCTAGCTTGTTTATTATCTCTATTATTCAAACATTTGAAATTCTTCTTCGGGCCTAATATATACATAAACATTTACATACTTCAATTCCCAGAAATGTTTTTCACCGAACAATAATCAAAACATTCACCCCATCCCAGCGTCGCGCCGTCACATAATCTTAATACATTTCCCTTAAATCCATCTCACTCACTAAGTAAAGTTTAAAGTGCTGTGCAAACACCATCCACCGCTAATCCAACGTTCCCACGTTCGATAAAAATCACGTAACCAAACATCATCTACTCGATATCCTCCCCACGCTGAGTTGTCCCAATTCTTGCCTCACCAACCCCAAATATGGTACTCGTACTTACTTATCAAATAGAAGAATATCCCCAGATTCGTAATCATATTCGCCACGTTCGTCATGTCTGCAACGTTGCAGTATTTGATAAGTCGGTGGGAAGTCCTCAATAGCGCCAAGTGTACTCGACAGGAAAGCTGCTGCTCCTCGGGGTCATGTTCAAGTGCGAAAAACTCATCCGAAACGCACAAAATTTCAAATCAACTAGCGGAAAACTCACTCAAATGCACGGAAATTGTATCTTTTACACATCACATGCGGGCAGATTGCATCACTGCATCTCGAGAAAATCGCTCGGGGGGAGGAAAATTGAAAACAGAACGATACACCAGAAAGATATTTATTTGGAGCCGAAGACGACAGTAGAATGTCACAACGGGCTGAGAATGTGAAAAGGACACGCACTTAAAACAAGGGACACTGCGGGAATTCCACAATAAATAACCGCCCTGTTTTTTTCTTTTAAATTAGTTGGAGGGTATGTACGTAATACGCGCCGACTATCGGTCACAATGCACTTTGTCACTAATTTAGCGGAAAAGTTAAATTTGTACACAGGAGATCAAGCATCGTGGGTTCTTCTACCACGGCAGGCTATTTCGGTGTTGGAAGCAGTGCTGGAAAAAAATAATACGAGCAACTTTCAACTGGGCGTCGGAAAATACACCCAAAAAAAAAACCACCAAATTGAACTTGACTGAGTGTGGCCCCAAAAAAAAATGGGGTCATCCGGAATACAATTAAAATGCCACCCGCGCTCTCATAGCACACAGTCAACAAAAACTGCAAAATTATGGCATCGACTTCCGAATTTTCAAATCCGAAACAGGGAAATTGGCAACTGAATTGCAGCAAACCCACTCACTCAGTACACACTCACGTTGGCCTCGTTGTCGTATTACATCCACGTTTTCCGATATACGAACAAGATACAATTTTCCCACCGTTGAAAAGCGCGACCATTCAAAACACGAACATCTGAAGCGTCGCGGCGCAACTGAACTTGCTGTGGCAGCATTGTGGCACCCAGACCGGGTCCCGCGATTCGTTTCACATTTGACACAGACTCCATCCCGAGGCGCATCCCCCCGGTGCCATCCACCCACCTGAAGGGAGGCGGTCGTCTTTCATCTTTACAGCTAACATAGTGGCCTAGGCCCATTTGGCCACCCGTTCACCACCCACCAAACATAGAGTGGCGATACCCCAAGTACGCGTGCGAGTCTCCACCGTTCTTCATTTGTTGTACGTGCTGCAGCTCCAATCGTAGAACAGTTTGTGGGCAGTGGCGTCGAATTTTCCCACGGACAAATTGGGTGGGAAACGTAGAACAGTTTACGGGGAAAGTTCTTAAGAAATTTTAGATACACAGTCGTGTTCAGAAGTACATGATTCAGATTTTTTTTTTTAATTTGATTCAATCTGGCACTTTGGAATTTAATACTTCCAGGACAAGGTTTCTTGTTTTCTCAATCACATGAAGTAAAAGTGAGAAGGGAAGTTAAGAAACTGCTTCTTATCGTAGAATGAAGTTACTGAGTAAAGTTTCAGTGTTATGCTTAATGGAAAATTTATAATGTTTGTTAATCTCTCGTCACTTATCCGTCATCAGTCCAATACTCCGAAGCCACTTTATTTCTCAACATTTTCTTTGTTGTGTGGTTTCTTTTTTTCAGCCATTCATCCATAATGACATTAACCAGATGGCTGATGTATGGCTACCCTAAGCCAGGTTTTAGATCATATGTCAACGAAAATTTATATGTATAGTTGAAAATAGCCGAAAATATTCGGCGCCCAATATGAGGTCAGTGTAATTTTTTTTAGTCAAAGACCACGAAATGTGCAATTGACTGGCTGCGCGATACCATACATCATCGGGCACAAAAACCAAAATCTTTTTAGATCTATACATAAGCTACCTTAAGGATACCTTAATATGCCCTTAAGAAATTTATTCGGTGATACATCATTGAAAATTTACTGTAAAAACATAACATGGTTGAAAAAAGCCCGAAAAAATTTGGCGCCCAATGTGGGGTCGATGTGATACTTATTTCTTTTACTCGTCTTTCTCAAAGTGGCGTTGTGCGCTTTCAGATTGTAAGTGGGTTAGTATCGAAAAGAAAACTGTTTGTTTGTTGTGAAAGTGATATTATACCCGCCTTTTCATTCGTATAATGATGAAGAGTGAAAAGAACGGCACGGATCATATGATGGGCAAACATCCACCATTCGCCGCGTGGGAACGAACTAAGGACTCAGTATAATAAAGGTATAAGGACGAAATAAGTTGTCTTTTAGCAAATTCACTTTCAACTCTTAATATGGCCTGGATCATCGACAGTCAGTCGTTTTGTAAAGGAATGAGCTTTTGGTTCAGCGAAAAGAACGAGGCTAATGGTATATTCCGATTTGTCGACATATTTCAATTTCACTAGATGACGAGTCGTTGTTCGCGTCTTGACTAATACCGCTGCAGCTTATATCGAGCGAAGCGATCGTTCTTCTGCGGCATACTGAGGGTATACCCGCACCTTAAGCAGCGGAGCCAATGCAAGAGGAGTGCGAAATCATCTCAATTTAAAACCTAGTACTGATCAAAAACTCAAACCACTATACCTCGCCTGGTCAACTGAGAAAGTCCCAGAATGCCTTATATGAGTAGCACTCAATCATTTATTAGGGCTTATAGCCTGCCACGCTATACCTCACTGGAGGTTAAGGCAAAATAGTAAAATTGGGGTTATAATTCGCAAAATTACCCCAATATGGGATTGTGATTTGGTGGTAAAGTTTCAATTGAACAATGACCACTAAATGCATAAATCTAGAAAATGAGGATAGTTCATGTTTATACCCTAGACTTATAGTATAGGGTATATTGTTTTTGTCACGACGGAAATATGTAACACCTTAAAGGAGGCTCCGGAGGTATAGCAATGTGTATATATAAATGATCAGGGTCACCTCCTGATTCGATTTAGCCATGTCTGTCTGTCTGTCTGTCCGTCTGTCTGCCTGTCTGTCTGTCTGTCTGTCTGTCTTTCTGTCTGTCTGTCTGTCCGTCTGTCTGTCCGTTCGCACGATAACTTTCGATAAAATAAAGCTAGAGCCTTGAAATTTTGGTCAGATGTTGGAAGTGTGATTTAGTTGGATGGTATTGAAAATGGGCATGATCAGGCCAAGGAAACGCCTACCTCCCCTACATATGTAAAATACATAAATGTATCTATACCTCCCGATTAAAGAAACATGAAAAGCTCTAGCTTTGGTAGATTACTCACGAGGGTAATCTCATACTCTCCTGGGAAAATAAAACTGATAAGTTGAAAACTAACGGTAATTTTCTTACAAAGAACCCCATACTACCCTACTTTTCAGGTTTTTTGTCTATAACTCCTGAACCAATTGACGTAGAAACCTGATTTTTGGCGTGTAACCTTGAAGTAAGAAGCTGCTTAAGATTATGTAAGTTGGGCATAATCAGATCAAAGGAACGCCTACCTCCCCTACAAATTTCCAAAAATTAAATATTCCTTTAATTACGATAACTTTCGAAAAAATGATACTAGCAAGTTGAAAATTTTAAAGAATGTTGCTAATAAGACCTACTTTGTTGGTATTGAAAATGGGCAAGATCCGATTCAAGGACCCCCACCTCCCCTACAAATGAAACTTCAAATAAGCGATAACTTTTGATAGAATGAAGCCAGCAACTTGAAATTTTGGTAAAATGTTGAAAGTGAGATTGAGTTAGTTGGCATTAAAGATGGGTAAGATCCAACCAAAGGAACCCCTACCTCCCCTAGAAATGAAACTTCAAATAAGCGATAACTTTCGATAGAATGAAGCTAGCGACTTGAAATTTTGTTTAAATGTTTGTAGGGGGATCTAATTGGTTGATGGAAATGCTGTCCAAGATCCGACTCAAGGAACCCCCACCTCCCCTACAAGTGAAACTTCAAATAAGCGTTAATTTCCGATAGAATGAAGCTAGCGACTTGAAAAATTGGATAAATATTTGTAGAATGGGTTAGTTAATTGATTTTGAGAATGGTCAAGACCCCACTGAATGAGTGCCAACCTCCCCTATGAGCTGGCCATATAAGAGACCCACTTTTAATGCATATGGTCGTTACCAATTGGGACTTTTGGTATCACCACTAGGTCTGTACAAGTCTAGGGTATATACGCTTCGGACTCGCTTCGGCCTGGTTTTAAATGTTTTCACCCGCAGGAACCTGGAACCTTCGCTACACTCGGTCCGAACGTAACGTTTTTCAGAGTTAGGCCCTAACCACATTGAACGCAGAATGCAGCAGCAGCGGCAGAAGCGACAACAACAGCAGGTAGATCTGTCATCGCCGCTGTGTCACCGCAATTTGGTTAGGGCCTTATTGTTACGATGTTTGCACTGCCTAAAGCGTATATCGACTCTGTGTCACCCTCGAGTAAATTTCCGCTTTAGACAGTACGAGGCCAAATTTTTCGGTAGGAAGTTATTATTACAATGCATATATGGTAGGATTGTACTACTTAAGTGGATGTCAACTCTGGGTCTAACCACAAGTGGGTTAGAGCGAAACAAGTCCAGCTTGGTGTGAAATAACATCTTTCCCAGATTTTGAACAGCATGGCCTGTGTTCGTGCTCCGGAGCGCCATCTTTGGCAACAATGCTGCCTAGGTAAAGGAATTTATCCATCTTTTCTACAAGCTACCCATTGAATCAGATGACAATAGGTTGAGCTGACTTTTTCTTCTTCTACGCAACGGCGGGATAAGATCCTTGATCTTGTTGGCGTTGATACGTAGCCGAACCGTGTTAGCCTCCTTCTTAAGATCTAGAGCCATATTCTGCTCATATACATGTCTTTTCGGTAGAATAATCATCAGCGTAGTCAAGATATTTGAGATCTGTTACATGAGTCCATCAGTTTGTTCTGTTATGTATTATTTTTGGGCTTTGCCTTTGGTGACATCGTATACCCCCTGTACATAGTCTTCACATCGAGCGCAACGATAAAAGCTCCTTATTAGATCCTCTTACCAGTCAACCATTAAATTTGTTTCCTATCTCATCCTTTTCGTAGATTGATGAACTATGTAAATAATGTTGGTTTCTATTCATTCAATCCAACTGCGTAACGAATGTTGACCCCAATTAAGCTGATTTCAATACAGAGCCATTTCAAATATTCGCAATAACCCAAGAGCTGCCTACTTAATTCAACGGCATCCTTCACTTTAGCAGGTCAATAACTCGTCCAACTCGTCAATGAATCAAAGTCATAATCGAAACTTAATGACTGAAAACTTTCTTCATACTCGTATGTATATATAAATGGGTCGCAACAAATACTTGTACATATAGATTGATTGATTCCGAAATGACTCAAATCATCCTCGAAGAAATAGTAACTGCTATCTGGCATGCATCCTCTGGCGTAGAACATCCTTCAGATAAAATACTGATAAAATCTGACAAAGACACGTCCCATTATCATTATGTCATAATTCATAAGTCTACAAAACGGATTCAATGCAGAATCAATGTTAGTCCATGTCATATTCCCGATAGTCATTTGTCAAAGAGCAAAGTGGTGGCGAAAGACAATAGATTGACGTAAGGCGTGAATGGAGTCATGTCCGGGTAGTGGCTGATTTGAATTTTGCCGCCCAGTCATCCCCATTATGAGTGTAAATCGGCCCCCTAAGTCACGGCTTGCTTCTTGGAAGCCATGCAAAGGAAGGTAGCGCGTCTTGTTAGACTCTTAATGCGTGCAAGTGTCATTAGACCCTCCGATAAACTCTACTGGCGAATTGCTGGGTTTTATGTATGCAAATGTTGGACTGAAAACACCCTAGGTATTCCCATGCTAGAATTCATATAAATGGACTGACCGGACCTAGTTGGAGTGGCTGTAAAATCTGCAGAAATATTAGTCTGCATTTATGAGCTTATATAAAATGCAAAAATCTTTACATTTAAGGGTTTGTAATTGGGGCGGCTTAGGTAGGGTTGAGCCGGTTGAATCGGAACATTGAGCGCTCACACTATTTAGATAGGTTACATTAATTAAAAAAAATAATTGACTATTATGTTCTCAAAAGACACATAGAACTCTGGGCTAGTCGCTTAGTTGACTTACCTTTATCAAAAATGTCTTCTCGCTATCGGTATCTTCGAAACCGAAAACTACTCAAGCCCATCTCCCCAGAAATGATTTTTTTTCCGTATTTGTTTCGATCACGTTCCAAACAAATTACTCCCCAATTCTGACGATTGGACAGCACGCCTAAATTCCAACAACCCACAAAAAAATCGTGACCTACATCGATAAACGTATCGAACCTCATCCCTAAACTATTCATCGCCCGTTCTCGTCTACGCTTTCATTTCTCATTACCGCTGCCATTCCTGTTTTATCGGCCCTCCGAAATGACCTCATTTGTCTACGTCCAAGTCCAGGTCATGTTCGAGATATGTGCAGTGTTTTTGGGATAACATCGTGCATTTCACCATACTCATAGGCGAAGGGTAGCTCGCTTTGGCAACTATAAAACGTCCCCATCTGATTCTTTTAAACCATCACATCCATCATTCTTTCGTTAGCTAGGCTTTCACTGTTTTAATAGCTCCGTCTTTCATGTGCCCATACCACACTCGTGACTCCGCCAAAGGATATCCTCGAATGCTATGCTCTAATGCTAAGGCTGCAATACTATCCGTCTGCAGGCACCAGTGCATGTTTGGGCTTTCGTAAATATGCATCTCACCCACTTAAGCCACGGTGTAGTATTCTCATAAATTATGAAGGCGTGCAATTATTCTCAAGCATTCCGAAGCTCTGGACTGCCGACGGTTACGACAACATCTATCACATTTCGAAAAGGACTCAGTCGACGGTGACGGGCGTCCTACCAGTTTTTTCCCTATTCTACTCCGGTATGTGTGTGAATCGGTCGTCTCAAACGGAAAGCAGTTGACTCTGGACAGGAGGGACTGGATCATAAAAATGGCTATGACCCGTAACCGACCTTCGAATGAGTCATTTCGTGCTCCTGTAATGTTCGCGAAAGCAGGTTTGTCCGAACACTTGCCCTGGAACCTACTTCTCACTCCGCAATAAATGTGTGTTCCTGTAGGAAAAAAATGGTCATCTTCAGGAGCAGTGAAAACGTGTTTACGGCCAAACTTATGATATTCTTGCGCCGATGGCGAGAACTGAGGTAAACTGCCACGATGGCAATAAGGCCCCGAAAAAAATTGCGAAAAAGTAAAAATGTCGAGAGAACGGCAACGCCATGCGCCTTGTACAAGTAGGACAGAATATGGGCGAAATAGTTTCACATATAGTCAGGATTCAGTGAGTGCTGGCTGGTAATAAATGTGTGACCAAAACAGGCAGGAGAAATGTTCTCGGAGAACCATCTTACCCAGTCGAAATGTTGGGAAAATCAGCAAAAGGCAGTTGGTGAGACTCTGTTCATCGTAAATGTTGTAAATTGAAATTTTATGGGGGAGAATTTATCACTTTGAATTTCGCAAATCTCACAATTTATTTGATTTATGGCCATCAGAATGGCCACGAATATTGGACTAGGGTTCAATTATTTATCCCAAATATTTATGGCTTTCACCAATTAATCTATAGCGTGGGAGTAATTTGAAGTGTGTACATATGGGGATGTAACTTTATTTTGCTGTAAATTACTTTGAGCGTAAATAGGATAAACGAATGTACCAAACTATGCAGGGAGAATGAAGGTAATTGAAAAACTGTAGTCCGTTAAGCTGGCATCCCCACAACGAAAATCGAGGTGTGATATGTCGCATAATTAGGTACTACTTAGGTGCACAACTCAGCTTGACGTCACGTTAGCACCCCCACTTTTTTAAACAACGAAAAATCAAGATGAGACATATCACATAATTAGGTGCTACACTCAAAAATTTAGTGCTTCAGGCGAATCGTCGTAATTGACTATTTTATGTAAGGGTGCTAGCTTGACGTTTCGTTAGCACCCCCACTTTTTTAAACCGCAAATACCAAATAGGTGTATAATGAAAGCGTTAATTAAGTGCTAATTTGGTGCTTTATTCCCGAATTAAGTGATTCTGCTAGAGTGGTAGAAATGATAATTTTCTGTTGGGGTGCTCGTTTGACGTTACGTTTTTTTACCGCATACTGGGGTGACCGATAGCTCAGTGCGCAGAGGCATCAGTTTCATGTCTGACTACCGGCGTTTCGGGTTCGAATCCCGTCCATGACGACGTTCGTGGCCATGGATGTTTTTGAGGGGTTCCCCTTGTGTTGCGTGGTGTAATAATCAGCCACAGCATCTTCCGACTAGGTAGGTAGATAGGTGGCTAAATGGGGGAGTAGGAGTTGCATGCTGGCTACTGCATTCTCCCAATCTTGTTTATGCCAACGAAACGTCAACTGGACGAGATGGAACATAAGGGGTTAGGGCAGTTGAGTATATATATCAAGTTCCAAATAAGCATATAAGTGAAGGAATGGCAGAAATAAAAGTTTATATATGGAGGTGCTGGCGTATTGCCGAGCTAGCACTCCCTTATTAAAATAATATTTTTAGGCAATTCTACAGAAGCAATCAACTCGAATCTGGAGTTATTTGGAGTTTGATGACATAATATGCCGCTGGGGATATTTCAGAGGCGCCATAGTTTGGGGTGATCCAAATGTGAAAATTGAAATCCTGAACGAGCATTTAATTCGGGAAAGGAGAACCAAATTCGCACTTAATTAACACTTTTCTTAACTCCGCCAAAAGCCTGTCCCATGCCATGGTTGTGAAAGGTGGAGGGAATAATAACTGTAGCCTGACTGACTGAGTTACACCTAAACGTCTCAGATAATTAGGGTGGCGCGACTCACGTTATCAGACACCTGAAGCAGCTATAACCAAGGCCAGCACTGAATACGGTTTAGCAATGGGCCGACAACCCATCCTTGCAAAACTATTCCCTGTCACGACACCTGAATATAAGCCTCGGCGGACGGACGGACGACGGATCAACAACGGTGACCACGCAAACGTTCTTTCGAATTCTGGAATGTACGCTCCCAAAACAAACCGGGGGCCGAGAAAGCCCTCTTGCGACAAGTCGAGAAATACAAACGGGTCCAGGAAACAAATTGGCTTGGCAGTGAGATCAACGACAAGAAATTTCACACAATTTTCAAAAGCGACAAACCATTTGGATCTAAGGAGTTTGGAGTTGCGTGCATCGTGAAAAATCACCTCAAACCTCACATTGTTGACCTTAAACCCATCAATAAACGGTTGTGTGCGATTCGCATTAAGACTCGATTTTTCAACCTCTGACTCAGCGACGTGCACGCACCAATGAAGTGAAGGAAGTTGCAGTGAAAGACGAGTTCTTCGACCGCCTGAAGACACTGTTCGACTCACTTCCAACAAACCACGTCGAAATACTGCTTGGAGGTTTTAATGCAAAATTTGGGAACGAGAGTTGTCATCGGGGAACCTCAGGAGGACACAGCATCCACAAGGAATACAATGGCAATAGTCAACCACTTATCGACTGCGCGTGCTGTAGGAACCATGTCGTAAGCTTAACACGCTTATGGCACCGACTGGAAATCTCCGGATACACGCTCCGTCAAAAATATTGAGCACGTCATCGAATGCAAAAGATGGGTTTCAAATTTGATGGATGTCCGATCATGCCGAGGAGCAAATTGCGATTCCGACCATCACTCTGTAAAGACAATCCATCGGTGTAGGATCTCTTCAGTGCACCAATCAGGAATCAGCCCTTAAAAACTGCTCTATGAAAAAGTAATTCATAAATTTTTGATTTAAAAAAAGGACAAAATATCAAATATGTAAATAGGAAAAAAAGGTTAAAATTGATAGTATGGTGTACAAGCTCGACCCCCTGTGAGGCGCACGATCTATTTTTAGCTAAAATGTGCAACTTTCATAGCGCGTAACGTTAGTTTCACATTGTCCTGTTTCCCCCAGACCGGCTAAATTTCATCCGGCAAAAAAACGGAAGATGAATGTTTCACATTATCTGGTTAATGCCGAACCGGACAAAGCGAAAATGTTTATACTAGAGGGTTTGTGTGAGAATTTTCCCAAATCAGTTCAGATCAATTTTTTGTTGATTGTTGTATTTGTAAAATAATGCTCGAAAGAATACAATCAACATGATAGCGCCACTATTCTACAACAAATGACAATTAATTGCCTGGTTTACGACCGCACAATATGAAGGCGCTCATCTAAACACTAGTACGACTCTTCCTATCCGACCGCCGGAAGAATAGTCGAAATATCCGGCTGCTATCGGAAGTGTTCTTGGTTTTTAGCCGGACCGGAACAATGTGAAGGGCGCTATTCTTTGTTCCACTAAAAATTTCTTCCGGTTGCCAGCCGGATGAAAATTAGCCGGTCCGGGAGAACTGGACAATGTCTTAAGATAATACTAAAAAAAAAAAAAATTTTGTATCTGAGAGTACCAGAGCCATACCGCTCAGATCCAGGATTATGAGACAGGTATATGTTATCAGCGTAATCAAGATGTTGCAGATAAGATATAAAGTCCATCAAGTTCCTCTGTATCGTCCGGAAGGGGTGCTTGCATATCTAAAATAAAAAGTGAAATAAACTTCCCAGCTATATTTACCTTGAACAATCAGCACGGATAATCTTTGACATGGGATCTACTCTGGAAATAGTTTAACCTGACAGCTACAAGCTGCAATTGCCCATACTAAGCTTTATTATTACGCATATCAGATACTTCTTGTATTTATAGATATAACATAGGTACTCTTCTATAAATAAATCTATCTTCTTCCAATGTTAGTGTTTACTATATTTAACATGTGACATTTTCGATTACGTTGACCGAGTGACAGTTTACCGATGTCAATCAGTTTGACATCCAAGTACTATATATACTTAAATTTCGTCGTCCTACATAGAAAACAATAAAGATATCTAGTCGGATAAACGCATCATTGACAAACATTTCGTGGTTGTAGCATGTCGTCTAGTTCTCCCCCACTCTATTATGGCTTGTGCAATTCAACTTTTTTTTTATAGCTCGACAAAGCTGACTCTTAATAGTTCTTGACATACGGAAAACTCTTCGTTTATAGCTCCCATTCCCTTTGATTACGGGCAACCATAAAGAAACCTTTCAACTATACAAATTACATGTTAAGCTCAGCTACTTCATCCATGGTCTTATAAAAGCTTCTAAAAATAATTCCAATTGAGAAACATATTAAGATTTAGTACTTTATGGCCTCGTATCGTTGGGCGTTCCCATCCTTATAGTAACAGACGCAAAGCAGGGTTACAATTGAGCAGCGCGGCGCGTCGTCGTACTTGTAACAAACTGCAAGATACAGCGATAAATTTCGTCTTTTTAATCCTGTCAGCCAATAATGTCCAAGTAACATCCTTAAAAGCGACAATTACACTGTCTGTGTGCGTGAATTAAATTCGCATAAGGACGAGTTTTATGCTTAGGGTACTTAAGAGTTAAGGAATTGCGAACAAGTGTCCGGATCCTTCAAGGTTAATGGCTGATGGAAATGGCTAATGAAGCAATAAACAGTGTATAAAGTGAAACGTATTTGCTTCCAATTGTATCGACTGTTAAAAGGAGAGGTTTCTTGAATATATTTAACGACATGTGGATTCATTGGGATAATATCCTTCATCGCAGCTAGAAGACCCAAGAAGATATCCTAACTAAGATCTAATGCATATTTAATTCTCAACTATTCGCGCTACCCTTCCTTTCCAAGTATAAAGTTCAAAAGCCAGAAGGCAAGGGTCGCATCGTTAACGCAATCTTCTCGAACCCTTGAACATTGCGTTTATCATCACCACCAGCTTAAGATTTAAAAAAAAGCAAACATGCCAGGATATTCGTAGTGAAGATTACTCTGCTCCTAATTGCATGACGCGAGAAGTGCTGTTAATGGTTGCGTGGATCCAACTTGAGCTATTCGTGTACACTTAATTTTGTTGAGCACGTGCTCCTAATTCCTTCATAAATTAAGGACGTACGAAATGGGCGAAACTCTTCCATGAAATCGAGGTTGAGTGTATGTCGACGGAAATGCACTAGAAAGAAATCGAATACGATGCGAGCCGGTATGTAAGTGAAATTCAAGGACATGCTCCACTAAAAGTGTAATTGTTCGTTTGCATGGCGTAACCTACAAATCAATTTCGTCGTATTATTTGGCTAATCAATGACTTGTGAGAAATTTATAAATCACATCGGCTGCAAAAAAAAATCGGCGAGAAAAAAAATAAACGGAAGGAATTACATCTAGCTGTAATTATAGGATTGATAGACGTAATTAAAGCAGGTCATGGTGGATTTAATGGAAAATTGTATGACGGTGGAGTTTTCATTGAGTTGTATTGTGTGATGATTGTTTGACCTGTAATGATGGTGGTTTGGTTATTTTCGTAAATTAAGCATAAGTTCAGAAATGAATCCTGCTGTGAGGTCGGCTACGAGACCTGCTACAAGACCAGCCACGAGAGCCGCTGTGAAATCAGCCACGACACATGTCAGGCCTGCTATGAGATCAGTTAATAGTTTTTTTTATCGCTGACCTAAAACATGTTTCGTGACTGATCTCGCAATCTTTTAATTTGCACATTCCAAAGTGGGCCTCGTGGCTAGTCTCGCAGTAGGTTTCGTGGCTGTACTCGGAGCTGGCTTCGAAGATGGTTTCGCATCGGGCCTCGTGGATGGTCTGCAATGTGCGGGTTGATGTCCATCCGAAGACGCCGGTGGGAAGTGAAGTAAGGGAGCTATGTTCTAAGACTTAGAGCAAGTAGCCTTAATGTACTTGTGGGGATACAAATCGGTGGAAGGGCTAAAAGGAAATCCCACGAGGTCCTTTTTGGTACTGTAGTGTACAAGAAATGGGCCATACGTTGGGCGCAAAATATGTAATGGACGGGTTGGTGGGCATCCAAAGATGCCCGTGGGGACGAAGCCTAGAGTTGCACACAATTGCCGTGAAGGTCCAGCAGTTTTATCTGGCGAAAAAATAGGCCCCTCAACGAGCTAAGCAGCAACCTGTGCTGTAGCTCAGTTCAGCACACGTGGGCGGGGTTGTCGCCGCTCGTTGCCTTTGTCCGTATATATTAGAAGGAATTCACAAGCCTAGATAGACAACACAAACAAGGGAGGCAAAAATGGTGAATGCTCTCACGGTTGTATCGGTATCGGGGTGTAATGGGACCCCCGGTCTCGGGTTTCGGGTCTCGTGCCACCGCAAGATCACCACTTATTAGGTGTTGCCTTCGATCTGTCGGTGGGAGCAACACGATCAGAATATGGCTCATTACAGGTCTCGCACCAGGTCTCGTGGCTGCTTTCACGGCTGATCGGTATTGTGTTTTACTTTAGAAAAGCCAGTCTTTTTGAGGTGATTGAAATTCAGAGCCATATCAATAAGTGGGGACGAATGATTCGTTCAGAGTTCGGTTTTATTCTGTTTTCCAGAATTTTCGTCAGTATTTTGTAGGACCTACAGAATAGTGAGATGCATCTGTAATTCCCATAAGACAATTAATCTCCATTTTTGTAGATGGGACAGATGATGCTTCGGCGCTAATCGTTTAGGATTACCTCATCCTTCTCGATTCGCAGAAGTAGTTGATGTTTTGCATTTAATCGGCTCGTTCCAACAGATTCTAACAGTTCAGCTGGAATCTTGTCTACACCCGGCGCTTCATTTGGTTTGAGTGACCTCAAGAGATGAACTTCCTCTACTGTCGGGGGTTGTGTATTGAAGACCTGATTGATCAAATCGTCAACGATTGGGGCTTCTTGAATGGGGATTTGGGATGCGGGATTAAGAAGCTCTTCGAAATAGGACGCCCATCGTTTGTTGATGCTAGTGGTGTCGCAGATGATGTTTCCATGTTTGTCTTTCAGAGACTGGTCCTGGGTTGTTAGCCATTCTTAATCGTGCTTACTAGTTCGTGTGCCTCTCTGGTATTTATATTAGCTTGGTTATCATTAATGTTCACCAACTGGTCGTCAAAGAATTTTCATTTCTTACGTCTAATTAATCTATTTTATATTCGTCGTAGCTCGTCATATTTTTCTCTCTTAACTCTAGTTGGACGTTGCATACATTGTCTGTAAGCTTTGTTCTTTGTATCAAGTAATTTTTGGCATTCTTCGTCGGACCAATCATTTCGCGTTCGCCGGGATTTATGTCCCACGACCTTCTCTTCGGCCTCTTTAATAGAGCTTTTCAGTTCTTCCCAAAACCCGTGCACACCTAGGTTGCCGATGTAGTGTAGAATAAGTCTCTGTTTTTCTTCAATGGCGTCTGTATATGCCTTCGCCGTAGCATTGTTCAAATTTGTGCCAACCGCAAAGATTTTGAGAGGGCTGATTCTTTATTGGTGCTCTGAAGAGATCCTACAACAATTAGTTGTCTTTATTAAGTGACGGTCGGAATCGCAATTTGCTACTCGGCATGATCGGTCATCCATCACGCTTGAAGCCCATCTTTTGCATATGAGGACGTGGGCAATCTAGTTGACGATTCGTGTATCCGGAGATTTCTAGGTTTCTTTATGAATGCGTCGGTGCAGAAGCATGTTTAGCTTATGTCAAGGCTCTTACTGGATGCGTTGTCGATTAGTCGTTGACCGTTGCCATTGCATTCGTTGTGGAGGCTTTGTCCTCCTGTGCTTTCCCGATGTCAGCATAATCATGATGAATAAAAAAATTTACCCGCTGCGCAATCGCTTAATTCTCCCTTATAATTCTCCTATAAATTCCAAATAACACAGACATTTGGTTCGCAGTGCTTGGTAGCCCTTCCATGCAATCGCTCTCAACATAATCTGTATAGGTATATTCCCAATATCTCTTAACAAAAAATAAATAAAAGACAAATCAAAAACAGCATAAGGCCCAGTACAAAATGGCTTTACGATACGCTGTTACTCAACCACCTCCTAAACAGGCAATGCCCTGAAATGTTGGCAGCAAACACTTAACACAATATAAGCCATCTTCAATTCCAGCCCCAATGAATATCTCATCATTCTCTAAAGTCTTCCTCGGCAACTGTCGCCCATGACAACTTGGCAATTTACTCCTGTCCTAAGCAATTGGGTACAGCTCAACGGCCTATCGGTTGTCGGCAGCAGCGTCAGCTGTCATAGAGTGATTGATTTCACCTGCAGCCCGGAGCCACTGAAATTTCATCAGACGCCCAAAACTTCGTCAGTTCGCCTGTCATTTTCAAAAACATCTGCAACGTACAACAGAATCAAGAAATCTCCTTGTTTTCCTTCTGACATCTTGTGTTTTGTGTGTGTTTTTTTTAATTTGCTTACACACTTGAATTTTCCCACATCTTCGCCATTTCATACTTTTCGAGTTGACGATTTGCGACTGTTTTTCCATGGCAACTTTTCATAAGTTGAGTTAAATTACGGGCACAAAAAAACAAATTTCAAATGTTCGGCTTGACACATATCCACATGTCAAAGTTTTCGTGTAATTAAACTTCCTGATGAAAAGTACTTTTGGTGCCACTTGTCGACCTGCCCGTCGCCAACTCACCAACACAGATACATGTTCACGATGAGTCTCTATGGCTCTGACTTTTGGTAAAGTTGACAGTATACAAAGTCTGACAGGATTGGCAAACAAATAAAACGACATTAAGTGACGATTCGTCTCCTGCTGTAAAGGGCACTACTATACCATCGGTTATATTTGAATATGGATCTTGTAAGTACAATAGAATGCTTTACTTTTCCTTTTCTTTCTTCATTGTAACTTGACTTTGAAGTTCTGAAGAACTGTGGTCTTTTTTTTATTCAAGATAAGTCTGTTTTTTTGTTTATTCAGTTTTTCTCATTCGCTGCCATTTAAATGTTCATTTCGAAATCACCCCCCGAGTTCCAACTTTAAAATTATATTTTTATCAAACTTATAGAGAATAATCGAATTGGATTCTCTTGAGCCTTAAAAAAATCAAGCCGCTATTCTACAAACGTATATTCAACGAAAAAATCACATAGTTTCCAAAGTTGTTGGTATTTCAGGTACCCGAAAAAAAATCTTTACGTGATGAGCGCATAAATTGATTAAATCAATGAAAACTTTCATAGCATTGAAAAACTCACAAAATTATTACGTTTACCATATTAAGGAGCGTTTTATGATTCATACGAAACGTTAGGTGCAACTACCCACAAAGGCTATTCTATGAATCTGTATTCAACCATACGCTTTAAAAGAAATAAAAACGTAATGTGTTTATGTTTTGGCAATAAAACCTCGATATTTGGAAAATGTATCAAAATTAAATCATGCAATGCATTTAAATTTGCTATTGTCAGTCAGTTGTATTATTAACAATTTAATTTTTCCTGCTAAAAATGCATCAGCCCCCAAGGCTTACCCTGCGACGCACACTCTTTCGCCACAGATAGGCGATTTGACTTCCTAGGACACCTTCTTGATCGGCCTTCATTGGGAATTTGGTCCCATTTCATGGCATGTCCAGCAATGCAGTTGTCATCCTTCCGCAATGTGTGACATATCCACTGTCATTTTCGCGTGCGTATCAGTACGTCGATTGGTATCTGACTCAGCTCTTCATTTGACATCATTTCTGGCCAGAAAGTTCTTAAAATTCAACGAAGATACGAGTTGACGAAAACTTGAAGCTTTCTGGAAATCTTTAAGTAACCTTTCCACGTGCTGCTCCCATACAACAGTTCCAGGGACCGAAAGGGGTCCAGCTTAATCTAATACTGAGATAACTGTATTTTCCAACTTTTGGACAGCATGCCGAATGCTAATTTAGTTTGGTTGATACGACGAGCGATGTCCTGCTACGTACCAATATTTTTGGAAACAATTGACGAATTTGTAATCAACCATATTGTGGTCTGGTAGTGCTGCTCCCACCGGCAGATCGAAGCAGCACCTGATGAGTAGTGATTTGTTGGTGGTACGAGACCAGAGGCCGAGGGTCCCATTACACCCGGACCCAGATTCGACCGCTTGGGCGTCTAATCCGTCCGCGAACCATTCCATCCTTATCGACTATTTTTTTTCATTCCCCATTTTTACCTCCCCTGTTTGTATTGTCTTCCCCAGGCCTATGAATTTTTGTTAACCCATTAGTGACCAACGTTACATATATTTAACGCCCACGCACCTTTTTGTTTTGACACAGGTAAAAAACAGGATCATTAGAAACTGGTATTTTGCCCGCGGCGATTCAAAGGATTGTGTGTATGAAATCACACAGTGGAAACAGTACACAGTCAAGAGTGAAAATAAGTATTCAAAAGACGTGTTTTGTGATTGAGATTTTCAGATTTCTTGGAAAATTGATAAACATGATGAAGAGAAAAAGGTGAGTAATGATTTTTGTACTTTTTAGGGTTTTGTAGTAAAACAAAACCCTTATGAAATCGGTCATGCGTCCGTCTGTCTGTCCGTCTGTCCATGAAATATCTCATGAACCGCTGAAGCTACATATATGAAACTTTGTGGGAATATGTAGAATTATTATAATTCACCGGAGAAAGCGATTCGTTGTAATAGGCTGACTTTAAGGGGAGGTCCCCATAGAGGGGAAATGAAGGTCAAATTTTTTTTTCATCTGGTATAGGCAAGTGGGGTATCGTAAAAAAGGTACCGTCGAGTACATTCCATTTCTGGAACTTTTTTCAAATTTAAAGAAACGGGAAAAGAGGGAGAGGGGAAAATATGTGGTCCGAGTTTGTCCCCCCCCTTGCATTTCGAGACCGTTACACTTAGAAATATGAAAATTTACAGAAAAGCGGAATTTCACTAACATAGAAAACTAAAAATAATAGAATTTCAAAATCTCATCAAAAAAGGTTAATAATAGTACATTTCTATAGTTGCAGTTAGCACACCCTGCACCCTTTAAACGCATCACAGGGCAAAAATATTGATGGCCAATGATAGCCAACACTATAGGCAATAATGTCTCGAAGCTTCATTACAATCACATAATATTTAATAATAGTACATTCATTTAAAGTTCGGCATTTTGACACTATCCATGCAAAAAATACACCTACCGGCCTCTTGCGTAGGTGCGAGTACTACTTCCATGTTGTTTTTCGTAGTACGAATTGCAGTTATTTAATTAATCATTTGTGAAAGGGTGAAGATTGGTTGGGGCGCTGACAAATACAACTTAACCGGTTGACCGGGGGGGAGGGGGGTGGGGGTGGGGAGGGGGCGGTGTCCACATAGAGGCGAAATTAAGGTTAATTCTTTTTTATCGACTCGTAGAGCCAAGTGAGGTGTCGTGAGAAAGGTAATGTTGAGTAAATTCTATTTTTTCGCAATTTCTTGAAATTTGTAGAAAGGGGAACATTGGGGGAGGAGAAAATATTAGTTCGTAGCTTGTTCCTTTCCCCTTGCAGTTCGAGACCGTTATACTTATTGTAGAATTATGAAAACTTACAGGAAGGTGGGTTCCAAAAAAATGGAAAATAATGGAATCTGTATATCTTCTCAGAATAGGTCAATAATAGTTTATTTCCATAGTTACAGTTAGCACACCCCTGCATGCCTTAACCACGTTCGAGGTCAAAAGTACTGATGGCCAACGATAACCAACACCTTAAGCCCAACATACACCATCCGGAATTCCTGTCCGGAAAAACTGACGAGGCCCGGCCTTCCGGTTTGCCTGAATATAGAATACACCATACACCATCCGGAATTCCTTCCGAAAAAACTGATCAGGCCCGGCCTTGAGGAATTTCGGATCGTGTATGGTCGTTTCAGGCGGCCGGAAGGAAAATCGTTCCCGCCGGGCCTCCACCACATACGTTCCGGAATTTTTCTCCGGAAAAACTGATCAGGCCTGGCCTTGAGGAATTGCGGATCGTCAATGGCATGTGCAGGCCGCATTGAGTCCGGACAGGCCGCTTGACAGGCAGCCGGATGGAATCGCTTGAGGAATTCCGGACAGGCCGCCTTGAAGTCGCCGGGTGGATAATTGGGAATCGATCTTATCGCCATAGAATGAAAGTATCTGTCTATTGCATTTAATTGTACGGCATTTTACTTTCCATAGCCAAGCTTCAGATACATTTGTCTATTGAAATAAACTCCAGTGAAAGTTCATTCTAGTCACGCGGACTAGAATTCCGGATGGTGTATGTTCGCCTTTAGGCAATAATATGTTCTAAAATTACGTTTACACTATCCGCAGATTACTTCATCTGCGCCGGCTGAGATAATCTGCGATTGTCAAATACATACAATTTTGAACTCACCACACCCAGATTACGCAGCAGATGAAGTAATCTGGGGATAGTGTAAACGTAATATAAGTTTCGTTACAATCACGTAATATGAATTGGCATGTAAAATGTAAGCGAGTAAGACATTTTAATTATGTTTTTTATGCATCTGAATGGTATCAAGAAGAGCAAAGAGCCGATATTTATATACCCAAATAAGCGCTTGCTACAAAACCCTCGGATTGCGGGCGTAGCCCTCTATATTCCGGTTTCATTTATTTATGCAAGTTTTAGTGAAATTTTTGTGCAGTGTTTTTTATTAATGTGATTATGGTGTGCTTTAGAGATAATCTTCGAATGCATCTTCATTAGTAGCAGAAGATATTCCGCAAATAGCCAAATGTCTTCCCCAAGCCTATGAATATTTTTTAATACGTAAAGGACAGGGGCAACGAGCGGCGAAAACCCCGCCCACATCTCCCGAACTGAGCTACAGCAATCGTAGGCCGCTGTTTAGCTCGTTGAGGGGCCTTTTTCTTTGCCAGATGGCACGGCCCGACCTACACGGTCATATGCTACCTTAAATATAATTCACTCACCAGATCGAAAAAACGCATGTACTTCTATAATGTAGGTATATTCCGTACAGTACAGAGGAAAGCATGTGTTCATTCCTCTGTAGCTTACTGAAGAACACAACTACCAAAATGGGGTGTGCTTTCTTAATTATGACCCAATTTCGTAAAAACTCCGGATACGAGTAAATACAAAGTAGGTAGGGCTTCTCGTTTATTTAGTTCCACCACCAAATAAAAGGCATGTTATCGTACATGCACCAACTAAGTGATTTGCAACTTTTCACTTTTTTCCTTATAAAGTATAATATCCGCATCGGGGTCTGCTCCTTCTTGAACGAAAGTATTTAAATTATAATCAGGGAGAAGGCAACTTCCAGAATCTACTTAGCATCGAAAAGCTGTTTATTAAAAGTTGCAAATTTTTCGGGCTGTTACTTTGTATGTTCATCATACGTTCATCGTATCGCTGAATGAGTTTAAGAGTCTAAAGGATGCTGCAACATTAAGTTCAGGTTGCACTCCACCCAGTTTATTTCGAGTGGATTTACGGCATCAAAAGGGATTCTAGCACGACCAACAACCACCGCGCCAGAGGAATTTCATAATTAATTGCGACAATTCAATATGCCCGAGACCCTAAGGCGAAAGCAGATTATCAAGTAATGTGCAATGTAAGTTAAGAACTATATCTCAGTTCAAATTTGTTGAGAAGGATTGAGTGTGCAAGTACGTTAAGATTTTTTTTTTAATATTCTAATTATTATTTTTGTTGCAGCATCGTTCGCTAGTGTTTTGAAAGCAGATTGGTGGATCCTAGTTTTATAGACAAACAAAAAGTTTTTACACCCTGAAAAAATCTTGAAACAAACTCAGTTCAAAAGGTTTTTTAATCCATTTTCGCCAATTGGATTTACGTGTATGACGCCTCATTTTTAGGGTTTTGTAGTAAAACAAAACCCTTATGAAATCGGTCATGCGTCCGTCTGTCTGTCTGTCTGTCTGTCTGTCCATGAAATATCTCACGAACCGCTGAAGCTACATGCATGAAATTTGGTGAAAATATGTAGAAGTACTATAATTCTCTGGAGAAAGTGATGCGTTGTAATAGGTCAGGACCCCCCCCCCCCCCCCATAGAGGGGAAGTGAAGGTCGAAATTTTTTTTTCGTCTGGTATAGGCAAGTGGGGTATCGTAGGAAAGGTACCATCGAGTACATTCCATTTCTGGAATTTTTTTCAAATTTGAAGAAACGGGAAAGGAGGTAGAGGGGAAAATATGTGGTCCGAGTTTGTCCCCCCCACCTTGCATTTCTAGACCGTTACACTTAGAAATATGAAAATTTACAGAAAAGCGGCATTTCACTAACATAGAAAACTAAAAATAATAGAATTTCAAAATTTCATCAAAAAAGGTTAATAATAGTACATTTCTATTGTTGCAGTTAGCACACCCCTGCACCCCTTAGGCACATCCGGGGTTAAAAATATTGATGGTCAATGATAACCAACACCATAGACAATAATGCCTCTACGTTTCATTACAACCATGTAATATTTAACAATAGTACATTCACTTAAAGTTAGGCATTTTTACACTATTCATACAAAAAATACACCTTCCGGCTTCAAAGGTGCGAGTACTACTTGCATGTTGTTTTTCGTAGTGCGAATTGCAGTTATTGTTACATATTATGGTTAATTACATTTATGAAAGGGTAAAGATTGGTAGGGGGCGATGTTTTGTAATTGGCCAACTTTAACGAGCGGGGGAGGGGGTGGGGCGAAATTAAGGTCAAATTTTGTTTATCGGCTGGTATAGGCAAGTCGGTTGTTGTGAAAAAGGTAATGTTGAGTACATTTTATTTTTGGCATTTACTTTAAATTTGAAGAAAGGGGAACAATGAGGGAGGAGAAAATATTAGATCGTAATTTGTCCCCCCTTGCATTTCGAGACCGTTACACTTAGAAAAATGAAAACTTTCAGGAAGGTGGGTTTTTATAAAACGGGAAATAATGGGATTTGTATATCTCCTCAAAATAGGTTAATAATAGTTTATTTACATAGTTACAGTTAGCGCACCCTTGCATCCCTTAAACACGACCGAGATAAAAAGTACAGATGGCCAAGGATAACCAACATCATAGGCAATAATATGTTCTAGGTTTCATTACAATCACTTAATATGAATGGGCATGTAAGCAGTGGCGTGGCGTGATAATTCAACTAGGGGAAGCAATTGGTATTAAAAATTTACTCTTATTATGCTTTCCACAAATTTACTGCGTATTAATTGAACCCCTCTCGTTAGCTACTTTTAACATTTCTAATATAAAAGCACCCAGGAATCACGAACGGGGACGTGAGAGTAGGTATACTGTATTTTATCAGCATTTTAATTCCCATGCTACCAATATATAATAATTTACTTTTAAATAAATAATTGTAAAAATTATATGTTGGTAGACTTATCAAAAAAGCAAAGCTGTAACTATAAGTATATAAATAAAGCATATTCGAATTATTAGAACTACTATAACAATAACAACAATAGCAAAAAAATTGCAAAATAAATATCCATACACTCATAAAGAAAGTAATCATGTTCAGCGAATCAAAATTTGAATAATAAAAACAATAACAATACAATAAAAATTAAAAATAATTCAACTATTTACTATTTAAAAAATCACAGTTAGTGAGTAAAATAAAATAATAATAATTGGGCAATAAATATATTACAAGTCAAAATAAATAATAAGATCCGTACATACTATTATTTGTAATTTAATTCTATTCGTCTTTCTTTTTTTGCGAATTCATCTTTAATATCTGTATAAAAACTTTGCTCACACAAACATGATTTAAGGAAAACCTTTTCAATTGACATTATTGCCAAGTCGCTAAGCCGTTGTTCGCCTGTACAATTTCTAAGATACGTTTTAATCCTTTTTAAGCAAAAAAAACTGCGCTCTGCGGACGCACTGGTTACTGGTAATGTTAAAACTAAACATATTAATTTATAAAATTGTGTGAAGCTATCTTTTAATTTGTTATTAATGAAATAGTTAAAAATACCTTGAAAAGATTTTCCCTGCAAATCAGAATCAGAATAAAGCACAATGAGTTCAGTCTTTAATGAAATATGGTCAAATATATCAGCATAAGTTTTAGTTAAATTTAGTAAAAGATTGTCCGGAAATGTTTTCAAATATTGGTTAAATTTAGAAGAATCTAATAGGTTTAAAAATGTGAAACTTGCTAAGGATGAAAATCTTGAATTTATTTCTGCGGTAATATTATCTATAATTTCGACATAAATACGTGTAAAGAATAGTTCAACATTTTCATTACTGTCAACAAGGCACCTGGCTTTTTTCCGGCGTTGTGGAGTTTCGCAAATAGATGTGGTTTGGGTCCAAATTTCCGTGAAACTATTTCTTAACGATTGAAGTTGATTTTCAAAATCTGTAATTTTTTGAATGCAGTACATTATATCAGTTTGTTTACTTTGAAATATATCGAAAAGTACGTCGGTTTGTGGAAAAATTTTAGAAAAAACATTGAGCAGGAAAACAAGCTGAAAATCTGTAAGTAAAACAAGAAGTCCCCTTGCGCTATTAACGGTCTCGCCATCCCACTTTCCACTCTCATTTTCAATGATATATTCAAAGAGTTCTTTTAATTGATCTAAATTATCAAAAATGGTTAAAACTAATCGACCATTAAAAGTCCAACGTGTTGGAGCTAATTTTGGAAGCCTTTTTTTGAGGAATAAATCTAGTGCAACTGTTCTCTTTGTTGAATGATTAAAAAATGTTGAAAAACAAGTAATAGATTGAAAAAAAATTCGACATTCGCGTATTTTATCGCATGATTTAGATAAAACTAAATTTAACCGATGAGCAAATGAAGCAATGAATATATATTGCGTTTTTATACACATCCTTTACACGTGTTTGTAATCCAGTTATTTTACCAGACATTACCGAAGCCCCGTCATAGCTTTGACAAATAAGTTTGTTACCGCAATTGAATTTTTGAACAACATCTAAAACATGGTCAAATAAACGCGACGCAGTCTGATCATCAGAAATATCTGTAAAAGTTATGAAAGTTTCTTTAACCTCACCGGAAGGAGTAATGTAACGAAAGGTTGTTGAGAGTTGAGAACGACATGAAACATCGGTTGTTTCATCTAATATTATTGCTATAAATTTAGTTTGCTGAATTTCATTATAAATCTGTTTTAATAAAATTTTAGAAATGCTACTAATGAGATCGTTTTGAATATAATTTGATATTCCGGAAAAAACAGTCGCTTGCTCCAAGTGAGCTCGCAAGTCCGGATTATATTTAGCTAAAAGATTTAAAAGTTCAACGTAATTTCCCCTATTGCAAGAATTCACATTTTCATTGTGACCACGAAATGCCTGTTCTTGACATCCTAAATGGCACACAACGTCAATTAGCATTTTTATTTTAGTATATCTCGATTTTTCGAAACTTTCTCATTGTGCAATATTATTGAAGATCTATGTTGGCTACTTAATAATTCTTCAATTCTAGGACCGGAACCGAACTTGGAAAGAAGAAGTACTGACTTTAAATGATCAACGCTTTTCGTACCATGCCTGTCCACAGCTTTATGTAAATTATTTAAGTCACAAAACCCGGTAGTTCGCCAAACATTTGAATCATTTGAAAATAACAAGCATGGCCAACAAAATAATTTTTGCTTGGTCTTACAACCGGTAATCCATTCCGTATCTTCATAAATCTTAGCAGTAAAATGCCTAGTACATCTTTTTGTTTTAGAAACAATTTCCAAAATCGGTTTCGGTCGACCCTTTTCGATAATGTCTTTTTTTTCTGCGAAAGATCGAGATCCAAAAGACAATCGAAAAAGATCATCAACAACACAATATTGATCCATGCTACTTTAAAAACAAATCAAAACACTATAAGCAATTATAAGCACCTAGACCGATTAAAAAACCCCTTCACCTTTTCACCAACAAAAAGCACACAAATCGCACTACACTAAAGCACTACACTAGAGCAAATGAGTTTTAAATTTAACGGCTCATTCAATTCCTTGTGACGTCAATGACTTGAGGCAGTATTACCATCTCCCACTTATTTTTTCTTGGAATTTTCCGTTAAATGGTTTTCGATTAGATATAAGTTATTGAAATATGCATAAATATCCCTATAATTGAGTTCGTCTCTTACTAATACTCGTATACACTAATAATTCTATGCGAAATCACTTCTTCTCGAATTTACCAATAATAATTTTTAACCATGAAGCCATTATATTTCAAATCGAAACTTTTTCCACAATTCAATTCCTATCCTACTCTGGTAACCCTTGTGAAACTCATATAGCACATCACATACGCATTGCAACACAGCAAATATTTTCAGTCCACAAGAAAATACGAACAAAGAGGAAATGTGAAGAAAAGTTCCCCAGCGTCCATGCGCCAGCAGCTCCGCTGCAGGCAAGAATTTCCTCTACTACATGTGAGGGGAACTTGGAAGCAAATTCCTGAGTGCTTCCAACCTACCGTGTACGTGAATTTTTTTTTATCGCGACACAGTAGGTTTACTGGGGAAAAAAATAAACGATCATAGATGCAAATTTTGATATGCTTCCATGTGTCTTCTTCTTGGTGTGGTGTGGTGGTTTTCGCGGTGTTACCAATTCGGCTGTGTAAGATATTCGCGATTAGTTTCTTTGGAACTTTTATTTACATAGACTGTGCCGAAGAATTTTTTTCGCAACTTTTTTGCGCGATTCAGAAAAAATTATTTAGAAAATTTTCCACCAATCGCCAAATATAAGGGAAGCAATGCTTCCCTTGCTTCCATGGACGCCACGCCACTGATGTAAGATACTATATGATGGGTCAGACATTTTTGTTATGTTTTTTTTATCCATCTAAGTGGTACCAAGAAAAGCAAGAAGCCGATACTTGCGTACAAATATAAGTGCTTGCTACAAAACCCTCGGATTGCGGGCGTAGCCCTCTATATTCCGGTTTCATTCGTTATTGGGGCGGAAAAAAAGCTCTCGAATATAACGACGACGATAATAAAATTACATTCTAGCCTGTAGTAAACCCACACGATTATAAATTGTTACAAAACTTCCACAACGTGACCGCTCAGCTAACCAGAAATTTCACAAGAACGTAACTAAATGCGGTCATTAATGTGTGTCATAGCCATCACTCCGTGCCATTTGTACGCCTCCACAAGATCATCCTTGTAAAGTGTAGATTGTAGCAAAATTGCCCACTGACGTGACGGTCAAAAATGAAATGCTCTATAAGCAGCATTAGTCGGAACTCCTGGCAAAAATCTTCAACAATACCTACATTAAGTGGGACAACACCAGCTGATTACATGGTTCTGTACGCCTGATTAAAACTTCACTAGGACACAATTCGCAATAGGTGGCAAATTGCACAGTCGCCAACAGCATTGAGTTATTGTTCTGCTTTTGATGGCATCCCCGCCTACAAACATAAAATTGTATCAAGTTTCAGCGATGAGGCCGCAATTCACCATACAGCCGGAAAACGGTCAATAGGAAATCATGAATGTTGTGAGCCTGTTTTGGAAATCAATTGCACCATACGTATTTATTGGATCGATAAGGGATACAAGTGTAACCATTGACAGTAGCCATCATGGGTGTAAATACTATTGATATGGTCACTGCTTTTGTACGAACATCGATCGAAAAGGATGAGCTCCGCTCTGTGAAAATTAACCGTTTTTGGCTTTGTGGCCTTAAAAATGATAAAGGAATGCGTTTGCTGTATCACACGAAAAATGAACAGCTTTAATTCAGATGCGCTACTAAACTTTACCACAACATCTATTGGTATATAGTAGAGCATTGGACTAAATGTGTGAATTGGCACTTGAGGAAGATCCTGGATTGTAGACTTAAGTAGGGTCGTAACGCCGAGAAATGAACCAGGAATGCCGATATAGGCTTTCACACCTGCAAAAGCTTGCTTGGTAAAAAGTGAGACCTCAAACCGAGAATCAATCACACGGCTGTTGTAAGACCGATACTAACTTAACTCTGGTCTGGTGAGCAGCACTCAACACGAAAACTAACATTCAGAAAATTGAGAGGGTGCAGACACTATGTTGCTGTTCAGTGGTGCCTTAAGAACAGTATCTTCGCTCCCTATGAACACTCTAATGTACCTGCCTCCGATTGACCTACTTTTGAGGAATGAGACTGCTAAATGTACCCTAAGACTCAGAGAGGCAGGGCACTTCAAAGAAAGACCACCGCAGTATTAGTCTGCCAAATACTCGTAATAATACTGACTATGTGAAAACACAAGTAGGTTTCTCAACAAATTTCGGAGTCAACATACCCGATAGGGAACAGATCTCGGTAGTTAATTATGGACGCAGTAAAGCGTTGAACTTCTACACGGATGCTTCAAGATGGGAGCCGGAGTTGGTACAGCAGTCTACTCGTCGGAACTTCCATGCAATCTATCTTAGAGACTGCCGAATGAGTGTAGCATTATCCAGGTGGAGGTGTTTTTGATCAAAAAGGCAGCCCAGGTTATGATATCACTCCGGAGAAAGGTAGAATCGGTAAGAATAATTCTCCCCCTGGAGGGGGCCCAAAAATGCGTGTTCGACGGTTTCGATCGCTGGTGCGAAGCGCGTCTCATAAGACGCCTCCTCTTCGCGCATCGCATCGGTGGAAGTAGCGTGACCCGGGAACGATCAAGTCGATGTTGTATTGCCTTATATAGGCCGGCCAACATGACATGGGTACGAATTTCGCAGGAATGCAAATTCCAACATGCAGGTTGCCAATGCGAAACTCTATTTATGTTCTGGCTAGGCGTCAGTGGACACATTACACAAACAAGTTTTTTAGGCGACGGCCAGGGTGAGAATTAAGCTCTCCATAAATGAGCCCGGTACGCGGTAGCGGTACGGTACAGCGGTATAAATTTACATGGCGGTATATGCGAGCTCTCACTGCATACGCGGTATACCGCAGCGAAGCTGGGTTATTGCAGCGATACACTTTAATGTACCGCGGCAAAGCTGCTGACAGTGTAGTCCCACTTGAGACAAATTAGAGCGATGGCATGATAAGCGCCATATATGTTGTATGAATGTCGATGGCCGTCGCTTAAAAAACTTGTTTGTGTAATTCAGACGGCCAAGGCCCGACGCCGAGCTGGCGCGCCCCGATGATGATGATTTCCTGCAATTATTGCTGTAGGATGGGAACAGCGATGAAGAGGAAAAGGAGGCTCGTTTTTTTCCTTCTCTGCTCCTGTTCTACCTTGTCAAGAAGGTGAAAGACAATTCTTGAATCTCACTTCTTCGGGGAATAGGCTGACTAAGCTTATGTCTATGGTGGAAAACTCCACCGTTTTAAAAGAAGTTCTGTCTAGTCCAATGATTAGACGATGAGTTTCTGGTGGTAATAGAACGAACCCTATTGCAGTCCCTTCATGATTGGTAATATGTGAAAGATCTTCCTTTCTGCCGCTTCCCCCGTTGCTTGATTCACCTATTTCATTGGCGCCCCTTGGCAGGTTGCTTCTTCTGTCTACCGGATGGTCTTCCACCTTTGCCTACTCCCATGAGCTTCTTTTTAGGTATTTGTTGTTCACCCATATCACGCGTCTAATCCATTGTATCTTTCATTTACTAACGAATTTGGAGACCTCTGGTTCATCGTAGATTTCGGCTACAATAACGACCTTCCTCGCCATTGGTCGCCATCACAAACAGCTCCAATGTTTTGCGGAGGACCCTACTTTCGAAGGTGTTGATCAACTTTTTTGTGATTTGGATGAGAATCCATGTCACACATTCGTGGCACAATACAGCCCTGATTACTGTTTTGAGGTATCCCACCTTAGTCTGTCTGTGTTTGCAGCTTAATTTTAATGTTGGGAGCACAGACTAGAAGCTTCGATTTGCAAGTTGGATACAACGTTTGATTTCGAGAATTTCATCGCCATTCCCTGTTATCCACCCTTTCGTTGACGTGGTCATCTGGTGGTGTTTGATCTATTTTTGCACGATTGGGTGAGCATTTTAGTTTTTTCTTTGTTCATGTATAGAACAACTTCCTTTGCTGCTTGATCAAGAGATTGCAAGTTTCTTCCGCAGTGTACGGTGACTTTGACAGGATGTTGCATCTGCGTAGCCCACTATTTGGACATCTGTGATTAAAAATGTTTTCGATGTTTACACCGTCAGCTTTCGGAATGGGTACATTAAAGTAAAAAGTCATGATATTTACGATCTATGTGTGCCGTGTGGTCTCACACAATGAAGCGATGAGTAAGTCAGCTGGTGAGACGATTTGTTGGTCAGTCGCCTAATTCAGAAGCGAGGCAGAGAGCAAAGAATGCAATAAAATAAGGGCTGACTGAGAGACCTCTCTCGAAAATTTATTTTAAGTCCTAGAAGTTGTTGGACTGTTTTAACTGAAAGCCTACTCGGATGGATAGTGGATAATTTTCGATAATGAAATTCTTCATAATTTAGGTTTTGGGTAAGCTTACGGAAACGAATGCAATTTTTCAGAGTAGAATTCGTTCTGTATGCTGGCAACGTCATCTGAAACCTGATATATGCTAACCAAACGTCAACTTGATCTCTTAGTAGTAGTTGGCGTGCTATTCTCCACAAGCGGTTAGCGTAAATTTATGGCCGTAGTAGAATTCAATTAGCACAAAAGCTCCTAGGGGATTACATGCACCCTTACTACGTCCTCTTATCCTTTGAAAACGTCTATAATAAATAATTTTTTGGGTAAAAATATTTAAAGTGATAAAAAAAAGTTTGCACCGAAATCACCAAAAACAAAAACACCCTATAACACTATCCAGAACATACTCGCAACCCTTTGGCACTTTCTATCAATGGCCTCTAACAATTGCCCACTTTGAAATCAAAGGGATTCGTTTTTTTACTATATCAGATTCCAATGTCTGGTATTATTCGTACCAGAGCTTAGTTGAACTTCAGGCGAAATATATCAGTTTCAGTTTGAATGCATCGATTTACTCAGGGTATTGTTCCCATCCTTGCCCCCGTATTTGCCACTCGTTTATTTTTGCCTGAATGATTTTATGTGAACTATTGGCTATCAAACCGCCACCTCATGCCTTTTTCAGCTGAATAATCCTCTCGTCTGTCGGACTTATCGTCCTTTAGGCTACAAAACTAGGATAGTAGTGTAGCATAGGAAAAAATGTTGTCCCAGAAATAAGTTTTCGCATCATTGTTTCTATTCCTAGAAAAGGGTTTAACTCTCCATACCGTGGTAATCTTAATTGAATTTTGCCATTATTCTGTTATTCCCGGAAATTATTCTTTGAAACAATACGTTTGCCTCTAGCAGAGGGTTAAATATGCACTCATATCATGGGTCAAAGATACAATGAATAGAGTGAAAATGACTGGTATGTAGCATCGAAATAGATGGGATGTCTGGTTTTTATTAAATGCTTGAATAGTTGAGAGTAGGAACCGTTCTTTGAGTTAAGAATTGGCGCCCAATGTGGTTAAGGGCTGAGATCCAGCTGTGGTGCCTATTTCTGCTCTATAGATAGATCAATAAAGGAGTTGGGGCGAGGGTCCTATTAGAACCCCAAGCACTGCGACCATGACTAACCTGGCAAGGTTTTATAGAGGACATATCCCCGACCAAACCAAATTTTACGCCGAAGCTTTCGGTACGCTTTCAGCATGGCCATCACTCTCGCAAAGGATGTGCTGTGAGACCTTATCGTCAGCCTCGCAAAAGTGGCAGCTAGCGTCTGATACGATACGGTTGTAATTAAGGTGAATCCTCTAATGCGAGTGTCCCGTTAAAATTCCACAAATAATTCTGATCCTGTTCTTACTCAACTGCAGCAATTCGAAGGTACAAATGCGTGAGTGAAATGAGCAGCTTGGCCTACCTCAGGCCTGGAAGAGCCTCGCATTGGGATGTGGCACGTGCGCTTTCCCAGTTTATATGGTTTCTGGAGTAGCAGAGTAGTCTCCCGAAAAATGGTTTTGGGCTGCAAATGAGGACGGCGGTGGCTCGGCTTGCTGGCCTATCTGTCAGCTTATCGCTTTCAGTGAGTGACCAGGCACCCAGGAAAGTGTGAGTTTGTTTGTTGAACCCACATTATGGAGGACTTCTTGACAGGCCAGCATCAACTTAGAATTGAGAGTGAAGCTAGTTAGCGCTTTGATAGCTGACTGGCTGTCGATGAATACTGCTATGTCTCAGTAGAGCACAAACTTCGATGGCATATATTTCCGCTTGAAATACGGGCGGCATTTTACCCATTGGAATGCAGGTTCTGTGCTTAGGACCAACAATGCCTGCACCGAAACCATCTTCCGTCTTGGAGCCGCCTATGAACCATTTAATTGCATTGGGTCCGAGAGAGTTGTACAATTCCGCCACCGTTCTTTGTTCCAAATGATTGATTTGAAGGAAGGTTGTCGAGAGCCGTTTCAGTTGATTTGCCGGATTGATAGGCAAACTGTCTATGGTGAAGTGGGCTTCTCACAAGAAGCGATGTCCTGATGTAAGCGTCGATGATCTTCTACATGGTCTTCAGTATGAACGATGTCAAGGTGATAAGTCGATATTATTTAGGATCATCTACAGGTCTGCTATCCAATTTGGAAATGAAGACCTCCCTCACTGATCTCCGGGCAAAGGTAATATGACCCAGCGTGAAGTTGCTTCTAAAGATGCTAACCAGGTGTGGAATAAATCCGCCCTGTTCGTTTTGAAGGAGGGCCGGTACAGTTCCATCTATGCTAGACGATTTGTAGGGCTCAAATGTTCCAATCGCCTATTTCATTTCTTTTAAGTGAATATTCTTCTAGGTGCTATCCAGGTGGAACGATTTGCTTTGTGGGACATGTCTTCGCAGTGCAGGTCATATTTATCACTTCTGATAATTTTACACCCAGGGAAGTAAGTGTCCAAAAGGACCTTTCCCATATTACCAGGGTCTTGCCTTCTGCTCGCGTCCGGTTTATTGAGTATGCTAACTAAATTAGAGCCGGTGAAGTCTATCTGCTTTTTTAGTGTTGTTGACATTCTCACAGAAAGTCATCCAGCTGTGACGTTTGACATCCCTTACCTTCTTTTTGTATTCTGTAAGAGTGGAACGGCATAGACTCCACTCTCTAGTACGCTTGGCCCTGTTGAACAACTTTTTAATCCTTTTCGTTTGGCGGGAGTGTTCTGTGCTCCACCACGAAACTCCTTGATGGACTTTAATGGACAATTTTCTTCGTATGCGCCAAAATGGCTATCGTGATGTTCGTGGTCAGTCTGTCAATACTCGGCTGCTCAAATGCTGTGTTCTCTAGCAGAGAGAGCTTATCCCGCAATGACTTGGAATATCTGAGCCAGTTCGTGCGTTGCGGCATTTATTAGTTAGCTGGCGGCGGTTCAATATCGAAGCGAATATGCATAGGAGAGAGAAGGGTAGAGAAGTGCCTATTGTATATTCGTTCAGATAGAGACAAACTGCATAAAGTAAGATCCAAGACTTTTTGCTTGACCTGGTGACAAAGGCGGGACTGGATCGCCTATTAAGTACCGTACCGAGTTGTGTTTCTGCGCCCTACAACCAATATAATGAAATTAATTATGAGCCTATATAGGCAGCTAAACTTGAACTGCTACTTATTGAAGACTTTAGGTTTTTTTCTACTAACTCCTGAAATGGACAAATGAGTGATATGGGCATTAAAGCCAAGGCCAGCTGCGGCTTCATCGAAATAGTAGATCATGATACCATGATTTATTTCAACACTATGCGTTCTGTTTTTTTAAACTTTATTTCAATTTATTGAAGGTCATTTTTTCAATCTTTGATTCAATAACAAATTTCCCTTCTTACCTATTTTCTATTTCATTTACACGCAAAAAGGGCAAACCTTATTTATAGACTCGCATGCCATGCACATGTCCACCCACATTCGCTTAACCTTGCATAAATCCTTTATGCAAACAACTTTCTAAGACGTTTCAAAGAAACAGTACTGGATTAAATTTTTTTAAAAATAGTTTTTTCTATAAATGTCTGCCATTAGCCTTTGAAATATCTCGCATTATAGAGCGGACGCCTAATTACAGACTCTACAATATGCACGCGAGGCATGAACCTTCGTCCGTGTTTTTGACGTGGTCGAGCAAACATGCCTCCACGTGAAACTTTTAAAGAGTGTAATCAGTAAAAGTCTGTTCGTTAATGTAATTAAAAAAGGAATCGCATGCCATCCTGCCGTGAACAAATCATTTTTTAAATTACCAACAGAAATTGAGCGTGAAATGTGAGCAAGCGGGCGAGCAATGGAACACGAGCCACTGTGATAAAGTGTGATTTTTATTTACAATATGATATCATCAGATACAGTCGAGGGGTTTTGATCGAAAACCTTTTTTGTGGACTTAACATGTAAAAGTAGTAAGGCATCGTTAGTGGTCCTATAGTATACTAATTGCCTTAAAACCTTATAGCAGGGCATGGATGCGTCAACTTCTCTAGTTATGCCTTGTTGACATTTCGTTATCATGTAAATTATGGCTGGTGCAGTTGGTGACAGACAATTCCTATCCGTAAAGCCGTCTTTAACTGACAAGGGTGGAAGCTCTAATATTATTCACAGGCAGTTTTTATTTGATCAACGCGCCGAAGAAACGAACCTCTTAACTCTAGATCCAATAATCGTAAATTGACAACAAAGCCCTCATGGCTACCGAGCGCGTCCCGACTTAGTCAACCGAAAACGTTCGTATCTACTAACGGAAGATTATCTCGCAGTGATTCAGGGGTTTGTAGACCAATCGGTACGTTGAGGGATTCGTCTTCCAACTTGCATACTACGAGTACAGCGCTACGTTATCAAATCGAATATGCACCATGAGATACGGGGGAGCACCGACATAAATGAAAGTGGTATATAAAACTTCTAATTTCAACTAACCTCAACATTATCAATACAGGTAATAAACCCACTTTTTCTTTACCGGAAACAGGGCTTACGTAATTGATATTACCCTAACGACCCCAAGTATAATGGGGAAGATCCGAGGTTGCCGAGTTTCGGATCTGCCGTCGGTTACTAGGCGATTGTGACACCCAAGAAAAACACAGCGAGAGGTTAATGCGAGGAAAAAGAAGACACCTCAAAGCATTGGACAACTTAGACCTAACGACTCCAGGACAAATCAGCGAACATGTAGACCAACTTACGAAAATCCATGTGTCGTATTTTAAAGACTTGTGCGCGGATAAACACTGAACTAAGGGAATCCAGACGCAAGACACAGACTGCATTACCAACGCAAGTTGGTTCTGGACATGCTACTGGAAACTCACTTTCTGGAATCGGCTAACCAAGCTCGCTGGGATGACTATCCGATAATAGCCCTGGTGACGCCGGAATAGCTGATAAAAGAGGTGACAGACAGACAGGTGACAAATCCTTCAAAACTACGGACTAATGCCACGGTTACTTGCGGGCATTGCAAACCAAATACATGAAGCCGTATGAACAAAACTACAATGCGAATAGACAAACTGAACGAATTGCTGGGTAGCCATCACCCGATCTGTAGGATTCTGCTAAAACTCAACAGAAATAGGCTGAGATCAACTGATGGTCACTGGACGATGCCGTACCACGTCTCACACGAATAGGTTGGGACTCACCTCCAGCAATATATGCAGAAGATGTGAGATGGAAGTGGATACGGTCGAACATACCTTGTGTGAGTGTCCAGCCCTAAATTGGAAAAGCCTCAACATCTAAGGTGCTTACTGGTTTCAAGGTTGCTGTCTCGTTGAGTCAGTTGATTCAATTTAGCGGAGGAATCGTCTGGCAGTTCTAATTAGCCAGCGGAGGATGGCGAATGGGCCTTAATCGGAGGCCTAATGTGGGCTCCGATAGGTGCAACCCTCTTACCTAACCTAACCTAAACTGAATATGCTTTTGGTTCAATAGTGAAGGCTCATCGGATACGTTGCAATTGCGTATTCCACTAGATAGGAGGTAAAAATGGGCTATGCCACGATTGTGAGACCTGTGCACCCAGGCTTCCGAAAATATGATAAATACTTTTGATGGTAGGGTTCTTCGACATATCACTGCATGAACGCGCAAAAAAAGACCAAAGGCGACGATTGTACAAATAGAGTTATATCAAATATTTAACTTACCAGAAGGAAGAAATAATATTCTGTTGAATCAGGACTTTGCACTTACAGTTCATTGAACAATTCGTTACTTAAATTGAAGTAAATAAATAAAAATATTGGGTTCAAGATATAGAGATTGACTGGCTTTTCAAGAGTTTATAATTTCTAACTTGTTTGACAATTTTTTTTCAGTTTACAAAAACATCTAGGAATTGTTTGAATTCAGTTCTTTTTTTTTTTCAAAAAACAAGCAACGAGTTCTCAAAGGAATCCAGATATTTCTAGTTCAATCGGCTTCAAGCTTTATCGGATCATTCGACATCGATAATTATCGTGCCAAAGGGACAATTGCCACTACAAAGACTTCAAATCGAATCCAGTCTACAAGTCAAACCAAATACCAGCTGAATTTATTTAGAGTCAGCAGGCTGTGGCCACCAGACAAGACCATCGACTATTCGAAACCAACGAGCATTTTAACAAGCCCCTGTCGCATGAATTTCATGCAAGCCGACAAAACGAACAAACGTTGTACAAACGGACGAACGACAAGGAATATCAAACGGAATCACCCTTTATAGTCGTCGCCATTAAAACGCAACTCCGACCGAGTGCTAAGCTTTTGTTACTTCATTTCTCTTGCTTTATTGTCGAATTGCATGTTCCGTCATGATCCGCCGGCGATAAGAGCCAGTGTAATCGTTGCGATTTCCGCGCTAGAATAGGTCACGACATCTGCAGTATTTCATAAAAATAAAAAATCTTCTTCTCTCCTAAACCATGCTATCCTTCCCATATATGCAATAGCACAGCCCCATTCTCGAATCCGATGAACGTGTAATATTCCCAAAGTATTTTGCACCAGACTTCGGTCGTCGCAACCCAATTTTTTCAGATTTCATAGTCTGCTCCCGCTTCCAGACTCATGACGTTTTTCTACCAAAGGAAAATGGGGAAAATTTCGCTATAACCGTTGCCGAAGTGCGCGAATTATCGTTTCCATAATCAGAACAATTTTCACCCCGAAAGGATGAATGTACTTATGCGCGGAATAGCAGAAGAGCCCATTCCAGCAATTGGCCCTGATTACTCTGTCTATTATGGTGATGACAGCGCTGATGACTACAGCACTGAAGTGAAAATGCAGGGTAAAGTGGTTCGAAGTGTTTCCGTTTTTATGTGACGGCTCAATTGCTTTGTAAAGTAAGGGAAATCATTGAACTCGAGCGTAGATTGGAAAACGTGGTAGCGTTATTATCAGGATTTGTAGGTAATATTTAAAAAAAAAATAATATTCGGCGTAGATTACTTCGCAAAATCGATTTCAGTACATTCGCATCTCAATTTGTACCTGATTGCATGGATCCATGATATCGGACAATCGACCGATCGGGAGTTAGCCTCAGTTAAGATTGGAACGGTTCGACGTGGCTCTTGTCCGCTGCCGAATCGAATGTTGCAGCATGGCTTTTCCTGTGGTTATCGACCACAGGAAAACCCATGCTGCCTGTAAGTGCCTACTTAATTATATTGTGTGTTAACAAGTATTTGTCCTGAACAATGAGTGTAAGTGCATACTACTGTGCAGGAACGAACTACTCAATTTCGCCCCTACCAGCAGTGCTCTATCGGAGCTTGTAATGAACTGCAGATTACCGGATGAAGTATCATAATCGGACCATATGAACTTTCTCCGCAAATACAAATCACATTTTCGGAGTAATTTTGCAAATTATTACCTCAATTTCGGGGTGATTTACAATAGAACAATCACCCCAATCCAATCCATAATTTTTGGGGATAGTTAATTGTGGGGGGGGGTCATTGGGGGATAGTTCGCTAAGCCATAACTCCGCTGCGTATTTTCATACAGGAATCTACGGTTCTTAATGTTATCAGAGTGCACCGAACAACCGACGCACATGAAAACATATACGAGTATGGTGATATGCGCATCCTAGAGCTGATCCGCATGAGATCTGATGAAAAAATGTTCACACTTCATTCTAAAGCAGGAGAGGGTGACAATCACTGTCCAGACTCCCTATTTTAAATGTGGTTTACAGATGGGTCAAAAACCATATAAGTGGAGGTCCTGGCGTCTTTGAACCAAACACCAGAATCTCAATTACCTTGGGTATTTGGCCCAGCGTCTCCTAAGCCAGGATCTATCTACCCGCATGGCTTTCTGCATTGATATCTCTTAAAGTGCTTTCATCTCATAAGCTCTCGTGCAAGTCCATAAAATCCTTCAGTAAGAGCCGGAGTCTCGGCTATGCCTGAAAGACAACGAGCTCACTAAAATTCATCTTAGCAAAAGATCCACAGTTGTTCGATCTAAATCAAGGCTTGAACCATGGCCTACCCCCTAATCTAATAATTTGAAAGCTTTAACTATTTTAACGAGAGCATGGAGAATTTGAGCAATGGAGAACATCAACCGAGGTCGGCAAAAACCGACGACTAGGGTCATTGATTGATAAATCGCAAACAGCTTCATTGGCTGTTGGCGGTTGAATTTAAAGCATTCAGTCATCTATCTTCTTTTCTATGAACGAACGAAACTGCAAGCGGTTGCGGCTTTCAACAAATTGTCAAATCAATAATAAAATCGTAAGCTACATTTAAATTTATTAATTAAACTGCACAACACCGCCAGGGGCCAGGACGGAGGGGGGGGGGGGGGGGGGAGGGGGGCGGTGCTGAGGCGGCAGTCTATTGTCTCATGCTACCAGTCAGCAATGGGTTCGAAACCCTTCCATGTCGTTGCTCAACCGTTAACCGATAATAGCTACCTGTAAATTCTATCCATGTCAAACGGGTCCACGGTTTCTATTTATTTGGCCAAAAATATTGTACAATTTTTACTTAGAGAATTGTGTCCGGCAGCGACGTTTGTAAAAACGGCGACACTTTCGGTGTCAAATATAATAAGCTGTTGCTGGTCTAATGCGTGGTATAATGGCTGGTCTGACAGGTGGTCAGGTAGTTTAACAGCTTATTGATCTATCTTATGAGCAAAAAGCCCTTTAAATAAGTCATTCGGTTCACATAAGATGGTGGGAAGGTCAATAGGAGACCGTTGTCGCGCTAACCTATTTTAAAAAGAGAGCCTTATTCTTTCTATTTGTCTTCGAAGAAAATGCTTCGCATTAAAAATCGGCAGTATGGCTTTCGACCGCAACTTAGTCCATACAAAAGATTATAATCTTGTTAAATTCTCGAGCTGAACGAAAGCCACCAAACAGTCTTTCATTTTCATGGTTCCCTAATGAACTTTTCATTGTGGTATTATTTTCATAGATAGTGCAGTGCACGGTGCATGTAGATCCAATGAAACCCGGTCAAAAGTTCTAGCATTGAATTTTATAATGAGCTCAAACGCACAACTTTTGTACTAGCCTTGTTCTTCGAGTATTTTCACGTCACCCAATGCGGCTTAAAGAAATTAAATTTAAATTGTTCTCATCACTTTTATCTGGGCCGTATCCTTGCTTTCAGTCTTTCAGCAGTGGATGCTATGATGCAGAAATTTCGAGAAGAGAATTTTGGAGACTGAAAACTTGTCGTCGTTAGCAATTTGGATTTTGAGGAGAGTGCACAGGATATAGGAACGTTCAGTTCTAGAAAGTTTTCGGAAACAAATTAAATTCCCAATAGCACATGAAGGAATTTTGGAGTTGGCATTTTTGGATGGTTTTTGAGGAATTTATGTAAAATTTAACTGGATACGGTCTTACCTATGGGTAAATATAATTTTCTTTTTAAGTTTTGTGATTTTTATCTTTTGTAATGTGTTGTGATGGCTTCTGTTTTCTTAATATAAAGTGACAAGAGCAGGAACAATAACCAAGCGATCAAGAATAATGAC